>CM067841.1:553938294-555188294 GCA_034509565.1 Triticum monococcum | reverse complement strand
TACAGGCTCAGTCACACTTGAAGTGGTCTTCGGATCTCCGGATAATTTCCGAAGCGAGGAGTTAATCTTCGACATAGTCCCATTTCGCAGTGGCTATCACGCACTGCTCGGGCGAACCGCATTCGCCGAGTTCAATGCGGTACCACACTACACATACCTTAAGATCAAGATGCCAGGCCCTCAAGGAGTAATTACGGCCAATGGAAACACCGAACGCTCCCTCCGAACGGAGGAGCACACGGCGGCCCTTGTAGCGGAAGTACAAAGCAGCCTCTCCAGGCAGTTCTCCAGTCCGGCCATCAAACTTTCGGACACCATCAAGCACGCCCAGAGTAACCTACAACAAGACCACCTGGCACATTCCGAGCAGACGTAGCAATGCAGCCCCAACCCCAGCCCTCGCAAAAATGTGACACCAGTGCTTCGTGTACATAACTACGCTCTAGAAATACCATGGGTATAGGGGAAGGGGCACCATCATGGCACGCCCGAAACACGGCTTAAACCGCACCAGGGGCTGCCGATTTTTTAATTTTCTCTTACTTTCAGGACTCCATTCTTCGGAAGCCTATTCGGCAGTTCAATTGCCGCACAAACGATGCAAGAACCAGGGAAGCAGATAAGGCATGCCGCATTACAGAACTCCCAGGTGGTCTCTATCACGAGCAGTATACCTGTTTCGCATACCATTCCGCAGCCTGCCCCTGGAACAGACATGTTAAATAGTCCAACCTTTTGCTTATCGCATTATTTTGTATCATTCTGCTTTGATCGCAGCCATTTTTAATAAACAATGCATAGCTTTTGTCTATTTTTGCATTACTCTTTTTTTACAAATATATGTTCCTTAACGACATGTTGCACCCGTACACTTTGGTACGGCCAAAATACGCCAGGGGCTTTAGTACCCCTCAATATGCTATGAGAAGTCCGAACACTTTAACAAGTGCGGCACCCCGAACTTATAGCATTATATGCATCGGCTCCAAATCATGTCTTGGGTCAATAGTTGGGTTTGCCCGGCTCCTATGTTTTGTTGCCTTACGTTCCGCTGTGTCGGCTAAGGTAGCACTAGGAGAACTACTGCGATTGTGCCCCAGTTGAGATGGGTCGAGCACCTCAGTAGAGAAAGCTAAAACTGACTGTCATGATGAAGCGAGTGCTGGTCGCTGTTCGAGAGGTTTTTCGAGTCCCTAAAGACTTATGCCGCTTAGAGCGAGGAGTCGGCTCTATCCGGCCAAGGCGTGGATAGCGCCCCGAACTCGGTCTTCCGAATACCAGGGGCTTCGCCGAAATTTAAAATTATAGAATTCTATGGCTAAGTGAGAGTGTTCATGCATTATAGTCCGATTGCCTTGTTCGTTGTGCTGAGCGCCTCCCTCGAAGGACCCAAACATGGGAAAAAGAGCGCTCGGGTTTATCCCCGAACACCCCAGCACTAGCGGCACGGGGGCAGAAGCCGACGACTCGCCATCTCTCAGAATTGATAAACAGCCGCACAGAAGGTAATATTTTAAATTCCAACAGCATTGCTTAGCGCGTATGAACAAGTTTTCAGCGCACAGGACAAAACAAGCGAGTTTTACTCAAAAATTACCCTTCAGAACATCCGTATAATAATTCTCGGGCTTGCAATGCTCTTTCCCCGGCGGTGGCCCGTCCTTCACAAGCTTCTCAGCATCCAGCTTGCCCCAGTGCACCTTAGCACGGGCAAGGGCCCTATGGGCACCTTCAATGCAGACGAAGCGCTTGATGACTTCGAGCCTTGGACAGGCCCCCACCAGCTGCCGCACCAGCCCAAAATAGCTCCCAGGCAGTGCCTCTCCAGGCCACAGCCGAACTATGAAGCCCTTCATGGCCTGTTCGGCCGCCTTGTGGAGCTCGACCAGTTGCTTCAGCTAGTCACTCAGGGGCACGGGGTGTCCGGCCTTAGCATACTGAGACCAGAACACCATCTCTGTCGAGCTGCCCTCCTCGGCTCGATAGAATGCGGCGGCATCGGACACGCTACGGGGAAGATCTGCGAATGCTCCTGGAGAGCTCCGGATTTGGGTAAGTAACAAGTAACTCACGCTTATGTGTTTGCTTTGCATAAAGAATGCCTTACCCGCCGCTATCTTTTTCACCGCATCCAACTCTTGGAGGGTCTTCTGGGATTCGACCTTGGCAGACTTGGCATTTTCAATAGCCATCGCGAGCTCGGACACTCACGTCTTTGAGTCAAGCTCCAAACTCTCATGTTTTTTCATGAGAGCCTGGAGCTCTTGCCGCACCTTGCCAACCTGGGCCTCATACTTCTCCCGCTCGGTGCGCTCCGTGGCCGCCCTCTTCTCGGCCTCAACCAACGCTTGCTTAAGGGTCGCCACCTCCGACGTGGCCCCTACAATAGCCATGATAATCCTGTCATTTTTTGCAATTGCAATTTTTTATATATATTTAAACAAGGAATTTCTTACCTTCCTTATCCTCAAGCTGCTTCTTGGCACGCCCGAGCTATCGCTCGGACTGCTCGAGGTTCTGCTTTAGCGTGTCCACTTCCGTAGTCAGTGCGGCGGACGCCAGCAGAGAAGCCTGCATACGCATATCGACTCCTTTTTGTTAGACTCCTGCGAATTTCATTTGATCCTCTATTCGGCTTTTCTTCCCGAACACCAAACAGAGCATCAGGGGCTACTGTCTATGCGGTAATACTATTTACACATTCTTTACTTACCTCAAAGCCTGTTAAAAGACTAGTACAAGCTTCAGTCAGTCTGCTATTGGCGAACTGAACCTTCTGGACCACCGCACTCATAATGGTGCGGTGCTCCTCGTCGATGGAGGCGCCTTTGAGCACCTCCAACAGATTGTCCGGCGCCTCCGGTTGGACGGGGGTAACCGGCACGGTGGGCTTGCTCCCCTTGGAAGGAGGTCGCCCGCCGGACTCTGGAACCTTTGAAGGTTCCGTAGTGGTGTCCGGCCTAGAGCCAGACTTGGAGCCCTGGGGTTTTTTCCCCCTTTACTCCTGGAGTCCGGGAGGTCGCTGTAACATCCCAAATTTTCAATTTGGAATGTTATACAATAGATCATCAAGCATATCATATTTTCTTGCATTTTGGTCAATCCTAGAAATTTCACGCAACTCAAGGACCCTCGGAGAGAGCTGGAGATTTCGTCATTTTCATATTTGAGTTTTCTCGAATTTTGAAAAGAGGATCATTGGATTTATTTATTTCATCTTCATTTATTTTTCCAACATCAAAATATGAGAGAGGGAAATAATATGACTTTTCCCAAATTTAGGAAAAAGAAGATTTAATAAATAAATTCAATTTTGTTTTCCGGTGTTCTTTTGCATTTTATTTGGATTAGGGAAAAATGCGTGTTTTCAAAAATCGTATCTAGGCCCCGATAAAAGTTCATTTTGTTCGACTCATTTTTAGGAGTCGGGGAAAATTTACTTTGGGAATTTTGGAGTTCGTTTAGATTTTCTTTTCTTTGTTTTTCTGCGCGAGTATCTATTTATAAAAAAAATCCACAGTGCCCGCCTGGGCCAAGGCCCAGCCGGCCGGGCCTCTTCCTCCTCCTCGCGCGCGCGCGCCCGTGCGCAGCCAACCGCCGCCGCCGCCGAGTCCTAGTAGGACTCCGCCGCCGCCTTTTCCTTGCCCCCTTCCCCCTTTAAATACCTAGCTACCCCCCCCCCCCCCCTCTCCTCCCACATCAGCCCCGCCGCCTCCCGCCTAGCGCCGCCGCCGCTGCCGCCCGCGCGCAGCCCCGCCGCCGCTTAGTCGCCGCGCCGCCGCCGCCCTTGCACCTTGCCGCCGCCGGAGCCCCCTCACTGGAGCCTCGCCGGGGATAGTCGCGCCGCGCCTCTCCTTTTCCTCGGTTCGGTATTTTTAGAAAACCGTTCCGGTTCTTTTCTTTTTCTTCCGGTTCTTTTTCTTTTCCTCTTTGGTTTTTCATTTCAGTTTTTTTCTCCGAAACCCTAGATCGGTTTTCCGTTTTGTTTTTGGTTTAGTGTTTAGCGAGCGTTCGCCGGACCGTTCGTCTTAACGAACGTGATCACTGGTTATTCCCGGTTAACGAACGTCCGTTCGTTTAACCGTTCTTCTTTTTCTTTTCGTCGGATATATTCCGCGATCGCGATTTCAGATCCGAACTTTGTTCTAGTTTATCTCCCCGCTCGTTTATCGGAATTAGGTGATTCAAGCGCCTGGAGTTTCGTTTCAAGACCACCGTTCCGACTAATCAACTTAAATAAGTTTTTGCTACTATAAAACTTGACCTAGTTTCAACTTGCTAGAACCGAGTTGTTTTCTTCCGCCGTTTGTTTTCCGTTGCTTTGTTCGGTTGTTTCTCTCTTTGCAACCGAAGTTCTTAAGTTGAACTATCTGGCTCGATCTCTTGTTTGAGTTTTACCTCTGCATTAGATGAGTACTTATTGTATGCTTGTTGTTTGTCTGCAATAGATTACCCGGATTGCGCCGCAGGTTACTTCGAATCTCTAGGTCTCGCGGATCATCAGCAAGGCAAGTAACACTTTGATCATACCTTTTCTACAACCCAGTTTTTATTGCATTAGATCAATCCTCACACATTGCATGATTAGGATCTAATTAAATTGTGGGATGGGAAGTAGATGAGGTAGTACCTATTACCTGTTTATTATGAAACCTTTGGGAGTTACTTCTACGTTTGCTTGTTATGCTATGCTATGCTAGTAGACGTGGATTGGGTGAGTGATATCCATGACAGATGTGAGTTTGTCAATTTTAAGGGTTTTTCTAAGGTGGCAACTAAAACACACATCTGGGTGGATTGAGGCACCTGATGTCTATCAGGACTTGCCTATTTTTCTTTTGGACCGCCACCCAGGCTCAAAGGGATCATAAGATCTTTCATGCTAGAAACTTCCGTGTGCAGCCACAAGCCATTATGGGCTCTGGCATAGTTGACTAAGTCGCGCGAACTCTTACAGGGTAGACTAGCAGATGTAGGGGAAAGTAGGTGTACCGGTCTATCCATCGTAAGGTGCTAGCGCTACTGAAAGACTGTGTCTCGGTCATCCATTTCTCAAACACCGTGTAGTGCGAGAAGCCCAACGGAGGTGATCGAGTCTTGTGGGGAAAAGTGCGCAAACCTCTGCAAAGTGTAATAAACTAATCATGATTAGTCGTGTCCCCGGTTATGGACATCTTGAGTATCTAGTACTTGAATATCATGTGAATCTCATCATGTTACTTCTAAATTAATATTGTTGGGTTATTGATGACTATTTTTAATTGGGATTGAGAATGCTGTCAACCATTCTCAATGTTTAACAACCACCATGATAGTTAAATAAAATTTATTCCTTTGCAGTAGGGAAAAATTGGCTCTTCACAAAACTGTAACCATAGAGCTTTCCACCAGCCATACATGCATATAGTATAGCTCATTACTGTTCATTACCCTCTATGTGTTACCTTGCCAGCATATTCCATGTGCTGACCCATTTTTCGGGCTGCAACTTTCATGTTGCAGACTTTTCAGACGATGAGTAAGGTGCTTTTAGGTCGTGGTTCTATACTCAGTGATGCCGTTGGAGTTGATGGACCCATTTACCTTCCAAGTCTTCCGCTGTTATCGATATTAGATGGCCTTAAGCCATATTTATTGTAATAAGTTCTCTTTTGAGACACCGATGTAATAAGTGTGTGATTGCTACTCTGCTATAAATCCTTCGAAGTACTGTGTGGTGTCAGCATTACTGATCCAGGGATGACACCGGAGCACAGAGACTTGATCCATTCGGGTCGGGTCACTACAGAGATGGTATCAGAGCACACGCTGACTATAGGACACGACCACTAAGTTAAAGCCATAGATCACTATTCTCTCCTCATTTTCTAACTCCTCATCTTTTCTACTCTTTAGGATGAAGGACGCGAAGATCAAGTACGCTCAACCGGATGAAGGCACACCTTTTGTATTTCACTTAAAGGAAGTCACCAAGTACCTAAACATTGGATTACCAAGTTTCACGGGAACCTTCAACGCCACTCTGCCTGAAGAGGAGCGCTGGAAGATTCAAGCTCATGTTCCAGGAAGGACATTCGCGCCAATCACAAAGCCCATAGATAGTGTTTTCAATGCACCAACCTGGAGTCTGGGAAAGAGCATGGCAGCCCATATCACCATAGGACGCATTGGAGAAGTTTATCAAGAAGACCTCAAGGACACTATCTACCAGATTTGCGGACGCCGAGATGAACAATGGGAGTTAGTCAGCACCAAGAAGGATAGATCCATTGCATCATTTATCCAGGAGTTAAACCAGCACATTCGACGCCACAAGAACCAGATGTGCAATGATATGATAGAGTTGAAGAATGCGAAGGCAAGGATCATCGAGCTAGAAGGAGAACTGAAGTCTACACGCAAGGACTACATGGACGAGATCGTAGCTCTAGCAAGACACAACGGCGATCTTAAGCAAGAGATTGAAGAACTCAAGAGGGAGTTAGCATCCAGGAAGGAAGACATGTACGTCGCATGTCCGGAGAACTACATCATTCTCGACGATACCGATTCGGATCCAAGTGAACCCGACTTTGAAGACGAAGCTGGAGCAGACATCATGGAGTCTTCCACCGGTTCAAATTTCTAGATGACCACCAAATATTAGTAGTATCCCCCCCTGTATACACTATAGTTCGAGCACTTTTTCGATAGATCTAGACTGTTTGTATGCCCTTGTTTGATTGAATGAAGTGATTTTGTGTGATTTTGCTCATGTGCATTGGGTTAGTGTTTTCTCTTTAGACCTCAGTCTATTCTTAAATCTCGTCTTTTCTAAACCCTCAGATGCCCCCGAGACGTGACAATGGATTTCCACCGGAGCTCACTCAGTTGATCCAGCAAAAGAGTCAATTGATGCAAATGTTAGTCCAGAACCAGCAGAACAACAACAACAACAACCCACCACCACCGCCGCCACCTGTTGACCACTTAGCCAATTTCCTTAGGCTAAATCCACCGGTGTTTTCCAGTAGCACCGAGCCAATAGTAGCAGACGATTGGCTCCGCAAGATAGGAAGGGAGTTGACCACTGCAGGATGCACAGATGGTGAGAAAGTGAAGTTTGCTGCACATCAGCTTGACGGACCCACGGCAGCATGGTGGGAGAATTTCACAGCCACCTTCCCAGTTGACACCGTCACATGGGATCAGTTCTAGCAAGCTTTCCGCACTGCACATGTTTCAGCAGGAGCTATGGCCATGAAGAAGCGTGAGTTTCGCAACTTACGCCAAGGAGGAAGGACAGTTGGCCAGTATGTTGACGATTTCAGCAAGTTAGCACGTTATGCCCCAGATGACGTTGCTACGGATGCAACTAAACAGGAGAAGTTTCTGGAAGGATTGAATGATGAGTTAAGCATGCAGTTGATGGTAGCAAGTTTCAACAACTACCAGGAGTTGGTAGATCGTGCCATCATGATTGAAGGGAAGCAACAGCAGATTGAGAACCGCAAGAGGAAGTATGGACAGGGGAAGTATAACTCTGGAGCCTAGCAGAAGCCCCGTTTTACCCCTAAACCGGGATTTCAGTTTCAGCATACCCATGGAGGAGGTAGTTCACACAACCATAATGGCCACAAGAATGGTAATGGGAATGGAGGAAGCAACGGCCAGAACCGGACCATCCCATCAACCCCAACCAAGAGGGATCTGAGTCAAGTCACCTGTTTCAAGTGTTCCAAGACCGGACATTATGCCAATGAATGTCTTGAAGGCCAGAATGGAAATGGCAATGGAAGCTCAGGGAAGAAGCCGAACCCTTTCAATAGGGGACAGGTGAACCACGTTAACATGGAGGAGGTTGAAGATCAGCCTGATGCAGTAATCGGTAAGTTTTTGGTTAAGTCATTTACCGCACTCGTTCTTTTCAATACTGGTGCATCACATTCATACATATCAAGGGGATTTGTGGAAAAATATAGCCTGCCCACTAGGATTCTTAAAACACCTATGCTAGTAAGCTCGCCAGGAGCAGAATACATGGCCAGTCAAGGATGCTTTCAAGTGCCATTAAGCATAGGAAGGCATGTTTTGCCAACAGATTTAATTATTCTAGAATCCCAGGGTCTGGATGTGATTCTCGGTATGGATTGGCTGTCGATGTATGGAGGAAACATCGATTGTGCTAGTAAGTCAATTTTGCTTACAACGCCAGAAGGAAGAAGGATCAAGTATGTATCCCGGCATGTGCCAAATAGGACACAAGTAAATTGCCTAACAGGAGTTGTGCAGGAAGAAGTACCAGTGGTAAAGGATTTTCCTGATGTATTTCCTGAAGAGTTGCCAGGCATGCCACCGGATAGAGACATTGAGTTTTTGATTAAGTTATTGCCAGGTACAGGCCCAATATCAAAGAGACCATATCGGATGCCAGCAAAGGATTTGGTAGAAATTAAGAATCAGATTAAGGAGTTACTGGAGAAAGGTTACATACGCCCAAGTTCTTCACCTTGGGGATCACCTGTATTTCTAGTGGAAAAGAAGGATGGATCATTACGGATGGTTGTTGATTACCGTGGATTAAATGAAGTAACCATCAAGAACAAGTACCCACTGCCAATGATTAATGATCTGTTTGATCGTTTGCAAGGAGCTATAGTGTTTTCCAAGATCGATTTGCAATCAGGGTACCACCAGTCGAAGATTCGAGAGCAGGACATACCTAAGACAGCATTCACCACAAGATATGGACTGTATGAGTATACCGTTATGTCATTTGGATTGACTAACGCGCCTGCCTATTTTATGAACCTGATGAAGATGGTGTTTATGGAGTTTTTGGATAAGTTCGTCGTAGTGTTCATTGATGATATCCTGGTTTACTCAAAGAATGAAGAAGAGCATAAGGAACATTTGCGTTTGGTTTTGGAGAAACTAAGGGAACATCAGTTATATGCCAAATTTAGCAAATGTGAGTTTTTGTTGAAGGAAGTTGGATTTCTCGGACACGTTATATCCGGAGAAGGGATAGCAGTTGACCCCACAAAGGTTGAGACCGTAACCGAATGGGAAGCACCAACGACAGTTGGAGAGATCCGGAGTTTTCTTGGACTCGCAGGATACTACCGGAGATTCATTGAGAACTTTTCAAAGATTGCGAAGCCTATGACAGAGTTGTTGAAGAAGGATACCAAGTTCAAATGGACTAAGGAGTGTGAGGCTAGTTTTCAGGAGTTGAAGAAACGTTTGGTTACCTCACTAGTGTTGATTTTGCCAGATCAGACCAAGGATTATGAGGTGTATTGCGACGCTTCACGTCGAGGACTTGGAGCAGTGCTTATGCAGGAAGGGAGAGTTGTTTCGTATGCTTCACGACAACTGAAGCCTCATGAGTTGAATTACGCCACACATGATTTGGAGTTAGCAGCCGTAGTGCATGCATTGAAGACGTGGAGACATTTCCTCATTGGAAATCATTGTGAGGTGTACATGGATCACAAGAGTTTGAAGTACATTTTCACGCAGAAGGAGTTGAATCTCAGACAAAGGAGATGGTTGGAGCTCATCAAGGATTATGATATGAGATTGCATTACCATCCCGGTAAAGCTAATGTAGTAGCTGACGCATTGAGCCGTAAGAGCCATGTCAATACGTTAATAACGGAGGAAATACCCAAGGAGTTATCAGAAAACCTTCGTGAACTAAGTTTAGAGATAGTTCCGAAAGGCTATGTAGCAGCATTGGAGGTTCAGTCAACATTGATGGATAAAATCAGAGAGGCTCAGAAATCTGACAAGGAGATTGCTTCTATAAAGAAGAAAATGAGCGAAGGAAAAGCAAAGGGATTTTGTGAGGATGAGCACGATACCCTATGGTTTGAGGACCATGTTTATGTGCCAAATGACCCGGAGATCAGGAAGTTGATTCTACGAGAGGCACATGATTCACCATATTTGATTCACCCAGGAAATACCAAGATGTATTTGGATTTGAAGGAGACATTCTGGTGGACCGGAATGAAGAAGGATATTGCAACATATGTAGCAGTTTGTGATGTGTGTCATAGAGTGAAGGCAGAGCATCAGAAGCCGGCTGGATTGTTGCAACCATTGCCGATACCCGAATGGAAGTGGGATAAGATAGGCATGGATTTTATCACAGGACTACCGAGGACGAAGGCAGGATATGACTCGATATGGGTAGTAGTTGATCGTTTGACGAAGGTAGCACATTTCATTCCAGTCAAGACCACTTACACCAGTGCTAAGTTGGCAAAGATATACATGACTAGGATCATTTGTTTGCATGGAGTTCCAAGGAGTATTGTATCAGACAGAGGAACCCAATTTACCTCAAAGTTTTGGAATCAGTTGCATGAAACTTTGGGAACTAGGCTAGAGTTCAGCACTGCTTTTCACCCGCAGACAGATGGACAGACGGAGAGAGTCAATCAGATTTTGTAAGATATGATGAGAGCTTGTGCCCTAGATTATGGATCTAGTTGGGACGATAACTTGCCGTATGCAGAGTTTTCTTATAACAACAGTTACCAAACCAGTTTGAAGATGGCACCTTTCGAAGCTTTATACAAAAGGAGGTGCAGGACACCGTTGTCATGGGACGAAGTTGGAGATCGTCAGTTCTTTGGACCGGATTTGATTAAGGAGTCTGAACGGAAGGTTAAGTTGATTCGCGATAGGCTCAAGGTAGCCCAGTCCAGGCAGAAGAGCTACGCAGATTCTAAACGCAAGGAGACAATTTACGAAACCGGAGACAGAGTGTATCTCCGAGTATCCCCACTATGAGGAGTTAAGCGCTTTGGAGTTAAGGGAAAATTAGCACCGCGTTTCGTTGGACCATATAGGATCTTGCAACGTATGGGAGAAGTCGCTTACAAGTTGGAATTATCCGAGGGACTGTCAGGAGTTCATGATGTATTTCATGTTTCTCAGCTGAAGAAATGTCACGCCGAGATGGCGGAGGTACCGCTAAGAGATACAGTGCCATTGGAAGCAATTCAGTTGAAGGACAACTTAACATATGAGGAGAAACCAGTCAGGATTCTCAAGTATGCCAGCCGAGTTACCCGCAGCAAGGTTATCAAGTTTTGCAAAGTTCAGTGGAACCACCACTCCGAGGATGAAGCCACCTGGGAGAGAGAAGAAGATTTGCTCAAGGACCACCCTCACCTATTTTCTAGCCAACCCGAATCTCGAGGGCGAGATTCATCTTAAGGGGGGTAGGTTTGTGACATCCCAAATTTTCAATTTGGAATGTTATACAATAGATCATCATGCATATCATATTTTCTTGCATTTTGGTCGATCCCAAAAATTGCACGCAACTCAAGGACCCTCGGAGAGAGCTGGAGATTTTGTCATTTTCATATTTGAGTTTTCTCAAATTTTGAAAAGAGGATCATTGGATTTATTTATTTCATCTTCATTTATTTTTCCAACATCAAAATATGAGAGAGGGAAATAATATGACTTTTCCCAAATTTAGGAAAAAGAAGATTTAATAAATAAATTCAATTTTGTTTCCGGTGTTCTTTTGCATTTTTTTTGGATTAGGGAAAAATGTGTGTTTTCAAAAATCGCATCTAGGCCCCGAGAAAAGTTCATTTTGTTCGACTCAGTTTTAGGAGTCGGGGAAAATTTACTTTGGGAATTTTGGAGTTCGTTTAGATTTTCTTTTCTTTGTTTTTCTGCGCGCATATCTATTTATAAAAAAAATTCCGCAGCGCCCGCCTGGGCCAAGGCCCAGCCGGCCGGGCATCCTCCTCCTCCTCGCGTGCGCGCGCCCGCGCGCAGCCAACCGCCGCCGCCGCCGAGTCCTAGTAGGACTCCGCCGCCGCCCTTTCCTTGCCCCCAACCCCAAGTTTTCTCTCCGCCGCCTCCCGCCTAGCGCCGCCGCCGCCTAGCGCCGCCGCCGCCGCCCGCGCGCAGCCCCGCCGCCTCCCTGCCGCCGCCGCTTAGTCGTCGCGCCGCCGCCGCCCTTGCACCCCGCCGCCGCCGGAGCCTCCTCGCCGGAGGTACTCGCGCCGCGCCTCTCCTTTTCCTCGGTTCGGTTTTTTTAGAAAACCGTTCCGGTCCTTTTCTTTTTCTTCCGATTCTTTTTCTTTTCCTCTCCGGTTTTTCATTTCGGTTTTTTTTCTCCGAAACCCTTGATCGGTTTTCCGTTTTGTTTTCGGTTTAGTGTTTAGCGAGCGTTCGCCGGACCGTTCGTCTTAACGAACATGATCACCGGTTATTCCCGGTTAACGAATGTCCGTTCGTTTAACCGTTCTTCTTTTTATTTTCGTCGGATTTATTCCACGATCACGATTTCAGATCCAAACTTCGTTCTAGTTTATCTCCCCGCTCGTTTATCGGAATCAGGTGATTCAAGCGCATGGAGTTTCGTTTCGAAACCACCATTCCGACTAATCAAGTTAAATAAGTTTTTGCTACTATAAAACTTGACCTAGTTTCAACTTGCTAGAACCGAGTTGTTTTCTTCCGCCGTTTGTTTTCCGTTGCTTTGTTCGGTTCTTTCTCTCTTTGCAACCGGAGTTCTTAAGTTGAACTATCTGGTTCGATCTCTTGTTCGAGTTTTGCCTGTGCATTAGATGAGTACTTATAGTATGCTTGTTGTTTGTCTGTGATAGATTACCCGGATTGTGCCGCCTGTTACTTCGAATCTCTAGGTCTCGCGCATCATCAGCAAGGCAAGTAACACTTTGATCATACCTTTCCACAACCCAGTTTTATTGCATTAGATCAATCCTCACACATTGCATGATTAGGATCTAATTAAATTGTGGGATGGGAAGTAGATGAGGTAGTACCTATTACCTGTTTATTATGAAACCTTTGGGAGTTACTTCTACGTTTGCTTGTTATGCTATGCTATGCTAGTAGACGTGGATTGGGTGAGTGATATCCATGACAGATGTGAGTTTGTTAATTTTAAGGGTTTATCTAAGGTGGCAACTTAAACACACATCTGGGTGGATTGAGGCACCTGATGTCTATCAGGACTTGCCTGTTTTTCTTTTGGACCGCCACCCAGGCTCAAAGGGATCATACGATCTTTCATGCTAGAAACTTCCGTGTGCAGCCACAAGCCATTATGGGCTCTGGCATAGTTGACTAAGTCGTGCGAACTCTTACAGGGTAGACTAGCAGATGTAGGGGAAAGTAGGTGTACCGGTCTATCCATCGTAAGGTGCTAGCGCTACTGAAAGACTGTGTCTCGGTCATCCGTTTCTCAAACACCGTGTAGTGTGAGAAGCCCAACTGAGGCGATCGAGTCTTGTGGGGAAAAGTGCGCAAACCTCTGCAGAGTGTAATAAACTAATCATGATTAGCCGTGTCCCCGGTTATGGACATCTTGAGTATCTAGTACTAGAATATCATGTGAATCTCATCATGTTACTTCTAAATTAATATTTTTGGGTTATTGATGACTATTTTTAATTGGGATTGAGAATACTGTCAACCATTCTCAATGTTTAACAACCACCATGACTGTTAAATAAAATTTGTTCCTTTGCAGTAGGGAAAAATTGGCTTTTCGCAAAACTGTAACCATAGAGCTTTCCACCAGCCATACATGCATATAGTATAGCTCATTACTGTTCATTACCCTCTATGTGTTACCTTGCCAGCATATTCCATGTGCTTATCCGTTTTTTCGGGCTGCAACTTTCATGTTGCAGACTTTTCAGACGATGAGTAAGGTGCTTTTAGGTCATGGTTCTATACTCAGTGATGCCGTTGGAGTTGATGGACCCATTTACCTTCCAAGTCTTCCGCTGTTATCGATATTAGATGGCCTTAAGCCATATTTATTGTAATAAGTTCTCTTTTGAGACACCGATGTAATAAGTGTGTGATTGCTACTCTGCTATAAATCCTTCGAAGTACTGTGTGGTGTCAGCATTACTGATCCAGGGATGACACCGGAGCACAGAGACTTGATCCATTCGGGTCGGGTCGCTACAGTCGCCTTGTGGCGCCTCCAGGACCACCTCCTCCTGGCTTGGAACCTGTTGGGACAACACTTCGGCGTCGTCCGTAGGGCGGGGGGAGGTAGCCGTCGGAAGCGAATTCACATCCGACGAGTCCAGTGAACCGCTTGACGACGCATCGAGTCGGTCTTTGGGTGGGCTGCATAATCATATTCGGCATAAGGGAAAGCTGTGCAATAAAGGAATACTATGAATTACTCTGGTATCCGGATACTTACGATTTCGCCAGGGGCTTGGCCCTAGGCGGCCACTCCTCTCCGCCATCGTCGGCATCGGTGGAGTAGTTCGGAGGAAGGGTTTTCCCCTTCTTGGACGCTTCGGCCTCCCCAGTGAGGGCGACCTTCCTTTTCTTCTCTCCCCCTACTCGAGGGGGAGATGTCTCTTCTTGCTCCTCCTCGTCTTCACGGGAGGAATGCGCCTTGGAGCTGTCGGATGATGAACCCGACACCTCCTAGCGCCGGGCACTTTTTCGAGTCCCCGTGGCCTTCTTCTCCGGCACCACATGGGGTGCCAGAAACAGCAGCTTCACCATGTGGGCATCGGCTGGGTCTTCAGGAAAAGGAGCCGGACAGTCGATCTGTCCGAACTTCGCCTGCCAAACCTATCAAAGGTAAGGGAGCTTAGATCCCGCATAGAGTTAAACTATGAAAAACTAATACCCTCTAAAATGTACAAACAACTTACCGCGCTAGCGTGACGCTGCGCGCTGAACCCGCGATCCTCGGTAGCAGATGCGGGAGCCTCGGCGCCCTTGAAAAGCACCTTCCAGGCATCTTCGTACGTCGTGTCGAATAGCCTGCTCAGAGTTCGGTGCTGCGCCGGGTTGAACTCCCACATATTGAAGGCCCGTTGTTGACACGGGAGGATCAGGCGGATGAGCATAACCTAGACTACATTGACAAGCTTGAGCTGCTTGTCCACCAGGGTTTGGATGCATGTTTGCAGTCCAGTCACCTCTCGTTTGCTGCCCCATGACAGGCCCGTCTCTTTCCAGGACATGAGCCGCGTTGGGGGTCCGGACCGGAACTTGGGGGCTGCGACCCACTCAGGGTCGCGCGGCTCGGTGATGTAAAACCACCCCGATTGCCACCCCTTCAGGGTCTGCGACCCACTCAGGGTCGCGCGGCTCGGTGATGTAAAACCACCCCGATTGACACCCCTTCAGGGTCTCCACATAGGAGCTCTCGAGCCATAAGACGTTGGGCATCTTGCCCACCATGGCGCCTCCACATTCCGCCTGGTTGCCATGCACCACCTTCGGCTTGACATTGAAAGTCTTAAGCCATAGGCCGAAATGGGGGCGGATGCAGAGGAAAGCCTCGCACACGAGGATAGACGCCGAGATGTTGAGGATGAAGTTCGGGGCCAGATCATGGAAATCTAGGCCGTAGTAGAACATGAGTCCCCGGACGAATGGGTGGATAGGAAAGCCTAGTCCGCGAAGGAAGTGGGGAAGGAACACTACCCTCTCATGGGGCCTTGGGGTGGGGAGGAGCTGCCCCTCTTCGGGAAGCTGGTGCGCGATGTTGTTAGACAAGTATCCGGCCTTCCTCAGTTTTTTGATGTGTCCCTCCGTGACGGAGGAGACCATCCACTTGCCTCCCGCTACGGACATGGCTGGAGAAGGTTGAGGTGGGAAGTGCAGACTTGGGCGCTGGAGCTCGAGTGCACAAAAATGGATAGGCAAAGGAGGAAGAAGGCGTAGGTGAAAAGGTGGATCCTTATCCCCTTATATGGGTGGACGCAACTACGTGTCCCCACCAGCCTGGTAAAACTCGCTTATCTCCAAGCGCCGTAATCAATGGCGCGGTTGGGTTACCCATGCCCGTATTGATGAGAATCCCGGGATAAGGGGACATGATCTCTGCTTTAACAAGACGTGCCAAGGAAACCGCCTCGCATGACGCGCTGAGGTGGGATAATAAAATGATTCGAATAAAGGCTTGGCCGTGGTGCGTCACACTACGGAATAAGTTAGCAGATTAGATTTGTGTAAATATTATTCTCTCTATGGCCATATGTGGAAACTTATTTTGCAGAGCCGGACACTATCTTTGTGTTCAAAATCTTCTATGAAGTACTTGGAGGAGGAACCCGCCTTGCAAAGCCGAAGACAATCTGCGTGCCGGACTCGTCGTCATTGAAGCCTGGTTCAGGGGCTCTGAGGGAGTCCTGGATTAGGGGGTGTCCGGATGGCCAGACTATACATTCAGCCGGACTCCTGGACTATGAAGATACAAGATTGAAGACTTCGTCCCGTGTCCGGAAGGGACTTTCCTTGGTGTGGAAGGCAAGCTTGGCGATACGGATATGTAGATCTCCTACCATTGTAACCGACTTTGTGTAACCCTAACCCTCTCCGGTGTCTATATAAACCGGAGGGTTTTAGTCTGTAGGACAACATATAGAACAACAATCATACCATAGGCTAGCTTCTAGGGTTTAGCCTCTCCGATCTCGTGGTATATCTACTCTTGTACTACCCATATCATCAATATTAATCAAGCAGGACATAGGGTTTTACTTCCATCAAGAGGGCCTGAACCTGGGTAAAACTTCGTGTCCCTTGCCTCCTATTACCATCCGTCCTAGACGCACAGTTCGGGACCCCCTACCCGAGATCCACCGGTTTTGACCCCGACAGCGGGCGGGATTGGGAACAAGAAACATCGCACATGGTACGGAGATAACAACCGTGTGTTATGAAACAAAAAAACCCTCCTCGAGGCGGGCAGATATTTTCTAGGGATGCAGGTGGCATTGGTAAGAAGAAACATAGCACACGGTAAGGAGATAACAACCATGTGTTATTAAATAGAAAAGTCCCTTGAGGCGGGCAGATATTTTTGAGAGGGGGAGCCTCGTGGAGCCCAATGTACTGTGCGGATGTGTGCGTGACAGGGGCATCGGCGTGGCACATGGTTAGTTTGAGTGAACCGTGTTTCTTGCATCATCCGACTTGTCTAATATTCATAAATTTGATGAAAAATGACGTGGGAGAGGGTCAGAACACGAACACACTTGCATGTGGACCAAATTTATGTATGAAAAGGGTGGTTTGATTTTCAAATACCAAATGCAACTTCGATGTCGCACCTATCTTGCAAAGCGCATGGTATTGCTTGCCCCCCCCCTTGTGTTAGCACGAAGGGAAATCCTAAGCTATGAATGCATGCCCCCCAACCGAGGCTCACCTAGAAAAGTGCGAAGTAGCTAGTAGACCCCCTCCCTCGTGTCGGCACGAAGGGAATCCTAAGCTATGAATGGATGCCCCCAACTGTGGTTAACCTAGCAAACTACGAAGTAGCTAGCAGCCCCCCTCCCCCCGTCGTGTCGGTATGAAGGGAATCCTAAGCTATGAATGCATGCGTGTTGGTGTCAAAACCAGCGGATCTTGGGTAGGGGTCCCGAACTATGCGTCTAAGGCTGATGGTAACAGGAGGCGGGGGACACAATGTTTACCCAGGTTCGGGCCCTCTCGATGGAGGTAATACCCTACTTTCTGCTTGATTGATCTTGATGATATGAGTATTACAAGAGTTGATCTACCACGAGATCGTAGAGGCTAAACCCTAGAAGCTAGCCTATGATTATGATTGTTCTTCTCCTACGGACTAAACCCTCCAGTTTATATAGACACCGGAGGGGTCTAGGGTTACACAGAGTCGATTACAAGGGAGGAGATCTACATATCCGAAGCGCCAAGCTTGCCTTCCACACAAAGGAGAGTCCCACCAGACACGTGACGAAATCTTCAATCTTTCATATTCATAGTCCAACATTCCAGTTGTCCGAGGACCCCCTAATCCAGGACTCCCTTAGTAGCCCCTGAACAAGGCTTGAATCATGATGAGTCCGGCGCGCAAATTGTCTTCGGCACTGCAAGGCGGGTTCTTCTCCAAATCCTGAGTACCTATCGTAACGAGTAGTGTCCGACTTCCCATGAATGTTGCACTCCTCGGCTTCTATGCTTTAATAATGGCTATCTTCCATGTGTCGAGCGAATGCGAGAAGTCGGGGCATTTTTACATTTGCCACCCTAACCATGTAAGTAAATCATCTATTTAAAGAGTCGGGGATCCTCAGATCCAGATCACACCATCCTCCCATAGCGAGTATCCATTAGAGCGTGTCCGGAAAAGTCCATCCCATCATGGCCGGCCATCGCAGCTCCTCCTCTCGCTCCCGTAGCACTAAGCCAGGCAATTGGGAGAAGTGTTCCACCCCCCACAGCCAATTAGTAGAGTTGCAGAGCCAAGGGTTTCTCCCTCCTGCGTATATGGTCCCCGTCCGAGCCGAACTAGCCACTTATAATGGCGGGGAGCAAGTGGAGAGCTTTCCCAACCCATCCAGGGGGAGCGGGTATGCCTTGTCCCTTACTTATTGAGGGGACTCGGATTTCCAATCCATCCGTTCCTCCGCGGGCTCCTGAAGTTCTATGGCCTCCAGCTGCATAACTTACTCCTGCCTCCATATTACACATCGCCGGCTACGTCGCCTTTTGCGAGCTGTTTTCTGGGCTGCGAAGCTCATTTTGAGCTATGGAAGAGGCTATTATGCCTCGTACACCGTACACAGGAGGGGTCAATATATCAAGTGGGCAGAGCCGAAATATGGCGCATTGCCGGGACCGGATACCTGCCCGGTACTCCGAAGAAGACGTCCGAAGACTGGCCTTCAGGGAGGTTTTATATGGAGGACGTCCCCCTTCCGGACCCTATTCGGATGGGACTTCCTGAGTTTAATAATGCCCCTTTGAAGAAACGCCGCAGCTGGCGCCCTCGGAGCCCCGAGGAGGAAGATAACAGAGAGGTCCTTTACCTGATGGGAAGGATAAAAACGCTAGCCAAATCAGGACTGACAATAATCGAGGTTATGTCAATATGTATAATGCGGGGGGTGCAGCCACTTCAGTATAGGGGGAAACCCATGTGGCACTTCAATGGAGAAGACGATGCCCCCCGCTGCGGTCGTAAAGGTCCGGACTCCGCCGCTGCTCTAGCAAAAATACTGTCCGATTTGTACAAAGGAGAGGAAGAGGAGTTCATCCGCATTAAGCCACGGGATGGATTCTCCATGTACAACCCACCCCCCCCCCCCAAACTGGGTGAGCTGCTACCTTTTACTCCAGACCTTCCCGCATTCTTCATCATAAATTTTTACCTTGCTATTTCATAGCAGGAACAGCGAAAAGCTGTGAGGGAGGTCTACATCCCGTCTCCACAGCCAGAGGACCCTGACCGGGCCCTCGACCCCGGACTCAAAGAAGATCTGAACATATTTGTGGAGCTCGTCGATAGGACGTTCTATCCGTTAAGCTACGGCGGTGCTTTGGTGGCCATCATAGCTGATTATCCTGGCCTGCTCCCTGCATCGCATGTAAGTAAAACCGGAGTCCCAACTTCCAAGAAGGATCCCTTTTTTGCACCTTACTCACTGCACACGTATTGCGTCTTACAGGGAAGGCCCTCGGGGCGCCATGCCGAACACGCGGTGACTCATCAACAAGGGGCACCGAAGCCGGGTAGGCCTAAAAGGAAGGCGGTTAGGACTGAGGCGCCGTCGCAGAGGTATGAAAAAAAACCCTACTTCGTGGTTGTCGTCTTTAAAATATAATAACGTCCATGGTTCCTGGCAGAAAAAATGCTCGCCGGACCATGTCCGGAGAGCCTACCGGCCATGCCTCCACCAGCCGGACTCCAGAGCCGGACTTAGTGGGGCATATGCTAACGTGGGGACAACATCGAATGTTCCTCCTATAGAGGATGCGGATAGGCTGTCCGCTACAAATTCTGAAGTGGAGAGTGCCATGAATCACTAGCGTCGTAGGGCTGTACTCCGCGACACTGGTTTCTCCGAAGAGGTGTTTAATGCCTTCAACTCAGGAGACGCGTACATCCGAGCTGATCAAAATGGCCTTGCCAGAGCCACGGACCAGTATGTAAAGGATATATGGGTAAGAAAATCTGATAATTATGTATATCAGTAGCCCCCGAGACATGAAAGAGTTAGCACAACTGATTTAAGGATCATTATATGCATAGGTTCTTACGGAGATGAATACCCAGTTGTCTCAAGAGCTGGAGGAGTGCAAAGCACGGGTACGGGCCGCAGTTGCCGGAATGGAAGAGTCCAAGAAGGCCCCATCTGGTAATACTTGTCTTGATCGAAAAGAATGAAATGACATGTACCAGTTAGTATTCAGCATGCGTGCAAATCTAACAATAGATTCTACAGATGATCCCGGAGTGAATCCGAAGATCATGCGAGGGGATGAGCAACATGCTCAACGACAGCTAGAGGCTAGCGAGCGCATGTTTACGCGGGTTAGGCAGGAGAAAAACCATCTCCAAGATGCCAATACCCGGCTGGGCGTTGAACCGAAAGATGTTCAGGGCGAGCCAGCTGACTCCATAAAGGAGAATAAGAGGCTTTGACGTGGCATTTTTAGTAAGTGCTTGAACGAACTTTTTATAGAGTTCGGCGAAGAAACCGGCTAACAGAGTTATATCTGTAGGTATACTCACGGGTCGTCCCGAAGAGGAGATGCCCGGATCTGCGGGCGATCTTCTGCCAGAGCTCTCACAACTGCACGAACAAGTTCGACAGGTGATGCAGGGCATTGCCCAGGCCTTGTGGCCATCCGCCTCCCTGCCAGGAGGCATGGGGGAGCTCGTAGAGATGCTCAAGGGAGCGCGGCGGCGCTTCCGATTATGGAAGATATCCGCCTGCAGAAAAGGTGCAAGGGAAGCCTGGGCCATGGTGAAGATGTGATATACCAAGGCTGATCCGAACCACATGGCCGAGGTCGGACCTGTAGGGTCTGATGGGAAAGAGATCCCTGTTAGTCCGGTATATGACTAGGTAAAATTAGCCGCAAAGTATTCCCAACAGGATTGTAGGCCAGACAACCTGTTGGATGGTATAGAAGAAGAATTTAGTCAGTCTAAGTGACTGTGTACTTCAAGTGACATATTTTGTCCCTAGACGGTTTGTAAATCATTTGTCATGGTGGACCTTTTCGCTTCGACCTCCGGACCCGACAGTCCGGAGTGTATCCGAATACCCGCTCAGTAATGTAAAAACCGGGGTACGCGTGGAAACCAGGCGTAGGGGTCATAAGTGCTTGAACAGAAAGTACCCAAGTAGCTATGTTATATTACATGGATAGTAAGAAACATCTTCCAGGGAGAATAGTTCCGTTAAGGGTTCCTTTCCCTGGGTACACATGCATTAATGTGCATGTCTGAACTGCAAAAGGAGACGCAGGATATAAACATCCAGGGGCATGTATTGCAACAAGTAAAAGTCATCTTTTGTTCACCAACCGAATATTCCCTTAAGAACGCTAGCTTTCGGCTTCACCCAGTCTGAGGTACACATCCGGTTAATCCGGCAGTAACAATCGCAGAGGTGCTCCCCTTATGCCCTAGCCGAATTAACAGGAACATAGGACATAAATACAAGAGCCAGGCAACCCAGCTTGGCCAAAACTTAAGTCATATTGATGCATATAATGGCGAAGAAAAGGTACATGTGGAAAAGTAACACATGTGCAGGGGGCATAGAGCCCGGAACATAACTATATTAAGCTTCTGTATAAGAAGCCCCCAGGTATAATGAGCACGCATGGCGCGTCAAGATTGTGTAGTCAAGACACATTTTAACCTTTTAAGGCCGTGAAGAAAAAGGGAAGAAAGAAAGAAAGACATATAGTGGATATATATAAAAAAGGCCGAGGTAAGGAGACGAACACAGAGTCCGACACTACGTGTAGAACCTTCGGAGTCTGGCCGCGTTCCGTGGGTTTGGCTCGAGTCGATTGTCCAATGCATCACGCAGATGGTACGCTCCACTGGTTAGAACTTTGTCAATGATGAAGGGACCTTCCCATTTGGGCTTGAGCTTGTCCTTTTTCTTCTCTGGTAGGCGTAGAATGAGTTCGCCAACGTTATAAGTTTTGGCCCGTACTTCTCTGCTTTGATACCATCGAGCCTGTTGCTGATAGAATGCGGAGCGGGCTTTTGCAACGTCACGCCCCTCCTCTAGGGTGTCTAAACTGTCCTGCCGATCAAGCTTGGCTTCTTTCTCTTCGTACATGCGCACTCGAGGTGAGTCATGAATGATGTCGTAGGGCAGTACCGCCTCTGCATCGTACACCATAAAAACGGTGTGTATCCGGTAGTGTGATTTGGCGTGGTTCGTAGCCCCCATAGTACGGAGTCGAGCTCCTCAACCTAGTGTGTATCTGATTCCTTCAAGGATCGCACTAATCTGGGTTTAATGCCGCTCATAATAAGAACATTTGCTCGTTCGACTTGACCGTTTGCTTGGGGGTGATAGACGGAGGCATAATCGAGTTTAGTGCCCATGTTGCCACACCAAGTTTTTACCTCGTCATCTGTGAAGTTCGAGCCGTTATCGGTGATAATGCTGTGGGGGACACCATAATGGTGTACAACCCCGGATATGAAGTCTATCACTGGTCCGGACTCGGCCGTTTTAACTGGTTTGGCTTCTATCCATTTGGTGAATTTATCCACCATGACCAATAGGTACCTTTTCTTATGGCTTCCTCCTTTAAGGGGTCCGGCCATATCAAGCCCCCAGACCGCAAAGGGCCAAGTAATGGGGATTGTTTGGAGAGTGGTAGGTGGCATATGGCTTTGATTTGCAAAAAGCTGGCAATCACTGCAATGTTGGATGAGGTCCTGTGTGTCTGCTCGAGCTGTCGGCCAGTAGAAACATGTACGGAAGGCCTTGCTTACAAGGGCCCGAGCTGCGGGGTGATGGCCACCAAGTCCAGCATGAATTTTTGCCAAAAGTTGTTGTCCTTCCTCTTCAGAGATGCACCTTTGAAGTACTCCGGTAGCGCTTTTCTTATAAAGCTCTCCCTCGTGGACCTTGTAGGCTTTAGACCACCGCACAATGCTATGTGCCTTGTTTGGGTCCTCAGGGAGTTCTTGCCTATTTAGGTAAGCCAAGAAGGGTTCTGTCCACGGGGCGATGACAGCCATAATCACATGGGCCGAAGGTGTTATTTTGGTGGCGGAGCCTTTGATTATGTCAGAGTGTTCGGGGTCTGGTGTTGTGGCCGGATCCAGACTGTTGTTGCCAGTCTCCCCTTCCCACACCACGGATGGCTTAAACAACCTTTCCAAGAAGATATTAGGTGGGATAGGGTCGCGCTAAGCGCCGATGCGGGCGAGGACATCCGCCGCTTGATTGTTTTCTCGGACCACATGGTGGAATTCGAGCCCCTCGAACCGAGCTAACATTTTGAGGACAGCATTGTGGTAAGCTGCCATTTTTGGGTCCTTGGCGTAAAAGTCTCCATTTATTTGAGATATTGCGAGGTTCGAATCCCCACGCACCTCTAGGTGTTGAATGCCCATGGAGACTGCCATCCGGAGACCATGCAACAGGGCCTCATATTCTTCTGCATTGTTGGAGTCTGTGTATAATATTTGGAGTACGTATTGGACTGTATCTCCAGTGGGGGATGTCAGGACGATGCCTGCCCCCAGACCAGCCAGCATCTTAGAGCCGTCGAAGTGCATGATCCAATTGGAGTACGCGCCGTACTCTTTAGGGAGTTCGGCTTGTGTCCATTCGGCGACAAAATGAGCCAGTACTTGCGACTTAATGGCTCGTTGTGGTTTGTATGTTATGTCGAACGGGAGGAGCTCAATAGCCCGTTTAGCAATTCGGCCCATGGCATCGCGGTTATTTATTATGTCGTTGAGTGGTACTTCAGAGGCCACCGTAATTGAACACACTTGAAAGTAGTGTCGTAGTTTCTGGGATGCCATGAAGACCGTGTATGTTATCTTTTTATAATGTGGGTACCGTGATTTGCATGGAGCGAGGACAGTGGATACATAGTATACCGGCTTTTGAAGCGGGAACTTAAGTCCGTCCGTCTCTCGTTCGACGACGAGCACTGCGCTTACAACCTGGTGTGTGGCCGCTATATATAACGGCATTGGTTCGCCGATATTTGGCGCGGCCAAGATTGGGTTGTTGGCCAAGAGGGCTTTTATTTCTTCCAATCCGGCCGTGGCCGCATCCGTCCACTCGAAGTGTTCGGTGTGTCAAAGAAGGTGATAAAGAGGTAATGCCTTTTCTCCCAATCGGGAAATAAAACGGCTTAAGGCAGCCACACATCCGGTTAATTTCTGGATTTGCTTGAGGTCTATTGGGATAGCCAACTGTGACAGAGCTCGGATTTTAGCCAGATTAGCTTCAATTCCTCTATTGGAAATGATGAAGCCCAAGAGCTTTCCGCGGGCACGCCGAAAACGCATTTTTCCGGATTGAGCTTGATGTCATATGTTCGGATATTGTCGAACGTAAGCCTCAAGTCATCTATTAAAGATTCGACATGTCTGGTTTTAATGACCACATTGTCTACGTATGCCTCCACTGTTTTGCCGATTTGAGCCCTAAAGGCATGATGTTAAAACAGAAGGGGCCGTATGGAGTGATGAATGTCGTTGCGGCTTGATCGGACTCCGCCATCTTGATTTGATGGTATCCGGAGTATGCGTCGAGGAAACACAATGAGTCATGTCCTGCGGTAGCGTCGATAATTTGATTGATGCAGGGGAGGGGAAGGGATCCTTGGGGCAAGCCTTGTTAAGGTCCTTGAAATCTACACATAGGCGCCAGGATTTGTCCTTCTTTGGTACCATCACCAGGTTTGCTAGCCAGTCTGGATGTTTTATTTCTCTAATGAATCCGGCCTCGAGTAACTTGGCTAGCTCTTTTCCCATGGCTTGTCGCTTAGGCTCTAAGAAACGCCGACGAGTCTGCTTGACCGGCTTGAATCCCTTTAGAATGTTTAGGCTATGCTCGGCCAGCCTGCGTGGGATTCCTGGCATGTCTCAAGGATGCCAGGCAAAGATGTCCCAATTCTCGCACAAGAACTCCCGCAGTGCGGCATCTGTTGTGGGGTTCAGCTGTGCCCCGATGGATGCTGTTTTTGCAGGATCCATTGTGTGGACCTGGAATTTGACTATTTCATCCGCTGGTTTAAAAGAGGTGGACTTGGGTCTTTTGTCGAGTATCACGTCGTCCCTGTCCACTCTAGAGCACAGCGTAGTTAATTCTTCGGCCACGAGGGCTTCGGAAAACGCCTCGAGGGCCAGTGCGACGGTTTTATTTTCGGCGTGGAGTGCTATGTCTGGATCACTAGCTAGAGTGATGATTCCATTGGGCCCGGGCATCTTGAGCTTCATGTACCGGTAATGGCGTATAGCTTGGAAGATCTTGAATGCCTCCCGCCCTAAAAGGGCGTGGTATCCGCTACTAAATGGGGCCACTTGGAATGTGATTTCTTCGGGCCTATAATTCTTCGGCATGCCGAATACCACATCTAGTGTGATTTTTCCCGCACATCATGCCTCCCGACTAGGTATGATTCCTCTGAAGGTCGTGCTGCTTTGCTCAATGTGGCTCTTGTCTATTTCCATTTTGCTAAGAGTCTCCTCGTAGATGAGGTTTAATCCGCTGCCACCATCCATGAGCACTTTAGTAAGCCGGAAGCCATCCACAATTGGACTAAGGACCAAAGCGGCTGGTGCTCGGGCTGTTCGGAATTGAGGTTCATCACTGGCATTGAAGGTTATAGCCATATCGTTCCATGGATTTATTGTTGCAACTGGCAGACTTCGGCGAGGCTGCGAGTGCTCGCTTGCGCCTATTATTTGAGGCAAAAGTCTCGAAGACTGTAAGTACTGTATTGTTATTTTCCACGGGATGGTGCTCTATGGTATTGTTGATGAGGAGATCCTCGCCGCTCTTGGCCACCTGCTGGAGTATCCAACATGCTCTAAGGCTATGTGTTGGCATGGTATCTGGTGTACTATGAATTTTGCATGGCCCATTGAGCCATCCCTCCAATACGGTTCCACGCCCTATAGTGGGCTTTGGTTTCTTTGTACTTGGATCGGGTGACTTACAGGAATACACCCTTTTAGTTCGTACGTAGTGTTTAGTGAGACCCGGAGGATACCATAATTTTTTTTGGCTTTTCCGGGTGCTTTCCATCGCATGGTACTTCTGTACTATGGCCGCCAAGTCAGCGAAGTGTGCTATGTCACAGCGACTTATGGCGTTGAGGATTCCCTTGTCCGTGCAATTTTTGCAAAAGAATGAAATTGCGTCTTCCTCGCGACAGTCCTTGACCTTGCTCGTTACAAGGAGGAATCTGGCCCAATAGTGATGTACTTTCTCTTGGGGCTTGTCGTGGAATTGTCACGGCAGATGTCCTTAGTGTCAGGACTTAGTCATGAGGCCAATGCATCTATGTGGTAGCTTGAGAGGGGTTGAGCGGGACGAGAGACGCGATGTTTTACCCAGGTTCGGCCCCTCACCGTGGAGGTAAAAGCCTACATCCTGCTTCATTGATATTGACGATGATGATCACGGTTACAAGAGTGCTCTATCTCGAGAGCTATTGTCTAAACCTAACTTGTCCAACTTGTCAATCTTGTCCCCTTTTGGGGAGCCCTGTCCCTCCTTATATATGTTGGAGGGGCGGGTTACATGTAGAGTCCTATTAGGATTAGGACTAGTCTATCTCTAATACAAACCGGATACAAGTCCAGGTCTTAGCTCCTTGTAAGATAAATGTTCCTCATGCCTTTCCTCTTAAACCGGCCCACCAATAACATAAACCGGCATGCTGGGCCTTGGGCCTTTTCATCCATCTGGAACACGCGCCGGGTCACCAATGAGTCTTCAAACTCGTGAATCGTCATACCAGTGAACCGCCAGACACGTAAGTCGCCAATCCTCTGGCGGTTTACCAATGAAACGCCTAGTCCGGTCGGGTTATACTTCCGGCCGGTTTACGCCGCGGGGTATATCCCCGACATTAGCCCCCAAGTTTAGCTTGGATTTATCCATGGTAAACTTATACTGCAAAATACACACAAGAAGAAAATTGATAGGTTGTGCTCCGGGTTAAGAATTTTGTAAACCGGCATCTGATGATCCTTAAGTCCTTGTCATTTCCTCCTTCTAGAAAATCCGGGTTAACAAACTAGCTTCATACTCAATTTGCTGACATTGGTTCTTCACAGAGAAATATTGTGAAGAATAATCCACTTGAGTCGGCTTCCAAAGCGCCGGTTTAAGAAATATGGGTCTTGAAATACTTATCTGATATTCAGCCGGTCTGAAGATGTAAAACTTGCCGGTTTATAAATATTGATGGCACCGGGTCATAATTGTTGTCGACACCGGGTCAGGTAATTGATCTTCCTGATTTGCTCAAAACTGATAAACTGAAGACGTTCCTCCTTTATATGCATAATACCTGTAGCCCCCAAGTCTTAAGAGGAGAACATAGTGATTACTTAAGACTCGCTCCAATAAGTGTTTCAACCTTGAAGAAATCCAGTTTGTTCATCTCAATCATATAAACTGAATACTCCATATATGTAGCCCCCAAGTGCCGGGTTGTCATGCTTGCAGCAACCTGGGACTTGTAATTGCTTATACAAACTTCAATCAGTGTAACCCCCAAGGGTCGGGTCATTATGCAATAATGAGCAGGAACTTTGTAAACATAATTATGTAGATTTTAGCGGTGATGTGTAGCCCCCAAGGGCCGACTTAGTAAGATAATACTGAACCGGGACTTGATATATACTTCAATGAAAATAATATATTATAATGTAGCTTCCATCGTAGGGCTGGAACCCACGTCCACAAGGTTAACAGCTTTGTGCTTTACCAACTGAGCAATGGATCCTTCAATATTATGGACGAAAACTTGTGTACCTTGAATTGTTGACAGGAGCAATTGGTAGCCCCCAAGGGCCGGCTCATTATAATATGATGAGTCGGGTCTTCAATAAGACTAGTA
Organism: Triticum monococcum; assembly: GCA_034509565.1. Classification (NCBI taxonomy): domain Eukaryota; kingdom Viridiplantae; phylum Streptophyta; class Magnoliopsida; order Poales; family Poaceae; genus Triticum; species Triticum monococcum. The sequence continues at coordinate 555,160,424 of CM067841.1, read as the reverse complement.
AAAATGACTTTGCATTAGCCCCCAAGTGTCATGATGCATGCTTGCAGCGACATGAGACTTGCATGTAATCTCAATTTGAATAATGTAGCCCCCAAGTGCCGAGTGGTAAGCTTGCAGCGACTCGGGACTATTCCTTCCATTGTAGAATAAATCATATCCTTTGATAAAATAATAGACACTGTGCTAAAGCGAATTTGAAAACTTTAATCATAATACTGGTTACTGATAACCATAATAAAAATCCATCCATGTTGGCTATTTGAATAATATACCCAATGATTTATAAGCGCATAATTCCAATGGCGCAATCCAAATATATACTGGCGACTTATAGTCCAAAGCCAGGCCGGTTCAATAAACACCGGTGATTTGTAATTATGCTTTATTCAACCTGTTTCTGCATACAACAAGTTTAAAGTGTCCTGGCGGTTTACCGCCGGACGGGTCATAACGCCCAACATATAACTCGGGTTTATAACCAAGGCTGCACTTAAGAATAATCAAATATGAAATATATCATACCTGTGACATTGAATCACATTGTTGGTTTTACCAACTTTTTGTAGTAAAGGTGATAACCCCAATCTCGAGTACTGATAACTCTTTCCATATTGTGCCGGTTTATGATAAAACCGTACCGGGTTATGATAGACACCGGATTATCCATATATAATACTGGCGACTTGTAGTCGAACCGGACCGGGTTAATAATCGCCGGATTATAATTGGTCCTGTACTGACAACTTGTAGTTGAAGATCAAGCCGGGTTAACGAACACCGGTTTACTCCATAATAAGATGGTAACATAAAATCAAGCCGGGCAGATAGTCTCCGGATTAAGATTTGACCGTGTTCCGCCAATTTGTAATTGATAGTCGAACGGGATTAACAATGTCGGTTTAAAAACGCAACAGAAGTAAAAGGAAATATTTATCAAAGCAAATTTCAGGCAAAGGGAATGATAAAACCATTTGCAAAAAGAGACTATTGAGCCGATCAAATGGCGTTATCATGGTCGGACACGACCAAGCCCCCGATAGGCGTAGCTATGGTTCAAGTCAGCCAGGACCCCAAATGAAACAATGGCATTATGCCGATCAAAAGGCGTGGTAATGGTTCGGGTTCGACCAAGCCCCCAAGTGATTCTGTGGCCTTAGGCCGATCAAGAGGCGTGACTATGGTTCAGACGTGACCACAAGTCCCCAAGTGATGCATTGGCATTACGCCGATCAAGAGGTGTAGCGATGGTTCGGGTTCGACCAAAGCCCCCAAGTGATGCTGTGGCACTAGGCCGATCAAGAGGCGTGACTATGGTTCAGACGTGACCACAAGTCCCCAAGTGATGTTATGGCTTTCCGCCTACCAAATGGCGTTGCTATGGTTCGGACGCGACCAAGCCCCCAAGTGATATTGTGGCATTGCACCGATCAAGAGGTGTGACTATGGTTCGGATACGACCAAAGCCCCCAAGTGATCAAGAATATGATAAGCCAATAAGGCATGATACCCATGTTTGAACCGCGCATCATGGCAACAGGTCCTCTTTGGCACCCTTTAACTTTTTGCAAGAGATAAATCCTTCTTGAACAGGATGTTAAACCGGATATTGAGAGCTTCAAAGCTTCGTGGAAGACATCTTTCCCTTGAACCGGATTGTAAACCAGAATACTTTCTGATGACCTGGAAATTTTCTGACGGCCTCTTAAACTCGAACTTACGAGAAGTTAATTCCTTTTTGAACCGGAAATTCTTAAACCGGATTTGAGAGCTTCAGAGCTTTGTGATTTAATTTGTCCTACATTGAAGAACTTGCAAGACAAAGTAATGGCTCCTCTTTTTTTAAAAGAAAGAAATATATAATATAAAAATATACCGGATGGATTTCACCTGATGCGTCAGGTCAGAGATTATCACCGCGGAGTTGATGATCACCGGGTGAAGCTGAAATTACTCACAGGTGAGTCGGCCGCGGGAGCTAAGCAGATGAGTCGGCCTGGTGTTGTAAACCGGCGCGGACGAGCAAATTGTCCTCCACGTTGTAGACCGGCGCGGACGCGTGAACCGGCCGCGAGGGTGGACGAGCGAGTTGTCCGTGTCATTGTGAACCGGTGCGGCCGCAAGAGACGGCCACGACGTTGTAAACCAGCGCGGGAGTTCGTCGAGTAACGACGACCACCCGTGCCAAAAGATGTTGGCGTGCCTCCATCTCCGAGGTATAATATCATTTTTTTGTCATAAATAATTGCCCTGCATAAACAATATTGCACACCAAGGCAAAGATAAACTTGTTCTTTAACAAAAACAACATGTGGTAATAAATCAAATTTGAATGGATATCACCTGATTTGTTTGGACGATAGATAAGTCGTATATAGCGTCTGTGAATCACCTCTAATAATTTCAACGGTAATTTATCTACTCTCGAGACCGCGGCAGCTCAGAATGAGGCCGACTGTAGTAGCTCAGCACGAGGTCACAATGGCAACGGTGAAGACGGCGACTTGAAGCGCAACCATAGCGGAGCTTGAAACCAGGCGGCTCAGCACGACCCTCCGGGTCATTTGTTTTCCGACCAATTAGCACTTTCCTTTGAATCAATATAGTCCGATTGACTTACACAAAGCACTGGAAATTTATTCCTGTATCTTCATCATGTGACTGAAGTTGATGTATATCCTTACACGCTGACACATATGTTCGCCGGACAGCGTTCCGTGGACAGGTGATGTCATGACCTCTGGTCTGTTTATGGCTTTATGCTGTCTAGACCTGGCGGTGTACGGCACCGATATTGGTGCGAGCTCTATTGTTATAACATCTTTTTTATTTATCCAAGTGGTGGTACATACTGTTACTCCAAACTACTAAGGAGTACTACTAATCTCATCCTAGATGTGTGCCCGTAAAAGGTGCACACCAAACGGTGAGACGGTGGTCCATTGTGCTGCACTGCACAATTAGCAACTAATAAAACAAAACAAAAAATCTCATCCTAGATGTACGTATATGTAGCACCTTCTACTTGATTGATGCTCCATGATTGAATTGTTTATTAGCAGCAGATTCCTGATTTGCCTCGTACTGGCACACTGCATCGGGCTGCAGCTTTTCCTTTGCTCCCCATGAGGTGAGTCTGCGGTGGAGGCGTGAGGCCTGCAGCGGCGACTCGGACGGGAGGTGGGGTCCAGACTAACCACGGGCCGTGGCCGGCTTGAGGTCGCGGCGACGGAAACGTCAACTCGGAGGCGTCGGCTCTCAGCGAAGCGACGGTTTAAGAACAGCGAGAAAGACGGCTCAAGCAGAACTGCGGTAGCGGACGCAAGGCAGCTCGCGGACCGGCGGGTTGGAAGTGCCGCTCCTCGTCTCAGCCGCAGAGGCAGCAGGCGCTCGAAACGATTCCGTGGCGGAGACCGACTCCGTGGCGTTATCAACTTTCATCGTGGAGCGAATCAACCTGTGGTTAAGTCGGTTAGGTGGACCTTTATATCTCTAACCCATCAGAGTTCAAATCCTGGTGCTTGTATTATTCCTGAATTTATTTCAGGATTTCCGGCGATGCGCTTTCAGTGGGAGGAAACGTTTCCGTCGACGACGAGGCGCCTACGGTGACTTCGTAAATCTCAAAATGATATGCCGGTTTAGTCTCTCGGAGGTGCTCACAGGGGTAGGGTGTGCGTGTGTGCGTTCATAGGGGTGAGTGTATGCGCGTGTATATAAGCGCTTGTGTTTGTACTGATGTTAAAAAAAACTTCCCATCGTGGCTCCACCCCCCTTTTCTTTTTTAACTTCCCGTGTAAATCCAAATCGAGGGCTGTTACTCCAGTCCTTTTGTTGCCATCATGATCAGCTGCCCTGGATGCGATTTACTTCGTGCATAGTATCCTTTCAAAAAATAAAAAACAATAATCTGTTCTGAAGCGACTCGGTGGCCGCGTACGAGGTATTGCAGCGGAGAACTCTTGTGCGTCTCGGCAATACACTGAAAATTGATCCGGTTTCGACGGATCGTCTGATCACAGCGACGCGCATCATGCAACCCGGCTCTGTCCAAGGCTGTCTCACGCCGGGTTACCCTACGCGTTTTCCGTGCTGGCACTTCTCCATCTGATATATCGTGAGCTGCTCGATCCTTAAAGAGATCCCTCCAATAACTCAACACCATCGTGCGCAGGCCCCACGGTGGGCGCCAACTATCGTGGAATTATCACGGCAGATGTTCTTAGTGTCAGGATTTAGTCGTGAGGTCAACGCATCTATGTGGTAGCTTGAGAGGGGTTGAGCGGGACGAGAGACGCGATGTTTTACCCAGGTTCGGCCCCTCACGGTGGAGGTAAAAGCCTACATCCTGCTTCATTGATATTGATGATGATGATCACGGTTACAAGAGTGCTCTATCTCGACAGCTATTGTCTAAACCTAACTTGTCCAACTTGTGGAACTTGTCAATCTCGTCCCCTTTTGGAGAGCCCTGTCCCTCCTTATATATGTTGGAGGGGCGGGTTACATGTAGAGTCCTATTAGGATTAGGACTAGTCTATCTCTAATACAAACCGGATACAAGTTCAGGTCTTAGCTCCTTGTAAGATAAATGCTCCTCATGCCTTTCCTCTTAAACCGGCCCACCATTAACATAAACCGACATGCTGGGCCTTGGGCCTTGTCATCCATCTGGAACACGCGCCGGGTCACCAATGAGTCTCCAGACTCGTGAATCTTCATACCAGTGAACCGCCAGACACGTAAGTCGCCAATCCTCTGGCGGTTTACCAATGAAACGCCTAGTCCGGTCGGGTTATACTTCCGGCTGGTTTACGCCGCAGGGTATATCCCCGACAGGGCTCTTGTCTAATGTGGGAAAGACCGCTTATGTGAGGGTGGGTGGGTAGATTTAGATCCAAACCCTGACCCGATCTGAGACCCAGGGGCAGAGGAGTTTCCGATCTTGGCAGTTCGGACTCTGGGGCGTTGCCCAATAGTTCTGGCCCGCTGTCCAATTCTAGGTTTGAAGCTTGGGCCATGTCCTCCCATAGACGAGTATCCGGCTCGGAGAGCTCAGGAATTCGGACATAGTTTGTCCTCAAAATAGAGGAAGAATCGCTGCATTGCTCCTCCACCACCGCTATCTGATGGGTGACCGGCGGAGAGTTAATCTCCCTTTGGTCGGGTTTAAGCCCGGTCCGATCATAGTCCGTAGCAACTCCCAAGGCGGCGATGCGATCCAAGAGCTCGTTCAAGGAAGAGAGCTCCATTGGATCCATCTGCTCGGTGAATCTCGAGCCGACGTGGAGGCTGTTTTTGATGACCTTAGAAGTCATCGTCGGCGCGACGACCGAACGGGCGGTCATGACGAAGCCGCCTAGTCGGAGAGTTTGCCCTACAGCCAGGGCTCCCCCAGAGGTAATGTTGTGCTTGACAACAAGACGAGCCATCAAGCCCTATCGTGACGGCACAATGGAACTCTCAATGAAAGCACCAATGTCGGTGTCAAAACCGGCGGATCTCGGGTAGGGGGTCCCGAACCGTGCGTCTATGGCTGATGGTAACAGGAGGCAGGGGACACAATGTTTACGCAGGTTCGGGCCCTCCCGATGGAGGTAATACCCTACTTCCCGCTTGATTGATCTTGATGATATAAGTATTACAATAGTTGATTTACCACAAGATCGTAGAGGCTAAACCCTAGAAGCTAGCCTATGCTTATGATTGTTCTTGTCCTACGGACTAAACCCTCCGGTTTATATGGACACCGGAGGGGTCTAGGGTTACACAGAGTCGGTTACAAGGGAGGAGATCTACATATCCGAATCGCCAAGCTTGCCTTCAACGCAAAGGAGAGTCCCACCCGGAAACGTGACGAAGTCTTCAATCTTGTATCTTCGTAGTCCAACAGTCCGGCCAAAGTATATAGTCCGGCTGTCCGAGGACCCCCTAATCCAGGACTCCCTCAATCCCCCCCCCAACGGAGGCTCATCTAGCAAAGTGCAAAGAAGCTAGCAGCCCCCCTCTCTCGTGTTGGCACGAAGGAAATCCTAAGCTATGAATGGGTGCCCCCCAACCGTGGTTCACCTAGCAAAGTGCAAAGTAGCAGCCCCCCACCACCCACACACACACTTTTAGTCGACGGGCCAGAGAGGCATCGCACCAAGATTGATCGTAAAATGGACCGAGCGGTGGGGCCGTCCTGTCGACCAAAGGGTCGGTAGCCGGCGGCCCACCAGTCGGTGGAGAAGCCGACGGGCGTAGACACAGACGGCTAGGGCCCGCGCCCAGGCGGATTACCATTGTACCCTGGGGGTAGGCCTATATAAACCCCTCAGGGTTCCCATGCAGGGGAGATCGCTCTTTGGATAGTTTTTAGATACCACAGGGAGAAGAGGAGTGGGCTGGCCTTGCCCTCCTTCATCCTTTCACCGAACAGCTCAAGGAGCATTCTGTAGCTACCCATCGAGCTAGTGATCATGCGGAGACCCCCACAGAGCAGCATTAGGGGTGTTATCTCCCCGGAGAGCCCTGAAGCTGGGTAAGATTCGCTGGCGTGCATGTCTTCGCCTTATCCCGTTTCCAGGCACTGGCGATGTTTTATTGGCTCCCACAATGATAAGCCATCCATTGGCATATGTCGCACCAACCACCCGACAATTGGCGCCCACCGTGGGGGCAGGTGCACCATCGTCCAGAGACCTGTTCTGGACAGGAACCCTCTTCCTTCCCAACGTGCGTAGCCAGCCCGGCTCGCCCGATGGCGCTTGCCCTGACGCTCTGCAAGACGTCGCCGACGCCTGCGCGGCGAGCTGCCTCGCCGATCTTCTTGGCGAGGCTCGCATCTCCGACGAGCCCGCATCCGATGCGGGCACAGACTGCCCCAAGAGCCACCTCGTCAGCCTCCTCGACCAACTCCATGTCTCCGGCGAGCTTGCCACAGACTTGGAGTCGGTTGGCTCCACCGACCCGATGCTTGTCGACTCCGACACGGCGTCCCTTGACGCCTTCCCTACCAACGTAGTGGTCATCAATGACCCTCTTCCTCCAGCCGACAGCAGCGACAGTGCCATCACCGAGGTACTGGTCATCAGCCACGGCGCCCCCTCAGGCGAAAACGCCCACGACGCTTTGCAGACGGCGCTGCACGACTTGTCCGTCCCCATCCCGGCCGACACGGACGGCAAGACATTGGAGGCGCGCCGCCTCGCCCTTGTTGCGGAGGGCCAGAAGCTCGCCACCATGAGACGCCTCACCGAGGCTCACCAGCGCGAGGTCGACCGTGCCGCCTTCGGCACGCCGCCTCCCAACGGGCCGAGCCACGTCGGCATCGTCAAGAAACAAGGCACGGCTATCGCCGACATGCTGGGAGCAGACCGCCCAGTCTATGCCACGCCTCTCGAGAACTTGCGTGCCGCCCAGGCGGCCACAGACGAGTTGAATGGGCTGGGGCCTGATGAGCCCCCCTACATGACCAGATGCATCCAGCAACTTATCGACGCGGCCACAAAGTGGCATGAAGCCGGCGTCCGCACGGAGAGTCCTCCCCCATGCCGAGAGCATGGCGCGATGTCCCGAACACCAACCGCGGGCAACACTCGTGCGAGAAAAGAAAATGAGCCGGCTGCCAGCCGCAGCCGGACTTGAATCTCCATCGAGCGTGACGCAGAGGGCCGCCCTCGAGCCGTGAAGTGGCGGGGCAACCCCCCTCCTCCTCCGCCTCATGGAGAGAGATACCCTACCCCGCCGCCTGTCACGCATCCGACTCTCAGCGGCCGGCTGGGTCGCCGCGAAGGAGTCGGCGAGAATGATGCCCGCCATCGGATCGACCGCCTTGCGTGATCCCTGGCCTTGGAAGAAGAAGATGATGTCGGCCCGTCTTGCTTCGGCCCCCGCATACGCGACAAGACCTTCCCCAAAGGGTTCTCGCTCCCAAGAGACACGCCCAAGTACAACGGCTCCGTGAAGTCGGAAAATTGGTTGATCGACTACTCCACCGCGGTTAGCATCACAAACGGCAACAGGCGTGTTGCCGTAAAATATGTGCCCCTCATGCTCCAAGGCACGGCGCGCACCTGGCTCAATAGCCTCAAGCCTTACAGTGTCAACAGCTAGCTAGACTTCACTAAAGCCTTCATACGCAACTTTACCAGCACCTACAAGCAGGCTCGCAAGCCCCGACAGCTCTCCTTGTGCGTCCAAGGGCCCAACGAATCGACTCGCGACTACCTCACGCGTTGGGCCGAGCTCCGCAATTCCTGCGAGGGAGTACACGAGGTTCAAGCTATAGAGTACTTCACCGCCGGGTGCCGAGAAGGAACCCTCCTCAAGCACCGACTCCTCTGCGACGAGCCGACTATGCTCGACGAGCTGCTGGTCATAGCCGACAAGTATGCCACGGCCGATTCCTCAATGAAGACCGAGCTCCGAGTAGACGCCTCCGGGAAGGTGCTTGCTCCAAGTCCCAAGACGCCGGCTGGATAATCCAGCCGACGCCCGCACCAGAACGACCACAAGCGCAAGGCTCCCCTGCCGCTTTCCACCAATCGGCAGGTGGCCACAGTCGAAGATGAACCACCCGAGGGGCGGCCCGCACCCAAGAGCGGAAGGGTGGCAGGCCGGCTTGGCAGCCGGTTTTCTCCTACGAGCAAGCACTTGATGCCCCCTGCAAGTTTCACAGCGGCGCAAAGCCTTTGAACCACACGACCAAAAAATGCCATTGGCTCACACGGATCTCCAAGGGTGAGGGGATGGCGCCACCTCCGCCTGCTGGTCAGCCGCCTCCGGCTCCTCCGCAGCCCGCTGCCCGACCAGCAGTCGGAGCCGTTCAAGATGAGTACCCCGACGAGCATGCCGCCTACGTCGTCTTTACAAGCCAGCCAGGAGATTGGCGTAGCCGGCGCCGACAGCACCAAGAAGTCAACGCAGTCGCCTCCAACAACCCAGAGTTCATGCACTGGTCGGAAAGGCCTATTAGCTGGAGCCGGACAGATCACCCAGAGGTGATGCCGTCTCCCAGCTCTTATGCATTGGTTCTGGACGCCACCCTCGCTACAGAAAGGCGAGCCGCCCGTTTCTCCCGTGTGTTGATAGATGGTGGGAGCAGCATCAATATCCAATACCGTGACACCATGGAGAGGCTGGGCATCAAGACAAAGCAGCTCATGCCTAGTCGGACTGTGTTCCTGATGGGGAACGTAGTAATTTCAAAAAATTTCCTACGCACACGCAAGATCATGGTGATGCATAGCAACGAGGGGGAGAGTCTGATCTACGTACCCTTGTAGATCCCAACGGAAGTGTTGACACAACGTAGAGGAAGTAGTCGTACGTCTTCTTCCCGATCCGACCGATCCAAGCACCGTTACTCCGGCACCTCCGAGTTCTTAGCACACGTTCAGCTCGATGACGATCCCCGGGCTCCGATCCAGCAAAGCTTCGGGGAGGAGTTCCGTCAGCACGACGGCGTGGTGACGATCTTGATGTTCTACCGACGCAGGGCTTCGCCTAAGCACTACAACGGTATGATCGAGGTGGAATATGGTGGTAAGGGGCACCGCACACGGCTAAGGAACGATCTCAATGATCAACTTGTGTGTCTAGAGGTGCCCCCTGCCCCCGTATATAAAGGATCCAAGGGGGAGGGGTGCGCCGGCCAGGGAGAGGGCGCGGGAGGAGTCCTACTCCTACCGGGAGTAGGACTCCCCCCCTCAATCCTATTCCAACTAGGATTCCCAAGGGGGAAAGGAGAGAGAGGGGGGCCGGCCCCTTCTCCTAGTCCTAATAGGACTCAGGGAAGGGGGGCGCGCGGCCAGCTATGGGCTGCCCCTTTTCTCTTTTCCACTAAGGCCCATGAAGGCCCATATGGTTCCCGGGGGGTTCCGGTAACCTCCCGGTGATCCGGTAAAATCCCGATTTCACCCGGAACACTTCCGATGTCCAAACATAGGCTTCCAATATATCAATCATTATGTCTCGACCATTTCGAGACTCCTCGTCATGTCCGTGATCACATCCGGGACTCCGAACAACCTTCGGTACATCAAAATGCATAAACTCATAATAACTGTCATCGTAATGTTATGCGTGCGGACCCTACGGTTCGAGAACAATGTAGACATGACCGAGACACTTCTCCGGTCAATAACCAATAGCGGGACCTGGATGCCCATATTGACTCCTACATATTCTACGAAGATCTTTATCGGTCAGACCGCATAACAACATACGTTGTTCCCTTTGTCATCGGTATGTTACTTTGCCCGAGATTCGATCGTCGGTATCCAATACCTAGTTCAATCTCGTTACTGGCAAGTCTCTTTACTCGTTCCGTAATACATCATCTCACAACTAACATCTTAGTTATAATGCTTGCAAGGCTTATGTGATGTGTATTACCGAGAGGGCCCAGAGGTACCTCTCCGACAATCGGAGTGACAAATCCTATTCTCGAAATACGCCAACCCAACATCTACCATTGGAAACACCTGTAGTACTCCTTTATAATCACCCAGTTACGTTGTGACGTTTGGTAGCACCCAAAGTGTTCCTCCGGCAAACGGGAGTTGCATAATCTCATAGTCATAGGAACATGTATAAGTCATGAAGAAAGCAATAGCAACATACTAAACGATCGGGTGCTAAGCTAATGGAATGGGTCATGTCAATCAGATCATTCAACTAATGATGTGACCTTGTTAATCAAATAACAACTGTTTTTTCATGGTTAGGAAACATAACCATCTTTGATTAACGAGCTAGTCAAGTAGAGGCATACTAGTGACACTCTGTTTGTCTATGTATTCACACATGTATTATGTTTCCGGTTAATACAATTCTAGCATGAATAATAAACATTTATCATGATGTAAGGAAATAAATAATAACTTTATTATTGCCTCTAGGGCATATTTCCTTCAGTCTCCCACTTGCACTAGAGTCAATAATCTAGATTACACATTAATGATTCTAACACCCATGGAGCCTTGGTGCTGATCATGTTTTGCTCGTGGAAGAGGCATAGTCAACGGGTCTGCAACATTCAGATCCGTATGTATCTTGCAAATCTCTATGTCTCCCACCTGGACTAGATCCCGGATGGAGTTGAAGCGTCTCTTGCTGTGTTTGGTTCTTTTGTGAAATCTGGATTCCTTTGCTAAGGCAATTGCACCAGTATTGTCACAAAAGATTTTCATTGGACCCGATGCACTAGGTATGACACCTAGATCGGATATGAACTCCTTCATCCAGACTCCTTCGTTCGCTGCTTCCGAAGCAGCTATGTACTCCGCTTCACATGTAGATCCCGCTACGACGCTTTGTTTAGAACTGCACCAACTGACAGCTCCACCGTTTAAAGTAAACACGTATCCGGTTTGCGATTTAGAATCGTACGGATCAGTGTCAAAGCTTGCATCAACGTAACCTCTTACGGTGAGCTCTTTGTCACCTCCATATACGAGAAACATATCCTTAGTCCTTTTCAGGTATTTCAGGATGTTCTTGACCGCTGTCCAGTGATCCACTCCTGGATTACTTTGGTACGTCCCTGCTAAACTTATAGCAAGGCACACATAAGGTCTGGTACACAGCATTGCATACATGATAGAGCCTATGGCTGAAGCATAGGGAACATCTTTCATTTTCTCTCTATCTTCTGCACTGGTCAGGCATTGAGTCTGACTCAACTTTACTCCTTGTAACACAGGCAAGAACCCTTTCTTTGCTTGATCCATTTTGAACTTCTTCAAAATCTTGTCAAGGTATGTGCTTTGTGAAAGTCCAATTAAGCGTCTTGATCTACCTCTATAGATCTTTATGCCTAATATGTAAGCAGCTTCCCCGAGGTCTTTCATCGAAAAACTTTTATTCAAGTATCCCTTTATGCTATCCAGAAATTCTATATCATTTCCAATCAGCAATATGTCATCCACATATAATATCAGAAATGCTACAGAGCTCCCACTCACTTTCTTGTAAATACAGGCTTCTCCAAACGTCTGTATAAAACCAAATGCTTTGATCACACTATCAAAGCGTTTATTCCAACTCTGAGAGGCTTGGACCAGTCCATAAATGGATCGCTGGAGCTTGCACACTTTGTTAGCTCCCTTTGGATCGACAAAACCTTCTGGTTGCATCATATACAACTCTTCTTCCAGAAATCCATTCAGGAATGCAGTTTTGACATCCATCTTCCATATTTCATAATCATAAAACGCGACAATTGCTAACATGATTCGGACAGACTTAAGCATCGCTACGGGTGAGAAGGTCTCATCGTAGTCAACCCCTTGAACTTTGTCAAAAACCTTTTTTTTCGACAAGTCTAGCTTTGTAGATAGTAACACTACTATCAGCGTCCGTCTTCCTCTTGAAGATCCATTTATTTTTCAACAAGTCGAGCTTTATAGACAGTAACATTACCGTCAGTGTCAATATTTTTCTTGAAGATCCATTTATTCTCAATTGCTTGCCGATCATCGGGCAGGTCAACCAAAGTCCATACTTTGTTCTCATACATGGATCCCATCTCAGATTTCATGGCTTCAAGCCACTTTACGGAATCTGGGCTCACCATCGCTTCTTCATAGTTCGTAGGTTCATCATGATCTAGTAGCATGACTTCCAGAATTGGATTACCGTACCACTTTGGTGCGGATCTCACTCTGGTTGATCTACGTGGTTCAGTAGTATCTTGTCCTGAAGTTTCATGATCATCATCATTAGCTTCCTCACTAATTGGTATAGGTGTCGCAGAAACAGTTTTCTGTGATGTACTATTTTCCAATAAGGGAGCAGGTACAGTTACCTCGTCAAGTTCTACTTTCCTCCCACTCACTTCTTTCGAGAGAAACTCCTTCTCTAGAAATGATCCATTCTTAGCAACGAATGTCTTGCCTTCGGATTTGTGATAGAAGGTGTACCCAACAGTCTCCTTTGGGTATCCTATGAAGACACATTTCTCCGCTTTGGGTTCGAGCTTATCAGGTTGAAGCTTTTTCACATAAGCATCGCAGCCCCAAACTTTAAGAAACGACAACTTTGGTTTCTTGCCAAACCATAGTTCATAAGGCGTCGTCTCAACGGATTTTGATGGTGCCCTATTTAACGTGAATGCGGCCGTCTCTAAAGCATAACCCCAAAATGATAGCGGTAAATCAGTAAGACACATCATAGATCGCACCATATCTAGTAAAGTACGATTACGACGTTCGTACACACCATTACGCTGTGGTGTTCCGGGTGGCATGAGTTGCGAAACTATTCCACAATTTTTCAAATGTACACCAAACTCGTAACTCAAATATTCTCCTCCACGATCAGATCGTAGAAACTTTATTTTCTTGTTACGATGATTTTCAACTTCACTCTGAAATTCTTTGAACTTTTCAAATGTTTCAAACTTTTGTTTCATTAAGTAGATATACCCATATCTGCTTAAATCATCTGTGAAGGTGAGAAAATAACGATATCCGCCACGAGCCTCAATATTCATCGGACCACATACATCCAATAAATCTGTTGCTCTCTCCATAGTACCGGAGAACGGTGTTTTAGTCATCTTGCCCATGAGGCACGGTTCGCAAGTACCAAGTGATTCATAATCAAGTGGTTCCAAAAGTCCATCATTATGGAGTTTCTTCATGCGCTTTATACTGATATGACCTAAACGGCAGTGCCACAAATAAGTTGCACTATCATTATCATCTCTGCATCTTTTGGTTTCAACATTATGAATATGTGTATCACTACTATCGAGATTCATCAAAAATAGACCACTCTTCAAAGGTGCATGACCATAAAAGATATTACTCATATAAATAGAACAACCATTATTCTCTGATTTAAATGAATAACTGTCTCGCATTAAACAAGATCCAGATATAATGTTTCATGCTCAACGCTGGCACCAAATAACAATTATTTAGGTCTAATATTAATCCCGAAGGTAGATGTAGAGGTAGTGTGCCGACCGCGATCACATCGACTTTGGAACCGTTTCCCACGCGCATCGTCACCTCGTCCTTTGCTACTGTCCGCTTATTCTGTAGTCCCTGTTTCGAGTTGCAAATATTAGCAACAGAACCAGTATCAAATACCCAGGTGCTACTGCGAGCTCTAGTAAGGTACACATCAATAACATGTATATCACATATACCTTTGTTCACCTTGCCATCCTTCTTATCCGCCAAATACTTGGGGCAGTTCCGCTTCCAGTGACCAGTCTGCTTGCAGTAGAAGCACTTTGTTTCAGGCTTAGGTCCAAACTTGGGTTTCTTCTCCTGAGCAGCAACTTGCTTGCTGTTCTTCTTGAAGTTCCCCTTCTTCTTCCCTTTGCCCTTTTTCTTGAAACTAGTGGTCTTGTTGACCATCAACACTTGATGCTCCTTCTTGATTTCTACCTCCGCAGCTTTCAGCATTGCGAAGAGCTCGGGAATAGTCTTGTTCATCCCTTGCATATTATAGTTCATCACGAAGCTCTTGTAGCTTGGTGGCAGTGATTGGAGAATTCTGTCAATGACGCAATCATCTGGAAGATTAACTCCCATCTGAATCAAGTGATTATTATACCCAGACATTTTGAGTATATGCTCACTAACAGAAATGTTCTCCTCCATCTTGCAGCTATAGAACTTATTGGAGACTTCATATCTCTCAATTCGGGCATTTGCTTGAAATATTAACTTCAACTCCTGGAACATCTCATATGCTCCATAACGTTCAAAATCGTTGAAGTCCCGATTCTAAGCCGTAAAGCATGGCACACTAAACTATCGAGTAGTCATCAGCTTTGCTCTGCCAGATGTTCATAACATCTGGTGTTGCTCCAGCAGCAGGCCTGGCACCCAGCGGTGCTTCCAGGACGTAATTATTCTGTGCAGCAATGAGGATAATCCTTAGGTTACGGACCCAGTCCGTGTAATTGCTACCATCATCTTTCAACTTTGCTTTCTCAAGGAACGCATTAAAATTCAACGGAACAACAGCACGAGCCATCTATCTACAATCAACATAAACAAGCAAGATACTATCAGGTACTAAGTTCATGATAAGTTTAAGTTCAGTTAATCAAATTACTTAAGAACTCCCACTTAGATAGACATCCCTCTAATCCTCTAAGTGATCACGTGATCCAAATCAACTAAACCATAACCGATCATCATGTGAGATGGAGTAGTTTTCAATGGTGAACATCATTATGTTGATCATATCTACTATATGATTCACGCTCGACCTTTCGGTCTCTGTGTTCCGAGGCCATATCTGCATATGCTAGGCTCGTCATGTATAACCTGAGTATTCTGCGTGTGCAAAACTGGCTTGCACCCGTTGTAGATGGACGCAGAGCTTATCACACCCGATCATCACGCGGTGTCTGGGCACGACGAACTTTGGCAACGGTGCATACTCAGGGAGAACACTTCTTGATAATTTAGTGAGAGATCATCTTATAATGCTACCGTCAATCAAAGCAAGATAAGATGCATAAAAGGATAAACATCACATGCAATCAATATAAGTGATATGATATGGCCATCATCATCTTGTGCTTGTGATCTCCATCTCCGAAGCACCGTCATGATCACCATCGTCACTGGCACGACACCTTGGTCTCCATCGTAGCATCATTGTCGTCTCGCCAATCTTATGCTTCCACGACTATCACTACCGCTTAGTAATAAAGTAAAGCATTACATCGCGATTGCATTGCATACAATAAAGCGACAACCATATGGCTCCTGCCAGTTGCCGATAACTTGGTTACAAAACATGATCATCTCATACAATAAAATTTAGCATCATGCCTTGACCATATCACATCACAACATGCCCTGCAAAAACAAGTTAGACGTCCTCTACTTTGTTGTTGCAAGTTTTACGTGGCTGCTACGGGCTTAAGCAAGAACTCATCTAACCTACGCATCAAAACCACAACGATACTTTGTCAAATAGACTCCGTTTTAACCTTCTCAAGGACCGGGCGTAGCCACACTTGGTTCAACTAAAGTTGGAGAGACAGTCACCCGCAAGCCATCTATGTGCAAAGCACGTCGAGGGAACCGGTCTCGCGTAAGCGTACGCGTAAGGTTGGTCCGGGTCGTCTCGTCCTACAATACCGCCAAACCAAAGTATGACATGCTGGTAGGCAGTATGAATTGTATCGCCCACAACTCACTTGTTTTCTACTCGTGCAAATAACATCAAACTATAAAACCTAGGCTCTGATACCACTGATGGGGAACGTAGTAATTTCAGAAAATTTCCTACGCACACGCAAGATCATGGTGATGCATAGCAACGAGGGGGAGAGTCTGATCTATGTACCCTTGTAGATCGCAACGGAAGCGTTGACACAATGTAGAGGAAGTAGTCGTACGTCTTCTTCCTGATCCGACCGATCCAAGCACCGTTACTCCGGCACCTCCGAGTTCTTAGCACACGTTCAGCTCGATGACGATCCCCGGGCTCCGATCCAGCAATGCTTCGGGGAGGAGTTCCGTCAGCACGACAGCGTGGTGACGATCTTGATGTTCTACCGACGCAGGGCTTCGCCTAAGCACTACAACGGTATGATCGAGGTGGAATATGGTGGCAGGGGGCACCGCACATGGCTAAGGAACGATCTCAATGATCAACTTGTGTGTCTAGAGGTGCCCCCTGCCCCCGTATATAAAGGATCCAAGGGGGAGGGGTGCGCCGGCCAGGGAGAGGGCGCGGGAGGAGTCCTACTCCTACCGGGAGTAGGACTCCCCCCCTCAATCCTATTCCAACTAGGATTCTCAAGGGGGAAAGGAGAGAGAGGGGGGCCGGCCCCTTCTCCTAGTCCTAATAGGACTCAGGGAAGGGGGGGCGCGCGGCCAGCTATGGGCTGCCCCTTTTCTCTTTTCCACTAAGGCCCATGAAGGCCCATATGGTTCCCGGGATGTTCCGGAAACCCTCCCGGTGATCCGGTAAAATCCCGATTTCACCCGGAACACTTCTGCAGGACAAGTTGGGACACCCCTGCAGGGATTTGAACTTTCGAAAGCTGTGCCCGCGGTTATGGGCAGATGGGAATTTGTAAATGTCCAGTTGTAGATAACCTGAAACTTAACTTATTTAAAATGCACCAACCACGTGTGTAACCGTGATGGTCTCTTCTCGGTGGAGTCCGGGAAGTGAACACGGTGTTGGAGTAATGCTTGACGTAGGTTGTTCTAGGATCACTTCTTGATCATAGTTGTTCGACCGTGCTTTTGCCTTCTCTTCTCGCTCTCTTTTGCAAATATGTTAGCCACCATACATGCTAGTCGCTTGCTGCAGCTCCAGATCATACCTTTACCCTTCCTATAAGCTTAAATAGTCTTGATCGCGAGGGTGTGAGATTGCTGAGTCCCCATGACTCACAGATACTTCCAAAACCAGCTTGCAGGTGCCAACGATACCGTGCAGGTGACGCAAGCAAGCTCAAGGAGGATCTTGATGAAGATCTTGTCCATTGTGTTGTTCCATTTTTCCAGTTGATCAGTAGTGGAGCCCAGTTGGGACGATCGGGGATCTGTGTAGCATTTGGGGTAGTCTTCTTTATTTTGGTTCCATAGTCGGACCTTGAGTGTATTGGATGAATGTAATGACTTATTTATGTATTTGTGTGATGTGGCGAGTGTAAGCCAACTATGTACATTTCCCCTTTATTTATGTACATGGGTTGTTTGCGAAGATTACCTCACTTGCAACATTGCTTTCAATGCAGTTATGCCTCTAAGTCGTGCTTCGACACGTGGGAGATATAGCCGCATCGAGGGCGTTACAAGTTGGTAATCAGAGCCTTCCCCGAACTTAGGAGCCCCCTGCTTGATTGAATCGTTGGCATTGTTGAGTCAAGAAAAATGTTTTGAGTCATTTAGGATTATATGTATTGGAGAGTTAGGAATTCTTTTTACTCCTCAGTCCCTTCGTTGCTCTGGTGAGGCATCCTGGCGTAGAGTTTTGACTCTTCTCTTCTCAAAATTCACTAAAAAAAAATTTAGGATCACGCGGGTATCTTGGAATCGTTCCGATGGTTTTGTGACGAGAACATTGTTCTTGGTGCCTCCTGACATTTAGGGGTTGTGGCAGTGTCCCGGGGAGTTGAGCTCTGAGGTGTTGTCATCACAATTTCATCGTTGCAGTTCGGGAATACCTGAGTTTCGCCGACATCGAAAATCTCTTTTATGCAGTTGTTGGTGAGATAACCTCGATGCCACCCAGTACTGGGGCGGGAGTTCGGGAGTATTGCCATAACTCGTATAACGGATGCTTTTCGAAGGTTGAGGTAAATGATTTCCGAAGGTTTCTGTTGGGGAACGTAGTAATTTCAAAAAGTTTCCTACGCACACGCAAGATCATGGTGATGCATAGCAACAAGAGGGGAGAGTGTTGTTTACGTACCAACACAGACCGACTTCGGAAGCGATCACACAACGTAGAGGAAGTAGTCGTATGTCTTCCCGATCCGACCGATCCAAGCACCGTTACTCCGGCACCTCCGAGTTCTTAGCACACGTTCAGCTCGATGACGATCCTCGGGCTCCGATCCAGCAAAGCGTCGAGGAAGAGTTCCGTCAGCACGACGGCGTGGTGACGATCTTGATGTACTACTGACGCAGGGCTTCGCCTAAGCACTACAACGATATGATCGAGGTGGAATTTGGTGGCAGGGGGCACCGCACACGGCTAAGGAACGATCTCAAGGATCAACTTGTGTGTAGAGGTGCCCCCTGCCCCCGTATATAAAGGATCCAAGGGGAGGGGCTGGCCGGCCAAGGAGGGAGGCGCAAGAGGAGTCCTACTCCTACCGGGAGTAGGACTCCCCCCTCCAATCCTATTCCAACTAGGACTCCAAGGGGGAAAGAGAGAGAGAGGTGGCCGACCACCTCTCCTAGTCCTAATTGGACTTGGGGAGGGGGGAGGCGCGCAGCCCTCCATGACAGCCCCTTTCACCTTTCCACTAAGGCCCATGTAGGCCCATTTGGCTCCCGGGGGGTTCCGGAAACCCTCCCGGTATTCCGGTAAAATCCCGATTTCACCCGGAACACTTCCGGTGTCCAAACATAGGCTTCCAATATATCAATCTTTATGTCTCGACCATTTCGAGACTCCTCGTCATGTCCGTGATCACATCCGGGACTCCGAACAACCTTCGGTACATCAAAATGCATAAACTCATAATAACTGTCATCGTAACGTTAAGCGTGCGGACCCTACGATTCGAGAACAATGTAGACATGACCGAGACATGTCTCCGGTCAATAACCAATAGCGGGACCTGGATGCCCATGTTGGCTCCTACATATTCTACGAAGATCTTTATCGGTCAGACCGCATAACAACATACGTTGTTCCCTTTGTCATCGGTATGTTACTTGCCCGAGATTCGATCGTCGGTATCCAATACCTAGTTCAATATCGTTACTGGCAAGTCTCTTTACTCGTTCCGTAATACATCATCTCACAACTAACATCTTAGTTATAATGCTTGCAAGGCTTATGTGATGTGTATTACCGAGAGGGCCCAGAGATACCTCTCCGACAATCGGAGTGACAAATTCTAATCTCGAAATACGCCAACCCAACATCTACCATTGGAGACACCTGTAGTACTACTTTATAATCACCCAGTTATGTTGTGACGTTTGGTAGCACCCAAAGTGTTCCTCCGGCAAACGGGAGTTGCATAATCTCATAGTCATAGGAACATGTATAAGTCATGAAGAAAGCAATAGCAACATACTAAACGATCGGGTGCTAAGCTAATGGAATGGGTCATGTCAATCAGATCATTCAACTAATGATGTGACCTCGTTAATCAAATAACAACACATTGTTCATGGTCAGGAAACTTAACCATCTTTGATTAACGAGCTAGTCAAGTAGAGGCATACTAGTGACACTCTGTTTGTCTATGTATTCACACATGTATTATGTTTCCGGTTAATACAATTCTAGCATGAATAATAAACATTTATCATGATATAAGGAAATAAATAATAACTTTATTATTGCCTCTAGGGCATATTTCCTTCAGTCTCCCACTTGCACTAGAGTCAATAATCTAGTTCACATCGCCATGTGATTTAACAACAATAGTTCACATCACCATGTGATTAACACCCATAGTTCACATCGTCATGTGACCAACACTCAAAGGGTTTACTAGAGTCAGTAATCTAGTTCACATATCTATGTGATTAACACCCAAAGAGTACTAAGGTGTGATCATGTTTTGCTTGTGAGATAATTTTAGTCAACGGGTCTGTCACATTCAGATCCGTAAGTATTTCGCAAGTTCTATGTCTACAATGCTCTACACGGAGCTACTCTAGCTAATTGCTCCCACTTTCAATATGTATCCAGATTGAGACTTTAGATTCATCTGGATCAGTGTCAAAAACTTGTATCGGCGTAACCCTTTACGACGAACCTTTTTGTCACGTCCATAATCGAGAAACATATCCTTATTTCACTCAGGATAATTCTGACCGCTGTCTAGTGATCTACTCCTAGATCACTATTGTACTTCCTTGCCAAATCAGTGCAGGGTATACAATGGATCTGGTATACAGCATGACATACTTTATAGAACCTATGGCCAAGGTACAGGGAATGACTTTCATTCTCTTTCTATCTTCTGCCGTGGTCGGGCTTTGAGTCTTACTCAACTTCACACCTTGTAATACAGGCAAGAACTCTTTCTTTGACTGCTCCATTTTGAACTACTTCAAAATCTTGTCAAGGTATGTACTCATTGAAAAAACTTATCAAGCGTCTTGATCTATCTCTATAGATCTTGAAGCTCAATATGTAAGCAGCTTCACCGAAGTCTTTCTTTGAAAAACTCCTTTCAAACACTCCTTTATGCTTTACAGAATAATTCTACATTATTTCGGATCAACAATATGTCATTCACATATACTTATCAGAAATGCTGTAGTGCTCCCACTCACTTTCTTGTAAATACAGGCTTTCACCGCAAGTCTGTATAAAACTATATGCTTTGATCAACTCATCAAAGCGTATATTCCAACTCCGAGATGCTTGCACCAGTCCACAGATGGATCGCTGGAGCTTGCACATTTTGTTAGCATCTTTCGGATTGACAAAACCTTCTGGTTGCATCATATACAACTCTTCTTTAATAAATCCATGAAGGAATGCAGTTTTGTTTATCCATTTGCCAGATTTCATAAAATGCGGCAATTACTAACATGATTCGGACAGACTCAAGCATAGATACAAGTGAGAAGCTCTCATCGTAGTCAACACCTTGAACTTGTCGAAAACCTTTTTGCAACAATTCTAGCTTTGTAGATAGTAACACTACTATCAGCGTCCGTCTTCCTCTTGAAGATCCATTTATTCTTAATTGCTTGCCGATCATCGGGCATGTCAACCAAAGTCCATACTTTGTTCTCATACATGGATCCCATCTCAGATTTCATGGCCTCAAGCCACTTTGCGGAATCTGGGCTCACCATCGCTTCTTCATAGTTCATAGGTTCATCATGATCTAGTAGCATGACTTCCAGAATTGGATTACCGTACCACTCTGGTGCGGATCTCACTCTGGTTGATCTACATGGTTCAGTAGTATCTTGTCCTGAAGTTTCATGATCATCATCATTAGCTTCCTCACTAATTGGTATAGGTGTCGCAGAAACAGTTTTCTGTGATGTACTATTTTCCAATAATGGAGCAGGTACAGTTACCTCGTCAAGTTCTACTTTCCTCCCACTCACTTCTTTCGAGAGAAACTCCTTCTCTAGAAATGATCCATTCTTAGCAACGAATGTCTTGCCTTCGGATCTGTGATAGAAGGTGTACCCAACAGTCTCCTTTGGGTATCCTATGAAGACACATTTCTCCGCTTTGCGTTCGAGCTTATCAGGTTGAAGCTTTTTCACATAAGCATCACAGCACCAAACTTTAAGAAATGACAACTTTGGTTTCTTGCCAAACCACAGTTCATACGGTGTCGTCTCAACAGATTTAGATGGTGCCCTATTAACGTGAATGCAGCTGTCTCTAATGCATAACCCCAAAACGATAGTGGTAGATCGGTAAGAGACATCATAGATTGCACTATATCCAATAAAGTACAGTTATGACGTTCGGACATACCATTCTGCTGTGGTGTTCCAGGTGGCATGAGTTTGTGAAACTATTCCACATTGTTTTAATTGAAGACCAAACTCGTAACTCAAATATTTGTCTCCGCGATCAGATCGTAGAAACTTTATTTTCTTGTCACGATGATTTTTCACTACACTCTGAAATTCTTTGAACTTTTCAAATGTTTCAGACTTATATTTCATTAAGTAGATATACTCATATCTGCTCAAATCATCTGTGAAGATCAGAAAATAATGATACCTATCGTGAGCCTCAATATTCATCGGACCACATACATCAGTATGTATGATTTCCAACAAATCTTTTGCTCTCTCCATAGTACCGGAGAACGGTGTTTTAGTCATCTTGCCTACGAGGCATGGTTCACAAGTACCAAGTGATTCATAATCAAGTGGTTCCAAAAGCCCATCAGTATGGAGTTTCTTCATGCGCTTTACACCGATATGACCTAAACGGCAGTGCCACAAATAAGTTGCACTATCATTATCAACTCTGCATCTTTTGGCTTCTACATTATGAATATCACTACTATCGAGATTTAACAAGAATAGACCACTCTTCAAAGGTGCATGACCATAAAAGATATTACTCATATAAATAGAACAACCATTATTCTCTGATTTAAATGAATAACCGTCTCGCATTAAACAAGATCCAGATATAATGTTCATGCTCAACGCTGGCACCAAATAACAATTATTTAGGTCTAATATTAATCCCGAAGGTAGATGTAGAGGTAGCGTGCCGACCGCGATCACATCGACTTTGGAACCGTTTCCCACGCGCATCGTCACCTCGTCCTTTGCTAGTGTCCGCTTATTTCGTAGTCCCTGTTTCGAGTTGCAAATATTAGCAACAGAACCAGTATCAAATACCCAGGTGCTACTGCGAGCTCCAGTAAGGTACACATCAATAACATGTATATCACATATACCTTTGTTCACCTTGCCATCCTTCTTATCCGCCAAATACTTGGGGCAGTTCCGCTTCCAGTGACCAGTCCCTTTGCAGTAGAAGCACTCAGTCTCAGGCTTAGGTCCAGACTTGGGCTTCTTCACTTGAGCAACAACTTGCTTGCTGTTCTTTTTGAAGTTCCCCTTCTTCCCTTTGCCCTTTTCTTCAAACTAGTGGTCTTGTCTACCATCAACACTTGATGTTTTTCTTGATTTCTACCTTCATCAATTTCATCATCATGAAAAGCTCGGGAGTCGTTTTCGTCATCCCTTGCATACTATAGTTCATCACGAAGTTCTACTAACTTGGTCATGGTGACTAGAGAATTCTGCGAATCACTATCTTATTTGGAAGATTAACTCCCACTTGATTCAAGCAATTGTAGTACCCAGACAATCTGAACACATGCTCACTAGTTGAGCGATTCTCCTCACTCTTTTAGCTATAGAACTTGCTGGAGACTTCATATCTCTCAACTCGGGTATTTGCTTGAAATATTAACTTCAACTCCTGGAACATCTCATATGGTCCATGACGTTCAAAACGTCTTTGAAGTCCCGATTCTAAGCCATTAAGCATGGTGCACTAAACTATCAAGTAGTCATCATATTGAGCTAGCCAAACGTTCATAACGTCTGCATTTGCTCCTGCAATAGGTCTGTCACCTAGCGGTGCATCAAGGACATAATTCTTCTGTGCAGCAATGAGGATAAACCTCTGATCATGGATCCAATCCGCATCATTGCTACTAACATCTTTCAACACAATTTTCTCTAGGAACATATCAAAATAAACACAGGGAAGCAACAACGTGAGCTATTGATCTACAACATAATTTGCAAAATACTACCAGGACTAAGTTCATGATAAATTTAAGTTCAATTTAATCATATTACTTAAGAACTCCCACTTAGATAGACATCCCTCTAATCCTCTAAGTGATCACGTGATCCAAATCAACTAAACCATAACTGATCATCACGTGAGATGGAGTAGTTTTCAATGGTGAACATCGTCCTGTTGATCATATCTACTATATGATTCACGCTCGACCTTTCGGTCTCTGTGTTCTGAGGCCATATCTGCATATGCTAGGCTCGTCAAGTTTAACCTGAGTATTCTGCGTGTGCAAAACTGGCTTGCACCCGTTGTAGATGGACGTAGAGCTTATCACACCCGATCATCACGTGGTGTCTGGGCACGACGAACTTTGGCAACGGTGCATACTCAGGGAGAACACTTCTTGATAATTTAGTGAGAGATCATCTTATAATGCTACCGTCAATCAAAGCAAGATAAGATGCATAAAAGATAAACATCACATGCAATCAATATAAGTGATATGATATGGCCATCATCATCTCGTGCTTGTGATCTCCATCTCCGAAGCACCATCATGATCACCATCGTCACCGGTGCGACACCTTGATCTCCATCGTAGCATCGTTGTCGTCTCACCAATCTTATGCTTCCACGACTATCACTACCGCTTAGCAATAAAGTAAAGCATTACATCGCGATTGCATTGCATACAATAAAGCGACAACCATATGGCTCCTGCCAGTTGCCGATAACTTGGTTACAAAACATGATCATCTCATACAATAAAATCAGCATCATGCCTTGACCATATCACATCACAACATGCCCTGCAAAAACAAGTTAGACGTCCTCTACTTTGTTGTTGCAAGTTTTACGTGGCTGCTACGGGCTTAAGCAAGAACTCATCTCACCTAGGCATCAAAACCACAATGATAGTTTGTCAAATAGACTCCGTTTTAACCTTCTCAAGGACCGGGCGTAGCCACACTCGGTTCAACTAAAGTTGGAGAGACAGTCGCCCGCAAGCCATCTATGTGCAAAGCATGTCGAGGGAACCGGTCTCGCGTAAGCGTACGCGTAAGGTTGGTCCGGGTCGTCCCGTCCAACAATACCGCCGAACCAAAGTATGACATGCTGGTAGGCAGTATGACTTGTATCGCCCACAACTCACTTGTGTTCTATTCGTGCAAATAACATCAAACCATAAAACCTAGGCTCAGATGCCACTGTTGGGGAACGTAGTAATTTCAAAAAATTTCCTACGCACACGCAAGATCATGGTGATGCATAGCAACGAGAGGAGAGAGTGTTGTCTACGTACCAACGCAGACCGACTGCGGAAGCAATCACACAACGTAGAGGAAGTAGTCGTACGTCTTCCTGATCCGACCGATCCAAGCACCGTTACTCCGGCACCTCCGAGTTCTTAGCACACGTTCAGCTCGATGACGATCCTCGGGCTCCGATCCAGCAAAGCGTCGAGGAAGAGTTCCGTCAGCACGACGGCGTGGTGACGATCTTGATGTACTACCGACGCAGGGCTTCGCCTAAGCACTACAACGGTATGATCGAGGTGGAATTTGGTGGCAGGGGGCACCGCACACGGCTAAGGAACGATCTCAAGGATCAACTTGTGTGTAGAGGTGCCCCCTGCCCCCGTATATAAAGGATCCAAGGGGAGGGGCTGGCCGGCCAAGGAGGGAGGCGCAGGAGGAGTCCTACTCCTACCGGGAGTAGGATTCCCCCCTCCAATCCTATTCCAACTAGGACTCCAAGGGGGAAAGAGAGAGAGAGGTGGCCGGCCACCTCTCCTAGTCCTAATAGGACTAGGGGAGGGGGGAGGCGCGCAGCCCTCCATGGCAGCCCCTTTCACCTTTCCACTAAGGCCCATGTAGGCCCATTTGGCTCCCGGAGGGTTCCGGTAACCCTCCCGGTATTTCGGTAAAATCCCGATTTCACCCGGAACACTTCCGGTGTCCAAACATAGGCTTCCAATATATCAATCTTTATGTCTCGACCATTTCGAGACTCCTCGTCATGTCCGTGATCACATCCGGGACTCCAAACAACCTTCGGTACATCAAAATGCATAAACTCATAATAACTGTCATCGTAACGTTAAGCGTGCAGACCCTACGGTTCGAGAACAATGTAGACATGACCGAGACACGTCTCCGGTCAATAACCAATAGCGGGACCTGGATGCCCATATTGGCTCCTACATATTCTACGAAGATCTTTATCGGTCAGACCGCATAACAACATATGTTGTTCGCTTTGTCATCGGTATGTTACTTGCCCGAGATTCGATCGTCGGTATCCAATACCTAGTTCAATCTCGTTACTGGCAAGTCTCTTTACTCGTTCCGTAATACATCATCTCACAACTAACATCTTAGTTATAATGCTTGCAAGGCTTATGTGATGTGTATTACCGAGAGGGCCCAGAGGTACCTCTCCGACAATCGGAGTGACAAATCCTATTCTCGAAATACGCCAACCCAACATCTACCATTGGAGACACCTGTAGTACTCCTTTATAATCACCCAGTTACGTTGTGACGTTTGGTAGTACCCAAAGTGTTCCTCCGGCAAACGGGAGTTGCATAATCTCATAGTCATAGGAACATGTATAAGTCATGAAGAAAGCAATAGCAACATACTAAACGATCGGGTGCTAAGCTAATGGAATGGGTCATGTCAATCAGATCATTCAACTAATGATGTGACCTCGTTAATCAAATAACAACACATTGTTCATGGTCAGGAAACTTAACCATCTTTGATTAACGAGCTAGTCAAGTAGAGGCATACTAGTGACACTCTGTTTGTCTATGTATTCACACATGTATTATGTTTCCGGTTAATACAATTCTAGCATGAATAATAAACATTTATCATGATATAAGGAAATAAATAATAACTTTATTATTGCCTCTAGGGCATATTTCCTTTAGTTTCTTGGTTACGTGTTGAAGGATGGATACATCTGGATGTAGGATCTACTAGTTTTGGGTGAGATATTATGCTTCCCCTGTATCCCCAACACCTGATTGCATAACTGGAAAGTTTCGGGAGTTTATAAGTGGGAATTCAAGTAGCTCTTAGCATATACTTCCGACAGATGTGTGATATGAGATTGTGGTTCGACGTCTAGTGGTCCGCCTATCCACGGTTGGTTTATAGTGGTCTCGTTGTGTCTTAAAGAGTCCTTGGCTATGCTGACTCGGGGATGCTTCGTATGTCATGTGCACTGCCTTGTACATGATGGTGTTGTACGATCGAGCCCGTGTGGGCCCCACCACGAAAACTTTGGATGAAATCTCTATCATATGTTTGTTCCGGCTTATTTTGCAAGCCAATCCTTTGTTTGGTTTTCAGTTGTGGTATTCGAGTTGCTTCGAAGTCAAATGTTGATTCCATACCTTTCCCAAGTGGTGTTCTCATACTCCTATGTGAATGCAATCCTTCTTGATCTTCGAGCTTGCCATCTCAATTTCTTCTGAACCGGTGTGCTTCTCGTCAAGTGGATCCGTTCATTTTCGTCAGTCGCGAGATCAATTCTCAGTTCTTTGCAACGGTGTTCATTTCATCCGTTCCAAGTTGACTTTGTTTTCCCACCCTCCCTCCCTTGTTTTTCTTCAAGGACTCAGTTTTCTTAATTCGTTATCCATTTTATGGATGTGAAGTCTCTCCACTCTTTTCAATCAACGTTCTTACACGGTGGTTCTCTTGAAGATGCTCTACTCGTTCGTCATTCTTCGTTTTCCCCCTCCGGTGGATTCAATTCAGGTTTTCAGTGTTGAGTATATTCCTTTTCCTCGCGTCTAATGCTTTTTCCATGCCGGTGCACCCCTGAATCATCCACTTCTCGCTATTCAATTATCCCGGAGTGCTCAAGATATCTCAGAAGGCTCGTCTTGTCATTCAAGATCCATTCAAGCACTTTTCGAGGATGTTATCTCTTTCAAGTCATTTTAGTTCAACCGGTGCAAATCTCTCTTCAAAATCGTTCAACGGTGTATCTTTTCAGTGGGCCCTAACCCACAGGTCTTTTCCAGTGTCTTACCTGACTCTTCTAATTTTACCGGAGCTATTCTCAAATCTTTCATAGTTTGACGTAAGAATGAATTTTCATTAGTCAAATGCTTTCTCCAAGATATGGCACATTCTTTTCATCGTTGGTTCAACCTCTCTAATTTTCATTCCGGAGTGCCTCAACAATTCATGGTGGTGTTTCTCCTCGTCATTCTCAACACTTGAAGACTGAAGAAGAGTTTTTCCTCCAAATCTTATCCGTTCTCCCAAAGATTCGTGGTTCTAGCTTATTGTCGTTCTCTCACCATTGTATTCGTTTGTCAGTATCCTTTTCACCCTTCCGGAGCAATTCAAGAGTCTTTTCAGTTTGGTTCTCTGAAGGACATCATTTCAGTACTATTCATTCCAGCTTTCAGCTTCTCGTTCTCCAAATCTTACCGGTGTATCGTGCAAGTATCCTCTAATCAGCTCGAGATCTCTTCATTCACTTGCATCTAAATTCTCTCATGTATTGTCGGGTGGTTGGTGCGACATATGCCAATGGATGGCTTATCATTGTGGGAGCCAATAAAACATCGTCGGTGCCTGGAAATGGGATAAGGCGAAGACATGCACGCCGGCGAATCTTACCCAACTTAAGGGCTCTCCGGGGAGATAACACCCCTAATGCTGCTCTGCGGGGTCTCCACATGATCACTAGCTCGATGGGTAGCTACAGAATGCTCCTTGAGCTGTTCGGTGAAAGGATGAAGGAGGGCAAGGCCAGCCCGCTCCTCTTCTCCTTGTGGTGTCTAAAAACTATCCAAAGAGCGATCTCCCCTGCATGGGAACCCTGAGGGGTTTATATAGGCCTACCCCCCAGGGGTACAATGGTAATCCGCCTGGGCGTGGGCCCTAGCCATCTGTGTCTATGCCCGCCGGCTTCTTCGCCGACTGGTGGGGCCCGCCGACTGGTGAACCCGCTGGCGGCCGACCCTTTGGTCGACAGGCCGGCCCCACCGCTCGGGAGTCCTGTCGGGGGCTGGTTACTGTTGCCTTGCCCCTGGTGACGATGGCTTTGTTGTGGTAAGCATGGCTATAGTGCCGCCGCGAGGCGGCTCACCACTGTAGCCTTACCTTCTCTGGTCTCCTTAATGAAGCACCTCCTTGGAGGGAGAGAGCTGGCCGGCTATTAGAAGCCGGCCATACCCTTGGCTGACTGTGGGAAGCCTGGCCGCCTTTGGGATCTCCCAGACCGAGGGGGCCCGCCACCCATGGGTCATACTGACCGCTCGCCATGGGTGACATCACGATCATCGTGGCAACAGTGCTGCGCCGGACGGGTGATGGCTGCCCCGTACGGTGCACTGTGGCCATGCGTGCGCCGGGATTCGGGGGTGGCAGGCTTTACTGTAGCCACGCCCCATCGCGTTGCCGTTATGTGGGTGCAGACTCTGAGGGCAAGATCTTAGCCGCCTGCTGAGGGGCTGGCTCCTGGGAGTCGGCCCTTTCATGGCCGACTTCTGGAAGTCGGCCGTCTCTCAAGGATTTCAGGGCAGGGTCGCCTTCACGCAGTCGGCTTGAGAGGTAGCTGGCTGGGGGAAAGCGGCCCCATGTCTTGGGCGCTCGAAGGCTTGAGCGGCCTATAATTTTTCTGAAGTGCCAGGGGGAGCCGGCTAGGCTACCCGTGGTCATTTACTCCGATAATAGTCCCCGAAGCTGGGTGGGCTCAGAGGCAGAAAAAAGACGAGGAGCTCAGTCAACTTCCTATCTTGAGGAGTTGGAAACTAGGAGCCGACTTTGGCTAGGCGCGCCGTCTCCTAGAGATCTCCAAGCTCGAAGGCGGGCGCCAGTCGGCGCGCAAGTCCGGCTGTGAGCTGACCGTTCGTTGGCTGCGTGCCACGTGGCATCCTCCGGCTGGAGGGGCCTGCCAGCCCACGCGCGCAACGGGATGCCGCCGCAGTCTGGGGCCTGCCACTACAGGGCCTCGGCCCATGCGCGGATCTTCTGCGGCTCGGACGGACCGCGCGCGCCCCAGCGGCGGTTTCCTCATGCCGTGATGGCACAATAATCGTGGGGTATGGGGGAGTGGGTGCAGTTAATCCCACGTCCCCTCACGTCCTGCCTCCTCGGCTTCGCCGCACGAGCCTATAAGTAGGGGGAGAGGAGGGGAGCGCCAAACGCTCACGCGCTCTCCCTCGCTCTGCCCCCTCCTTCTTCTTCCTCCTCTCGTCACGACAGCTACCTGCCGCCGCTCGGCCTTCCTGCCAATCTTCTTGGCTTGCCGTAGCTTCGTCGCAGCAGGGTTGTATGCCCTCCTTTCGCCGCACCTTTCTTGCCGCCGCGCCGTCCCCATGGCGTTGTCGAGCTCCTGGGACGGCTCCAACGTCCATGACGACCATGTCGACTTCCTCCGTCGGACACGGCAGCTGCCGGGCGCGGATCTCGTGCGGGTCCGCCTCGCGCCGGAGAGGGAGATCTCGCCGGCGCCGGAAGACGACGAGCGGGTTATCTTCCGCTCGCACTGCTTGGGCGGTTTCGGCCTGCCGGCGAGCGGGTTCCTCCGCTCGTTCCTCAAATTCTATCATATCCAGCCGCATCACCTCACTCCCAACGCGGTCATGCTGCTGTCGGCCTTCGTCACCCTGTGCGAGGGTTTTCTTGGCGTCCTCCCCACCCTTGAACTGTGGGGATTGTTCTTCCAGTGCAAGCTCGGCACTGTCGTCGCGGGCGTGCCCGTCCCATGCGGCGCCTTCATCGCCATGAGGAGGACGAGCGACAACAACCCATTTCCACCCATCCGGCAGATCCAGTCGGTGAAGCTCTGGCAGAAGTCGTACTTCTACGCGAAGAATATCGCTCCACAAGGTGACTTAGTCAACCTGCCGGCTTACGTAGCCGGCCCGCCGGCTTGGAGGCAGCCCTCATGGTCCTTTCGGTCCAGGTCGTTGTCTCCGGGCGGGTCCGCCTCCGTCGCCCGGCTCCAGGTGATGATCTAGTCGGAGGGTCTGTCCGGGGCCGACCTGGTGGCCGCCTTCGTGGAGCGCTGGGTGCTCCCGCTATGGGGCCGACCTCATATGATCTGCCAGATGAGGAACCGCTTCGACCCGTGCCGGCTAAGCACCAAGGAGATGCCTCACGCCAAGGTGTCTAATATGGTGAATTACATTTCCAACTACTAACTCACCGAGGAGTGGCAGTACGGCAAGGTGCCGTACTCTCGCGCCAATCCTCCGCCGGTGGTAAGTTTCTCTTCTCTTTCTCTTTGCTTGTTGCCGAGTTCATGGTGGCCGACTCCTGACCAGCCGGCCTTTCTTTGGCAGAACCCCATGCTTCCGCCAGCAGCCGGGGCCGCGGGGGTGGAACACCAGTTCCTCCCCGACCGCACGATGGATGATGTAGACGACACAGACCTGGGGGCAGCCGCCATGGAAGACGACATCGCGGGGGAAGGCGGCGACGCAGGCGGGTCCGGGCTCGGGGCCGGCTTAGAGGACTGGCCAGATGATGACGAGGCCGAAGTCATCGCGCGCCGCCGATCGGCGCCTGATCACCATGGTGCGGGCCCATCCGCTGGGCCAACTGCCCAGGGCGACGCGCAGAAGCGCCGGGCCACGTCGATCCACTTCGGCAATCGGCCAAAGAAGCCCAAGAGTACTGCGACGGCGACCAAGCAGGACAAGGCGGCGGTGAAGGCAGCCCGCTTCCGCAAGGTGGTGACGCAGTCGCAGGCGGTCTCAGCGTAAGTGTCGCTGTTCTCATGCCTTTCTTTTTTTCTTCTTCTTTGGTTGAAGTTTTTCCAAACCCTTTTTCTCAATTTATCAAACAGGACCCCTCTTTCCCTTGGGTGAGTCCCGGCCGCCTCCATAGTCGGAGCCGTAGGAGGGTCTTCAAGCTCGCGCCGGGTAGATCCCCGCGCCAACTTCCTAGAGGCGACGGAGCGGAACGCGCGGGAAGTGCGGGAGGAGCAGGAGGTGGAGGAGCGGAGGCCGGCTCGAGAGGCGGAGCAAAAGTCGGTGGAGGCATGAGCCGTCGCGGCCGCCAAGGCCTAGGCGGAGGCCGCAGACGCGGAGAGGGAGGCGGAGGCCCTGCAGAACCAACCTCCGCAGTTCGTCATTCCCCTCTGCGCCGCGGCTCCCGACACCCCAATGCCCCCGCCGGAGGAAGCCGGCCATGGCCAGCCGGAGATGGAGAGGGAGGTGGCGCCATCGCCACCGACTGGAGCGGACCGAGGAAGCCAGCCCGAAGTGTCGCCCATGCAGCCGGCTGCAGGCGAGCCGACCGTGGGAGGGGATCTTTTGATCTCGTCACCGCTTCGCCGGCGCGCGGGGAAGGCGACTTCAGCGCCGGACACGCAGAAGACCGTGGACGCCGGCTCGTCGGCCCACGACCTAGAAGCGGCTAGCGATAGCTCGTCTGGGTGGACGCCGGTCGGCGAAACGGCCGTGCTGAATGTGGCGGCGCAGGACATCCGTAACCGGCTTCAGGCCCAAGCCACCGCGCTGAAGCAGTACACCCAGGAGTTTCTCACGACGCGGTCGGTTATTCGGGTGAGTCCTCCTGCTCCTTGTCGATTGCTTTGATTTCTTCCGTGGGGGCGCGTCAGCGCACCCACTGGGTGTAGTCCCCGAGTTCTGAGTCGGCTGCTGAGCAGGCGGCTTGGAACTTCTTAGAGAGCTTAATTGCCATCTTGTTCTCACTCGCATCCCTTGTCTTATCTGCAGGAGTACCACAACCTCCGTGCGGCCGCTTTCAAATACCAGGCCTAGGAGTTGCATTAGAAGGCCACTGATCTGACCGAGAGCCGGAGTAAGTGCTTCGTTTTTCTTTTAAGTGGGGGCGCATCAACGCACCCACTGGGTGTAGTCCCTGAGGTTCGGGCTGACTACCGAGTAGTCGGGTCGGATCTTTTCCTGATGACTTCTTTCTTTATATTTGCAAGGGCCAATGCTGACTTGAGGAGCTAGCTAAGCGGAGCCCAGACCGCCCTTCGTGCCAAGGAGGCCGAGTGCGCCTCCCAAGCCCAGGAGCGTGATCGCCTGGCCAAGAAGCTGACCGACCAGGAGGAGGGCCACAAGGCGGCCCTGAAGGCGGCACAGGATAGTGAGGCCGCCCTCAAAGCCGAATACGAGACCGAGGCGGCAAACTGGGCCGAGATGAGGCAGGCGCTAAGCCAAGGCTACAGTCGGGTGGAAGACTTGATTGATGGTAGGCCGCCTTCTTCTTTGCTTCCTTGCCCGCCTTCTACTATCTGATGCATTTTTTGACTTTGTGCCATTGCTTTCCTCTTTGTGCAGATTACTTTCCCGGCTACTCAGCCGCTGCCACCTAAGCCATCAAGGCCTATCGCGACGCGAGACGGCAGGCGGGGGCCGAGATCGCGCCGGATGCCAGCCGGTCACTTGAGGAGCAGCTTCTGGGGCTTCAAGCCCGCCTGCAGCCGGTGCATCGCATGCTCCGCCGTCTTCAGCGTGCCGGGGCGCAAGTGCTGGCCGCCCTCTGGCCCAGCGAGGTGATCCCGCGCACCCCAAGTCGGACCACCGACTGGCTGGAGGTCGCAGTCGGCTGCGTCGTGGCTTGGAAGGCGTCAGCAGCCCGGTCCGGCGCTGGGTGGGCTCTGGAGTTCGTTCGAGCCTGGTACCCAGGGCTGAACTTAGACCAGCTGAGCACCTGGCGGCAGGAGGCTGACGAGGAGCTGGAGGCGGTGCGGCCGGCTATCACCCAGCGCGCCTCGGCGATCGCCGAGTACACCGACACCAGCGCCTTTGCTCCTGTGGTGGATGACGCCGATGTTGCTCAGCCGGAGGAGTGGTTCGGGCTGAACCTGGCCGAAGGTGAGGACTCGGCGGAGGAGATTGCCTCCAGTGATGAGGGCGAAGGGGAGGAGGGAGAGGATGAAGAAGATGCTGCGCCGGATGGTGAAGCGACCAGCCCGCCTCAGCCCGATCGTGCATCCAGCAACGATGCCGAGACTCGCCAGCCGGCACTGCCGACTCCGCCAACCTGCCCAACTCGCTCGTTGTACCCTTGGCTTGATCTGCCGTCTTTGCTTTCATGCTTGTTACTCTTTTGAACAATCTTTAAATTTGCATAGTTCCACCCACTGGGGGTGTATTCAGACTATGTTGAATGCTGGCCTTTCAAAGGTCTTTTGTGTAAATATTATGCATGTGTTTGGCTTCCGTTTATGTTTGCTTTTTATCCTTTGGATTTTTCCTTTGCCGCCTTCCCTTGGCCGCCGCCTTCCCAGCTGGACAGCTGCGCTGCAGTCTATGGCCGGAGAAGGACTTGGTCATTTTGGGAAGGCAAGTACTCGAGCTTTCTCAGATTGCAGCAAGGTGAATGGGAAGCCGGCTAGCCGGCTGCTCTAGTAGACGGCTGGCGGGTGGGAGGCCGGCTCGTGTTATATAAGTCCGTTGGTCCTTAGCCGTTTTTCGCGTGGGCATCCTTTCCTACCCTTGGCTCTTGCCAGTCGGACAGTCGGTTCTTCGAGCTGTGACTTTTTGGCAAGAGGGGGCTTGGGTGCCGGCACACTACTTGTCTGATTGAGGCGGCGGGTCCCCGGGCCGACTGGTCGAACCCGGTGCCGGACGTAGAAAGCGAGTGTAGTAACGTAATCGTATGCGTGATACTCGTCTTTCATAGATAAAAGAGGGTAGCCCCCGACACTCCTCGAGGGACCCCTTGTTTCGTACTTAGTACAAAAGGTAGCGTGCTACGTACTGTTTTTTAACTGTAAAATCTTCGGAGGAGATTGGCGTTCCACGGTCGTTCCGACTCTTTGCCGGAATCATCTCTCTTGCGTGCCTTCGGCTTCTGCGCGTCGATTAGGTAGTAGGAGTCGTTGCCTAAAGCTCTGCTGATGATGAAGGGGCCCTCCCAAGGGACCGAGAGCTTGTGCTGGCCGGCTGTTCGCTGGATCAGCCGGAGCACAAGATCACCCTCTTGGAAAGATCTTGGCTTGACCTTCCGGCTGTGGTAGCGGCGCAGACCCTGCTGATAGATGGCGGACCGACTGAGAGCTAACAGCCGGCCTTCTTCCAGCAGGTCAACACGGTCTTCTCGTGCTTCCTTGGCTTTCACCTCCGTGTACATGATGACCCGAGGCGAGTCGAACTCGATGTCAGTTGGGATGACAGCCTCGGCACCATATACAAGGAAGAAAGGGGTGAAGCCGGTCGACTTGTTTAGAGTAGTGCGCAAACTCCATAGGACAACCGGCAGCTCGTCGGGCCAACAGCCGGCCGAACGCTCCAGTGGCACAACCAGTCGGGGCTTGATGCCGGAGAGGATGAGGCCGTTTGCTCGCTCGACCTGGCCGTTTGACTGCGGGTGGGCAACGGACGCTAGGTCCAGCCGGATGCCGCGTGTTGCACAGAAACGTGCCAGTGCTCCCTTTGCAAAATTTGTGCCATTGTCGGTGATGATGCTATGCGGTATGCCATACCGGGTTGTAATATCTGCGATGAAGGTGACAGCAGTCGGCCCATTCAATGTCTTGATCGGCTTTGCCTCAATCCACTTGGTAAATTTCTCCACAGCGACGAGCAGATGCATCATGCCGTCGCGTGCTGTCTTGAACGGGCCCACCATGTCCAGCCCCCAAACGGCAAAGGGCCAGGTGAGGGGGATAGTCTTGAGTGCAGAAGCCGGCAGGTGTTGCTTGGAGCTGAAAACTTGGCACCCTTTGCAGTGTTTGACTAGTTCCTTGGCATCTTCCAAAGCAGTCGGCCAGAAAAATCCATGGCAAAAAGCCTTGGCGACGAGTGATCTTGAGGCTGCGTGGTGGCCACATTCGCCTTGGTGGATGTCCGTGAGGATAGCTATGCCCTTCTCTGGTTCGACGCAGCGCTGGAAGACTCCAGTGACGCTGCGCCTAACAAGCTCTCGGCTGATGATTGTGTAGGCTCCGGCTCGGCGTTGAACTTGTCTTGCCGAGATCTCGTCGGTTGGCAGCTCTCTGTTTACTAAGAAGTTGAGGATGGGCTGGGCCCATGATGGAGCTATGACTTCTTCTATTGTCAGGACTGCCACTATGATAGGGGCGGGTGGGCTGGGTGGTGAAGGGTTGGAGTCGGAGTCGGCCATCGCCTGTTGTGTTGATGTAGTCCTCGGGCCGGCTGTAGTAGCCCCTGGGCCAAGTTCCGAATTCCCCAGGCCGGGTGCGAGTATGGCAGTCCCCGGGCTGGCTGTTGGAGTCCCTGCGCCACCTGCTTGGTTTCCCAAGTCGGATCCGACTACGTTGGGGTCAGGCGGCACGAAGATGGAATCAGATTCTGGAGACGGCTTGATATACGGCTTGAGGAGGCGGTGGAGAGAAACGCCGGTTGGTATGGCTTGCTGGGTGGATCCTACTCGTGCCAGGGCATCTGCTTGCATGTTGTCGGCACGTGGTACATGAAGGAACTCACATCCTTCAAAATATCAACTGATTTGCTGGACGAGGAAACGATAGCTCGCCATGTTTGCGTCTTTGGCATCCCAGTCACCAGATGACTGTTGGACCACCAAATCCGAGTCGCCATAGCACATGATCCGGTAGATGCCGAGCTCTTTGGCTAGCCGGAGCCCGTGTATGAGCGCCTCATACTCGGCCACATTGTTGGAGGCGGCAAAGTGAATTTGCAATGTGTACTTGAGCTTGTCGCCCTTGGGAGAGGTGAGGATGATGCCGGCTCCCAAGCCAGTGTGCATCTTGGACCCATCGAAGTGCATCCGCCAGTGAGTGGAGTCGGGAGCTGGTGGCAGGTATTGGTTTCGGCCCAATCGACGAGGAAGTCGGCCAGCGCCTGGGACTTGATAGCGGTGCGGGGCTGGTAGAAGATCGCGTAGGGGGCCAGCTCAATGGCCCATTTGGACACTCGGCCGGATGCATCCCGGCTGCCTATGATCTCGGCGAGCGGGGCAGTACATACGACCGTGATGGGGTGCTCTTGAAAATAGGGCTTGAGCTTCTTGGCAGCAAAGTACACACCGTAGCACATCTTCTGGTAGTGTGGGTAGTTCTGCTTCGAGGTGGATAAGACTTCGCTTAAATAATACACCGGCCTCTGAACCGGCTGAACCCGGCCTTCTTCTGGGTGCTGGATTACGATGACAGTGCTGACCACCCGGCTAGTAGCGGCAATGTAAAGGAGCATGGGCTCCTTTTCAGCCGGTGCCGCCAAGACAGGCGGCGCGGTCAGCATCTTCTTTAGCTCGTGGAAGGCTTGGTCCGCCTGGTCGTTCCACTCAAAATGAGTGGACTTCTTCATGAGTCGGTAGAGGGGGAGGGCTTTCTCTCCGAGCCGGCTGATGAAGCGGTTCAGGGAAGCCAAGAATCCAGTGAACTTCTGGACATCCTGTAGCTTGGTGGGAATCTCCATTCTCTCTATGGCCTTGATCTTCATTGGGTTGCACTCCATGCCGCGTTCGGAGACCAGGAAGCCTAGGAGCTGGCCGGCTGGTACTCCGAACACGCATTTCTCGGGGTTGAGCTTGATTTGGAATCGGCGCAAGTTTTCAAATGTTTCTCTGAGGTCTTCCAGCAAGGTGCCGCGCTTCTCTGTCTTTACCACAATATCGTCTACATAGACGTGGGCATTTCTGCCGAGTTGCTTGAGGAGGCACTTCTGCATGCAACACTGAAAGGTGGCACCGACATTTCTCAAGCCGAATGTCATAGTCAGGTAGTAGAAGGCTCCGAAGGGTGTGATGAAGGCGGCTTCAAGTGGTCAGCCGGATCCAACTTTATCTGGTGGTAGCCTGAGTAAGCATCCAAGAAGCTCAACAGCTCGCATCCGGCTGTGGAGTCTATTACTTGATCAAACCTTGGCAAGGCGAAGGGATCTTTGGGGCAAGCCTTGTTGAGGCTAGTGTAGTCTATACACATGCGCCACTTGTTATTTTTCTTCAGCACGAGGACCGGGTTGGCGAGCCACTCTGGGAAGAAAACTTCCATAATGAAGTCGGCTGCCAGAAGCCGGGCTATCTCTTCTCATACAATCTGTCTCTTCTCCTCCGATAGTCGGTGGAGAGGTTGTTTGACTGGTTTCACACCTTCTTGGACATGTAGCTTGTGCTCGGCGAATTCCTTCGGCACACCTGGCATGTCCTTGGGGGACCATGCGAAAATATCCCGATTCTCACGGAGGAAATCGGCGAGCTCGCCTTCCTATTAGTTGTCCAGGTTTGCCCCGATGGTGGCAAACCTTTCCGGGTGATCTGGGTCCAGAGGTACCCTCTTTGTTTCCTTGGCCGGGTGAAAAGAACCTTGGGCACCACATTCCTTGGGGTCGGGGGACAGGGCCGGCTGCTTGCCAGTCATGGCCATGACTTGGTCCAGTATCTTCTTCTCTTCAGCAATGACAAGGGACTCGGCCAGCCGGCTGCTGGCAGCCGCACATTCGGAGGATTTCTTATAGTCTCCGGCTATGGTGATGATGCCCTTGGAACTTGGTATCTTCATCTTGAGGTAGGCATAATGGGGTAAAGCCATGAACTTGGCCAGGGCAGGTCGGCCAAGCAACGCGTGGTAAGGGCTCTCTAGATCCACCACTTTAAACCACACCGCCTCTCGGCGGAAATGATCCTTGTCCGCGAAGAGGACATCTATCTTGATCTTGCCGATTGGGGAGCAGGACAAGCCGGGTACGATGCCATGGAACTGAAGGAAATATGCCCTAGAGGCAATAATAAAGTTATTATTTATTTCCTTATATCATGATAAATGTTTATTATTCATGCTAGAATTGTATTAACCGGAAACATAATACATGTGTGAATACATAGACAAACAGAGTGTCACTAGTATGCCTCTACTTGACTAGCTCGTTAATCAAAGATGGTTATGTTTCCTAACCATGAACAAATAGTTGTTATTTGATTAACGAGGTCACATCATTAGTTGAATGATCTGATTGACATGACCCATTCCATTAGCTTAGCACCCGATCGTTTAGTATGTTGCTATTGCTTTCTTCATGACTTATACATGTTCCTATGACTATGAGATTATGCAACTCCCGTTTGCCGGAGGAACACTTTGGGTGCTACCAAACGTCACAACGTAACTGGGTGATTATAAAGGAGTACTACAGGTGTCTCCAATGGTAGATGTTGGGTTGGCGTATTTCGAGAATAGGATTTGTCACTCCGATTGTCGGAGAGGTACCTCTGGGCCCTCTCGGTAATACACATCACATAAGCCTTGCAAGCATTATAACTAAGATGTTAGTTGTGAGATGATGTATTACGGAACGAGTAAAGAGACTTGCCAGTAACGAGATTGAACTAGGTATTGGATACCGACGATCGAATCTCGGGCAAAGTAACATACCGATGACAAAGGGAACAACGTATGTTGTTATGCGGTCTGACCGATAAAGATCTTCATAGAATATGTAGGAGCCAATATGGGCATCCAGGTCCCGCTATTGGTTATTGATCGGAGACATGTCTCGGTCATGTCTACATTGTTCTCGAATCGTAGGGTCCGCACGCTTAACGTTACGATGACAGTTATTATGAGTTTATGCATTTTGATGTACCGAAGGTTGTTCGGAGTCCCGGATGTGATCACGGACATGACGAGGAGTCTCGAAATGGTCGAGACATAAAGATTGATATATTGGAAGTCTATGTTTGGACACCGGAAGTGTTCCGGGTGAAATCGGGATTTTACCGGAATACCGGGAGGGTTTCCGGAACCCCCCGGGAGCCAAATGGGCCTACATGGGCCTTAGTGGAAAGGTGAAAGGGGCTGTCATGGAGGGCTGCGCGCCTCCCCCCTCCCCAAGTCCTATTAGGACTAGGAGAGGTGGCCGGCCACCTCTCTCTCTCTCTTTCCCCCTTGGAGTCCTAGTTGGAATAGGATTGGAGGGGGGAGTCCTACTCCCGGTAGGAGTAGGACTCCTCCTGCGCCGCCCTCCTTGGCCGGCCAGCCCCTCCCCTTGGATCCTTTATATACGGGGGCAGGGGGCACCTCTACACACAAGTTGATCCTTGAGATCGTTCCTTAGCCGTGTGCGGTGCCCCCTGCCACCAAATTCCACCTCGATCATACCGTTGTAGTGCTTAGGCGAAGCCCTGCGTCAGTAGTACATCAAGATCGTCACCACGCCGTCGTGCTTACGGAACTCTTCCTCGACGCTTTGCTGGATCGGAGCCCGAGGATCGTCATCGAGCTGAACGTGTGCTAAGAACTCGGAGGTGCCGGAGTAACGGTGCTTGGATCGGTCGGATCGGGAAGACATACGACTACTTCCTCTACGTTGTGTGATCGCTTCCGCAGTCGGTCTGTGTTGGTACGTAGACAACACTCCCCCCTCTCGTTGCTATGCATCACCATGATCTTGCGTGTGCGTAGGAAACTTGTTGAAATTACTACGTTCCCCAACAGAAACCTTCGGAAATCATTTACCTCAACCTTCGAAAAGCATCCGTTATACGAGTTATGGCAATACTCCCGAACTCCCGCCCCAGTACTGGGTGGCATCGAGGTTATCTCACCAACAACTGCATAAAAGAGATTTTCGATGTCGGCGAAACTTAGGTATTCCCGAACTGCAACGATAAAATTGTGATGACAACACCTCAGAGCTTAACTCCCCGGGACACTGCCACAACCCCTAAATGTCAGGAGGCACCAAGAACAATGTTCTCGTCACAAAACCATCGGAACGATTCCAAGATACCCGCGTGATCCTAAATTTTTTTTAGTGAATTTTGAGAAGAGAAGAGTCAAAACTCTACGCCAGGATGCCTCACCAGAGCAACGAAGGGACTGAGGAGTAAAAAGAATTCCTAACTCTCCAATACATATAATCCTAAATGACTCAAAACATTTTTCTTGACTCAACAATGCCAACGATTCAATCAAGCAGGGGGCTCCTAAGGTCGGGGAAGGCTCTGATTACCAACTTGTAACGCCCTCGATGCGGCTATATCTCCCACGTGTCGAAGCACGACTTAGAGGCATAACCGCATTGAAAGCAATGTTGCAAGTGAGGTAATCTTCGCAAACAACCCATGTACATAAATAAAGGGGAAATGTACATAGTTGGCTTACACTCGCCACGTCACACAAATACATAAATAAGTCATTACATTCATCCAATACACTCAAGGTCCGACTATGGAACCAAAATAAAGAAGACTACCCCAAATGCTACACAGATCCCCGATCGTCCCAACTGGGCTCCACTACTGATCAACTGGAAAAATGGAACAACACAATGGACAAGATCTTCATCAAGATCCTCCTTGAGCTTGCTTGCGTCACCTGCATGGTATCGTTGGCACCTGCAAGCTGGTTTTGGAAGTATTTGTGAGTCACGGGGACTCAGCAATCTCACACCCTCGCGATCAAGACTATTTAAGCTTATAGGAAGGGTAAAGGTATGATCTGGAGCTGCAGCAAGCGACTAGCATATATGGTGGCTAACATATTCGCAAAAGAGAGCGAGAAGAGAAGGCAAAAGCACGGTCGAACAACTATGATCAAGAAGTGATCCTAGAACAACCTACGTCAAGCATTACTCCAACACCGTGTTCACTTCCCGGACTCCACCGAGAAGAGACCATCACGGTTACACACGTGGTTGGTGCATTTTAAATAAGTTAAGTTTCAGGTTATCTACAACTGGACATTTACAAATTCCCATCTGCCCATAACCGCGGGCACAGCTTTCGAAAGTTCAAATCCCTGCAGGGGTGTCCCAACTTAGCCCATCACAAGTTCTCACGGTCAATGAAGGATATTCCTTCTCCCAAGACAAACCGATCAGACTCAGCATCCCGGTTACAAGACATCCTTGACAATAGTAAAACAAGTCCAGCAAGACCGCCCGATGTGCCAACATCCCGATAGGAGCTCCACATATCTCGTTCTCACGGCACACCAGATAAGCAATCCGTACAACTAAAACCAGCCCTCGAGTTTCCCCAAGGTGGCGCTACAAGGGGCTCTAGTTTGGGCCAACACTTAGACAAGCACTGGCTCCGGGGGGTTAAAATAAGATGACCCTCGGGATACGCGACTCCCAAGGGAAAAAGGCTAGGTGGCGAATGGCAAAACCAAGGTTGGGCCTTGCTGGAGGAGTTTTATTCAAAGTGAACTGTCAAGGGGTTCCCATTACAACCCAACCGTGTAAGGAACACAAAATCGAGGAACATAACACCAATATGACGGAAACTAGGGCGGCAAGAGTGGAACAAATCACCAGGCATAAGGCCGAGCCTTCCACCCTTTACCAAGTATATAGATGCATTAATTAAATAAGAGATATTGTGATATCCCAACAAAATATCCATGTTCCAACAAGGAACAAACTCCAATCTTCACCTGCAACTAACAATGCTATAAGAGGGGCTGAGCAAAGCGATAACATAGCCAAACAACGGTTTGCTAGGACAAGGTGGGTTAGAGGTTTGACATGGCAATATGGGAGGTATGATAAGCAAGTGGTAGGCATCGTAGCATAGGCATAGCAACAGAGCGAGCATCTAGCAAGCAAACATAGAAGTGATTTCGAGGGTATGGTCATCTTGCCTGCAAAGTTCTCAGAGTCACAAAAATGAGCCTGATCCACGAAAAATGGAAATGATCACATGGGTGAAGTTTGAAACGAAATCATTTGAATTTAATTCAAATGGTTTTGCATAGGAAGTAGGTGATAGGGAGGTCCAAAAATGTTGAGGTTTTTGGTGGAGCTCCAGAATATGATGAAAGAAATATATGGCCATGTTGGAGACCAAGAATTAAGATAACAAAGGCATTGGGATATTTTGCAAATGTGTTTGCG
The DNA here is from genome assembly GCA_034509565.1 of Triticum monococcum. Classification (NCBI taxonomy): domain Eukaryota; kingdom Viridiplantae; phylum Streptophyta; class Magnoliopsida; order Poales; family Poaceae; genus Triticum; species Triticum monococcum. Next base: position 555,117,714 of record CM067841.1, on the reverse strand, counting down.
GTAAATCCAAATAATTGGAATATTTACTATAGCTCTCTAAATATTGAGAGGATATGTTGTAAAGAGAATCACCATGTGAATTCCCTCGGTTTAAATGGATCGAAGATCCATACGGTTTATTTAGTTGAGATGCAAAAGACTTATGACATGATGACATGATGCAAAGCGCATGATGCAACGAACCAAAACGAATCACTCGACAACACTCAGAAACGTGGAAGGCATCTGAAGCTCCAGTCTTGGGGCGTCACATACCAGAGGAGGCAAATTCCCGTGGCCCGGTTTGACACTGGCCAAGAAACCTTGAAGACGTTTGGGGGGGTCGGCCGGCTGTGGAACAATGATTCCTTTGGCTTCAATATCATCGCCTTCCTGACGTCCACCTTCTGGTCGCCGATGGTGTACAATATGGTGCATGAGGTTTCGTCGGCCTACAAAGAAAAGGCTGCGACATGAAACATCTGAAAGGCAACGAAAACGGGAAATTATACATTTATTGAAGGGGGCCGGTGTGACAGATGCCATGAGGGCGTCGAGCTCAGCCAAAGACGAAGCACCGCTGAGCACGTCCGGTGCCGGAGCAGGTGCGGGAGCCGATGCGGGAGCAGGTGCTGGTGCAACGCTATTCGAGCTGCTCCACAAGAAGTCAATAAGGGGAAAGTCCACTGCATTTTTTATGGATTTTGCCTGGTCCAATTGAAAACGGCCAGAACCAAGGAAGTAGACATATCTACAACCACCTGTTTTGCGGCAGCTACCGCTATTGCGACTGTCTGAGATGATTTCTTCTCAACCGCAATCTCAACCTTTTTGTCGATGTTTTCTTCAGTTAACCTCTGTCTTTCCTTTCTCTCCTTCGTGGTCTCACGGTAGTACTTCTTCCATGTGGCACCGTCTTCGACACTGTGCACGCGTCCATACGACGGTCGAGTCTCCACCGAGAGTCCTTTCAATATGTTCAACACCCGGTTGAATGGAGTGTCCCACTTGGGCCTCGCCAACGCCGCAGACAGCGAGTCGCTTTCGGCCGCATCCTGTGTTGCTCTCTATGCAAAAGGCACAAGGATTGTTTACAAATATGAATAACGCGCGGTCGAATTGATCAGAAACTAAAATTACCAGCAGTCTCATGAACTCGGTCGTGACCGCATTCTTCTCGAAAACCTTCTTCACTGGGTCCCAACGGTGCCGGGCCCTGAGGACGTCATGCTCCTGCGAGACAGTGAACTTCGCCAAGGGGTCTAGGATGCCTAGACTCGCGGCTTCTGTGTCCTCCTTGGCCCATATGGACCTCCTCCCGCCGTAACCACCGCTTCCGAGGTGGTGGGACCAATGTTCCTCTGTTGAAGCCCCTTCATGTACTTCAACTTTTTCTTGGCAGCTTCGGCCTCGCAAGCTGCCTTGAATATTTCAAAGTGCTTTGCCGTGATTGTCGAATTATCCTTTACAATCTCGGAGTAGGGTTCCTTTTTGTTGATGATCCTTGCATTCACCCTTGTTTTCCAGGCGGCCAACGCATCGCTAAACTTTCTCATGGCATGTTTGTTTATCTTCTTCATTGACGGGTCCTTATCTGGATCTTTATAATCCTTTTCATTCCGGCCCAGGAACAAGAATATCTGGTGCAACTTCTTTAGGAGGGAGGGCCTCATATTATCTATCTTCTGTAGTTTCTCAACGTTGATGGTGGCGGTTGTCCGTACGATGCAACCTATTTGATTGTCGTAGCACGCAAGCGCTTCCTCGGGCGCGATTGGCTCAAAATTGCCGTCGTCCACCTCCGTGACCACCAATCGAGTAGTCCCGAGTTTGTTAGGAAGCCGTTGCCTCTTTGCTTTCGGTTCTACACCGGCTCCGCTCCCCGAGGCAGCGCCGGTCTCAGTCTCAACGCCAGTCTCAGTCTCAGCACCGGTATGCGTGTCGGTCTCGGTCCCCGATGTGACCGGTGGGCTCAAAAATTCGTCTGCCGCCATGTAGACGTCATCGCAATAACCAGAACCCTATCCTTCATCGCTGCTATCCATGTTTCCTACAATTAAATCTAGTCAATTAATTCTAGACCTAATAAAATGAATAATGACATAAAAAAGGCCTATGTTTTGCAGGAACGTTGACTCCTTCCCAGTGCAGCAAATCTCGGGCACTCGAGATGTCCTAGTTTGTAGCACAAGTCATGCCGAAATTCACGGAAAATTTCGGCATGACCTTTGCTAAAAAGTGGACAAATCGAGAACCTGAAATTTGCCGGAGCGGAAATGAATCAACATTCCGGCAAAACATAGGCCACCCAGCTTCATTCCCTGGAAACAACAAAAGGCCACTTGGGCACAATCGAACCACTTCAATGAAAAGATATAACATGACCACTTCAATGAAAAGATATAATCAACAATAAAAATCTAGGAAGGGGTCATCTTTAAAATAAAACTTGCCTAAATTCTTTTCCTAGAAAAATAGTGGTTGAAAATAAATTTTTCCTCTAACCTAGCGAACCTAGTTAACCTAGCTTGTTAACCTAACGAACCAAATTAACCTAGCTAGTTAGTTAACCTAGCTTTTTAACCTGGTGTACTTAGATAATTAACCTAATTAAACTAGTTACCCTAGGTAGTTCTCTGTCAAAGCCCTAAATAAATTTTTTCTTAACCTAGATAATTAACCAAATTAAACTAGTTAACCTAACTAGTTCTCTGTGTAAGCCCTAACTACATTTTTGCACTAACCTAGAAAATTAGCCTAATTAAACTAGTTAACCTAGCTAGTTAGTATGTCCAATGTTTGTGTTATGCATGAGAGAGAGAGAGGAGGAGGGGTGCTTACAGACGATGGCTCCGGTGGTGGCAAGGGAGGCAGTGGTGGCGAGGGAGGCAGGGGCGTCTCCGGTGACGGCGAGGGAGGCAGTTGTGGCGAGGGAGGATCCGGTGGCGTCGACGGCGGCTCCGGTGGCGTTGATGGGGCCGCGCGGCTCCGGTGGCGTTGGGGGCGGCTCCGGTGGGGTCGACGGCGGGCGCCTCTGGTGGCTCCGGGGGTGTCGACGTCAGCACGAGACGACGGCGAAGTGGGGCGACGGCGAATCGGGGAGACGGCGGCGGGGTGGGTCGAGGGATTTGGGGGAGAAGTGGTGGCCGGGTGGAAACGGTTTTTTGGTTAAATCAAACTCAGCGGTAGCGCGTTTCGCAAAACGCGCTATAGCTAAGGTAGCTATAGCGGTTTTCACAAACCACACTACTGCTATAGCTATGTAATTTCCTTTTATTTTCTTATTTCCTTTTCTGTTTCTATAGCAGGGGTCTAGAAAACGCGCTGCAGCTACATTAGCTATAGCGCCTCTTACAAACAGACGCTACTGCTACACCTTTCTCCTTTTTTTGCTTTTTCATTTATTTTACTTTACATTTTATTTTTTCCTTTCTCCTTTTCTATTTCTTTTATTTTCATTTACTTTTCTATTTGTTTTTCATTTTATTTTATTTCCATTAGTAGTAGCGCTTTTCTTCGAAAACGCGTTGCTAGTTATGTCCTATCGGTAGCGTGCTTCTCTCAAGCACGCTACTGTTATTCGTAGCCTATCGTCTTAGCAATGGGAATATTAATAGTAGCGCTTTTATTTGTGCACGCGCTACTGCTATAATTTTATCTGTAGCGCCCTTTTCGCTCACGCACTACTGCTATCTAGCACTAGCGCCCTTTTTTAACCCGCGCTACTGTTAAATTTCTGTGTATAAGGTTTTCCTTAGTAGTGGATGTTTGAATATCCACAATTTTGATGTGGCACGTGCCTCAGAAACTGAAAAGTCCCGACAGGTGAACTTGTTCACGGACGCTTATGTATAGTGTGTGTGTGTAGCGCGTGAGCACCTTCCGTCGGCCTCCTCCCGCAGAACCGCCGCCGACTTAATCCCACAGCCCTGCAGCCACCCTTTTGCCGGGGCCGTGCACCTTCCTCCTCCCGCGGCCCTGCTCCCGATCTTCTCCGGCGGCCGCGCGCTGTCCACCTGCCGTTGCCCCGCTGCCGGTCTCCTCCCATGGACGCGCCGCCGTGGACCCCCAATAGGGTCCCGTGCCTCCACCGCCCCCCAGATCCTACGCCGCTGGGCGGGATCGGGCACCCCGCATCCCCATCGCATCCACGTCCCGGCGAGCCAAGCACGCCGCTGGCCGCGTGCACTCGGCGCGACACCTCCTGCCTCCCCACGTTGCCGCCTACCCCGCCATCACCGCAACCACGCGTCGCTCCCAGTTGGGATCCATCGCGTAGTCCAACCAAGTCCGTGTGTGCAGTCCCTCCTCGTCCGCTTGCTTGACAGCAGAGGTGAGACCTCCCTCTCTGCCCCTCCTCCACCACACTGCCTCTTTGCAGACAATTCGTCGAGGGCTGATAGTTTTATTTGCTCCAGCAATTCAATTTTATCATGTGCATCACTGAGATAAATATGTCTGTGTTCCGTTTAGTATACATTGAGAAAGTTCAATATTGTTTTTTCAATTCGCTCCAGCAATCCTAGTATTTTTACTTTGATGTGTATGTGTACATTTAGAAAGTTAAGTATTGTCATGGTCGACAATGGCCATGAATAGCTAAGTAACTCTGTCCAATTATCTATATGGGTGCATATCTTGTGTTTGCTAAAATGCCTCCACGAACAAGAATACTAGTTCCATCAGTTTCGAGTACATGTGATGTGGTCCTCTGTTTTTTTATTCTTTCGGGAAATTATTGTGGTGTTATATATCTCCTTATTTCTTGTAATGTGCCGTGCACTGGTTGTTCCACGAAAAATTATGTAGCTAGCTGCCAGTGCAACTACTCTCTCGCCTATGTTGCTTCCTGTCGTTCCAGTGCCACTGTAACTATTCTCTCGTCCGTGTTGTTGTACTACGTGATGCCTATGCTTTGTGTCCACGGCCGACTGGCTGATGTTTGTCTATCACTAGGTGCTAATTCTATATCTAATTGATTCTGGTCTACAGCAAACAACAATGCTCCCAAATCTGCAGAAGGAGCTCCTGATTTTTAATGTCTGAAGTTTAGGTGTACCATGGAGACTACTGCGGCCATTCGAAAAACTAGCAGGTGACGTGCTAGCCAGCTGCAGGTCACTGTCTCCTCTCCTCGAGTTGTAGGTCGTCTAAATCTGGAGTTCTGGACTGTCTGATCTACCGGGTTAGCCTGTGTGGGCTGTCGAACCCTACCGAGATGGTGCCCCACTGTTGCCTACGTCTCCCCGCACCGCTCCTCCACACCAAAAGGAGGTTAGAGAGCTCAGATGGTTGTTTTTGCTCTTCTACATCTTCAGGTTCAGAAAAGTTCATCTTGGCGTTGGGTGAAAGTTTAGCTGATGGGGCGCTGGCAACAGCAACGTTTTGCTGTGCGGTGTAGGCTACGGCTGTAGCACCATTTTCCTCCTAAAACTGTTTTAATTTCTGTGTTTCTGCTACTGCCAACAGAGGAGAAGTATGGCCAACACAGAGCTAGTACTGTTTGTTTTGCTTGCACAACCAATTTGGGCGTTACCAGGAAGAAGACAAAGCAAGAAAATTATGGAGTGTAAGAGATAAAAGAGTAGTGTGCCTACATGTTGTGGTGTGGATATGCAATATATGGTGTGTGAGAGGATAAGGAATGTGTGTTACTATTCAGTGATAAAAATAATTTGTGGTTCAGAGAAAAAGCAACGTTCTATTTACCCAGTGCTCACAATTAGCTACAAAGCTTGTCTTTTTTAACTCTGATTCACACTGGAACTAAATACCTGACAATAAACAAGAAAAATAACATTCAAAAAAGTCAAAAACTTCAATGAGATAAACAAGTATATATCATTTGGTCTCTCACTTCAAAACACATGGGAAAAAACCATGTAAAAATTCACGCGAGAAGTTCATCATTAAAAAAGACGAAGTTCAAACAAGAACAAAAGGAAGAAAGTATCACGTCACAAAAAATAAATAAGGAAGTTCATCAGTAAAAATACGAAGTTTAAACAAGAACAAGAGGAAGAAAGTATCACTTCACTGAAAATCAAAAAGGAAGTTCATCATTAAAAAAGGACGAAGTTCAAACGAGAACAAGAGGAGAAAGTATCACGTCAAAAAAAATAAAAAAGGAAGTTCATCATTAAAAAAGACGAAGTTCAAATAAGAACAAAGGGAAGAAAGTATCATGCCACAAAAAATCAAAAAGGATCATCGCATGAAGCATAGTAAGTTCAGAGAATAAAAGAAAGTGTGTGGTTTTTTAGTAAGTTTAACCGGTGAACCCAAAAAAAGTTTCATGAGAGTTTAAAAAAATGTTATGGGTGTACAAAAAAGTTTCCATTGGATTTCTCCATTATTGAAGAATGGAAACAAGATGTTCAAAAATAAAATAATAAGAGCTACAACTTTTAAAAATTGAGCGCTACAAAATTTCATAGAAAAAGATTAACAAATAAAACCAGGAAGTCCAAATTAAAAAAGATGCAGAAGTTCGATGATTATAGAAAACACAGATTTTCCTCGTTATTAAAGAATGAAAACAAGAAGTTCAAAAATAAAATAACGTCTAGAAAATTTGTTGCTAGAAGTTCAAGTGCTCTGTCCGGGGAAGTTCAAAAATTCTTTTGAGAGAGGTTCACCTTGTATTTCCACGTTCGAAAACACAAAAAATAAATTGTTTTTCAGTGTTTTAAAATAATTCTCTCAATGCACAAAGAAATTTAGTTATTATTTGGGAGCATTTGATTTCAAAAAGAAAAAATCAAATTATAAAAATGGAAAAAGTTCATGTACTACATGGTATGTGTTTAATATGTAGTTTTTCTCATTACTAAAGAATAAACACAAGAAGCTCAATTTAAAAACGTGGTGAAGTTTGATATTTATTAAAAACTTGAATTTTTTTTGTTACTAAAGAATAAAGCAAATAAGTTCAATTCACAATAATAAAGAAGTTTTATGTTTCTAACAAAACTACAATTTTCGTATTTCTAAAAATACATAAAATAAATTCAAATAAAAAAGTTAGACCGGTTCGATATAGAAGTTCGATGATTATAGAAAACTCAGATTTTCCTTGTTATTAAAGAATGGAAACAAGAAGTTCAAAAATAAAATAACAAGAAGTTCAACTTTTAAAAATAGAGCGCATAAAAAAGATTAAGAAATAAACCGGGAAGTCTATATTAAAAAGACGGAGAAGTTTGATGACTATAGAAAACTCATATTTCCCTCGTTATTAAAGAATGGGAACAAGAAGTTCAAAAATAAAATAACAAGAAGTTCAACTTTTAAAAATAGAGCGCACAAAAAGGATTAAGAAATAAAACCAGGAAGTCCATATTAAAAAGATGGAGAAGTTTGATGATTATAGAAAACTCAGATTTTACTCGTTATTAAAGAATGGAAACAAGAAGTTCAAAAATAAAAAAATAAGAATTTCAACTTTTAAAAATATAACGCTTCAAAATTTCATAAAGAAGGATTAAGAAATAAACCAGGAAGTCCATATTAAAAAAGTGGAGAAGTTCAAAAATAAAGAATGGAAACAAGAAGTTCAAAAATAAAATAACAAGAAGTTTAACTATTAAAAATAGAGCACTTCAAAATTCATAAAAAAAAGATTATGAAAATCAGATTCAAAAATCATTTAAAAACTCAAAATATTTTCACGTAATCGAGAGAAGTTCTAGTTGATAACTGCCAGAAGTTCATATACTACACGGTGTGCATTTTGTATTAAAAAGAATAAAAAAGCAAAGGCTAAAAGTTTTGTTGTTATAAGTTCAAGTCCTCTGTCGGAGAAAGTTAAAAAAAATTATTGTGAGAGTGCTTTGTACAAAAGGGATATCATATGTGTAACACGGACAAATGGATGAGAAAATTACAAATGAAAATACATCACAGAAGTTCAACGTGAAAATAGTAGGAAGTTCAACTACTATGCTGAATGAATTTCAGGTGGAAAACTTTTAAAATCGTTGCAAGTATGAAAAAATGATCAACACGGGAAAGTTGCGTGTTTGCAGCAGCTTTCCATCGGTATATCACTTGCTCAATTTCGATGAGTGGATGGAGAGCTACGAGCAGTGGATGGAGAGCTAGGATAAAAAAAGCACGTGAAAAAACAGAGTGAAGTTCAAGTAGACATGCCGAGAAGTTCAAGTCTTCACCCTGTGCATTTTCGAAGAATTTGTTTCGCGATAAAGATAGAACGCATGATCTCGCCATTTTCAAAATTACTTGAAAATGGCTAGGAATCACAGAAAACCATCAACATAAAAAAGTTTCGCATTTCCACAGCTTTTCAACGGTATATTATTTGCCCCATTCCAATAAAGTTTGTAGAAATTACAGTGAAAATACATTTTTAGCCATTTTCAAAATTGACTTAAAACCGTAACGAATTTGGAGAAACAATATGTACCAAAAAGTTTCGCATTCTCCCAAGCTTTCCAACGCCATATCATTTGTGGCATTCGGAAGTACGGTTAAAAAATTAGCTCGAAAATACGAACTCGGTGGAACTTGTACCATTTTATAAATTACTTTTAAACCGTTCAAAATTAGAAAAAACTTTTAACATGAGAAAGTAGCACATTTCCATAAGCTTTCCAACGCCACCTCAATTGGATTATCCATTTAGAAATGACATCAAAAATACGAACTCGGCTATTCGGTTTGCGAAATTTTACAATTTGCCAAATTACTCTTTATCCATAAGGAATTAGAGAAAATGTTAAACATGTGGAAGGAGCGGTTTTGGAGAAGCTTTCCAACGCCATATTATTTGCCTCATTCTGATAAATGGTTTAGAAATGCGATCGAAAATACGGTTCACATTTTTTGCATGAAGAAAAAATGGTTTTCGAAACTACTCTTAAACCGCTTACATTTTGCCAAAATTTTGACTTGGGTCATGATACTGGTGTCCATAGCTTTCCAACAGTGTATCGCAAGCCCCATTTGGACAATGTTGGCGGAAGTTCAACCTAGCACACGGGGAAGTTCAGGTCGAACAACTCATGCAGTAAAAATGCAAAAAACGCAATTTCATCAGGACCCAAGAGTAAAATTCGCAAACGAGCGAGATTCCTATATAAAACCGGTATTTAGTTGCTAAAAACGTTTCTAGATTACACTAACATCATATAGAACATGACTAAGCAGAATAATTCGCGGGGGGAGCCACGGTTGCGAAGATAGCCTGAAGGTCGGATTTGTACGGAGGGAAGTTCAGGCGCGTTACTCAGACAGTTCAGGTTGTGATCAGAATATTATTCTGATCCCGTGATCAGAATAGTGTTTATGTATGCTAGTCCCCTCTCACCTCTTTGACGCGTACTATATACCACCATAACACAAACAAACAAGATTCTACCTTGCTGGTCAAATTAACCTCACTACCGGTTGTTTGTCAAAGTGATGGACGACGACCTCGCGGGCCCAAAGAAAGTGTCATACGAGAGTATCAAGTGTCGTGTAGGACAACCATTGACTGCATGTGGGCAAAACATGTATGTATGAAAGGGTTGTGTGATGTTTTAAATTATGAATTCACGACTCTGATGTGGCACCGGCCTGCCTAACAAAACGGCCAACCCACACGGTGGCTCACAACTCGTAGTGTACTGCGAGCCACTCGCCACCCCAGACGCACACACCCACACGCACACCACGAATCCACCACAACTACGATGCATGTTAAATTAATTATCCCGCGGTGGACATATATATGTTACCAAAGGAGGGACATTTTCATTTTGAAAAAAACAGAGATCATTAAGATGTTCTAGTACATTAATTGATTGATTTTCTATGGGTATAATGTGCAAAAATCAAATTTGAGCTACATGCACACATGACAGTGCACCTAAATGGATTGCAAAAACACATGTGTCTCACTGGGTGCATGTTTACTCCCCGTGCAGAAATTTCAAACAATGAGAATCTTGATTTTTAAATTCTAGTACATCCAAAACTTATTTGAAGTTCATGAAAATTATCGTGTTGTCATATGGACACCAATACAAAGTTGCATTGTACTTTTTTTGGTCAAATATGAGACCAGTTTTGATGTAATCTTTATCTAATTACAAACGGGAGATTATTAATAATTGGGAACCAATATCTCAAATGGACTATTTATTCAAACCGTGAGCGTTAGACCAATAATGGATACGTGCCATGCTTCGGTTAAGCAAAAAAAACAAAGCGGCATCATTAATCATCCAAATAGAAAAACAATATACGTGCCGCCAAGTGACCAGTGTACCGTGTGAATTGACGGAGGCGTGCTCACTGCGCAGTGTCATCAGGAGGCGTGCGAGTAGCAATGTGAAATGACGGTAGGCATGCCAGTAGTCCGGTGCGCAGGCTCACCGGGAGGCGAGCCAGTGGTTTGACCGTCGCCCTCCTCTCTCCCACTACTCCATATTAATGGTGTGCCCAAGCGGCCACACCCCCATCCTCGCCACACACACAATCCCCTCTCTCCGCTTGCATCCTTGACGCCGCTCTCAGACATCAAAGCCGTCAGTGTATGAGGATGCCGCCAAAGCACCCCATCGGAGGGAGTGGCGACGTCGGGGCTGCTAAAGCACCAAAGCATGACATGGAGAAGGAGACAGAGGTTGCCGTCACCACCGGCGAGTTATCGCTACAACTGGACGTTGTCGACGGTGTCGAGCTTCCACAGCCGGAGGCAGAGTTCCACACCGACTCTGGTGACGACTCGGGCGACGACTCTGACGGCCACTCCGGCAACGTCTCTGGCAACGACGGACAACTGGTTAGTCATCTATACCCATTTATGTGTTAAATAGATCCCAGGGTTTCTCGGGTTACTCCCGCCTCCCCTTATTGGAATAGAAATCCTATGGTTATGTTCTCCCAATCCATGAAATCTGAGTAAGTTTCGTTAGATCCGTGTAGTGTATTGATTGTTTGAATGGTACAAGTGATAAGTGATTAGTTGTTTCATCTGTGGAAATGATTTCTGCTAGTAATCTGACTAGGGTTAGTGTTCGTGCTAATAATTCCAAGCCAGGACTTGACAATTAATTTTGAATGACCTACATATGTTTATGCCATTATTTTCTTCAAGATTGGTCTATACATAGACGAATGTGCTTAAAAATCGAACCATAATGCCTGTATATGTATAAATAAATAGCCATAAATTCCTAATCCTACTTCACGGCATGTAATCGTTGATTTGATGCCAATTTTTGGCAACTGCCAAATGTTCGCTAGAGATTAGTTTGTAACCATTAATTTTGTTGGGGAACGTAGTAATTTCAAAAAAAATCCTACGCACACACAGGATCATGGTGATGCATAGCAACGAGAGGGGAGGGTATGTCCACGTACCCTCGTAGACCGAATGCGGAAGCGTTAGCACAATGCGGTTGATGTAGTCGTACGTCTTCATGATCCGACCGATCCAAGTACCGAACGCACAGCACCTCCGAGTTCTGCACACATTCAACTCGATGACGTCCCGCGAGCTCTGATCCAGCAAAGCTTCACAGGAGAGTTTCGTCAGCACGACGGTGTGGTGATGGTGATGATGATGCTACCGACGCAGGGCTTCGCCTAAGCACCGCTACAATATAACCGAGGTGGAATATGGTGGAGGGGGGCACCGCACACGGCTAGAACAGATCAACTTGTGTGTTCTAGGGTGCTCCCCTGCCCCCGTATATAAAGGAGCAAGGGGAGAGGCGGCCGGCCAGGAGGATGGTGCGCCAGGGGGGAGTCCTACTCCCAGCGGGAGTACGACTCCTCCTTTTCCTTGTTGGAGTAGGAGAGAGAAGGAAGGGAGAGAGGAGGAGAAGGAAAAAGGGGGGGCGCCGCCCCCTCCTTGTCCAACTCGGACTAGAGGGGGAGGGGGCGCGGATGCCCTGGCCGCCCCTCCTCTTCCCCCACTAAGGCCCATGAGGCCCAATTAACTCCCAGGGGGTTCCGGTAACCCCCCGGTACTCCGGTTTTTATCCGAAACCACTCGGAACACTTCCGGTGTCCGAATATAGTTGTCCAATATATCAATCTATACGTCTCGACCGTTTCAAGACTCCTCGTCATGTTCGTGATCATATCTGGGACTCCGAACTACCTTAGGTACATCAAAACACAAAAACTCATAATACCGATCGTCACCAAACTTTAAGCGTGCAGACCCTACGGGTTCGAGAACTATGTAGACATGACCGAGACACGTCTCCGGTCAATAATCAGTAGCGGAACCTGGATGCTCATATTGGCTCCTACATATTCTACAAAGATCTTTATCGGTCAAACCGCATAACAACATACGTTGTTCCCTTTGTCATCGGTATGTTACTTGCCCGAGATTCGATCGTCGGTATCTCAATACATAGTTCAATCTCGTTACCGGCAAGTCTCTTTACTCGTTCCGTAATGCATAATCCCGCAACTAACTCATTAGTCACATTCTTGCAAGGCCTATAGTGATGTGCATTACCGAGAGGGCCCAGAGATACCTCTCCGACAATCAGAGTGACAAATCCTAATATCGAAATACGCCAACTCAACAAGTACCTTCGGACACACCTGTAGAGCACCTTTATAATCACCCAGTTACGTTGTGACGTTTGGTAGCAAACAAAGTGTTCCTCCGGTAAACGGGAGTTGCATAATCTCATAGTCATAGGAACATGTATAAGTCATGAAGAAAGCAATAGCAACATACTAACCGATCAACTGCTAAGCTAACGGAATGGGTCAAGTCAATCTAATCATTCTCCTAATGATGTGATCTCGTTAATCAAATGACAACTCATGTCTATGGCTAGGAAACATAACCATCTTTGATCAACGAGCTAGTCAAGTAGAGGCATACTAGTGAAACTCTGTTTGTCTATGTATTCACACATGTATCATGTTTCCGGTTAATACAATTCTAGCATGAATAATAAACATTTATCATGATATAAGGAAATAAATAATAACTTTATTATTGCCTCTAGGGCATATTTCCTTCAGTCTCCCACTTGCACTAGAGTCAATAATCTAGATTACACAGTAATGATTCTAACACCCATGGAGCCTTGGTGTTGATCATGTTTTGCTCATGGAAGAGGCTTAGTCAACGGGTCCGCAACATTCAGATCTGTATGTATGTTGCAAATCTCTATGTCTCCCACCTGGACTTGATCCCGGTTGGAGTTGAAGCGTCTCTTGATGTGCTTCGTTCTCTTGTGAAACCTGGATTCCTTTGCCAAGGCAATTGCACCAGTATTGTCACAAAAGATTTTCATTGGACCGGATGCACTAGGTATGACACCTAGATCGGATATGAACTCCTTCATCCAGACTCCTTCATATGCTGCTTCCGAAGCAGCAATGTACTCCGCTTCACATGTAGATCCCGCCACGACGCTCTGTTTAGAACTGCTCCAACTGACAGCTCCACCATTCAATATAAACATGTATCCGGTTTGCGATTTAGAATCGTCCAGATCAGTGTCAAAGCTTGCACCAATGTAACCATTTACGATGAGCTCTTTGTCACCTCCATAAACGAGAAACATATCCTTAGCCCTTTTCAGGTAATTCAGGATGTTCTTGACCGTTGTCCAGTGATCCACTCCTGAATTACTTTGGTACCTCCTTGCTAAACTAATAGCAAGGCACACATCAGGTCTGGTACACAGCATTGCATACATGATAGAGCCTATGGCTGAAGCATAGGGAACATCTTTCATTTTCTCTCTATTTTCTACAGTGGTCGGGCATTGAGTCTTACTCAACCTCACACCTTGTAATTAGGGGTGGAAAGTGGTAGCGGATAATCCAAAATATCCTCCATTCGTATCCGAGACAATGCCTATTCGTATCCGAAACATCCGCATCCGAACCAAAATGAAATTGGAAATTATCCGTATCCGACTTTATTAAACAAATAAAAAATAAAATATTGTAGGACATTTTGACACAAATATGGATATGGAAGTGGATATATCCGTATCTGTATAAGATTATCGAAGGTAATTTTCAAAATTCTAGCCCCAATATTCTAATTATCCAACATAAAAGCCAAATAAGTGGTCAAATTTTACTCTTTGTATGATTAAACTTAGAAATTATTATGCATTACAATAGTATTTATTCATAAACCTATTTATCATTGAGTTATTGTATGTCATAAGTTGACTATTTCATATCACATAGCTATTGACTAATTTACTTGAGCAATACGTTGATATTATTTGTATCTGTTCCGAATCAAGAAAACATCCGATACGTATTCGTATTCGAATAACATCCGAGCCACATCCGTATTCGATAACATCCGTATTTGGATTCGTATCCATTTTGAAAATATGAAAATGGAAGTGGTAAGAGCACTATCTGATCCGCGTCCGATCCGTTTCCACCCCTACTTGTAATACTGGCAAGAACCCTTTCTTTGCCTGATCCATTCTAAACTTCTTCAAAACTTTGTCAAGGTATGTGCTTTGTGAAAGTCCAATTAAGCCTCTTGATCTATCTCTATAGATCTTGATGCCCAATATGTAAGCAGCTTCACCGAGGTCCTTCATTGAAACTCTTATTCAAGTATCCTTTTATGCTATCCAGAAATTCTATATCATTTCCAATCAACAATATGTCATCCACATATAATATTAGAAATGCGACACAGCTCCCACTCACTTACTTGTAAATACAGGCTTCTCCAAAAGTCTGTATAAAACCATATGCTTTGATCACACTATCAAAGCGTTTATTCCAACTCCGAGAAGCTTGCACCAGTCCATAAATGGATCGCTGGAGCTTGCACACTTTGTTAGTACCTTTTGGATTGATAAAACCTTCAGGTTGCACCATATACAACTCTTCTTCCAGAAATACATTCAGGAATGCAGTCTTTACATCCATTTGCCAAATTTCATAATCATAAAATGCGGCAATAGCTAACATGATTCGGACGTACTTAAGCATTGCTACGGGTGAGAAGGTCTCATCGTAGTCAACTCCTTGAACTTGTCGAAAACCTTTCGCAACAAGTCAAGCTTTGTAGACAGTAACATTACCATCAGCGTCTGTTTTTTTCTTGAAGATCCATTTATTCTCGATGTCTTGCCGATCATCGGGCAAGTCAACCAAAGTACACAATTTGTTCTCATACATGGATCCCATCTCAGATTTCATGGCCTCAAGCCATTTTGCGGATTCTGCGCTCATCATTGCTTCCTCATAGTTCGTAGGTTCATCACAGTCTAGCAACATGACCTCCAGAATAGGATTACCGTACCACTCTGGTGCAGATCTTACTCTGGTTGACCTACGAGGTTCGGTAGTAACTTGATCTGAAGTTTCATGATCATAATCATTAACTTCCTCACTAATTGGTGTAGGTGTCACAAGAACCAGTTTCTGTGACAAACTACTTTCCAATAAGGGAGTAGGTACAGTTACCACATCAAGTTCTACTTTCCTCCCACTCACTTCTTTCGAGAGAAGCACCTTCTCTAGAAAGGATCCATTCTTAGCAACGAATGTCTTGCCTTTGGATCTGTGATAGAAGGTGTACCCAACAGTTTCCTTAGGGTATCCTATGAAGACACATTTCTCTGATTTGGGTTTGAGCTTATCAGGCTGAAGCTTATTCACATAAGCATCGCAGCCCCAAACTTTAAGAAACGACAACTTTGGTTTCTTGCCAAACTATAGTTCAAAAGGTGTCGTCTCAACGGATTTTTATGGTGCCCTATTTAACGTGAATGCAGCCGTCTCTAAAGCATAACCCCAAAACGATAGCGGTAAATCAGTAAGAGACATCATAGATCGCACCATATCTAGTAAAGTACGATTATGACGTTCGGACACACCATTACATTGTGGTGTTCCAAGTGGCATGAGTTGCGAAACTATTCCGCATTGTTTCAAATGTAGACCAAACTCGTAACTCAAATACTCTCCTCCACGATCAGATCGTAGAAACTTTATTTTCTTGTTACGATGATTTTCCACTTCACTCTGAAATTTTTGAACTTTTCAAATGTTTCAGACTTATGTTTCATTAAGTAGATATACCCATATCTGCTCAAATCATCTGTGAAGGTGAGAAAATAACGATACCCGTCGCGAGCCTCAATATTCATTGGACCACATACATTAGTATGTATGATGTGACAGCCTGGGTTTTGCCCCTTCTTATTTGCTTGATTTTTCATTTGAATTTTTTTGAAACTTGGGGTTTCTGAATCTTTTCATATGGACTTCAACCCTTGGGCATCCCTGGCTTTCACCCAAGTGCTTCACTCCCCTCCTAAATCATTATTTCACTTCTGACCCACCCCAAAAATAATCTTTCGAATATTTTCTTAAAAGAAAAATACTCATTTTCTCTCTAAAACCCTAAGCCAGATCTGTTTGCTTCAAAGCAACCCCAATTTTTATGGCTCAGAAAAATCTCAGATAATTCACAAATATTCTGTGAACCCTAGTGCACCCTCCTGAGCAAGAATATTTCATCACTTTTTGGAATATTTTTGCTACAGAAAATCTTTTCTATTCTGGACAGAAATGGAGGTTTCTACAGCAACTACCATTTTACTTGCTCCATTTGACCTGGAATTTCTTGTGCATCTTTATCTTAGTAACTTATCACTAGCCTCCAAAGCACAGCTTCAAACTCCAAGCCATTTGACCACAGTAACATCACAAAGTTACTGACAAAAACTTACTTGGTGTGTGAAAACTTCTCTACAAACCTGGATCCAAACCAAATCGTGGTAACACTCAAAACTATCACGAACCACATGCCAGACATTGAGCTTATGCTTAGATCGACCTGATGTCATAGTTCAAACGGTGACCGCGTTCGTCCAGGCGTGCTGGCATGCAGCCGACGCGCTCTGCGACGCGCATGAGCCTCTGTTGCTCGCGTGCTCGCTTCCCCGCCTGCCCAACCATGCCAAACCTCACCACCATCATCGTCTCAATGCTCTTAACTCCTCCCTGGCGCTCGCCGATGCTGGAGCTCGCCGCAGCAAGCACAGGCAAGGTCTGGCCAGCCCAACAGTGCGGAGCGGACTGTGCTCGTCGCCACCCACTTGATCCTGTGCTCGTCTCCGCCCACCCATAGTGGCCGCGTGACCTCCGTCGCCTTCTCCCCCTCTCACTGACGCCGCTCGTCACCGGGCGCCGTGGACAGGTGTCCACCGGCAGAGCCCGAAGCACCCTCGCCACTCGCCTATATATAGAGCCCTCCCCAGCCTCCTCGAGCACCAGCCAACACTCACACACCCCACGATCGAGTAGGAAGCTGGAGCCCGGCCGGGCAGGCCTCGGGCCGCCGTCCCCGAGCTTGAGCTCTCCGGCGATCCCCTCTGGTCGGCCGGTAGCTCCACCCCCTCCCAGGCCTGGGCGACCCCTCCAGGGCATCTGCCTCTCTCTGGTGAGGCCGTCTCGCCCGCTTGGAGCCCTTGGGGTGGCCTCTGCTCGCCATCTTCCTCAACTCCGGTGACCTCCACGTTCTGCCTCCGCTTGCAAGGTTGATTCCGACGCCGTCCGACCTCCCCTAGCTACGCTACGGGTACGGGCAGGTGCGCCTCAACCCCCTCTTGCCATCCCTCCCTCTCGTTTGGGCCAAGGAGCCCTCGTCACCGGCGAGAGCTCTGGTGAAGCCGCGGCCCCCTATGTTTCCCTATCCCTTTTCCCCGACCTGACTAGCAGGGCCCACTAGTTAGCCACCCAGTACGCGCGTGAAGCGGTACGAGTGGTGGCGCCCCTGGGCTTTACGCCTTCGACGTCACCCCCCCAGTCTATTTCAAATTCATTTGAATTTACAGAACACTTCAAACAGTCATAACTCTTCAACATAAGTCCAAATGAATTGATTCTTTTTGCATTGTG
Organism: Triticum monococcum; assembly: GCA_034509565.1. Lineage (NCBI taxonomy): Eukaryota > Viridiplantae > Streptophyta > Magnoliopsida > Poales > Poaceae > Triticum > Triticum monococcum. Next base: position 555,099,852 of record CM067841.1, on the reverse strand, counting down.
TTCTTTGATAGGAAATCTAGCATCTCACCAAAGATGAGATTTTTCTGAGTTGTCTAGGATTTTTTGTGATTTTAAGAAGTGTTCTTGATATTTTCTTTTTGTGTTTAAAACTATTTTTAGAAGGTGAAGCTTGTCTTGAGGATCACCAGGAGGCTTGTGAACCTCATCTAAACTAAGGCAAGCCACAGCAACATTTTCATGGTGCCATTTCAATATTTGTGATATTCTTACTTGAATGAAAGGATTAATCCATGCATTTAAATGATTATGGAGTTATTTATATTCTGTTAAATATTGGTTAGTTGTTATGCTTGAGTTACATAATGGTTGAAACTAGTTTAGTGGATTAAGCAAGTTAAGATTTATTTGAGGTGATGTTAGAAATAATTTTGTTATGTATGTTAGCAATTATTTAAAGCTATGTTTTTGCCCTCTTAGATTGATAAAAAGTTGTTAGAAAATGTTCTGTTAAATACTTGTTTAATCATATTATTTGTCTTATAGAATGTTTGAACACAACTTAGTGATAAAGAAAGTAAGAGTTGTTGATAATGAAATCTTTTTGACAAGCATATGAGAAATTATCAAAGTTACTTTCTTGCGTAAGAAGTTAATAAAACTTGTCGCAAAATATTTTGGTTAAGTTGTGAGTCATCTGAGCAAGTAGAGTAAATTGAGTTGTTGACGATATGCTTGGTTTCTATAAGGATGACATCGGTCATTTTTATCATTATATGATGCATGTGTTATTTTGCATTTCATGGCATGCTATGACACCGATCATTTTTTTAAAAGTTAAACCTGAATATAACTCAACTTGAATATGTCGTTGACTGGATCATGGTGCCACTGAATCGAGTTTCTTTTCAGTGCAACCACATTTGCCTTTGTGGGAAGGCCTTGATTCGGTCCATTGACACGGCCTCTGGTCGGTGCCTCCATCTAGGGAAGGTTATGTCGTGCTTGCCCTGGCCCGGTGAGCAGACATAATCTTGTGTGCTCGTTGATGAGATTATGGTACCGAGTCCCCGAGTGGGAGTGTTTTGACCACGACGGTGGTCGGGGTGTCTTTGGTAGACACGGGGCCACCCAGGACCAGCCCGTTGGGGGATTTGGGTCGGAGTGGCCGGGAGAGTGCTGTGGCAATGGAGTGGCCTATATATTGAGTTGCATGCATTCAGTTTATATATTTTTATGCTAACCTGCTAATGGTTGTGGGTGTAGATGGCTCGGGTGCCGTATCCGTGCCAGTTGCAGCTGATGCCGTACACGTCACCGCACCTCCTTCGCAATGTGTGGCGTCGGTTGTATCCTCTCAGAGACGACCCAGTCTATCGTGTGTACCGGGAGCATCTAGCTGATTCAGTATATGAGTATCACGCAGTGGTCACTCTGCGCACTAGCTCCGATTCCAGCTCTTGCACTCGCACTTCTCGGAGCGGTTATGCATCCACCGCTTCTCAGGCTGTCCAGTTTGCTCTATTCGAGGTCCTTGTCGAGCTTCGTTACAACGAGGTCCGAATGCAGAACCACCCAAGTTTTTACTACTACCCATCTCTGCACGACAACGGTCGTGTCCGCTTCCCTCTCATTGATCCGGCGTCTGATAGAGTTGCTAGCCACCTTGCTTGTTATGTCACACCTAGGTATCTCATGATCCACGAGCTGGCTCGAGAGCAGACTCGTACTCGTACTGCTTTAGCCACTACTTTGGTCACTGCTAGATCTGCCACTACTCCGTCTTCACTGGGATTTACCCCTTATATCCCAGTCAGTTCTAGCTCCCTATTTCGCTGGTTACTCCCCCGAGTAGCATGGGCATCTCGATCGCGAACCCTCTCAGTACTTCTGTCGAGTGGGTCTCACTTCTCGCTACCCCTGTAGCCCCGATGCTTCATCCTACCCCTGCCCCTGAGGGAGAGCCCTCGAGGCAGCACCGTTGTGTTACCTTTAACCCGAAGGTTTTCGTTAACCTCGTCAGTTCGGGATCCGAGACCACTTCAGGGGAGGACGCCGCAGCACCACCAGAGCAGTAGTATCTTTGAGTATTCGCAGTTGTCTGGTTGATGTATGGATGTAGTCATGATGTTTCGTTGCCTATACGAGAGTAGTGAACCAGTCATGTTGTTTACTTTTCATGTATGGGTCTATGTATAATTATGTTGAGACTTTATTCGCCGTATTTTTCGCTTTTTCTGCTTTCTTCCAGGATTTGTCGCTGGCTTTTCCCCAATTTTATTTTTCGGTGTTTCTCATCTCGATTGTGTTGTCTTGGGAAAAATTGACAATAGGATGATGCGGGGAGGCAGCAGTAGCAACGTTCGTGAGGGAACTCTTGTTCGTCGTTCCGCACGACAGGTAGGACATTCTCCCGAGCCGTACGTTCAGCCACTACCGCCACCGCCTGATCCTCCCTCCCCCGAGCAAATTCTGCGTATGTCTAAAGAGAAAAGAAACAATTATCTGAATGAAATATTGAGAAGTGTTCAAGCTATGGTTGGACAGAATGGAAATTAGAATGGTCATCATTCAAAGCTGTCAAATTTTCAGAGGACCAATCCACCCAGTTTTAGTCGGGCTGTTGACCCGTTGGATGCCGATGATTGGTTGCGTACCATGGAGAAGAAGCTTGAGATTGCCCGTACTGAAGGAAATGATAAAGTTCCATTTGTAACTCATTACCTTGAAGGCGCAGCCGCCATATGGTGGGAAAATGCCAAGGCCATGTGGCCGAGTGATGAGGAAATCACCTGGGAGAAATTTAAGGATAAGTTCCGAAAATACCACATCCCTACTGGAGTTATGAAGACCAAGCAGTGTGAATTTCTCGCACTCGTCCAAGAAAATCAATCTGTGTCTGAATATCTGCAAAAATTCAATCATTTGGCCCGTTACTCTCTGTATGACGTGGCCATCGAAGAAAGAAAGATTGGCAGATTTCTTGGAGGTTTAAATCCGCAACTTCGGTGTGCTCTCAGTATGTTTGATTTCACGGATTTTCAAACTCTAGTGGACAAGGCGTTCATTGCTGAACGGGAGCACAAGCTGATATCCGATAATAGGCCTGCTAACGACAACAAGCGCAAGTTTGAGTCAAAGAAGGATGGGCCACCTGTGCAAAAGGCTCGTACCTGGCAGCAGACTCAGGTGGAATACATGCCAAATTGGCAACAGAATGTTAAAAAGACCACCACCCAAGTCAACAATATTGTGACCAATCCAATGCATGAGGAGCGTCAGTGCAATAATGCTTGTTTCATTTGCGGACAGCACAGACATTATGCAAAGCAGTGCCCCAAGAACAACAAGACGAATGCCCTAAGCCGGCCGCAAGTCAATTTTATGGAGTCACTGTCAAACCAGCAAAACTTCACCGGGCACATGCATCATATCTCCACCGATGAAGCCCAAGAGAAGCCATAAGTCGTCATTGGTATGTTTTCTGTTAATGACATACCTGCCATAATTTTATTTGACTTTCGGGCTTCCCATTCTTTTATTTCTCGAAATTTTGCCGCCCAAAACAATTTTCCTTGCACACTTTTGGGCAAAAATATGCTGGTACAAACCCCGGGATCTATAATCAAGAGCAATCTGGTCTGCCGTGATCTGGAGATCAATATCAACGGGGTCTGTTTTCCAACATCTCTGATAATCATTGAGTCTGAAAAGTTGGATACTATATTGGGTATGAATTGGTTGACCAAATATCAAGTTTGCATAAACTGCGCAACCCGAGAAGTCAATCTGACCAGTCTGGATGGGCAGCTCATGAAATTATATGCTCGTAAGAATATACCCAAGCCAGAATTAGTGTGCACTGATGTGATTGAATTGGAATTTATTCCGGTGGTCAGTGAGTACCCTGATGTGTTTCCAGCAGAACTGTCAGGTATGCCACCAGATCGGGAATTGGAGTTTGCCATAGATCTTGTGCCCGGAACCGCACCATTATATAAGAAGTATTACAGGATGCCCTCATCAGAATTGGTGGATCTAAAGAAATAGCTTGACGAATTACTCCAGAAAGGTTATATTCGTCCCAGCTCTTCACCGTGGGGATCACCTGCAATTTTCGTGGGCAAAACGGATGGTAGTCTCCGTATGTGCATAGATTACCGCCAGCTGAATGAGGTCACCATCAAAAATAAATACCCGGTGCCGAGGATTGACGATCTGTTTGATCAGCCCAATGGGGCTAAGGTATTCTCTAAAATCGATTTACAAACCGGATATCATCAGCTCAAGATTAAAAAGGAAGATATTCCAAAGACCACATTCACTACTCGGTACGGTCTTTATGAATATACCGTGATGTCCTTTGGTCTCACCAATGCCCCTGCTTTCTTCATGCATATGATGAACAAAGTATTTATGGACTTCCTCGACAAATTCATGGTATTTTTCATCGATGACATCCTCATTTACTCCAAGGGGGAAGAGGAACACAAGGATCACCTCCGAGCAGTACTACAACGGCTCCGCGACCATCAGCTATATGCCAAGTTCAGTAAGTGCGAATTTTGGCTCAAGAAAGTTGGGTTTCTCGAACATGTACTATCCACCGAAGGTATAGCCATGGACCCGAGCAAAGTAAAGGATGTGCTCGAGTGGGTACCACCCACGACCGTGACACAGATCCAGAGTTTCCTCGGATTAGCTGGGTACTATCATCGTTTTATTGAAGGGTTTTCCAAAATTACTAAACCCATGACGGAGCTTCTTAAAAAGAATACAAAGTTTAAGTGGACAGAGGACTGTGAGAAGATTTTTAATGAGCTAAAGATACTACTGACAACCGCACCTGTATTGACTCTTCCAGACATTTATCGCAGTTTTGATGTGTACTGGGATGCTTCCAGACAAGGTATTGGTTGCGTGTTGATGCAAGACAACAAGGTAGTAGCCTATCCATCGCGACAGCTATGACCTCATGAGGGAAATTATCCTACTCATGATTTGGAATTGGCTGTAGTGGTACATGCATTAAAATTTTGGAGACACTACCTCATTGGAAAAAGGTGCCAAATTTTTACCGACCACAAAAGCCTCAAGTACATTTTCACTCAGCCAGATTTAAATCTCCGTCAGCGAATATGGTTAGAGTTGGTCAAGGATTATGACCTTGAAATAAATTACCATCCAGGCAAGGCCAACGTTGTTGCTGATGCGCTCAGTCGAAAGCCCGTCAGCTTAAATGTCATGTTAAAATCATTACCCACCAAACTCCAAGAGGAGATCGCTCAGCTCAACTTGGTCATCATAGAGGCTGACCTCGCTAATATTTTGGAAGTTACCCCCATAGTTGAGATGGAGATCTGCAAGGGCCAGCCAGCGGACACCAACCTACAAAAACGGGCCAAAGGCCAGATGGCAAAGCAGGCCTCTGACTTTTCCAAGGATGAATTCAGCACCCTCCGATTCCGTGGACGCATTTGTGTGCCAGATCAACCGGACTTGAAGGAGAAAATCATGTCTGAAGCCCACGAGTCAGCATATTCCATTCACCCGGGAGGTACGAAAATGTATGAGGACCTTAGACAAATATTCTGGTGGGATGGAATGAAGAAAGACATTGCCTATTTTGTAGCCTGTTGCGACATATGCAACAAGGTGAAAGCAGATCATCAGAAGCCAGCCGGACTTCTCCAACCGCTGTCAGTTTCACAATGGAAATGGGATGACGTTTGCATGGATTTCATCACAGGATTGCCTAGGACTCGGCGAGGGAAGGATGCAATCTGGGTTATAATAGACACCCTGACCAAGGTTGCTCATTTCATTCCAATCAGCACCAGATACAGAGCAGATGAACTTGCACAACTGTATGTATCCAGGATCGTCAGTCTGCATGGAGTACCCCGAACTATCACCTCCGACCAAGGTTCTTTGTTTACCTCCGCTTTTTGGTCCCGTCTCCATCGAGCCTTGGGGACAGCACTAAAATATAGTACTGCCTATCACCCTCAGACAGATGGACAGACAGAGCGGGTAAATCAAATACTCGAGGATATGTTGCAAGCCTGTGTGCTAGCCAAAGGTGCTAAATGGGAAGACAGCTTGCCATATGCTGAGTTCTCTTATAACAATAGTTTCCAGACCAGTCTAAAGATGTCACCATATGAAGCTTTGTATGGTCGTAAGTGTCGCACTCCTCTAAATTGGTCTCAGACTGGAGATAGCCGTATCTTCGGAATGGATCTCATGCTGGAAGCTAAGAAACAAGTTAGGGAAATCCGAGACAGGCTGCAATTGGCCAAATCTCGACAGAAGAGTTATTATGATGCCAAACATCGGCAGGTCAGTTTTGAACCCGGAGAACACGAATACCTCCGAGTCACTCCTATGAAAGGAGTCAAGAGATTTCAGACTCGTGGAAAGCTGGCACCCAGATTCATTGGTCCATTCCCGATTATGTCTCGAGTGGGTACGGTTGCATATCAACTGGAACTACCCCCGGAATTGGCATACATACACAATGTGTTCCATGTTTCGCAATTGAGACGATGCATATCCCCGCCTGAGAAAAGGACTGCAATGGCTGAGATAGAATTGGCAAAAGATTTAACTTATGAAGAAAGACCGTTCAAAATTTTGAATCAAATGGAAAGGGTCACTCGCAGTAAAGTCAGAAAATTTTACAAGGTTCAGTGGGAGCATCACACAGAGTCAGAAGCAACTTGGGAGCAGGAAGAATTCCTCAGGGATCAGTATCCAGAGTGGTTTTCCCAAGCAACCGAATCTCGAGGACGAGATTCATTCTAAGTGGGGGAGGTTTGTGACAGCCTGGGTTTCGCCCCTTCTTATTTGCTTGATTTTTCATTCGAATTTTTTTGAAACTTGGGGTTTCTGAATCTTTTCATATGGACTTCAACACTTGGGCATCCTTGGCTTTCACCCAAGTGCTTCACTCCCCTCCTAAATCATTATTTCACTTCTGACCCACCCCAAAAATAATCTTTGGAATATTTTCTTAAAAGAAAAATACTCATTTTCTCTCTAAAACCCTAAGCCAGATCTCTTTGCTTCAAAGCAACCCTAATTTTTATGGCTCAGAAAAATCTGAGATAATTCACAAATATTCTGTTAACCCTAGTGCACCTTCCTGAGCAAAAATATTTCATCACTTTTTGGAATATTTTTGCTACAGAAAATCTTTTCTATTCTGGACAGAAATGGTGGTTTCTACAGCAACTACCATTTTACTTGCTCCATTTGACCTGAAATTTCTTGTGCATCTTTACCTTAGTAACTTATCACTAGCCTCCAAAGCACAGCTTCAAACTCCAAGCCATTTGACCACAGTAACATCACAAAGTTACTGACCAGAAACTTACTTGGTGTGTGAAAACTTCTCTACTACACCTGGATCCAAACCAAATCGTGGTAACACTCAAAACTACCATGAACCACACGCCAGACATTGAGTTTATGCTTAGATCAACCTGATGTCATAGTTCACGCGGCGACTGCGTTCGTCCAAGCGTGCTGGCATGCAGCCGAAGCGCTCTGCGACGCGCCCGAGCCTCTATTGCTCGCGTGCTCGCTTCCCCGCCATCCCAACCATGCCAAACCTCGCCGCCATCATCTTCTCAATGCTCTTAACTCCTCCCTGGCGCTCGCTGATGCCGGAGCTCGCCGCAGCGAGCACGGGCAAGGTCCGGCCAGCCCAAAAGTGCGGAGCACACTGTGCTCATCGCCACCCTCTTGATCATGTGCTCGTCTCTATCCACCCACAGTGGTCGTGTGACCTCTGTCGCCTTCTCCCCCTCTCACTGACACCGCTCTTTGCCGGGCGCCCTGGACAGGTGTCCACCGGCGGAGCCCGAAGCACCCTTGCCGCTCGCCTATATATAGAACCTCCCCACCCTCCTCGAGCACCAGCCAACACTCTCACACACCCCACGATCGAGTAGGAAGCCGGAGCCCGGCCGGGCAGGCATCGGGCCGCCGTCCCCGAGCTTGAGCTCGCCGGCGATCCCCTCTGGTCGCCGCGGTAGCTCCACCCCCTCCTAGGCCTGGGCGACCCCTCCAGGGTCATTTTTAAATTATTAATAACTAACAGTTTGGTAATTTCAAAACTGGTAAATGGTGGGCAAGAATTGTAAAAATAGGATGGACGCCATGAACAATAGCGTCCAGCGGTGGACGCCAACAAGAACCACAGCCATGTCTGGACGCTATTTCCAAGAGCGTCGAGTTATGTGGCTCGGCTAGTGCTCTAGATGAATAGAACTGATCGAGTGGTTTTCAATTGGCATATTTCTATGAGCTGTAAAATCTAGTTCGCATGCAATCATCTAGACCAATATCTCCAATAATGAGGGACACGTGTACCCGTTCATGAACTCGTTTGGATCAGTCCACGGACAATAATGAGGGAGCCGGCCATCCAACCATAGTCTCATCCATTTCAAACAAAATTTGAAAAAATCACACAAATTTTATCTAACACAACAAAATTCAATGAAGTTTAGACATAATTTACATAAAACGGGCGATATTTCGTCCATTTAACTAAAAACATAAAATAAATAGGAGGTTAACTTGTAGGGAACGCTTACGCATGGCTGCCATGGCCAGTCAGGCCGTCGTCGGAGTCATTGTAGTAATTCCAGCGGCGGAAGGGTGCGGGGTGTAACCACCTTGTCTGGCCGTCGCCTGGTCCTCGTCAACGGCGACCATTGAGAAAGACGACCCTGGAGAGCGGTGGCAGTGGCGCCACGATCCAGAGGAAGACCCGAAGGTGCCACCGCCGCCTGATGGCATGGAGAACCACGATTTGGGCATGGTGCGATAGTGTCCTTGATGCCAGAACAGCAAGGAGCGAAGAGGGTGGAAGAAGAGAGGATCAGAGAGTAGCGGACGTCGCCGGAGTAGCGAGGCGTGAAGAGTGTGGATGGCACCAGAGCACTGAGGAGCGAAGAGGGTGTGAACGACATCCAATTCCTACTTAAATAGGCATCGCGGCCATGCAAAGGGATTGGATGCCAGCTTCAATGCGACACAGTGCCCGGAGTAGGCTTCTAAGTCGCCACATCTGCATTGAATCAACAACGCCCGCTCGTCCAGTCGTGCCCCTCTAACGCGTACGTGAATGCATGTAACTGTTTCATGCGAGAGGGTTTTTGAATGGGATCAGGTTGTCGGACGCGTGTGTGACATCAGTCCGGATGCCCACAAGACCCCCTAGTTGACCTCTGGTTTACGAAAAACAGACATCCAAACATATCCACAGACATATGGAGTATCGCGTTGGATGACGGAACACTTCTGTATCGCTTAATCCTAACAATTGCGGGCGATTTAGGGGTTCTCGTTGGAGATGCCCTTACAAGCATATGCAACTCCTAAGAATCCGACTCACTCATTGCCAGGGTACCGCATGCAGGGAGCGAAACATGTTGCTGACTTGCAGGGTCCAGCCAAGTGCGTCGTCTCTTCTTAATTTTTGTTGCTCGTGCCATCTTTAGTTAATCACGCATGCATTTTTTTGTCGGTCGTTGTTCTTGTTATTTGGTTCCGCTTGAATGCGTTGGACGCTGATAATACAAGCGTCTAGACCTGGACGTGGTTCACACTAGCGGCCAGCTTGGACGCTGTTACTCATAGCGTCCTTTCCATTTTTCAACATTTCTAGTTAGCTTTACCAGTTTTGGAATAACTGGATCACTATTTACTATTAACAAAAAAATCGGCCTCCAGGGCCTTCGCCTCTCTCCATTGAGGCCGTCTCGCCCGCTTGGAGCCCCTGGAGTGGCCTCTGCTCGCCGTCTTCCTAAACTCCGGCGACCTCCACGTTCTGCCTCCGCTTGCAAGGTTGATTCCGACGCCGTCCGACCGCCCTAGCTATGCTACGGGTACGGGCAGGTGCGCCTCAACCCCCTCTTGCCATCCCTCCCTCTTGTTTGGGCCAAGGAGCCCTCATCGCCGGCGAGAGCTCCGGCGAAGCCGCGGCCCCCTCTGTTTCCCTCTCCCTTTTCCCCTACCTGACTAGCGGGGCCCGCTAGTCAGCCACTCAGTACGCATGCAAAGCGGTACGAGTGGTGGCGCCCCTGGGCTTTACTCCTTCGACGTCACCCCCCCCCCCGAGTCTATTTCAAATTCATTTGAATTTACAAAACACTTCAAACAGTCATAACTCTTCAACCATAAGTCCAAATGAATTGATTCTTTTTGCATTGTGTTCTTTGATAAGAAATCTAGCAGCTCACCAAAGATGAGATTTTTTTTGAGCTGTCTAGAATTTCTGGTGATTTTCAGAAGTGTTCTTGATATTTTCTTTTTGTGTTTAAAACTATTTTCAGAAGGTGAAGCTTGTCTTGAGGATCACCAGGAGGCTTGTGAACCTCATTTGCACTAAGGCAAGCCACAACAACATTTTCATGGTGCCATTTCAATATTTGTGAATTTCTTACTTGAATGAAAGGATTAATCCATGCATTTAAATGATTATGGAGTTATTTATATTCTGTTAAATAATGGTTAGTTGTTATGCTTGAGTTACATAATGGTTGAAACTAGTTTAGTGGATAAAGCAAATTAAGATTTATTTGAGGTGATGTTAGAAATAATTTTGTTATGTATGTTAGCAATTATTTAAAGCTATGTTTTTGCCCTCTTAGATTGATAAAAAGTTGTTAGAAAATGTTCTATTAAATACTTGTTTAATCATATTATTTTTCTTACAGAATGTTTGAACACAACTTAGTGATAAAGAAAGTAAGAGTTGTTGATAATGAAATCTTTTTGACAAGCATATGAGAAATTATCAAAGTTACTTTCTTGCGTAAGAAGTTAATAAAACTTGTTGCAAAATATTTTGGTTAAGTTGTGAGTCATCTGAGCAAGTAGAGTAAATTGAGTTGTTGACAATATGCTTGGTGTGTATAAGGATGACATCGGTCATTTTTATCATTATATGATGCATGTGTTATTTTGCATTTCATGGCATGCTATGACACCGGTCATTTTATTTAAAGTTAAACCTGAATATAACTCAACTTGAATATGCTATTGACTGGGTCATGGTGCCGCTGAATCGAGTTTATTTTCAGTGCAACCCACATTTGCCTTTGTGGGAAGGCCTTGATTCGGTCCATTGACACGGCCTCTGGTCGGTGCCTCCATCTAGGGAAGGTTATGTCGTGCTTGCCCTGGCCCGGTGAGCAGACATAATCTTGTGTGCTCGTTGATGAGATTATGGTACCGAGTCCCCGAGTGGGAGTGTCCCCGAGTGGGAGTGTTTTGACCACGACGGTGGTCGGGGTGTCTTTGGTAGACACGAGGCCACCCAGGACCAACCCGTTGAGGCATTTGGGTCGGAGTGGCCAGGAGAGTGTTGTGGCAATGGACGGGTTTTGTCGGAATGCCGTTGGTCCACCCGAATGGGAGTGCGAGGCCATGGGTTCCGTGGTGTGGGTACAGTGTGCTACCTCTGCAGAGTGTGTAATCTATCGATAGCCGAGTCCACGGTTACGGACACCTCGTAGTAGGCCCCACCATGAGTCAACGTTTAATAAAAGTTGCACACTAAGCAATGAACTTTGCATTGTTGATGGATGACAGAATGGCCATCGAGGCATTTGGGACCAAATGATGGTCCTGGTTGTGATCGCCATAAGGATGACGAGTTGTTCTTGAGAATACCACTTTGGTGGTGTGTTTGTGATCTGGCCACTTTAGTGGTGTGTGTGTGATCCAGACATGATCATGGTTGGTAAGCTGTCCCGAGGGACGTTCGAGCATGACCACAGCATGTTGGCATATAGTGTTGCATTTTTAATAATTGGTTAAATATCATGATATTGTTTGTCATTATGATGATGCTTGTTGTGAGCTTGCAAGTACATTCAATGTACTGACCTCGCATGTCGTGCCAGATTTTAGGAAAGTATCATTGGAGGAGAGCGCTATCTGAGTCTGGATCGTGTCCACATCAGTGTCCCTGTGATATGGAGCTTCCGCCACGACGTTATTCCGCTGCCACATAGTTGTTCGGATCGAGGCCCATTTATGTTCACTAAATAATGTACATATTGTTCAACCGCACCGAGTGTGCCGCTTGGCCTCGACAGCTATTGCAATGTAACTCTGTTCTGCTAGCATCAATAAAGCGGTTGTTATTCTGTACCAAGATGTTGTGCGTTGCCAGAAGACATGGTCTCTGGGATGGCAATGTATGGTAAACCGGTCGCTCTAAGCCGGGGTGCCACATATGATTTCCAACAAGTCTGTTGCTCGCTCCATGTTCCGGAGAACGGCGTCTTAGTCATCTTTCCCATAAGGCATGGTTCACAAGTACCGAGTGATTCATAATCAAGTGATTCCAAAAGTCCATCAGTATGGAGTTTCTTCATGCGCTTTACATCAATATGACCCAAACGGCAGTGCCACTATCATGATCAACTCTGCATCTTTTGGCTTCAACATTATTAATATGTGTATCACTACTATCGAGATTCAACAAAAATAGGTCACTCTTTAAGGGTGCATGACCATAAAAGATATTACTCATTTAAATAGATCAACCATTATTCTCAGATTTAAATGAATAACCGTCTCGCATCAAACAAGATCTAGATACAATGTTCATGCTTAACGCTGGCACCAAATAACAATTATTTAGGTCTAAAACTAATCCCGAAGGTAGATGTAGAGGTAGCGTGCCGACGGCGATCACATCGACTTTGGAACCATTTCCCACGCGCATCATCACCTCGTCCTTAGCCAGTCTTCACTTAATCCGTAGTCCCAGTTTCGAGTTGCAAATATTATCAACAGATCCAGTATCAAATACCCAAGTGCTACCGCGAGCTCTGGTAAGGTACACATCAATAACATGTATATCACATATACCTTTGTTCACCTTGCCATCCTTCTTATCTGCCAAATACTTGGGGCGGTTCCTCTTCTAGTGACCAGTCTGTTTGAAGTAGAAGCACTCAGTCTTAGGCTTAGGTCCAGACTTGGGTTTCTTCTCTTGAGCAGCAACTTGTTTGATGTTTATCTTGAAGTTCCCCTTCTTCTTCCCTTTACCCTTTTTTCTTGAAACTGGTGGTCTTGTTGACCATCAACACTTGATGCTCCTTCTTGATTTCTACCTCCGCTGCCTTTAGCATTGCAAAGAGCTCAGGAATTGTCTTATTCATCCCTTGCATATTATAGTTCATCACGAAGCTCTTGTAGCTTGGTGGCCGTGATTGAAGAACTCTGTCAATGACACTATCAACAGGAAGATTAACTCCCAGTTGAGTCAAGTGATTATGATACCCAGACATTTTGAGTATATGTTCACTGACAGAACTATTCTCCTCCATCTTGCGGCTATAGAACTTATTGGAGACTTCATATCTCTCAATCCGGGCATTTGCTTGAAATATTAACTTCAACTCCTGGAACATCTCATATGCTCCATGACGTTCAAAACGTCGTTGAAGTCCCGGTTCTAAGCCATAAAGCATGGCACACTGAACTATCGAGTAGTCATCAGCTTTACTCAGCGAGACGTTCTTAACATCATCAGCAGCATCTGCAGCAGGCCTGGCACCCAGCAGTGCTTCTAGGACGTAATTCTTCTGTGCAGCAATGAGGATAATCCTCAAGTTACGGACCCATTCCGTGTAATTGCTACCATCATCTTTCAACTTTTCTTTCTCAAGGAATCCATTAAAATTCAACAGAACAACAACACGGGCCATCTATCTACAATAACATAGACAAGCAAGATACTATCAGGTACTAAGTTCATGATAAACTTAAGTTCAATTAATCATATTACTTAAGAACTCCCACTTAGATAGACATCCCTCTAATCATCTAAGTGATCACGTGATCCATATCAACTAAACCATAACCGATCATCATGTGAAATGGAGTTGTTTTCAATGGTGAACATCACTATGTTGATCATATCTACTATATGATTCACGCTCGACCTTTCGGTCTCAGTGTTCCGAGGCCATATCTGCATATGCTAGGCTCGTCAAGTTTAACCCGAGTATTCTGCGTGTGCAAAACTGGCTTGCACCAGTTGTAGATAAACGTAGAGCTTATCACGCCTGATCATCACGTGGTGTCTTGGCACGATGAACTTTGGCAACGGTGCATACTCAGGGAGAACACTTTTATCTTGAAATTTAGTGAGAGATCATCTTATAATGCTATTGTCAATCAAAGCAAAATAAGATGCATAAAAGATAAACATCACATGCAATCAAATATAAGTGATATGATATGGCCATCAACATCTTGTGCTTGTGAACTCCATCTCCGAAGCACTGTCATGATCACCATCGTCACCGGTGCGACACCTTGATCTCCATCATAGCATCGTTGTCATCTCGCCAACTAATGCTTCTACGACTATCGCTACCGCTTAGTGATAAAGTAAAGAAATTATAGGGCGATTGCATTGCATACAATAAAGGGACAACCATATGGCTCCTGTCAGTTGCCGATAACTCTATTACAAAACATGATCATCTCATACAATATATATAACATCATATCTTGACCATATCACATCACAACATGCCCTGCAAAAACAAGTTAGACGTTATCTACTTTGTTGTTGCAAGTTTTACGTGGCTGCTACGGGCTTAGAAAGAACCGTTCTTACCTACGCATCAAAACCACAACGCTAGTTCGTCAAGTTAGTGTTGTTTTAACCTTCTCAAGGACCGGTCATAGCCACACTCGGTTCAACTAAAGATGGAGAAACTGACACCCGGCAGCCACCTGTGTGCAAAGCACGTCGGTAGAACTAGTCTTGCGTAAGCGTACGCGTAATGTCGGTCCCGGCTGCTTCATCCAACAATACCGCCGAACCAAAGTATGACATGCTGGTAAGCAGTATGACTTGTATCGCCCACAACTCACTTGTGTTCTACTCGTGCATATAACATCTATGCAATAACCTGGCTTGGATGCCACTGTTGGGGAACGTAGTAATTTAAAAAATTCCTACGCACACATAGGATCATGGTGATGCATAGCAACGAGAGGGGAGAGTATGTCCACGTACCCTCGTAGACCGAATGCGGAAGCGTTAGCACAACGCGGTTTGATGTAGTTGTACGTCTTCACGATCCGACCGATCCAAGTACAGAACACATGGCACCTCCGAGTTCTGCACACGTTCAACTCGATGACATCCCGCGAGCTCCGATCCAGCAAAGGTTGACAGGAGAGTTTCGTCAGCACGACAGCGTGGTGATGGTGATGATGATGCTACCGACGCAGGGCTTCGCCTAAGCACCGCTACGATATAACCGAGGTAGAATATGTTGGAGGGGACACCGCACACGGCTGGAATAGATCAACTGGTCAACTTGTGTGTTCTAGGGTGCCCCCTGCCCCCATATATAAAGGAGCAAGGGGGAGGCGGCCGGCCAAGAGGAGAGCGCGCCAGGGGGGATTCCTACTCCTGGTGGGAGTAGGACTCCTCCTTTTCCTTGTTGGAGTAGGAGAGGGAAGGAAGGGAGAGAGGAGGAGAAGGAAAAAGGGGGGCGCTGCCCCCTCCTTGTCCAATTCGGACTAGAGGGGGAGGGGGCGTGCGGCTGCCCTGGCCGCCCCTCCTCTTCTCCCACTAAGGCCCATGAGGCCCAATTAACTCCCCGTGGGGTTCCGGTAACCCCCTGGTTGTAACACCCACGATGCGGCTAAATCTCCCACGTGTCGAGGCATGACTTAGAGGCATAACCGCATTGTGGTTTTGTCGCAAGAGGGGTAATCTTCACACAATCCCATGTACTGAATACGAATGGGATAAAGAGTTGGCTTACAATCGCCACTTCACGCAATACATAAATAATCCATACATCATCCAACATACAATCAAAGGTCCGACTACGGAACCAAAATAAAATAAGACAACGCCAAATGCTAGATCCCCGATCATCCCAACTGGGCACCACTACTGATCAAACGGAAAAGACGCATAACAACTATCAAGATCTTCATCGAGCTCCCACTTGAGCTAGGTTGTGTCACCTACACTGGTATCATCGACACCTGCAACTGTTTGGAAGTATCCGTGAGTTACGAGGACTCAGCAATCTCACACCCGCGAGATCAAGACTATTTAAGCTTATGGGTAGGATAAGGTAACGAGGTGGAGCTGCAGCAAGCTCTAAGCATATATGGTGGCTAACATACGCAAATAAGAGCGAGAAGAGAAGCAACGGAATGGTCAAGAAGCTAGAAGTGATCAAGAAGTGATCCTGAAACTAATTACATTCAAGCATAACACAAGACCGTGTTCACTTCTCGGACTCCACCGAAAAGAGACCATCACGGCTACACACGCGGTTGATGGATTTTAATTAAGTCAAGTGTCAAGTTCTCTACAACCAGACATTAACAAATTCTCATCTGCCACATAACCGCAGGCACGGCTTTCAAAAGTTTAAACCCTGCAGGGGTGTCCCAACTTAGCCCATCACAAGCTCTCATGGTCAATGAAGGATATTCCTTCTCCCGGGAAGACCCGACCAGTCTCGGAATCCCGGTTACAAGACATTTCGACAATGGTAAAACAAAACCAGCAAAGCCGCCCGATGTGCCGACAAATTCCGATAGGAGTCGCATGTATCTCGTTCTCAGGGCATACCGGATGGACAAGACGTCGGGTTGGCATAGACCCTGGTTGCCCGAGGAGCGCCGGACATCGCCCAGTTTGGACCAACACTCGGAGGAGCACTAGCCCGGGGGTTTAAAATAAAGAAGACCCTTGAGTCTGCAGAACCCAAGGGAAAAAGGCTTCGGTGGCAAATGGTAAAACCAAGGTTGGGCCTAGCTGGAGGAGTTTTATTCAAAGCGAACCGTCAAGGGGTTCCCATAACACCCAACCGCGCAAGGAACGCAAAATCAAGGAACATAACACTGGTATGACAGAAACTACGGTAGCAAGAGTGGAACAAAACACCAGGCATAAGGCCGAGCCTTCCACCCTTTACCAAGTATATAGATGCATTAATTAAATAAGAGATATTGTGATATCCCAACATATCCATGTTCCAACATGGAACAAACTTCATCTTTACCTGCAACTAGCAACACTATAAGAGGGGCGGAGCAAAAGCGGTAACATAGCCATACAACGGTTTGCTAGGAAAGGTGGGTTAGAGGCTTGACATGACAATATGGGAGGCATGATATAACAAGTGGTAGGTAGCGCGACATAGCGATAGAGCGAACTACTAGCAAACAAAGATAGAAGTGATTTCGAGGGTATGGCCATCTTGCCTGAGATCCCGCATGGAAGAAGAACGAGTACATGAAGAAGACAAACGGACGTAGTCGAACGGATCCTCACAACTCTAGACCGAAACCGAAGCTAACGAGAAAAGCAACCCGGAAAGAAGCAAGCAACAAAGTAAACAACCATCACATAAACATGGCATGATGCACAACCAATTATGATGCATGTCCGGTTTAATGAGGCATGTCATGGCAAAATGCCACAAACAATATTACAAATTAAGTGGAGCTCAATATGCAACGAGTTGCATATTGACGAAACATCCACATTTGATTATTTAATTTTCTCTCGTTTATGTACCCAACAATATTAAATGTTGTTAAACATGGCAAGAGGTGAAGCATAAGTAAAATACACAGTTAGGCATTTTAAATGAGGCCGGAAACATCAAACGACAATTCCAGTAAATCCTCATGTGCATTAGCAATTTAATGCAACAACAGTCTTAGACATTTTAAATGTTATTATCATGATGCGGATGACATGTTCAAGTTTATGCAATTTTTATGAAAATGTTGACATGAGCATGATATGAAGCATTTGGTCGCCATGATGGAATGAAAGGGGTGCCCTGGCGGCGATAACGAAAATGATGCCAAGGCATCATTCGGGGTTCCGGTAACTCGATTGAGATGCCGGTGGAAAAGAGAGTGTGATGGGAGCGGGTCATGCGATGAACGGTGGGGTGATCCCGGATTCCGGGTTCCCACGAGTAGATGGCATGGAAGCGAGAGACACTACCGACACGGTGCAGACAAAGGGTGCATCTCATACAACACAAGCATTCGGTCCACGGGCGGTCGTCTCGGGGTTATACCTTCGAAGCGTGCAAACAGGACAGTTCTCGTTCAGTGCAAAGTAGAGGAAGTAGACGTTCTCAGGGCGTTCGTAGTGGAAGTTGTCGTTCTCGCTTCGTAGTTGTACACACTCCGTAGGTGTTCGGGCTCACAACGAGGAACTTGACGTCCACGGGGTCTTCAGCGATGGTCGTGGTACATGTTCTGTAGACGTTCAGGCAGTGGTAGTGGTACACTTTTTGAAGGGGAAGTAGAGGTTCTCGTGATCTCGGCGATGGTAGTGGTATATGTCATCGGTAGTCGAACATGGCGATCCGGAGAGGGTACTTGCCGAATCCACAACACTGTAACCGTTCATGACAGAGAACTTGATGTTCACGGTTCTTCTAGTAACGGCGTGGTACATGGTGAAGTGCACGTCGACGGTAGTCAAACTTGACGTTATTGGTTTATGGGTCTTCGGCAACGGTAGTCGTTCTAGGCATTGGGCGTCAAGGTACTTTGCATTCTTAGCAATTCCAAAAACGGCGGTAGAGGTACTTGACGCGTCATGATGTAGTCGAGCTTGACGAAAAAACGGGTCTCCTCGGGGACTTGATGCATCCGAGTTCTTCGGGTTTGCAGTTGTACTTGGCAAAATCCATGGGGTGGACTTGGCATGCAATGAACATGGCACGATGTACAGGTGTAGTGGTGGCCCTGGCATCCCGCAACAGTAGTACAGGAAGGCATGGATGCGGCCGTTGGTGAGGTTGTAGCGGCCTTGGGCATGAACTCCGGCGACGGGACGAGGGGAATGGCGAGTTCCCAGACGAGGAGGATGGAGCTAGCTGGATCTGGCCGGAGTAGGATGGAGGCGGCGGGGCGAGCTTGACGGAGGCGAAGCCACAGACGTAGGGGCCGTGTGTGCGGAGCAGAGGCGGGTAGCAGGAGTGGCAGGAGCATGGCCGGCGTGTGCGGAGGCAGAGGAGCCGCGGGAAGGGAAGGTCGAGGCCGGGGTCGACCTGAACGGCAGCAGCGGCTTTGGTTGGGACCGTGCGGCCGGAGGCGAGGCCGCAGGGGTGCACGGGCGTCGGGGCTGCGCAGCGGCCATGGATGGGTGGCGGCGTGGGCGCGCAGGGGATGAAGGAGGCGGGAGGCGCTGCGGGAGGGAGATGGTGAGAGAGAGATCGAGGGGATCGGGCTCCTGGCGCTGGCTACATGCGTGCGGCGCTGGAGGCGGACGAAGAGAAGGAGAGATCAAAGGAGATGGGGTCGGCCTAGGGTTAGAGGAGGTTGGATGGCATCCAGGGAATGGTTGGGCCGGCCTGGAGCAAATGGGCCGGCCTCGCTGGGCTTCCCAAGGAGCCGACTGGGCTTCCTCCTCTCTCTCCTTTCTGATTTACCTTTTCTCTTTTCTATTTATTGCGTAAACAGAAATAGAAAGAAAGTACAGAGGGTTTGGAATGGATGTGAGGAGAGAGGGACATATTTCTGGAAACCATGAAATATGCATGATTTAATAAAAGTGGTTTGGGAATTTTTAAGGGCAGAAAAATAATTCAAGTTTGAATTAAAATTCAAACTTGAACCATTTTTGAACCCAACCAAAACAATTTCAAATGATCTGAAATTTGACAGAGGGGGTTAAAGGAAAGGTTTATGGTTTACAGGTAAAGAATGAACATTTATGGATGACAGAAAAATGGCACTTGCAAAAATGAAAGGAATAAGAAGGAAGAAGGCGGTGATGATACATGGGTTGATTTGAGAGAGATGGGAAGGGGTTGATATAAACAACAAGAATAGAGCAAGACACATCATGAAGAATGCAACGCACATGGTGATTATGATGAAATGCAAAATGGCAAGAGGCATGATGCAATGTAAACAATGATGACATGGCAAGATGCAACACGCAAGCGAATGACAAGGCAACAACAGCGAATAACTAGAAGACACCTGGCGCATCGGACTCGAGGCGTCACAACACTCCACCACTACAAAAGGATCTCGTCCTGAGATCTAGGATGGCACCGGAGAGAAACAAAAGAGGAAGAGAAGATGTAAAACTAAGTTGCTTCTTTGACAAACGAGTGAAACCAAAAAGCCTTGAGAGGTTGAACAACTTGAAAGAAATAATACAACGAAGATGAACAAAGTTGAAAACACTATGCTAGAAAAGAGGAACATGGGAGACGACGAGAACCAAGAGGTTTAGTGATAAGATAGATATTGAAACCACTCCGGTTAAAACTAGATAGAGAGGGAATAAGATTGATATAATTTGGGCAGCACTCCGACTGAAAGGAGAAGGAAAACTTGAGAAGATGAAAAGAACTTGAAGAGATGACACAACACTCTGGTTAGATTGATAAGCACAAAAAGGAACACGATCCTCACAACTCAAGATGATGAGAGAAGAGAGCAACATGAAAATGCCTCCGGAAGAAATGAAAGAATGGAATGGAATGAACGGAGGGAAACAAGATCTTGAGAGAGCACGCTTACAACAAATGCTAGAACGGAGTTGTTGGATTATCAACAACGAAAGGATAAGCTTGATGTGGGCTTATGGAAGACATTTCAAAATTATGAGGTGAAATTCAGCCACTAACGGAATCAATTGCTTTCTTGAGAGCAACGAAGAGATGAAAACTTCTTTCATCGCGAGAATAGGAGGAAACTTGGATTATTGATAAGCACCACAATAGCAACATTCCTTAGGTAAGGCTTTAGGTGAAATATAACCCAAGATAACTCCAAGGAAGAAAATGATGGGTTTAAATATCTCATTCCTGAACTTGTGAATTATGAAACACACATAAATTGTCAAAAATTATATAACACCATCTCAAAAGATAAGGTAGAAAGAATTGCACTTCAGAATGCAAGATGAAGAATACTTGAGCTCCTCTGAAAAAATCTCGATGAACACTTCAAGAAGGAATTACATCCTTGATGAACCACCATGTAGAGCCTCCATGAAGAACTCCGGTAATAAAAGGATGATCAAAAAGAAGTGAAGTATGAAAAGAATAAGATTGAAGCCTTGCAATGATTGGATGGAGTTTCGCAATGACATAACCGAGAAAACATGGCTCTCCACAAAGAAAGATGAACAAATGAAATCAAGAATTTTGATAAACCTCCGAAATAAGGAATTAAATTTTACTCGATGTAACAAGAATAAGAATTTACATTATGCTTATCCTTCATCAATTTAGATTGATGACAAGCACGGATTTGGCATACTACTTATTCTCGTTGAAAAGGATTAAGATAGATACGGCGCAAACTTGGGAAGGTCTTCAATGAACCACCGGTAGGATTTAACCAACGAATAAATTGATATGATAAACAAGGAAGAGAAATTCTTGAACGAACCACCGTAAGAATTGAAAAAGAACGAAGAAAAGATAAAGAAACACCGGGAAGAATTAGAGAACGAATGAAGATACTTGAGGGGATTTAGATACATGAGAACGAAGAGATCACGACATGATAAGAGAATACTTGAATGATGCACCGGTATGATTTGGAGAACGAGAGCTGAAAGCTGGAATGAATAATTCTGAGATGATGGGCTCCGAAGAATCAAACTGAAAAGACTCCTTAATAGATTCAGATGGATGAAAAGAATTCTCACAATCGAAAACAATGATGAGAGGATGGCATAAAGCTAGTACCATGAATCTTTGGAAGAACGGGCAAGGATTTAAGAGGAACTCCTCTTCGGTCTTCGAATCCGAGAATAACAACGGGAAACACCACCAAGATAATTGATGAGAAACCACGGGAGAATGAAAAGCGAAGAGGTTGAGCCAACAATGAAAAGAGTTTGAAAGATCTTGGGGAAAGACATTTGACTGATGATGATTCATTCTTACGTCAAACTTCGAAAAGAATTTGAGGATAGCTCCGGGAAAATTAGAAGAGTCAGGTACGATCCTGGGAAAAAACATGTGGGTTAGGGCCCACTCAAAAGATACACCGTTGAATGATTTAAAAGAAAGATTGCACCGGCTGAATTAAATGGCTTGAATGAGGTAACAACCTCGAAATAGTTTGAATTGATGCGGAGTGGAAACACGAATCTTGAAAGATATCTTCAGCACTTCGGAACAATTGAATAGCAAACGGGATTGATTATGAGGTGCACCAGCATGAGAAAGCATTTGAAACGAGGGAAGGGATATGATCAACACCAAAAACTTGAATTGAATCCACCAGAGAAGAAAAGAATGATGAATGATGATCTTGAAGCTTCGTTAGTATCTTCCTGAGAATCACCGGATAAGAACATTGACGGAGAAGAATGAAGAGACTTCCCATCAATAAGATGGATACTTGATTAAGAAAACCGAGTCCTTGAAGAAAAAGAAAGGGTGGGAGGGCGAGAAAACAAAGGCAACTTGGGACGGATGAAATAAACACCGTTGAGAAAACATAGAATTGATCTTGCGATTGTTGAAAATGATCGGATCCACTTGAAGAGAAACACGCTGGTTGAAAAGGATTGACATGACAATCTCGATTATCATGAAGGATTAGTATTCACATAGAAATATGAGAACACCGCTTAGGAAAATGTATGGAATCAACACTTGACATTGAAGCAACTCGAATACCACAACTAAAAAACAAAACAAAGGATTGGCTTGCAGAATAAGCCGGAAACAAACATATGATAGATCCCATATCATATCATGTGTGTGTTGGAAAGATATCCTATGATATACTTGAATTCCCACTTATAAACTCCCGAAACTTTATGGTTATGCAATCAGGTGTTGGGAATACAGGGGAAACACAATATCTCACCCAAACTAACAATTCCTACATCGAGTTGTATCCATCCTTCAACACATAACCAAGAAACCTTCGGAAATCGTTTACCTCAACCTTCGAAAAGCATCCGTTATACAAGTTTTGGCAATACTCCCAAACTCCCGCCCCAGTACTAGGTGGCGTCGAGGTTATCTCACCAACAACTGCATAAAAGAGATTTTCAATGTCGGCGAACTCAGGTATTCTAGAACTGCAACGATAATATTGTGACGATAACACCTCAGAGCTCAACTCCCCAGGACACTACCGCAGCCCCTAAATGTCAGGAGGCACCAAGAACAATGTTCTCGTCACAACACTATCAGAACGATTCCAAGATACCCGCGTGATCCTAAAAAAATTCATGAAATTTGAGGAGAGAAAAGTCAAAACTTCTACACCGGGGGACCTCTCCAGAGCGACGAAGGGACTGAGGAGTAAAAAGAATCCTACTCTCCGATATATATAATCCTAAGACTCAAAAATTTTTGCTCTAGACTCAACAACGTCAGTGATTCGATCAAAGCAGGGGGCTCCTGAGTCGGGAAGGCTCTGATTACCAACTTGTAACACCCACGATGCGGCTATATCTCCCACGTGTCGAGGCACGACTTAGAGGCATAACCGCATTGTGGTTAAATCTTCACACAATCCCATGTACTGAATAAGAATGAGATAAAGAGTTGACTTACAATCGCCACTTCACACAATACATAAATAATCCATACATCATCCAACATACAATCAAAGGTCCGACTACGGAACCAAAATAAAAGAAGATAACCCCAAATGCTATATCCCCGATTGTCCCAACTGGGCACCACTACTGATCAAACGGAAAAGACGCATAACAACGATCAAGATCTTCATCGAGCTCCCACTTGAGCTGGGTTGCGTCACCTGCATTGGTATCATCGGTACCTGCAACTGTTTGGAAGTATCCGTGAGTCACGACGACTCAGCAATCTCACACCCGCGAGATCAAGACTATTTAAGCTTATGGGTAGGATAAGGTAATGAGGTGGAGCTACAGCAAGCACTAAGCATATATATAGTGCCTAACATATGCAAATAAGAGCGAGAAGAGAAGCAACGGAACGGTCGAGAAGCTAGAAGTGATCAAGAAGTGATCCTGAAACTACTTACGTTCAAGCGTAACACAAGACCATGTTCACTTCTCGGACTCCGTCGAAAAGAGACCATCACGGCTACACATGCGGTTGATGCATTTTAGCTATGTCAAGTGTCAAGTTCTCTACAACTGGACATCAACAAATTCTCATCTGCCACATAACTGTGGGCCCGGCTTTCGAAAGTTTAAACCCTGCAGGGGTGTCCCAAATTAGCCCATCACACACTCTCACGGTCAACAAAGGATATTCCTTCTCGCGCGAAGACACGATCAGTCTCGGAATCCCGATTACAAGACATTTCGACAATGGTAAAACAAAACAAGCAAAGCCGCTTGATGTGCCGACAAATCCCGATAGGAGTCGCATGTATCTCGTTCTCATGGCACACCAGATGGGCAAGACGTCTGGTTGGCATAGACCTTGGTTGCCCAGGGGGCGTCGGACATCGCCCAGTTTGGACCAACACTCGAAGGATCACTGGTCCAGGGGTTTAAAATAAAGATGACCCTTGAGTCTGCAGAACCCAAGGGAAAAAGGCTTAGGTGGCAAATGGTAATACCAAGGTTGGGCCTTGCCGGAGGAGTTTTATTCAAAGCAAACTGTAAAGGGGTTCCCATAACACCCAACCGCGTAAGGAACGCAAAATCAAGGAACATAACACCGGTATGACGGAAACTAGGGTGGCAAGAGTGGAACAAAACATCAGGCATAAGGCCGAGCCTTCCACCCTTTACCAAGTATATAGATGCATTAATTAAATAAGAGGTATTGTGATATCCCAACATATCCATGTTCCAACATGGTACAAACTTCATCTTTACCTGCAACTAGCAACGCTATAAGAGGGGCTGAGCAAAAGCGGTAACATAGCCATACAACGGTTTGCTAGGAAGGGTTGGTTAGAGGCTTCACATGAACAATATGGGAGGCATGATATAACAAGTGGTAGTAGCGCGACATAGCGATAGAGCGAACTACTAGCAAACAAAGATAGAAGTGATTGCGAGGGTATGGTCATCTTGCCTGAGATCCCGCAAGAAAGAAGAACGAGTCCATGAAGAAGACAAACGGACGTAGTCGAACGGATCCTCATAACTCTGGACCGAAACTGAAGCTAACGAGAAAAGCAACCCGGAAAGAAGCAAGCAACAAAGTAAACAACCATCACATAAACATGGCATGATGCACAACCAATTATGATGCATGTCCGGTTTAATGAGGCATGTCATGGCAAAATGCCACAAACAATACTACAAATTAAGTGGAGATCAATATGCAACGAGTTGCATATTGACGAAACATCCACATTTGATTATTTAGTTCTCTCTCGTTTATGTACCCAACAATATTAAATGTTGTTAAACATGGCAAGAGGTGAAGCATAAGTAAAATACATGGTTAGGCATTTTAAATGAGGCATGAAACATCAAACGACAATTCCGGTAAATCCTCATGTGCATTAGCAATTTAATGCAACAACAATCTTAGACATTTCAAATGTTATTATCATGATGACATGTTCAGGTTTATGCAATTTTTATGAAAATGTTGACATGAGCATGATATGAAGCATTTGGTCGCCATGACGGAATGAAAGGGGTGCCCTGGCGGCGATAACGAAAATGATGCCAAGGCAACATTTCGGGTTCCAGTAACTCGATTGAGATGCCGGTGCAAAAGAGAGTGTGACGGGAGCGGGTCATGCGATGAACGGTGGGGTGATCCCGAATTCCGGGTTCCCACGAGTCGATAGCATGGAAGCGAGAGACACTACCGACACGGTGCAGACAAAGGATGCATCTCATACAACACAAGCATTCGGTCCACGGGCGGTCGTCTCAGGGTTATACCTTCGAAGCGTGCAAACGGGATGGTTCTCATTCGGTGCAAAGTAGAGGAAATAGACGTTCTCGGGACGTTCGTAGTGGAAGTAGTCGTTCTCGCTTCGTAGTTGTACACACTCCGTATGTGTTCGGGGTCACAACGAGGAACTTGACGTCCACGGGGTCTTGAGCGATGGTTGTGGTGCATGTTCTGTAGACGTTCGGGCGGTGGTAGTGGTACACGTTTTGAAGGGGAAGTAGTAGTTCTCGCGATCTCGGCGATGGTAGTGGTATATGTCATCGGTAGTCGAACATGGCGACCCGGAGAGGGTACT
This sequence comes from Triticum monococcum, assembly GCA_034509565.1. NCBI lineage: Eukaryota > Viridiplantae > Streptophyta > Magnoliopsida > Poales > Poaceae > Triticum > Triticum monococcum. The sequence goes on along the minus strand of CM067841.1, from coordinate 555,073,692 downwards.
TGCCGGATCCACAACACTGTAACCGTTTATGGCAGAGAATTTGATGTTCACGGTTCTTTCAGTAACGGCGTGGTACTTGGCGAAGTGCACGTCGATGGTAATCAAACTTGGCGTTATTGGTTCATGGGTCTTCGGCGACGGTAGTCGTTCTAGGCATCGGGCGTCGAGGTACTTGGCATTCTTAGCGATTCTGAAAACGGTAGTAGAGGTACTTGACGCGTCACGATGTAGTCGAGCTTGACAAAAAAACAGGTCTCCTCAGAGACTTGATGTATCCGAGTTCTTCGGGTTTGTAGTTGTACTTGGCAAAATCCACGGGGCGGTCTAGGCATGCAACGAACACGGCACGATGTACACAGGTGTAGTGGTGGCCCTGGCATCCCGCAACAGCAGTACAGGAAGGCAAGGACGCGGCCGTTGGTGAGGTTGCAGCGGCCTTGGGCGTGAACTCCGGCGACGGGACGAGGAGAACGGCGAGTTCCCAGACGGAGGAGTACGGGGCCAGCTGGATCTGGCCGGAGTAGGACGAAGGCGGCGGGGCGAGCTCGATGGAGGCGAAGCCACGGATGCAGGGTCCGTGCGTGCGGAGCAGAGGCGGGTAGCAGGAGCAGCAGGAGGATGGCCGGCGTGTGCGGAGGCAGAGGAGCCGCGGGAAGGGAAGGTTGAGGCCGGGCAGTGGCGGATCCAGGAATTGAACTTAGCCGGGGCGAAACATTTAAGGTCTAAATATTTTTTTTATGGACAAATGCTCGTCTGCTGAACCAAAACTCATAAAATAAGTATTTTTTTTAAGATTCCTCATATTCCAACATCAAAAGAAATCAATTGTAACATGTATGGATCGGAGGGAGTGACATATATGACATACTCCCTCTGTTCATAAATAAAAGACGTTTTAGAGACTTGTATGGTCAGTCTAGAACGTCTTATATTTGTGAGCAGAGGAAGTATAGGGCAATTTTACTAGCAATATGGACCTTTCACTTAAAGGTTTAATGAAATCTATGTAGGTAAAGGCCTAAAGCATTGCAATTGCATTGACCAATTGTAGTAACATATATGGATGTACCAGCAAGCTTTGAAATATGTAAAACACGCACTTCCATAAACACATATGCAGAAGCCGGGGTTAACCCCCTTTTCCAGAGAAAAAAAAACATCAATAAACACATATACTCCATACTGATGCTTTGCCTCTATCAGTTCAATAATTGGCCCCAAATTTAAGATCAGTACCAGAAGATAATGGATTGACACCGTACTAAGTACTGACCAGCTGGTTGAACTTGCTGATTTAGCAAACTGCAGCTGCTGCCGAGCTCGATGCCGTGCCGCTGCTGCTTCCACCCACGCTGGCCTCGTCTGCAATTGCGTCTTTCGGTTCGCCCATTCGCGGATCTACATTACGGGCCAGTGGCCGGCGAGGCGGACTGGCGGAGCTCTGTGGCGGCGAGTAGGTGACGGCTAGGTTTGGGGATTCCGTTTTTCTTTTTTCAAGAATCAGATTTAGGTATTTCATTTTTTGAGAGTTGGTTTGGGGCTTGGGTGAATGGGTGTGACCGTGATAGCAGCAAGCGTCAGGGGCTTTGGGCTCCAACTAGGCTTGGGTGTGGCCGTTCTGTCATATATGTGGTGGCCTATGTATAATGAACCGTATTTTTCTGTGTACGTTATTTCGTCTACCCGGGGCGGCCGACCATACTGGCCCCTACCGTGGCGCCGCCACTGAGGCCGGGGTCGACCTGAATGGCAGCGGCGGCTTCGGTTGGGACCGCGCGGCTGGAGGCGAGGCTGCAGGGGTACGCGGTCGTCGGGGCTGCGCAGTGGCCATGGATGGGCGGTGGCGTGGGCGCGCAGGAGATGAAGGAGGAGGGAGGCGCTGCGGGAGGGAGATGGTGAGAGAGAGAACGAGGGGATCGGGCTCCTGGCGCTGGCAGCGTGCGTGTGCGGCGCTGGAGGCGGACGAAGTGAAGGAGAGTTCGAAGGATATGGGGTCGGCCTAGGGTTAGAGAAGGTTGGATAGCCTCCAGGGGTTGGTTGGGCCGGCCTGGAGCAAATGGGTCGGCCTCGCTGGGCTTCCCAAGGAGCCGACTGGGCTTCCTCCTCTCTCTCCTTTCTGATTTACCTTTTCTCTTTTCTATTTATTGCGTAAATAGAAATAGAAAGAAAGTACAGAGGGTTTGGAATGGATGTGAGGAGAGAGGGACATATTTCTGGAAACCATGAAATATGCCCGATTTAATAAAAGTGGTTTGGGAATTTTTAAGGACAGAAAAATAATTCAAGTTTGAATTAAATTCAAACTTGAACCATTTTTGAACCCAACCAAAACAACTTCAAATGATCCGAAATTTGACAGAGGGGTTAAAGGAAAGGTGTATGGTTTACAGGAAAAGAATGAACATTTATGGACGACAGAAAATGGCATTGCAAAAATGAAAGTAATAAGAAGAAAGAAGGCGGTGATGATACATGGGTAGATTTGAGAGAGATGGGAAGGGGTTGATATAAACGACAAGAATAGAGCAAGACACATCATGAAGAATGCAATGCACATGGTGATTATGATGAAATGCAAAATAGCAAGAGGCACGATTCAATTCAAACAATGATGACATGGCAAGATGCAACACGCAAGCGAATGACAAGGCAACAACAGCGAATAACTGGAAGACACGTGGCGCATCGGACTCGGGGCGTCACACCGGTACTCCGGTTTTTATCTGAAACCACTCGGAACACTTTCGGTGTCCAAATATAGTCGTCCAATATATTGATCTTTACGTCTTGACCATTTCAAGACTCCTCGTCATGTCCGTGTTCATATACGGGACTCCGAACTAACTTTGGTACATCAAAACACAAAAACTCATAATACCGATCGTCATCAAACTTTAAGCATGCGGACCCTACGGGTTCGAGAATTATGTAGACATGACCGAGACACGTCTCCGGTCAATAACCAACAGCGGAACCTGGATGCTCATATTGGCTCCTACATATTCTACGAAGATCTTTATCGGTCAAACCACATAACAACATACGGTGTTCCCTTTGTCATCGGTATGTTACTTGCCCGAGATTCGATCATCGGTATCTCAATACCTAGTTCAATCTCGTTACCGGCAAGTCTCTTTATTCGTTCTGTAATGCATCAACCCGCAACTAACTCATTAGTCACATTGCTTGCAAGGCTTATAGTGATGTGCATTACCGAGAGGGCCCAGAGATACCTCTCCGACAATCGGAGTGACAAATCCTAATCTCGAAATACGCCAACTCAACAAGTACCTTCGGAGACACCTGTAGAGCACCTTTATAATCACCCCAGTTACGTTGCGAAGTTTGGTAGCACACAAAGTGTTTCTCCGGTAAACGAGAGTTGCATAATCTCATAGTCATAGGTACATGTATAAGTCAGGAAGAAAGCAATAGCAACATACTAACCGATCAAGTGCTAAGCTAACGGAATGGGTCAAGTCAATCACATCATTCTCCTAATGATGTGATCCCGTTACTCAAATGACAACTCATGTCTATGGCTAGGAAACATAACCATCTTTGATCAACGAGCTAGTCTAGTAGAGGCATACTAGTGACACCCTGTTTGTCTATGTATTCACACATGTATCATGTTTCTGGTTAATACAATTCTAGCATGAATAATAAACATTTATCAGGATATAAGGAAATAAATAATAACTTTATTATTGCCTCTAGGGCATATTTCCTTCAAATTTGACGCCACATTTTTTACTATTTGTATAGGTGTTGTCTGACGATGTGGACAGCGAGGATGAAGATGTCCAGAGGAGGTACAAGAGGCAAATCCTGAGGGAGCTTTATGTGGGAATGCATAATAGGCGTATTAGGACCTGGGACGGCGGCTATCGATGCCTATTTTGCAACCACAAGCTTCATGACGCGTATCAAAGTGTTCTGGCGCATGCAAGAGGACGGGTCGTTGGCTCCTTCAAGCAGAAGTATTCTCGTAGGGTGGAGCACGACGCGTACGGCGAGTACCTGGAGAAGCTTCAGGATCGTGCCGACATGTGAGATGAGATGTGGGATCGAACTATCTGCGCTTGAGCATGCTTAATGACGGTTGAACTATGCTTGTGTACGTGTACGCTTATTATCTATGTCTGAGTATGTTTAATCTATGTTTACTTATGTCTAACTGTGGGATATGGATGCAATCAGTTCAATTGATGGAATCTACCTCCGTCCTTGTTTATTGGTCCCCTTTGTAATTTGTGTTAGATGTTGACCAAAGATTTAACTAACAAAATGTTAGTGCAGGTTAGCAAAAATTATATCTTGTTTTAACAGGAGTGTTGTGTCTATCATTCCTCTTCTAACCAGAGTCGCATCCAAGTGCTTTCATTTTGCCAAATTCATATTCTATGCCTTCCTTTTCCAACTGGAGTGTTGTCGTAATTGATCTTTATCGTTCCTTATACATCTCATCTCTACCGGAGTGCTTGCATGTACTTCTTGCCCATTGCAACCCTTTTCTTATGTCTTTCAACCTACAAGGTTCTAGTAAGGTTCCTTGTTCCTCTTTTCTAACGGCGTGTTTTCAACTTTGTTCACCTTCCTTGTATTCTTTTCTCAAAGTTTTTCAACATTTCAAGGTTCTTTGGTTTCACTCGTTTGTCAAAGAAGCAACTTAGTTTTACCTCTTATCTTCCTCTTCCTTTTCCCTCCGGTGCCATCCTAGATCTCAGGACGAGATCCTCTTGTAGTGGTGGAGTGTTGTGACGCCCCGAGACCGATGCTCCAGATGCCTTCCATGTCTTGCGTGTCAGTTGTGTCATTTATTTGTTTGTTTGCATTCATCATGTCATCATTTGCATTGCATCGGCACTCGTTGCCGTCATTGTTTTTAAAAATTGCATCCGCTCGTAGCGGCCGCGTCCCCCCTTGCTTTTGTTGACCGTTCGAAGACCAACCTTGTTCTTCGTTTTCCCTGTTGCCTAAATCGGAGTCTCTTTGCATAGTGCATCAACCCCTGCATTGTCTCTTTCTTAACTTCATCTTTGCCTCTTGCACCATGCCCATTTCACTTGTTATGCCATGTGTTGCATTGTACCCCTTGTTTCCTCTGTCAACCTATCAATGCACTATCGCCTCCTCCTTCCTTCTTCTTTCTTTCTTTTTTGGCAAGTGACATTTTTATTCCTCCATAAATGTTCAATATTTTTCCTATCTATTTTAGACCATGTCCTCAACCCCTCTACCAAATCTGATCCCATTTGGGACTTGTTTTGGTTGGATTGAAAAATGGCTCAAGTTTGAATTTAATTCAAACATGAATTATTTTTCTATCCTTAAAAATGCCCAAACCATTTTATTAAAATCCTTCACAAATCTAGGACCTCATATTTATCCTTATATCATTCTACTTATCTGCCAAACCCTCTGAGCATTTCTTCCAATGTTCTATTCATATTATATATGGATAAGAAGAAAAATAGAGAGAAAGAGAGAGACCAGCCCTTTTAACCTCAGGCCCAGCAGCAGGTAGTCCGGCCTCTTGGACCTCCCAGGCTCAGCCTCCAGTGGCCCAAGGCCCGATCGCGCCCCCTATAACCCTAGCGATCCCGATCGATCTCTCCCTCTCCCTTCGTTCTCCTCCTCGCCGGCCAGCGTGCTGCCCGCGAGCCCCTCCCTGGTGCCGCGCATGTTTCCCCTCTTGCATAGCCTCGGTTCTCACCTGAGACAACGTCCTGTGCCCAGAGCAGCACCTCCCTCCGTTCCCTGCGCCGCTGCATCGCTGGAGCAGAAGCTCCATCCGCCCCGACCTCCGTCTCCAGCCGTTGCCGGCGAGCAAGCCGCTGCCACCCGCCTCGTCGCGTTCCCCTCCGCCTATGTCCACCATGTTCCATCTCTGCTAGGGCCTGCCTCCTGCCGCTGATGTGCTGCGGGACCTCAATGTCGAGTGCCTCATCGTTGGATTCCTCATAGTCACCACCGAACCCGTTTTGTGTACTTTTTGCTGTCAGATGCGCCAAGTCCAGCCGGTCCGGGACCACCTCAAGTTCGACTACATGAAACTCCAAGTCCAAAGACTGTCGTGGTCGTGTATCTCGCCTACTGTCACTTCGGTTCGTCTACACGACCTCTTCGCTGAACGACCGAGACGTCCCCGCACATGAGCACTTTGGTTTTGCAAGACCCGTACCTGGATCGTCAAGTAATGCTCCGGCCGTTCGGCAAGTTCGACTACTGCATGGATACGCCAAGTTCGCCTATGAAACGTGTACCCTACCGTCGACCCCGTGAATGTCAAGAACCTCGTCGTGACCTCGAACATCTACGGAACGTGTACGACTACGAAACGTGTACCACCACTTCCACGACCGTCGTGAGAACGTCTACTTCCACTCTGAACTCGAACTCGAAAGGTATAACCGCCGAGACGAACGTCCGAGAACGAATGCTTGTGTTGTATGGGATGCACCCTTTGTCTGCACCGTGTCCGTATTGTCACTCGTTTCCATGCCACTAACCCGTGGGAACCCGGTTACCAGGAGCACCCCACCGTTCATCGCATGACACACTCCCGTCACATCTTCTTTTGCATCGGTATCTCAATCGAGTTACCGGAACCGGAACGTTGTCGTGGCACCGTTTTTGTTATCGTTGCCGTGGCACCCCTTTTGTTTCCGCCACGATGACAAATGCTCGATATCATGCTCATATCAACATATTCATAAATATTGCATAAACTTGAACATGTCATCCGCATCATGATAATAACATTTAAAATGTTAAAGTTTGGGGTTGCTTTAAATTGCTAATGCATATGGGGATTTACCAAAATTGTTGTTTGTTGTTCCGGCCTCACTTAAACTTGCCTAAATTGTTAACTTAATTATGCTTCGCCTCTTGCCATGCTTAACAACATTTAATATTGTTGGGTACATAAACGGGAGAGAACTAAATAATTGATGTGGTGTTTCGTCAATATGCAACTCGTTGCATATTGAGCTTCACTTAACTTGTAGTTTTGTTTGTGCACTTTGCCATGCCATGCTTCATTAAACCGGACATGCATCATACTTGGTTGTGCATCATGCCATGTTTATGTGATGGTTGTTTACCATGTTGCCTCACTACTAGGGAAAAGCCTATACATAGAATCTTACCAGCAGCGCGCTTTAAAATCAGGCGGCGCTGCTAAGTAGCAGTAGTGCGGGCTATAGAAACTCGCTGCTGAAACAAGTTTATCAGTAGCACGTGCACTCCAAGAAGTGCTACTGCAAAAATTCCCACGACACCTCCGCGAGGCCAGTTATAGCAGCAGTGCGTTAAACTAAACAGCGCTATTGCTACATAACGTAGCAGTAGCGCATTCAGGCAATAATCGCTACTGCTAAATTAACTACAAAAATGTAGTCCCACCTCGCTCCGTGAAGAGAGTTTTACCCACCTTAAATATGTTTCTTCTACAACTTTCACAAGCACTTGGTCTTCATTGAACTCTATGTGTAGGATCTGTGGCAGCAATAGGAATCCTCGCCAGTTCTTAAACCAACCGGCGAGGATTCCTATTGACAAATCAGATTGTACACAAAAAGACCATTGATGATCAATGTATTTTTTATGTCTATGTCTATTTTTACATACTGGCACATAGCAGTAGCGCGTTCACACCGAAAGGCGCTACTGATAGGTCGTTTAGCAGTAGCGCATTTCTCTATAGCGCGCTACTGCTATGCCATTCCATCTCCCCCCACTCACTAGCCTCATCCACAGATCACACTCACACACACACACTCGGTCTCCTCCTCACCCCCGCGCCGCTGGTCATCCCCCGTCGCCCCTCCCCCGATCTGCGCCGCTGTCGCCTCATCCTCCTTGCTGGACTCGGTACCGGCCTCCTCCTCAGTCCTCCCTCCACTCGTCGCTGGCCGGCCCCTCCTCGCTCCGCCTTCCTCCTTGATCCGTCCTCCCTCCACTCGCCGCCGGTCGGCCCCTCCTCGCTCCACCTTCCTCCTTCGTCCTACTATCTTCTCCCTCCTCGAGTCGCCCCTCCTTGTCCCTCCTCCCTGATACATTTTGATTTAGTAGGCTTTCATATGTGACATTTTGATTTAGTTGATATGATTCAGTTGATTTAGTAGGCTAGTTGATTTAGTTGATTTAGTTGATTTAGAACATTTTGATTTAGTTTATTTAGTAGGCTAGTTGATTTAGTTGATTTAGTAGGCTAGTTGATTTAGAACATTTTGATTTAGTTGATTTAGTATGCTAGTGGATTTAGTATGCTAGTTGACTTAGTTGATTTAGTATGCTCGATTTAGTTTTTTTGTAATAAGTTATTTTTTTGCAAAATGTAGGTGCCAATTTAGTTAAATTTGCCACTTGTTTGTTTAAACAATTGTCTTAGGCAATAGGGGCTAAATTAGGATTATAATTGTCCATAAAATTGTTTCTCGCGGAAGAACCAAAAATATCACATGCTACTGTTTTTCTTTCCTGTGAAGTGAATCGTTAATCCTTTGCTCATATTGCTTTAGGAAAATGGCGCCACCACCAGCACCACTATGTTGACTGTGCAAGTCAAGGTGCGCCAGCAGCCTTGCAACTGGCAAACTATTCGGCATCTACTTCCATCCGAGTTTTCGTCATGCGGCGGTAAGAAAATAGATGAAATGTAACAACTGTTTTATTTTTAGTGTTGGCATTACTGCATTGTGTCATTTTGCTTTTCTTACACAGATCGTCCCATGCAATGTGAGGTTGAAATTCAACAAGCTGGCAGGAGACATTGTGACATTTGAGGCTCCCGGGGGGCGTACACTATGGAGGTCAAGAAAGGACGCAATATGTTGCAGATTGGAGGAGATGGATGGGCCCGTTTCCTCACTCGCATGCGTCTTACTGGTGGTGAGTTGATCAGATTCTCCTTCAGAGCAGAAAGACCCAAGCTGGTTGTCATTTATATCAACCTGGTGGAAGATGATGAAGATGATGAAGATAATGAGGACCCACTCAATGAAGATGATGAGAACCCACTTCATGAAGCCATTATAGCTCAAAGAATGAGGCTGGGCGAGGAGGAGGTGTGCAACCTATGGGACATAATTCCGCCACGTGATGACTTTGTCGGGGTGCCATTCGTGACCCGCCTGACAAGTACCATGGTCGATCGGCATGAAATGGTATGTTATACGTACTGCATGTAGTAATTTGATGATATATATATGCTTTATTGTTATACTTACAAATGCAAATTATCCAATTATATGCTTAGTGAATCCGGTGATATGCTTAGTGTAGAGTCCAATCATATGCTTTGTGGAATCTAGTCGATGATATACTTTAGTGTAGAGTCTGATCACATACTTATTAGTGTAGAATCCAAGGAACTATTAATAGTGTAGATAATCCATATATACTTATTAGTAGAATTCATGATTAATTAGTACAAATGCGTAGTACTGTGTCTTTTGATAATGTAGAAATCTAGACTTAATAGAAATATATTTGCAAGAGTATGTGTGAGGCTATTTATTAATTGATATATTTTTCTTATTCAGAGATTGCCAAAGAACCTATCTGTGAGTTCTGGTATCGAGCCTGATGAAGAAGGCTCAGTTGGACTACGCCTTACTGCAAGGGGCTCCGTCACCACCTGTACTTACCACATGGACATAGATGGTCGCACACACTTGAACTCGGTTGGGTGGAAGAGATTCCTCGTTGGCAAGAATCTTCGTGTTGGACAAGCCATCCTAATTACTATCAGGAACACCCACTGCCCAGGCTTGAGGATGATGATCGTCGTCGATATCATCTAGAACTACATATGTGTGTGTGGCTATATCATCTAGAACTACATATGATGATCGTTGTCGATATCATGTAGAACTACATATGATGAACGTCGTCGATATCATCTAGAACTAAATATGATGATTGTCGTCGATGTCACCTTGTACTGCTTGAGGATGCATGTTGAGTATATATGAAATTGTTATCTAGTACTCCCTCGGTTCAAAATTACTCGTTGTGGTTTGAGTTCAAATTTGAACTAAAACCACGACGAGTAATTTCGAACCGAGGGAGTACTACCTAGTACCTATAATGCTTTATGAAATTGATATCTAGTAGTACCTAGTATCTGGAAATTGCAGTTTATCGAAGCTGGAGTGGGGAAATGGTGAAAGATATAACAGTAGCGCGGGACCAGGAAATCGCTACAGCTAACTAATAGCAGCGTGTTCCTGAAAAGCGCTGCAGCTATAGTCAATAGTAGTAGCGCGGGTACATGCAGCGCTACTACTAAGAGTTAGCTGTAGCGCCTTATTGGTAGCGCGGGCACCCGCGCTTCTGATAGGCCTAAAACCCGCGCTGCTGCTAGCCTTTTCCCTAGTAGTGCCTACTTCTTTCCGGGTTGCTTCTCTCATTAGCTTCGGTTTCGTTTCGGAGTTGTGAGGATCTGTTCGACGGCGTCCGTTTGTCTTCTTCATGGACTCGTTCTTCTTCCTTGCGGGATCTCAGTCAAGATGACCACACCCTCGAAATCACTTCTATCTTTGCTTGCTAGTTGTTCACTCTTTTGCTATGCCGCGATACCTACCACTTGCTTTATCATGCCTCCCATATTGCCATGTCAAGCCTCTAACCCACCTTTCCTAGCAAACCATTGTTTGGCTATGTTACCGCTTTGCTCAGCCCCTCTTATAGCGTTGCTAGTTGCAGGTGAAGATGAAGTTTGTTCCTTGTTGGATCATGGATATTGTTGGGATATCATTATTATATCTTATTTACTTTAATGCATCTATATACTTGGTAAAGGGTGGAAGGCTCGGCCTTATGCCTGGTGTTTTGTTCCACTCTTGCCGCCCTAGTTTCCATCATACCGGTGTTATGTTCCTTGATTTTGCGTTCCTTACACGGTTGGGTGTTATGGGGACCCCATTGACAGTTCGCTTTGAATAAAACTCCTCCAGCAAGGCCCAACCTTGGTTTTAACATTTGCCACCTAAGCCTTTTTCCCTTGGGTTCTGCAGACTCAAGGGTCATCTTTATTTTAAACCCCCGGGCCAGTGCTCCTCTGAGTGTTGGTCGAAATTGGGCGATGTCCGGCGCCCCCTGGGCAACCAGGGTTTATGCGAACCCGATGTCTTGCCCATCCGGTGTGCCCTGAGAACGAGATACGTGCGACTCCTATCGGGATTTGTTGGCACATCGGGTGGCTTTCTGGTCTTGTTTTACCATTGTCAAAATGTCTTGTAACGGGGATTCCAAGTCTGATCGGGTCTTCCTGGGAGAAGGAATATCCTTCGTTGACCGTGAGAGCTTGTGATGGGCTAAGTTGGGACACCCCTGCAGGGTTTGAACTTTCGAAAGCCGTGCCCGCGGTTATGGGCAGATGGGAATTTGTTAATGTCCGGTTGTAGAGAACTTGACACTTAACTTAATTAAAATGCATCAACCGCGTGTGTAGCCGTGATGGTCTCTTCTCGGCGGAGTCCGGGAAGTGAACACGGTTCTTGTGTTATGCTTGAACGTATGTAGTTTCAGGATCACTTCTTGATCACTTCTAGTTCATGACCATTGCGTTGCTTCTCTTCTCGCTCTTTTTGCGTAAGTTAGCCACCATATATGCTTAGTGCTTGTTGCAGCTCCACCTCACTACCCTTTCATACCCATAAGCTTAAATAGTCTTGATCTCGCGGGTGTGAGATTGCTGAGTACTCGTGGCTCACAGATACTTCCAAACAGTTGCAGGTGCCGATGATTCCAGTGCAGGTGACGAACCCAGCTCAAGTGGGAGCTCGATGAAGTTCTTGTTTGTTGTGTTGTTTCATTTCTTGTTGATCAGTAGTGGAGCCCAGTTGGGACGATCGGGGATTTAGCATTTGGGGTTTTCTTCTTTTATTTTGGTTCCATAGTCGGACCTTGATTGTATTCTGGATGATGTATGTTTAACTTGTATTGTGTGAAGTGGCAATTGTAAGCCGGCTCTTTATCCCATTCTTAATCCGTACATGGGATGTGTAAAGATTACCCCTCTTGTGACATGCCTACTATGCGGTTATTCCTCTAAGTCGTGCTCCAACACGTGGAATATATAGCCGCCTCGTGGGTGTTACACCGACGGTGCGGCGAATTCCAGAGGCGGTGGACTCGTGGCGGTGCATTGGTGCCCAGATCCATGGGTGTGGGACTCCCTATAGCGTGCGGGCTCCCGGCGACGGCGAGATCGGTCGATGGCGGGCTTGGGCGATGGCATCGGCCGCGCGGTGCTGGATCTCGTTGCTCGCGGCAGATCTCGCCACTCTGGCCTTCATGGAGGAACCTGGATCAGGGGCGACGGCCCCGTTAGGCATGGCGATGGCGCCCTCAGCTGGCGACGTTCGCGGGAGGGTGGATGAATGGCGTCTTGACCGCGTGGGCGGTGAATCGCCGATGGATCTCCTCCGCGCTGTAGGCTCTCTCCCGCTGCACTTGGTGGCTTACGATCGCGGCCGCCGGCCTCGGTGCGTTCGCGGGGGCTGGTAGAGGTGACATTGGACCGGAGGAAACTCTGGATGACTCGTTCATCCCGACGGTGGCGATGACCAGGGTCACCGTTATCCTACTTGCAGGCGCCATTGAGGTCCTTGCACTCCACCCCCATCCCATGCCCTGGTGAAAACCCTAAATCTCCTTAGATTGGGCGGCAGCGACACTGTGTGTGTCGTACCTTTCTTGGAGGTGCCGCCTGGGGCGTTTGGGTGCTCGGTTTGAGGAACTGCAGGCGGAGGGGATGGGACCAGTGGCAGCAGGTGGTGTTTCACATCGGAGGAGCAGCATGGCATTTGGCACGTCGACAACAGTGGGTCTCAGCAGCATGGAGTAGCGGGGGCCTTGCCGATGGGCGTGTGGTGATGGACGAGCGTAGGACGGTGGCGTTGTCTGGCATCATGGTGGCATCGACGGCGGCTAGACCACGCAAGCTAGATGCAGCAGTACAACACTAAATATGAATTGGTGGCAGGTGGTGATGTCTACTACGCAACCTTCTTCTTGTAGACGTTGTTGGGCTTGCAAGTGCACAGGTTTGTAGGACAGTAGCAAATTTCCCTCAAGTGGATGACCTAAGGTTTATCAATCCGTAGGAGGCGTAGGATGAAGATGGTCTCTCTCAAGCAACCCTGCAACCAAATAATAAAGAGTCTCTTGTGTCCCCAACACACCCAATACAATGGTAAATTGTATAGGTGCACTAGTTCGGCGAAGAGATGGTGATACAAGTGCAAAATAGATAGTAGATATAGGTTTTTGTAAACTGAAAATATAAAAACAGCAAGGTAGCGAGTGGTAAAAGTGAGCGTAAACGGTATTGCAATGATAGGAAACAAGGCCTAGGGTTCATACTTTCACTAGTGCAAGTTCTCTCAACAATAATAACATAGATAGATCATATAACGAGCCCTCAACATGCAACAAAGAGTCACTCCGAAGCCACTAATAGCGGAGAACAAACGTAGAGATTATGGTAGGGTACGAAACCACCTCAAAGTTATTCTTTCAAATCAATCCGTTGGGCTATTCCTATAAGTGTCACAAACAACCCTGGAGTTTTTACTAGAATAACACCTTAATATACAAATCAACCAAAACCCTAATGTCACCTAGATACTCCATTGTCACCTCAAGTATCCATGGGCATGATTATACGATATGCATCACACAATCTCAGATTTATCCAACCAACATAAAAGTACTTCAAATAGTGCCCCAAAGTTTCTACCGGAGAATCAAGAACGTGTGCCAACCCCTATGCATAGGTTCATGGGCGCTACCCACAAGTTGGTCACCAAAACATACATCAAGTGGCACGTGATATCCCATTGTCACCACAGATAAGCACGCCAAGACATACATCAAGTGTTCATAAAAGACTCAATCCGATAAGATAACTTCAAAGGGGAAACTCAATTCACCACAAGAGAGTAAAGGGGGAGAAGAAACATAAGATCCAACTACAATAGCAAAGCTCGGGATACATCAAGATCGTGCCATAGATGGAACACGAGAGAGAGAGAGAGATCAAACACATAGCTACTGGTACATACCCGCAGCCCTGAGGGTGAACTACTCCCTCCTCGTCATGGATAGCGCCGGGATGATGAAGATGGCCACCGGAGATGGATCCCCCCTCCGGCACAGTACCGGAAAGGGGTTCCGATTGTTTTTTCGTGGTTCTGGAGGCTTGCGGCGGCGGAACTCCCGATCTATCTTCTGTTCTGGAAGTTTTAGGGTACGACGGTATATATGGGTGAAAGCAGTACGTCGGTGGAGCTACGGGGGCCCCACGAGGCAGGGCGGCGCGCCCAAGGGGGGAGGGCGCGCCCCCCACCATCGTGAGCACCTCCCGTATCTTCTGACGTGGGGTCCAAGTCCATCAGGTGGGGTTTCTTCCAAAAATAACTTCTCTAGTTGATTTCGTTCCGTTTTGACTCCGTCTGATATTCCTTTTCCTCGAAACACTGAAATAGGCATAAAACAACAAATCTGGGTTGGGCCTCCGGTTAATAGGTTAGTCCCAAAAATAATATAAAAGTGGAAAATAAAGCCCAATATTACCTAAAACAGTAGATAATATAGCATGGAGCAATCAAAAATTATAGATATGTTGGAGACGTATCAAGCATCCCCAAGCTTAATTCCTGCTCGTCCTCGAGTAGGTAAATGATAAAAAAGATATTTTTTGATGTGGAATGCTAGTTGGCATAATTTCAATGTAATTCTTCTTAATTGTGGCACGAATATTCAGATCCATAAGATTCAAGACAAAAGTTTAATATTAACATAGAAATAATAATATTTCAAGCATACTAATAAAGCAATCATGTCTTCTCAAAATAACATGGCCAAAGAGAGCTATCCCTACAAAATCATATAGTCTGGCTATGCTCCATCTTCACCACACAAAATATTTAAATCATGCACAACCCCGATGACAAGCCAAGCAATTGTTTCATACTTTTGATGTTCTCAAACTTTTTCAATCTTCACGCAATACATGAGCGTGAGCCATGGATATAGCACTATAGGTGGAATAGAATGGTGGTTGTGGAGAAGACAAAAAGGGAGAAGATAGTCTCACATCAACTAGGCATATCGACGGGCTATGGAGATGCCCATCAATAGATATCAATGTGAGTGAGTAGGGATTGCCATAAGCTCAACAAAAGAAACTAGTGGGTGTGCATCCAACTTGCTTGCTCACGAAGACCTAGGGCATTTTGAAGAAGCCCATCATTGGAATATACAAGCCAAGTTCTATAATGTAATATTCCCACTAGTATATGAAAGTGACAACATATGAGACTCTCTATATAAAGAACATTGTGCTACTTTGAAGCACAATATATGAGACTCGCTATATCATGGTGCTACTTTGAAGCACAAGTGTGGAAAAAGGATAGTAGCATTGCCCCTTTTTATTTATTTTCTTTTTTTTATTTGGCCTTTTCTTTTTTTGGCCTTTTTTCCCTTTCCCTTTTTTTGGCCTTTCTTTTTTTTGGGACAATGCTCTATTGAATGGTGATCATCACACTTCTATTTATTTACAACTCAAGAATTACAACTCGGTACTAGAACAAAGATGACTCTATATGAATGCCTCCGGCGGTGTACCGGGATATGCAATGAATCAAGAGTGACATGTATGAAAGAATTATGAATGGTGGCTTTGCCACAAATACAATGTCAACTACATGATCATGCAAAGCAATATGACAATGATGAAGCGTGTCATAATAAACGGAGCGGTGGAAAGTTGCATGGCAATATATCTCGGAATGGCTATGGAAATGCCATAATAGGTAGGTATGGTGGCTGTTTTGAGGAAGGTATATGGTGGGTGTATGGTACCGGCGAAAGTTGCGTGGTACTAGAGAGGCTAGCAAAGGTGGAAGGGTGAGAGTGCGTATAATCCATGGACTCAACATTAGTCATAAAGAACTCATATACTTATTGCAAAAATCTACAAGTTATCAAAGCAAAGTACTACGTGCATGCTCCTAGGGGGATAGATTGGTAGGAAAAGACCATCGCTCGTCCCCGACCGCCACTCATAAGGAAGACAATCAATAAATAAATCATGCTCCGACTTCATCACATAACGGTTCACCATACGTGCATGCCACGGGAATCACAAACTTCAACACAAGTATTCTTTAAATTCACAACTACTCAACTAGCATGACTCTAATATTATCACCTCCATATCTCAAAACAATTATCAAGCATCAAACTTATCTTAGTATTCAACGCACTCAAAAGAAAGTTTCACATATCTTGAATACCAAGTATATTAACATTAAGCGAATTACCATGCTATTAATGACTCTCAAAATAATCTATGTGAAACATGAGAGTTCATCTATTTCTTAAAAATAAAACTACCACCATGCTCTAAAAGGTATAAGTGAAGCACTAGAGCAAACAACAAACTACTCCAAAAGATATAAGTGAAGATCAATGAGTAGTCGACTAATTATGTAAATATGTGAAGACTCTCCCATTTAATAATTTCAGATCTTGGTATTGTATCCAAACAGCAAGCAAAACAAAATAAAATGACATGATGCTCCAAGCAAAACACATATCATGTGGTGAATAAAAATATAGCTCCAAGTAAAGTTACCGATGAACGAAGACGAAAGAGGGGATGCCTTCCGGGGCATCCCCAAGCTTAGGCTCTTGGTTGTCCTTGAATATTACCTTGGGGTTCCTTGGGCATCCCCAAGATTAGGCTCTTGCCACTCCTTATTCCATAGTCCATCGAATCCTTACCCAAAACTTGAAAACTTCACAACACAAAACTTAACAGAAAACTCGTAAGCTCCGTTAGTATAAGAAAATAAAATACCACTTCAAGGTACTATAATGAACTCATTATTTATTTATATTGGTGTTAAACCTACTGTATTTCAACTTCTCTATGGTTTATAAACTATTTTACTAGACATAGATTCATCAAAATAAGCAAACAACACATGGAAAACAGAATCTGTCAAAAACAGAACAGTCTGTAGTAATCTGGATTAAACGTATACTTATGGAAATCATAAAATTCTGAAATAAATTGCTGGACCTGAGGAATTTATCTATTAATCATCTTCAAAAAGAATTAACTAAATAGCACTCTCCAAATAAAAATGGCAGCAATTCTCGTGAGCGCTAAAGTTTCTGTTTTTTACAGCATGATCAACAAGACTTTACCCAAGTCTTCCCAAAGGTTCTACTTGGCACAAATACTAATTAAAAGATAAAACCACATCTAAACAGAGGCTAGATGGATTATTTATTCCTAAACAGAACCAAAAAGCAAGAAACAAAAATAAAATTGGGTTGCCTCCCAACAAGCGCTTATCGTTTAATGCCCCTAGCTAGGCATTATGATTTCAATGATGCTCACATAAAAGATAAGAATTGAAACATAAAGAGAGCATCATGAAGAATATGACTAGCACATTTAAGTCTAACCCACTTCCTATGCATAGGGATTTTGTGAGCAAACAACTTATGAGAACAATAATCAACTAGCATAGGAGCGTAACACAAGCATAGCTTCAAAAATTTAAGCACATAGAGAGGAAACTTGATATTATTGCAATTCCTACAAGCATATATTCCTCCCTCATAATAATTTTCAGTAGCATCATGAATGAATTCAACAATATAACCAGCACCTAAAGCATTCTTTTCATGATCTACAAGCATAGAAAATTTACTACTCTCCACATAAGCAAAATTCTTCTCATGAATAATAGTGGGAGCAAACTCAACAAAATAGCTATCATGTGATTGAAAATTAAGATCAGGATGATAAGTTTCATGGTTATCATTATTCTTTATAGCATACGTGTCATCGCAATAATCATCATAGATAGGACGCATTCTTTCATCATAGTAAATTTGCTCATCAAAGCTTGGGGGACAAAAAATATCATCTTCATCAAACATAGCTTCCCCAAGCTTGTGGCTTTGCATATCATTAGCATCATGGATATTCAAGGAATTCATACTAACAACATTGAAATCATGCTCATCATTCACATATTTAGTGCCAAACAATTTAGAGATTTCTTCTTCTAGCACTTGAGCACAATTATCCTTTCCATCATACTCACGAAAGATATTAAAAAGGTGAAGCGTATGAGACAAACTCAATTCCATTTTTTTGGTAGTTTTCTTTTATAAACTAGACTAGTGCTAAAACAAGAAACAAAAAGATTCGATTGCAAGATCTAAAGATATACCTTCACTTACCTAGCCTCCCCGGCAACGGCGCCAGAAAAGAGCTTAGTTGACGGGGTGTGAGTGTCGCTTACCTAGCCTCCCCGGCAACGGCGCCAGAAAAGAGCTTGATGTCTACTACGCAACCTTCTTCTTGTAGACGTTGTTGGGCCTGCAAGTGCACAGGTTTGTAGGACAGTAGCAAATTTCCCTCAAGTGGATGACCTAAGGTTTATCAATCCGTAGGAGGCGTAGGATGAAGATGGTCTCTCTGAAGCAACCCTGCAACCAAATAACAAAGAGTCTCTTGTGTCCCCAACACACCCAATACAATGGTAAATTGTATATGTGCACTAGTTCGGCGAAGAGATGGTGATACAAGTGCAAAATAGATAGTAGATATAGGTTTTTGTAAACTGAAAATATAAAAACAGCAAGGTAGTGAGTGGTAAAAGTGAGCGTAAACGGTATTGCAATGATAGGAAACAAGGCCTAGGGTTCATACTTTCACTAGTGCAAGTTCTCTCAACAATAATAACATAGATAGATCATATAACAAGCCCTCAACATGCAACAAAGAGTCACTCCGAAGCCACTAATAGCGGAGAACAAACGTAGAGATTATGGTAGGGTACGAAACCACCTCAAAGTTATTCTTTCAAATCAATCCGTTGGGCTATTCCTATAAGTGTCACAAACAACCCTGGAGTTTTTACTAGAATAACAGCTTAAGATACAAATCAACCAAAACCCTAATGTCACCTAGATACTCCATTGTCACCTCAAGTATCCATGGGCATGATTATACGATATGCACCACACAATCTCAGATTTATCCAACCAACATAAAAGTACTTCAAATAGTGCCCCAAAGTTTCTACCGGAGAATCAAGAACGTGTGCCAACCCCTATGCATAGGTTCATGGGCGGAACCCGCAAGTTGGTCACCAAAACATACATCAAGTGGCACGTGATATCCCATTGTCACCACAGATAAGCACGGCAAGACATACATCAAGTGTTCATAAAAGACTCAATCCGATAAGATAACTTCAAAGGGGAAACTCAATTCATCATAAGAGAGTAGAGGGGGAGAAGAAACATAAGATCCAACTACAATAGCAAAGCTCGGAATACATCAAGATCGTGCCATAGATGGAACACGAGAGAGAACACGAGAGAGAGAGATGAAACACATAGCTACTGGTACATACCCTCAGCCCCGAGGGTGAACTACTCCCTCCTCATCATGGATAGCGCCGGAATGATGAAGATGGCCACCGGAGATGGATCCCCCCTCCGGCAGGGTACCGGAAAGGGGTTCCGATTGGTTTTTTGTGGTTCTGGAGGCTTGCGGCGGCGGAACTCCCGATCTATCTTCTGTTCTGGAAGTTTTAGGGTACGACGGTATATATGGGTGAAAGGAGTACGTCGGTGGAGCTACGGGGGCCCCACGAGGCAGGGGGGCGTGCCCCCCACCCTCGTGAGCACCTCCCGTATCTTCTGACGTGGGGTCCAAGTCCATCAGGTGGGTTTTCTTCCAAAAATAACTTCTCCAGTTGATTTCGTTCCGTTTTGACTCCGTCTGATATTCCTTTTCCTCGAAACACTGAAATAGGCATAAAACAGCAAATCTGGGCTGGGCCTCCGGTTAATAGGTTAGTCCCAAAAATAATATAAAAGTGGAAAATAAAGCCCAATATTGCCTAAAACAGTAGATAATATAGCATGGAGCAATCAAAAATTATAGATACATTGGAGACGTATCAGGTGGCTACGGTGGCCTCGTATCCGGCAGGCATCCTGGTTCAGGAGTGCGCGGGACTGGTGGGTGCCCCATACCCGGCATGTGTCTTGGATGGGACGTCAGGTCTTAAATGCTAGGTTTGACTGCGAGGTCTGTTTGGTATTAGGCCCAGACTATCAGCATCCCTACATCAATTGGATAGGAGTAGCGACATATGTTGCCTAGACGATCGCTTTAGTCTTACTGTTGTATGACTTTGTAAGGTCTTGTGTGAATAATTAATAAAGTGGCCGCATGCATCGTCCAGATGGAGAGGCCGGGGTCCTCCTCCATTTCTAAAAATACCTTTCTTCTGATCCATTCATTTGAACCAAACACATAAATTGTGTCCGCACATGAAAAATTCCCAGCCATATGTTTTCCTCTACTTTACCTTTGAAGTTTCAACCAACGAGGCCCTTAAGCTACGCGATTGATGATGTAGGAGAAGTGGCGGTGAAGGTGAGATGAAATGTTAGGGCTAAATATGGCGAGTGGGCGGCGGAAAGAGCATACAAATCTAACATGGTCAGTGGATACCGAGAAAGGAGGGGCTCATGACAGCTGCTTTCATCAGGAGATCTCGGATTAGATGGGTCAATCAACTCATGTTGTCTGATAGGAAGTAGTGGAATGAGACCCTCATAAGACAAATTTTTCATCCATTTGATGCTGATGAAATATGCAAACTGAACATCCCAACATCGTAGGTGGGTGATTGCATCGCATGGCACTGTGAGAAGAGTGAAATCTTCTCTGTCAAGAGTGCCTATAAACTCGACGGCGCTCAGTCTTAATCAAGTGGCCCTGAATCCTTCGAGCTCTTCCAGGTACCCTAACGATCGAAGTATATGGGATCTAGTTTGGAAAACTAAAGTGCACGGGAAGGTTTTTATTTTTGCCTGGAGGGTGGCCACAAATACCCTTACCACTAAAAAAACAAGTGGAAAAGAACCCTCGAAGTGGATGCAACATGCAATATTTGTGGACACTGCATCGAAGATGAACACCATGAGGTTGTCATGTGTACAAAAAGTGGAGCCCTAAGAGCAGCAATGAGAGAAATCTAGGACTTGTGTGCAGAGAGGAAGCTTTGGTATACGGGGGGTGGTTGGCTGGAGGTTACCCTGTACTCAGAAAATAAGGAGATGCGCGCCAAGGTGCTGCTATTGTTATGGCGTTGCTGGTACTTCTGAGAGGTATGTATTCGTAACAATGGAAAGGAGACCATTCTAGGCTCGGTGCAGTTTCATGAGAAGTACGAGGAGGAGTACTGATCGGCTGCTAAATTCGAGGATGGGACAGTCGGAAAGAAGATAGTAGGGAACAGAGGAGAGATGTGCGTGATTGCCAGGGACGCGCCTGGCTATAAATGGTGCCCACCAGCCCCAGGGGTCATCAAAATTAACATAGACACTGCTTTTCTAGATGAAAACCGGATAGAGTGGAATGGTCCTTCATAGAAAAAGTTATGACCCAGCTGGGTTTCTCGTCTGAATTTGTGGCGTTGATAAACAAATGCATGTGCACAGTTCAGTTCAGGTTCAAGATCAATAATTCATGTACAGATACAGTTGTACCGGGTCGGGTTTTGAGGCAAGGCGACCCAATCTCTCCTTACTTATTTTTGATATGTGCGGAAGGGCTATCAGCGTTACTAAATCATGTTGAATCTACTGGTCAGATTAGGGGTATTAGAGTGGCCCCGGAGGCGCCAACGGTAAAACACCTATTATTTGAAGATGACTCTTTACTCCTCATGGAAGCTACTGAGGAAAGTGCGGAAGCGGTTAACAGTATTCTTGAGGTGTACGAGAGGGGCTCTGGCCAAACTATCAACCGTGACAAATCTGTTGTGCTTTTCAGTAAGAATACTTCAAACCAGAGGAAGTTGCACTTTCTGCACCTTTTGGGATTACAGTCCGAGGGACAACAAGGCAAGTATCTTGGTTTACCTTGCTATGTCGGAAGATCGCGCCAGAAGTGCTTCGAGTATATCCGGGACAGAATCTGGGAATTGTTGCAAGGGTACAAGATTAAATTTTTGTCAAGGAAGGGAAAAGAAATTCTGATTAAGACTGTCGCACAAGCAATTCCTACCTACGCCATGGCCTGTTTTGATTTGACAAAAAGTCTATGTGAGAGCATCTGCCACATGATTTGTCGGTTTTGGTGGGCGAACCAAGAGGATGAGCAAAAACACCATTGGGTCGGCTGGGAAAGAATGACACTACCAAAGGAGCAGGGCGGCCTAGGTTTTAGAGACCTACATTCCTTCAATATGGCCATGATGGCCCGTCAAGTGTGGCGACTAATCCAAGACCCGGAATCGTTGTGTGCTCGTGTCTTACGGGCGAAATATTATCCGGACAGGGATCTATTCTCGGCAAGGGCAATTCCCGGAATAAGCTATGTATGGCGCAGTATATTGCAAGGTTTGGAGGTAGTGAAGGAGGGAATGGTTTGGCGGGTGGGGGATGGTGAGAACATTCGTATCTGGCAGGACCCGTGGCTCCCTATTGGTGCTGTCAGATTTCCAAGATCCCCTCATCGTAACTCCCTCCTGACAAAAGTGGCTGAGCTAATTGACCCGCTCATGAATTCTTGGGACTCATAGCTCGTTAGGCCAACCTTCAATGAGGAGGAAGCACAAGTGATCCTACAAATCCCTCTTTTTGAACACCATGAGGACTTTGTTGCTTGGCAATTCGATAATAAAGGGATGTTCTCTGTCAGGTCGGCCTACAGGATCCATGTGGAACTACAACAGCGTCAAAGTCCACGGCAACGAGGAGAGAATTCTGATGGGATAGAGGAGGATCAGAGGGTGTGGCGACAGCTCTGGAAGATCAGGTGCCCAGGGGAGGTCCATCACTTTTTGTGGCGGTTCGCGCACAATAGCCACCCAATGCTGAGAAACGTAGAACGGATTGGGGTGGAACTGGATACGACCTGTGTTGTGTGCCATAGATTGCATGAAGATGGTGGGCACCTGTTTTTGCGTTGCAAGGAAGTGAAGAGGATGTGGAGGGCCTGTGACATGGAGGAGACTAGACTAAATCTGCTTGCCTGTTCATCACCACGACGGCTCCTGACTTGCGTTTTCGCCCTGCCGGAAAATGAGAAGTTAGGAGTCATTTGTCTCCTTTGGCTTTGGTGGACGGAAAGGAACAAGGCAAATCACAACCAGACCAGGGCCACAGTGCAAGAATTCTGCTTCCTCCTGGCAAAAAAACATCTCTGAATGGAAGGAATTATGTGCTTCACCAGCGAAGGGATCATTGCGGGAACGGCCATGGTGGACCAAACCTGCGGTCGACCTCGTAAAGGTAAACATTGACGGAGCTTTTGATCAGACTTCGAAACAAGCGGGGTGGGGATGCGTTGGACGGGATCATACGGGTGATGTCCTCCTTGCTGCAGCCGGCAGCCTAGCAAACATCAGTGAGCCTTTACATGCTGAAGCGGCTGGACTTTTAAATGCAGTTACATTAATAGAGAGCCATGGAATGGGACGGGTGATCTTTGAAACGGACTGTTTAGGTCTTCATCAAGCTGTTACTACTATCATGCTGGACCGATCTTCACTTGGTACCTTATTCCGAGAGATCAAGTATCGCCTGCAGCTTGCGTTCGTTGGCTGGGTAACCTTCCAAACTTTGTAACCGTTGCAGTGACCGCCGACTTGGTCGGTCCGACGTGATTAATGGAATGCTCGGTGTTCCAGTTAAAAAAAAAAGAAACCAGCGATAAACATCATATACATTATACGTGACTCTTCATTTAAGGTAGAAATAAAACATTATATACAAACACACATATATCATACCCATAAACTGAAGTACACGTCCTATTAATGCACATCTACAAATCAGGAAGAGCGGGGCAGAATTTAAACGTTTGTAGACGGAGTCGTGCCACAACAAATCCACCATGCGCCAAGTACTTGATGCACAATCAATACAAAAGGTACTAGCACAGTACTTTAATGCCAAACACGCTCTAGGAGGACATGAACCAAAATTGGTCCATGAACGTACTTTGAAAAGAAAAGAAAAATCAAAATCTGAGCCCTTCGTAGCTGAGCTTGGGCAAGTACTGCACACTATTTTTAACTCACGCAGCTCCGGTGGCCCCCCTCAGGGGATCTACTAGAAATTACTACTCGGTGATATTTTATTTTATTTTTCTGCGGGTGAGTTGGTGATTAAAGCAGCAAAATTTTATCCAGATCATCCACGCCTCCCATGATCCATGGAACCAGCCTTCAGACTGTGGATCCATTAAAGAAAAATTGAAGAGTTCGGATCACCGGATCAGGGAAGTGCAACTTCACTCGCTCACTGCCGGTCCAGTGCACAGCACGTGCCGCTTTTAGTACGGCACATTTTCTTCTTCTCCTTCTTCCCCAAGATTCCATCCATGCCGTAGGACGAGGAGGCTAGGCCAGCAGGCCTAGAGAAGCATCTTCGTACTCCTGATTGGACCTGAGCTGCGGGGTGGGGCCACCAGCCATAGGCCGTTCGGCGGCGCGGTTGGCCGGAACCTGGAGGCCCGTCACGAGCTAGCGGGACGCGTGCGTCAGCGACTCGGCGGCCTTTTCGCTTCGCCAGTAGTAATACCGAACCGCGTCCTCGGCTCCGTTCGCTCTCGGTCAGCAACGACCGAGCGCGAAGACAACTTTATGACCACCGCTGTAGATACTGTGAGGTGAGCGCATACGTGTCGAGATCTCAGACTCCGTGGGGCGGCATCGCGGTTGGTCAAAACGGTTGGCAGCGACCGCACACCGCACTTGAGGCTGCCTTCCGTGCGGCCGTGGGTGTATATTGGCCCTGGCCAAGCTGTCGAAAGGCACAGGACCATTGCCCAATTCACATTCACTCATCACACGGGTTTGAGTTAGGCTGGTCATAGTGGGGAGTAACTTATGCTAGTGGCATGTATATGACATTAGTCTAAGTTACCACCTTCATAGTGCAAAGTAACATAATACTAGTGTCATAGATGAATTCATTTATTAGCTTGTAGACTCATATTGTCTTGAAAAGCGCTATATTATAGTAACATACTCCCTCCGTCCGCGAATAAGTGTACTTCTAGCTTTTGTCCTAAGTCAAAGTTTTAAAATTTTGATCAACTATATACAAAAGAATAGTAACATATATGACATCAAATTGATATATTATGAAAGCACAATTCAAAACGAACCTAATGATAGTAACTTAGTGCCATAAATGTTGCTACTTTTTTCTATAAAGTTGGTCAAGGTTTTAAAATTTTGACTTAAGACAAAAGCTAGAAATACATTTATTTGTGGACGGAGGGAGTATTATGTTACCACTTCTCATTGACTCTTTGCTACATAAGCAAAATTTTCTTAAAATGCGCTATATTACTAGCTAAGTTACTCCTACTATGACTAGCCTTAGACGGAGTCCAAGAAGAATTACCACTGCATGTGCAGCGCCACCAAATACAGAACATTATAATTGTACAGTATAGAATAAGGAATGAACCAGGTAATTTTGTCTCACCTGTTTTACACTGCTACTCAATCCGACTACCACTAGTCAAGCTTATGTTTTAGCCAACCAATGAACCACTCCACAAGATAACACACATAAATTTAAACAAACATTAAGACACGGATGATAAATCTACTGCTTTCTCGCCCCTTTTTTTCTATATCGAATGATGATATATGTACAAGTTTTCACGGCGAGTAGATCATTCCTGCGGGTCATGGGATTAGCGGCGATCCATCCATCCATCAATTTGACGGCAAGATAGGTAGCTGGCTGGTGCCAGGAATTGTGCGTAGCTAGCCTTGTGCTTTCACAGAGTACAGCAGCTCCTGGACATTGGGAGGGACACGGTACATACAGATCATTAGGATGCTGAGGCAATGGCGAAAAGAAGCGGTTAAACAGGCAGTCAATTCAGCGGTAGAATTACCAGGTCCCCAACACCAGAGGCAAGCTTAGGGTAAAGCTCTGAAAGCGAATTCTCCTCCTTGAGCCTTTCCAGGCCGTCGAGCCGCTCCGGTTTTGCCTCGTCGTCTGCGCTGGTGTCTTCGGTTTTAAGCGACCCGTTCATGGAGTTCTTCCTGAAGTATATCTCCACCTCTGCGGCTTGCCGTGACAGCTGAAGAGCAACAAACTGAAACGACGCAGAAACAGGGTAAGCAGGGTCTTCGCTTATTCATTTCGATCTATGCCCACCAAAGTCGTGTCACATTACAAACGGCAAGTGTGTAGAGGCAAGTGATCAGTGATTACCTGGCATAGGTGGCTAACAGAGAATGTTGGCTGGCAGCTGAGATAGGACTTTTCCAGTTTAGGCATGCTTTGTCCATCAAGCGGAGTTAGAGCAAGGTACAGGTTGAACTGCACAACAGAACAGACATATTCAGCAAACCTAATGGACGTAAACCACGGGCCACTGCTTGTACAAGATTGGCCTGGCCCAGGTAGGCCATGTATGTGCATGTGCTGATGTTTTATATTGCCTGTGCAACACTACAAAACACACCAGAATAACACGATACGGACAACAGGACGCATCTAGCCTTTTAGAATGTTTAGTAATCTGAATCTTCCAAAGCATACGTATGAAATAGCAACTCAGATTAATTTTTGGAAGAGACTGTAAATTTAAACTGTTGCAGCGATCTGTTGTTACCTTAGTATCAAATTCATCAGCATTGCGGAGATGATCCACCAACTTGGCAACACGCCCGCCCTTGACCATCCTTCCACTGGAGCCACCGGCACTGCCATGTCGAGTTTGACTGCGGGTGCCATTTTTGCCCCAGGCAAGCATCTCTCCCCGCAGTGGAGAAGTGGCCAAGATATCTCTGGCACCTCCCAAATCATCATTCTCCTCATAGCTGCTATCAACACTGCCAATATTCTTAGCAGGGGATGATCGTGGCACAGGCCACCTCCGAGCTCTCTTCATCTTGACATCTGGTGAACGATCATCAACAGAAGACGATTCTTTGCTGCCATCATTGCCATTTTCTTCTCTCTCGTCGTCATCAATGTCAGTTGGGGCATTATCAGGAGAGCTAGTCCGTCCTCTCTTCTTTGTCCGCATACTCCCACGGGTCTTTCTTGTAGAAGCTATTGCTTTTGCATTGGAGCGCTTCTTCACAAGTGCTTCTGTTTGTCTTCGAAATGTTTCAGCAATGGAATCTTGAATCTTTCATGAGAAATACAGCAAATGTCAACAACAAGAAGACAAATACGGAATGACCAGGACAGATAATTTCATTTCCCGCCAGACATAGACAGACAAATAAACCAACCTTTTTGTTGCGAGTCTTCTCTTCTTCACCAAAAGCAAGTTCCTGACGTATCAAGCAAATTAGAATCAGTGGCAGGTACTACAACAAAAGCTAGATAAACAAGAGTGACAAGACAACTAAGTGTGGCAACTGGAGAAATTATGCATCACCTCTTCCTCGTACTTGTCAATGTCTGGATATAAAGCTAGAATTAAAGCGTCAAAATTAGGATCATCCCTCAAGGAACGTCTGCTCTTGCAGTGGGTGCGGCATGCAGGGCATTCATTATTTCTGCAAAAAACACCACAGCACTTATATTGTCATTGAAATAAAGTATATATTTGGATTTTTCAAAGCCCCAATCAGGTTGGGCTATACATTTTTTAAAATGACACTGTAGACAAATAACGCAAGGGATCATACCCAAGCCGCATGGATTTATCAATGCAGTCCCTACAAAACCGGTGCAAACACTCCATAACCGTTCTTGTTTTCCGGATAATGCCTGCAACAGAGGACCATAAGAGAAGCAAATTCTCAGATATCACAGTTTGAACAGACATTCTACCTAGTTTCTTGTATAAAACTCATCCTAGCTTCTTGATGATGTGGACAGTCCCAACATGCATACTTGAATAACAGAAACATGTGAGCTTTGATGAATGTGCTAGCTTCAACATTGGTAGTAAATAATCACAAAAAGATGTACAGAACACATTATCCTGCTTTAATTACAACTATTACAAGCAATGCTGTCAACACAGAAATCATGAAAACTAAACAGAGTTGCTATCTCTGAATTTGAAAGCAAGTTGACAAGGTTACCTAAGCATATAGGGCACTGCACTTCCTTCCGTATATCCATCAATTTCACCAGTATAAACCTGCATGAGAAAACAATACTGTTTAGCTACCAGTTTCGCTAACAAGAAAGTCAACTCTTCCATTACCAATTGGCATTTTCAATTACTGATTAACAACTTTTGGAACACACAGAAGTGTTCCATGGCATTATTTTTCTTTTTTCAAAGAAATGTGTAGTATAAAGAACATAACGTTCAGGTGTTCACAGTGGGACTACAGGAAACAACGGAAAAAATGGAACCATTAGCACCTTGGGACAACTTGAACACTGGAAAGTCATATTTGACAGGCAGAAGAAGAGTTGATTTGATTCTATTTACCAGCTGAGAAATCTAAGCAGTATCAACAAAATCCAAACGACATGCAATACGTGGTCAACAAAAACAATGTCTAAATAATTATCTGGATCAAAGGGGATCAAATGTGACAAGGTGTGTGTGCTACAATCTGATAACAGAGTATCTAGTGAACAAAATGCTTTCCTGA
The DNA here is from genome assembly GCA_034509565.1 of Triticum monococcum. Lineage (NCBI taxonomy): Eukaryota > Viridiplantae > Streptophyta > Magnoliopsida > Poales > Poaceae > Triticum > Triticum monococcum. The sequence continues at coordinate 555,045,010 of CM067841.1, read as the reverse complement.
CAGGAAACTGCACTGCTCCTACAGCAACAGAGGGGTTGATTTGCACCTCGCATCAGCAGCGAGAAAAGATTCATAGAAGCATCCGTGCATTTCAGTACCGAGGAAAGATTCATAGAACAGCTGATGGAAGGTAAAGCATAATGCTATCACGAGAATAAGAACGCATTTGCATAAAACTGAGTTAAGACACCTAAACAGTGTAAGACCTATCGCAGTCATGGGGGTCAGGACAGCAACAGTAGAAGCAGATAGATATTCAGAGCACGACAGGCCAAGTCATGTCCAAGACACTGCAGGAAACACGAAGAGGCTCCCAATACAGACGAAGGTGGCACCTGCTACAAAACTGAGAAAATCCACTGGAAGATCTTACATGCGCTGGATGAGCTTGAATAGTGTTTGCCATAAGAACATGGTGTCTCCATAGAACAGAACCATTCGACATGATGAACACGGGTGCACGGGTGAGAGGCTGGCCAGGAGCTCACACGGGTCTGAGCATGGCAAGATCATTCAGAAGGTCAGGCTAGTAGCAGCAAAGAGCCGGGACGGAAGAGTTGGCCGTGGCCGCACACGATTCAGAAGCAACAGAAACAGGGAATTCTTCCCGTAGATAGCTGAACCACGACGAACATGACCGCCGGTTCAGATGTGGCTGGCGACTCCGGGGTATCAGCTTGGGTATGCGGCGATCGACCCTGGATGCCGGTCCCAGCATTTGGCGTCGCGAGCACGGCGCCTCCGCTGAGCCGTGTGACGAAAGCATGCATGCTACAGAAAGATCCCATGACTCGGCGGTGACGGGAGCGCTCGCGGCGGCGCGGGACGGAGTAAGCGGCCGGCGCCTGCGCCTGACGACAAGGACGACTCGTGATGGGCTGCCGCCGCCGCCGCCACGAGAAATCCGAGCCAGCATACGAAGCACGACACCACGAAGATCCCATGGCGACAGGAGCGCCGAGCCCGACGAGGTGAGACGATGCGGCCGCTGGTGGTGCCGCCGGCCCGGCGGGACTCCCCGGACGATGACCTCCGGTACCACCCCGGCGAAGCGAAGCTGGCGTACGGGGACGCGGCGTGACGAGGACGGGAAATCGGCAACGGATGCGAGAGGAGGAGGAGATGGGAAGGGGCGGGGCGGGGAGGGAGGAGGGGCGTCGACGGCCCACTTACTCGTCCACGTCGGCGGCTTCGCTCTCCGACGACTGGCTGTCGTCGGCGTCCTCGTCGTCCCCGCCGCTGCCGCCGCCTTCCTCGTGCTCATCCTCCTGCTTCTGCTGCTTCCGCCGCTGCTGCTCCTCGTCCTCGTCGTCCTCCCCCGCATCGGAATCTGCAGAGCCCGTGAAACACGCAAGCCAGTCAGCGACCCCGGCGCCGAAACAGAGGACGCGATGCGCGCATCGCGTGGGACGGCGGGAGATGAGTCGGCGGCGCGCGTCGCTCGAAGCGGAGCTCTCACCGCCACCGCCACCGTCCTTGGGCAGCTCCGCGGAGCCCCCGTTGGGCGCCCCGCCCTCCGTGCCGGAGCCGGCGGCCCCGGCGGCAGCGGCAGCGGCAGCCTCCTCCTCCTCCTGGACGTGGGCGTCGTCCGCGTCGGGCGACGGGTGCGGGCGCTTCTGCGCGGGCATTCCGGCCGGCCGGCCGCCCTCCCCGCTCGTCGGCGCGGCGCTTGGAGAGGACGGGCGCGTGCGGGCGGGCGGGCGAGTGAGAGGGAGGGAGGAGGCAGGAGGTGGGTGGAAGCGGCTCGAGTCGAGGGGGAGGCGGAGAGCGAGAGGAAAAGAAAGGCGAGGCGAGGCAGGGGACGGGGGGTGGGGGGTGGTGCCTGCCTGCCCTCCCCTGTGCTGCGTCGCGTGTAACTTTGGGTTGGTGCGCGTGGCCGCCCCGCCCGACCCGGCCCGGCCCGGCCCGGCCCGCTCCGGAACAAAATTTTAACTTGCGGCTTGCGTACGGTAGGAAAAATAAAGACCGGGGAGGAGGAGGACGGGCTCGACCCCGTCGTCTCCGGCGAGCCGGTCCGTCGGTGAGGTTTTTGGGGTCAACGGCGGACGGCGGCCACCACGCACGCGCTGAGCCGGAGGGATTTTCTGGGGAGGAGGCGCGGGCTGCATTTGCATACGGGACGTGCGTCGCGTACGTAGGCTTGCCCGATGCGGGAAGGTGGTGATGATTGGGAGTGGTACTCGGCTGCGTTGACTAATGTATCGGTGCGAGTTGTGTTCTTCGGCGTGTGGCTACGGGTACGAGGACTATTCGCCTTGTTCCATCCAAGTGAATGTCGATCTAGTATTGGAAGAGAAGAAAAAGGCCTTCGATTAAACTAAGGATACAGTCGTCCTGCCAGGTGGCGGCCTTGGTTATCAGCAAAACCCTCGGTTGAAATGTTATCACTAGAGTACAATTATAGCAGTGCATTTCTCACTAATGCGATTTCCCTTATTTATATGCCATATTTCTCTTCTGATTTCATGCAAGGGAAACTAAATTCATGGTCATGAGTGCTTCGATCGAAGCGGCGGGGTTGTATATCCAGGCCTACAACCGAGTGAGCCTCGTGTCGCTTGTTCCTCATGCGTGCGTCGCGTGATATATACGTCTGCATGGCTGGATCACTTTGGGCGTGGCGGATCCTGAAAGGTCCCCTGGTTTTCTGTCCAGGCGTTACGATGGATATGCACCATGTCGTGTAGTACTATTATGTGCAGGGGTAGGGCGGAACATAGAAAAGTAAAAATGTGCAAACCAAGGGTGGAACTGTGGGCTATATGGATTAAACCCATTTTATTTTGCCATTTTCGCTAATTTCTCAAAGCTTTTGGTCTATGCTCTTGGCTGAAGCCGGGGTTGTCGTGGATCTTGATCCACTGATTAGATGAAAATACCATGTGGTTACTTGCATACTAGGGTCCGAGGAATTGGATTTTCACAAAGCATGCCACACAAGTTCAACCTGGATTAATGCTTTATTCCATCTGTTTGGAGTTGATGGACACACGAGGCCTTTCTCTCACCGTTTTTGGTATTCACCTTTTACTAAGTTTCTAAATTTGAAGGTTCTACCGATAGTTTGAATTTAGTTTACAAGCTCTCTTATTTAAATTTTTTTTTTAAAATCCAACTTAAATTTGGCCATTTGGGTATTTTTATAATTTGTCATTATAGAGGAGTAGTTTTCTCTTATTGTTAGTTCTCTTATTGTTGGTGATATTCATACCTATGTTATTCTTTACAAGATGTACATGCATTAACAAAAAGAACTAACGCCACGGCTAGAGAGAAGGATGCCATAGAGGAACCGCAAGTCATCGCAATTTTATAAAAGTGACAAATAAATTACTGACAATTAGATTAAAATCATTATAGACAATCATGTGGTTTCACTGTAGCTAAATATCCAGCCAAGATGGAAAAAAGAACTCGTCGGCACGTTTAAAAAGAAGTGTACAAGCCAAGGACTTTGATATTGTACATATGTTTTCTTTATTTTTAGAATTATATAAAGGTGCTTGTGGAGTTCAAAATTTAGAAAAACGGATTCCATATATAAATATTAAATTGGTGTACGTAGTTTTTAGAAGTTTTGCGGAAACATGCGTCGACTTGTGGTCTACACTAAAAAAACATGAGATATTTAGCAACATTAAAGCCATTTTATAACCAAAATTCTTAACTTTTTTGTCTAAATTGTTAAAGCGTTTGATCTATGGTCAGGATTGCAGCCAAAGTTTTTTTTGTGAATACGCAAAGCTTGCGTATCATTGCATTGATAGAAGGAATAGAACGAATACAGATAGGGGTACAACACATGACACGAACGCAGACAGGCGTGAACATGGTGTCCGAAGCAGAGAGACAAGGGATGCTCGGCTCGAATGGAAAATAGAACAAAGCTAAACCAAACAAGCCCGACCCAAGGGCGGCAATGTCGAACCAACAAGAGCAGCAACATCTCCAAAACCAAAATAGGGACACCGCGAGCGAACAAGATAGCGCCTTCAAGAAGGAGGACCACACCGAGACGCCGTCGCCATCCGGTCCGGAGGAACCAGACCTAGAGTTTCCCCTGAGCTCGAAGAGGGGCGCAACCACGGGCCTTGACAGCGCATCCAAGAAGGAAACGACATCCGCAGACGCCTTCGCTGCCAACATCGGCAAGCCGAGCAGGGATTTCTCCCTGGCCTGAGGCTGAGGCTGAGTAGGGATTTCTCCCTGTCCTGAGGTTGAGCAATCCCATAGCCATCGTCTCTAGAAACGAAGATGAGGAAGCCAATGCCGGTCGACGCCACCATGTCGGAGGGGGCTGACGGGCTGCATCTGCCATCGGAGGGTGGCACCTCCTCCGAACCTATGAGCATTGGATCTGGCAAAAGGGGAGGTTTTGATGCATACAAGGTAGGGCAGATGGCGAAGCAAACCACGAGGGGGTTGGGTGACAATGAATAGCAACGCCAGCAAGCTAGGACTGGAGGGACGTAGATCCTAGCTGTCGCGGCCATAGCCATCGGGGCATCGGGGAGCCACGCGAGCTGGAAGGAACACAACTACTGGGTCACTGAGGCCGGAGCCACCCGGCAGAAGCTGCCAGCAGCCATGCACACCGGAGGGACGCGGGTCCAAGGTCGCCAGGGCCGGAGCAGCGCCAGCAAGTACCCACCTTGAGGGACTTCATGACTACCACTACCATTGTAGTCTCGTCGCCAACCACCTGAGCCATCAGCGTGGCACGGGGAAGAGGAAGGGCTGCCGGTGACGAAGGAGGCTGCCTGCAGGAAGACAGGTTTCGAGCGGCTCCGCCGCCGACCGCAGTACCCGCAACCAACCCAGGGCTAGAAGCACGAGGTAGAGTTGGGCTACTCGGAGGGAGGGGAGGACTGCTGGGGACGGCGTTCAGTGGCCGTGGCCGGGACGCCGCGCCCGCCGCCAGATCGGCAGAGACCTGCAACAGCTGGGAGGGGGCGCCCGCGCAGGAGCTCGAGGACGTGGTGACGGGGGGAGCGCGCGGGGACGAATCCGCCCTACTGTCGCTTTCCCGGGACGCGGCGTGGCCTCCGGGGTCTGCGCAACGGAAGCGGGGCGGGGGGTGAGCGTCCCGGCGACGGCGGTGGATCTAAGAAAGGCGGGCGGGGTGGGGAGGCGTGTGGGGGTGCGAAGGAATGGATCTGCCCCGCCGCCGCCATCCCGGGGCGCGGTGCAGCTTCGCCGGCCGGCCCTCCGGCGGCGGGTAGCGGGGGCGGGCGGAGTGGCGGCTTCCCGATGGCGACGGATGCGGTTACCCCCGTGTCACCAGGGGCGACGCGGGGGGGGGGGGGGGGAGGGGGGGGGCTTAAATCCACATTGATTATGTTATGTGGTTACTTGCGTACTAGGGTCTGAGTAGTTATATCTTCACGAAGCATGCCACATAAGTTTGACCCACATTAGCGCTTTGCTCCATCCCTTTGGAGTTGATATGACTATGATGCCTTCACTGGGAGCTTTTGGTATTTACTTTACACGATTTAGTTCATAAATTTGAAGTTTCTAGTGATAGTTTGGATTTAGTTTAGATGCTCTCTTATTTGGAAATTTATAAATCCAGTTTAAGCTTTCTAATGTGGTTATCTTTCCTACTTATAAAGAGAGTTGATGGTGAGTTCATATGTGGTCCCAATAAATTTCACAAAAAAATAATACGCTCCTACCCACATGTGAAACTAGCAACCTTCCAACTCATACGTAAGACCTAGCATGAATAAATAAATATAATACCAAATTCATGTGAGAACACACTTGTAACATACAAAACTAACAAAATAGAGTACAACTCAATATCATGATCTTGGGTTTACTTTATGTAACCAACAAATTTTCTAGTTATGTACAATAGCATAAGAGAACAATTTTTGTAGTTATATACAATAGCCATCTCCAAATGCTCCTGTGGGATGACTTCTCTTACTCTTCCACATTAGTTTTTGTTTATGTGGCACATTGTTTTATTAATGGGGATAAAGAATCATCTCTTATCATAAATACGGTCTCGTAGCACAATCCAAGAAAAAGATTGTTGGATATCATTTTCACGTTCTAATTGGACTCACATAGTCTTAATTTAAGTGAATTCTAATGTATTAAATATTAACCTATATAAGATATAGCTCATTAAAATGGCCATTCTAAAATCTATCATCTCCTAAGAGAACATGTGAAGAAATAACACAATGTGTGTGGCCTAAGTTGAGTAATTATAGGTTGTTCCAAAACTCACATGCAACACAAGAAGAGTTGAATCCATTCAATTGTGTGCCGATTCTAACTGTATCACTACCAGAAGTTAAACATTCAAGCAACTCAAAACCTTGTCAGTTTTTGACTTATCGACCAAAACACATGTGGTGAGAATTTCTACCTCCCTCCATTATTTTGGTTGACATGCTCTGTTACTATATTATTTAAAATATCCTTTTATAGTATGCAAAAACATGCCTTTTTGGCAAACTTGAGCCCTCCCATGAAGGGCTTTCCTGGTATATTATCCTCTAAAAGTACAACAGAAGGACCAAAATCCCTCAGTTTTAGATATAACATATGATATTAGAAAATTTATAGTGAAGTCCAAAAGGTACACATGTGCGAAGCCATCACATGCGTCTTTCATTTAAATTATGGGTTTTGTATTATACATGAAATGGTGGCTAAGTAAGTTGGAATTGTTCCAAAACAAGTTACTGTGGCGAATTCTATAACGAAGCCTAAGGCCCCCTTTGTTTGGGCTACATATTCCTGAGAGTCACTTTGCTATGGATTCTTGAGAATCATTTGTGGCTCTGGATCCCTGAGAATTAGAATCTGGTTGTTTGCTTACCCTGTTGTTTGTCAGCTTTAGGAGTTGTGGGTGTTGTGAAATGTCAGTAACACCCTCGACTGTTGACTATGATGTGTATATGCAGATTAAAGCACAAGTTATCTGTTTTGACTTGATAAAGTAAGAACTAGCACAAAAAACACAATATATAGAATATATTGTTCGAGAAATGACACGATGGTATGAATATTTCATCCGAAACATGCATATGAAAGTAACATCCAAAAAAAGAATCAACCCTCATAGTCTTCCATACGAAATATATCATCCGTATATCGACCAACCATCATAATCTTACATACATGCACATATCATCCAAAATATGTACTAACCATCATATATAGTCTTACATGCGTACACATATCATCCAAAATATGCACCAATCATCATAGTCTCATCAAGTAATATGTGAAACTATACTTGATCCACCATCAACCCATTAAAAAATTCCTCACAAGTTGCTTTCATGGTCGCATCTTCGCCAACCACAATATTGGACACATGCCCTGTGGGTAGGGGTTGTAAATTCCCTGGCATGTAGTTCTCACCACGATCACATTTGTCAAACTCCAAGTCTCTCAAATTGCTTTCTCTAATGCAATTGTGAAGTGCCATGCATGCAATGATGATTCGCGCTTGCTTCCCAGGAGGGTAACTTGGCATTTTTTTTGTAAAATACGCCATTTCATCTTCCAGACACCAAATGAACGCTCGATAACATTGCATAGAGATGAATGTGCAAAGCTAAATGTTTCTTTTTTCTCATACGGTGGGAGACCTTGGGAAATTCTCGCACATGGAGGTTTTTCCCTTTGTATGTTTCCTGTTCCTTTCAAGCCATATGTGTATACAAGTGTAAGATGCAACTTATCAAAACAAGGCTTATACATCCTGAACATGTTATAACAATCTTGTGGAGTACTCAAGTTCTCGTAACCCACTGTTGTCCAGTCTTCATATTGTTAAAGAAACAACGATTTTCAAACTTTGCAAACAACTTGGTTGCTATGAAGTACTCATCACTTGCTTCATCTACTCCACATGCCACAACTTCTTCCATTATCTTTTCAATTTTAGCAGCAACACTATTCTTATGTGAGTTCATTGCATCATATTCACTAATCAAGTGGTCAACCATGTGCTTGAAATCCCTTTTAACATGATTCTTTTTAGAGTTGCCATCTATCTTCCCTGGCTCTTTCTTTGCCTTCTTGGCTTGGGTAGTCTGTAGTTATTCCTCCTCGGTTTCATCCTCTTCAAGATCTTCATGCTCTCAAGCTCGCATCATAGAACTTTCTCCAATAACATTGATAATCTCATACATGACACTCATTTACTCCAAATTTTCAGGACCACATTTACAAAATTGCAAGAAGTCCTTGTTCTCCTGAATAAATAAATCATTTGGCACTTGTCAACAAAAAAAAAATTCTACTGCAATATTAGCCACAACACAATTTGATATTATGAGCATGACTTACTTCACCAGATTTTTTCCACCATTCATCATCAGTGACCACGGTGTTCATTTCATCATTCCAACCAAGTCTAGTAGATGTATTCTTTAGGATCACCAATCCCTATAAGTCAGAACATCAAGCAAAAAATACGTTTTTTGGGACTGAACAATTACCTTCTCCTCACAAGTAGGAGATGGGGTAGAGTTAGTACATTGATAAGGGCAACTTACATATATTTCGCATATCAAAGTGTGCCTATTAATAAATCTGAAAATTAGCACAAGTGCTGACTATGGTACATATGTGAAATCTAACGGGAGTTCAACCTAATAATTAGAAGTCCGTACACCAGAACACTGACATATCCGAAATCTGAAGAGGAGATATACACCATGAAGTGAAGAATTTATTTTTTGGGAGAGAAAAATATCACCTCGTCCTCACACGGGTAGGGGACGGGGCAAGGCAGGTGCAGTCAGGGGCCAAGGGGGAACTCCAGCACGGTGCAAGCAGCTTCAACGGTGCAGGCGGAGAACAGGGAAGCCGATGGAGCTAGGGGACAACGCAGGTGGAGCTAGCGGGCGGCGGTGCAGAGGAACTTTGGTGGAAAAAGTTTGTTGGGGGCAGAGGGGCCTAGATCCGCATGCTATGATGGCCATGGGACCGGCGAAGGTGACAGCAGCCAGAGCCCTAGAGAGCCATCGCCTCTCTCTGCTTCTGTTCGATTGTTGTGAGAACGAAAGCAGAGGAGACCCTGTCGGTGAGAATAGGTTGGGTTGAGGACGCGATGGCATTTTCATCATAATAATGGGAAGAAGTTGGCCTAAATCTGAAAAGGGGGTAAGTGGCATCTCGGGAATCAGCAAAATCGTTGATTCTGGCTTATGGGCGCCTCCAACGCATTTTCTAAAAATGATTCTACAAATCTGAGGCAGGAATCTGACTGTTTGTTTGACAATCCAATTTTGGATGGGATAGAATCCAAAAATCACTATCTGTAGCCCAAAAGGAGGCCACCTAAGTATGTTGCCGCTTCCTAAGCGGCAAAAGATGGTATTGGATCATATAGCTCATTCATGAACTTAGTATGGTTCCAAAAAGGCTTTGGTCAATGGAACACTATTGAAGGTAGTTGCTCCATAGCTCAGTTTGAGGAATCAAGGTTTGACCAGTGCTTCATATATATACAAAGCCAAGTCCACACAAATTATGAATTTTGAGAAAGCGTGAAAACGCGAGAATGTGCAAAGGTACACACAAACATGAGGTTGTTAGATCCTTTGGACAAAGACTATACCACAAGCAAATCATATTTTACACCGGTATGCCACATGTGTGAAGTGCATTAGCATTGACTAGATTATTGACTCTAGTGCAAGTGGGAGTTTGTAGGAGATATGCCCTAGAGGCAATAATAACAGTTATTATTTATTTCTGAGTTCCTAATTGGATTTTATATTCTTTGTTATAACTGCAATGGTCCTTCAGTCTGTATATCCATAAAGTCTTGGAGGAAAACCCGTATGCATGTGTGGAATAATAAACAGTAATTGTATTCCTAGTCATGCCTTTAAGACTAGCTCAAGTGTTGCATGATGATCACATTTTCCTGATCATGTGAATGTCTATGCCAACAACTTTGAGGACCCAATGTTAGAAGAACACTTGCATTGAATCAACCCAAATTGATGATTATGCTATGAGATACATTTGTCACAAGTTAATGGCCAACAACACAAAGAAAGTTAATGTTTGCATAATTCCTTAGACCATGAGAGTATTGTTGATTTCCTATTAACTGACCTGGTCGATGATTTGGTGTAGGCTGCTGAAGATAACAAGACAAAGCCTGAAGACAGCAAGGCAACCCCATTATTTCTCTCTAATAAATCCACTGAAGGTAATATGGCAATAACTCTTGATTAATCTGTTTAGTTTCCCCTCTAATTTAGGTTATGATGCATTAGTCGAGACACTCTCTACTAACAGTGATACAAGCCTGCCAAAATCGCCATCTGAATCTATTTAGTTTCCTCTTTCTCGAATCCAACAGAAAAGATGTACGTTGGTGAACCAATTAGTGGCTGACGCAATGCTGGAAATCATGGAGGAATCAAAGGTGCACATTCTTGCGCAACAACAACGGATCGATGATTTTAGTGAGAGTATAAAAAAGAAAAACGAACTTGCTGACATCTTATGGGCATCATCCGTGTTGAGGTTGCAGATCATTAAGCTCTCTTCATTTATTTGCACTGGCATCATTCTTTGATTGCCCAGTGCATGTAATTTCTTGTAACATATGTTTTGATGTGCTACGTTTTCCTTGCATGCCGTATATTTGCTTATCGTGGCTCGCACTCCAGCTTTCTGGGTCGAAAGCTCAACTAGCGTCAAACAAGCCAAAATATGCAATGAAATTAATAACTATAACAAAGCAACGTGGGCCCTTTATCGAGAGGAACGACTCACTGCCCATAATGGGCCACGTGATGGGCTCAAGTTACTAGCTGGGCCAAAATTGGCTTGGGCCCTTGATGGACCCGATTTGCCGCTATCCATAAATGGTCCGATGGGCCAAAATCAATGTATAATAATTGGGCTACAGCCATGCAGGAACTTTAGCGGGCCCAATTAGTTGACGGGTTGTTAATAGGGCGAAAGCTCGATTGGGCCACAATAATTGGAACAAGCCAACGGGCCAGTAGTAGACCTAAAATAGACCTCAGTTAATGCTTGACCGATTTCCATGTCGGGCCGGCCAAAATCCAAGCGGGCCATAAGTGGGTCGATAAACAACATGAGCTGTTAACACTACTGGAAACAACGAATGTGCCATCAATCAGATCTTTGTCGTCTGCTAGTGGACGGCAAAGAAGGTCTCTGTCATCCGCTTCCAAAAAACGGATGACAAAGAATGGGCTGACGGCAAAGACCCTATTTGCCATCAGCCAATTCTTTGTTGTCCGCTGGCGGATGGCAAAGAGATGGACAGGGCCCAGTGGAGGTCCAAACCCTGACGGCCCACCAACCCACCTCTTTGCCGTCTGCTAGCGGACGACAAAGATTTAACTATGTAACAGTCATTCCCCCGCCTCCTCTCTCTCTGTCTTCTCTCTCCCTAACCCCACCGCGCTGTCAGTCAAATCGCTCCCGACCCCCACCGCGCCCCGATCGCACACCACCGCCCCGCACCCCACCGTCGCCCCCAACCGCCTCCCGTCCGCGACCACACGGCGCCCCTGCCCGCCGCCTGCTGCCACATCGCTCCGCCCCCCCTCGCCGCTCCTGCACGCCGCCCCGCCACCCCGGAACACCGCCCCGCTGCACGGCCCCACCGACGCCCCCCCGCCTGGCCCCGGCCGCCCTGCCGCCCCGCCCCCTCCCCGACGCCCCACCACCCCGACCCGCTGGCATCGGCCTCCTCCACCTCCCCCACTCCGGTGAGCCCCCTCCCCCTCTTTTTTCAGTAGTTTAGGTTTTATCTTGTTTTTGAGGTCTAGGTTTAGATTTAGTTTAGTTTAGGTTTAGTTTATTTTAGTTTAGTTTAGATTTAGTTTGGTTTAGGTTTAGGTTTTTGTTTTATAGGTTTAGGTTTATATTTAGTTTATTTTAGGTTTAGTTAAGAAGAAAGAAGAAAGACGAAAAAAAAGAAAATAAGAAGAAGAAGAAGAAGAAGAAGAAGAGAAGGTTAGGGGTGCGTCGGCGCTGACGGAACCGGGCCGAGGTTAGGGGTGGGTCGGTGTCGACGGAACCGGATCGAGGTTAGGGGCGCCGACGGAACAATGGTGTTCGACAGGACCACCGAGGAGGCGAGGGGTTGATGGTCGAGGATCTTCCGGTCCGAGTGCTGACCGACTAGTGTCGTAGCTTAAGATGAAGACGTCCCCAAGCTGAAGGTCATGAGCGTGGGTGAACTGCTTCCATCCATGCATGAATAACAGATGGAAGCAGTTCGCCAGCGCAGATGGCCTTCAGCCGGGGCACGTTCACATCTTAAGATATGACAATAGCCACATCATGCTCACAGTGAAGGCGTTCGACATGACCACTGAGCGGGCGAGGGGTCGAGGGTCTAGGGGTCGATGGTCGAGGATCTTCCGGTCCGAGTGTTGACCGACTGGTGTCGTAGGTTAAGATGAGGACGTCCTTGAGCTGAAGGTCATGAGCGTGGGTGAACTGCTTCCATCCGTGCACGAATAACGAATGGAAGCAGTTCGCCAGCGTTGATGACCTTCAGCTCGGGCACGTCCGCATCTTAAGATATGACAACAGCCGCACCATGCTCATAGTGAAGGTGTTCAAGAGGACCATCGAGGGGGCGAGGGGTCAAGGGTCTAGGGGTCGATGGTCGAGGATCTTCCGGTCCGAGTGTTGACCGTCTGGTGTCGTAGCTTAAGATGAGGACGTCCCTGAGCTGAACCTCGACCCAGATCGGGCCGAAACAAGAAGCAGTTGTTCACTCAAGATCGGGCCGAAACCAAGCAGGTGCTAGTCGAGGAAGATGGGTCCTCAGGAGCCACGTTCACCATAGGCGCCAACCTCGACCCAGATCAAGAGGAGGCATTGGTGAGGTTCCTGCGCGTGAACAAGGATGTATTCGCCTGGGAACCCAAGCAGCTAGTAGGGGTCCCAAGAGGGGTGATCGAGCATCACTTGAGGGTGTGCCCTGTGAAGCAGAAGGCGCGGCGACAGTCCACACAGAAGCAGTCCTTCATCGTCCAGGAAACCCGCAAGCTGGAGGCAGCAGGTGTCATTCGCAAGGTTCGGTACCCTGAATGGCTGGTGAACCCCGTCGTCGTATCAAAGAAAGGCGGGAAGGAGCGCATGTGTGTTGACTTCACCAACCTTAACAAGGCCTGTCCCCAAGACACGTTGCCGCTCCCACGCATCGACCAGATCGTCGACTCCATAGCTGAATGCGACCTGTTTTGCTTCCTGGACACATTTTTAGGTTATCACCAGATGAAGATGGCAGTGGAGGATGTGGAGAAGACGACCTTCCTAACCCCGTGTGGGGTATACTGCTACACTTGCATGTCGTTCGGGCTGCGCAACGCAGGCGCGACCTTCCAACGGCTGATGCACATCACCCTAGGTCAGCAGATCGGGAGGAACGCTGAGGCCTATGTTGATGACATTGTGGTAAAGTCTAGGGAGGCAAGAACTTTGATTCAAGACCTGGAGGAGACTTTCGCAAGCCTGCGCCAGGTAGACCCGCGGCTCAACCCAGAGAAGTGCGTGTTCGGTGTCCCCTCTGGCAAGCTGCTGGGTTTCCTCGTGTCCCACAGGGGGATCGAGGCTAACCCGGAGAAGGTCAAGGCGATAGAAGACATGAGCCTGATACGTCTCCAATGTATCTATAATTTTTGATTGCTCCATGCTATATTATCTACTGTTTTGGACATTATTGGGCTTTATTATCCACTTTTATATTATTTTTGGGACTAACCTACTAACCGGAGGCCTAGCCCAGAATTGCTGTTTTTTTGCCCATTTTAGGGTTTCGAAGAAAAGGAATATCATACAGAGTCCAAACGGAATGAAACCTTCGGGAACGTGATTTTCTCACCGAACATGACCCAGGAGACTTGGACCCTACGTCAAGAGACAAAGGAGGAGGCCACGAGGTAGGGGGGCGCGCCTATCCCCCAGGCGCGCCCCCCACCCTCGTGGGCCCCCTGTTGCTCCATCGACGTACACCTTCCTCCTATATATACCTATGTACCCCCAAACGATCAGATACGGAGCCAAAACCCTAATTCCACCGCTGAAACTTTTTGTATCCACGAGATCCCATCTTGGGGCCTGTTCTGAAGCTCCGCCGGAGGGGGCATCAATCACAGAGGGCTTCTACATCATCACCATAGCCCCTCCGATGAAGTGTGAGTAGTTTACCTCAGACCTACGGGTCCATAGTTATTAGCTAGATGGCTTCTTCTCTCTTTTTGGATCTCAATACAATGTTCTCCCCCTCTCGTGTGGAGATCTATTCGATGTAATCTTCTTTTTGCGGTGTGTTTGTTGAGACCGATGAATTGTGGGTTTATGATCAAGTCTATCTATGAACAATATTTGAATCTTCTCTGGATTCTTTTATGTATGATTGGTTATGTTTGCAAGTCTCTTCGGATTATCAGTTTGGTTTGGCCTACTAGAGTGATCTTTCTTGCAATGGGAGAAGTGCTTAGCTTTGGGTTCAATCTTGCGGTGTCCTTTCCCAGTGACAATAGGGGCAGCAAGGCACGTATTGTATTGTTGCCATCGAGGATAACAAGATGAGGTTTTCATCATATTGCATGAGTTTATCCCTCTACATCATGTCATCTTGCTTAAGGCGTTACTTTGTTTTCATGAACTTAATACTCTAGATGCATGCTGGATAGCGGTCGATGAGTGGAGTAATAGTAGTAGATGCAGGTAGGAGTCGGTCTACTTGTCTCGAATGTGATGCCTATATATATACATGATCATACCTAGATATTCTCATAACTATGCTTAATTCTGTCAATTGCTCAACAGTAATTCGTTCACCCACCATAGAATACCTATGCTCTTGAGAGAAGCCACTAGTGAAACCTATGGCCCCCGGGTCTATCTTCATCATATTAATCTTCCAATACTTAGTAATTTACTTTGGTTTTATTTTACTTTGCATCTTTATCATAAAAATACCAAAAATATTATCTTATCATATCTATCAGATCTCACTCTCGTAAGTGGCCGTGTAGGGATTGACAACCCCTTATCGCGTTGGTTGCGAGGATTTATTTGTTTTGTGCAGGTGCGAGGGACTCGCGCATAGCCTCCTACTGGATTGATACCTTGGTTCTCAAAAACTGAGGGAAATACTTACGCTACTTTGCTGCATCATCCCTTCCTCTTTGGGGAAAACCAACGCAGTGCTCAAGAGGTAGCAGAGCCCACCACAAACTCTCAAGGAGATGCAGAAGATTGCAGGCTGCATGACCTCTCTAGGGCGCTTCATCTCCAAGCTGGGAGAGCGCCCTGCCATTCTTCAAGCTGATGAAGAAGAAGGGCTCGTTTGAGTGGACCCCGGAGGCTGACCAAGCATTTCAAGACCTTAAGAGATACCTGACGAGCCCTCCGGTGATGGTGGCACCTCGCCCTCTCGAGCCCCTGGTTCTTTACCTTTCCGCCACTCCCTACTCTGCTAGCGCAACCCTAGTGGCGATTCAGGAAAAGTGCCAGGCTAAGGGGCTGTCGCGCCATGCCGCGCCCCCAGCCGAGGCGATACAGGACCTAGAGGGCACCGCAAAGGATGCAGTGAAGGAAATATGCCCTAGAGGCAATAATAAAGTCGTTATTTATATTTCCTTATATCATGATAAATGTTTATTATTCATGCTAGAATTGTATTAACCGGAAACTTAGTACATGTGTGAATACATAGACAAACAGAGCGTCACTAGTTTGCCTCTACTTGACTAGCTCGTCGAATCAATGATGGTTATGTTTCCTAACCATAGACATGAGTTGTCATTTGATTAACGGGATCACACCATTAGAGAATGATGTGATTGACTTGACCCATCCGTTAGCTTAGCACGATGATAGTTTAGTTTGTTGCTATTGCTTTCTCCATAACTTATACATGTTCCTATGACTATGAGATCATGCAACTCCCGAGTACCAGAGGAACACTTTGTGTGCTACCAAACGTCACAATGTAACTGGGTGATTATAAAGGTGCTCTACAGGTGTCTTTGATGGTGTTTGTTGAGTTGGCATAGATCGAGATTAGGATTTGTCACTCCGAATGTCGGAGAGGTATCTCTGGGCCCTCTCGGTAATACACATCACTATAAGCCTTGCAAGCATTGTGACTAATGAGTTAGTTGCGGGATGATGCATTACGGAACGAGTAAAGAGACTTGCCAATAACGAGATTGAACTAGGTATTGAGATACCGACGATCGAATCTCGGACAAGTAACATACCGATGACAAAGGGAACAACGTATGTTGTTATGCGGTTTGACCGATAAAGATCTTCGTAGAATATGTAGGTGCCAATAGGAGCATCCAGGTTCCGCTATTGGTAATTGACCGGAGACATGTCTCAGTCATGTCTACATAGTTCTCGAACCCATAGGGTCCGCACGCTTAACGTTCGGTATTACGAGTTTATGTGTTTTGATGTACTAAAGATAGTTCGGAGTCCCGGATATGATCACGGACATGACGAGGAGTCCCGAAATGGTTGAGACATAAAGATTGATATATTGGACGACTATATTCGGACACCGGATGAGTTCCGGGGGTCACCGGATATTTATCGGAGTGCCGGAGGGGTTATCGGAACCCCCGAGGGAACTAATGGGCCAACATGGGCCTTGTGGGAGAGAGAGGAGAGGGCCTAGGGCTGGCCGCGCCCCCCTTGGGAATCCGAATTGGACAAGGAGGGGGGTGGCGCGCCCTCTTTCCTCCCTCTCTCCCTCTCCTTCCTTCCCCCTTCCCCCTTCCTAGTTGGAATAGGAAAAGGGGAGTACTACTCCTACTAGGAGGAGGACTCCTCCTCTCCTTGGCGCGCCCCAAGGCCGGCCGGCCTCCCCCTTGCTCCTTTATATACGGGGGCAGGGGCACCCTAGAACACACAAGTTGATTGTTTCCAGCCGTGTGCGGTGCCCCCTCCACCATAATCCACCTCGATCATATCGTAGCGGTGCTTAGGCGAAGCCCTGTTTCGGTAGCATCATCATAACCGTCATCATGTTGTCGTGCTGACGAAGCTCTCTCTCGAAGCTCTACCTAATCGTGAGTTCATGGGACGTCACCGAGCCGAACGTGTGCAGATCGCGGAGGTGCCGTACCTTCGGTGCTAGGATCGGTCGATCGTGAAGACGTACGACTACATCAACCGCGTTGTCATAACGCTTCCGCTTACGGTCTACGAGGGTACATAGACAACACTCTTCCCTCTCATTGCTATGCATCACCATGATCTTGCGTGTGCATAGATTTTTTTTTGAAATTACTGCGTTCCCCAACAGTGGCATCAGAGCCAGGTTTATGTGTAGATGTTATATGCACGAGTAGAACACAAAGGAGTTGTGGGCGTGGGTATATACATATTGCTTGCCGTCACTAGTTGATTCTTGATTCGGCGGTATTGTTGGATGAAGCGGCCCAGACCGACACTACGCGTACGCTTACGCGAGACTAGTTCTACCGACGTGCTTCGCACACAGGTGGCTGGTGGGTGTCAGTTTCTCCAACTTTAGTTGAATTGGATTCAATGAACAGGGTTCTTTCTGAAGATCAAAAAGCAATCACTATACCGCGCTGTGGTTTTTTGATGCGTAGGTAAGAACGGTTCTTACTCAGCCCGTAGCAGCCACGTAAAACTTGCAACAACAAAGTAGAGGATGTCTAACTTGTTTTTGCATGGCATGTTGTGATGTGATATGGTCAAGACATGATGCTAAATTTTATTGTATGAGATGACCATGTTTTGTAACACAGTTATCGGCAGCTGGCAGGAGCCATATGGTTGTCGCTTTATTGTATGAAATGCAATCGCCATGTAATTGCTTTACTTTATCACTAAGCGGTAGCGATAGTCGTAGAAGCAATAGTTGGCGAGACGACAACGATGCTTTGATGGAGATCAAGGTGTCAAGCCGGTGACGATGGTGATCATGACGGTGCTTTGGAGATGGAAATCAAAGGCACACGATGATGATGGCCATATCATATCATTTATATTGATTGCATGTGATGTTTATCCTTTATGCATCTTATTTTTCTTAGTTCGGCGGTAGCATTATAAGATGATCTCTCACTAAATTTCAAGGTATAAGTGTTCTCCCTGAGTATGCACTGTTGCTACAGTTCGTCGTGCCGAGACACCACGTGATGATTGGGTGTGATAAGCTCTACATTCACATACAACGGGTGCAAGCCAGTTTTGCACACGCAGAATACTCAGGTTAAACTTGACGAGCCTAGCATATGCAGAGATGGCCTCGGGACACTAAGACCGAAAGGTCGAGCGTGAATCATATAGTAGATATGATCAACATAGTGATGTTCACCATTGAAAACTACTCCATCTCACGAGATGATCGGACATGGTTTAGTTGATATGGATCACGTGATCACTTAGATGATTAGAGAGATGTCTATCTAAGTGGGAGTTCTTAAGTAATTTGATTAATTGAACTTTAATTTATCATGAACTTAGTACCTGATAGTATTTTGCATGTTTATGTTGTTGTAGATAGATGGCCCGTGTTGTTGTTCCATTGAATTTTAATGTGTTCCTAGAGAAAGCTAAGTTGAAAGATGATGGTAGCAACTACACAGACTGGGTCCATAACTTGAGGATTATCCTCATTGCTGCACAGAAGAATTACGTCCTGGAAGCACCGCTAGGTGACAAACCTGCTGCAGGAGAAACGCCAGATGTTGTGAACACCTGGCAGAGCAAAGCTGATGACTACTTGATAGTTTAGTGTGCCATGCTTTACAGCTTAGAACCGGGACTTCAACGATGTTTTGAACATCATGGAGCATATGAGATGTTACATGAGTTGAAGTTAATATTTCAAGAAAATTCCCGGATTGAGAGATATGAAGTCTCCAATAAGTTCTAAAGCTGCAAGATGGAGGAGAATAGTTCTGTCAGTGAACATATACTCAGAATGTCTGGGTACCACAACCACTTGACTCAACTGGGAGTTAATCTTCCTGATGATAGTGTCATTGACAAAGTTCTTCAATCACTGCCACCAAGTTACAAGAGCTTCGTGATGAACTATAATATGCAAGGGATGGATAAGACGATTCCTGAGCTCTTCGCAATGCTAAAGGCTACGGAGGTAGAAATCAAGAAGGAGCATCAAGTGTTGATGGTCAACAAGACCACCCATTTCAAGAAAAAGGGTAAAGGGAAGAAGGGGAACTTCAAGAAGAACAGCAAGCCAGTTGCTACTCAAGTGAAGAAACCCAAGTCTGGACCTAAGCCTGAGACTGAGTGTTTCTACTGCAAAGGAACTGGTCACTGGAAGCGGAACTGCCCCAAGTATTTGGCGGAGAAGAAGGATGGCAAAGTGAAAGGTATATTTGATATACATGTTATTGATGTGTATCTGACTAATGCTCGCAGTAGTGCCTGGGTATTTGATACTGGTTCAGTTGCTAACATTTGCAACTCGAAACAGGGGCTATGGATTAAGCGAAGATTGGCTAAGGATGAGGTGACGATGCGTGTGGGAAATGGTTCCAAAGTCGATGTGATCGCCATCGGCACACTACCTCTACATCTACCTTCGGGATTAGTTTTAGACCTAAATAATTGTTATTTGGTGCCAGGATTGAGCATGAACATTATATCTGGATCTTGTTTGATGCGAGACGATTATTCATTTAAATAATAGAAAATGGTTGTTCTCTTTATATGAGTAATATCTTTTATGGTCATGCACCCTTGATGAGTGGTCTATTTTTACTAAATATTGATAGTAGTGATACACATGTTCATAGTATTGAAGCCAAAAGATGCAGAGTTGATAATGATAGTGTAACTTATTTGTGGCACTACCATTTAGGGCATGTTGGTGTAAAGCGCATGAAGAAACTCCATTATGATGGACTTCGGTGCTAGGATTGGTCGATCGTGAAGACGTACGACTACATCAACCGCGTTGTCATAACACTTATGCTTACGGTCTATGAGGGTACGTAGACAACACTCTTCCCTCTCGTTGCTATCCATCACCATGATCTTGCGTGTGTGTAGGAATTTTTTTGTAATTACTGCGTTCCCCAACATGCAGCAACGCCAATGAGTGACCAGGCCCAGCAAGGCGGCATTTGCAGGCTAGCAGAGGCCCCAGTGGGTGACCAGGCTGTTGGGGTCCGGTCACCTCAGGAGACGCCCCAACTTCCGGCAGGCGCATGCTCCGTCGATGCTCCCGCCCTCGTCGAGCACCCAATGTACTTCGTTAGCAAGGTACTGCGGGATGCAAGGGCATGGTACCCCATGCCTCAGAAGCTCTTGCTCGCGCTCTTAGTGGCCTCGCATAAACTGCGACACTACTTCCAAGGTCACCCAATCAAGGTCGTCCCGGCCTACCCGCTAGAGAGGGTACTCAGGAGCCCCAATGCAGCTGGAAGAGTCGCCGAATGGAACATCGAGCTACAAGCATTCCAACTGGAGTTCAGCACAACTAGGGTCATCAAGGGGGCCGCGCTTGCTGACTTCGTGGAAGAATGAACTGATGCCCTGGGGTTTGAAGCAGGCGAGGACCGATTCCTCTCGCTAGGAAGTGAAGCACCAGATGGTCGGGTCATGTATTTCGATGGTGCGTTTGCATGCCAGGGCGCGGGAGCTGGAGCAGTGATCATCTCGCCCACTCAGGACAAGCTCTACTACGCCGTGCAGCTCTGCTTCTAGCAAGGCAAGAAGGTCTCCAACAACATCACGGAGTACGATAGCCTCATCGCTGGCCTTAAGGCTGCGGTAGCCCTGGGGGTGAAGCGCCTCACCATCAGGGGCGACTCGCAGCTCCTCGTCAACTTCTCCAACAAGGTATACGAGCCGAGGGACGAGCACATGGAGGCATACCTCGCGGAGGTACGCAAAATGGAAAAGCATTTCTTGGGTCTAGAGTTGCAGCATGTGCCCCGCGGCACCAACAAGGAGGCCGACGACATCGCCAAAAGGGCGTCCAAGCGACAACCCCAAGAGCCTGGTGTCTTTGAGGAGCGGCTCTTCAAGCCGTCGGCAACACCTCCGCTTTTGGGGCCGGTGCCGCCTCAGGAGGAGCCCCGGCCCGACCTCGGGAGCGCGCCTACTCCTGGCGCTCGAGCGTCAGGAGGGATGCTGGACCAAGGAGTTCAAGGAATACCTGACGCAAGGGACGCTGCCATAGAAAGAGGAGGACGCGGAGCGCGTGGCCCGACAGGCTACGGCATACTGCATCCAAGACGGTGAGTTATACAGGAAGCGGCCAAATGACGTTTCCTTGCGATGCATCTCCAGGGAACAGGGGAACGAGTTACTGGCTGACATACACGACGGAGACTGCGGGCACCACTTGTCGTCACGAACCCTCGTCGGTAAGGCGTTTCGCAGCGGGTTCTACTGGCCTATGATGCTCAGCGATGCAACTGAGCTGGTGAAGTCCTGCGAGGCCTGCCAATTCCATGCCAAGCAGATCCATCAGCCGGCTCAGGACCTCCAGACCATCCCGCTCTCGTGGCCATTCGCGGTCTGGGGGCTGGATATCTTAGGCCCGTTCCCTCGAGCGCCCGGGGGCTACCGCTACCTCTACGTCGCCATCGACAAGTTCACCAAATGGGCGGAGGTAGAAGCTATCTGCACCATCCCGGCCGGATCTGCGATCAAGTTCATCAAGGGTCTCGTGAGCCGGTTCGGGGTCCCTAACCGCATCATCACCGACAATGGCTCGCAGTTCACTAGCAATCTCTTCAAGACATATTGGGCTAACCTTGGAACGCAGACCTTCTACGCTTCGGTGGCACACCCCAGGAGCAATGGCCAAGCCAAACGCGCCAACGCGGAGGTTCTGAGAGGCCTCAAGACCAGGACCTTCAAGAAGAAGCTCGAGGCCTACGGCAGGGGCTAGCACGATGATCTCCAGTCTGTGTTGTGGTCCATCCACACCACCGCCACCAAGCCAATAGGCGAGATCCCATTCTTCCTCGTCTACGGAGCAGAAGTGGCTCCCCCTCACGAGGTCAAGCATCGCTCCGCGCGGGTCCTGGCGTTTGATGAGACGCAGCAGGACGCCATGCGCGGGACGGGCCATGTGCTGGGGGAGGAACACCGCGGCGAAGCCACACTTCGAGCGGCAAGATACCAGCAGGCGTTGCGGCGGTATCACTGCCGCAACGTCCGCTCCAGGACGCTCGAGGTGGGTGACCTTGTCCTAAGGCGGGTGCTCTCCAGGGAAGGGCTACATAAGCTCTCGCCCATGTGGGAGGGCCCATTTAGGGTCACCCATGTCTCCAGGCCTAGCGCCGTGCGCCTGGAGACGCAGGACGGGGTCCCCATCCAGAACGCCTGGAATATCCAGCACCTCTGGAAGTTCTACCCATGAAGCCAGGCCCAACTCCTGTGAAGTAAGGCCCCGTGCCTGTGAAGGTCTCCGCCCGTGACACTCTCACGTAATAGTGAGTGGGGCTGTACACGCCTCGGAGTCTCGGGAGAGCTAGCCTCGGGCCTCGGGGGCTCCCCCCATGTCCTAGTGGTAGCACTTAGCTCCGCGCTGGTGAGAAGACTAGACTAGGTGCCGGACGCGGCTTTTCATTTGCTTTCCGTAGTTGGCTTGCCCCTTTTATTAATGGAAGTTCGCATTCTGGTTTTTCTTGTCATCTTGGTTCGATCGCCTTTTCCTCTGTTCTTCCCTCGGTTCTTTGTTTTGGCCCGTACTCTCCCTCACATGCCTCGCGAGGGGGCTGGACAGGTGCACTCGTGAGCGTTTTTCCTGTTCTTTGCGAGGCACCCTTGCTCGAGCTCGCAAGCTGGCGCTCCCCCTTTATCCGCGCCCCTCGGGTACCGCGATGCAGTGCTCTGGGTCATCGCCGGCCGCGCCTACGACCTGTGCAGGGAAGAATAAGAGGTTCTTAACAAATTTTTGCAGTTCCTCGACGCCTCCCAAGCCAACTGCAAGGAGGTCTCACTAGGTACTGGGAGAGGCACGCCTCATGAGGCGGAAAATACTTCAGACACGTCAAGCTAAGTTATCTCCACACGCCTACATAACATGCTGATACTGCAACACGACACAGGAATGATAAACATAACATAGCGACTTGGAAATCACGGTTCGTTGCACGCCCTTGCAGGGCCCCATACTTGTTTCTTTTTAATGCAGGAAGAAAGGGAAGAACAAAACGAAAGTAGCGTGTGCCCCCATAGCGGTTCGCGAGGGTGAGCCCTCGGTGCTCTCCTGGACTTAGCCAGACCCCTCCTCGCGCTTCACTAGGGCACAACAACGACACGACCCGCTACCGCCCTCAAAGCGGGCACGGCGGCTGGTCATAGCCGCCACTGCTAGAGCTGGCGCCGGAGGAAGAGTCGTCATAGCTGGACGAGCCGCGGTCGGCGCCGAGGATGAGTCCGCCTTCATCCTCGTCCTGATCGTCGCCAAGGCCGAGCACCTCATCGCCGTTGTTGTCCTCGGGGCAGCATCCGACACGGCGACCATCTTCCCCAAATACCCGCATGTAGAGGGTCGCGTCGCCATCATACTTGAAGTGGAGGGTGCACCACTTGCCCAGGCCGCATGTGCGGGCAAACGACTGCCAGCTGCAGGACAGGGCTGCGTTGCCTGCGACGGAGACTTACACCATGACCCACAAAGCCTCGCTGCAGCAGCCATCTGCCTGCAGCCAGAGACCGCCTGGACCTGCGGCCGGCAGTTGTAGGATCGAAAGTATTTCTAGAGGGGGGGTGATTAGACTACTTGACCAAATAAAAACTTAACCTTTTCCCAATTTTAGTTCTTGGCAGATTTTAGCTATTTTAGGACAAGTCAAGCAATCATCACATAATTCAAGCAAGCATTCAAAGAGTATATTGGCCGCGGAAAGTAAAGCATGCAACTTGCAAGAATGTAAAGGAAAGGGTTTGGAGGATTCAAACGCAATTGGAGACACGGATGTTTTTCCCGTGGTTCGGATAGGTGGTGCTATCCTACATCCACGTTGATGGAGACTTCATCCCATGAAGGGTAACGGTTGCGCGAGTCCACGGAGGGCTCCACCCACGAAGGGTCCACGAAGTAGCAACCTTGTCTATCCCACCATGGCCATCGCCCATGAAGGACTTGCCTCACTAGCGGTAGATCTTCACGAAGTAGGCGATCTCCTTGCCCTTACAAACTCCTTGGTTCAACTCCACAATCTTGTCGGAGGCTCCCAAGTGACACCTAGCCAATCTAGGAGACACCACTCTCCAAGAAGTAACAAACGGTGTGTTGATGATGAACTCCTTGCTCTTGTGCTTCAAATGATAGTCTCCCCAACACTCAACTCTCTCTCATAGGATTTGGATCTAGTGGAAAGAAGGTTTGAGTGGAAAGCAACTTGGGGAAGGCTTGAGATCAAGATTCATATGGTAAGAATGGAATGTCTTGGTCTCAACACATGAGTAGGTGGTTCCCTCTCAGAACAAATGAGTTGGAATGGTGTATGTGTTCTGATGGCTCTCTCCATGAATGAAGAGGAGGTGGAGGGGTATATATATAGCCTCCACACAAAATCCAACCATTACACACAATCTACCAATCTCGGTGGGACCGAATAAATAAACTCGGTCAGACCGAAAAGGTAAACCTAGTGACCGTTAGAGATTTTCGGTGGGACTGACATGCAACTCGGTAGGACCGATTCTGTTAGGGTTTGGGCATAACGTAATCTCGGTGAGACCGATTACACAAACTCGGTGAGACCGAGTTTGGTAATAAGCTAACCAGAGAGTTGGTCAGGTGAACTCGATGGGACCGATTTGCTCTTTCGGTGAGACCGAAAAGTTACAAAAGGGAAACACAGAGTTTACATTGCAATCTCGGTGGGACCGATTCGCTCTTTCGGTGAGACCGAAAAGTTATGAAAGGGAAACAGAGAGTTTGCAACCCCATCTCGGTGAGACCGAGATCCCTATTGGTAGGACCGAATTGCTAGGGTTTGGCAGTGGCTTATGACATATGAAACTCGGTATGACCGAGTTTGGCTTAGGGTTTAGGTCATTTGTGGATATGGGAAAGTAGCTGAGGATTTTGGAGCATATCATTAAGCACATGAAGCAAGAGGCTCATTAAGCAACACCTCATCCCTCCTTGATAGTATTGGCTTTTCCTAAAGACTCAATGTGATCTTGGATCACTAAAATATAAAATGAAGAGTCTTGAGCTTTTGAGCTTGAGCCAATCCTTTGTCCTTAGCATTTTGAGGGTTCCACTTTCACATCCATGCCATGCCAATCATTGAGCTATCCTGAAATAACCATCTTGGAATAGCATTAGCTCAATGAGCTATATGTTGTTATGAATTACCAAAACCACCTAGGGATAGTTGCACTTTCAATCTCCCCCTTTTTGGTAATTGATGACAACATATAGATCAAAGCTTCGACAAATGATAATAAGCATGAAATATATCGTTGCTTTGAGAAGTATGTGAAAAGTAAGAGCTCCCCCTAAATTTGTGCATATTTAAAATTTGCTTTGGACTGCAAATGCACAAAGAGTTAGAGTCATGGGTTACTCTTCCATGTCACATACATCTTGGTGGAGCGCTTAAAATGATAAGAATGAAATACATGCACTCATCACCAAGAATAGTGAGTGATCACATAAGATAGATAGGATAAAAATAGCATTAAGCAAACATTAAGTGTAGCTTATGATCAAACACATGATCATCGATGTCTCACACAGATAATGACGTAGTATCTCACACAAAAACAAATATGTGACAAAGCATGCACAACCAATTCTAGCATCTATCAAGCAATTTGCGATGACTAGGTCATCTATATATGAGTACATTGACTTAGGAGTCAAGTGAGAACACTTGATCATAGGTCATACTCATCGTTTAAGCTCAAGTGGGGTTACCACTTTTACATAAAGCATTGTTGTGTTCACATCTTTAGAGTTGCTCTAGCTCAAGTCTTAGAGTAAAGCTCCCCCTAGATGTGATATCCCCCTAAGAGGGATGAACTAACCTTGGGTTTTGTCGATGATGACTTCATGTAGATGTTGAAGATGTGGATGCTCAATGTTGATGTAGATCACTTGGAGCTATCCATTTGAGTGAATTGCACTTTCAATACCTACATGGGTTAGTCCCACAAGGAACAAACAAGGATATCCATAGACATAGAGTGATGCACACACAAGATGATGTCCATGAAAACTTTTAGGTTACCTTGTCCCTTGTCTTACCAACAAGAGGGTTTGTGACTCCTTGAACTAGTGCAAGATGTGGAAGTTGATTGCACTTGTTCTTGCCAAAATGATAAGAGTGAAGTATGTTGGCGGAGTCACCCTCAAGAACTCTCTAGTTCTTCTTCTTTTGGATCCACATCATCTTGATGGGAATCCTTGGAGTTGTAGTTGTACTTGACGAAGTGGAACTTGAAGTAGTCTTGGGAATCCACTTGACTAAGGTCTTAGGAGCTTCTTCAAATGCATCAATTTCCTCTTGAAGCTTGTCCTTGCCTTTTTGCTTGTAGTCTTGTGGTGGAAGATCATCTTGAGCTTGCGTCCCCTTGAAGGAAGTATCATACTTCTCTTGTTGAGGAACAAACTTTGTCTGGGGGTATTGATCTTCTTCCCACTCAACTCCATTGGCATTGAACTTTCGTTCAAAACCAACACCTTGATTCTTCCGGTGCATTCCTTGCTTGCGCACAATTTCCTCGAATTGCTTACTCCCGGCAAGGCTTTTGTACACTCCTTTCTCTATAATTCCCTTCAATAAGCTATTTTCTTGCTCAAGTGTAACTTGGCTAAGAGAATCATTAGTGGAATCAAGAGAACTACTAGAAGCAACAATATTGAATTTAGCATGATCATTGTTACTACTAGAGGAAGAATCTTTCTTGTTCTTGTTACTAGATTTGACTTGAGGCATGTAAGTGGATAAGAGTAAACACTTGGCAATGTAAGAAGAACTTTTCTTGCGGAGATCATCATTGATTGCTTTTAAAAACTCATGCTCTTGCTCAAGATTGAGCTTTTCAAAGCGTAATTTCTCATGAGCTCTTAAAAGTTCTCGATGATCTTCGAAGATACTTTCATGAGCTAACTTAAGGGTGTTTAGTTCTTTAGTTAGAGCCTCAATCTTCTCCTTATCATTGTCATTCGTTTTTTCTTGATTAGCATGATTAATTGACGTTTCATCATAGTATTCATCACTAGAGTTGTCAACAAGCAAATCATCATCTCCTAACAAGTCATCTTCATCACTATTAAAATTAACATACTCGGGGTGTATTACCTTAGGACCTTTGGCCATGAAGCATCTTCCAATTCCTTCATTTGGTGAATCAAATATGTCGTAGGAGTTGGATGACACAAGTGCTAGACCGGCAACACCTTCATCTTGAGTATCTTCGGAGTCGGAGTGATAACTTCTCTCGGAGTGGCTGTCGGAGTCGGAACCGGATACCCATTCACCAACATGAGCTTGATGTCTTCGTTTTGTGTAGCTCCTTGATGATTTTTCCTTCCTTTCCGAATCCTTGCTTCCCCGTGAGTAGCTTCGTTCATAACAATCATCTCTACTCCTTCTCTCTCTTGGTGGTGAATCTTTGCTTCTTCTTTTTGGAGAATCTTCTCTTCTCTTGTAGGGAGCCGTACACTCATTGGAATAGTGTCCGGGTCTTCCACAATTGTAGCAGTTTCGCTCTCGACTAGAAGATCTTTTGTCATTGTAGGACCTTGACTTGAAGCTTCTATCTTTGTTTCTACTCTTGTAGAACTTGTTGAAGTTCTTCACCATTAAGCTCAATTCTTCGTTGAAGTTTTGTCTCTCACTTGATGATGTAGGGGCTTCACATGAGGCTTTGTAGGCACCACTTGATTTGTTGTGAAGTTCCTCTTTATCCTTAAGTGACATCTCATGAGCAACAATTCTTCCAATCACTTCCGTTGGCTTGAGATCTTTGTAATTGGACATCATTTGGATCAACGTGCACACGGTATCATATTTTCCATCCAAGGCTCTTAGGATCTTCTTGATGATGAATCTATCGGTCATCTCTTCACTTCCTAAGCCGGCAATCTCATTTGTGATGAGAGCAAGCCTAGAGTACATTTCAGCGACACCTTCACCATCCTTCATCTTGAACTTGTCAAGTTGACTTTGAAGCACATCCAACTTGGATTCCTTGACGGAGTCGGTACCTTCGTGCATATCAATCAAAGTGTCCCAAATTTCCTTTGCATTCTCAAGATGGCTGATTTTGTTGAATTCTTCGGGGCATAATCCGTTGAAGAGAATATCACAAGCTTGAGCATTGTATTGCAACATCTTCAACTCATCCGCGGTAGCTTCACGGTTCGGTTCTCTCCCATCAAAGAAGTCACCTTGCAAACCAACACACACAATAGCCCAAACGGCGGGGTTATGTCCAAGAATATGCATTTTCATTTTATGCTTCCAACTAGCAAAATTAGTACCATCAAAGTAAGGACCTCTACGGTGATAATCTCCCTCGCTAGACGCCATACTCTCCTAGGTTGTGAAACCAAGGCTATGACCACCAAAAGCTATGGAGATCAAAGCAAATGGAGACCAAAGCTCTGATACCACTTGTAGGATCGAAAGTATGTCTAGAGGGGGGCTGATTAGACTACTTGACCAAATAAAAACTTAACCTTTTCCCAATTTTAGTTCTTGGCAGATTTTAGCTATTTTAGGACAAGTCAAGCAATCATCACATAATTCAAGCAAGCATGCAAAGAGTATATTGGCAGCGGAAAGTAAAGCATGCAACTTGCAAGAATGTAAAGGGAAGGGTTTGGAGGATTCAAACGCAATTGGAGACACGGATGTTTTCCCTGTGGTTCGGATAGGTGGTGCTATCCTACATCCACGTTGATGGAGACTTCAACCCACGAAGGGTAACGGTTGCGCGAGTCCACGGAGGGCTCCACCCACAAAGGGTCCACGAAGTAGCAACCTTGTCTATCCCACCATGGCCATCACCCACGAAGGACTTGCCTCACTAGCGGTAGATCTTCATGAAGTAGGCGATCTCCTTGCCCTTACAAACTCCTTGGTTCAACTCCACAATCTCGTCGGAGGCTCCCAAGTGACACCTAGCCAATCTAGGAGACACCACTCTCCAAGAAGTAACAAACGGTGTGTTGATGATGAACTCCTTGCTCTTGTGCTTCAAATGATAGTCTCCCCAACACTCAACTCTCTCTCATAGGATTTGGATCTAGTGGAAAGAAGGTTTGAGTGGAAAGCAACTTGGGGAAGGCTAGAGATCAAGATTCATATGGTAAGAATGGAATGTCTTGGTCTCAACACATGAGTAGGTGGTTCTCTCTCAGAACAAATGAGTTGGAATGGTGTATGTGTTCTGATGGCTCTCTCCATGAATGAAGAGGAGGTGGAGGGGTATATATATAGCCTCCACACAAAATCCAACCGTTGCACACAATCTACCAATCTTGGTGGGACCGAATAAATAAACTCGGTCAGACCGAAAAGGTAAACCTAGTGACCGTTAGAGATTTTCGGTGGGACTGACATGCAATTCGGTAGGACCGATTCTGGTAGGGTTTGGGCATAACGTAATCTCGGTGAGACCGATTACACAAACTCGGCGAGACCGGGTTTGGTAATAAGCTAACCAGAGGGTTGGTCAGGTGAACTCGGTGGGACCGATTTGCTCTTTCGGTGAGACCGAAAAGTTACAAAAGGGAAACACAGAGTTTACATTGCAATCTCGGTGGGACCGATTCGCTCTTTCGGTGAGACCGAAAAGTTACGAAAGGGAAACAGAGAGTTTGCAACCCCATCTCGGTGAGACCGAGATCCCTATCGGTAGGACCGAATTGCTAGGGTTTGGCAGTGGCTTATGACATATGAAACTCGGTGGCGCCGGAGAGATAGAATCAGTATGACCGAGTTTGGCTTAGGGTTTAGGTCATTTGTGGATATGGGAAAGTAGCTGAGGATTTTGGAGCATATCATTAAGCACATGAAGCAAGAGGCTCATTAAGCAACACCTCATCCCTCCTTGATAGTATTGGCTTTTCCTAAAGACTCAATGTGATCTTGGATCACTAAAATATAAAATGAAGAGTCTTGAGCTTTTGAGCTTGAGCCAATCCTTTGTCCTTAGCATTTTGAGGGTTCCACTTTCACATCCATGCCATGCCAATCATTGAGCTATCCTGAAATAACCATCTTGGAATAGCATTAGCTCAATGAGCTATATGTTGTTATGAATTACCAAAACCACCTAGGGATAGTTGCACTTTCAGCAGTTGGCCGGTGAAGAACCGCGGGAGCTAAAGCCAGGTGCCGGCCGGGTTCTCCAACCACACGACAAACTCTGGTAGCACCTCCGTCGAGTGGAAGCGCGGCCGGGGAGGCCGCGCAACCATGGTACGCCTCACTTCGTCGACAGGACTGCCGCGACTTGTGCGACTCCCACCGCGCGAGGAGGCGCCGCTGCGGCCGCGAGGGGCCATGATGGGGGTGGCAGCGTGCTTACACGGACGACCACGCCCCTCTTGGGTGGCGGCGAGCCGGGCCCCTCCTGGCGGGCCTTGCCCTTTTCTACGGCCGAGAACCTCTTCACCGGCGCCAAAGGTGTCGCTGCTAGTAGTGAAGCAAGGGAGAAGTGAAGGAAATATGCCCTAGAGGCAATAATAAAGTTATTATTTATTTCCTTATATCATGATAAATATTTATTATTCATGCTAGAATTGTATTAACCGGAAACATAATACATGTGTGAATACATAGACAAACAGAGTGTCACTAGTATGCCTCTACTTGACTAGCTCGTTAATCAAAGATGGTTATGTTTCCTAACCATGGACAAAGAGTTGTTATTTGATTAATGGGATCACATCATTAGATGAATGATCTGATTGACATGACCCATTCCATTAGCTTAGCACCCGATCGTTTAGTATGTTGCTATTGCTTTCTTCATGACTTATACATGTTCCTATGACTATGAGATTATGCAACTCCCGTTTACCGGAGGAACACTTTGGGTACTACCAAACGTCACACCGTAACTGGGTGATTATAAAGGAGTACTACAGGTGTCTCCAAAGGTAGATGTTGGGTTGGCGTATTTCGAGATTAGGATTTGTCACTCCGATTGTCGGAGAGGTATCTCTGGGCCCTCTCGGTAATGCACATCACTTAAAGCCTTGCAAGCATTGCAACTAATAAGTTAGTTGTGGGATGTTGTATTATGGAACGAGTAAAGAGACTTGCCGGTAACGAGATTGAACTAGGTATTGGATACCGACGATCGAATCTCGGGCAAGTAACATACCGATGACAAAGGGAACAACGTATGTTGTTATGCGGTCTGACCGATAAAGATCTTCGTAGAATATGTAGGAGCCAATATGGGCATCCAGGTCCCGCTATTGGTTATTGACCGGAGACGTGTCTCGGTCATGTCTACATTGTTCTCGAACCGTAGGGTCCGCACGCTTAAGGTTTCGATGACAGTTATATTATGAGTTTATGAGTTTTGATGTACCGAAGGAGTTCGGAGTCCCGGATGAGATCGGGAACATGACGAGGAGTCTCGAAATGGTCGAGACGTAAAGATCGATATATTGGACGACTATATTCGGACATCGGAAAGGTTCTGAGTGATTCGGGTATTTTTCGGAGTACCGGGTAGTTACGGGAGAAGTAATGGGCCTTGATGGGCTTTAGTGGGAAGAGGAAAAAGGCTGCTGCGCCCCCCTCCCCTCTAGTCCGAATTGGACTAGGGAAAAGGGGGCTGGCCACCTTTCCTACTCCTCCACTTCCTTCTCCCTTCCTCCCCTCTTGGTGGACTCCTACTAGGACTTGGAGTCCTAGTAGGACTCCACACCTGGCGCGCCTAGCCTTGGCTGGCCTCCTCCTCCTCCATCCTTTATATACAGGGGCAGGGGGCACCCCATAGACACACAAGTTGATCATTGAGATCGTTCCTTAGCCGTGTGCGGTGCCCCCTGCCACCATATTCCACCTCGATCATATCGTTGTAGTGCTTAGGCGAAGCCCTGCGTCGGTAGTATATCAAGATTGTCACCACGCCGTCATGCTGACGGAACTCCTCCCCGAAGCTTTGCTGGATCGGAGCCCGGGGATTGTCATCGAGCTGTACGTGTGCTAAGAACTCGGAGGTGCCGGAGTAACGGTGCTTGGATCGGTCGGATCGGGAAGAAGACGTACGACTACTTCCTCTACGTTGTGTCAACGCTTCCGTTGCGATCTACAAGGGTACGTAGATCATGCTCTCCCCTCGTTGCTATGCATCACCATGATCTGGCGTGTGCGTAGGAATTTTTTTGAAATTACTACATTCCCCAACAAGAAGAAGCAGGAGAAGCGAAGGAAGAGATGGGTGACGAGGGCTCCGGCCCCTTCCCATTTATAGCCAGGAGGATGCCAACCGCCGGCTGATAACCCACAACTATAGGGGATCGCAACAGTTTTCGATAAGTAAGAGTGTCGAACCCAACGAGGAGCTAAAGGTAGAATACATATTCCCTCAAGTTCTATCGACCACCGATACAACTCTACGCACGCTTGACGTTCGCTTTACCTAGAACAAGTATGAAACTAGAAGTACTTTGTAGGTGTTGTTGGATAGGTTTGCAAGATAATAAAGAGTACGTAAATAAAAAGTAGGGGCTGTTTAGATAAAGAAACAATAAAGTAAATATAGCGAGTGTGGAAAAGTGGTGGTAGGAGTTGTGAAATTGTCCCTAAGCAATTGACTACTTTACTAGACCGATAGCAAGTATTATGTGGGAGAGGCCACTGCTAGCATATCATCCCTGACTTGGAATTCTATGCACTTACGATTGGAACTATTAGAAAGCATCCGCAACTACTAATGTTCATTAAGGTAAAACCCAACCATAGCATTAAGATATATTGGTCCCCCTTCAATCCCGTATGCATCAATTTCTATGCTAGGTTGAAGCTTTTGTCACTCTTGCCCTCCAATACATAGTCCTATCAACATACAACTAACCCTAGGGTGTGATCGACACGCGCAATCATATGCTGGGCACCAAAGGACAGCAACATAACCGCAAGCAAATTAAATCAATCATAGCAATTCATCAACCACCAATAGGACAACAAAAATCTACTCAGACATCATAGGATGGCAACACATCATTGGATAATAATATGAAGCATAAAGCACCATGTTCAAGTAGAGGGTACAACGGGTTGCGGGAGAGTGGATCGCTGTAGATAGAGGGGGGAAGGTGATGGAGATGTTGGTGAAGATGGAGGAGGTGTTGGTGTAGATCGCAGTGATGATGATGGCCCCCGGTGGCACTCCGGTGCCACCGGAAGCGAGGGGGAGAGAGCCCCCCTCCTTCTTCTTCCTTGACCTCCTCCCTAGATGGGAGAAGGGTTTACCCTCTGGTCCATGGCCTCCATGGCACGGGAGGGGCGAGAGCCCCTCCGAGATTGGATCTATCTCTCTGTTTCCGCGTTCTCAGATTCTTCCCTTTCACCGTTTCTTATATTCCCGGAGATCTGTAACTCCGATTGGGCTGAAATTTTAACATGATCTCTATCCGGATATTAGCTTTCTTGCAGCGAAAGAAGGGATCCAACCGCCTTACGGGGTGGCCACGAGGGTCAGGGGCGCGCCTAACACCCTGGGGCGCGCCCCCTACCTCGTGCCCCCTCGGGCACCGTCTCGCGATGATTCCACTTCCCAAAATTCATAAATATTCCAAAATAAATCTCCGTCTGTTTTTATTCCGTTTGGACTTCGTTTGGTATGGGTTTTCTACAAAACAAAAAACATGCAACAAACAGGAACTGGCACTGGGCACTGGATCAATATGTTAGTCCCAAAAATAGTATAAAAAGTTGCCAAAAGTATATGGAAGTTGTAGAATATTGGCATGGAACACTCAAAAATTATAGATACGACGGAGACGTATCAGCATCCCCAAGCTTAATTCATGCTCGTCCTCGAGTAGGTAAATGATAAAAAAGATAATTTTTGCCGTGGAATGCTACCTAGCATAATCTTGATCATGTAATCTAATCATGGCATGAATATTAAGATACGAGTGATTCAAAGCAATAGTCTATCATTTGACATAAAACAATAATATGTCAAGCCCACTAATAAAGCAATCATGTCTTTTCAAAATAACATGGCCAAAGAAAGTTATCCCTACAAAATCATATAGTCTGGCTATGCCCCATCTTCACCACACAAAATATTCACATCATGCACAACCCCGATGACAAGCCAAGCAATTGTTACATACTTTTGACGTTCTCAAACCTTTTCAACTTTCACGCAATACATGAGCGTGAGCCATGGACATAGCACTATAGGTGGAATAGAATATGATGGTGGAGAAGACAAAAAGGAGAAGATAGTCTCACATCAACTAGGTGTATCAACGGGCTATGGAGATGCCCATCAATAGATATCAATGTGAGTGAGTAGGGATTGCCATGCAACGGATGCACTAGAGCTATAAGTGTATGAAAGCTCTAACTGAAACTAAGTGGGTGTGCATCCAACTTGCTTGCTCATGAAGACCTCGGGCATTTGAGGAAGCCCATCATCGGAATATACAAGCCAAGTTCTATAATGAAAATTCCCACTAGTATATGAAAGTGATAACTCAAGAGACTCTCTATATGAAGAACATGGTGCTACTTTGAAGCACAAGTGTGGAGAAAGTATAGTAGCACTGCCCCTTCTCTCTTTTTCTCTCATTTTTTTTTTATTTTTTTATTTTTTGGTGGGCTTCTTTGGCCTCTTTTTATTTGGGCTTCTTTGGCCTCTTTTATTTTTTTTGTAAAGTCCGGAGTCTCATCCCGAATTATGGGGGAATCATAGTCTCCATCATCCTTTCCTCACTGGGGCAATGCTCTAATAATGATGATCATCACACTTTTATTTACTTACAACTCGATACTAGAACAAAGATATGACTCTATATGAATGCCTCCAGCGGTGTACCGGGATGTGCAATGATCTAGCATAGCAATGACATCAAAAAACGGGCAAGCCATGAAAACATCATGCTAGCTATCTTACGATCATGCAAAGCAACATGACAATGAATGCTCAAGTCATGTATATGATGATGATGGAAGTTGCATGGCAATATATCTCGGAATGGCTATGGAAATGCCATGATAGGTAGGTATGGTGGCTGTTTTGAGGAAGCTATATGGTGGGTTTATGGTACCGACAAAAGTTGCGCGGTACTAGAGAGGCTAGCAACGGTGGAAGGGTGAGAGTGCGTATAATCCATGGACTCGACATTAGTCATAAAGAAGTCACATACTTATTGCAAAAATCTATTAGTCATCGAAACAAAGTACTACGCGCGTGCTCCTACGGGGATAGATTGGTAGGAAAAGACCATCGCTCGTCCCCGACCGCCACTCATAAGGAAGACAATCAATAAATAAATCATGCTCCGACTTCGTTACATAACGGTTCACCATACGTGCATGCTACGGGAATCACAAACCTCAACACAAGTATTTCTACAATCCACAACTACCCACTAGCATGACTCTAATATCACCATCTTTATATCGCAAAACTATTGCAAGGAATCAAACATATCATATCCAGTGATCTACAAGTTTTATGTAGGATTTTATGACTAACCATGTGAATGACCAATTCCTGTCATCTGTCTAAATAGGTATAAGTGAAGCAAGAGAGTTTAATTCTTTCTACAAAATATATGCCCACGCTCTAACAAATATAAGTGAAGCAAAAGAGCATTCTACAAATGGTGGTTTTCTATGTAAAGAGAAACAAGCAATCCAAACTTCAAATGACATAAGTGAAGCACATGAAGCATTCTATAAAGCCATACTCAAAAGATATAAGTGAAGTTCATAGAGCATTCTATAAATAAACCAAGGACTATCTCATACCATCATGGTGCATAAAAGAAAGATGAAAACTAAATGCAAAAGACGCTCCAAGATTGCACATATCACATGAACGAAACGAATCCGAAAACATACCGATACTTGTTGAAGAAAGAGGGGATGCCTCCCCAGCATCCCCAAGCTTAGACGTTTGAGTCTCCTTGAATATTTACTTGGGGTGCCTCGGGTATCCCCAAGCTTGATCTCTTGCCTCTCTTCCTTCTTCTCACATCGAGACCTTCTCAATGATCGAACACTTCATCCACACAAAACTTCAACAGAAAACTCGGTAAGATCCATTAGTATAATAAAGCAAATCACTACTCTAAGTACTGTTGCAAATGAATTCATATTTTGTTTTTGCATTGTGTATACTGTAATATAACTTTTTCATGGCTTAATCCACTGATATAAATTGACAGTTTCATCAAAACAAGCAAACTATGCATCAAAAACAGAATCTGTCTAAAGCAAAACAGTCTGTAGCAATCTGAACATTCACCATACTTCTGATACTTTAAAAATTCTTCCTTAATTAGGAAAAATAAACAATTTGTATAGGAAGACAGTGCAAAAAGAATCAGAACCATTTGATGTTCCAGCTAAAAATGTAAAATCGTGCACTACAGCCAAAGTTTCTGTCCTACAGCGTACAAACCATCAAGCAAATGTAAACATCCTAAAGGCAAACCTTGGCAAATTATTTTTATAATACAATGGAATTGTACAAGGGAATAATTATTTTTGTTGAAAAGTTTCTGTAATCAAGATTCACAAAGTTGCCGTGAGCATGAACAAAGTTCAAGGCTAGCTCCCACATCAACAATGCTCGTCTTTCTCACTTTCACTTTTCTTTTTGAAAAAGTTTTGGGTTTCCCTCTTTATTTTTGTTGTTTTTAAACTATATGAAAGCACTCAACAGAAATAAATGACTCTCTAAAACTTCCGGGTTGTCTCCCTGGCAGTGCTTTCTTTAAAGCCATTAAGCTAGGCATATAGTGCTCAAGTAATGAATCCACCCGGATCCCAAGGTATATCAAAGCCAATTTTAATTAGCAATGATTTGTAATTTAGTAGTGAGCAAAAAGTAACATATATCATGTAATGACAAATTCTAACTCTCTTCCTATGCATCGGCATGTCATAAAAGAACAATTCATGCACACAAAGTAAAGGCCAATGCATAGTATAAACAGTTTCTTGCAATTTTATCGTGTTAGAAACACAGAGAGGTGGAGATATAGTTCCTCTCTCATAATAATTGCAAGTAGGAGCAGCAAGCACATGCATATTATACTCATCAAAATCATCATGTGTGTAAAAGGCAACCCATCAATATAATCCTTAATAAGTGCAAATTTCTCCGATATAGTGTAGTTGGGAGAATTCAAAAAGATAATAGGACTATCATGCGTGGGTGCAATAGCAACAACTTCATGTTTAACATAAGGAACTATAGCAAG
Source organism: Triticum monococcum (assembly GCA_034509565.1). Lineage (NCBI taxonomy): Eukaryota > Viridiplantae > Streptophyta > Magnoliopsida > Poales > Poaceae > Triticum > Triticum monococcum. The sequence continues at coordinate 555,007,590 of CM067841.1, read as the reverse complement.
TTCATCTCCATAAGAATCATTCATATTGGCATCTTGGCCACAAGCATAGCAAGCATCATCAAAAAGGGATATTTCAAGAGAATCAATGGGATCATAACAGTCATCATAGCAATCATCCTTCGGTAAGCACGAAGGGGAATTAAACAATGTATGAGTTGAAGAGTTACTCTCATTAGAAGGTGGGCACGGGTGATCAATCCGCTCTTCCTCCTTTTGTTCTTCGCTCTCCTCCTCATCTTTTTCATCCAATGAGCTCACAGTTTCATCAATTTCTTCTTCCATAGACTCCTGCAAAATATTAGTCTCTTCTTGGACAGCGGAGTATTCCTCAATATATAGTTTAACATAGGCATTAGAATCATAATTATCATAGCAATATTTAAGTATGGCAAAATTTTCAGATTTGTAAAGAGTAGCATCATACTTTTCAATCAAAGAAGCAATTTCAAAAGCACCCTTAAAAGCAACAAATTCTTCAATTTGTTGAACATCATAGTAATTATAAACACCCTTAGCATCTGAAGATAAGATTCCATTATCAATAAACTCACATTGGTAGGGAAGGTGTTTCTTAGGGGTTTCAGAACAACAAGTAAAATCATAATAATAGCATAAATTCCAAGCATAGCATTGCATAGTATTAATTTGATGTTGTAAAAGTTTCCCTTTTTGAGATATTCGGTGTCGCACATAACAAGCATGCTCATCTAAAGATTTGCCCTCAACTAGGCTAGTTGGGGTTTTAGCACGAGCACATAGGGATCGAAGATGATCCAAGTAATAAGCTTCAGCAGTGTGATAGATTTTGAGTGGTACTTCAACCATTGGTTCAGTAGGTACAACTAATATTTTTTTGGTATTTTGCATTTCCTACCCATAACTAAAGATACAAAACAACTAATAACAGCAAAACAAAAATTACTTAGTGATAAAGCAAACAAGCACACACGAGAATATTCACCCCACGCTATTGCTCCCCAGCAACGGCGCCAGAAAAAGGTCTTGATAACCCACAAGTATAGGGGATCGCAATAGTTTTCGATAAGTAAGAGTGTCGAACCCAACGAGGAGCTAAAGGTAGAATAAATATTCCCTCAAGTTCTATCGACCACCGATACAACTCTACGCACGCTTGACGTTCGCTTTACCTAGAACAAGTATGAAACTAGAAGTACTTTGTAGGTGTTGTTGGATAGGTTTGCAAGATAATAAAGAGTACGTAAATAAAAAGTAGGGGCTGTTTAGATAAAGAAACAATAAAGTAAATATAGCAAGTGTGGAAAAGTGGTGGTAGGAGTTGTGAAATTGTCCCTAAGCAATTGACTACTTTACTAGACCGATAGCAAGTATTATGTGGAAGAGGCCACTGCTAGCATGTCATCCCTGACTTGGAATTCTATGCACTTATGATTGGAACTATTAGCAAGCATCCGTAACTACTAATGTTCATTAAGGTAAAACCCAACCATAGCATTAAGATATATTGGTCCCCCTTCAATCCCGTATGCATCAATTTCTATGCTAGGTTGAAGCTTTTGTCACTCTTGCCCTCCAATGCATAGTCCTATCAACATACAACTAACCCTAGGGTGTGATCCACGCGCGCAATCATATGATGGGCACCAAAGGACAACAACATAACAACAAGCAAATTAAATCAATCATAGCAATTCATCAACCACCAATAGGACAACAAAAATCTACTCAGACATCATAGGATGGCAACACATCATTAGATAATAATATGAAGCATAAAGCACCATGTTCAAGTAGAGGGTACAACGGGTTGCGGGAGAGTGGACTGCTGTAGATAGAGGGGGGAAGGTGATGGAGATGTTGGTGAAGATGGCGAAGGTGTTGGTGTAGATCACAGTGATGATGATGGCCCCCGGTGGCACTCCGGTGCCACCGGAAGCGAGGGGGAGAGAGCCCCCCTCCTCCTTCTTCTTCTTCCTTGACCTCCTCCCTAGATGGGAGAAGGTTTTCCCCTCTGGTCCATGGCCTCCATGGCACGGGAGGGGCGAGAGCCCCTCCGAGATTGGATCTATCTCTCGGTCTCTCTCTGTTTCTGCGTTCTCAGATTCTTCCCTTTCACCATTTCTTATATTCCCGGAGATCCGTAACTCCGATTGGGCTGAAATTTTAACATGATCTCTATCCGGATATTAGCTTTCTTGCGGATAAGAAGGGCTCCAACTGCCTTACGGGGTGACCACGAGGGTCAGGGGCGCGCCTAACACCCTGGGGCGCGCCCCCCTACCTCGTGCCCCCCTCGGGCACCGTCTCGCGATGATTCCACTTCCCAAAATTCATAAATATTCCAAAATAAATCTCCGTCAGTTTTTATTCTGTTTGGTATGGGTTTTCTGCGAAACAAAAAACATGCAACAAACAGGAACTGGCACTGGGCACTGGATCAATATGTTAGTCCCAAAAATAGTATAAAAAGTTGCCAAAAGTATATGAAAGTTGTAGAATATTAGCATGGAACAATCAAAAATTATAGATACGATGGAGACGTATCACCGGCCTCCACGATCTAAGGTAATAATGACCCTTTTTCTGCATGCAATAGGGACTCGTCAAGTCGAGCAGTTGCTGAGGCAGCGTGGGGAAGCGAAGACGCCCATGTCCCATCAATCACCACGGGTCAACCGAGGCTGCACGCTGTTGGGGCCCGCGGCGCTCCGCACTTGTCCCTTGGCTTTGCCTCGAAGCCAAGTCCGAGCGCGCCTTGGGCCCGGGGGCTACTGTCGGCGTCCTGGGAATGGGGGTCCCTAGACTTGCCTGCCTACGGCCCACGGCGTGGCTCCACCAGCGGCCCTGTACGTCCCATCTTCATCAGCGAACACTCAAGACCCTCGCGAGGCGGACGACGCAAGACCTCCTCGGGGGCGGCCTCACCAGGCTGGCTCGGGAGGGCCGGAGAGATCAAGGCAGGGGCACCTCACGAGGTCCCTATGATGCAAGCCATGACGACCAAGGCCAGGCGGGCGCTAGGCAGGCGCCAGCGCGCGTAGTGTACTTGTTTCCTCTTTGGTGCTAAAGAGGCAAGCGCAGGCGAGGAGTCCCGAGGCATCAGGCAAAGGTTCCCATATCGATGCAACAAGACCAATACCAGCAGGATGACAGGACAGAGGTCACCGTGGAGCCCAGGGCGGCGTCACCACCGGAGCCTTTGGCAGGCGAAGACCACCTTTTGTCAGGATAACTTGTACTAGTTATCTCCCTTCAAATTTGGCCGTTGTTGGATCCCTTCCCGCCTACATTTGGTAAGAGGGCCATGGCCTCTATAAATAGGACTAGCCACCACCATAGTCGAGGATCGGTTCATCTTGGATTGGATCCACTCCACCAAGGCCATCTCGCCAGCTCACGGAGCTCAAGGACACCTCTTCTCAGGAGGCTATTCTTCCCTTGTACTTGTTCATCCTTAGCCCAAGAGGCAATCCACCACACCACACTGGAGTAGGGTATTACACCACAACGGTGGCCTGAACCAATATAAACCCTATGTCCTTTGTTCTGCGAGCTAGACGTGCTGAGCTTTGAGATCGTGGTGAGAGCGTGAGCTAGGGGGGACAACTTCATGCGCACCCCAGAGTTCAAACCTCAAGGGTTTTGCCGGAACCCAAAATCCGACAGCTGGTCCTCAGTGTGGTGGGAGTGGTACTTCCATTCCACCCGTACTTGTCCGGAGAGCGTTGTACGAGGGTATGGCTTCACCGGTGGGTGCTTCTTCGTCGGCGTCATTGCCCATCGGGAGAGGAAGTCGGGGAGGGAGGAAGGGAGGAGGTCGGGGAGGACGTTTCCGTGGGAGAGTTGGGCAGGCTCCTACCCCTTCCTCATCGCCACCCCAAGTTGAGTCACCCGAGCACATGACTGCTAGGGGGCCGGGGGGCATGTCTGAGGAGGAGGCTACGCGGACTCCGGTCCATGAGCCTCGGGTCGACATGCCTTCTCCCCCGCCTCTTTGGCCCATGAGACTCGGGTCCACAAGCCTCAGGTCGACAAGCCTTCGCCCCCTCCTCTTCGGCCCATGAGACTTCGGGCCAGGACGCTTGGGCCCACATGACTCCGCCCCAGGCTACGTCCCAGGAGACGTATAGATGGGGTACCTGGCAGGATCCGCCTGAGGGGTCGAGCGGCCATGTTGATGATAGCAGTGAGGACGAGGTGGTTGAGGGGGCCACCATCTACCAGCGTGGTAGTACACGGCTCCCGTCCGTGCCGGTGACCCACGAGCAGAGGTGGTTGATTTGGCCTGATGGGACTAGGTAAGTGCATTTACTCTTTTTCTACCTTTTGCTATCATGTTTTTTCAAAATATCTAATGCGTTGGCCTTGTCATACTACAGGGGTTGGGACCACCATCAGGATGTTCGCAGGCCCAACCAAGTCCTTAGTGTGATTTTCCGGCAAAACTTCCCGGGGTGGGTCACGTTGCCCGGTGTCAGTGTCAAAACCGACGGATCTCAGGTAGGGGGTCCCGAACTGTGTGTCTAGGATCGATGGTAACAGGAGACGAGGGACACGATGTTTACCCAGGTACGGGCCCTCTCTATGGAGGTTATACCATACGTCTTGCTTGATTGATCTTGATGAATATGAGTGTTACAAGAGTTGATCTACCACGAGATCGTAATGGCTAAACCCTAGAAGTCTAACCTGTATGACTATGGTAATGAATATATCCTTCCGGGGCTAACCCCTCCGGTTTATATAGACACCCGGGGGGGGGATCTAGGGTTACATAGAGTCGGTTACATAAGAAGGAATCTTCATAGTCGGTCGCCAAGCTTGCCTTCCACGCCAAGGGGAGTCCAATCCGGACACGGGTACAGTCTTTGGCCTTCATGTCTTCACAGCCCATCAGTCCGGCCCATGGATAACAGGCCGGACGCCTGAGGACCCCTTAGTCCAGGACTCCCTCAGTAGCCCCCGAACCAGTCTTCAATAGCGAGGTGTTCGGCACACAAATTGTCTTCGGCATTGCAAGGCGGGTTCCTCCTTTAATGATCTCCAAGTGATGTATTCGGCCATCGGTTCAATGTCGCTCCCCTCGGCTTCTACGCGTTAAATAACTTCGCCTCCCACGTGTCAGGCGAAGGTGGAAGGTCAGGGTATTTTTGCAGGTAACACCCCGTCCATGCAAGGAAGAGCACCTATTAAAGAGATTGGATCCTAGATCCATTCGGCACCACGCAGAGGAAATCCCTGGAAGCTGCTTAGGAGAAACCATTCCAGCATGGCTAGCGCCCCCAGCTCCTCCACCCGTTCCGGCCTAGAGAAAGGCCAGTGGGAGAGGTGTTCAGTGTCCCACAGTCAATTAAGGAAGCTGCAGACGCAGGGATTTCTTCCCCCCGCAGTTCTAGTTCCTATTCGAGCGGGGCTAGATTCCTTCAACGGTGAGATTCAGGCAGAGGACCTCCCCAATCCATCCGGGGGAGAGCGAGTATGTTTCGTCCCCTACCTGCTAAGGGGCGTTGGATTCCCCATTAATCCGTTCCTCCGAGGGCTTCTGGAATACTATGGCCTCCAGCTGCACAACTTCATCCATGCCTCCATTCTTCACATTGCGGGTTACGTCGCTTTATGTGAACTGTTCCTGGGTATCGAGGCTCATTTTGAGCTGTGGAGGAAGTTGTTCTGTCTTGTCCCGCGTAATCACGAGGGGTCAATATTTGAAGTGGGTGGAGCTGAAGTATGGCGTATCACTGATACCGGATATCTATCCGACACACCAAGGAAGGCATCCGAAGAATGGCCTTCCGAATGGTTCTATATTGAGGACGTCATGCTTCCCGACCCAGTTCGAAAGGGTCTTCCTGAATTTGCGAGCGTTCCACTGAAGAAACGCCACAGTTGGCGTCCTCGAAGCCTTGAAGAGGATGACAGTGCAGAAGTTGGTCAGCTTATGAGCAAGATAAAGACGCTCGCTCAGTCCGGACTCACAATAATCGAGGTAATGGCAATCTCCATAGTGCGTGGGGTTGAGCTGCTACAGTACAGAGGGCTGCCCATGTGGCACTATAATGGAGAGGATGACGCCTCTCGCTATGGCCAAAAGGGTCTGGATACCCCCGCCACTCTGGCCAAAATATTGGCCGGGCTATTTAAAGGGGAGGAAGAGGAGTTTCTTCGCATTAAGCGCAGAGATGGATATTCTATATATGATCCTCCCAGTTGGGTAAGCTTCGTCCCCTCTATTACACTCATTCCCCTTCCGGATTACTTTTGATAAATCTCAAGTCTGTTTGTTATGACAGCACTGGTGGAAGGTCACCGAAGGACTTCGTAGTCCTGCCCCACAGCCGGAGATCCACAACCGGGAACTAGATCCTGGGTTTGAAGAGGATCCTGATATATTCGTGGTGCTTGCGGGGGAAGTGTTCTACCAGACAAGCTATGACGGCACATAAGTGGCCATCACCGCCGACTACCTTGGCCTTCTTCCTGCTTCACATGTAAATAATTAAGAAACACCTTATCTAAAAGAGTGCTCTTATTTTGCCTCACCCACCGCACTGTATCGTGGTTCATAGGGGAGACGTTTGGCAATTTCGAAGAGATCGGCTCCCGCGCCGGGCAATGATGAAGCTATGTACCTAGGGTAGGGGCACGGACCCATCCTAAAGAGGCCTACCCGAGGACATCCCTAGAAGGAGTCACCTTTCAATCGACTTGAAGGTATCCCACTCGACGGGTTCAAGACACTCGACCAAAGAAACTATCACTCGACCATGAAGCCAACCACTCGACTGCCAGAAGACCTAAAGTCACTCCGCAGACAAACGGTCGGCTATTAAGTAGTCTTTATGGTCATTATAACACTTTATTAGGGGCGTTACCAATAACGCCCAACCTTAAATGTACCTAAAACCCTGCATTACTGAGGGCAGGAGGGGGCCGGCGAACTCTATATAAGCCACCCCCCTCCTCAGTGTGAAGGGTTCGCACCCCTGTTATCTACACACACACAATCCAATCGACCGCCTCTGGGCACCGAGACGTAGGGCTGTTACTTCCTCCGAGAAGGGCCTGAACTCGTAAACCTTGTGTGCTTACAACTTCCCAATAGCTAAGATCTAGCCTCTCCATACACACCCCCCTACATTACTGTCAGACTTAGAACCACGATAGTTGGTGCCCACCGTGGGGCCGGAGTCTTAGCGCCTAATTGGAGAAGTTGCGATTTTTCCGATCCATTTGATCATGGTTTCCTGCGGAGTTTTGGTAGAGGGCCGCGAGATCCGTCTCGGTGCGCTCACCTTCATCGCCGACGACTCCGCCTGGCTTCAGGAGGCGCCGCTCGACATCGACGCGCTCCCCGTCTGCGGCGCGACGCATTTCCGCGCATGTGTTCCCGGCGTCCTCCTGCGGCAGCCGTCGACCCAGTATCAGTCCGCCCCCGTGTCGCCTCCCCGCCCCGTCTCCCACCAGCGCAAGCGCTCAGGTCGGTCGAGACTCCAGCGGTGGGTGAGGCACGCCATGGCCTGCCAGTCGGCGGCCCCACAAGTCGCGGCAATCGAGCCCGACGAATCCCTCCGCGGCCTGTTCGACTAGCTCCGCGGAGACCGCATCCGAGTGCGATAGCAGTGACCCTTTGGCTGAGGTTCTGGCGGTCGAGGGGACACACAGTCCTCCCGGATTCCCTCGCGCTGATGGGGGCGCGGGTGGAGGCGACCCGTCGCATCCCCACGACGAGTACCTCCCCGAACCTCTCACGTCATTGCAACGAGAGGAGCTTCGCCGCCGGAACATGGACGCACTCCACACTCCTATTGTTGGAGAAACCCCCGAGGCCCGGGCCTTGGAGGACGCGCGCTTGGCTAACCTGGCCGAGCGCACCCGACTGGAGAATCTACAGCGAATACTCGACGAGAAAGCGCGTCAGCGAGCTCCCGAGTCCAGTCGACGACAGCAAGCTCCCGAGTCCAGTCGACGTCAGCTCTTCCCGCCGCCGCAGGTATACCGAACCCCAGTTCAGAATTTGGCCGCCGTGGCCCGTATAGTGGAGTCAATTCAGCCCTCCCAGTCGGAGGCTGGCAGGGGCTTGTTGTAGATCAAAGCGTTGCTCCGAGCGGCGGGAAACCAGAATTCCGCCGTTTCTCAGTCGCGGAATAGGATCCATAGTCGATCCGTTGCAACAGAAACAGTCCAGTCGGCTCATAGCCCGAGATCGCCCCCGAGGCGTGAGGGACGTGGAGACCGGCACGATCAATACAGAAGAAATGAGCAGTATGATCACCGACCTGACCGTGATGATCGACGTCGAGTGCCAACCCCTCCCCCGAGGAGTGGGTCATATGCGCCTCGACATCGAGATGATAGGCGCCCCCATAATGTTGGGCAGAGGATTCCAGTCGACCCCAGGGACCCAGGCTTTGACGCGAGATCCATCCTCGTTCAAGGTTTGGTTGACAGGAATAGAGCTCATCGAGAAGGCCACAACAGAGATGCGCCCGCCGGCAGTAGGGTACATGCTTCGGGGCCAGAATGTTTCAGTCGAGCCATCAGGGCCGCGGTGATTCCTCCCAACTTCAGGCTGGCGACTGGAGTCAGCAAGTTCACCGGTGAATCCAAGCCTAACACATGGCTCGAAAATTACCGAGTGGCTGTGCAGATTGGCGGTGGCAATGATGAGGTGGCCATGAAGCATTTGCCTCTCATGTTCGAAGGCTCAGCCAGAGCGTGGCTGAATCAGTTGGCACCCAGCAGTATTTACACTTGGGAGGACCTCTCCCGAGTGTTTATCACAACCTTCGAAGGAACCTGCAAGCGACCTGCAGGCCTTACAGATTTGCGGTCCTGCGTACAGAAGCCGAATGAAACACTGAGGGATTGCATCCAGAGGTGGATCACACTGCATCACACGGTTGAGAATGTGCCAGACCATCAAGCAGTTTGTGCCTTCAAAGAAGGCGTTAAATACAGAGAATTGAATCTGAAGTTCGGCCGAACTGGAGAGATGTCTCTGAATCGCATGATGGAGATTGCCACCAAGTACGCTAATGGTGAAGACGAAGACCGACTCCGAAGCGACAAGCTCAAGGCAGTCGCCCAAGAAACCGGAGGAAACTCCAGTCGGAAACAGAAGCGGAAGGCCGAGCCAGCCGCTCCTGGGGAGGCCCTGGCCGTAGCCCAGGGAAACTTCAAGGGAAAACCCAAGGGAGCCTGGAAGCCCAAGAAAGTCAAGGATCAAGATGGAAATGATGTTTTGGATCTGCCGTGTCACATCCACACCAAGAAAGATGAAGAGGGTAATTTTATTTTCCCAAAGCATACCACTCGACAGTGCCGGCTCCTGATCCAGCAGTTTCAGGGCAAGCAGCCCAAAGATAAGGAAAAAGAGCCAGACAGAGTTGAGGACAAGGATGATAGTGACGATGGATACCCCCAAGTCAATTCCAACTTGATGATTTTTGCTGATGTCGAAAGCAAAAGTCGACTGAAAGTCATTAACCGTGAGGTGAACATGGTTGCTCCGACAACACCCAGTTACTTGAAGTGGTCTCAGACTGCCATCACATTCGACCAGTCTGATCACCCGACGCACATTGCCACCCCTGGGAGGCAAGCTTTGGTGGTCGACCCAGTTGTCAAAGGCACTCGACTGACCAAAGTCCTGATGGATGGTGGCAGTGGCCTGAACATACTGTACGCTGAAACTTTGAAAGGAATGGGCATTCCGATGTCCAGACTCAGTACCAGTAACATGAGCTTCCACGGAGTCATTCCTGGGAAGAAGGCCGAGTCACTCGACCAGATTGGTCTTGATGTGGTTTTTGGTGATTCAAAGAATTACCGCAAGGAAAAGTTGACATTCGAGGTTGTGGACTTCCAGAGTGCTTATCATGCCATTTTGGGCAGGCCAGCTTACGCACGCTTCATGGCTCGACCATGTTACGTGTATCTCAAACTGAAGATGCCCGGCCCCAAGGGTGTGATCACTGTTACGGGCAACCGAAAGAAAGCAGAACAGTGTTTTCAGAAGGGATCAAAGATCGCTGATGCTCAGATGGCAGTGGTCGAGCTGAAAGAGTACCAAAAGACTGCCGATACGAGTGAATTTGCTGCGAGCTAAGAAGCCTGCCTCAGAGTCAGCTTTTCAGTCGTCTGGTGAAACAAAGACAGTCCACATTAACCCGACCGACCCCGACGCTGCTCCGACTCACATCTCGACGACGCTCGACTCCAAATAGGAAAAAGTGCTCATCCAACTCCTCCGTGAGAACTGGGACATCTTCGCATGGAAACCCTCTGACATGCCTGGAGTTCCCAGAGGGCTGGCTGAGCACCGTCTACGAGTTGACCCAAAATTCAATCCTGTGAAGGAACATCTTCGACGGTCCGCCGTCCAGAAGAAGCAAGCCATTGGCGAGGAGGTGGCTCGGCTCTTAGCAGCGGAGTTCATCCGAGAGATTTACCACTCCGAGTGGCTCGCCAATGTCGTCATGGTCCCCAAGAAGGACAAGTCACTTCGCATGTGCATTGATTTCAAACATATCAATCGGGCCTGCCCGAAAGATCATTTTCCTCTCCCTCGCATCGACCAAATAGTTGACTCTACTGCGGGGTGCGAGAGATTGTCTTTTCTAGATGCCTATTCCGGGTACCATCAGATCCGTCTGTATGGGCCCGACAAGATCAAAACAGCTTTCATCACTCCATTCGGATGCTTCTGTTACGTCACCATGCCGTTCGGCCTCAAGAACGCCGGAGCCACATTCATGAGAATGATTCAGAAGTGTTTACTCACTCAAATCAGTCGGAACATGGAGGCATACATGGATGATATTGTGGTCAAGTCCCGGAAAGGTTCCGACCTACGGGCTGACCTTGCTGAAACCTTTGCCAACCTCAGAAGGTACGATATCAAGCTCAATCCATCAAAGTGCACTTTCGGAGTTCCAGGTGGAAAGTTACTCGGTTTTCTCATTTCCGAACGGGGGATCGACGCCAATCCTGAAAAAATTGGCACCACACTCCGGATGAAGCATCCTGTACGCGTGCACGATGTCCAAAAGCTTACAGGCTGCTTGGCCGCTTTAAGTTGATTCATTTCTCATCTCGGTGAAAAGGCGTTGCCTCTTTACCGACTGATGAAGAAGTCTGACAAGTTCGAGTGGACTCCAGAAGCTGATGCAGCGTTTGCAAAGCTCAAAGCTCTGCTCTCCACCCAGCCGGTGCTTGCTGCCCCAATCAGCAAAGAGCCTTTGCTGCTTTACATTGCAGCCACAGGACAAGTTGTCAGTACAGTACTTACGGTCGAGCGGGAAGAGGAAGGAAAGGCCTTCAAAGTACAACGCCCAGTATATTATGTGTCTGAAGTTTTGACCCCTTCAAAACAAAGATACCCTCACTACCAGAAGCTTGTATATGGGATTTATATGACCACGAAGAAAGTTGCACATTACTTCTCTGACCACTCCATTACAGTCGTCAGCGACGCCCCACTATCAGAGATTTTGCATAACAGAGACGCAACTGGTCGAGTGGCCAAGTGGGCGATTGAACTCCTTCCCTTAGATATCAAGTTTGAAGCAAAGAAGGCTATCAAGTCCCAAGCAATCGCAGATTTCATCGCCGAGTGGATTGAACAGCAACTTCCGACTCAAGTTCACTCGGAGCACTGGACCATGTTCTTCGATGGATCTAAGATGCTGAATGGTTCCGGTGCGGGGGTAGTCCTAATCTCCCCCCGAGGAGATAAGTTCAGATATGTTCTCTAGATCCACTTCGATTCCTCCAATAATGAAGCAGAGTATGAAGCACTTTTGTATGGGTTGCGCATGGCCATTTCACTCGGCGTCTGTCGCCTCATGGTCTATGGCGACTCAGATTTGGTGGTTAATCAAGTGATGGAGGAGTGGGACGTCAGGAGTCCGGCAATGACTGGTTATTGCAATGCAGTGCGAAAGCTAGAAAAGAAATTCGAGGGGTTAGAGCTTCAACACATCCCCCGACTGAAAAATCAGGCAGCTGACGATTTGGCAAAGATAGGCTCCAAGAGAGAAGCCATTCCCAACAACGTGTTCCTGGAACACATTCACTCGCCGTCAGTCCAAGAGGATCCTTTCACAGAAGAAGCCCCGCAGCCGAAAAGTGCCACAGATCCGACTGAAGTTGAAGTACCTGCGGTGGTCGACCTAATCATGGAAGTCTTGGCAATCACCCCTGACTGGGCGATACCATACATCGCGTATATCCTAAGGAAAGAACTCCCGGAAGACGAAGAAGAGGCTCGACAGATCGTCCGCCGATCCAAGGCCTTCACAGTCATAAAGGGTCAGCTGTATAGAGAGAGCGCGACTGGAGTCGGTCAGAAATGCATAACACCAGAAGAGGGTCAGATAATCCTTAATGATATCCACTCGGGGACCTGTGGTCACCATGCGTCCTCTCGGACTATTGTGGCTAAAGCATACCGAGCGGGATTTTACTGGCCAAGAGCAAATGAAATGGCAAAAGAGATAGTCGACAAGTGTGGAGGGTGCCAGTTCTACTCCAACATGTCACACAAGCCTGCATCAGCCCTGAAGACCATTCCACTCGTCTGGCCCTTTGCCGTCTGGGGACTGGACATGGTTGGTCCACTAAGAACGGGCAGGAGTGGATTCACTCACGTGCTTGTGGCAGTCGACAAGTTTACCAAATGGATCGAAGCTAAGCCCATCAAGAATCTCGATGCTTGCACTACTATCAGTTTCGTCAGAGGGTTAACATTCAGATATGGAGTCCCGCATAGCATCGTCACTGACAATGGGTCAAACTTTGATTCGGACAAGTTCAGAGCTTTTTGCGCCTCTCAAGGCACACGAGTCGACTACGCATCGGTCGCCCATCCCTAGTTGAATGGACAAGCTGAGAGAGCAAATGGTCTGATTCTTAAAGGACTAAAGCCTCGACTGATGCGTGATCTCAAGCATGCGGCAGGCGCTTGGGTCGACGAGCTTCCATTAGTTCTGTGGGGATTAAGGACCACCCCTAACCGGTCGACTGGAAGAACTCCATTCTTTCTGGTTTATGGAGCCGAAGCAGTTCTGCCGAGTGACCTTCTTCATAACGCACCCCGAGTCGAACTTTACACCGAACATGAAGCAGAACAGGCCCGTTAAGACGCAGTCGACCTCTTAGAAGAAGTGAGGGAGATGGCCATGATCAGATCAACTATTTATCAGCAAGACTTGCGCCGGTTTCACGCCCAGAATGTGAAGAGTCGAGCCTTCCAAGAAGGAGATCTGGTCCTCCGAGTGGATCAACAGAAACCACACAAGCTTGCTCCTACTTGGGAAGGCCCCTTCATCGTCACCAGAGTCCTCCGCAATGGAGCGTACCACCTCTACAACGTTGATCGCCAGATCGATGAGCCACGAGCTTGGAACGCGGAACTGCTCCGCCCCTTTTACACTTGAGTTCTCCCTTAGACGAGATGTAATAAGAAAAAAAATCTGCATTTCATTTTTATCAAAGACAAGAGTGTTCCAATAATTGCTGTCACTTTGTTTGCATACAAAATCCCCCAGTGGGTGACTTGGCTGCGAATCCGTTTCGCCTAAGTTTGAAAAAATCCTACCGAGTGGAGAGCAATCCTCCCACTCGGGGGCTTAGCTGCAGTCCAGTACTCGCCTAAGTTCTCCCACTCAGAGGCTTAGCTGCAGTCGAGCACTCGCCTAAGTTTGAAAAAATCCTACCGAGTGGAGAGCAATCCTCCCACTCGGGGGCTTAGCTGCAGTCCAGTACTCGCCTAAGTTCTCCCACTCGGAGGATTAACTGCAGTCGAGCACTCGCCTAAGTTTGAAAAACCCCACCGAGTGGAGAGCAATCCTCCCACTCGGGGGCTTAGCTGCAGTTCAGTACTCGCCTAAGTTCTCCCACAAAGAGACTTAGCTGCAGTCAGCACTCGCCTAAGTGTTTAAAAAAATCCTACCGAGTGGAGAGCAGCCCTCCCACTCGGGGGCTTAGCTGCAGTCCAGTACTCGCCTAAGTTCTCCCACTCAGAGGCTTAGCTGCAGTCGAGCACTCGCCTAAGTTTGAAAAAATCCTACCGAGTGGAGAGCAATCCTCCCACTCGGGGGCTTAGCTGCAGTCCAGTACTCGCCTAAGTTCTCCCACTCGGAGGCTTAGCTGCAGTCGAGCACTCGCCTAAGTTTGAAAAACCCCACCGAGTGGAGAGCAATCCTCCCACTCGGGGGCTTAGCTGCAGTCCAGTACTCGCCTAAGTTCTCCCACAAAGAGACTTAGCTGCAGTCAGCACTCGCCTAAGTGTTTAAAAAAATCCTACCGAGTGGAGAGCAGCCCTCCCACTCGGGGGCTTAGCTGCAGTCCAGTACTCGCCTAAGTTCTCCCACTCGGAGGCTTAGCTGCAGTCGAGCACTCGCCTAAGTTTGAAAAACCCCACCGAGTGGAGAGCAATCCTCCCACTCGGGGGCTTAGCTGCAGTCCAGTACTCGCCTAAGTTCTCCCACAAAGAGACTTAGCTGCAGTCACCACTCGCCTAAGTGTTTAAGAAATCCTACCGAGTGGAGAGCAAACCTCCCACTCGGGGGCTTAGCTGCAGTCCAGCACTCGCCTAAGTTCTCCCACAAAGAGACTTAGCTGCAGTCAGCACTCGCCTAAGTATTTAAGAAATCCTACCGAGTGGAGAGAAAACCTCCCACTCAGGGGCTTAGCTGCAGTCCAGCACTCGCCTAAGTTCTCCCACGAAGAGACTTAGCTGCAGTCAGACACTCGCCTAAGTTTAAAAAATCCTACCGTGTGGAGAGCAGCCCTCCCACTTGGGGGCTTAGCTGCAGTCCCATACTCGCCTAAGCTCTCCCGCTAAGAGACTTAGCTGCAGTCAGGCACTCGCCTAAGTTTGAGAAATCCTACCGAGTGAAGAGCAAACCTCCCGCTCAGAGGCTTAGCAGCAGCCCAGTGCTCGCCTAAGTACAGGACTCGACCCAATCCGCAAGAACTTATGCCACAAATACAAAGGGTATTCCTAGCGAAGATCAAGTTCCACTCGACAGATCAAACCACGAAGATATTCAACAAAAAATCAAGTTCGGATAAAGCCTAAAAGGTCCCAGACCTCAGATCAAAGTACTCGAGCCCTCGGCTCGGCAGAGTTTAACGGTTACAAATCCACTCGGCATTCCGAGGCAAATTTAAGGAGAAGCATAAAAGTTTTTCATTCCTTAGGCGGAGGACTGACAGGGGCGACGAACTCATCCAAGTCGATCCCGTCTGCAATACGGGTGGCAGCAGCAATAAAGGTCTCCATGAAGTCTTGGAAGCTGTGCCTCTTGGTATTGGCGACTTGGATGGCGGCCAGCTTCTCTTCTCGCGCCTCCTTGCAATGGACGCGGACAAGAGACAGAGCCACATCAGCGCCGCACTGAGCAGAAGACTTCTTCCACTCCTGCACTCGGTCAGGGATTCCGTTAAGTCGAGTCATCAGAGACTCGAGATCGTTCTGGAGTGCAGACTCTGGCCAAAGTGTCGGGTCATCCGTGACATGGCAACCTTCAGCCGAGCCAAGTAATCCACGACGCCGTCAATACGAGATTCCAGTCGGAGCAGATTCATGGCAGCTTCATCATTCACCGGAGAGTTGATTGGATCCAAACCTGTTTCAATCCGCCCAGTCTCCTCCTCAAAGTTCTGGCAAAGCTCTGCATACACGATCCAAGGATAAGTCAATAGACTGAGTCGACACAAAAAGAAAACCAGTCGGAATTGAATGTGCACCTTCAAGCTTGATGTACAAATTCTTGGCGAGGCTCCTCAAGTAGCTCTCCAGGTCGTCCCTCCTGCGAACGGCGCCATTCATCTTCTCGGTCAGGGCGAGGTTCTCCTTCTTCCAATGTGTGCACTCCCTGTTGGCTTCATTCAGAGCGGTCTTCAGCTTGGTATTCTCTTCTTCTAATTGGCCAGCCGAAGCCAACTTCTGTTCAGCCAGAGCGATCTTGTCGTCAGCCTCCTTGCGGGCAGCAGCCAAGTCCTGATCCTTCTTCGCCAGAGCCTCACTCAGTTCTCCTGCAAACGAAAAGATGATTGGTTCAGAAACAGCAGAAGGGTACTCAAGCCTAAAAACAAAACTAGTCAACAAAGTCGTCTTACCAGCGGCGCCGTCTCTGACCTTCTGCAGCTCTGTTCTGGCCAGCTCCAGATCAAGGTTCAGTTGAATCCGCTGCTTCTCCAACTCCGTATAGCGAGATGCAAGTTCGCAGGATTTCTGTAAAAGGAAAAATCATTCGACAGACGTCCAAGATAAGTTGCTTCCGAGTAACTAAGAGAAAAAGATGACGTTTCTAAGTCCACAGCCGAATCAAAAACATTCGACAGTAGTCTCGGGGACTACACCCAGTGGGTGCACTCAGCGTGCCCCTACTGGTTCGACCAAAAAAAAGAGAAGAGAGAAAGTCGACTGCCCGCAGTCGACCGGATACAGTTCCATTCGACGTGGCCTGACCAGACCGAGTGAAGAAATATAGATACAGTAACACAATGTAAAGACTACAGTCGACTGCCAGCAGTCCACCGTAGTCTCGGGGACTACACCCAGTGGGTGCACTCGGCGTGCCCCCACTCGTCCAAGAATTCGTAAACACACCCACTGGGTGTACAGATACAAAAGATCTTCAAAAAAAAGAGAGACTCTTCAAACGATCAAGTGTCGAGTCGACCGACCTGGACGTTGCTCTGAAGAGCCGAACTCGCGTCATAGGCTGCTTGGCTGGCCTCCCGAGCCATCTTCACTTGCTCCATCATGACCCCCGCCTGGCGTATAGCCTCCTTTGCAGCAGCCACTTGGTCCTCAGGGACGGGGTACGCAGCAAAAAGCGAAGATGGATCCGCAGTCGACGCCGAAGGCCGCACACTCGACAGAGGGTTGGCGAAAGTCACAAAAGCCCGAGTGGTGTCGCCACCATCCCGAGCCATGGTCTCAGATGCCGGAGTAGGCTAGGGAGTCCTGTCAGCCGACGACCTCTTGTTCCTCCTCATCCTCAGCGGTTCGTTGTCGTCGTCATCCGGGAGGTCGATAACATGAGGAGGGGCTGCAAGGGAAACATTCAATCGACCAGAATTGCAAGAAATGACCAGTCGACTCAAAAACAGAACGTCAGTAATCGTACCAGGGTTGGAGGTAACAGCATCCCCCATCTCTTGGTCGTCGTCCTTGGCGGAGACCTCAGAAGTAGCAGCGCTGCAAATCTCGAAAAGTCAGTCAGTTGGCTCAATGAATCGACCAAGGATCCGTCCACGGTCGACGAAGGAAAACAAGCTTTATTACCCGGAAATGGTAGGGACAACTATCTTTATCTTAGGCAGAGCCTTGGGCGGCTTGGACAGCGTCGTGCGTGGGTGCTTGGGGACCTTCCCAGTCAGCGTTGGAGAAGAGGTCCGAGGGCATTTTGACGACGGCCCAACGGAGGCAGCCGCCTTGCCGCGTTCCTGCGCCGGGTCGTGTGCGAGCTTGGGTCGCCTCTCCGGGCGGGGGGGTTCACCTCCTCCTCCTCCTATTCGCTGGAGAAGATGTCGTCGCCTCCCTCTCCTTCACCATCAGACTCCCACTCACCTTGGTCATCCCCGCTCTCGCCTCCGCTCGCCTCCCCTTCCTCAGTCAACCCCTGTGCCCCGTTGGGCGTCGAGTACATCTCAGTGGTCGCCTGGAAAATAGCAGACAAGACGAAAGTCAATCGACCTACTCAAAGAAGACCAACGCAGAAAATAAGATTTCAGTCGGGAGCATAAAGACATACCTGGTCCACCTCACACGAATTGTCGAGTGGAATGACCCTCCTGGCTCCTCGGGGGTTGTCTTTGTTCCCCGTGATGCTCGACAGCCACCCCTCCAACATCTCGTCGGTGACCTCCTCCGGGTGGATCCGAGTGGTGTCCTCGAGGCCTGAGTACAACCACATCGGGTGGTCACGAGCCTGGAGCGGGTGGATTCGCCTCTTGAGGAAGAATTCCAGCAGATCCATTCCCGTCACACCCTCACAGACAAGCTCAACCACTCGACCCGCCATCACCTTGACCTGGGCCTTTTCTTCCGGCGTCACCTTTAGAGAAGTAGGTTTTTTGGCTCGGTCGAGAGAGAAAGACGGGAGACCAGTCGACTGCCCTGGGGTCGCCTGGTCCTGGCAGTAGAACCAAGTTGCCTGCCAACCTCGGACCGACTCCGGGAAAGTGATGGATGGGAAACAGATCTCTCCCCTCGTTTGGATTGCCAAGCCCCCGCACAACTGGATCACTTGCGTCCTCTCATCACTCCACTTGGCCTTCTTGACCGACTGAGAGCGACAAGTAAAAATGTGCTTGAAAAGCCCCCAATGTGGGCGGCAACCCAGGAACGCCTCACACATGGAAATGATGGAGCTGCGCTTCGAAGAAGTTCAAGAAATTCCGGAAGAAAGGATGGGGCGGCAGAGAAAACCCTCGGTCGATGTGAGTGGCCAGGAGCACGCACTCACCGTCACGGGGTTGAGGTTCGATCTCTCCCCCCGGAAGACGCGCGGCTTTGTGGGGAATGGCTCCCCCCTCGACCATGTTGTCGAGATCCTCTTGCCAGAGCACCGACAGCATCGAGTCGCCCTGGATCCAACCTTTGGGCAGGGCGGTCCTGGAGGAAGATCCGCCACGTGCAGACCTCTTCCCTTTCCCCACCGCCGCCGCCTTCTTCACGCGCTCCAGAACAGTCGTCTTGCCCTTCACCATCGTCGCCAGCGAAATCTCAAACGGGTTTGCGGCGATAGGGGGAGAGCGAAAGTGGCGGAAGAAGTTGCGAAGGGAGAGAGGAAGAAGAAGAAGAGAGAAGTATGCGCACTGATGGGGAACTCCGAGCCGGCAACTTATAAGGAGCCGCTCCCGAGTGGCTGACCGGTAGGCCCAGGCTATCCAGTCAAATCCCGCAGCAGGCGCGCGCAGTACGTGGCGAAAAAGGCGACGTGGGGATCGAGGAGCCTCTGCATTGTCACTTCCGATTACTGCGGCCGCCCCCATCCCGCGCGCTTCCCAAAAAATCCGAATCCCGTGATATCCGCTGGCTGCAGAACAACTTGTCAAAACAGAAGACCCCGCGCGCACCGGCACTCGGTATGTCACGGGTAAAGAAATCCACTCGACGAAAGGCCTGGAATGGATCAAGGCGACTGAAAGAGGTTGATGACGTCATCCGTGACGGTCGACCCAGAACGAGGCACTCATATAGTCCAAAGAACCAGTCGGAAAGGTCGCCAACCCTTTCTCACTCTAACCTCGATCCATTCGGGGGCTAATGATGAAGCTATGTACCTAGGGTAGGGGCACGGACCCATCCTAAAGAGCCCTACCCGAGGACATCCCTAGAAGGAGTCACCTTTCAATCGACTTGAAGGTATCCCACTCGACGGGTTCAAGACACTCGACCAAAGAAACTATCACTCGACCATGAAGCCAACCACTCGACTGCCAGAAGACCTAAAGTCACTCCGCAGACAAACGGTCGGCTATTAAGTAATCTTTATGGTCATTATAACACTTTATTAGGGGCGTTACCAGTAACGCCCAACCTTAAATGTACCTAAAACCCTGCATTACTGAGGGCAGGAGGGGGCCGGCGAACTCTATATAAGCCACCCCCCTCCTTAGTGTGAAGGGTTCGCACCCCTGTTATCTACACACACATAATCCAATCGACCGCCTCTGGGCACCGAGACGTAGGGCTGTTACTTCCTCCGAGAAGGGCCTGAACTCGTAAACCTTGTGTGCTTACAACTTCCCAATAGCTAAGATCTAGCCTCTCCATACACACCCCCCTACATTACTGTCAGACTTAGAACCACGACAGGCAAGCCTTCCAAGAGGAAAGCAAACGAAGACACGACCGTGCCTTCATCGAAGAGGTATGAATTCGCCAACCTCCACCTGAGCAGTCACGTCCAACCGTGACCTTCCCATTTTCCATGTGTCAGGAGGAAGGTGCACCAGACTATATCCGGAGGTTCGAGCGGTCATACTTCCTACAGCCAGGAGTCAAATCCTGCCGTGAAGGCGGGGGCCGATGCAGGGGCGAAGCTGGACTGTCCTCCAGCTGAGGACTCGAATGATGTATCCATCACCAACTCGGAAGTGGAGAGTGCTATGAATCATCGGCGCCGCCGGGCCATTTTACAAGACCCTGGCTTTTCAAAAGAGTCGTTTAACGCCTTCAACTCAGCCGATGCTTACATCCGGGCTGCTTGAGATGGGACTAACAGGGCCACAAAGCAACATTTTAAAGATGTGCAGGTAAATTCGCTTTGTCTGACTATGATAACCATATGCCAGTAGCCCCCGAGACTTAAAGGAGTTGAAACAACTGATTTAAGGATCAATGTATGACCAGGTGCTTACGGAGAAGAATACCCGGCTAGCTCAGGAACTAGAGAAGTGTCAGCGCTAGCTGCTTGCTGCCAATGCCAAACTCGAGAAATACAAGGCATCTCCCGGTAATATTTTCCTCTATCAAAAATTCATAATGATACACCGATAGTGTGAATCTGGGTTCTAATCTTTGTGTTGGGTTGTTAGACAAAGTACGAGAGCAGCTGGACGCCGCTCGAAGCAAAGAACACGGAGCCAAAAAGCTACTAGCCACGGGCGAGCGTGTATTGACAAAAGTCATTGAAGAGAAAAAGAAACTCCAGGATTCAAACACCAAACTAGGCGAAGAACTGAAAGATGTGCGAGCACGGCTAGCCAACTCTATGAAGGAGAACAAGAAGCTGCGAGGCGGCATATTCAGTACGTGACCGCTTTTATCTTATAGCAGTTTGGAGGTAGAGGCAGCTGATATAGCTGTAATTGCAGGTGTATTGACGAACCGCCCCGAAGAGGAACTGTCCGGATCATCAAATGATCTGCTGCAAGGGCTGTCGCAGTTGCACGAGCAAGCTCGGCAGGCTATGCGGAGTGTAGCCAAGGCTTTGTGGCCATAGGAATCCCCTCCAGGAAGCATGGAGAAGCTGGTAGAGCTGTTCAAGGGAGCGCGGTGGCGTATCGGGCTGTGGAAGATATCTGCATGCCGAGAGGGTGCGTGAGAGGCCTGGGCCATGGTGAAGACGCGATATACCAATTTGGATCCTAATCACATGGCTCGTGTCGGACTGGTAGGGCCGAATGGGGAAGAAATTCCCGTTAGTATAGTATATGACCAAGTAGAGGTGGCCGCCAAATATTCCCAACAGGATTGTAAGTTAGACTGTCTGTTGGAAGGTGTAGAGGAAGAGGTGTTCGAGTCCAAGTGACTGTGTACTTTCCTCATCTAGCCGAATTGTATATCATTTGTCATGGCAGACCTTTTTGCTTCAACCTATGGACCCGAAGGTGCAGAGTGTTTCCGAATACCGTCGCGGCCGAATAGGCTGGGGTAAGCCTGGAGAACTAGGCATAGGGGTCATAGTTGCTTGAACAGACATGTATCCGGCTAGCTATGCTATATTACATTGATATCATAAGAAACATCTTCCAGAGAGAATAGTTCTGTTAAGGGTTCCTTTCCCTAGGTGTGCATGCATTTAACGTACATGTACGAACTGTGATGCGAGCACCACAGTTTGTATAACTTCTGGGGGTGCACAATGGAGTGAGTTTAGAAAACATCTTCAATTCACCGACCAAATATTCCCTTAAGAACGCTAGCTTTCGGCTTCACCCAGTCTGAGGTACACATCCGGATGACCCGGCAGTAACAATCGTAGAGGTGCTCCCTTTATGCCCTAGCCGAACTAACGGGAACATAGGGCATAAGCACAGGAGCCAGGCAACCCAGCATGGGCAAAACTTAAGTCATATCGATGCATATAGTGGCAAAGAAAAGGTACATATGGGAAAAACTCATATGTGAGGAGCTTAATGCTCAAGGAATGACAAGAACTTTTGTCCGAGAAGCCCCCAGGTACAAGTGACATACATATTTAGACATGTATGTGTCGATGGTGTGCGGTGTCAGGACCGGGTTTTTGGGATATGATTTCCCAGAAAATGGCCCTTGTGCTCACCAGCCCCAGGATTACTGTTAGCTGATGAGGCACCTACTTGATATGGAAACTCCAAGCAAAATATAAGATTTGTAGTACAAGACCATTCTGGCCTATGAGTACAACAATTAGTCTCTAGTGGTTGATGGTGGAAGCGGTTTGTGGATCATCAACGTCTATGGGACTCCATTTCCCACAGGAACAACAAACCTGGATAACTCCTATCTTCGTGAGGCTGCTATCATCATTGCGTAGGTTCCGGGGCTGTCATCGTAACGCTCCTCTCCACGCAAGAAATCTGGCCAAGACAATAGCCAGGGACAAGCCAGTGAGTACTTTGAATGTACTCGCAAACATTATGAACACAGGTATAATATAACAAAATATAATCATGCTCTGAAATATGCCATGATCACTATGTCAGTCATAAATAAAAATCATGATGCATGCAAGCAGGTTAATCATGTCAAATATGAGTATGCAATCAGAGAGTAGAAATAGAATGCACCGATTGGATGTCTAAAGCGACGCCTCAAAAGGATAATAATATAAGGCATGCCTCAGTCGGGCGTCTGAGCGACACCACATAAAGGGCTTATATATAAAAGATATAACAAGCAGGCCATAGTCGGGCGTCTGTGCGACACCACATAAAGGGCTTATAAGTAATTGAAATGACAAGCATGCCACAGTCAGGCGTTTGAGCGACACCACATAAAGGGCTTATATATAAAAGATATAACAAGCAGGCCACAGTCGGGCGTCTGTGTGACACCACATAAAGGGCTTATAAGTAATTGAAATGACAAGCATGCCACAGTCGGGCGTCTGAGCGACACCACATAAAGGGCTTATCTAAGAACAATCATAGTGAATGTCCAGGAGGTAGAACCATCCCAGGGATACTCATTAATTCAAATAATACAAATGGTTAGTCCATGATAATAGTAATCATAATCATCATATGTCACAGGTCATAATCAAGGTTCTGGTTTAGTAGTTTTTCCTCCGAAGACTGGCACTTGACCCATCCCAGACTGTAGTCCTTAACCATGGACACGGCTATTCGAATAGATATAATCTCTGCAGAGGGTGTACTCTTTACCCACTAGCAACGGATTCCTTTAGTCCATCGGGACTAATTCCGTCTACGGTCTTTCATTCGAAAACACACCTGGCCGCACACACCAGCCTAACTTACCGGTGTATGGAATCACCCACGACACCCGTCAAGCAAAACTCTAAGTGGGGAGGCTACAACCTCGTTTAGCATGGGATCAACCTTATATAGCACGCTCTAAGGGGTGCCCCCCTCTCGGTCCCAACCGGAAACACCCATGCCCCCGGACCATGTGGCATGCCTACCGGATGCAGCCGGTATCTTCCACCATGGCCTCTTTGTACAGTGTGTGCTAGGACAGGGGTTGAAAATTTACTGAACCGTACCCTACCTACAGCAGGGACAAGTGGCAGCACGAAACAAGTATGGGGGTTACTGGAACAAGACTCGATCTACGGCCGACTCATGAGGTTTAAGTATTCCCTGCATGATTAGCATACCGAATATGTTTCAACCAACGGATAGAATCACCACTCCTCATACCCCATCATGCCCGACCAGACACAACCGTCTCGACGAGGAACCAGAGATAAGCTCATGTCTACCCAAGACAGAGACTTTCTCGGCTTCCTTCCAATAGGCATGAAAGGCATGCGAGGATGACTACTATCGCAAACATATAAAACTCCAATAGCATGAGATCATCAATATGCACTCATGAGTATGATCATATCCTCACATAAAATAACGGATACTCCGTGTCACGGTGGTGTTGTAACCGTATCAAACAACACAAAAAATATTATGCCAGGGTTCAGAATGCTTGCCTTCAAGTTGTGGAGAGGCAGGGTGCATTCCAAAACTTTTTTGAAAGTTTTCTTCTCTCTCCATAATCCTATTTTAAGAAAATTTGAAATTAACACATAGTTTTCAAAGCAGTACAAAAAGTTGTTTGGAAATTTTTCAAATAAATATGAAAATAAACTAGACCAAATTTGAGGAACAACAGAAAAAGAATCAAGTCATTTGGACTTATATTTAAAAAGTTATAGCCAGTCAAAGTTTAGTCAACATTCTATTTTTAAATAAAACCAAAAAAAGAAAAAATTTCGGGGAGAATACGCTTTCGAGGTAGAGGAGACGTACTTCAGGGGTTTTACGCCTCCACTAAAACATGTTGTGGCGGGGCTGGTCAGTGGCAGTGGGTCCCTTGGGTCCACTGGTCAGGTTTGACCAGTCGCCCACGCCTTCTTCCTCCTCTGTCCGCGCGAGGGCAGGGTTCCGGCGATCGCCATCGTCGAACGGCGACTCCCCACGGGGTTCTGAGGGCGGGGATGGATCCGCCAGTCTGGGGCGGTCCTCCCGGTTGTTGCTAGGTTGGCAGGGATGGTGGGAGTCGCCGGCGGCGAGCTCCACGGCGGGGATGGCTTCGGGTGGATTTGGGGGTCAGGGCTATGGTGGTTCCCAATCGTGTTTGAGGGGCTGAGCAGCTTCGCAAGGTCGAGGGAAGTCGTATGGTGGTGCTGGAAGGACTAGGGGGCTCCGGCTACGGCGAATTTAGTCGAGGGACGACGACGGCCGATGTTGCCGGAGGCGGGGAAGACGATGGTTTCTGAAGAATTTGAGCAGGGGGGTGCACTCTACGGCTTGCCTGAGGATGCTCGAGCGAGGTTTGGGTCCATTTATAGCCGGGGAAGGTCGGTTCCACCGCTGCTGGGGATAAGATCGCCGGCTGACCACTTCTGTTGCAGCAGGGTGACGTGGCGATGGCCGGAGCAGGGTCGGTGCTAGCGGACAGGCTTGGAGATAAGGATGGCCTGCTCACGAGGGCAGCTGGCGAGGAGTTGTGGCTCGGCCGGCGCCGTCCATGGCAGAGGCGCACTGTGGACACCGGCGTGCCGCCAAGAGGGCCCTGACGGCGGCACTGTAGGGCGCCAGGGCGGCTTGGAGTGTTCTGGCGAGTGGTCGAGGGCGGGGCGTGGCTCTGCAGGCGAGCAAAGTCCAAGGCGCGAGGGTAGCGGACATGGCGGCTCGGTTGCGCGCGCGCGTGCAAAACATGTGCTCTGGGCGCGCCCAGAGCACGCACGCGACATGCTCGACAGAATGCCAGGGTGGCCTAGAGTGTTTGAGCGAGGCTGGCAATTAACATGACTAGGTTAGAGTTTGCAAGGAGATTAATGGACATGGTGGTTAGGTCAGGGGATCAAGTTCATATTGCAACCTAAAAGCCATGCCAAAACTGGCTATGCACACAGGGTGTTTGACAGAATCCCAAGGGCATCTAGGTAACTCTTGGGGTGGCCAAAATCTCCAGATCCTAGTCTCTTTAGATGATGAAGAGGTTGGCAAGGTCATTTGGGCAAAACCAGAAACTTGCTAGTGCAAGTTTTGCAAATCTTCAGTTTTGGACAAAAAGAAAAAGGCATGATTGCATATACTTAAAATCCTCCAATGGGTCCACTCTCCTGGACTTAAGGGTTTTGTAGGGTGGACTATAAGCAGGAAAAAGAATCATAGCTAAAAGGGCAAGTTAAATTATGTTTGCGGTACAAACCACCAAGCTGGACCAGAATGAAGATGAGGTTGATTTACTCAAATTTTTCAAAGAACATCACTGGGTTTTTTGCATAAAGTTGAATAATATACTACTACTAACATCCCATAATTTTGGTGGAAACTTTAAAGAAATATTTAAATAGGTTGTAGTGCAAAATTGCCAACTGGACCAGATTTGAAAATTTGGTGTAGAGCTCAAAATCTCCAATGAATAGAAGATATTTTTGCATAAAAGTGATTTAAAAACATCACATGACATCCCCAAATTCTGGTTGGAATTTTCAATAAATTTATCAAAGGGTTGTAGTTCAAATGGGACCCTAAAACCATGGGAAACCATTTTTAAAGAAATAAAGATCAGGAAAATAATTATATAATTAATTCCAGTGATAAAAGAAATGTTTTCTAGAGAGGGTATACAAGTCCAAGAATATATTTGGTAAGTTTTCACTTGGGGTAAAAACTCCATAATAACAAAGAAAAGAATGGTTCTGAAATCAAAAGAAAATCCAGAAAATAAAAAAATTGTTTTCCTGGCAAAATTTTATTTAATAAAACAAGGTCAAAATTTTGGGGTGTCACATGCGGTCTAGCTGTACCAAAGCGTTAAAGCAAGAAAGAAGAAAAATAATCGAAAAAGAGAGAAAAATAATGGAAACTACAGGGGAGGAGGAGACGAACAAGGGGTTTGGCGCTAGGCATATAATCTCCGGAGTCTGGCCGCGTTCTAGGGGTTCGGCTCGAGGCGATTGTCTAATGCATCGAGAAGACGATACGCTCCTCCGGTGAGAACTTCGTCAATTATGAAGGGACCCTCCCATTTGGGCTTGAGTTTGTCCTTTTTCTTCTCAAGCGGGCGTAGAACGAGTTCGCCAACATTGTAAGTCTTGGCCCGTACTTCTCTGCTTTGATATCTTCGAGCCTGCTATTGGTAAAATGCTGAACGGGCTTTTGGGACATCGCGTTCCTCCTCCAGGGCATCTCGGCCATCCTGTCGATCAAGCTCGGTTTCTCTCTCTTCGTACATACGCACTCGAGGTGAGTCGTGCATAATATCGCAGGGCAATACAGCCTCTGTGCTATACACCATGAAGAAAGGTGTGTATCCGGTAGTGCGGTTGGGCGTGGTCCGCAGCCCCCAGAGTATGGAGTCGAGCTCCTCAACCCAGTGCTTGTGTGATTCTTTCAAAGACCGCACTAGTCTGGGCTTGATGCCGCTCATAATAAGACCGTTAGCTCGTTCGACTTGACCGTTGGTTTGTGGGTGGTAGACGGAGGCGTAATCAAGTTTAATACCCAGATTAGTACACCAGGTTTTTTAGATCGTCGGCTGTGAAGTTGGAGCCATTGTCAGTGATGATGTTGTGTGGGACACCATAACGGTGCACAACACCGGATATGAAGTCTATCACCGGGCCGGACTCAGCCGTTTTGACCGGCTTAGCCTCTATCCACTTAGTGAATTTGTCCACCATAACCAGCAGATATCTTTTCTTATGGCTTCCCCCTTTAAGAGGTCCAACCATATCGAGTCCCCAGACCGCAAAGGGCCAAGTGATGGGGATTGTTTGTAAGGCGGTGGGGGCATATGGCTTTTATTGGCAAAGAGTTGGCATCCGACGCAACATTGGACAAGGTCCTGTGCATATGCTCGGGCCGTCGGCCAATAAAACCCTGTACGGAAGGCCTTGCTAACAAGGGCCCGAGCTGTGCCATGGTGACCGCCGAGTCCGGCATGAATTTCAGCCAAGAGCTGCCGCCCCTCTTCCTCGGATATACATCGTTGAAGGACTCCGGTGGCGCTTTTCTTGTAGAGCTCTCCATCATGTTGAGGGTATACATCGTTGTAGAGCTCTCCATCATGAACCTTGTAGGCCTTTGAACGCCGGGCAATGCAGCGGGCCTCATTTTGGTCCTCGGGAACTCTTTCCTGTTGAGGTAGGCCAGGGAGGGTTCGGTCCATGGGGCAATGACTGCCATGATGAGGTGCGCCGACGGTGTTATTTCGACGGTTGAGCCCCCGATGACGTCGGTGTTTCCGGGATCTTGGATTATGTTTGGTTCTGGACTAGTATTGCCGTTTTCCCCCTGCCACACCACGGATGGCTTAAAGAGCCTTTCCAGAAAAATATTAGGTGGGACGGGGTCGCGCTTAGCGCCGATACGAGCAAGAACATCCGCCGCTTGATTACTTTCTCGAGCCACATGATGGAACTCGAGTCCCTCGAACCGGGCCAACATTTTTATAACTGCGTTATGATATGCTGCCATCTTCGGATCTTTAGCGTCGAAATCTCTGTTTATTTGAGTTATTGCAAGGTTGGAGTCCCCGCGTACTTCTAGGCGTTGTATGCCCATGGAGACAGCCATCCTGAGACCATGTAATAAGGCCTTGTATTCGGCTGTGTTATTGGAGTCTATGTATAGTATTTGGAGAAAGTACTGGATGATGTCTCCAGTAGGGGACGTTAAAACGACGCCCGCTGCTAACCCTGCCAACATTTTGGAGCCGTCGAAGTACATGACCCAATTGTAGTATGTGTCGTACTCTTTAGGGAGTTTGGCCTCTGTCCATTCGGCGATGAAGTCGGCCAGTACTTGGGATTTGATAGCTCAACGTGGTTTATATGTAATGTTAAATGGGAGGAGTTCAATGGCCCATTTGGCAATCCGGCCCGTAGCATCACGGTTGTTTATGATGTCATTGAGTGATACTTCGGAGGCCACCATGATCGAACACTCCTGGAAGTAGTGATGGAGCTTTTGGGATGCCATGAAGACCACATATGCTATTTTTTTTATAATGAGGGTACCGAGATTTGCATGGTGTAAGGACAGTAGATACGTAGTATACTGGCTTCTGAAGCAGGAATTTATGTTCGTCCTGTTCTCGTTCAACGACAAGTACGACGCTCACCACCTGGTGTATTGCCGATATGTATAATAACATCGGTTCACTGGCGTTTGGTGCGGCCAGGATTGGATTGCTCGCAAGAAGGGTTTTTATTTCCTCCAGTCTGGCTGTTGCCGCGTCCGTCCGAAGCGGTCGGTTCGCCGTAGAAGGCGATAGAGTGGCAGTGCCTTTTCTCCCAATCTGGAGATAAAGCGGCTTAGAGCTGCTACGCAACCCGCAAGGTTTTGAACTTGTTTAAGGTCTGTTGGCTTAGCCAATTGTGACAAAGCTCGGATTTGGCTGGGTTTGCTTCGATTCCTCTATTGGAAATGATGAAGCCCAACAGTTTTCCAGCGGGGACGTCCGGAGGTTGTCGAATGTAAAACGTAAGTCATCTATTAGTGTTTCGACGTGCCTGGTTTTGATGACGATGTCATCGACGTAAGCTTCTACTATTTTGCCGATCTTTTTCTCCAGGCATGTTTGAATCATGCGTTGGTATGTGGCCTCGGCGTTCTTGAGCCCAAAGGGCATGGTGTTGAAGCAGAATGGCCCATATGGGGTGATAAATGCTGTTGCGGCTTGATCGGACTCCTTCATTTTGA
The DNA here is from genome assembly GCA_034509565.1 of Triticum monococcum. Lineage (NCBI taxonomy): Eukaryota > Viridiplantae > Streptophyta > Magnoliopsida > Poales > Poaceae > Triticum > Triticum monococcum. The sequence continues at coordinate 554,978,487 of CM067841.1, read as the reverse complement.
TTTGATGGTATCCGGAATATGCATCGAGGAAACACGGTGGCGTCGATGATTTGATCAATGCGGGAAGGGGGAAGGGATCCTTGGGGCAAGCCTTGTTGAGGTCTTTAAAATCGACACACAGGCGCCAGGATTTGTCCTTCTTTGGTACCATCACCAGGTTTGCCAGCCAGTCCGGGTGTTTGATTTCTCTAATGAATCCGGCCTCGATGAGTTTGGCCAGCTCCTCCCCATGGCTTGTCGCTTGGGTTCGAAAAAGCGCCGCAGTGATTGCTTGACCAGTTTAAACCCCTTTAATATATTGAGGCTATGTTTGGGCAACTCCGTGGGATCCCTGGCATATCTGAAGGGTGCCAGGCGAATATGTCCCAGTTTTCGTGCAGGAATTCTCGTAGTGCGGTGTCAACTGTTGGGTTCAGTTGAGCTCCGATAGATGCTATCTTCTTGGGGTCCATTGGGTGGACCTCGAATTTGACTATTTCTTCTGCTGGTTTGAAGGATGTGGATTTAGGGCGTTTGTCGAGGATCATGTTGTCCCTGTCCACCATGGAGCGTAGTGCGGTTAATTCATCGGCCGTGAGGGCTTCGGATAGCTCCTCCAGGGCCAAGGATGCAGTTTTGTTTTCAGCACAGAGTGCTATGTCCGGATCACTGATGAGAGTGATTATACCGTTTGGTCCGAGCCTTTTGAGCTTCATATACCCGTAATGGGGTATTGCCTGAAAGCGAGTAAAAGCATCCCGCCCCAACAGGGTGTGATATCCGCTCCTGAAAGGGGCCACTTGGAAAGTTATTTCTTCGGACCGATAGTTCTCCGGCGTGCCGAATACTACGTCAAGTGTGATTTTGCCCGCGCACCACGCCTCCCGACTGGGAATAATTCCTCGGAAGGTTGTGTTACTTTGCATGATGCGGCTCCTGTCTATTTCCATTTTATGGAGTGTGTCCTTATAAATGAGGTTTAGTCTGCTCCCGCCGTCCATGAGGACCTTGGTAAGTCAAAACCCGTCCACGATGGGACTGAGGACTAACGCGGCTGGCGCTTGTACTGTTCTGTACTTTGGTTCGTCACCGGCGTTGAATGTTATAGCTATGTCATTCCAGGGGTTTATCGCAACAATTTGGCAAACTTTGGCGAGCTCGCAAAGTGCCCTTTTGCGCTTGTTGTTTGAAGCGAATGTCTCAAAGACCGTAAATACTCTTGAGTTATTGTCCCCTGGGGGATGCCGTTCTGGGTCATCCTTGATAAGGATGTCCTCGCCACTCTTGGCTACCTATCGTAGTATCCAACATGCTATATGGCTGTGGGTTGCCACGGTATCTGGTGTTGTATGTATTTTGCATGGGCCATCGAGCCACCCCACCAGAATGGTGTCGTGCCGCATAGCGGTTTTGTGTTTCCTGACTGTTGGACTGGGCGTGCCGCGAGGGTGCGCCCTTTTCGCCTATAGGGGGAGTTGAGTTGGGACTGATGGTTCCCAGCGAGCTGCCTGAGTTTTCCAGGTGCTCTCCATTGTGTTGTACTTTTGTACGATGGTTGCTAAGTCAGCGAATTTCAGTATGCGGCGGCGATTGATGCTGTTGAGGATTCCTTTGTCCGCGCAATTGTTGCAGAACGTTGATATTGCGTCCTCGTCACGGCAATCTTTTACCTTGTCCTTGACAAGGAGGAATCTGGCCTAGAAGTGGTGGAACGTTTCCTGAGACTGCTGTTTTATGCTCATGAGAGCGTCTATATCCGGGTGGGTGGGTGGAATTAAATCCGAACCCCGACCTGACCGACTATCCGAAGTCTGACGACCTTCCGGGCTTAACAGTCCGAGTTCCAGAACATCTTCTGATTGTTTAGGACTGCCGTCCGATGCTATGTTCGGAGGGCTGGTCGCATCCTTTCGCGGGTGGGTATCCGGCTCTTCCTGATCGGCGATTCGAACATAGTCCGTCTTCGGTATAGAAGAAGACTCGCCGTCCTGCTCCATGACTACCGCAATCTGGTGGGTGAGCGGTAGGGTCTCGATTTCTCCTTGATAGGTTTTAGGCCCGATCCGATCGTAGTCTGTGGCTATTCCCAAAGCGGTGATGCGATCTAGGAGTTCGTTCAAAGATGAAAACTCTGTCGGATCCATCTGCTTGGAGTGCTCGGAGTTGATGCGAAGGGGGTTTTCGATGGCCCGAGAGGTCATCGTCGGCTCAACGGCCGAACGGGCGATCATAGTAAAGCCGCCCAACCGGAGGGTTTGGCCCGGGGCCAGAGCTCCCCCGGAGGTGATGTTGTCTTTAAGGACAAGGCGAGCCATCGAGCCTTTCGTTGATGGCACAGTGGAACTCTCAATGAAAGCACCAATATCGGTGTCAAAACCGGCGGATCTCTGGTAGGGGGTCCCGAACTATGCGTCTAGGATCGATGGTAACATGAGACGAGGGACACGATGTTTACCCAGGTTCGGGCCCTCTCTATGGAGGTAATACCCTACATCCTGCTTGATTGATCTTGATGAATATGAGTGTTACAAGAGTTGATCTACCACGAGATCGTAATGGCTAAACCCTAGAAGTCTAACCTGTATGACTATGGTAATGAATATATCCTTTCCGGACTAACCCCTCCGGTTTATATAGACACCGGGGGGATCTAGGGTTACATAGAGTCGGTTACATAAGAAGGAATCTTCATAGTCGGTCGCCAAGCTTGCCTTCCATGCCAAGGAGAGTCCAATCCGGACACGGGTACAGTCTTCGGCCTTCATGTCTTCACAGCCCATCAGTCCGGCCCATGGATAACAGGGTGGACGCCTGAGGACCCCTTAGTCCAAGACTCCCTCACCCGGTGATGCTCAGCTTCCAGAGCTAGGATTGACTTGGGAGCACTACTTGGCTGCCCCGTCCCCGCCAGAGGAGATCATCGACGGTGTCTTGTGCCACACGAGGGCCGACATGGTGATCAGAACGTTTTGGGTAATTTCTCATTTACACAATTAAAAATCTTCGAATAAGCTTAGTTATTGTACTAATCAATGTTGTCTTGTTTGATTGCAGACCTTCTACAGGTGCGAGGAGGGATACGAGGAGGCCTGTGAATGGATTATCGATGCCGAGTGCAGGCGCCTACTACAAAAGTTACGCCATGAGGCTCGGGTGCCGGCTGTTTGAGACTACTTCGCCTCGCGTGGTGTTCGGAAGCCCAAGAAGAAGTGCCGCGGAAAGTTTCTGTAGAAGGAGGAGTACATGAAGGTAATTGCCTATATTCTTAATGCCTTGTTCTTAGTTCCGTTGATTTGATTCATAGGCGTAGCGCTCAAGTTTCTCTTTACTGACTTAGGTGTCCCCGAGATGGTGTGCTGATAAGATGGATTGTTGGGAGGCATTGGTGGATGAGTGGTGCTTAGATGCATGGCGGGCCATCCACAAAGGTGCCAAGGGCAAACGTGCCCAAATGAGAGGTGTGCCACACCATCAAGGCAGCGCCAACTTATATCAATACAGACAGAACTGGGTATGTGGTTTGCTTCATGATTCATGCAATTCATTCTGTCATGCTAGCTTTAGCCCTTTAATTACTAATACTATGTTCCTCTCTTTTAGGAGGGATACTATATGGCACCGGTGCCAGAGGTGTTCGACCTCTATGCCATGGCCCATACTTCCCCGTTCAAGAAGGCCAAGGCATTCTCTGTGTCTAACCTCGATCATCTAGAGAATTTCACCAACATGTCCTCCCACAACAAGCTCGTGAAGTACAGAGATGAGGGGAAGGCAAGGAAAGGCGAGGACTTTAACCTGAGCGAGCCGTTTGATCCGGAGCTGGTGATGATATCTGGTGGCGAGAGGTCCCATGGCTCGATAGCCATTGGAGATGGACTTATCCGTTGTCCTCACACTCTCTCGGAGATCAAGGCGTGCCAAACAAGCTCAGATCGTGAGATAAGGCCTCGTCCACGGCCAATTGAGCTCACCTTCCAGGTTAGTTATATGGACTCAGATTTCTTTCAAGCATTACATTGTGTGTGCAGCCATCGACGATTACAATGCTAACGAGGAGTGGTGTTGCAGGCTGCTCTTCAGACTAAGAGAGATAGAACCCAAACACTTCTAGTAGAGAGGGAGCTGGAGTTGGAGGAGAAGATGGCAAGGTTGATGGAGGAGGAGAGGGCACGAAATGACATGCAGAACCGGGCCATGTACGAGCTCCTCGTGGTAAGTTTCTTCTGCATATTAGCCAAATCATGCACGTAATGTTCGTTTCATTACTAACTAGTATGACTGGTCCATGAAAACCAAATGTGCAGTCTGTGTGCCAGAAGGCCGGTCAGACCCCTCCGCCGATGCCAGAGATTGCTTCGGGGACCACGATGAGTTTAATTTGAATGGTCATTAGTTACTAGTATTAACATTTGAGTGTCGTCATGCTAACGAGACATTTCAAATGATCTTTGGTGTAGCGTGCCTCCAGACAAGCATCACACGATCCTTCTCCAGGTGGTGGTACCTACATGAAACACGACGGTGCTTCACCTCCGTGATGACGATAAGTTTTCTCTAGTGTTTTGCTTATGACATGCATAAAGACCTAGACTTAGCTTTATTTCCTCCAACATGCTTACCACAATGACCTAGACTTAGCTTATCTTCCTCGAAAATCACATAATTAGCTTACTTAGCTCCAAAATGATCTATACTTAGCTTTGTTTCCTCCGAAATGACCTAAGTTAGCTCTAATATGCTAAGTTATCTCTAATATGCTTAGTTACATAGGTTCGCTCAATAATGACATACACTTAGCTTACTTATGTAAAAAATGGCATAATTAGCTTACTTAGGTTTGAAATGGCATAACAATCTTGGTAACCTCATATATGTCATATAGTTAGCTTATTTTCCTCGAAAATGACATAATAAGCCTAATTAGCTCCGAAATGATCAATTTTACCTAAGTTAGCTCCAAAAGGACCTAAGTTAGCTCCAAAATGCTAAATTAGCTCTAATATGCTTATTTACATAGGTTAGCTCAATAAAGACCTGTACTTAGCTTACTTATGTCAAAAATGGCATAATATGCTTAGTTAACTAAAAAATGGCATAATTAGCTAGGTTAGCTCCAAAATGACCCATTTTACCTAGGTTAGCTCCAATATGATCCATTTTACCCAGGTTAGCTTCAAAATGACTAAGTTTACCTAGGTTAGCTCCAATATGATCGATTTTAGCTAGGTTAGCTCCAAAATGATCCATTTTATCTACGTTAGCTCAAAAATGGCATAATTACTTATGTTAGCACAAAAATGACCTATACTTCCCTTTTTTCCTCCAAATTTACATAATAAGCTTAGTTAGCTCAAAAATGGCATAATTACCTATGTAAGCTCTAAAATGACACAAATAAGGAATAAGAAGAAGAAAAACAAGGAAGAGGAGAAAAAGAAAGAATAGAAGAAGAAAGAGAAGAAAAAGAAGGAATAAAAGAAGAAGATGAGAAGGAAAACGGTAAAAACCTTCTTCTTCTTCTTCTTCTTCTTCTTCTTCTTCTTTTTCTTCTTCTCCAAAATGACCTAAGTTAGCTCTAATATGCTTAGTTACCTAGGTTAGCTGCTTTATATCAAAAATGGCATAATATGCTTAGTTCACTCAAAAATGGCATAATTAGCTAGGTTAGCTCCATTTTACCTAAGTATGCTTTCTTCTTCTTCTTCTTCTTCATTTTCTTCTTCTTCTTCTAATCTTCTTCTTCAAACTTTCTTATTTCCCATTTTGCAGATTTCATTCACTTGACGAAAGCTTGCATTGATGGAGTACTTCTTATCCCTTTCTCTATTTCTTTTGTATCGTTGAACTATGCATGTATCATTGGATGAAACTATTGTAATATATATGGTTGGATGCCTCTATGTTGAACTTGCTATGTATAATGGAACTATGCATGGAACTTGGTATGGTTGGATGGAACTATGCATGAATGATGAAGTTATGTGTTGGGTATCTTATATGTTTGCTCTGTAATTGCCTTGTGAAAAAATATATATGTATCATCTATTTTCTTTTAAAATGCTTCGATATAAGAAAAAGCAAAAAAAGACAATGCAGCCTCTTCGCCATCTGCCACCGACGGCAAAGGGTTCTTTGCCGTCTACCACCGATGGCAAAGTGTCCACGTGGCAGCAACCTATGCAACCTCGGAGCTGACCATTTGGTTACTTTGCCGTCCGCCAGCGGACGGCAAAGGCGAGGGAATGTTTGCCGTTCGCTGGCGGACGACAAAGGCTCGTTAGCCACTTAACGTGGCTAACGCCTATTAGTTGTCGTCCGTTTTATTTGCCGTCCGCCACTGACAGCAAAGATTCTTTGCCGTCCACTTTGATGAAGCAGTCAGCAAAGAACCTCTTTACCATAGCCCTTTTTGCCGGACGGCTTTGCTGTCCGCTTTTGGTACCTTTGCCATCCTCTTTTGGTACCTTTGTCGTACGTCATGGCAGACGGCAAATAAGATGATTCATGTAGTGTAACAGGTCGAAAGTCAGGTCGGGATAGAATTGTGCCATGGAGAACTGAAGGAAATATACCCTAGAGGCAATAATAATGTTATTATTTTTATTTCCTTATATCATGATAAATGTTTATTATTCATGCTAGAATTGTATTATCCGGAAACATAATACTTGTGTGAATACATAGACAAACCAAACGTCACTAGTATGCCTCTACTTGACTAGCTCATTAATCAAAGATGGTTATGTTTCCTAACCATAGACATGTGTTGTCATTTGATTAACGGGATCACATTATTAGGAGAATGATGTGATTGACATGACCCATTCCATTAGCTTAGCACCCGATCGTTTAGTATGTTGCTATTGCTTTCTTCATGACTTATACACGTTCCTATGACTATGAGATTATGCAACTCCCGTTTGCCGGAGGAACACTTTGTGTGCTACCAAACGTCACAACGTAACTGGGTGATTATAAAGGAGCTCTACAGGTGTCTCCAAAGGTACATGTTGGGTTGGCGTATTTCGAGATTAGGATTTGTCACTCCGATTGTCGGAGAGGTATCTCTGGGCCCTCTCGGTAATGCACATCACATAAGCCTTGCAAGCATTGCAACTAATGAGTTAGTTGCAAGATGATGTATTACGAAACGAGTAAAGAGACTTGCCGGTAACGAGATTGAACTAGGTATTGAGATACCGACGATTGAATCTCGGGCAAGTAACATACCGATGACAAAGGGAACAACGTATGTTGTTATGCGGTCTGACCGATAAAGATCTTCGTAGAATATGTAGGAGCCAATATGAGCATCCAAGTTCCGCTATTGGTTATTGACCAGAGACGTGTCTCGATCATGTCTACATTGTTCTCGAACCCGTAGGGTCCGCACGCTTAAGGTTTCGATGACAGTTATATTATGAGTTTATGAGTTTTGATGTACCGAAGTTAGTTTGGAGTCCCGGATGTGATCACGGACATAACGAGGAGTCTCGAAATGGTCGAGACATAAAGATTGATATATTGGACGGCTATATTCGGACACCGGAAGTGTTCTGGGTGATTTCGGAGAAAACGGGAGAGCCGGAGGGTTACCGGAACCCTACCGGGAGAAGTAATGGGCCATATGGGCCTTAGTGGAGAGAGAGAGGGGCAGCAAGGGTGGGCCGCACGCCTCCTCCCCCCTGGTCTGAATTGGACTAGGAGAGGGGGGGCGGCACCCCCCTTTCCTTCTCCTCCCCCACTTCCTTCCCCCTCCTAGTAGGAGTCCTACTCCTACTAGGAGGAGGACTCCTCCTTGGCGCGCCTATAGGGCCGGCCGGCCTCCTCCCCTTGCTCCTTTTATACGGGGGCAGGGGGCACCCCTAGACACACAAGTTGATCCACGTGATCATATTCTTAGCCGTGTGCGGTGCCCCCTTCCACCATAATCCTCGATAATATTGTAGCGGTGCTTAGGCGAAGCCCTGCGACGGTAGTACATCAAGATCGTCACCACGCCGTCATGCTGACGGAACTCTTCCCCGACACTTTGCTGGATCGGAGTCCGGGGATCATCATCGAGCTGAACGTGTGCTAAAACTCGAAGGTGCCGTAGTTTCGGTGCTTGATCGGTCGGGTCGTGAAGACGTACAACTACATCAACCGTGTTGTGCTAATGCTTCCGTTGTCGGTCTACATGGGTACGTAGATCACACTCTCCCCTCTCGTTGCTATGCATCACCATGATCTTGCGTGTGCATAGGAATTTTTTTGAAATTACTACGTTCCCCAACAGTGGTATCAGAGACTAGGTTTTATGTGTTGATGTTATATGCACGAGTAGAACACAAGTGAGTTGTGGGCGATATAAGTCATACTGCTTACCAGCATGTCATACTTTGGTTCGGCAGTATTGTTGGATGAAGCGGCCCGGACCGACATTACGCGTACGCTTACGCGAGACCGGTTCTCCCGACGTGCTTTGCACAAAGGTGGCTAGCGGGTGACAGTTTCTCCAACTTTAGTTGAACCGAGTGTGGCTATGCCCGGTCCTTGCGAAGGTTAAAACAGCACCAACTTGACAAACTATCGTTGTTGTTTTGATGCGTAGGTAAGATTGGTTCTTGCTTAAGCCCGTAGCAGCCACGTAAAACTTGCAACAACAAAGTAGAGGACGTCTAACTTGTTTTTGCAGGGCATGTTGTGATGTGATATGGTCAAGACATGATGCTAAATTTTATTGTATGAGATGATCATGTTTTGTAACCAAGTTATCGGCAACTGGCAGGAGCCATATGGTTGTCGCTTTATTGTATGCAATGCAATTGCGTTGTAATGCTTTACTTTATCACTAAGCGGTAGCGATAGTCGTGGAAGCATAAGATTGGCGAGATGACAACGATGCTACGATGGTGATCAAGGTGTCGCGCCAGTGACGATGGTGATCACGACGGTGCTTCGAAGATGGAGATCACAAGCACAAGATGATGATGGCCATATCATATCACTTATATTGATTGCATGTGATGTTTATCTTTTATGCATCTTATCTTGCTTTGATTGACGGTAGCATTTTAAGATGATCTCTCACTAATTATCAAGAAGTGTTCTCCCTGAGTATGCACCGTTGCGAAAGTTCTTCGTGCTGAGACACCACGTGATGATCGGGTGTGATAGGCTCTACGTTCAAATACAACGGGTGCAAAACAGTTGCACACGCAGAATACTCAGGTTATACTTGACAAGCCAAGCATATGCAGATATGGCCTCGGAACACGGAGACCGAAAGGTCGAGCGTGAACCATATAGTAGATATGATCAACATAGCGATGTTCACCAATGAAACTACTCCATCTCACGTGATGATCGAACATGGTTTAGTTGATTTGGATCACATAATCACTTAGAGGATTAGAGGGATGTCTATCTAAGTGGGAGTTCTTTAGTAATATGATTAATTGAACCTAAATTTATCATGAACTTAGTACCTGATAGTATCTTGCTTGTTTATGTTTGATTGTAGATAGATGGCCCATGCTGTTGTTCCGTTGAATTTTAATGCGTTCCTTGAGAAAGCAAAGTTGAAAGATGATGGTAGCAATTACACGGACTGGGTCCATAACTTGAGGATTATCCTCATTGCTGCACAGAAGAATTACGTCCTGGAAGCACCGCCTGGGTGCCAGGCCTGCTGCTGGACCAACACCAGATGTTATGAATGTTTGGCAGAGCAAAGCTGATGACTACTTGATAGTTCAGTGTGCCATGCTTTACGGCTTAGAATCGGGACTTCAACGACGTTTTGAATGTCATGGAGCATATGAGAAGTTCCAGGAGTTGAAGTTAATATTTCAAGCAAATGCCCGGATTGAGAGATATGAAGTCTCCAATAAGTTCTATAGCTGCAAGATGGAGGAGAACAGTTCTGTCAGTGAGCATATACTCAAAATGTCTGGGTATAATAATCGCTTGATTCAATTGGGAGTTAATCTTCCAGATGATTGCGTCATTGACAGAATTCTCCAATCACTGCCACCAAGCTACAAGAGCTTTGTGATGAACTATAATATGCAAGGGATGAATAAGACTATTCCCGAGCTCTTCGCAATGCTGAAAGCTGCAGAGGTAGAAATCAAGAAGGAGCATCAAGTGTTGATGGTTAATAAGACCACCAGTTTCAAGAAAAAGGGCAAAGGGAAGAAGAAGGGGAACTTCAAAAAGAACAGCAAGCAAGTTGCTACTCAAGAAAAGAAACCCAAACCTGGACCTAAGCCTGAAACTGAGTGCTTCTACCGCAAGCAGACTGGTCACTGGAAGCGGAACTGCCCCAAGTATTTGGCAGATAAGAAGGATGGCAAGGTGAACAAAGGTATATGTGATATACATGTTATTGATGTGGACCTTACTAATGCTCGCAGTAGCACTTGGGTATTTGATACTGGTTCTGTTGCTAACATTTGCAACTCAAAACAGGGACTACGGATTAAGCGAAGATTGGCTAAGGACGAGGTGACGATGCACGTGGGAAATGGTTCCAAAGTTGATGTGATCGCAGTCGGCACGCTACCTCTACATCTATCTTCGGGATTAGTATTAGACCTAAATAATTGTTATTTGGTGCCAGCGTTAAGCATGAACATTATGTCTGGATCTTGTTTGATGCGAGACGGTTATTCATTTAAATTAGAAAATAATGGTTGTTCTATTTATATGAGTAATATCTTTTATGGTCATGCACCCTTAAAGAGTGGTATATTCTTATTAAATCTCGATAGTAGTGACACACATATTCATAATGTTGAAGCCAAAAGATGCAGAGTTGATAATGATACTGCAACTTATTTGTGGCACTGCCGTTTGGGTCATATCGGTGTAAAGCGCATGAAGAAACTCCATACTGATGGGCTTTTGGAACCACTTGATTATGAATCACTTGGTACTTGCGAACCGTGCCTTATGGGTAAGATGAAAAAAACACCGTTCTCCGATACTATGGAGAGAGCAACAGATTTGTTGGAAATCATACAGATGTATGTGGTCCGATGAATGTTGAGGCTCGTGGCGGATATCGTTATTTTCTCACCTTCACAGATGACTTAAGCAGATATGGGTATATCTACTTAATGAAACATAAGTCTGAAACATTTGAAAAGTTCAAAGAATTTCAGAGTGAAGTTGAAAATCATCATAACAAGAAAATAAAATTCCTACGATCTAATCGTGGAGGATAATATTTGAGTTAGGAGTTTGGTGTACATTTGAAACAATGTGGAATAGTTTCGCAACTCACGCCACCCGGAACACCACAACATAATGGTGTGTCCGAACGTCGTAATCGTACTTTACTTGATATGGTGCGATCTATGATGTCTCTTACTGATTTACCGCTATCGTTTTGGGGTTATGCTCTAGAGACGGCCGCATTCACATTAAATAGGGCACCATCAAAATCCGTTGAGACGATGCCTTATGAACTATGGTTTGGCAAGAAACCAAAGTTGTCGTTTCTGAAAGTTTGGGGTTGCGATGCTTATGTGAAAAAGCTTCAACCTGATAAGCTCGAACCCAAATCGGAGAAATGTGTCTTCATAGGATATCCAAAGGAAACTATTGGATACACCTTCTATCATAGATCCGAAGGCAAAACTTTTGTTGCTAAATTCGGAAACTTTCTAGAGAAGGAGTTTCTCTCGAAAGAAGTGAGTGGGAGGAAAGTAGAACTTGATGAGGTAACTGTACCTGCTCCCTTATTGGAAAGTAGTACATCATAGAAACGAGTTTCTGTGACACCTACACCAATTAGTGAGGAAGCTAATGATGATGATCATGAAGCTTCAGAACAAGATACTACTGAACCTCGTAGATCAACCAGAGTAAGATCCGCACAAGAGTGGTACGGTAATCATGTTCTGGAAGTCATGCTACTAGATCATGATGAACCTACGAACTATGGAGAAGCGATGGTGAGCCCAGATTCCGCAAAATGGCTTGAAGCCATGAAATCTGAGATGGGATCCATGTATGAGAACAAAGTATGGAGTTTGGTTGACTTGCCCAATGATCGGCAAACAATTGAGAATAAATGGATCTTTAAGAAGAAGACTGACGCTGACGGTAATGTTACTATCTACAAAGCTCGACTTGTCGCAAAAGGTTTTAGACAAGTTCAAGGGATTGACTACGATGAGACCTTCTCACCCGTAGCGATGCTTAAGTCTGTCCGAATCATGTTAGCAATTGCCGCGTTTTATGATTATGAAATATGGCAGATGGATGTCAAAACTGCATTCCTGAATGGATTTCTGGAAGAAGAGTTGTATATGATGCAACCGGAAGGTTTTGTCGATCCAAAGGGAGCTAACAAAGTGTGCAAACTCCAGCGATCCATTTATGGACTGGTGCAAGCATCTCGGAGTTGGAATAAACGCTTTGATAGTGTGATCAAAGCATTTCGCTTTATACAGACTTTTGGAGAAGCCTGTATTTACAAGAAAGTGAGTGGGAGCTCTGTAGCATTTCTGATATTATATGTGGATGACATATTGCTGATTGGAAATAATATAGAATTTCTGGATAGCATAAAGGGATACTTGAATAAGAGTTTTTCAATGAAAGACCTCGATGAAGCTGCTTACATATTGGGCACTAAGATATATAGAGATAGATCAAGACGCTTAATTGGACTTTCACAAAGCACATACCTTGACAAGATTTTGAAGAAGTTCAAAATGGATCAAGCAAAGAAAGGGTTCTTGCCTGTGTTACAAGGTGTGAAGTTGAGTCAGACTCAATGCCCGACCACTTCAGAAGATAGAGAGAAAATGAAAGATGTTCCCTATGCTTCAGCCATAGGCTCTATCATGTATGCAATGCTGTGTACCAGACCTGATGTGTGCCTTGCTATAAGTTTAGCAGGGAGGTACCAAAGTAATCCAGGAGTGGATCACTGGACAGCGGTCAAGAACATCCTGAAATACCTGAAAAGGACTAAGGATATGTTTCTCGTATATGGAAGTGACAAAGAGCTCACCGTAAGAGGTTACGTTGATGCAAGCTTTGACACTGATCCGGACGATTCTAAATCGCAAACCGGATACGTGTTTACTTTAAACGGTGGAGCTGTCAGTTGGTGCAGTTCTAAACAAAGCGTCGTAGCAGGATCTACATGTGAAGCGGAGTACATAGCTGCTTCGGAAGCAGCGAACGAAGGAGTCTGGATGAAGGAGTTCACATCCGATCTAGGTGTCATACCTGTTGGGGAACGTAGTAATTTCAAAAAATTTCCTACGCACACGCAAGATCATGGTGATGCATAGCAACGAGAGGGGAGAGTGTTGTCTACATACCAACGCAGGCCGACTGCGAAAGCGATCACACAACGTAGAGGAAGTAGTCGTACATCTTCCCGATCCGACCGATCCAAGCACCGTTAATCCGGCACCTCCGAGTTCTTAGCACACGTTCAGCTCGATGACGATCCTCGGGCTCCGATCCAGCAAAGCGTTGAGGAAGAGTTCTGTCAGCACGACGGCGTGGTGACGATCTTGATGTATTACCGACGCAGGGCTTCGCCTAAGCACTGCAACAATATGATCGAGGTGGAATTTGGTGGCAGGGGGCACCGCACACGGCTAAGGAACGATCTCAATGATCAATTGTGTGTCTATGGGGTGCCCCCTGCCCCTGTATATAAAGGATGGAGGAGGAGGAGGCCGGCCAAGGCAAAGGTGCGGCCAGGATAGGGAGTCCTACTAGGACTCCAAGTCCTAGTAGGAGTCCACCAAGAGGGGAGGAAGGGAGAAGGAATAGGAGGAGAAGGAGAGGTGGCCGGCCTCCTTTTCCCTAGTCCAATTCGGACCAAAGGAGAGGGGGGCGCAGCAGCCTTTTCCTCTTCCCACTAAAGCCCATCAAGGCCCATTACTTCTCCCGTAACTACCCGGTACTCCGAAAAATACCTGAATCACTCGGAACCTTTCCGATGTCCGAATATAGTCGTACAATATATCGATCTTTACGTCTCGACCATTTTGAGACTCCTCGTCATGTCCCCGATCTCATCCGGGACTCCGAACTCCTTCGGTACATCAAAACTCATAAACTCATAATATAACTGTCATCGAAACCTTAAGCGTGCGGACCCTACGGTTCGAGAACAATGTAGACATGACCGAGACACGTCTCCGGTCAATAACCAATAGCGGGACCTGGATGCCCATATTGGCTCCTACATATTCTACGAAGATCTTTATCGGTCAGACCGCATAACAACATACGTTGTTCCCTTTGTCATCGGTATGTTACTTGCCCGAGATTCGATCGTCGGTATCCAATACCTAGTTCAATCTCGTTACCGGCAAGTCTCTTTACTCGTTCCGTAATACATCATCTCGCAACTAACTCATTAGTCACAATGCTTGCAAGGCTTATGTGATGTGTATTACCGAGAGGGCCCAGAGATACCTCTCCGACAATCGGAGTGACAAATCCTAATCTCGAAATACGCCAACCCAACATCTACCTTTGGAGACACCTGTAGTACTCCTTTATAATCACCCAGTTACGTTGTGACGTTTGGTAGTACCCAAAGTGTTCCTCCGGTAAACGGGAGTTGCATAATCTCATAGTCATAGGAACATGTATAAGTCATGAAGAAAGCAATAGCAACATACTAAACGATCGGGTGCTAAGCTAATGGAATGGGTCATGTCAATCAGATCATTCAACTAATGATGTGACCTCGTTAATCAAATAACAACTCTTTTGTCTATGGTTAGGAAACATAACCATCTTTGATTAACGAGCTAGTCAAGTAGAGGCATACTAGTGACACTAAGTTTGTCTATGTATTCACACATGTATTATGTTTCTGGGTAATACAATTCTAGCATGAATAATAAACATTTATCATGATATAAGGAAATAAATAATAACTTTATTATTGCCTCTAGGGCATATTTCCTTCAGTCTCCCACTTGCACTAGAGTCAATAATCTAGATCACATCTCCATGTGATTAACATCGATAGTTCACATCATCATGTGATTAACACCCATAGTTCACATCTCCATGTGACCAACACCCAAAAGGTTTACTAGATTCGGTAATCTAGTTCACATCGTTATGTGATTAACACCCAAAGAGTACTAAGGTGTGATCATGTTTTGCTTGTGAGAGAATTTTAGTCAACGGGTCTGCCACATTCAGATCCACATGTATTTTGCAAATTTCTATGTCAACAATGCTCTGCATGGAGCTACTCTAGCTAATTGCTCCCACTTTCAATATGTATCTAGACCGAAACTTAGAGTCATCTAGATTAGAGTCAAAACTTGCATCGGCGTAACCCTTTACGATGAACCTTTTGTCACGTCCATAATCGAGAAACATATCCTTATTTCACTAAGGATAATTCTGACCGCTGTCCAGTGATCTACTCCTAGATCACTATTGTACTCCCTTGCCAAATCAGTGCAGGGTATACAATAGATCTGGTATACAACATGACATACTTTATAGAACCTATGGCCAAGGCATAGGGAATGACTTTCATTCTCTTTCTATCTTCTGCCGTGGTCGGGCTTTGAGTCTTACTCAACTTCACACCTTGTAATACAGGCAAGAACTCTTTCTTTGACTGCTCCATTTTGAACTACTTCAAAATCTTGTCAAGGTATGTACTTATTGAAAAAACTTATCAAGCGTCTTGATCTATCTCTATAGATCTTGGGGCTCAATATGTAAGCAGCTTCACCGAAGTCTTTCTTTGAAAACTCCTTTCAAACACTCCTTTATGCTTTATAGAATAATTCTACATTATTTCCGATCAACAATATGTCATTCACATATACTTATCAGAAATGTTGTAGTGCTCCCACTCACTTTCTTGTAAATACAGGCTTCACCGCAAGTCTGTATAAAACTATATGCTTTGATCAACTTATCAAAGCGTGTATTCCAACTCTGAGATGCTTGCACCAGTCCATAGATGAATCGCTGGAGCTTGCATATTTTGTTAGCACCTTTAGGATTGACAAAACCTCCTAGTTGCATCATATACAACTCTTCTTTAAGAAATCCATTAAGGAATGCAGTTTTGTTTATCCATTTGCCAGATTTCATAAAATGCGGCAATTGCTAACATGATTCGGACAGACTTAAGCATAGATACGAGTGAGAAACTCTCATCGTAGTCAACACTTTGAACTTGTCGAAAACCTTTTGCGACAATTCTAGCTTTGTAGATAGTAACACTACTATTAACGTCCGTCTTCCTCTTGAAGATCCATTTATTTCTATGGTTTGCCGATCATCGGGCAAATCCATCAAAGTCCATACTTTGTTCTCATACATGGATCATATCTCAGATTTCATGGCCTCAAACCATTTCGCGGAATCTGGGCTCATCATCGCTTCCTCATAGTTCGCAAGTTCGTCATGGTCTTGTAACATGACTTCCAGAACAGGATTACCGTACCACTCTGGTGCGGATCTCACTCTGGTTTACCTACGAGATTCGGTAGTAACTTGATCTGAAGTTACATGATCATCATCATTAGCTTCCTCACTAATTGGTGTAGTAGTCACAAGAACAGGTTTTGTGATGAACTACTTTCCAATAAGGGAGAAGGTACAATTACCTTATCAAGTTTTCTACTTTCCTCCCACTCACTTCTTTCGAGAGAAAACTCCTTCTCTAGAAAGTTTCCGAATTTAGCAACAGAAGTCTTGCCTTCGGTCTTGTGATAGAAGGTGTATCCAATAGTTTCCTTTGGATATCCTATGAAGACACATTTCTCCGATTTGGGTTTGAGCTTATCGAGATGAAACTTTTTCACATAAGCATCGCAACTCCAAACTTTAAGAAACGACAACTTTGGTTTCTTGCCAAACCATAGTTCAGACTATGTCGTATCAACGGACTTAGATGGTGCCCTTTTTAATGTGAATGCAGCTGTCTCTAATGCATGATCCCAAAACAATATTGGTAAATCGGTAAGAAACATCATAGATTTGCACTATATCTAATAAAGTACGGCTATGACGTTCGGACACACCATTACACTATGGTGTTCCAGGTGGCGTGAGTAGTGAAACTATTTCACATTGTTTTAATTGAAGGCCAAACTCGTAACTCAAATATTTTACTTCTGCGATCATATCGTAGAAACCTTATTTTCTTGTCACGATGATTTTTCACTTCACTCTGAAATTCTTTGAACTTTTCAAATGTTTCAGACTTGTGTTTCATCAAGTAGATATACTCATATCTACTCAAATCATCTGTGAAGATCAAAAAATAATGATACCTGTCGCGAGCCTCAATATTCATCGGACCACATACATCAGTATGTATGATTTCCAACAAATCTGTTGCTCGCTCCATTGTTCCGAAGAACAGAGTTTTAGTCATCTTGCCCATGAGGCATGGTTCGCAAGCATCAACTGATTCATAATCAAGTGATTCCAAAAGCCCATCAGCATGGAGTTTCTTCATGCGCTTTACACCAATATGACCTAAACGGCAGTGCTACAAATAAGTTGCACTATCATTATTAACTTTGCATCTTTTGGTTTCAATATTATGATTATGTGTATCACTATGATCGAGATCCAACGAACTTGTTTCATTGGGTGTATGACCATCGAAGGTTTTATTCATGTAAACAGAACAACAATTATTCTCTGACTTTAATGAATAACCGTATTGCAATAAACATGATCAAATCATATTCATGCTCAACGCAAAAACCAAATAACACTTATTTAAGTTCAACACTAATCCCGAAAGTATAGGGGAGTGTGCGATGATGATCATATCAATCTTGGAACTACTTCCAACACACATCGTCACTTCACCCTTAACTAGTCTCTGTTTATTCTGCAACTCCTGTTTCGAGTTACTACTCTTAGCAACTGAACCAATATCAAATACTGAGGGGTTGCTATAAACACTAGTAAAGCACACGTCAATAACATGTATATCAAATATACTTTTGTTCACTTTGCCATCTTTCTTATCCGCCAAATACTTGGGGCAGTTCCGCTTCCAGTGACCAGTCCCTTTGCAGTAGAAGCACTTAGTCTCAGGCTTAGGACCAGACTTGGGCTTCTTCACTTGAGCAGCAACTTGCTTGCCGTTCTTCTTGAAGTTCCCCTTCTTCCCTTTTGCCCTTTTCTTCAAACTAGTGGTCTTGTCAACCATCAACACTTGATGTTTTTCTTGATTTCTACCTTCGTCGATTTCAGCATCATGAAGAGCTTGGGAATCGTTTCCGTTATCCCTTGCATATCATAGTTCATCACGAAGTTCTACTAACTTGGTGATGGTGACTAGAGAATTCTGTCAATCACTATCTTATCTGGAAGATTAACTCCCACTTGATTCAAGCGATTGTAGTACCCAGACAATCTGAGCACATGCTCACTAGTTGAGCGATTCTCCTCCATCTTTTAGCTATAGAACTTGTTGGAGACTTCATATCCCTCAACTCGGGTATTTGCTTGAAATATTAACTTCAACTCCTGGAACATCTCATATGGTCCATGATGTTCAAAACGTCTTTGAAGTCCCGATTCTAAGCCATTAAGTATGGTGCACTAAACTATCAAGTAGTCATCATATTGAGCTAGCCAAACGTTCATAACGTCTGCATCTGCTCCTGCAATAGGTCTGTCACCTAGCGGTGCATCAAGGACATAATTTTCCTGTGCAGCAATGAGGATAAACCTCAGATCACGGATCCAATCCGCATCATTGCTACTAACATCTTTCAACACAATTTTCTCTAGGAACATATCAAAATAAACACAGGGAAGCAACAACGCGAGCTATTGATCTACAACATGATTTGCAAAATACTACCAGGACTAAGTTCATGATAAATTTGAAGGAAATATGCCCTAGAGGCAATAATAAAGTTATTATTTATTTCCTTATATCATGATAAATGTTTATTATTCATGCTAGAATTGTATTAACCGGAAACATAATACATGTGTGAATACATAGACCAACAGAGTGTCACTAGTATGCCTCTACTTGACTAGCTCGTTAATCAAAGATGGTTATGTTTCCTAACCATGAACAAAGAGTTGTTATTTGATTAACGAGGTCACATCATTAGTTGAATGATCTGATTGACATGACCCATTCCATTAGCTTAGCACCCGATCGTTTAGTATGTTGCTATTGCTTTCTTCATGACTTATACATGTTCCTATAACTATGAGATTATGCAACTCCTGTTTACCGGAGGAACACTTTGGGTACTACCAAACGTCACAACGTAACTGAGTGATTATAAAGGAGTACTACAGGTGTCTCCAATGGTAGATGTTGGGTTGGCGTATTTCGAGATTAGGGTTTGTCACTCCAATTGTCGGAGAGGTATCTCTGGGCCCTCTCGGTAATGCACATCACATAAGCCTTGCAAGCACTGCAACTAATACGTTAGTTGTGAGATGATGTATTACGGAACGAGTAAAGAGACTTGCCGGTAACGAGATTGAACTAGGTATTGGATACCGACGATCGAATCTCGGGCAAGTAACATACCGATGACAAAGGGAACAACGTATGTTGTTATGCGGTCTGACCGATAAAGATCTTCGTAGAATATGTAGGAGCCAATATGGGCATCCAGGTCCCGCTATTGGTTATTGACCGGAGACGTGTCTCGGTCATGTCTACATTGTTCTCGAACCGTAGGGTCCGCACGCTTAACGTTATAATGACAGTTATTATGAGTTTATGCATTTTGATGTACCGAAGGTTGTTCGGAGTCCCGGATAAGATCACGGACATGACGAGGAGTCTCGAAATGGTCGAGACATAAAGATTGATATATTGGAAGCCTATGTTTGGACATAGGAAGTGTTCCGGGTGAAATCGGGATTTTACCGGAATACCGGGAGGGTTACCGGAACCCCCCGGGAGACTAATGGGCCTATTGGGCCTTAGTGGAAAAAGAGAAAAGGGGCAGCCCATAGCAGGCCGGCGCCCCCCCCCCTTCCCCAAGTCCTAGTAGGACTAGGAGAAGGGGCCGGCCCCCCCTCTCTCTCTTTTCCCCATGAGAGTCCTAATTGGAATAGGATTGGAGGGGGGAGTCCTACTCCCGGTAGGAGTAGGACTCCCCCTGCGCCTCCCTCTCTCTGGCCGGCCGGCCCCCCCTCCTCCAACCTTTATATACGGGGGCAGGGGACACCCCAAGACACACAAGTTGATCCTTGAGATCGTTCCTTAGCCGTGTGCGGTGCCCCCTGCCACCATATTCCACCTCGATCATACCGTTGTAGTGCTTAGGCGAAGCCCTGCGTCGGTAGTACGTCAAGATCGTCATCACGCCGTCGTGCTGACGGAACTCTTCCTCGACGCTTTGCTAGATCGGAGCCCGAGGATCGTCATCGAGCTGAACGTGTGCTAAGAACTCGGAGGTGCCGGAGTAACGGTGCTTGGATCGGTCGAATCGGGAAGAAGACGTACGACTACTTCCTCTACGTTGTGTGATCGCTTCCGCAGTCGGTCTGCGTTGGTACGTAGACAACACTCTCCCCTCTCGTTGCTATGCATCACCATGATCTTGCGTGTGCGTAGGAAAATTTTCAAAATTACTACGTTCCCCACCAAAATTTAAGTTCAATTTAATCATATTACTTAAGAACTCCCACTTAGATAGACATCCCTCTAATCCTCTAAGTGATCACGTGATCCAAATCAACTAAACCATAACCGATCATCACGTGAGATGGAGTAGTTTTTAATGGTGAACATCATTATGTTGATCATATCTACTATATGATTCACGCTCGACCTTTCGGTCTCCGTGTTCCGAGGCCATATCTGTATATGCTTGGCTCGTCAAGTATAACCTGAGTATTCCGCGTGTGCAACTGTTTTGCACCCGTTGTATTTGAACGTAGAGCCTATCACACCCGATCATCACGTGGTGTCTCAGCACGAAGAACTTTCGCAACGGTGCATACTCAGGGAGAACACTTCTTGATAATTAGTGAGAGATCATCTTATAATGCTACCGTCAATCAAAGCAAGATAAGATGCATAAAAGGATAAACATCACATGTAATCAATATAAGTGATATGATATGGCCATCATCATCTTGTGCTTGTGATCTCCATCTCCGAAGCACCGTCATGATCACCATCATCACCGGCACGACACCTTGATCTCCATCGTAGCATCGTTGTCGTCTCGCCAATCTTATGCTTCCACGACTATCACTACCGCTTAGTAATAAAGTAAAGCATTACATCGTGATTGCATTGCATACAATAAAGCGACAACCATATGGCTCCTGCCAGTTGCCGATAACTTGGTTACAAAACATGATCATCTCATACAATAAAATTTAGCATCATGCCTTGACCATATCACATCACAACATGCCCTGCAAAAACAAGTTAGACGTCCTCTACTTTGTTGTTGCATGTTTTACGTGGCTGCTACGGGCTTAAGTAAGAACCAATCTCACCTACGCATCATAACCACAACGATAGTTTGTCAAATAGACTCCGTTTTAACCTTCTCAAGGACCGGGCGTAGCCACACTTGGTTCAACTAAAGTTGGAGAGACTGTCGCCCGCAAGCCATCTATGTGCAAAGCACGTCGAGGGAACCGGTCTCGCGTAAGCGTACGCGTAAGGTTGGTCCGGGTCGTCTCGTCCAACAATACCGCCGAACCAAAGTATGACATGCTGGTAGGCAGTATGACTTGTATCGCCCACAACTCACTTGTGTTCTACTCGTGCAAATAACATCAAACCATAAAACCTAGGCTCGGATGCCATTGTTGGGGAACGTAGTAATTTCAAAAAATTTCCTACGCACACGCAAGATCATGGTGATGCATAGCAACGAGAGGGGAGAGTGTTGTCTACGTACCAACGCAGACCGACTGCGAAAGCGATCACACAACGTAGAGGAAGTAGTCGTACGTCTTCCCGATCCGACCGATCCAAGCACCGTTACTCCGGCACCTCCGAGTTCTTAGCACACGTTCAGCTCGATGACGATCCTCGGGCTCCGATCCAGCAAAGCGTCGAGGAAGAGTTCCGTCAGCACGACGGCGTGGTGACGATCTTGATGTATTACCGACGCAGGGCTTCGCCTAAGCACTGCAACAATATGATCGAGGTGGAATTTGGTGGCAGGGGGCACCGCACACGGCTAAGGAACGATCTCAATGATCAATTGTGTGTCTATGGGGTGCCCCCTGCCCCTGTATATAAAGGATGGAGGAGGAGGAGGCCGGCCAAGGCAAAGGTGCGGCCAGGATAGGGAGTCCTACTAGGACTCCAAGTCCTAGTAGGAGTCCACCAAGAGGGGAGGAAGGGAGAAGGAATAGGAGGAGAAGGAGAGGTGGCCGGCCTCCTTTTCCCTAGTCCAATTCGGACCAAAGGGGAGGGGGGGCGCAACAGCCTTTTCCTCTTCCCACTAAAGCCCATCAAGGCCCATTACTTCTCCCGTAACTACCCGGTACTCCGAAAAATACCCGAATCACTCGGAACCTTTCCGATGTCCGAATATAGTCGTCCAATATATTGATCTTTACGTCTCGACCATTTCGAGACTCCTCGTCATGTCCCAGATCTCATCCGGGACTCCGAACTCCTTTGGTACATCAAAACTCATAAACTCATAATATAACTGTCATCGAAACCTTAAGCGTGCGGACCCTACGGTTCGAGAACAATGTAGACATGACCGAGACACATCTCCGGTCAATAACCAATAGCGGGACCTGGATGCCCATATTGGCTCCTACATATTCTACGAAGATCTTTATCGGTCAGACCGCATAACAACATACGTTGTTCCCTTTGTCATCGGTATGTTACTTGCCCGAGATTCGATCGTCGGTATCCAATACCTAGTTCAATCTCGTTACCGGCAAGTCTCTTTACTCGTTCCGTAATACATCATCTCACAACTAACTCATTAGTCACAATGCTTGCAAGGCTTATGTGATGTGTATTACCGAGAGGGCCCAGAGATACCTCTCCGACAATCGGAGCGACAAATCCTAATCTCGAAATACGCCAACCCAACATCTACCTTTGGAGACATCTGTAGTACTCCTTTATAATCACCCAGTTACGTTGTGACGTTTGGTAGTACCCAAAGTGTCCCTCCGGTAAACGGGAGTTGCATAATCTCATAGTCATAGGAACATGTATAAGTCATGAAGAAAGCAATAGCAACATACTAAATGATCGGGTGCTAAGCTAATGGAATGGGTCATGTCAATCAGATCATTCAACTAATGATGTGACCTTGTTAATCAAATAACAACTCTTTTGTCTATGGTTAGGAAACATAACCATCTTTGATTAACGAGCTAGTCAAGTAGAGCCATACTAGTGACACTAAGTTTGTCTATGTATTCACACATGTATTATGTTTCCGGGTAATACAATTCTAGCATGAATAATAAACATTTATCATGATATTAGGAAATAAATAATAACTTTATTATTGCCTCTAGGGCATATTTCCTTCAATACCTAGTGCATCGGGTCCAATGAAAATCTTTTGTGACAATACTGGTGCAATTGCTTTGGCAAAGGAATCCAGATTTCACAAAAGAACCAAACACATCAAGAGACGCTTCAATTCCATCTGGGATCTAGTCCAGGTGGGAGACATAGAGATTTGCAAGATACATACGGATCTGAATGTTGCAGACCCGTTGACTAAGCCTCTTCCATGAGCAAGACATGATCAGCACCAAGGCTCCATGGGTGTTAGAATCATTACTATATAATCTAGATTATTGACTCTAGCGCAAGTGGGAGACTGAAGGAAATATGCCCTAGAGGCAATAATAAAGTTATCATTTATTTCCTTGTATCATGATAAATGTTTATTATTCATGCTAGAATTGTATTAACCGGAAACATAATACATGTGTGAATACATAGACAAACAGAATGTCACTAGTATGCCTCTACTAGACTAGCTCGTTAATCAAAGATGGTTATGTTTCATAACCATGAACAATGTGTTGTTATTTGATTAACGAGGTCACATCATTAGTTGAATGATCTGATTGACATGACCCATTTCAGTAGCTTAGCACCCGATCGTTTAGTATGTTGCTATTGCTTTCTTCATGACTTATACATGTTCCTATGACTATGAGATTATGCATCTCCCGTTTACTGGCGGAACACTTTGGGTGCTACCAAACGTCACAACGTAACTGGGTGGTTATAAAGGAGTGCTACAGGTGTCTCCAATGGTAGATGTTGGGTTGGCGTATTTCGAGATTAGGATTTGTCACTCCGATTGTCGGAGAGGTATCTCTGGGCCCTCTCGGTAATGCACATCACTTAAGCCTTGCAAGCATTGCAACTAATAAGTTAGTTGCGGGATGATGTATTACGGAACGAGTAAAGAGACTTGCCGGTAACGAGATTGAACTAGGTATTGGATACCGACGATCGAATCTCGGGCAAGTAACATACCAATGACAAAGGGAACAACGTATGTTGTTATGCGGTCTGACCGATAAAGATCTTCATAGAATATGTAGGAGCCAATATGGGCATCCAGGTCCCGCTATTGGTTATTGACCAGAGACGTGTCTCGGTCATGTCTACATTGTTCTCGAACCGTAGGGTCCGCACGCTTAACGTTACGATGACAGTTATTATGAGTTTATACATTTTGATGTACCGAAGGTTGTTCGGAGTCCCGGATGTGATCACGGACATGACGAGGAGTCTCGAAATGGTCAAGACATAAAGATTGATATATTGGAAGCCTATATTTGGATATCGGAAGTGTTCCGGGTGAAATCGGGATTTTACCGGATTACCGGGAGGTTACTGGAACCCCCCGGGAGCCATATGGGCCTTATTGGGCTTTAGTGGAAAGGAGAAGGGGCTGCCCATAGTGGGCTGCGCCCCCCCCCCCTCCCCTAGTCCTATTAGGACTAGGAGAGGTGGCCGGCCACCTCCCTCTCTCTCTTTCCACTTGGGAGTCCTATTAGGAATAGGATTGGGGGGGGGGGAGTCCTACTCCCGGTAGGAGTAAGACTCCTCCTACGCCTCCATAGTTGGCCGGCCAGCCCTCCCCCTGGCATCCTTTATATACGGGGGCAGGGGGCACCTCTAGACACACAAGTTGATCATTGAGATCGTTCCTTAGCCGTGTGCGGTGCCCCCTGCCACCAAATTCCACCTCGATCATACCGTTGTAGTGCTTAGGCGAAGCCCTGCGTCGGTAGTACATCAAGATCGTCATCACGCCATCGTGCTAACCGAACTCTTCCTCGACACTTTGCTGGATCGGAGCCCGAGGATCGTCATCGAGCTGAACGTGTGCTAAGAACTCGGAGGTGCCGGAGTAACGGTGCTTGGATCGGTCGGATCGGGAAGAAGACGTACGACTACTTCCTCTACGTTGTGTCAACGCTTCCGTTGCGATCTACAAGGGTACGTAGATCAGACTCTCCCCCTCGTTGCTATGCATCACCATGATCTTGCGTGTGCGTAGGAAAATTTTGAAATTACTACGGTCCCCAACAATACCGACGATCGAATCTCGGGCAAGTAACATACCGATGACAAAGGGAACAACGTATGTTGTTATGCGATCTGACCGATAAAGATCTTCGTAGAATATGTAGGAGCCAATATGAGCATCCAGGTTCCGCTATTGTTTATTGACCGGAGACGTGTCTCGGTCATGTCTACATTGTTCTCGAACCCGTAGGGCCCGCACGCTTAAGGTTTCGATGACAGTTATATTATGAGTTTATGAGTTTTGATGTACCGAAGTTAGTTCAGAGTCCCGGATGTGATCACGGATATAACGAGGAGTCTCGAAATGGTCGAGACATAAAGATTGATATATTGGACGGCTATATTCGGACACCGAAAGTGTTCCGGGTGATTTCGGAGAAAACCAGAGAGCCGGAGGGTTACTGGAACCTTACCAGGAGAAGTAATGGGCCATATGGGCCTTAGTGGAGAGAGAGAGGGACAGCAAGGGTGGGCTGCGCGCCTCCTCCCCCCTGGTCCGAATTGGACTAGGAGAGGGGGGCGGCGCCCCCCTTTCCTTCTCCTTCCCCACTTCCTTCCCCCTCCTAGTAGGAGTCCTACTCCTACTAGGAGGAGGACTCCTCCTTGGCGCGCCTATAGGGCCGGCCGGCCTCTTCCCCTTGCTCCTTTATATACGGGGGCAGGGGGCACCCCTAGACACACAAGTTGATCCACGTGATCATATTCTTAGCCGTGTGTGGTGCCCCCTTCCACCATAATCCTCGATAATATTGTAGCGGTGCTTAGGCGAAGCCCTGCGACGGTAGTACATCAAGATCGTCACCACGCCGTCGTGCTGACGGAACTCTTCCCCGACACTTTGCTGGATCGGAGTCCGGGGATCGTCATCGAGCTGAACGTGTGCTAAAACTCCGAGGTGCCGTAGTTTCGGTGCTTGATCGGTCGGGTCGTGAAGACGTACAACTACATCAACCGCGTTGTGCTAACGCTTCCGCTGTCGGTCTACAAGGGTACGTAGATGACACTCTCCCCTCTCGTTGCTATGCATCACCATGATCTTGCGTGTGCGTAGGATTTTTTTTAAATTACTACGTTCCCCAATAAGAACATGTGCCGCTAAGAGACCAAAAGTCAGGTCGGACCGTAAATGGCACAACTCTGATGTGGGGGTGTTAACAAGCTGAAAGACACACCGGGCTAGAATTGGACCTTGAAGAACATGGGCCTCTAAGAGGGAAAAAGTCAAGCCGGACCGTAAATGGCCCAATTCCTCTATGGGGTGTTAACAGGCTGAAAGACACTCCGGGCAGGAAATTAGCCCAACTGTAGAATGGGTCGCTAAAAGGCCAAAAGACGTATGGCCTGAAACTTGGCCCATCTCTAGAACGGGCTGCTAACAGGCCGAAAGAACCTCAGGCCGCATTTGAGCCCCAAGATATGGCGGGCTATTAACGCGCTCGAGCTGACGATGGGTTGCAATGGTGTTAAATAGTTGACGGGCCGAATTGGCATAACTCATATGTGTTGTGGCCCTAAATGGGCCAGATGCAAGTAGGGCCTAAATGGGCAGCCCTTTTTAACCTAGATGGGCCACTGTTGGGCCGTGCCACGTGTCACCATTTCATAGGCGCGTCTCGTCCATTGAACGAATGATATCTGTTGCAACGCCGAGCTAACACGTGGTACCGTTGGCGAATGGGAATTTTACACATGGAAAATCACCATTGGTCCAGGTTGTTAACGGGTTATCGTATCAAACCCGCACCCGATAGCTTAACGGCGACCCGTTGAAGTGGATGCCACGTGTCGGTTACCCTTGAAGAAAACACTTCCATGACGTGCCATTTATCGTCATGGAAGTGGACACTTCCGTGATGATAATTTGAGTATTGTCATGGAACACTTCTACGACAGCACATGCATGACTATCTTAATTCTATCATAAAATTGTCACGGATATACATGCATGACAGAAAACGTGACCTCCTCTCACAAACACGTATCATCACGGATGTATGTTTTTGTAGTGGAGGCATCAACTAAAATAGGACGGCCGCAGACCTTATTAGGAGAAGTTGCCGACGAAGAAGACCCACGAGCCCGACTTCACGAAGCCCACATGCTCCCAAAATTTCTGGACCACTTCTTCTTTCGTTTTCCTCCTTGTATGCACCTTAGACTAAGTACATCCATCATCATGCTCCTCGCCTGAGAAAGCCTCACTTGCTATCCGCAACACAACAATGTCATCGACCCGCTACGCATCGACATCGTCATCGGCGAGCAGAGCGAAGTGTGATCCAGACCCACGCGGGAAAACCGAGGCGAGTTTGTCTGGGTTGAGCATGAGGCGGCAGCTCTCCAGTAACCGATGGTGACCAACACGGCTGGCAAAATCCACAACCACCATCTCCATGCCCAGGGAATCCACTCTCCATCCCGTAGAAGGCGCCCTTCCTTGATCTTGATTGCCTCATCCCTCAAGAAGAAGAAATTATGGGGCCAACTGAGGTAGAGGTAACCAGGATGCCAGTTGGATCTTCCGTCAAGGAAAGTGGAGGAGGAAGTCGCCGTTCACCGGAGTGGTAGGGGATGTTCAAGAGAATTAGGCCTGGAATGTTGGCACCCTGACAAGAGCCCCCTTTACCTAGTACTTGGTGCACAAGTTTTACCTCAAAACATTCACCTAGCCATCCGTTAGGGCAAGGGGAGAAGTGCAAGGCATCCAAAACCTCATCAAGCTCATTCCCTCCATAAAGTGAGATCATCCATTTCCTTTTTCCCTCCCCTTTGTTTCTTGCTGATGGTCGGTAGAATGGAGTGTGAAAACTTCATCAAGCACTTAGTAGCACGAGGCTATGACCAAGTGTTACATGGCATGGTCGGTACTTGCATTTTGAACGTTATAGTCACCCGCCATTGTTGCGGCATAGGACATCGAACATGTTTGTCCCGACCTTCAATTCAGTTGTTGAGCTACCCCACTCAAATTGACCACCACCATGTCTCCAGGCCAAGCTCGAGCATGTCGAGCGTCCATAGCCTCATCTCTCGTTCTTTCTCCACCTAGATCATCTCTGGTGCATCGCGAAGCTCGCTCCACCTCCAATTTTCCATGGCAGAGCCCATTAGCAGGGGGCGGCTGCGTCATCCACGCTAACATACTCCCTCCGTTCAGAATTATAAAATGTTCTAGATTTTTTTTATAAAAATTAGATTATTAGTGTGTTTGCTCACCCATGTCAGTCCGTATGCAGTCCATATTTATTTTCGAAGAAAATCAGCAACCACAAATAAAGCACGTGCACCACCACCTGAGCTTCCTTACCTACCCTACCACCACCACCACCAGGATTGTTGAGTTCGTCTCCGCGCCGCCGCCGCCGCCGTCAATCTCCTCGGTGAGCCCCCGTCCCCGTTCCCTTCCATCCTCCATTTTGTTTGTGCTAGATCTGAGGATATTGCACTGGGTTTGACTTTGACGTCACCGGAGACTCTGTTTGCGTGCTGTATCATGTCGCTGTCGTTAGAGTAAACTGATTTGTACAGGTCCGAATCCTATTATTGCTCTGCCGCGCGCCGGCACACTTCGCCGGTCGACATCAGCGGCATGGCCAGCTTTTGCCCCTCTTCAAGCTCCGGGCTCTGCCGCCGTATCGACGCGCTTGTCCTGTCCGTCGCCAGCCGCCGCCGCTCCTGCTGTAGAGCTCGATGCCTCCGGCTTCATTTCACTCTCACCGAGCGCAAGAGCCCCACGGGCATTCCGTCGAACATGACGTATGCAGTGGCGCGCGAGTCAAAATCGATGGCAAATAGTATAGAACGCTGGATGTTGGTAGCTGCCACTGCAACAACAGATTGGTAATGGAGGTGCTCCAGGGGAGAGGACCCAAGCCAATCCCCACGCCGTAGCGGCCGCCCACTAAGCCGCCGGGTCATAACAGTTCTGGGCGCCATACGACTTCTGGTGAATCACTACTCATGGAAGATTGGGACCTAGACCTGCATTTTCAAACAAGTGAGACCAACTTGAAATAGAAATGAGTTTACTCGCGAATTTTAATTTGAAATAGAATTGCAATTTGATACTAATGTCTGTGTTTGCAAAAGGTGTTTGATGGTAGGAAATAGGTTGAGCTACTTAATTTATTCAATTATTAGTTCCACAAATGTCTCTTGTTCCCCCCGTTAAGCAGTTAACAGCCTTGGTCTCACACGCTTGTGGTTGTGGCAATAATTCAGTCATTCTGCATCATCGTACATGCGAGTACTATGTAACAAGCACTAATTATTTGATTTTGTAGGTATATCAAGCCACTCCAGATGGCAACCTATGAGCCCAAGAACATCCTCATAACTGGTGCCGCCGGTTTCATCGCGTCCCATGTGGCAAACCGTCTGGTCAGGAATTACCCGCGCTACAACATCGTCGTCCTCGACAGGGTCGACTACTGCTCCAGCCTTAGAAACCTCGACCCTTCTCGTGGATCCCTGAATTTCAAGTTTGTCAGGGGCGACATCGCCAGTGCCGACTTGGTGAACCACCTCCTGGTCACCGAGTTGATCGATACTGTCATGCACTTTGCTGCCCAGACTCACGTCGACAACTCCTTCAGCAGTTCCTTCGAGTTCACCAAAAACAATGTGTACGGTACCCACGTCCTCCTCGAGGCATGCAAGCAGGTTAAGATCAGAAGGTTCATTCATGTCAGCACCGATGAAGTCTACGGAGAAACTGATGTCAATGCTGTTGTTGGTAACCATGAGGAATCTCGGCTGCTTCCGACGAACCCGTATTCGGCTACGAAAGCCGGGGCAGAGATGCTGGTGATGGCCTACGCAAGGTCCTATAATCTTCCGGTGATCACCACGCGAGGTAACAATGTGTATGGGCCAAACCAGTTCCCCGAGAAGCTCATCCCCAAATTTGCTCTCCTGGCAATGAGAGGCCTGCCACTCCCGGTTTATGGGAATGGCTCGAATGCCAGGAGCTACTTGTACTGTGAGGATGTCGCAGAAGCCTTTGATGTTGTTCTTCACAGAGGAGAGGTTGGGCATGTGTATAACATCGCCGCGGCTAAGGAGAGGGGAGTGGTGGATGTGGCCAGGGACATATGTGAGATTCTTGGGGTGGACCCTGAGAAGGCCATCAGGTTCGTGGAGGACAGGCCGTTCAATGACCAGAGGTACTTTGTGGACGGTGAGAAGATGAGGAGGCTGGGGTGGTCGGAGCGCACAACGTGGGAGGAGGGACTGAGGAAGACGGTGGAGTGGTACGCCAGCAATGCTGATTACTGGGGAGATGTTGGCGTTGTCTTGCGAGGGCAGCATTGTAACTGGACATATGCTGCCTCATCACCGCAAGCTGATGAAGCAGATGAGGATCCTACGTTGAAAAACGCAAGATCGAAGTGCAGGGCAATGTTATAAACTTTACACCCATGCATCCATAGGCACAGGAGGCAACAACACGATTCAAACCTCAAATACGAGTGAGTTTCCTAAGCTACTACTGCCATTGTGTCTTCCACACAACTGTTACGAGTGCACAGATTTTGCCTAAAGGTTCAGTCTATTTTAATGGAGCATGCCTTTCTTTTCCTGATGAATTAATGGAGGCAGCCTAGTGGTGATTTGCTTACATCTTAAATCTTCATAATTCTTCTACATGGATGAATTACAAATGCCTTTTTCCATCTCCAAGATCTAGTGCGTCACCTTGAGTCGTAGAGAAAATCTCCTTTGTATCAGTGAATTATGCTAGTTGGACTCGAGGATATAGCCAAGATTAATTATCTCCAAGATCAGTTGTCAGCCATAAGTGCTGGGAGCTTCTTAATCTTGTTGCAGTAAGTAGCCTTTTAAGGCCGGTAATACTTTCAGTTTCAGGTATAGCATGAACTAGTAATGTGAGGGCGCTTTGCTGCGCCGCTCTTCACTGGGACGTCTATCTTCCAGAAAATCTGTTCACTTGTTCTCAAATATCAACTTAACAATCTGAAGAGAACTGTGAGATTGATGTGAATCTGTTTTCTTGTTTTTTAGTTGAAATCTTATTTCTTGTTGGCATGAAAGAAATCATGGACTCTTTTCTAGTGACAACCATGAGATTAATCGACTCCTATGACTGGATCGTGAGTTATCTCTATATATGCATCCATCGAAGTTCTGTCTTCAAGTTTGCTGAAATTTATCTGCCTCTTCGAGCTTCCTCCCACATGAGTGGTAGGTTCTTCAGTCCCATCTTTGAGATGGTAGACTTGTTGACTCCAATTCAAATTATTCAATCCGACATTGCTTTGCAAAAGTTTGAAAAAATTATTGATTTTCCTCCACAACAATCTGCATTGGCTAGCGACAATAAAAACAATCATTGACAGTAGCAGTATGCCAGTATCTCTCAATATCTCACTTCAGGATGAGCAAACAAAGCAATGGCAACACCACACAACGCAGAGCAACACACAATAAAGCAAACAAATTTCACTCAATGTCTCTCCATCTCTCCTCTATGAATAAAGCTGGTCCAAAAGTGCCCCAATATTACCCAGACGGTAGCACACAGCAGCAACACACATCAATCAATGACATATTCTCATCGAAAACCCAAGTCGATGCCTAGGCTCATCTGCACCCGGACAGAAAAAATACTCAAAACAAATACTAAAAAATCCAAAAAAACCTTTTTTATGTGTGATAGACAATTTTATGTGTGAGGTTCGCTCCAAATTTCAACTTATTTTGACATTTGAGCAGCTCTCAGCAAAAAAAAAACGGGTCAGAACAGTGTGTGAACAGTAAACTTTTTTACAGACCCTGATTTTGTCTTTTTTGCTGAGAGTTGCTCAGATGTCCAAATGAGTTGAAACTTGGAACACACCTCACGCATAAACTTATCTACCACACACAAAAAATTGGAATTTTTTTTGAATTCTTTTAGTATTTTTTTGATTTTTTTCATCGGGTTGGGGGGGGGGGGTGCAGATAAGCTCGGGAGCAGAAACGCCGCACTCTTCTCATCTGCTTTTCTTCGCCGCTCAATCTTCAGCAGAAACACAACACATGTCAGCAACAACAATAGGTCCATAACCTCCTAGTGCCCCTCCAAGCCCTTGTCTTCAATTATTCAGCGGCAGCACAAGTCCAGGGTTTCCTCGTATCGCTCCCTCCAGCGCGATCAGGGGGCCAACCCCAGCGCCCCGGCCGTCGCCCCCTCCCCCTCTCCTCCACCTCGTCATCCCCAGAGACGTGCGCCGGCTAAGCCTGGGCGCTGCCGGTAATGGGGACGACGGGGATCTAGGCTGCAGCCCCGTGGTCTGGAGGAACCGGCGGCGCGAGATCGCCCTCCGGTCTTCGTCTTTCCCGGCGGTTCGGCGCTGCTCCGGTGGCTTCATGGGGAGGGCGGATCAGGAGGGGATGTGGCCATGGTTGACTGGTCGACGGTGCCTTCGGTCTGATCTGATCTGGCCGGTGCCGCTGGCGGTGGTGGCCATCTCCTCCATCGGGGTGGTCGGCCCGAGGCTGGATGGTCAGATCTCGAGATCCGCCATCTAGTTCCGGGTGCGAGTCGGGAAGACATAGTTGCCGGTGAAAACCGAGGCGATGGCGGCGTTCTGTGTCGTTACCTTGATGAAGGCATCGTCATGTTACTACTATCGACCCACTCGTGCTGCTCCGGAGGAAACCCTAGGATCTGGTCTTCCAGATCGGACGATGGCGGTACTGCGGTGTCGTTTTCTCTCTTGGGAGCATCGTTTGTGGAGCGGAGCTGGAAGACAGAGGCAGGAGGTAGAGCAGCTTCGTCTTGCACGGAGCTTTCGATGGAGATGTCAAGTCATGCATGGCTGACAGGTGCTATGTTGTGCCATGCCTGGTCGGCAGGTGCTACGCACGACACCGCGTCTGGACGGACGAGCGCGGGGCGGTGGCGCCGTGATGGCGTCGATGGATGAATGGACTGGCAAGGATGATGTAGATCTTTCTCCCAAGATGGGTC
This sequence comes from Triticum monococcum, assembly GCA_034509565.1. Lineage (NCBI taxonomy): Eukaryota > Viridiplantae > Streptophyta > Magnoliopsida > Poales > Poaceae > Triticum > Triticum monococcum. The sequence continues at coordinate 554,945,005 of CM067841.1, read as the reverse complement.
AGCGGTTCGATGATGATGGCGGCGTCTAAAACGTGATCATGTGGTGTACGCTTTAGGTCTGCTACACCGGCTGTGGGTTCCAATATGTTATTAGGGCCAGTTCTTTCCGGCGATTCTTCCAGAATCGCCCCCCTCCCCAGCTTCTCCCAGAATCGTCATTCCATATTTTTTTTACAATCCTATCTAGTTAAGGTCTAATTAGCTAGGATTGTAAAAAATATATGGAGTGGTGATTCTGGGAGAAACTGGGGAGGGGGGCGATTCTGGTAGAATCGCCCAAAAGAACTGGCCCTTGGATGGATCGGTGACGGCACCGATTTTAGATATGGGGAGTGAGAGCACTCCACATTATCAAGTTTTGTAGTTGTGAGTGGTGGCTTCGGATGGCTTGATGTATATTCTTGTTAGACCTATGTTGAATAATAATTAAAGATGATTGTATGCATGGATTGCTGTAGAGGTCGGGGTCTTAACCTCCTTTTTCAAAAAAAAAGCACAAGTCCAGCATCAGCACAAGGTCCGACTGCCTCCACGCACAAAGTCCAGCATCAGCACCACACGATCCCTCCTCGGTCCTCGCGCTCGTTCATGCCGCCGACCGCCTTGACTGTGCCAACGCCCCTCCCCAGCTCCCGGTTTCTTCGCCCAGCCAGCCCCTGGTCCCTGCACCCACTTAACGACCAGCGCCGGCTCCCTTCGTCGCCACACACATCCACTGCCTGACGACGTCGCCTCCCTATAAGGTCGGCCCTTCTCTCTCAATTTAGAAAAAAGTGGGCGAGTTTAGGGCACCCCGAGAGGGGAGGTGGAGAGGGATGAGCCTCTCGCTGAAACCCCTCTGTGCGACCAAACGGGAGGAAGAAGACGATGTCGCAACCGCCCACTACTGCCTTCAACAGAAGCAACAACGCACCACCTCCCCGCGCCCAACCCGACGAGACCTCCTATGTGACACTCTCTGAGTTGCTGAGGATTCGCACAGGCATGTCTTCGACTGGGCCGGCCCATGAAGATAGCGACGCGAACTGTAGTTCAAAAACAAAAAATGTGCACCGGGGGACTCAAACACGGGATCGATAGCTATAAACGACAAGTTCCTACCAGCTGAACCGGGAGCTGCACCTGACCGTGTTGGAGCGTCAAACTTAAAGAACCAAATACGCTGCGCAGATCCGAATTGGTTTAGGAATTTCGAAAGCAATTTTTTCTCTCCAAAAAATGGAATGTTCCCTGAGACACAAAATATTTCAAAAATTGTGAAAATTATTTTGGAAAACTATAACATTTTTTTAAAACAAGAAATTTTTGAAAATCATGAACAATTTTTTTGAAATGGGAACATTTTCCCAAATTCCAAACCAAAATTGGGAAACGCGAACATATTTGAAAATTCCTGAATAAAATTTGAAAGCATGATTTTCAAGAAACTTGTGAACATTTTTTGAAACTCCTGAAAAAAATTGAAAACATGAACAATTTTTAAAAACAGGAACATTTTTTGAACATTGTAAAAAATTTGAAAAGAAAACATTCAAACATTCTTTGTAAAACAAGAACATTTTTTAAAATTCCGGAACATTGTTTGAAAAATGCGAACAACTTTCAGATTTTTCGACAAATGCGAACAATTTTTTAAAACAGGGGCATTTTTTAATTTATGAACAATTATTTAAAACACGAACATTTTTCAAATTTGAGCTTTTTTTAAAACAGGAACATTTTTTAATTTATGAAAAAAATAAAACACGAACATTTTTTTTTTCAAATTTTGAACATTTTAGAACAGGAACATTTTTTGAAAATTTTGAACAATTTCCGAAACATGATCTTTTAACAAATAAACTTGAAAAATAAAATAAAATAAAAGCGAAAAAACAATTAGAAAACAAAAAACAAAATTAAGAAAGAAGAAGAAGAAATGAAAAAAAACCAAAAACCAAAACACCCAAGAAGAAACAGGAAAACCGGTCAAAAAGATAAAAAACGGTTCAAGGAACCTTCTAGAAGGTTCCCAAAACCGGCTGCGTAGATTTTGTATAATGGGCCGGCCCATCCCTAGCGGTGCGGCGCTTCGCCTGTGCGTTGCGTCGACATTTTGACGCAACGAGCGGCACATAGGGTTTTCCCAACCCGACAACAAAACTGGGCAGGAACATTGTTCGCCCCTCTTACAGATGGGCCGCCCCCAAAAGCCCATATGGCTGCCACGAGCACATGCAGGCGGGACCCAGCACATTACACAAGCGAAATGAGCACTCAAAAAAAGTACACAAGCGAAACACTCAATTACATGCGGGCCCTAGGCGCCGCCATCAACCAAAATGCACCAGAGAGCTGCATTTTAAGGGAGCTTGAATGTTTAGTAGAGTTCATCATTGAAAGTCTATACTCCATAGGGGCATCCCCTATCTCGCATTATACCCTTTTAAAAAGACTACTCCAGATACTATAGACTGGATAAGTTTGTGATGCGTTGGTCAATGAAACCATTAGTCTAACTGGCGCTGAGATTTCAGGAGATAACCTAAGCACCTGATAGATTTTAATACTGGAGCTCGGCGAGATTGTTGATCTCTAGAAGCCCTTCTAGTCAATGACAATACGATAAATTTAGACATTAGAATTTCATAAGGCATTAACCCTATTTCAGCGTGACAAATCTGTTGGGAACGTAGCATGCAATTTCAAAAAAAAAATCCTATGAACATGCTAGATCTATCTAGGAGATGCATAACAACGAGAGGGGGAGAGTGTGTCCACGTACCCTCGTAGACCGAAAGCGGAAGTGTTAGGTTAACGCGGTTGATGTAGTCGAACATCTTCATGATCCAACCGATCAAGTACCGAACGTATGGTACCTCCGAGTTTAGCACACGTTCAGCTTGATGACATCCCTCGAACTCTTGATCCAACAAAGTGTCGAGGGAGAGTTTCTTCAGCACGATGGCGTGGTGACAGTGATATTGATGTGATCCACGCAGGGCTTTGCCTTAAGCACTACGATAATATGACCGGAGGAGTAAACTGTGGAGGGGGGCACCGCACACGGCTAAGAAACAACTGTTTTTCTTTGGGGTGCCCCCTACCCCCGTATATAAAGGAGGGGAGGGAGGAAGCCAGCCACAGGGGGAGCGCCATGGGGGGGGACCGACTAGGACTCCTAGTCCTAGTCCCCCCTTCCTTTCTTTCAGAGAGGGAAAAGGGAAGGAGAGGGAGAGGAAAAGGGAGAAGGAAAGGGGGTTGCGCCCCTTCCCCCTTGTCCAATTTGGACTCCCATGGGGGGCGCCACTCCTTGCGGGCTCCCCTCTCTCTCCCCTATGGCCCATGTAGGCCCATTACTTCCCCGGGGGGTTCCGGTAACCTCCGGGTACTCCGAAAAATACCCGAAACATTCCGGAACCATCCGGTGTCCAAATACCATCGTCCAATATATCAATCCTTACCTCTCGACCATTTTGAGACTCCTCGTCATGTCCGTGATCTCATCCGGGACTCCGACCAATCTTCGGTCACCAAAACACATAACTCATAATACAAATCATCATCGAACGTTAAGCGTGCGGACCCTACGGGTTTCAGAACTATGTAGACATGACCGAGACACATCTCCGGTCAATAACCAACAGCAGAACCTGGATGCTCATATTGGTTCCTACATATTCTACACAGATCTTTATCAGTCAAACTGCAATGACAACATACGTTATTCCCTTTGTCATCGGTATGTTACTTACCCGAGATTCGATCGTCGGTATCTTTATACCTAGTTCAATCTCGTTACCGGCAAGTCTCTTTACTCGTTCCGTAATACATCATCCCGCAACTAACTCATTAGTCACATTGCTTGCAAGGCTTATCATGATGTGTATTACTGAGAGGGCCCAAAGATACCTCTCCGATACTCGGAGTGACAAATCCTAATCTCGATCTATGCCAACCCAACAAACACCTTTGGAGACACCTGTAGAGCATCTTTATAATCACACCCAGTTATGTTGTGACGTTTGATAGCACACAAGGTGTTCCTCTGGTATTCGGGAGTTGCATAATCTCATAGTCAAAGGAATATGTACAAGTCATGAAGAAAGCAATAGCAATAAAACTTAACAATCATTATGCTAAGCTAACGGATGGGTCTTATCCATCACGTCATTCTCCTAATGATGTGATCCCGTTCATCAAATGACAACACATGTCTATGGTCAGGAAACTTAACCATCTTTGATTAACGAGCTAGTCAGTAGAGGCATACTAGGGACACTTTGTTTTTTCTATGTATTCACACATGTATCAAGTTTCCGGTTAATATAATTCTAGCATGAATAATAAACATTTATCATGATATAAGGAAATATAAATAACTACTTTATTATTGCCTCTAGGGCATATTTCCTTCAGTCTCCCACTTCCACTAGAGTCAATAATCTAGATTACATAGTAATGATTCTAACACCCATTGAGTCTTGGTACTGATCATGTTTTGCTCGTGGAAGAGGCTTAGTCAACGGGTCTGCAACATTCAGATCCGTATGTATTTTGCAAATCTCTATGTCTCCCTCCTCGACTTGATCGCGGTTGGAGTTGAAGCGTCTCTGGATGAGTTTGGTTCTCTTGTGAAATCTGGATTCCTTCGCTAAGGCAATTGCTCCAATATTGTCACAAAAGATTTTCACTGGACCCGATGCACTAGGTATTGCACCTAGATCGGATATGAACTCCTTCATCCAGACTCCTTCATTTGTTGCTTCTGAAGCACCTATGTACTCCGCTTCACACGTAGATCCCACCACGACGCTCTGCTTGGAACTGCACCAACTGACAACTCCACCATTTAACATAAATACGTATCCGGTTTGCGACTTAGAGTCATTCGGATCAGTGTCAAAGCTAGCATTGACGTAACCATTTACGACAAGCTCTTTGTCACCTCCATAAACGAGAAACATATCCTTAGTCCTTTTCAGGTATTTCAGGACGTTCTTGGCCGATGTCTAGTGATCCACTCCTGGATTACTTTGGTACCTCCCCGGTAAATTTATAGCAAGGCACACATCAGGTCTGGTACACAACATTGCATACATGATAGAACATATGGCTGAGGCATAGGGAATGACTTTCATTTTCTCTCTATCTTCTGCAGTGGTGGGCATTGAGTCTGACTCAACTTCACACCTTGTAACACAGACAAGAACCCTTTCTTTGACTGATCCATTTCCAATTAAGTGTCTTGATCTATCTCTATGGATCTTGACGCCCAATATATAAGCAGCTTCACCGAGGTCTTTCATTGAAAAATTCTTATTCAAGTATCCTTTTATGCTATCCAGAAATTTTGTATTATTTCCAATCAACAATATGTCATCCACATATAATATTAGAAATGCTACAAAGCTCCCACTCACTTTCTTGTAAATATAGGCTTCTCCAAAAGTCTGTATAAAACCATATGCTTTGATCGCACTATCAAAGCGTATATTCCAACTCCGAGAGGCTTGCACCAGTCCATAAATGGATCCCTGGAGCTTCCACACTTTGTTAGTGAAGGAAATATGCCCTAGAGGCAATTATAAAGTTATTATTTTATTTCCTTATATCATGATAAATGTTTATTATTCATGCTAGATTTATATTAACCGGAAACTTGATACATGTGTGAATACATAGACAAAAAAAGTGCCCCTAGTATGCCTCTACTAGACTAGCTCGTTAATCAAAGATGGTTAAGTTTCCTGACTATAGATTGTTGGGGGACGTAGTAATTTCAAATTCCTACGCACATGCCAGATCATGGTGATGCATAGAAACGAGAGGGGAGAGTGTCGTCTATGTACCCTCGTAGACCGTAAGCGGAAGCATTATGACAACGCGGTTGATGTAGTCGTACGTCTTCATGATCGACCGATCCTCAGTACCGAACGCACAACACCTCCACGTTCAGCACACTTCAGCTCAGTGATGTCCTGCAAGCTCACGATCCAGTAGAGCTTCCGGGAAGAGCTTCGTCAGCACGACGGCGTGGTGACGGTGTTGATGAAACTGTCGATGCAGGGCTTCGCCTAAGCACCGCTATGATATGACCGAGGTGGATTATGGTGGAGGGGGGCACCGCACACGGCTAAAAGATCAATGATCAATTGTTGTGTCTATGAGGTGCCCCCTGCCCCTGTATATAATGGAGCTAAGAGGGAGGCGGCCGGCCAAGGAGGAGGGCACGCCAAGGGGGACCGGGAGTAGGACTCCCTCTTTCTTAGTAGGAGTAGGAGAAGGGGGAAGGGAAGGAGGGAGGAGGAAGGAAAGGGGGGCGCAGCCCCCCCCCCTCCTTGTCCAATTCATACTAGAGGGGGAGGGGGCGTGCGGCCTGCCTTGGCCGCCCTCCTCTTCTCCACTAAGGCCCAATAGGCCCAATATACTCCCCAGGGGGTTCCGGTAACCCCCCGGTACTCCGGTATATGTCCGAAATCTCCCGGAACAATTCTGGTATCCGAACATAGTCGTCCAATATATCGATTTTAACGTCTCGACCATTTCGAGACTCCTCTTCATGTCCGTGGTCATATCCGGGACTCCGAACTACCTTCGGTACATCAAAACGCAAAAACTCATAATACCGATCGTCATAGAACTTTAAGCATGCAGACCCTACGGGTTTGAGAACTATGTAGACATGACCGAGACACGTCTCCGGTCAATAACCAATAGCGGAACCTGGATGCTCATATTGGTTCCTAGATATTCTACGAAGATCTTTATCGGTCAAACCGCATAACAACATACGTTGTTCCCTTTGTCATCGTCATGTTACTTGCCCGAGATTCGATCGTCGGTATCTCAATACCTAGTTCAATCTCGTTACCAGCAAGTCTCTTTACCCGTTTCGTAATGCATCATCCTGTAACTAACTCATTAGTCACATTGCTTGCAAGGCTTGTAGTGATGTGCATTATCGAGAGGGCCCAGCGATACCTCTCCGACAGTCGTAGTGACAAATCATATTCTCGATCTATGCCAACTCAACGAACCCCATCGGAGACACATGTAGAGCACCTTTATAATCACCCAGTTACATTGTGACGTTTGGTAGCACACAAAGTGTTCTTCCGGCAATCGGGAGTTGCATAATCTCATAGTCATAGGAACATGTATAAGTTATGGAGAAATCAAACTAAACGATCAAGTGCTAAGCTAACGGAATGGGTCATGTCAATCACATCATTTTCCTAATGATGTGACTCCGTTGATCAAATGACAACTGATATCTATGGCTAGCAAACTCAACCAACTTTGATCAACGAGCTAGTCAAGTAGAGGCATACTAGTGACACTATGTTTGTCTATGTATTCACACATGTATTATGTTTCTGGTTAATACAATTCTAGCATGAATAATAAACATTTATCATGATATGAGGAAATAAATAATATCTTTATTATTGCCTCTAGGGCATATTTCCTTCAGTCTCCCACTTGCACTAGAGTCAATAATCTAGATTACATAGTAATGATTTTAACACCCATGGAGTCTTAGTACTGATCATGTTTTGCTCATGGAAGAGGCTTAGTCAACGGGTCTGCAACATTCAGATCCATATGTATCTTGCAAATCTCTATTTCTCCCACTTGGACTTGATCCCGGATGGAATTGAAGCGTATCTTGATGTGCTTGGTTCTTTTGTGAAATCTGGATTCCTTTGCCAAGGCAATTGCACCAGTATTGTCACAAAAGATTTTCATTGGACCTGATGCACTAGGTATGACACCTAGATCGGATATGAACTCCTTCATTTGCTGCTTCCAAAGCAGCTATGCACTCCGCTTCACACGTAGATCCCGCCACAACGCTTTGTTTAGAACTGCTCCAACTTACAGCTCCACCGTTCAATATAAACACGTATTCGATTTGCGATTTAGAATCGTCCGGATCAGTGTCAAATCTTGCATCGACGTAACCATTTATGACGAGCTCTTTGTCACCTCCATAAACGAGAAACATATCCTTAGTCCTTTTCAGGTATTTCAGGATGTTCTTGACCGTTGTCCAGTGATCCACTCCTGGATTACTTTGGTACCTCCCTGCTAAACTAATAGCAAGGCACACATCAGATCTGGTACACAACATTGCATACATGATAGAGCCTATGGCTTAAGCATAGGGAACACTTTTCATTTTCTCTCTATCTTCTGCAGCGGTCGGGCATTGAGTCTTAGTCAACTTCACACCTTGTGACGCAGGCAAGAACCCTTTCTTTGCTTGATCCATTTTGAAGTTCTTCAAAACTTTATCAAGGTATGTGCTTTGTGAAAGTCCAATTAAGAGTCTTGATCTAACTCTATAGATCTTGATGCCCAATATATAAGCAGCTTCTCCGAGGTCTTTCATTGAAAAACTCTTATTCAAGTATCCTTTTATGCTATCCAAAAATTCTATATCATTTCCTATCAACAATATGTCATCCACATATAATATTAGAAATGCTACAGAGCTCCCACTCACTTTCTTGTAAATACAGGCTTCTCCAAAAGTCTGTATAAAACCATATGCTTTGATCACACTATCAAAATGTTTATTCCAACTCTGAGAGGCTTGCACCAGTCCATAAATGGATTGCTGCAGCTTGCGCACTTTGTTAGCACCTTTTGGATCGACAAAACCTTCTAGTTGCATCATATACAACTCTTCTTCCAGAAATCCATTCAGGAATGCAGTTTTGACATCCATTTGCCAAATTTCATAATCATAAAATGCGGCAATTGCTAACAAGATTCGGACAGACTTAAGCATCGCTACGGGTGAGAAAATCTCATCATAGTCAACCCCTTGAACTTGTAGAAAACCTTTCGCAACAAGTCGAGCTTTGTAGATAGTAACATTACTGTCAGCGTCAGTCTTCTTCTTGAAGATCCATTTATTCTTGATGGCTTGCCGATCATTGGGCAAGTCAACCAAAGTCCACACTTTGTTCTCATACATGGATCCCATCTCAGATTTCATGGCCTCAAGCCATTTTGCGGAATCTGGGCTCACCATCGCTTCTTCATAGTTCGTTGGTTCGTCATGGTCAAGTAACATGACTTCCAGAATAGGATTATCGTACCTGTCTTGTGCGGAGCTTACTCTGGTTGACCTACGAGGTTTGGTAGTAAATTGATCTGAAGTTTCATGATCATCATCATTGGCTTCCTCACTAATTGGTGTAGGTGTCACAGGAACCGGTTTCTGTGATGAACTACTTTCCAATAAGGGAGCAGGTATAGTTACCTCATCAAGTTTTACTTTCCTCCCACTCACTTCTTTCGAGAGAAACTCCTTCTCTAGAAAGGATCCATTTTTAGCAACAAATGTCTTGCCTTCGGATATGTGATAGAAGGTGTACCCAATAGTTTCCTTTGGGTATCCTATGAAGACACATTTTCCGATTTGGGTTCGAGCTTATCAGGTTGAAGCTTTTTCACATAAGCATCACAGCCCCAAACTTTAAGAAATGACAACTTTGGTTTCTTGCCAAACCACAGTTCATAAGGCGTCGTCTCAACGGATTTTGATGGTGCCCTATTTAACATGAATGGAGCTGTCTCTAAACCATAACCCCAAAACAACAGCGGTAAATCTGTAAGAGACATCATAGATCACACCATATCTAGTAAAGTACGATTACGATGTTCGGACACACCATTACGCTGTGGTGTTCCGGGTGGCGTGAGTTGCAAAACTATTTCGCATTGTTTCAAATGTAGACCAAACTCATAACTCAAATATTCTCCTCCATGATCAGATCGTAGAAACTTTATTTTCTTGTTACGATGATTTTCCACTTCACTCTGAAATGCTTTGAACTTTTCAAATGTTTCAGACTTATGTTTCATTAAGTAGATATTCCTATATCTGCTCAAATCATTTGTGAAGGTGAGAAAATAACGATACCCGCCGTGAGCCTCAATATTCATTGGACCACATACATCAGTATGTATGATTTCCAACAAATCTATTGCTCGCTCCATAGTTCCGGAGAACAACGTTTTAGTCATCTTGCCCATGAGGCATGGTTCGCAAGTACCAAGTGATTCATAATCAAGTGATTCCAAAAGTCCCTCAGAATGGAGTTTCTTCATGCGCTTTACACCAATATGACCTAAACGGTAGTGCCACAAATAAGACTTATGTCGGGTGCTCAAGGCCGTATTCTTATGAAAGCACAAGTGCTCCCTGGGTGGTTTCGGTAATTAATGGCAACATATCTCTTGTTGTACTAATGTTTTTATCTAGTATATTTCAGATAAGTTCAATAGATGGAGTGGCATGGACAAGAGGATGTGGAACCCCTTCAAGATGCTAAGGACAAAGGATTGGCTCAAGCTCAAAAGCTCAAGGCTCTACATTTTTAGTTTAGTGATCCAAGATCACATTGAGTCCTTAGGAAAGCCAATACTATTAAAAGGGGATGAGGTGTTGTTTAATGGCTTGCTTGCTCAAAGTGCTTAGTGATATGCTCCAAAGCCCTCAACCACTTTCTCATATCCACATATGTCCCAAACCAAAAGTCAAACTCGGCCCCACCGATTTGATTTATCCGGCGCCACCGAGTTCACTTGACATAGCCACTGCCAGAAACCCTAATCAATTCGGTCTCACCGATGGGATCTCGGTCTCACCAAGATGGGATTGCAAACTCTCTGTTGCCTATTGCAATTATTTTGGTCCCACCAAAATAAGCAATCGGTCCCACCGAGTTTGCCTGACCAACTCTCTATTTTGCTTATTACCGAAATCGGTCTCACCCGGTCAAACCGAGATGAGGTTTTACCCTAACCCTAGCACATCGGTCCCACCGAGTTGATCATATCGGTCCCACCAAAATGCCTAACGGTCACATTATGAACTGAATTGGTTCGACCGAGTTTTCTGATTCGGTCTCACCGAGTTTGGTGAATTGTGTGTAACAGTTAGATTTTGTGTGGAGGTTACATATACCCTCCACCCTTCCTACATTATAGAGGAGAGCCATCAGAACATGCCTACACTTCCAGCACTCATTTTCTGAGAGAGAACCACCTACTCATGTGTTGAGACCAAGATATTCCACTCCAACCATATGAATCTTGATCTCTAGCCTTCCCCAAGTTGCTTTCCACTCAAATCATCTTTCCACCAAATCCAAATCCGAGAGAGAGAGAGAGAGAGTTGAGTGTTGGGGAGACTATCATTTGAAGCACAAGAGCAAGGAGTTCATCATCAACACACCGTTTATTACCTTTGGGAGAGTGGTGTCTCCTAGATTGGTTAGGTGTCACTTGGGAGCCTCCGTCAAGATTGTGGACTTGAACCAAGGAGTTTGTACGGGCAAGGAGATCGCCTACTTCGTGAAGATCTACCCTAGTGAGGCAAGTCCTTAATGGGCGATGGCCATGGTGGGATAGACAAGGTTACTTCTTCGTGGACCCTTCGTGGGTGGAGCCCTTCGTGGACTCGCACAACTGTTACCCTTCGTGGGTTGAAGTCTGCATCAATGTGGATGTATGATAGCACCACCTATCGGAACCACGCCAAAAATCTCTGAGTCTCCAATTGCGTTTGCACTTTCCAATCCCATCCCTTTACTTTCTTGCAAGTTGCATGCTACTCATATACTCTTGTCATGCTTGCTTGAATGTATTGTGAATGGTTAAACTTGTGTTAAAACTCCACCTTAACTTAAAGAAATTAAAAACTGTCACTTTTATTTACTAAGAGTCTATTCACCCCCCTATAGACACATCTTCTCGATCCTTTCATCTTCGGCAGCTAGGACTTGGGTCCATCTATCATTGAGGGTATCTTGTTCGGCTTGGAGCTATTGCTGCTTCTTATTTAGGTTTCACAGGTTGCGATTAGCTGACGCTTAAAGCGCTCTTGCTCGAGGGGTTCCTCTGGCACGATGGAGTCTTTGTTGCCGAGGCTGACATCATCCTCGGAGATCGGCAGATAGTTACTATCTTCCGAATCCTCATTCCCGGCCGGCTCATCGGGGTTGACTTGTCCCTCCTCCTAGTCGTCCTGTTCGGACATAGGCTCGATGGGGTCTTCGAGATCCTCAGCATTGTCCGGAGTGTTATTGTCTCCGGTGCCGGTATTACTGTCCTTTTCGTGACGTGATTTTGAGCGGCGTCGCTAACATCGACGTTTTGGTGGTGCGTCCGCGGGCTTGTCCTCACTCGGATCTTTCTTGCCTTCGTCGTCGTCTTTGGGTGTATCCACCATATATACATCATATGTGGAGGTAGCCGTCTAGCGCCTGGTAAATGGCGGGTCTTGGCTTTGTTTGTCTCCGACATCGTCGTCCATATCGTCGATGTCTTCGGAGGCGTAATCTAGCATGTCGGTCAAATCCTCGACAGTGGCTATTAAGTGGGTGGTGGGTGGGACGTAAAATTCCCTGTTCTCAGCCCCTAGTCCGGGCTGGGCGTGGTTCGGAGGTGACTCCTCCGTAATGGTGAGGGATCACATTAAGTCCAAGGCATCGTTTAAGAGCGAAGGCCGGACGAGGGACCGAGGACCTGCAGGGCCAGGCACGGCAGATTACAGGCTATGCTCACCAGATGCAAGCGGGCCTCGAGAGTTTGGAGTTTGCGTCCTGAGGCGGGTTCGGCTGTCCGATAATAGGGAGAGTCATGTTTGACTCCAGGCTCGCCGAGGAGATAGCTGCCTTCGGGTCTCCGAAGAAAAGTTCCATAGTAGGAGAGGGTCCGATGGGTTTTAGATGCCCATCTTCGGACGAAGTAGTCTGCCCTGGATCTAAGGCCAAGGCAGGGATGATAGTTGGTCCTCAAGCTGTGCCTAATGACGAGTCTGATCAGTTTCCCTCTTGAAGCAGAGGAACAATGGTCGAGGCCATGAACCCTTCGAAGATCAAGTCTCCTCGAATGTCGGCGACATAATTCAGTGAACCTTCTACTGACGACACAATGGAACTCTCAATGAAAGCACCAATGTCGGTGTCAAAACCGGTCGATCTCGGGTAGGGGGTCCCGAACTATGTGTCTGAGGATCGAAGGTAACATGAGACAAAGGGGACACGATGTTTACCTAGGTTCGGGCCCTCTTAATGGAGGTAATACCCTACTTCCTGCTTGATTGATCTTGATGAGTATAGGGGTTACAAGAGTTGATCTACCTCGAGATCGTAATGGCTAAACCCTAGATGTCTAGCCTATATGAATTCTGATAGCCTCTACGGACTAAACCCTCTGGTTTATATAGACACCGGAGGGGCCTAGGGTTGTATAGGATCGGTTTACAGAGAAAGGAAAGCATACATCCGGACGCCAATCGTGCCATCCACGCAAAGGAGAGTTCTGTCCGGACACGGGGGAAGGCCTGCTATGTTGTATCTTCACGGCCCATCAGTCCGGCCCATGTCACATAGCCCGGACACCTAAGGACCCCATAATCATTGCAAAAAAAGACGCATCAGTGACATTTTGGGCCGAACGAAAAAAATTCGGTCATACTTATGACACTTCTATGATGATAATTGTGACAAAACCCGGTATCATCGTAGATGTGGTGGGCTCCTACTTCTATGACAAAAAATCATGACAGCAATTGGGCTTTTCGCCCTGGGCGGGCCAGAGACGCATCTGCATGACATTCTTTGGGCCGTCCATGACGGAAAAAACCATGGTAGAAGCGAGGGTGAGGAAAATATCGGGGTGCTCCCGGTTACGGTGGGTGGTCGGGGCCGAGCGATGCACGGAGGTTTGCGTGTTTCTCTCATACACGCACACGCGTGGGTGCGAGGCGTTGGGCTCTAACTGAACCTGAGCGAGGCGTTCACCTACTGAACCTGAGCGATTGCACTGCAGGCTATGCGTTACTGAACCCAAGCGGTCGATCGATGGCTGTTAACTAAACCCGATCGAGCGATTCCTTCGCTACTGCTGCTAACTGAAGCTGATCGAACAAATTGAATGGAAAAATGGTGATGATATGGTGGAAATTGCTCATCATGCAAGGAAGGATTTCAACAAACCTTTTTTTGGGGAGGTGGTTTTCACGGCCTGGTGGAATATTTGGAAGATCAGGAATGATAGAGCTTTCAGGAACATTCAACCATCTTTCAGGGCATGGAGGAATAGCTTCATTCATGATCTCACTCTGCTCTCTCACCGAATCAAACGGCAATTTAGAGACGCCCTTCTTAAGTGGATTGATTTTCTTCCTCCTTGAGGAGAGTTCCTTATTTGTTTTCTTTGTTTCTTTGTAATTTATAGGTATAGTGCACCCCTCCCCTGTATAGCCTTTATTCCTTCTTTCTTTCTTTGTTCTTTTATTTCTTTCCTCACCTTGAGGAAACCCTGTATGTGTTTGCTTTATTAATAAAATGCTGTGGGGTGCAAGCCCTGCAGTCTTCATGGTCAAAAAAAACTGAAGCTGATCGATGCTGCCTCTGGATGAACAGTGAGTGTTGCTGGGGGGGGGGGGGGGTTGGATGAACAGTTCCTGGTGGGGGTGGATGAACAGGACCCCGTGGTGTTGCCTCTGGATGAACAGGACCCCGATCGATCGAGCCAGTTGGGGCTAGATGAACAGGACCCCGTGGAGGGCTGGATGAACAGGACCACCCCGTGGAGGGCTGGATGAAAAGTAGACGCTGGAGGGCTGGATGAATAGTAGCCCGTGGAGGGGTGGTTGAACAAGAGCCCGTGGAGAGGGCTGGTTGAACAGTAGCCTGTGGAGTAGCGAGCGGTGGAGGCTGGATGAACTGGAGGAGGTCGATGGTGGATGAACAGTATCCCATGGAGGCTGGAGGGGGTCGACGGTGGAGATGAACAGTATCCCGTGGAGTCCCGTTTTGCGGTACGTCACACCCCTCCCAATGAACAGGACCCCTGTTTCGACCGTAGCGCTCCAACACAAGTCCATTTCCTCCGTTTTGCGGTACGCCACACCCTTCCCGAGGAACAGGACCCCCGTTTCGACCGTAGGAGGTCTGTTTCCTCCATTTTGCGGTACGCCAGACCCCTCCCGATGAACATGATCCCATTTCGAATGTGGCCAGTCGAACACAAGGCCGTTTCCTCCGTTGTGCGGTATGCCAGGCCTCGTTTCCATCGGCTGTTCCGTCCAAGCCCTCCCGATGAACACGACGACGCATTCCGGTCCGACCCAGCCGGTTGGCTCCCCATGAACACGATGACGACGTAGTTTCTCCGTTCCAACCCAGCCATGTACACGAGCCCTGGCCGTAAGTATGCGCGAGTAGGCATTCGCGACCCTGCCCGTATGTACGTACGTGGCCGTATTTTCTTTCTTGCACACTGGCTGCTGTACGTACGTGTACATGCTACGTGTGCGCCTCAACTATGGCACGTGCGCGCCTCTACATGGACCAGTATGTACGTGCACGTTCACGACCAGAATGACAACGCTACGTACACTTCGACCAGGTGGGTCCCGACTGTTAGGCACTTCCTTGCGTGCGAAGATGTAGCTGGTGGGTCACAGCAGTCAGGGGGATGAATCGTTTTTTGCCCGGACGCAGTTCCTTGCGTGCGAAGATGTAGCTGGTGGGTCCCAGCAGTTAGGGGGAAACATTTTTTTCATGAAATACGGTGGCCCGTCCGATGGGTCCCCGCTGTCAGGTGGAGGAATAATTATTTTGCACGTAATACGGAGGCACTTCCTTGCGGCTGCTGTGGACCCAGCTGTTAGCCTCTCCACGTACAGTACTCTTCCGATGGAATTCGGTCATTGACCACATTGACCACGCCACGTCGAGAGCACCACGGCGGTGGACGACGGCGAGGCCTAGGAAGGGGACGACGTGGAGCCGGGGAAGACGCGGCAGTGGATACCCACACGGAGAGGAGTACGAGGGTTCACTGGTTCGGCTGCGGTGTGAGGCTGCCATCGCCACAGAATAACAGGGGGTGTGGGTGAGTGGAGGGATGTCCTGGCCAACGGTGGCAGTAGTAGGGGCGGTGAGACCTCCGCGGCAGCACAACCGGCCACGGGAGGCAGGAGCAGGTGGCACGACCGGCGCTGCTTTGGGCGGCGGGAGCAAGAAGACCAGAGGTTGAAGAAGCACGACGGCTTTTGGATGGACATCGTACGGTCACTGCAGCTAGAATCATTTATATTGACTAAGTTGACAAAGCCCTTGGTACGCATTAACTTAGTAGGCCCACATATCAGCTTCCGAAACGGTGCGCCCCAGATGTCAGGGGGAGGAATCATTTTTTGGGCGGGTGAAGCTAGAATATCCGAGATTGAAGAAGCACGGCATCCATTGGATGGACATCCAACGGCTACTGCTGCTAGAACCGTGTGTTGACTATAAGTTGACAAAGCCTTGCATACGCGTCAACTCTTTTTTTTGAGGGGACGCGTCAACTTAGTAAGGCCACAAGTGTGTGGCAGAGATCTTATAGCCCATTTGAGATTTGTAAGAATGTGCAGCCAATTTTTGAATTCTAATGGAATTTACTACAACCCATTTACAGTTTGTTAAAAGTACAGCCCATTTCAACCAACCGTTCAAAACAGAATTCAATAAAATTTCCCACATTTTGATGGGATCCGAAACATTTTCATCCCGAAATTTCTAGTCAGATTAAATACAATTTCAATATAAATTTATATTACGTAAAAATCCAACGAAACCTTGTGCTCGCAACAATTAATGAAATTAAAATTTTCAACATCCAAAAATAACATTTTATAAAGTAATTACGTGTTTGGTGCATTTTTTATAGTTACTGCCCAGTTTTTATATTTACATCCCATTTATTATTTCTTATAGCCCATTTTCTTGTTAAGCCTAATGCATCCCTCCTAGGAAATATTTGCAGACCAGCGGGGCAGAGAATAACAACTTGACCTTGCCTGGGTATTCCCAAAAAAACTATAGCTGGGCCAGCCATTTTCAGCTTGAAAAAAATTAATATCTGGGCTGGATATCTAGCCTGGGCTAGACGGGCCACAACCCGCCAAGTTAATACCTGCAGCGATGTTTTCGTTGTTGTTTAGAGGAGAAAAATTAATGGCTAAACATCGCTGTAGAAAAACTCTGCAGTGCTCACACCACAAAAACACAAATACTACTTGAGTTGCTTGGTCTGCTGTCGGCCGATTCTTGTGCAATTCTCTCGTTTATTGACTACATAGGTTGACAATGGTGTGGGACCGTGATGTCAGGAAACCAGGAGGAAGCAAAAAAATTATAGTTTTATAAACTAATAAGGAGGCACTTGCGTACGTGCGGCTATGGCCCTGGTGGGTCCCCACTGTCATCCTCTCCAAGTAAAGTCATCTCCTCATCCTCATATCCGTTGACCATGTTGACAACGCGAGACGGCGGCGCCACGGTGAGCGCAACAACTCGAAGGACGATGGAGAGGGCCTCGCGGGCCCTACAGATGGTCTGATACAGCGCCCGCTGCTCATTCGGGAAGCCAGGATCATAGGGCCACATGTTCGCGACGGCATTGTCGTTTGCTTGTTCACCGATGCTCGTTGAGGAGACAGAGGTTGCAGCACAGGTCCTCCTGCGCTGGTAGCTCTTCCGCCATTAGGGCGTCGAAGTGCGGCCGCACCTCCTCTATGGTGAACACGGCATGAACCGGCCTTGGGAGTGGCGCCGGCTCCTGGTCGAAAGCCACGTCCATCGTCTGATTGTCGTCGCTCAGCTCGGCAAGCTAGCTGGCGTGCCAGCATGTCCGGCTGCTAGACCAACCCGCTGCCAAGCACGAGTCCGACTGCCCTGGCCCACCGAGACCGCCTCCCTCGCTCGCGCGCGCTTTCCACCCAAAACGGTCAGCGCCACCCGCCCCGCTTCCCGGTGCAGGCGATTGCTCCGCCTTCAAACGACACAAGTGACGTCCGTCCGTCCTTCTGTCGCCCGCATTAATGATACGCGGTTGCCGAGGCGCCTACTCTGGCGCCACACGTCCATCCCTCCGCCACCCACCATTGCTATATAAACTGCTGCGCCGGCCATAGCCGCAGTCATCCGCATCCGTTCCCTTTATCCTGTCCACAGCACTACTGCCCACCATGGCTTCATCACGCTCCAGCGCTCTTCGAGACGGGCGGACGATGGACCACAAGGAGATGGCATCCATTGCTGCCGACTGGCTTCCCGGCAGGCAACCGGAGGACGACGACGTCCCAATGGAGAACATGGTAGTCGGTGATCCAGCGCCAACCCCCTCCTCCGCGCCATCCTCACCGGTGCATTGCATCATGACCATCGGTGAGGCTTGTGCCCAATATATGGACACGGTGAGGTAGAAGCGTGAGGAGCAGTTCTAGGAGGCGCACGCCGACGCCGCCTACAACCACCATCTCCTCCAGGAGCACCTGCAGGCGGAGGAGCAGATCGCCGCGGAGCGGGCGGAGCAGAAGGCGCTGCTCGACTCGTACAGCTCCACCCACGAGGGCTGCCTCGAGCGCTGGCGGTACCGC
Organism: Triticum monococcum; assembly: GCA_034509565.1. Classification (NCBI taxonomy): domain Eukaryota; kingdom Viridiplantae; phylum Streptophyta; class Magnoliopsida; order Poales; family Poaceae; genus Triticum; species Triticum monococcum. Next base: position 554,926,566 of record CM067841.1, on the reverse strand, counting down.
ATGCGGGTGGCGGAGGCTGTGGCAGCCTACAAAGAGGGCGACGAAGCGGGCGAGGCGCTGTTTGGAGAGATAGAGGATGAGGCAGAGGACAATGCCGGCTCTGACGAGTTCCCGCTCCGCTGGCGTCGACGAGGCCCTGCTCTGCCCAGGCCCCGCGGCGCCAACAACGAGGCAGATGACACCCCCGGCTCCGCCGAGGCACCGTGGCACCAACAATGAGGCAGAGGACACCACCGGCTCTGCCGAGGCCCCACCCTACCGGCAACGAGGGGGGGGGGATTTCCCCCGCTCCGCTGAGGCACCGCCCGCTGATACATCTCCAACGTATCTATAATTTTTGATTGTTCCATGCTATTATATTATCAACCTTGGATGTTTTATATGCATTTATATGCTATTTTATATGATTTTTGGGACTAACCTATTAACCTAGAGCCCAATGCCAGTTTTTGTTTTTTCCTTGTTTTAGAGTATCGCAGAAAAGGAAAATCAAACGGAGTCCAATTGACCTGCAACTTCAGCGAACTTATTTTTGGACCAGAAGAAGCCCACGGAGTATCGGAGATGGACCAGAAGAGTCCCGGGCTGCCCACGGGGGTGGGGGCGCGGCCACCCCCCTGGCCGCGCCCCCTGCCTCGTGGACAGCTCGGAGATCCACCGACGTACTTCTTCCTCCTATATATATCCATATACCCTAAAAACTTCGGGGAGCAGAATAGATCGGGAGTTCTGCCGCAAGAAGCCTCTGTAGCCACCAAAAACCAATCTAGACCCTTTTCGGCACCCTGCCGGATGGGGAACCCCTCTCCGGTGGCCATCTTCATCATCTCGGCGCTCTCCATGACGAGGAGAGAGTAGTTCTCCCTCGGGGCTGAGGGTATGTACCAGTAGCTATGTGTTTGATCTCTCTCTCTTTCTCTCTCTCATGTTCTTGAGGTGATACGATCTTGATGTATCGCAAGCTTTTCTATTATAGTTGGATATTATGATGTTTCTCCCCCTCTACTCTCTTGTAATGGATTGCATTTTCCCTTTGAAGTTATCTTATCGGATTGAGTCTTTAAGGATTTGAGAACACTTGATGTATGTCTTGCCGTGCTTATCTATGGTGACAATGGGATATCACATGATCCACTTGATGTATGTTGTGGGGATCAACTTGCGGGTTCCGCCCATGAACCTATGCATAGGGGTTGGCACACGTTTTCGTCTTGACTCTCTGTTAGAAACTTTGGGGCACTCTTTGAAGTACTTTGTGTTGGTTTGAATAGATGAATCTGAGATTGTGTGGTGCATGTCGTATAATCATACCCACGGATACTTGAGGTGACAATGGAGTATCTATGTGACATTAGGGTTTTGGTTGATTTGTGTCTTAAGGTGTTATTCTAGTACGAACTCTATGATAGATCGAACGGAAAGAATAGCTTCATGTTATTTCACTACAGACTCTTGAATAGATCGATCAGAAAGGATAACTTTGAGGTGGTTTCGTACCCTACCATAATCTCTTCGTTTTTTCTCCGCTATTGGTGACTTTGGAGTGACTCTTTGTTGCATGTTGAGGGATAGTTATATGATCCAATTATGTTATTATTGTTGAGAGAACTTGCACTAGTGAAAGTATGAACCCTAGGCCTTGTTTCAACGCATTGCAATACCATTTGCGCTCACTTTTATCATTAGTTACCTTGCTGTTTTTATATTTCAGATTACAAAAACCTATATCTACCATCCATATTGCAGTTGTATCACCATCGCTTCGCCGAACTAGTGCACCTATACAATTTACCATTGTATTAGGTGTGTTGGGGACACAAGAGACTCTTTGTTATTTGGTTGCATGGTTGCTTGAGAGAGACCATCTTCATCCTACGCTTCCTACAGATTGATAAACCTTAGGTCATCTACTTGAGGGAAATTTTCTACTGTCCTACAAACCTCTGCACTTCGAGGCCCAACAATGTCTACAAGAAGAAGGTTGTGTAGTAGACATCACCCGCCGGCAACGAGACAAAGGACAACGCCGGCTTCGCCGAGGCCCCGCCCCGCTGCCAACGAGGCCGCGCCACACAAAAAACGAGGAAGAGTAGAATATGGTAGGTCACCGTCGCTCGGGTCCAAGTAAGGCCACCGCTGCTACCCTCCGGTTGCTGGCACTGAGCTGTACATCATGGAGCAATTTTATGATTACACAATGATTGAAGACCACTCTGTGGTTGTGAAAGCTCATGAGAAACATTCATTTGCTACAGAACTTGAGCACTTCAGTTGTATGCTACCGGACACAGGTGGGTAGCTTCGGTTAATTAATTATACATCCAGCGCACCCCTTTTTAGTTGAAGAATGTATGAAATGTAATGAAATCCAGCATGTTTATATGAAATCCGACCGTGTATGAATGAATTTATTTCGATTAGTTCGAATTCCTGTATCACTGGCATTGGATGAACATGCAAAACAATACATACTAGCATTATTCCCAGGGTGATCACCTCGTTTGCAGCAGTTTCACATGTACTCCCTCCGGTCCTTTCCAGTCTGCATACAAGTTTTGTCTGCAGTCAAAGTATCTCTACTTTGACCAATCTTATAGAAAAAGTATGCATTTTCACAATGTGTGAAGTAAAAAGGAACAGAAGGAGTACAAAGAGTTTGAGCAGCTTTTTAGCGTTCCTGTACATTGCAATCAAACACACAAGCCTGGCAATTCATAGAGAACATTCAAAACAATCGATGATTATGCATCTCAGTGATTCACATGTCAGAGCCAATATTTACTTCACAACTAAATAATAAAGAAAAAATGGATCGAAGCTACTGATAGCAAAGGGCATCCCATTCAAAAATATCAAACGCATGTCTTCTTGCTAAAATCAATGAGCAAAATTTGACAAGGTTGTCCATTCCAAAATATCAAATGCCTACGATTGTGGAATGGGCAGGGTTTGCCATCAGTTCGGACATTGACATGGCACCTCGTGCTAAATAAACCAGCTGTTCTTCTTGTGCAGTTCCACCAAAATCAACCAAATTCGCTCGGCACCTCCTTTCTTGTGGTGGAAATTAATGATTCGATGTATTCATGAACATTTTGTGCAGTTCTCATTGAAATCAATCTGAGCACCCCTGTTTGCAAAAATACAAAAAGAGTGATTAGTATAAAGCAAACTGTACTATGAATTGACAGTTTAAACAGGCACCTACATGGTCCATGTAGAGCACACTTTTAGAAAAATGGAACTCACCAGAAAGAATCCCAGAACAACATTGTACTCGCGTATCACAACAAGAAAATGGAGATTTGTCAGTCCTTCTGAGCTGAAGTTAGTTTGGCCTTGTGGGGGGTAATGTAACCATCCTTCAACTGCTCCTTCTGATGAGAAGATAGATAGGGCTTCTTCATCCTGGCATAATCGGAACTAGTCACTTCACGTACTCCATATTCTTCTTCAGAGGATGATGATCCTGTTGTGCAAAGACAAGAGGACAACTAAATGCTAGCATCTCTGTTTGTGCGGAAAAAAGGAAAGGAAATATTTAAAACAACACAGATGAAGCACTTCGCAAGGACAATACCACTTTTTGATGACAGTATCTAAACAGTAGCACAACACCAATAGAGATGACAAAGCTCAATCAAATGGATGAAATCAGTGGGTGAGTACCAACCTTCGTCAGAAGGCTTATTGTGTAGAGAATACAGATGAAGCATTTCTCCAAAACCATCTGTTGCCATCTACTGTGGTGGCCATGCTTACTATATACTCCTCGATTTGTTTAATGTTACCAACATCTCCTTGTGCAGTTCTACTAAAATATATGGTATCTTCAAAGAAGATCCCTATTTGCACAAGTAGAGATAATTACGTATTACATTAAGAGTGGCATCAAATCAGTGGCAAAACAATTGCTCGTTCCAGCCATAGCAATAAATTAAGATGCAAAACTATATCATTACTTGTGTCACCACAGTTCCAGTGCTTCATTACAGCACCGGGAGTTGATTTGTGTTTTTCTTCCGCTTGTTCTTCCCCTTCATCACTTGGTTCAATAACAGACAAGCTTCACCTTTAATGTAAGATTTGGCATGTCAATTAGGTTGCACAAGTATAGCACTAAACAATGACATTAATTTTCTGATGAAAGTGGCAAAATACAGGCCAACAGTTGTGAAATATCCTTATCTGACCTCAATGGGATATTACGGTGCACATACAGATTGGAAGTCTTGTCTCCATTTGTGCAGTTCAATAAAATCAAGCAACATTACCGTACAAGAAACATATGAAAGCACATTGCGGAATCATCTGAAAGAAGGCTAGTACTGACCTCTCATGACACGGAATTAAAACAACTCACAAGAAGAAGATCTGAACCAAATTTGCCAACACGGATAGGAACTAAGATATCCTCTTGTGCAGTTCCACTAAGATCAAGCAATCAAGCAACATTGTCGGTGTGACATTTTTTTTGAACTGCACAAGACACTCTTAAAACAAAAGTATTTTGTGCAGTGCAACAAAAGGTCACAATGTCAACGAGGTGAAGTAGATAACCCTGTTTACACAGAGGTGCAAAGGAAACAACTAGTGGTCAATAACGGTGGATGACACAGAAGCCAACAAAAAGAAGCATCTACCTTATCTAAATGGGAAAGAAAGCAAGACAGTAGCATTTCTCAAACGATGGCATTGATTAATATTATCAGAGAGATTATATTAATAATAAAATTCGTTAAACATGTAATTTGCTTTTAACTGTGGCATTGCATCAATTTTCCAACGGCATTATTAGAGGGTGTTTGTTTATAGGGACATTTTGGTGGAGGGACAAAAAAACTCCGTGTCAGTCCCATCTAAACCAAACAGGAGGGACTTTTAGGGACTAAAAGTGGGCATTTGGGACTAAAGAAAGAAGACCCTGCCACGCATCGCACCTTGTCTCCATTAGTTCATTACTAGGGGTAACATGGTCTTTTAGCATGTCATTTAATAAACTCTACTCCATGTTTAGTCCCTGGAACCAAGCAGGTAGGGACTAGGGAGTTTTTAACCAAACAGGGCCTTAGATTAACAATAGCTAAAGTGTTGCACGGGACAGTGGACGCACCAGCACCATGTGCATCTACCGATGTACTGGGGTGATGCACAGTCTGTTGCAACAAAGAACAAACAACCAAGGAGCATATTTGTGTTGGTCCCAGTTTTGTTATCTTTAGACACCTTTCCCTATGTGAGCGCAGCAAATCTAGTCTCGCTCAAACTCTACAGCCTTGTCCCCCAAAACAAAACAAAAGATCAGTTCGTTACAGATGTGCGTACTGTGTTTGTCATTGTTTTCCCTTTTCGACCAACGTAGGTGCTGGATAGCCAGTCTGTACTAGTACTTCCCCCCTTCCTTTCCTCTTTGAACCACATCCTAGATTTATGATATACAACTTTCCCCACTACTTTCCCCCATTCCTTTCCTCTTTGAACCACGTCTTAGATTCATGTGATACAACTTTCCCCACTACTTTCCCCCTTCCTTTCCTATTTGAACCACGTCCTAGATTCATGCTATACAACTTTTCCCACTACTTTCCCCATTCCTTTCCTCTTTGAACCATGTCCTAGATTCATGGTATACAACTTTCCCCACTACTTTCATGTTTGATCCAACGCCTAGATTCGAGTGCAGAAGCGGAAAAAGCCCACATGCAGCTAGAGCAATGCATGTGGGATAAGTAAATTATACCTTAAGGTTCTTGGGGTGTGGTTCGGTGGTCGACCGGAGGCCGTTCGGACCACACTATGTACGGCGGTGAAGAAGAAGGGGTCGGAGGCCCTCCCGCACCGCCGCTGGGTGAAAGTGAACAGCTGCCCCGGTAGTGGATTCCCTCCCTCGCCGACGGCGACAGCGTTAAGCCTCCTTCCCTTCCCGGCGGAGGGATCCTGCCGGCTCTTTGACCAGCAGTGAGGGGAGAGAGAGAGGCTAATGAAGTCTTGTTTAGATCTGGAGAGGGTGAGAGAGTGTGAAGAGAGCAACTACAAGCAGACCAGCAGTGAGGGGAGAGAGAGGCCAACGAAGTCTTGTTTAGATCTGGAGAGGGTGAGAGAGTGTGAAGAGAGCAACTACAAGCGCTGAGGCTCCAGCGTGTATATATATACTCGAGAGAGTGTGAAGAGTGCAAACCCTAGAAAACAAGCACCGAGGCTGCAGCTGATCGTATAGCTTCGTATCCATCCATTTTGAGCAATCAAAGAATCCTCCTGGCACGAATTATGCTCAAGTGTAGTTATCGAACCCGAGACCTCAAGTTTGATGAGCGAACAGGCTAACCAGCTACACAACCCTCCCATTATGTTCAACGAGAGGAAAATAACCTTTTATACATTCCTGCATTCATGTGACAAGCATGCCATGTTTTTTGTGTGGGAGTCATTGGGATTTAAATCATAATTGTGTCATGTGACTTTGGTGGTAAGACTATCCACAGTGCTGCAGAAATAATGCAGCCTTAGTCACCTTACCTCTCTCCACATAGTACGTTGGGTCCCACCAGTCAGAGGGTGAAACAAACAAATTAATAAGAAAAATTAAAAGCGCCAACGGTGTATCTTACCTCACACATCTCGCTACTGCTCGGGAACACTGTCCAATTGATCCCTCTGTTCGCTCACGTACTATTTTAAGTGAATCCTTATTATAACATGCACACCATTTTGGGCACTTGTATTCGACCTAAGTCAGTGTGCCACCGTATCTCGTACGACTCCCTCCGTCTAGGTGTAATAAGTCACGTTAGAAGGTGCAGCAGGACCAAGGTGCAAGCAGATTGGAGGAGAAGGAGAAACTTGACTGGTCATTCCTCCAATCAAAGCCCTGATTTCTGTCTCTAAACGCAACAATTAATACAAACAACTAAGAGATGTCGTTTTAACTACCATGCAGGGCCACGTATTAACCCGCATGCAAGCCAACTTTGATTTCTTGACTGATCAACGCGTAGTTGCGCTCCATGCATTGGGTTTCCGGGGGAGATAACAAGGAAGAGTAAGGAGCATTTTGTTACATTGCTTAGGCTGGTCATAGTGGTGAGTAACTTGGACTAGTAACATGCATATGTTACTAGTCTATGTTACTACTACGCAAAGTTTGCCGTCGAAAGCGAGCCGATCTGGCTCTCCTGAGCTAGCAAGGTTTCTCTAGCCCACCCAATCTAGCTGGCCCACAAAAGCTAACATATTTTAACAGTTCCAAACGCCTAACCTTGCTCGGCTATACTATAAGCTGTTCTTGCTAAGGATCCAAACGCTCCCTAAGTAACAACGCTCGCTAGCAACGGGGCCAGGAGGGGATTGAGATGCGAAGTTAATGGACGACGCCTAAACATTTTGGGAATATCTTATTTCTGTAAGATGACTTGACACCTAGATGGAGGGAGTACTACTCCTTAGTCCAGGTTTGATGGAATATTCGTCACCTCTTCGCTTCTTGTACGTACTCCATTTGTATCTCACTTCCTGTGGCTTCGCAGTCGCATGATTTTCCTATTCTATGAACCTGTGTGCGTGTGTGTGTGTGTGTGTTTAACAACATGTGTGTGTTAGAGAGAGCAACAGATCGACCTACTCCTATAGAGAGATGGTGTGTAGTGTACGATTTTAGCCACGAGAGTCGGTGCATCCTCTCATTTCCGGGCGTCCAGTAGGGACAGACGGACAGCTGTCACGCCCGCTCCTGACCAGCCTGGCCCACCCAAAGCCCCTCCATCGCCCGCACGCGCTTCCCGCCCGAAACGGTCAGCACCGCTCCATAGAATCGATGCCGCATTCATGCCCGGGCAGAGCGGACGCGACCTCTCACTGGCGCCTATGTTGAAGGGAGAAGCGGATTCAAGAGTGATGGTTGCTTCGTTCGTCCAACTTACTGCTGGGTCTATGTGATTTGACAGCTCATTGGTCATTATTACTGAGGTGGTAGGACTGTTGGATGTCCCATGCTTTCGGCGAAAGGAGGTACTACTATATTACAATTTTCTCCATTCTTACGGCGGAGGAGTGCAAGAGCAGTGAAAACACGCAGGCTCAGTGATTACATGGCCCACCTCACACTATCACCATATTTTTTGGACACCGTGCGACACCTAACTCTTTACATAGTACTCCCTCTGTTCCTAAATATATAAGTCTTTGTAGAGATTCCACTAGGTGGACTACATACGGAACAAAATGAATGAATCTACACTTAAAATGCATCTATATACATCCATATGTGGTTCATGGTGAAATCTCTACAAAGACTTATATTTAGGAACGGAGGAAGTACTAGTATAGTACGTACTGTAATTTATCAATGAGATAGTACAATGCTATGAAGCTTCCAGCTTCTGTTACATGTATCTTGCGTCCAAGGTTGCCCGTTGCAACATTTCATCAAATACAAAGGAGACTAACATGCATGCTATTGCATCTCAATGATTGACACATCATAGCAAATATGTACTCCCTCCATTCCAAAATAAGTGTCTCAACTTTATGCAGGGGTGTTTGTTTCTAGGGACTTTTTAGTGTAGGCACTAGAAAAATGTCCCTGTTAGAGACTTTTTAACCAAACAGGAGGGACTACTAGGGACTAAAACTTGCTTTTTGGGACTTAATGAAGAAGACTCTCAAGGAGAGTCTTTTTTGGGACTTTTCCAACAATGCCCCACCCTGCACCCATTGCCCCGCCGCCCCATGGTGTTGTTTGGTTGTTACTTTTCTGTATACTAGGGGTAACATGGTCATTCAATAACCTCTAGGGAGGGACTAGGGACTTTTTATTAGTCCCTGAAAACAAATAGGGAGGGACTTTTTAAGGAGTAGGGACATTTTAGTTGGGACTAGAAACAGTCGTAGGACTTATGAACCAAACAGGGCCTCAATATGGACTACATACGAAGCAAAATGAGTGAATCTACACTCTAAAATACGTCTATATACATCAGTGTTTGGAGTATGTACTAGTAGTTCATATTGAAATCTACTAAAGGACATATATATTCCAAACAATATTATAATCTCTCTAACCAAGGTAGTAGGGACGAGGAGTAAATGGAGGGAGTAGTAAAATTTTCTCCTCGTCCTGCGAGCCACCGCGCGCGTGGGCGAGGGAGCGGGCGTAAGGCATACAATACTACTACTAGTAAGCAAGCTTCACCTCATCCTGTGAGCCACCGCGCCCGTGGGTGAGAGAGACGGCGTACTAAGCAAGCTTTTCCTCATTCTGCGAGTTGACGGGACACATCAAAAGTACTCCAGTGTGTATAGAGCCTTGCCTCTAAGGTAGGCCCCACATGGTTTGCGTCTTTTTTAACATAACGCGTCAAGTCACAATTTGTTTGTTCACCCGTGGTAGACGATCCTCCCTCCATCTAGTGGACAACTAGTACACGTGTCAAATTACCACGTGGACTGCCTTTTCGTATAGAAATGAGCTCCACCATGTACCCGCGCGGGTGTGGTTGGGAAAGAGACAGGAGTACGTGTGTCGTGCGTGCACCTCTTCTCTTCGTGCACGTCCCCCACCTACGTGGGTGTGTGTGAGAGATACCTAGACAAATGGCTTGTGCATTCTTGAGTGTTTTTTGTTTTGGGGGGAGGTTGATTTCATGAATGTATTTGTGGGAATATGTGTCGATGACATCTCAAACAAAATTTTGCATGCAATGTGTGTGAAATGGAGGCCTATCCATATCATATATAGAGGGCCGGGCGATCCATGAGAAGAGAGGGAGGGGTCATAGATATCAATAGAGTCGAAGAGAGGATCAAGTGGGTGGGTGCGAGATCGATGAAGAGAGCCATCGAAATTGTGTGTGTTTGTGCAAGTCAAAGATATAGGGCGACTGACTTACCGGAACGTCAGGGGGAACATGTCAAGTTTGTGTGTGGCAGCGAGACATGACTAGAGCGCTCGATCTATCGGTGTGTGTGTGGGAGGGGGTGGGGGAGGGGTAGGCAGAGGCCTAACTATAGAGGTAGAACGACTCATGTATGTGTTGAGAAGGAGAGACCCAGCTATGTCTTCCGGGAGATTGGTCGACATCCATACATAACTGAAGGACGGGAAATAGGATGGGACAGAAAGAGAGAGGAGAGAGAGAGAAGGAGGGAGAGGGGTAGAGTGCTGGATGGGTGATGGAGTTGCTTCTCGAAGATGGTGGGAGAGGCCTACTAGACAAACTGAGGGTGGAACGGCAATATTATCAATAAGAGTGGGGATGTGTTTCTATGTGTGCCTGTGCGTGATAGATCTGTCGGGACGCATCCATGGATGATGAAGGGGAACCATGTGTTTGGTAAGCAAACCTAACTAGATCGGTAGATCAATTGTTGTTTGTCGGAGGTAGGGAGAGACATAACTAATGAGGTAGATTGATTGATGCGTGGGGAATAACGAGTTATAAGGACCTGGCTAGCTATATGTATAGCGGGAGATTGGTCGGTGTACGTCCATTTTTTAGACGCAAATAAGGCCCGGCGAGACAGATAGACAGAGAGAATGGAGCTAGGAGGTGGTGTGAGAGGCCCAGCTACTAGCTAGATAGGGGGAGGAGTGTGCGGTTGTGAGATCGATGAAAAGAGGGGCGAGAGTTTACACGTGTGTGGGACCATATGAGAGACACAAGGCAAGGACACATAAAGGAGGAGATTGAAGGTGCATGTGTATGTTGTAGGCAGACATCGCTGGAGAGGTTTATCGATCAATATGTGTCGGAAAGGAGTTGTGGACACTGTGGGAGAACGACCTAAAGAAAAAAAATGAATGTGCGCGATGGATAGAATGCTGAGGGAGGGGGAGGGCGAGGAGGGCGTGTGCATGCACGAGAGAAAGTTAGTGGTAGCTACAAAGGTTAGAGGATTGTGTTGGTGTAAGAGACTAACAAAGATCATAATTTGATATGAAAGTGGATTCATATATTTGAATAGAAGATCATAGTGTTTTAAACATATGCATGCATGAATATACCGGTGATACGCGTGTTGTGGTTTTGCACATGTTATACCATAATTGATAATGCATGGCGTTTGCAACTCACAACTAAATGTCGAACAATCTAAACCATACTATACATCGAACAATCTCACATTTTATTTGAATTTGTGATAATGTGTGGCGTTTGCAGCTTACAACTAAATATCGAAGAATCTAAACAATACTATATATCGAACATTCTCACATTTTATTTGAATTTGTGGTAATGTGTGGTGTTTGCAACTCACATCTAAATACTTGTAGGCGTAGGGGGCGGAGCACCATACACAATGTGATAAACACATTATACATATGAGACATGGTTTAGATTATGAAGATCTAGCTAGAGCTTGAAATGTACTATGATTTGAAATCAACATAAAGTGGATTCAAAAAATTGAGTTCGAGCTCATATAGTACACATAGTTCATATGTAACTCGATACTAATCATGTGGTGTGCTATGAAGATAATACACAAACGATGGTTTAACTTGACAATAATGATGACTGTAGATCTTATCAAAATAGAGAAACAAATTCAAATGCTTTGACTTCACAACAATCATTATTGTAGATCTTATTCAAATAGAGAAATGAATTCAAATTTAGTTCATATTGAAGCGGTGGTATATACGTTTGAAATGCACTAAAATGTTCATTTGAGTAGTAGGTTGCATGCATTATACACATAGAGAAATATTTTAATTGAACATAACATGAATTCAAAGTTTTGAATGACATTTGTAGTGCCAATTGATTTGGTACAGTACACGTTAGGCTTGTCCGGCAATTTCAACCCACGCCTTGTTAGCCCGAAATATTTAAGATATATCTTTGTCTGGTTGTGCTCCGACAACACCCTCCATCTCAACCCGCGCCTTGCTATTCCAAAATTACAACGTGCGCGAAAACTCCCACCTCCTGTGAAATCCCAACATGCGAAATGCCCGTGATACCCCTGAACCGAAAGAACCGCCTCAAATCGGTGGGGGTACTTTCGTAACTTACCCCACATTTCGGACAAGCGCGTCCCTAAGCCATGGTTCCCCACTACCATCCCATCCGTCCAACCATTCGTACACCGAGGCCGGGAAAACCCATGAAGCCCCACACCCTCCTTCGTCCGCCACCTAGCCGGAGCCTCTTCCCCAACGACGCCGTCCACAGCAACACCTGACGTCCCTCATCCACCGTACCGGATGAGGATCCGTCATCGATCTGGTGGTCCCGCCGGTTCAGCCACCCCGTCCTCCACCTCCAAGGAGCTGCCCCGACGTTCCCCTCATCTTTCGCGCCACCTCCATTCCCACATCGCTATCTTCACCTGCACCACCTGAAGAGCATCATCATCACCGTTTCCTCGGATGAAGTTGCGGCCTAATCGGCGCCACCAAAGAGGTTGTACACTAATCACCGCATTTTCTTCTTGATTCGATCTCACGGTGCTACCGGCGCTCGGTCCCGAGACGTCACGGCGCGGCTCCATCCACGACGGCGTCGCCGACCACTTCCTCCACGGCATCGCTCCTTCGGTGGTGACGTCCACATCAGTAGGAATTGCTGCTGCTTTAGCTCTCGCTCGCGCTGCTACTCTGCTCTTGCTCTCGGTCCCCTGCCTTGTCTGCTCTTGCTCTTGCTCGCGCTGCTGCTCTCACTCTTGCTCTTTCTTGCGATGCTGCTCCGATTTAGCTACACTTCAGTTGACTGAATTGACTTTTGGGTCAGTCGATTTTCAGGGGGTGGGGGGCTCGCCAGAGTTAAGGAAGAACCAGCCGCAGCTGGGAGGGGGGCTCGCCGGAGAGGTACCTCACTATCTATCTTAGGGTTCAGGGAGGGGGCGGTGGTTGCCGGCGGTGGTGGGGCGGTGGCGTGGGGATCGACGGAGAAAAACCTCGGCACAGGGGGGCCTAGACGGATGGCCGGGGCGGCTGCGGACCGGTGGTGGGGAGTGTTTTCGGGGCGGGCGGGGCGGCGCACCGCCGGCCGCGGGCGACGGGGGGCGGCTGTTTAGCCGGTGGTGGCTGGCGGCTCAGGGGGTGGAGGTTGAAGATGAACTGCAGGCCCTTGATTCCATATCCAACGGCTGCAAAATCAACTGACCAGAGATGAAAAAGTCAGTCGACTGACGTGTAGGCTCACCTCTAGTGTGTTCAGTTTTGACAGTAAAATTCAGTTTCGACAGCAAAATTCAGTTTCAACAGCAAAATACAGTTTCGACAGTTAAGTTCAGTTTCGATAGTTAAATTTAGTTTCGACAGTTAAGTTCAGAGATGAGAGGCTGATGCATTTTACATCTAGAACTTTGTGGTTATGTATTTTACATCATCTATTGGAGATGCTATTAGAATTCCACTCAGGTTAACGTTGTCTCTCTTGTCCTGCTTCAGCCTCGGCGTCGTACAACTCATGGGAGCTGCTTCAATGATGAAACCCTCCATCACAGCGAAGCAGTACCTCGGGCTCCATCTCCAGATGCCTAAGATCTTCTTCCCCTCCTCCGACAGCCAAGTCAGCCAGAGCATCCTCACCGGCCAACCCAATCACGCTGAGATCGACATGGCTTCGCCAAAGAGGTTGTACACTTGTTTCATCTCTTTTTTACTCTACATGTTATATATATTGTCCATTGAGCACACAGAGTAACAGGAAATACGATTATTTTATCCTACTATTTGACAAGCGGTGAGGTACTAGGCAAATTAGCTATCCGTGATGGACTCTCTTGAACGCCATCATTATTTATCTCTGCGCGTTTGAGCTGTGCATTTGTCGATGGCCCTAGGAGCTGAGCTAGTAGGGCAGTGGCCTGGGTCCAAAGTAATAGAAGTAGCACAAAAACATTTTTTAGTGTAGGCTTTTCCTTGCTCAAGCTTGCCTACTAGAATCGCCAGTGCTTGAAAGGAAAAGTGAATGAAAAACATAGGAATTGGAAAGTTTCCTATGGTACTACTTTTCATGAATTTGGTGCAAAGGAATGGAGCAAAGGAAAACTATAGTATTTGTTCCTTTAGTGTATCCTTGAAAGAAAAATCGTAGGAATTTTAATTTCCACTTCTCCTCCTTTTCAAATTCCTATTCACGAAGCACAAGACTAAGAGATAGTAGCATAATAGCATTATAACCATACATTTTCTGGTGGTTTGACTTAATCTCACCATGCTTCTTTGCATCATGTGTTCTTCCAATTCTTGTGAACCAAACACCCAGATTGGCAGAAATCCTGTGTTTTTAAATTCTCTGTTTTGCACGTGCATTCCTATCCTATTCCTGTCTATTTCCTATCCCTGCATTGTTAGAATCCTCAAATTCAAACAAGCCCTTACACAATTACTTCTATTACAGATATGTGTCAAAGAAAACCTTGTGTGGTTTGTCCTGCTCCTGCGGTGTTGTGTTCCACCCCAGCTCAGCTGCTCCAACGACGGAAGGGTTCGCCACAGCAGGGATCCGCTCTCTAGACTGTATTTCGCTGCCTCAGGTCTTCTTCCCCGCCACCGGCAGCCACAACAACTGCATTACCATCATCCACTGAGCAGATGACCTTGAGGACTACACGGGTCCGCAAGAGAGGTCACACTCTTCCGTGTTTGCTTATGTTATGCATCGCTTAATATGATGACATGCTACTTTATCGTCGTGTTCACCTATTAGACTCTGAGTCAGGTCCAAACTTATGCTGAAACTTGAGTTTTTAAATGGTTGTGGGGTACATATTGGGGCAGCTATCAGTACTATCTGTCTACTATCTGGTTAATCTCGGGTGTCTACTATGAGTTTCATGTTGGGTGCAAACAAACATTAGAGGAGCCATTATCTGTATTTTTTAACTAAATATATTAGCTGCCTGCTATCATTGGTTTTGGGTCTATCCATAGTTTGCTACCATCACTCTGGATTTGTGCATGCACTCCTTACATAATATCACTATGTTTTATTCCTATGCATGTCAGTTATTGTACACAATGGAACAGAATGTGTAGAGCAAAAGAGACGAGCCTTGCGTGGCAATAAAATTTCATGCAGACGTCGCTCCATGGTGGGCGCAAATGCAGCCCCCTCCACCCATTTAGGATCGTAATCAAGAGGAACATAATTGTTCTAGGGGGGATTCAGAAGCAGAAGGCCACTCCTATTTACCCCATGAGGTCTTCGCTCTAACTTGGCATGCTGATGTTGGTAATATCATGCATATGGTGTGTCAGGACCCTGATCCTAGGTCACACCGATCTAGCATGTAACACATCATATCACTTTGTGGCCTCACGCACGGTATTTCCACGGGTGCCACCTTACCTGGCCCGGGACCGTTTGCGCCTTTTGGCTCACGTATATGATACTGTCGCTAGCATCCATATGACAAAGAACCCGGGCCGACATGGCTAGTCGTGAACCCAAAATGGCACTAACCCATGGGGACAGGCATACATGAATCAACCTCGAGCATGTCGGTCAACAGCGTGTGAATCCGGGCTGTAGCACTGGGCTAACAGGACTCCGGATGTCACCGCGTGACATTTCCCCGAAGAGACAGACATAGGAACGAAGTGAAACACATGCCGGCCAGTCAAGTGTCCTGAGCAGTAGTGCTGGGCTAGCAGGACTCCGGTGATACGGGCTGTAGCGGACTACTTTCGCTCAGAAGCACTAGACTACATTTCCCCATATGATAGGCTGCCAAGGATAAACAACTAGATAGTCGGATCCCACACATACCAAGCATTTCAATCATACACACAATATGCTCGATATGTGTAGATACAACATGGCATCACAACATAACTCTACAACTCAAGTATTAATTCATTAGGCTCCGAGGAGCGAGATATTACAAACATGGGTCTCATGACCCAACAAACATAGCATACAATGCAAAGCACATGCGGAACCTTAACATGTCTGGGTACAGACATCTATAATGAAAAAGGCTAAGAAGCCTGACTATCTACCAGATCCTGCCGAGGGCACAAAATCGTAGCTGAGGTATCAAGCTAAATGCCGAAGTCCACACGAAACTACTAGCGAGACTGAAATCTCTCTGCAAAATATAAATTAAGCAAACGTGAGTACAAAGGTACTCAGCAAGACATACATCAGAACTAGCTACATATGCATCGATATCAACAAAGGGGGGGTGGTGGAGTTTAACTGCAGCAAGCCAGCTTTGACTCGGTGGCTATCCTAAACTACGACTGCAAGCAACTCTTTGAGGTGGCGCACACGAGTCCACATATTCACCATTCAATGCACCACTATGGATCCGCTCTCGTCTCCCTACGAGAAGGCCATCCATAGCACTCACACTTATCTTGCGAGTTTTAGAGTATCCACTTTCACTTGTCTATGAACTGTTATAAGTAACCCAGAAGTCCATTACCGCGGACACGGCTATTCGAATAGATGATGTTAACCCTGCAGGGGTGTACTTCTTCACACACGCTCTCACCATTTACCGCCGTTTACACGACATGTACTCGGCAACCTTCAAGCGGAAGCCCAACGAGGGTGTCGGCCGCGGCCTACCTAAACACTCAAGTCTCTAGTCCAGGTTTATCGCCTATCCAGGTTCCATCCGCAGGGAGTCCGGCCGAGGTTTCGACATACGGCCCCGAACGATGTGAACAGGGTTCCCGAGACACCAAACGGGCGCCCGGTACACCGTGCCACGGTGTATCTATCGCAACATAGCCCACCCCTAGGGTCAGCGCTACGCACGGCCGCCAACACATATCCTATAAACACCAGAAACTAGTTGCAACTCCTGGACAGAGGACAAGGGTGATCAAGAAGCCGAGAGGGTCCATTGGTTTCGGGCCCAATGCGTGGTAGTAACTATTTCATGGATCACAAACACAGAACTCAGTTCCTGAGGACGGCTTCAGTGAGACAACCCACCATGTACTCCTACATGGCCTCTCACCGCTACCTTTACCAAATCGTGTTCACACACTTAGCTCACACACAGTAGGACATGTTCACACATCTCCGATTCATCCCCGATGAATCGGAACTGACTCAACTCTAAGCAGTAGCAGGCATGACAAACAAGCATGAATGAGTAGGCACATCAGGGCTCAAACAACTCCTACTCATGCTAGTGGGTTTCATCTATTTACTGTGGCAATGATAGGTCATGCAGAGGATAAGGGGTTCAACTACCGCGGCAAGTAACAGAGGAAACATGTTGTCCTAATGTAGTAAAAGAGAGCAGGAGCGAGAGAGGGGGATTGTATCGGAATGAACAAGGGGGTTTTGCTTGCCTGGCACTTCTGAAGATAACATTGAGTCTTCATCAGTGTCAACGATCGCAGCGTCGGTACATCGTCTATCGAGAGGGGACATTTACCGGCAAACAAGGAAGAACACAATCAATGCGATGCAACAATATGATGCATGATCATGACATGGCAATATGCTATTGATTGAGCTAATGCAACTAACAACAAGTTAAATGGAGTTGGTTTGAACACTAGGTTCAAATTCAAATTCCACATGTGGTTATTTAAATACCATTCATTTGATTTGTCCTAAACAGTGGCCTTAAGTTGTTCTAACATGCATGAAAATGGTACAGATGGATTCCTTGAATTTTTCTGATAATTTTTCATATATAATTTATTTCATTTGGAGTTACGGTTGAATTTCTATGATTTTTAGAAGTTTTAAACATTTTCTGGAATTTCCTGAATAATTTTAAATCCAGAAATTCCTTTACTGCGTCAGCACTATGTCATTATGACATCAGCAGGTCAATAGGGCCGGGCCCAGGTCAAACCTGACTAGTGGGGTCCACTGGTCGGTGACCCAGTGCTGGTTAGGGTCGCTGACGTGTGGGGTCGGTCAACGTGTGACGTGGCAAAGTCAAAATGACAGGTGGGGCCCTCCTGAGATCGGTGCTAATCTAATAGAGTAGTTAACTAACTAATTAGGCACTAGGGCCCACATGGCAGTGGCTCTAGAGGGGTTGGTTAGTGGGATAATTAACTGCTAATGATGGCCACGTCAGCTACCGGCGTTTAGCCGCCGGCGACCTCAGATCGCGGCGGCGTCCGCGGCGGGATTGCGCTACAGGCGGTGGTTTGGCGCGCTGGGGGCACTAGGGAGGAGCTCTTGCTCGTCCGCATCCAAAGGAACGGACGGGAGGCCGCGAGGTGGCCGGAGCTGAGCACGGCGTCGACCTCGGCGGCGGCCGGAGTTCGGGCAAGGTCGGGGTTGGCACTAGGGGGCACAGCAGGTCGAACGGGTGGGCGCGCCCGGCTCCTGGAAGTGTGTTGAGCACAGCAGTGTGCTCGGCTTCGAGCTACCGTGGCTCTAGCCACGACGGCGTCGAGGCACAGCGGCGGCGAGCTTTGGGTGCTCGCGGGGCAGCAGCTACGGGGCGAAAACAACGGCGTGGTTAAGGGGGAAAGGACCGGGAGCTCACAGCGGGTCGACGGGTAGGCTCAGCGGCTCGGGGGAGGTCCTGACGACGGAGAATCGAGGACGGCGGCCGTCGGAGTCCGAGGTAGAGGACGGAGCTGATGGCGGCGTTGTAGGGGCTCCCGTGGGGCGTGGCTCGGTGAGGAGGAAGAGGGGGTCGAGGCGGAGCCTCTGAGCGCATCGGCGAGGCGAGGCAGTGGCTGTGGCCACGGCGGTGCGCGTCGGCGGCGACGGCGTTCTCGGGCGGCTGCGAGAAGAGAACCAGAGAGGGAGAAGAGGCGCTGGGAGAGCCAGAGAGTCGAGGGGGCCGCGGGCGTCTCCGTGGCGCGGTTAGGAGGCCACGGAGGCTGTCACCGCGAAGCAGGAGGTGGAGGCCTCCGGTGTGCGCTGCTGCTGGCACGCAGCTGCTTCGGGGCGAGGGGAGGAAGACGACGGGTGAGGTGCTGGTGGGCTGGGCCGCTGGTGGCCTGGCGCTGGGCCGCGTAGGTAAGTGGCCAGGTACTATCTCTCTCTCTCTCTCTCTCTCTCTCTCTCTCTCTCTCTCTCTTATTTTCCGTTCTGTTTTAGTTTTTGTCCTGTTTTCTTTTATTTCAATTCTGTTTTGATTTGATTCACAGACCAAATCATTTAGTAGCTCCTGAAAATATTTATGTGGCTTGATGCAACATATTCAAAGCCACTCACAGGTTTTCAGGATTATTGGACTTGCAATTCTTTTATATAAGAATTAAATCCAACTCGAATATTTATTGATTTAAATCCAAATGGCCAAAATAATTCCTCAAAAAATGTTCCATATTTTTGGTTTGGACCAAAACCCTTGCCATAAATATTAAACATCATTGGGGAGCATTTTGGAAACATTGGATGCATTTCCAGGGTTATTTGCCCTTCTTTTAATTAAAATTGTGAGGCTTTCAATTTTCCTCAATTCAAGTTTCTTGAATTTAAACATGATGCATGGATGCTTGTGCAACTATTTGCAAACAAATTCTAGGGTTGTGACAACTCACCCCCACTAAACAAAAATCTCGTCCCGAGATTCAAGACGTGAGGTAAGAAGACAGAGGGGACACACGACCAACACCATCTTCACGATCCAGACGTCTTTCTTGAGGATATTGGTTCATTGCGTCATCTTGATCTTGACGTCTTTGCTTTCAGGATCTTCATCCAGCATGATGACGAGAAGAAAAGAAACTCTTGAAGAATCGATCTTCTTGAAGATCGAGCAACCGACGATCAACTCACAGAACGAGACATAGCGACATCTGTCGAGATGAGACACGATACACACATCAAGAATGATGGAAATGAGCATATGACAAAGTTTGAGTAAGTAGCGGAATTCCCACACCTAGGAGGGTGGTGAACGGTGTCAACGTAGCGAGGGGTTGGGTTGCCATGATACCATAACGAGACATCTTAAGGAAAGTGACTCGCAAAAATATTCCCTTAAGTGGCAAAAAGAATTACTTTTGATTCAGAGATTGTTGAAACTCTTCATACCAGCTTAAGGCAATTTACAATTGATCGTTTGAGATAGCTTGAAGAGATGGCATACTTGGACTAGGATGGATGATGTGGACTACCTTGTTGAAGATAACACAATGGATGATTTTTAGCTTATCATCGGAAATGGATGGGACCCATGGTAAGTCCACTTTTGAAGATGATCCTGAACAACTGTTGGGGAACGTAGTAATTTCAAAAATTTCCTACGCACACGTAAGATCATGGTGATGCATAGCAACGAGAGGGGAGAGTGTTGTCTACGTACCAACGCAGACCGACTGCGGAAGCGATCACACAACGTAGAGGAAGTAGTCGTACGTCTTCCCGATCCGACCGATCCAAGCACCGTTACTCCGGCACCTCCGAGTTCTTAGCACACGTTCAGCTCGATGACGATCCTCAGGCTCCGATCCAGCAAAGCGTCGAGGAAGAGTTCCGTCAGCACGACGGCGTGGTGACGATCTTGATGTACTACTGACGCAGGGCTTCGCCTAAGCACTGCAACAATATGATCGAGGTGGAATTTTGTGGCAGGGGGCACCGCACAAGGCTAAGGAACGATCACCAAGGATCAACTTGTGTGTCTATGGGGTGCCCCCTGCCCCCGTATATAAAGGAGCAAGGGAGGAGGGGCGGCCGGCCTAGGAGTTGGCGCGCCAAGGGGAGTCCTACTCCCACCGGGAGTAGGACTCCTTCTTTCCTAGTCCAACTAGGAGAAGGGGGGAAAGGAGGGAAGTGGAAAAGGAAGGGAGAGGTGGGCCGCGCCCCAAATCCCTTGTCCAATTCGGACTGGACTTGGGAGGGGCGCGCGCCACCTCCTGGCTCCTTCCCACTAAAGCCCATTAAGGCCCAATACTCTTCCCCGTATTCCCGTAACTCCCCGGTACCCCCGAAAATACCCGAATCACTCGGAACCTTTCCGATGTCCGAATATAGTCGTCCAATATAACGATCTTTACGTCTCGACCATTTCGAGACTCCTCGTCATGTCCCCGATCTCATCCGGGACTCCGAACTCCTTCGGTACATCAAAACTCATAAACTCATAATATAACTGTCATCGAAACCTTAAGCGTGCGGACCCTACGGTTCGAGAACAATGTAGACATGACCGAGACACGTCTCCGGTCAATAACCAATAGCGGGACCTGGATGACCATATTGGCTCCTACATATTCTACGAAGATCTTTATCGGTCAGACCGCATAACAACATACATTGTTCCCTTTGTCATCGGTATGTTACTTGCCCGAGATTCGATCGTCGGTATCCAATACCTAGTTCAATCTCGTTACTTGCAAGTCTCTTTACTCGTTCCGTAATACATCATCTCGCAACTAACTCATTAGTCACAATGCTTGCAAGGCTTATGTGATGTGTATTACCGAGAAGGCCCAGAGATACCTCTCCGACAATCGGAGTGACAAATCCTAATCTCGAAATACGCCAACCCAACATCTACCTTTGGAGACACCTGTAGTACTCCTTTATAATCACCCAGTTACGTTGTGACGTTTGGTAGTACCCAAAGTGTTCCTCCGGTAAACGGGAGTTGCATAATCTCATAGTCATAGGAACATGTATAAGTCATGAAGAATAGCAACAACAACATACTAAACGATCGGGTGCTAAGCTAATGAAATGGGTCATGTCAATCAGATCATTCAACTAATGATGTGACCTCGTTAATCAAATAACAAGACCTTGTTCATGGTTAGGAAACATAACCATCTTTAATTAACGAGCTAGTCAAGTAGAGGCATACTAGTGACACTAAGTTTGTCTATGTATTCACACATGTATTATGTTTCCGGTTAATACAATTCTAGCATGAATAATAAACATTTATCATGATATAAGGAAATAAATAATAACTTTATTATTGCCTCTAGGGCATATTTCCTTCAACAACAACTACTGAGGTGTAAGCTGGGATCAAAATGCAAATGTTGGGAATGATTCTAGTAACTGGGGAGAAGGTTCACCGGCAAAGGTGATTCCACCAATTGGATGGCTATCGAACAACTGAGAGGACGGAGGCACATTCCAGTTGATGACAACATCAGAACCTAGTGCCTGAGCATGCTCTCAAGAACTTGAGCATTTCCGTATTCATCAAGGTTCTGCCAACATCCGTGTCAAGGATCCTGGCAACACAACATGCTACCATGATGAATAAGGGTGGAAGATGCAGATGCAAAGAAAGATAACACTTTCTCAGATTTCACCTTAGCGAAGCCAAGGAAACAAAATCTGGATGATCGACCGAGAGACATTTAGCACTTCGCTTCTAATGTTCTCCTTGATGTACTGGTTACCACGGTCATGCTTTAAGCATCGGCATAGCCACCAAGTAGTGGTCAGACTTCGGAATACAATAGATCCATAAGGAACAACTTCTGGAGTAAATCCTACGAAATCCTCATGGGAAGGTGGCCAACTTTCTTCAATCGAGATACTACAATAATACGTCTTCCGGCTGGATGTGTTGGCCACGACATCCACTTTACCGTTTATCGAGAGACCAATATTATGGTTCTTGGAAAATGCTCCAACCATCATATCTGCCTGAGATTCAGATCTGGTTGGTGACAGGATATTCCAGACTAATCGAGTCTAGAAAGGAAAATGAAGGTTTGCAACACAAATTGACGAGATGACATTGCGAAATTCTCGGGGGAATGAACTAGGGTAGTAAGCTCCAAAACAT
This sequence comes from Triticum monococcum, assembly GCA_034509565.1. Classification (NCBI taxonomy): domain Eukaryota; kingdom Viridiplantae; phylum Streptophyta; class Magnoliopsida; order Poales; family Poaceae; genus Triticum; species Triticum monococcum. The sequence goes on along the minus strand of CM067841.1, from coordinate 554,903,919 downwards.
GAGCCGGTTCTGCTACAAGCATGTGAACACATTGTCCTAGACAAGCATGGTCACCTGGTAGTCTTAAAATGAAACACTGCCGAGTTCAGGGGGAACCATCAACGAGGATATCGAAGTCCTTGCGTAGGTCTAACCCTTAAGAAGAAACTTCTTATCCTTGAACAAATCAATCAGTGGCTTGGTGTGCTAGGGATACGTATAGAATGTAGATGATCAGTTTATCAGACCATAGAATACTTCACACATGCATGACTGAGTTGGGATGATTCCAGAGGAAGCAAAAACAAACTTTCTCGAATTCACGGCGGCAACTTACATCAGATGCACATGAATTAGAGGAAGTCACATCTTTCAACTGGACATATGCTTCATGATCGGGACATGAGGGCAATGCTTATAAAGTTTCCAACACTAGCTGGATGTTCAACACAATCATGGAGGAGACAAAATGCCGCTGATGGGCTCAACAGCAACTCATCGGAATTTCCATATCACTGGACTTCCACCACTATGTGAACAATGTGATAGTATTGGTCAGACCAAAGATATAATGGTGTATGCTCGAGGGACAACCGTAAGTAAGACAACATTACGAACATCGTTGGTTCTGATTTGATTTGACGATAGCCCACACTCAAATTAGGGTTTGGACAAGATAATAGATCCAACAGCTGATCACGGGGATCAGTCGATGAATATATCATCTTTCTTCAACACACACACACACACACACAAGGATATCCCTTCGGGATGAACTAAGTCGGACAAGTTTTCATCTTCCAACTCTCCAAGTTGTTGTTAAGCTTAACCAACTAGCTCAGGGGTATCCAACACAGATTCTTGGGGAAAAGTGGTTTATTGAAAAACCATCTTGATCACGAACTCAACATAACGGTCAGGTGACAACCCGGTAACACTTCCGAGAAGATATTCGGAAAATCACGAACCACCGGTATGTTACTAAGCTCGAGAACAACCTTGCTTTTCAGGGCAAGATGATATGATCAAAGAGTGAGGGATTGGCACAATCCTAACCCATTGATCAAAGTGTGCACCAGAAATATGGACTAGGTAGCACGATCAGTCTTAGAATGATAATTCAATAACCGGCACGCTAAGAACGAGAGTATTGTCCATTAACTACCAAGCAACGGGGTTGCTAGGAGTATTGATTTCACACACCACGATTCACTTGTCGACATTCCGGTTGCAACAACACGGAAACCGAGAAATGAATAATGATGGAGAGAGTATCACTGCGTCAAGAATTCATAGGAGAAGGTGCAATTCTCACGACGCTCTTGACATAAAGTGGGTAATACTCCGAGGTAGAACAGAACAAAAGCTGGATTGGCATTTTGATCTGCGGAATACAACCACTTTGACCCGATCCCAGAAATGGATGAGGTACTGGAGTTTGTTTCTCCTAGTCATTCCAAATAGAATGGCTTGACGGACCACAGAAGTAAAAGGCACTGATGAACATGAATGCATGACTACTTCTGACTATCAAGTGATAGACGAAGCTCGGAATATAACTGAAGGGGGGAACAACTCAAGGAACATATAACTTTCTGAGTTGTGGATGCATAGGTTAGTATGTCGAACGAGTTCAACATATTTCTTCCGGATAACCCATGCAGAAAGGTAGAACTGGCAGAGCCACAATATAGAATGGAGAACTCATCAAGAGCACTCTGGTTGTGATCCTTTGGTTCAAGAACTTCTGCCATAAGTGGTTCATAGTATTTGGAAGAAGGAAATACCACGGACCTCGAGGTCTATCACAAGGTTTACTAATGTCCTAAGGAACTAGCAAACACTATCAACATGAAGCAGGTAGGGTGAGTCTCGGGTTCAAAACCCAGGAATAGAATGCCTACTAACTAAATGGCATCACGAGGTGCTTTCAAGAATAACGGCCAGAATCATCACACTGGAAACGCAAAACATCGTTCGATTACTAGGTGGCACTCTAAGACATCTAGGGTCATAATAATAATTCCAAAATATATGTCGAGGCAAAAGAATACCCCAACTCACAATTAGTGTGATTAACCTGGCCTAAATGGACATCAGGAACAGGGGAAAAGGTTTGCAAATGCATCAAACTATTTAGAAACCTGGGATGACTCGGACAGCATAACGGCTGTAAATGCTCGAGAAGATTTGAGACATCCTACAAAAATGGTGGCATAACCACTCAGAATCATAATATCAAGGTTCCGAGGCCAGTTATGAATATATGGAAGTACTAGGAACTGAACTGCAGCATGAATCCATCAATCCTATAAGTCAACGGGTTAGTAACACGTCATCCTGATAGATAGATGGGAAGGCCTAGTTCTTAATCCCCGTAGAAAAGAAGAGGTTGACTCAGATCAGAAGGCCATGAGGTATAAGGAGTAAAAAGAGCCTTACGTTCCCTTCCACAATCAATTCCCCTACATAACTAAAGCATTTCTAGACTCAACTTCGACCAGTTTGGCTTGGTAATCCTACAGGCAGTCAGGCTCTGATACCAACGCTGTCAGGACCCCGATCCAAGGTCACACCGATCTAGCATGTAACACATCATATCACTTTGTGGCCTCACGCACGGTATTTCCACGGGTGCCACCTTACCTGGCCCGGGACCGTTTGCGCCTTTTGGCTCACGTATATGATAGTGTCGCTAGCATCCATATGACAAAGAACCCGGGCCGACATGGCTAGTCGTGAACCCAAAGCGGCACTAACCCATGGGGACAGGCATACATGAATCAACCTCGAGCATGTCGGTCAACAGCGTGTGAATCCGGGCTGTAGCACTGGGCTAACAGGACTCCGGATGTCACCGCGTGACATTTCCCCGAAGGGACAGACATAGGAACGAAGTGAAACGCATGCCGGCCAGTCAAGTGTCCTGAGCAGTAGTGCTGGGCTAGCAGGACTCCGGTGATACGGGCTGTAGCGGACTACTATCGCTCAGAAGCACTAGACTACATTTCCCCATATGATAGGCTGCCAAGGATAAACAACTAGATAGTCGGATCCCACACATACCAAGCATTTCAATCATACACACAATATGCTCGATATGTGTAGATACAACATGGCATCACAACATAACTCTACAACTCAAGTATTAATTCATTAGGCTCCGAGGAGCGAGATATTACAAACATGGGTCTCATGACCCAACAAACATAGCATACAATGCAAAGCACATGCGGAAGCTTAACATGTCTGGGTACAGACATCTATAATGAAAAAGGCTAAGAAGCCTGACTATCTACCAGATCCTGCCGAGGGCACAAAATCGTAGCTGAGGTATCAAGCTAAACGCCGAAGTCCACGCGAAACTACTAGCGAGACTGAAATCTCTCTACAAAATATAAATTAAGCAAACGTGAGTACAAAGGTACTCAGCAAGACTTACATCAGAACTAGCTACATATGCATCGGTATCAACAAAGGGGGGGGTGGAGTTTAACTGCAGCAAGCCAGCTTTGACTCGGTGGCTATCCTAAACTACGACTGCAAGCAACTCTTTGAGGTGGCGCACACGAGTCCACATATTCACCATTCAATACACCACTATGGATCCGCTCTCGTCTCCCTACGAGAAGGCCATCCATAGCACTCACACTTATCTTGCGAGTTTTAGAGTATCCACTTTCACTTGTCTATGAACTATTATAGGTAACCCAGAAGTCCATTACCGCGGACACGGCTATTCGAATAGATGATGTTAACCCTGCAGGGGTGTACTTCTTCACACACGCTCTCACCATTTACCGCCGTTTACACGACATGTACTCGGCAACCTTCAAGCGGAAGCCCAACGAGGGTGTCGGCCGCGGCCTACCTAAACACTCAAGTCTCTAGTCTAGGTTTATCGCCTATCTAGGTTCCATCCGCAGGGAGTCCGGCCGAGGTTTCGACATACGGCCCCGAACAATGTGAACAGGGTTCCCGAGACACCAAACGGGCGCCCGGTACACCGTGCCACGGTGTATCTATCGCAACATAGCCCACCCCTAGGGTCAGCGCTACGCACGGCCGCCAACACATATCCTATAAACACCAGAAACTAGTTGCAACTCCTGGACAGAGGACAAGGGTGATCAAGAAGCCGAGAGGGTCCATTGGTTTCGGGCCCAATGCATGGTAGTAACTATTTCATGGATCACAAACACAGAACTCAGTTCCTGAGGACGGCTTCAGTGAGACAACCCACCATGTACTCCTACATGGCCTCTCACCGCTACCTTTACCAAATCGTGTTCACACACTTAGCTCACACACAGTAGGACATGTTCACACATCTCCAATTCATCCCCGATGAATCGGAACTGACTCAACTCTAAGCAGTAGCAGGCATGACAAACAAGCATGAATGAGTAGGCACATCAGGGCTCAAACAACTCCTACTCATGCTAGTGGGTTTCATCTATTTACTGTGGCAATGATAGGTCATGCAGAGGATAAGGGGTTCAACTACCGCGGCAAGTAACAGAGGAAACGTGTTGTCCTAATGCAGTAAAAGAGAGCAGGAGCGAGAGAGGGGGATTGTATCGTAATGAACAAGGGGGTTTTGCTTGCCTGGCACTTCTGAAGATAACATTGAGTCTTCATCAGTGTCAACGATCACAGCGTCGGTACATCGTCTATCGAGAGGGGACATTTACCGGCAAACAAGGAAGAACACAATCAATGCGATGCAAAAATATGATGCATGATCATGACATGGCAATATGCTGTTGATTGAGCTAATGCAACTAACAACAAGTTAAATGGAGTTGGTTTGAACACTAGGTTCAAATTCAAATTCCACATGTGGTTATTTAAATACCATTCGTTTGATTTGTCCTAAACAGTGGCCTTAAGTTGTTCTAACATGCATGAAAATGGTACAGATGGATTCCTTGAATTTTTCTGATAATTTTTCATATATAATTTATTTCATTTGGAGTTACGGTTGAATTTCTATGATTTTTAGAAGTTTTAAACATTTTCTAGAATTTCCTGAATAATTTTAAATCCAGAAATTCCTTTACTGCGTCAGCACTACGTCATTATGACGTCAGCAGGTCAACAGGGCTGGGCCCAGGTCAAACCTGACCAGTGGGGTCCATTGGTTGGTGACCCAGTGCTGGTTAGGGTCGCTGACGTGTGGGGTCGGTCAACGTGTGACGTGGCAAAGTCAAAATGACAGGTGGGGCCCTCCTGAGATCGGTGCTAATCTAACAGAGTAGTTAACTAACTAATTAGGCACTAGGGCCCACATGGCAGTGGCTCTAGAGGGGTTGGTTAGTGGGATAATTAACCGCTAATGACGGCCACGTCAGCTACCGGCGTTTAGCCACCGGCGACCTCAGATCGCGGCGGCGTCCGCGGCGGGATTGCGCTACAGGCGGTGGTTTGGCGCGCTGGGGGCACTAGGGAGGAGCTCTTGCTCGTCCGCATCCAAAGGAACGGACGGGAGGCCGCGAGGTTGCCGGAGCTGAGCACGGCGTCGACCTCGGCGGCGGCCGGAGTTCGGGCAAGGTCGGGGTTGGCACTAGGGGGCACAGCAGGTCGAACGGGTGGGCGCGCCCGGCTCCTAGAAGTGTGTTGAGCACAACAGTGTGCTCGGCTTCGAGCTACCGTGGCTCTAGCCACGACGGCGTCGAGGCACAGCAGCGGCGAGCTTCGGGTGCTCGCGGGGCAGCTGCTACGGGGCGAAAACGACGGCGTGGTTAAGGGGGAAAGGACTGGGAGCTCACAGCGGGTCGACGGGTAGGCTCAGCGGCTCGGGGGAGGTCCTGACGACGGAGAATCGAGGACGGCGGCCGTCGGAGTCCGAGGAAGAGGACGGAGCTGATGGCGGTGTTGTAGGGGCTCCCGCGGGGCGTGGCTCGGTGAGGAGGAAGAGGGGGTCGAGGCGGAGCCTCTGAGCGCATCGGCGAGGCGAGGCAGTGGCTGTGGCCACGGCGGTGCGCGTCGGCGGTGACGGCGTTCTCGGGCGGCTGCGAGAAGAGAACCAGAGAGGGAGAAGAGGCGCTGGGAGAGCCAGAGAGGGTCGAGGGGGCCGCGGGCGTCTCCGTGGCGCGGTTAGGAGGCCAGGGAGGCTGTCACCGCGAAGCAGGAGGTGGAGGCCTCCGGTGTGCGCTGCTGCTGGCACGCAGCTGCTTCGTGGCGAGGGGAGGAAGATGACGGGCGAGGTGTTGGTGGGCTGGGCCGCTGGTGGCCTGGCGCTGGGCCGCGTAGGTAAGTGGCCAGGTACTATCTCTCTCTCTCTCTCTCTCTTATTTTCTGTTCTGTTTTAGTTTTTGTCCTGTTTTCTTTTATTTCAATTCTGTTTTGATTTGATTCACAGACCAAATCATTTAGTAGCTCCTGAAAATATTTATGTGGCTTGATGCAATATATTCAAAGCCACTCACAGGTTTTCAGGATTATTGGACTTGCAATTCTTTTATATAAGAATTAAATCCAACTCAAATATTTATTGATTTAAATCCAAATGGCCAAAATAATTCCTCAAAAAATGTTCCATATTTTTGGTTTGGACCAAAACCCTTGCCATAAATATTAAACATCATTGGGGAGCATTTTGGAAACATTGGATGCATTTCCAGGGTTATTTTCCCTTCTTTTAATTAAAATTTTGAGGCTTTCAATTTTCCTCAATTCAAGTTTCATGAATTTAAACATGATGCATGGATGCTTGTGCAACTATTTGCAAACAAATTCTAGGGTTGTGACATGGTGCCTTGCATTGCTTACTGTATACATCAAAGATGTCATCTGCTTAGTTTAGACATGCTTTGTGTCAATGCCATATGTTAAGTATCTTTATCGTATATGTGAATCATGCAATGCCATCTTGTTTAGCCAGGCATCATATATCTGAATTTTGCAAGCCACCCTGGTTAGCCAGTCATCTTATATGTGAATTATATCATGACATCATTTTTTTATTACGTGTTAAATTTGTCAACAATTTTAGTACATTCAATTACTCTTCCTGTGCATCAGCCATTCGGCACGGTCATGGAAAAATCTGGAGTGGAAACAAGGTCTTCAGAGTAGACAATGCTATCTGACGAAGTGCATGTCTTGCTGGTTACAGATAGCTCCTCAGAGGAGGATTCAGAGACAAATGACCAGTCCTATTCCCCCCCCCCGAGGTGCATGCTCTAACTTAGCAGGGTTATGTTGCTCATATCGTGCATAGGGTACCTTGCATTGCTATGTCATTTGCTTAGTTTAGACAGGCTTTGTGTGAATGCCACCTGTTTAGTGTCTAATTACCATATATGTGAATTATGCAATGCCATCTTGTTGCAAGACATTATATATGTGAATTATGCAATGCTATCTTGTTGCAAGGCATTATATATGAGAATTATGCAATGCCATGCTGTTTAGCCAAGTGTCATATATGTGAATTATATCATGTCGTCCTTTTTTTGTATTTCTCATTCCTTTTGTCAACAATGTTTGTATATTCAACTGCTCTTCCTATGCATCAGCCATTTGAATTGGTGATGGAGAAATCTGGAGTGAAAACAAGGTCTTCAGAGCAGACAATGCTACCTGGTGAAGCAGATATCTTACTGGTTACAGATAGCTCTTCAGAGGAGGATTCAGAGGCAGATGACCAATCCTATTATCCCCCTTAGGTGTATGCTCAAACTTGGCAGGGTTATATTACTCATATCATGCATATGTTGTATTGAAATGCTTAGTTTTTACATCATATACATGATATTGAATGCCATCTCCTTAGTAGACACATCATATATGCGATTGCCCTCTGCTCACTTCCTTAGTATATAAATCATATATTTGAATTATATCATACCATGATGTTTACATAGACAGCATGTATCTGAATTATGGCATGCCAACCCATTTTCTAAAGACATAATATAGTTATATCATCTCATCCTGTTTACATAGTCATCATATTTTGAATTATGTCATTCTATCCATGAATTATATCATGCCATCATGTTTCCATCGACGGCATGTTTGTGATTTATGGCATGCCAACCACTTTAATAGACACATCGTATAGTTATATCATGTCATCCTGTTTACATAGTCATCATATTTTGAAGTATGTCATTCTATCATGTTTATCTAGCCATCATACATGTGAAATTGTGGCATGCTATCCTGTTTAATTAGCCATCATATATGTGAAATTATGTCCTGCTATTCTGTTTGGTTAGACCACATAAATGTGAATTATTTCATGCCATGTTTTCTTCCCTACTATCCATTGCACCTGTCTATCTTACAATGTCTGCACATTCAATTACTTTTCTTGTTTATCAGCCATTTCAATTGGAGGAGGTGACGGCAGTATCTGTGGGAGTAAAAGCACGGTCTTCGGAAAAGATCATGCTACCCGTCGATGGAGATAGAACCACGGTTGTACTTGCCCAAGAACCAGCCCCACCATACATAACCCAGACTCACGCAGATTGTACCCCTACCCAGTTGGACAGAGAACTAGCTACACCCCTTCTAACCCCAACCCCAGCAGATAGTAACCCAGTTCCCGTTGACACAGCACCGTCTCCACCACAGAGCACCCAAACACGAGCAGTTAGTAAGGCAACTGCAGTGCCCAAAGCACGAGGACCACCATGCCAAACCCCAAGTCAACGCTTAAAGCAGAAGAAGAATTGTTCTCAGGTCAGGTTCCGTAGTTATGGTTCATACTACTTTTCTCTTGCATCACTATATTTACTCATACCAACTAATTTCAAATTTGAAGGATGCAATTGAAACTCCAATGGCGCAACAGGTATGTTTTAAACCTGTTTCTTTAACGTGTTTGCTGTTGTAACTTGCTCTATGTTGATTTTAGTTTCAATTGAATAAACAGTTATGTTCTCATGCCATGCACATTACAAGTGTTGTTATTGTTGTGTAGTTTCCCACACTTATATTATGTCTATGTTGCTTTGTCTTAAATAGACATGATTCGAACTGTATCTATCTTGATTTGGCAACATAAACTAGAATGATATAGACCATACAGTGACCATACTACATAGATATATGTTTGTTTCATGCTGTTATCCTGTCCACCTTACTACTGAACTGGTTTACCAAAATGAGTTTCATATACTACATTGTAAACCTGTGATGTGTTTCTTTGTTTCTCTTTTGGAACACGGGTAAAATATTGGAGAAGAGTACCCCGTTATGCAATGGTAAAGGAAGTAATGCAGATAAGGTTCAAGATAGTAAGACATCCCTGTTGGTCTCCAAGAAAGCTAATAACAACTATATTGAAGACACTGAGACAACCTCAAAGTCCTGTCTTGATGTAGTGTTCGAGTTACTGGCTACTACTGCTGGCACCAGCTCTTCGAACTCGCGGCCTGAATCAGTTCGGCTTCTTGAGTCTCAACTTCAAGTTGAAAGACATCGATCAGATGTTATGCGACAGGAAGCCAAAGGACTGAGGAAGTCCCTGCAGAATTCAAATGCATACTTTCTGGTGCAACAACAAGTGCTGGAGGATTTAAGCGCCAAACAAGAGAAAGGTCATAAGCTTGCTAAGCATCTTGTTAGCATTATGGGTACCCAGGATATTGTTTCTTGAGCTCTTCTGAAGTGGTTTCAGTTCTGGACTTCTTTTGCTGCGGTGTTTATATGCTTCTTTGTTCCCTATATTTGCACTGGTGGCGAACTTTGATGCCCAGTGGATGTAATATGTGTATTAGCCGTGATAGCCTAGCGTAAGTTGCTTGCTAATTTATTTCCTTATTGTATTGTTTATTTGTTTTCTTGTAGTCAGTGCAGTTCTTTTTACGCAGCTTATACAGGTTAACATGGGGCTCCTACGGGCCGTAGAAACAATGGGCCTTCTACAGGGCATAGAAACAATGGGCCTTATATGGGTCGTAGACACAATGGGCCTTCTACGGGTCGTATCATCAATGGGCTTCTCCGGGCCGTTTGATCGGTGGCCAAACATGGGCCAACAATAGACCACATTATGGCCGTAAATGGGCTAGAGTTGAAATCGTCCGTTCATGGGCTGACCATAACGGGCCGTCGTTAATCGACCGTATTTGATGACGCTATGAAAATGGCCCAACGTATTAACGGGCCACAAACAGGCCGACTATAACCACGGGCTGAATTTGGCCCACAAGTAGAAAATGACAGTAACGGGCCGTAAGTAAACGATACTGGAAATGAGCCCAAGAATAAATGGGCCCTGAGAAGGCCGAAAGATAACATGGGCTGGAAACGGCCCAACGAAATAAAGGGCCGTTAATGGGTATAAAGTGATACACTGTTCATTACGGGCCAGTTTCACGATGTGTCGTTAATGGGCCGAGGGTTGCTAAGGGCCTCATATGGGCCGAAAGACGTCATGGGCCATACATGGGCCAGAAGTTAAAACGGGCTAGAATTATATTGGACGGCCCAGATGACGCTACTGGGCCTAATTCGGATAGGCCGTAAACGGGCCCAGGGTTAGCGGGTTGTAAATGGGCTGTATGTGAACACATCGTTAATAGGCTTGCCATGGGCCGGGACGCCACCTTTTGACCAAGTCAAACGGGCCAGCCTTTTCACAGGAATGGGCCTCTGTTGGGCCATGCCACATGTCGACGTATCATAGGCGCTTTGGGTCCAATGAGTGGATGCCATCTGTCCCAACGGTGAGCCGACACGTGTTTCCTCCAGCCAATGATGATTTTACACGTGGAAAATCCCCATTGGTCGGGGTTGTTAATGGGTTATCGGATCCAAAACCGGACCCAATAGCTTAACGGCGTTCCATTACGGTGGATGCCATGTGTCGATCACCCTTGATGAAAGCACTTCTGTGACGCGCGATTTATCGTCATGGAAGTGGACACTTCCGTGATGATAATTTTGGTAATGTCATGGAACACTTCTACGACAACACAGGTATGACTATCTTGATTCTGTCATAAATTTGTCATGGATGTACATGCATGACAGAAAATGTGACCTACTATGACAAACATGTAACATCACGGAAGTGTATTTTTTTGTAGTGAATCCAGGACTTCCTCACCGGCCATAGTCTAATTCGATTCAACTAAATTTGGAGAAACAGACACCCGCCAGCCACCTTTATGCAAAACAAGCTCCATGTCTATTGGTGGAACCGGTCTCATGAACATGGTCATGTAAGGTTGGTCCGGGCCGCTTCATCCAACAATACCGCCTAATCACAATAAGATGTTGGTAGTAAGCAGTATGACTATGATACCCCACAACTCTTTGTGTTCAACTTGTGCATATCATCTACGCATAGACCTGGCTCGGATGCCACTGTTGGGAACGTAGGATGCAATTTAAAAAATTCCTATGAACATGCAAGATCTATCTAGGAGATGCATAGCACCGAGAGGGGGAGAGTGTGTCCACATACCCTCATAGACCAAAAGCGGAAGCGTTAGGTTAACGCGGTTGATGTAGTCGAACGTCTTCATGATCCAACCGATCAAGTACCGTACGTACGTCACCTCCGAGTTCAGCACTCGTTCAGCTCGATGACGTCCCTTGAACTCTTGATCCAGCAAAGTGTCGAGGGAGAGTTTCGTCAGCACGACGGCGTGGTGACGATGACGTTGATGTGATCCGTGCAGGGCTTCGCCTTAAGCACTACGATAATATGACCGGAGGAGTAAACTGTGGACGGGGGGCACCGCACACGGCTAGGAAACAATTGTTTTTCTTTGGGGTGCCCCCTGCCCCCGTATATAATGGAGGAGAGGGAGGAGGCCAGCCACAGGGGGCACGCCATGGGGGGTAAACCGACTAGGACTCCTAGTCCTAGTCGGGCCCCCTTTCCTTTTTTTGGAGGGGGGAAAGGGAAGGAGAGGGAGAGGGAGAGGGAGAGGGAGAAGGAAAGGAGGCTGCACCCCCTCCCCCTTGTCCAATTCGGACTCCCATGGGGGGCACACGCCACCCCCTGTGGGTTCCCTCTCTCTCCCCTATGGCCCATGTAGGCCCATTACTTCCCCGGGGGGTTTCGCTAACCTCCCGATACTCCGAAAAATACCTGAAACATTCCTGAACCATTCCGGTGTCCGAATACCATCGTCCAATATAACAATCTTTACCTCTCAACCATTTAGACACTCCTCTTCATGTCCGTGATCTCATCCAGGACTTCGAACAATCTTCGGTCACCAAAACACATAACTCATAATACAAATCGTCATCGAACGTTAAGCGTGCGGACCCTACGGGTTCGAGAACTATGTATACATGACCGAGACACATCTCCGGTCAACAACCAATAGCGAAACCTGGATGCTCACATTGGTTCCTACATATTCTACAAAGATATTTATCGGTCAAACCGCAATGACAACATACGTTATTCCCTTTGTCATCGGTATGTTACTTTCCCGAGATTCGATCGTCGGTATCTTTATACCTAGTTCAATCTCGTTACTGGCAAGTCTCTTTACTCGTTTCGTAATACATCATCCCGCAACTAACTCATTTGTAACATTGCTTGCAAGGCTTATCATGATGTGTATTACTGAGAGAGCCCAGAGATACCTCTTCGATACTCGGAGTGACAAATCCTAATCTCGATATGTGCCAACCCAACAAACACCTTCGGAGACACATGTAGAGCATCTTTATAATCACCCAGTTATGTTGTGATGTTTGATAGCACACAAGGTGTTCCTCTGGTATTCGGAAGTTGCATAATCTCATAGTCAAAGGAATATGTATAAGTCATGAAGAAAGCAATAGCAATAAAACTTAATGATCATTATGCTAAGCTAACGGATGGGTCTTGTCTATAACATCATTCTCCTAATGATGTGATCCCATTCATAAAATGACAGCACATGTCTATGGTCATTAAACTTAACCATCTTTGATTAACAAGCTAGTCAAGTAGAGGCATACTAGGGACACGTTGTTTTGTCTATGTATTCACACATGTATCAAGTTTCATGTTAATACAATTCTAGCAATTCAAAAACACGAGTTTGGAAAGGTCACCCAGAGCTTCAACAATTCCATTAGAAGGTTTGAACTTGGCAAAACCAGAGCGAAACGATTCTTGTGGGAGATGGATTTTGAAAATCCCATCACTGCCAACAGGACGGGCGACGTCGCGATCGGGCCACCTCCCTACCTCCGCCTTCCTACCTCGATGCCGACGGCCTTGGATCTACGCTCTCCCGGCCCCGTGGTGGCCTTCCTCGTCTCTGCTCTGCCCCAACCCCATTGTCGCGCATTGTCTGGGTGGATATTGATACGTCTCCAACGTATCTATAATTTCTGATTGTTCCATGATATAATATTATCTGTTTTGGATGTTTAATGTGCTTTAATATACCTTTTTATATTATTTTTGGGACTAACCTACTAACCAAAGGCCTAGTGGAAATTGTTGTTTTTTTGCCTATTTCAGTGTTTCGTAGAAAAGGAATATCAAACGGAATCCAAATGGACTGAAACCTTCTGGGGAGTTATTTTTGGAACAAACGCAATCCAGGAGACTTGGAGTGGACGTCAAGGAAGCAACGAGGCGGCCACGAGGCAGGAGGGCATGCCCAGGGGGTAGGCGCGCCCCCACCCTCGTGGGCCCCTCGTGGCTCCGCTGACCTACTTCTTTCGCCTATATATACTCATATACCCCGAAAACATCCGAGAGCACCACGAAACCCTATTTCCACCACTGCAACCTTCTGTACCCGTGAGATCCCATCTTGGGGCCTTTTCCGGTGCTCCGTCGGAGGGGGAATCAATCACGGAGGGCTTCTACATCAACACCATAGCCTCTCCGATGATGTGTGAGTAGTTTACCACGGACCTTCGGGTCCATAGTTATTAGCTAGATGGATTCTTCTCTCTCTTTGGATCTCAATACAAAGTTCTCCTCGCTTCTCTTGGAGATCTGTTCGATGTAATTCTTTTTGCGGTGTGAGGGAGTCCTGGATTAGGGGTTATCCGGACAGCCGGACTATATCCTTTGGTCGGACTGTTGGACTATGAAGATACAAGATTGAAGACTTCGTCCCATGTCCGGATGGGACTCTCCTTGGCGTGGAAGGCAAGCTTGGCAGTACGGATATGTAGATCTCCTTCCTTGTAACCGACTCTGTGTAACCCTAGCCCCCTCCGGTGTCTATATAAACCGGAGGGTTTAGTCCGTAGGACCAACAACAATCATAAAATAGGCTAGGTTCTAGGGTTTAGCCTCTTCGATCTCGTGGTAGATCAACTCTTGTAATACTCATATCATCAATATCAATCAAGCAGGAGTAGGGTTTTACCTCCATCGAGAGGGCCCGAACCTGGGTAAAAACATCGTGTCCCCCGTCTCCTGTTACCATCCGCCTAGACGCACAGTTCGGGACCCCCTACCCGAGATCCGCCGGTTTTGACACCGACATTGGTGCTTTTATTGAGAGTTCCTCTGTGTCGTTGTCGTTAGGCTGGATGGCTCCTTTAATCATCGATAGCGATGTAGTCCGGGGTGAGACTTTTCTCCTTGGCCATCTGGAGCAGATCGAGAGTTACGCCCCTGGCCACCAGGTCAGGTTTGGAAGCTTAAACTATACGGTCGACATCCATGGAGACTTGATCTTCGACAGATTCGAGCCCCTGCCAAGTGCGCCGCACGGTCACGATGAACATGATTTAGCTCTACCATCGGACAGTGTTCAGGAGACCGCACCGGCAACCGCTCCAACCCTCAATTCGGAGCCAATTGCGCCATCCATGGACGGGTGGATAGACCCCTCCACGGAGGCCGCATTCTCAGCGGCGATCAAGCCAAGTATCGACCTTACCCTTCACGGGAGCCGTGATGCCGAACTGTCGGATTCTTCCCCGGCCACGGACTCTGAACCGCCTGCGCCCGTGCCTATCGAATCCAACTGGGCACCGATCATGGAGTTCACCTCCGCGGATATCCTTCAGCACTCGCCCTTTGGCGACATACTGAACTCATTAAGGTCTCTCTCCTTGTCAGGAGAGTCCTGGCCAAACTATGGCCAGCCAGATCGGGATGCGGACGACGAACAAATTCGCCGCCCACCCACCACCCACTTAGTAGCCACTGTCGATGATTTGACCGACATGCTCGCCTTCGACTCTGAAGACATCGACGGTATGGACGACGATGCAGGAGACGAACAGGAGCCACTACCCACAGGGCACTGGACGCCCACTTCATCATATGATGTATACATGGTGGACACACCCGAAGAAAACAAGGACGAGGAACGGAAGGACGCAGCGAAGGATAGTTCCCTCGAGAAGCAGCCAAAGCGGCGGCGTAAGTGCCGCTCCAAATCCCGCCTCGGCAGAAACATCGATCATATAGACCCAGCGATAGAGCAGGGTGAGCCAGTGGACGACAAACACGGCATTGAACCACCGTCCGACCACGGCAACACGGAGAATCAAACCAAACAACCCGACTCCGGCGAAGATAACAGTCCAGATGACATCACACCGGACAGGCACCCGGAGCAACAGAATACCCATCAAAGGCTTGTTGCCACTGCGAGGAGTCTGAAAAAGCAGAAGCAAAGGCTCAGGGCTGCACAAGACACACTCAGAATTAGATGGAGTGAAGTACTCAACACTGCAGCAAAGTACGGCGGTAGTCGCCACACAAAGAGCTACCCGAAGCGAAGGCTGCTACCTGAATTCGATGAGGAGGCCTTAGATCCATCACAATCAAAAAACAAAACAGCCATCAGGTCGGATAGATGACCTCATGGCCAACATAGAGCGGCAAACGACACCGCACACAAGCCAGTACGCGATCCACGTGAGGGCTCGCATCAAAAGGACGGCGCAACCAGATCCATCTACGGGCCAAGCAAGCGCGCTCCAGCACGCAATGCAACACAACAAAAATCCAAACACCATGGTACACCCAAATACAGAGGTGCCGCACACCCCCTATGTTTCACCGATGAGGTGCTGGACCATGAATTTCCAGAGGGATTCAAACCCGTAAACATAGAGGCGTACGATGGAATGACAGACCCTGGGGTCTGGATTGAGGACTACATCCTCCATATCCACATAGCTCGAGGAGACGATCTCCACGCCATCAAGTACATACCCCTCAAGCTCAAAGGGCCAGCTCGGCACTAGCTTAAAAGCCTCCCTGAAAACTCCATTAGAAGCTGGGAAGAGCTCGAAGACGCTTTTCGGGTAAATTTTCAAGGGACCTATGTCCGACCACCGGATGCAGGCGATTTAAGTCATATAACTCAATAGCCCGGAGAGTCAGCCCGAAAGCTTTGGAACAGGTTTCTCACTAAAAAGAACCAAATAGTCAACTGTCCGGACGTTGAAGCCTTAGCAGCTTTCAAGCAGAGCATTCAAGACGAATGGCTTGCCAGACACCTTGGCCAAGAAAAGCCGAGAACAATGGCAGCATTAACAAGCCTCATGACCCGCTTTTGTGCGGGCGAGGACATCTGGTTAGCCCGATGCAGCACCAGCGACCCAAGTACATCCAAAGTCAGGGACGGAAACGGGAAGCCACGACACAGCAAAAACAAGCGCTGGAATAAAGAAGACAACCCCAAGAGCATGGCGGTAAACGCCAGAATCAGAAGCTCTCGGCCAGGTCAGCAAAAGCTGCCCTCCAAAGGCAACAGAGACGAACTGTCCAGCCTGAATAAGATTCTGGACAAACTATGTCAGATCCACAGCACCCCCGATAAACTTGCAAATCATACCCATAGAGAATGTTGGGTCTTCAAGCAGTCCGGCAAACTCAACGCTGAACACAAGGGGCAGGATACACCAAGCGAAGATGAGGACGAGCCTCGCAAGCAAAGCACTGGGGAACAGAAGAAATTCCCACCAGAAGTCAAAACAGTAAACGTGTTACTCGTGATGAAGGGGAGAAACAAAGCGGCACTCCTAGAGACACATGCCCCAGGGCCTATCATCGCGGAGTTCTGGCACTGGTCGTCCAAACCGATCACCTTTGACCATCGGGATTACTCGGCAAGCATCCGGCATGCAGGATGGGCTGCCTTGGTGTTAGACCTGATAATTGACGGATACCACTTCACACGAGTCCTGATGGATGGCGGTAGTAGTTTAAACCTGATATATCAGGACACAGTCCGCAAAATGGGGATAGACCCAACAAAAACCAGCCATAGCAATACTACCTTTAAAGGAGTAACGCCAGGCCCAGAAGCCCATTGTACGGGCTCCCTGCTACTAGAGGTTATATTCGGCTTTCCTGATAACTTCCGCAGCGAAAAGTTAACCTTCCACGTCGCTCCGTTCCAAAGTGGCTATCAAGCACTACTCGGACGCGAAGCTTTCGCTCGCTTTAACGCAATGCCGCATTACGCTTCTCTCATGCTTAAGATGCCCGGTCCACCTGGCATCATTACGGTAAATGGAAATATTGAGCGCTCATTGCGCGCAGAAGACCGTGCGGCTGCCTTGGCAGCCGCACACTAGACGGCCTCACCAACTAGAGCATCTGACAGGTCGTTAAGACCACGGACACGATTAGACGAGTCCGGTGTAGCTATATATAATTGATTCAGGTTTGATGGCTATACCCCTACAACAATACAAGGGGCTCAACGCGTGTGAACAAGTGACAATCAGGCTCAACTTTACTCATCTGGAACTATACATGGTTTATTTAGTATAACCTACCTTTTGCACGACAACCTTTCAACTAAGTTCCTCTCTTTTTCAGATGACCATCGTGCTACACCCGTCCAGGATACGGCACAACGGAGACACAAGCGCAGACGTGCAGCAGGGACCCGTTCCAAAGATTCTTTTTAGATTAAGACCCTGCGTAAACCTTTTTTACTGTCTCTTGTTGATACACATCCCTCGGATTCTCAGTACAATTGAGAAGGATGCTGACGTATTGGCATGTGGCCATGTCAGAATATTGCACATACCTGGACACCAGGGGCTTATTACAAAGGGCACTTACATCATAAAGACCGAATAACTTAGGGAGTGTTCGGCGTCGCGAGTTTGGCCTTATATGCATCAGCTCCGAATCATGTCTTTGGTCAAATGTTGGGTTTTCCCGGCTCTTGTGTTTTGCTGCCTTACGTTCCACTCTATCGGCTAGGGCGGCACCAGGAGAACTACTGCGATTGTGCCCTAGTTCATCCGGACGAGCACCTCAGTAGAGAAAGCCGAAAACTGACTGTCATGATATAGCATGAGACTGGTCAACCACTCGATGACATAGCAGAATCTTCGGGATTCCTCCTCCTTAACGAAGGGCCGTTTCCCGGCCAGGCATGTACGCGCCCCGGATTCGGATGAGCGCGGAGCCACCAGGGGCTATATAGTAGCCCCACTGTCAAACTCCTCTGGCTAAGTGAAAGTGTTAAAGCATTATAGTCCGATTGCCTAGTTCGCTGCGCTATCACCTCCTTAATGGACCAAGACGTTGGATCAAGTGTGAACATGCGTCTTCTGCGAGCAACCCCGCATTATATGCATGGGGGCTGAAGCCGACGGCTGCCATCTTTCAGGTTATATACATATATACATAAACGGCCGCACAGGAGGCATCATAGTACTTTCGGGCAAAAGTATAAAAATAGCCTTGATAAACTCAATAAAACATTGTTTTTCAATGGGAATACATGTCATTAGAACATAATATTCTTCGAGCACTGCGCTTCTATCGAACGAGCGCCCTCAAGAACTTCTCGAAAGTAGTGCTCGGCAGGTACTCGGCTCTCGTCCGAATCTTGGGCTGCAATGGCGGTGGCCTCCATCTCCGCCCAGTATGTCTTCACATGGGCAAGGGCCAACCACGCACCATCTACGCACGCCGACCTCTTCATCGCATTGATGTGCAGCACCGCACCAAGGAACTGCTGCACCAAACTAAAATAACTGTTCGGCTTTGGGCTTTCCGGCCACAGATGATCCACAACAGACCTCGTGGCGAGTCCGGACAATCTATTCAGCTCGGCCCATTTGGCCAACCGATCAGTCAATGGAAGCAGACGCTCTGGAATGTTAAATTGTGACCAGAACAACTTTTCCACCTCGCGATCTTTTTGATCTCGGAAGTATTCGGCCGCATCGGCAGCACTCGCCGCTAAGTCCAGATATGCGTCCGCAGAACTCCAAGAACGGTCCAAAGGGGCGTACCAAGGATCTCCAAACTTCATCCGCAGCACAAAGGGCTTCCCAGCCGCGATATCCCCGGCTTGATGCAGCTCCTCCTTCATCGCTCTCATTGTAGAGCGGGTATCTTTGGTCGCCATCGTGGCCTTCTCCAGGTCTGTCCTCTTCGCTCGATCTTCCTTTTGAAGAAGCTCGTAACGGTCAGCGGCGTTCTTCAATTCCACAGCCATCCTGGCTATTTCCTCCATGCTTTGGCAGTGAGAGCCTGTTCGGCTTTCAGCTCCTTGATTGCCTTTAGGGCAGCTGCATCGCTTTTCCTAGCTTGTTCTTTGGCTCGGGCAAGTTCCGCCCGAAGGTTCTCCACGGCCGCAGCTTCATGTGCATTCACACACATGTTATAGATACTGGCATCATGCTCCTCTTCCCATGTGTCACCGGAGGAATCACATACCCTGTGCCTCGTCAAGCCGCTTGTTGACAAGTACGATGCCGGCGTCTGCCACGTCAAGCTGCCACTTTAGCTCGTCAAACTCATAAGTCCGGCTGGCCACCGGACCCTCCGCCACCTGCATATTAAGGCGGCACGATTATTCCTGGGACTATGATCCTCTATGCGTTGTCATCTTCGACAACACCCAGAGTCTCAGGGGCTACCATCTACACAGGGCACATCTAAAAATGTGCGGTGCTGTCAAAAATGTACATCATTTCGCGTACCTCAAAACCCATCAGTAGACTCATAAAGGCTTCATGCAACCCGCTTTCAGCGGACGAAATCCTTTCAATCACCGTACCCATCAACATGCGGTGCTCTTCTGAGATAGCCGCTTGCTCTAGCAAATCCCTCAGTACGTCAGACCGTACACCAGACGGTGCCGGACTCTTTCGATTGCCGTCTTCAAGAGCCGAATACTAAGGACTTTGGGTGGCCATAGGATTACCTTCTGGCCTTGCCGGATCAGGAGAAACCCTCCGCGACGACACCTCGGGGTCGCCCGCCTCATGAGGCGGTATGGCAGGGGGAGGCGTTTCGCTCTCCATCATCTCTGGAAGAAGATTGCTACCTCTTGAGCTTGCGTTGGATTTCCCCGAAGAGGAAGGGATTATGCAGCAGAGTAGCGTAAGTATTTCCCTTAGTTTTTGAGAACCAAGGTATCAATCCAATAGGAGGCCACGCTCAAGTCCCTCGTACCTGCACAAAATGATAGCTACTCGCAACCAACGCGATTAGGGGTTGTCAATCCCTTCACGGCCACTTATGAGAGTGAGATCTGATAGATATAATATTTTTGGTATTTTTTGGTATAGAGATGCAAAGTGAAAAGTAAAAGGCAAAGTAAAAAAGCAAAGCAAGATTAAAGTGATGGAGATTGATATGATGAGAATAGACCCGAGGGGCATAGGTTTCACTAGTGGCTTCTCTCAAGAGCATAAGTATTCTACGATGGGTGAACAAATTATTGTTGAGCAATTAACAGAATTGAGCATAGTTATGAGAATATCTAGGCATGATCATGTATATAGGCATCACGTCCGTGACAAGTAGACCGAAACGATTCTGCATCTACTACTATTACTCCATTCATCGACCGCTATCCAGCATGCATCTAGAGTATTAAGTTAAAAAGAGAGTAACGCTTTAAGCAAGATGACATGATGTAGAGAGATAAATTCATTCAATATGAAATAAATCCCATCTTGTTATCCTCGATGGCGATGATGCAATACGTGCCTTGTTGCCCCTTCTATCACTGGGAAAGGACATCGCAAGATCGAACCCAAAGCTAAGCACTTCTCCCATGGCAAGAACTACCAATCTAGTTGGCCAAACCAAACGGATAATTCGAAGAGACTTGCAAAGATAACCAATCATACATAAAAGAATTCAGAGAAGATTCAAATATTATTCATAGATAGACTTGATCATAAACCCACAATTCATCGTTCTCAACAGACACACCGCAAAAAGAAGATTACATCGAATAGACCTCCACAAGAGAGGGGGAGAACTTTGTATTGAGATCCAAAAAGAGAGAAGAAGCCATCTAGCTACTAACTATGGACCCGAAGGTCTGAGGTAAACTACTCACACTTCATCGGAGAGGCTATGATGATGTAGAATCCCTCCATGATGACGGCCCTCTCCGGTGGAGCTTCGGAACAGGCCCCAAGATGGGATCTCGTGGATACAGAAAGTTGTGGCGGTGGAATTAGGTTTTTGGCTCATGTTCTGATCGTTTGGGGGTACGTAGGTATATATAGGAGGAAGGAGTATGTCGGTGGAGCACCGAGGGGCCCACGAGGCAGGGGGCGCGCCCTACGGGGGGTGGGCGCGCCCCCACCCTCGTGACCGCCTATTTGACTCCTTGGAGTAGGGTCCAAGTATCCTAGATCACATTCGATGAGAAAATCACGTTCCCAAAATTTTTATTCCGTTTGGACTCCATTTGATATTCTGTTTCTCCGAAATACTGAAATAGGCAAAAAATAGCAATTTTGGGCTGGGCCTCCGGTCAATAGGTTAGTCCCAAAAATAATATAAAATTGGAAAATAAAGCCCAATATAGTCCAAAACAGTAGATAATATAGCATGGAGCAATCAAAAATTATAGATACGTTGGAGACGTATCAAAGATCCCCTGAAGACGAGCTCTGCTGAGAAGAGCTAAGATCCAAACTGCAAGATAAATGCTTCGGTTATTTTCCTCAGAAGTAAGGCGAGATATTTTCATTATTAAGTACCCTTTTACTTACAGCTCGGTGGAGGGCTGATCCCCTTGAGGGCATAGTGCGGCCGGGGTATCGCCCAGGGCAGGACCCTCCAGCGAAGATTTCTTCCCCCGTTTGGAGACCGTGGTCTCCGGGTCCTCAAAGGCGTTCCTCTTCCTTCCCTGGGGAGAGGAAGTTTCAGTTCCTCCTCCCCGGTTAACCTCCTTCACGGAGGCGCTAGCCTCCTTGTCCCCCCTTTATCTTCTCCTGAGGGTGCTTGATAAGGCACGATCTCCAGCATCCTGGTTAGCACGGGATTTCGTGATGTCTCAGGGAGGGGGGCCAGACACCTGATCAACTTTGCCTTCGCTATCCAATCCTGGTCAGAGAGCGGGTTTTTTAGGGTGATGTTGCGATAAACAAACAGACAGTGTGTTCGGATGCGGGGCTACTTACTTGGGTATCCGGGCGATTGCAGCTCAGACCTGCATCCTCAGTGATGTTTGGACACATTATTTGTGGTCCAAAGAACAATTTGTACATCTCCTCAGGCGTCATGCCAAGGAAGTGTTGAATAGCTCGCGGTCCTTTCGGGTTGAATTCCCACATGCGAAGGGGCCGGCGTTTGCAAGGCTGGACTCGACGAACTAGCATAACTTGCACTACCATAACCAGACTGAAATCTCTCTCAAAGAGACCTCAGATACGGCTTTGCAGTATTGGCACGTCCTTGGCTGGACCCCAGCTCAGCCCCCTGCTGATCCATGATGTCAGTTGTGGTGGGGGGCCTGAGCGAAAGGTGGGGGCAGCTACCCACTTGGCACTTCGGGGAGCTGTGATGTAGAACCACTCCTGCTGCCATAATCCGGACACCTCTGGGAAGCTACCCTCAGGCCATGGAGCGTCAGCAATTTTTCTTATTAAAGCGCCTCCGCACGCTGTGTGCTGCCCCTCAATCATCTTTGGCTTCACATCGAAGGTCTTAAGCCACAGGCGGAAGTGAGGGGTAATGCGGAGGAAGGCCTCACATACGACAATAAATGACGAAATGTTAAGAAGGGAATCCGGGGCCAGATCGTGAAAATCTAGCCCATAATAGAACATAAGACCCCTAACAAAGGGATCCAGAGCAAGGCCTAGTCCTCGGAGGAAGTGGGAGACGAACACGATGCTCTCGTTGGGTTCGGGAGTAGGGACGACCTGCCCTTGGGCGGGCAGCCGATGCGAAATTTCGGGGGTCAGATATCTGGCCTCTCTCAACCTCGCGGGCAGCCGATGCGAAATTTCGGGGGTCAGATATCTGGCCTCTCTCAACCTCTTGATGTCCTCCTCCGTGACGGAGGATGGCATCCACCGACCTTGAAGGTTGGATCCGGACATAGTTGAAGGTCCAAAACACCTCACTTGAGTTTTGGGTGTTAGAACTCGAGGCGGGGGAAGGATTTGATTGAGCATGAGAGGGAAAAAAAGAAAAAGCCTTGTCCCCTTTATAAAGAGGGTGAATATCAAGTGTCCTCCTCATGGTCGTTTGGGACTTGCCTAAGATCTAGGAGTCCTACCAATAGGCACGGTTGGGTTACCCACATCCGTATTGATGAGAATCCCGTAATAAAGGGGACACGATCTCTGCTTCGACAAGACGTGCCAAGGAAACCGCCTCGCGGAACACGCTGAGATTGGTTATGAAAAACGATTCGAGTAAAGACCTGGCTGTGGTGTGATGTCACACTACGGGGTACGTCAGCAGATTAGATTTATGGAAATATTATTCTCTCTACGGTGATATGTGGAACTTGTTTTGCAGAGTCAGACACGATCCTCGTGTTCAAAATCTTCTATGAAGTATTCGGAGGAGGAACCCGCCTTTCAATGCCGAAGACAATCTGCGCGCCAGACTCATCGTCATTGAAGCCTAGTTCATGGGCTACTGAGGGAGTCCTGGATTAGGGGGTATCCGGGCAGCCGGACTATATCCTTTGGCCGGACTGTTGGACTATGAAGATACAAGATTGAAGACTTCGTCTCGTGTCCGGATGGGACTCTCCTTGGCGTGGAAGACAAGCTTGGCAGTATGGATATGTAGATCTCCTTCCTTGTAACCGACTCTGTGTAACACTAGCCCCCTCTGGTGTCTATATAAACCAGAGGGTTTAGTCCGTAGGACCAACAACAATCATACCATAGGCTAGCTTCTAGGGTTTAGCCTCTTCGATCTCGTGGTAGATCAACTCTTGTAATACTCATATCATCAAGATCAATCAAGCAGGAGTAGGGTTTTACCTCCATCGAGAGGGCCCGAACATGGGTAAAAACATCGTATCCCCCGTCTCATGTTACCATCCGCCTAGACGCACAGTTCGGGACCCCCTACCCGAGATCCGCCGGTTTTGACACCGACACGGTGTGTTTGTCGAGATCCGATGAATTGTGGGTTTATGATCAAGATTATCTATGAACAATATTTGATTCTTCTCTGAATTCTTTTATGCATGATTTAATATCTTTGCAAGTCTCTTTGAATTATCAGTTTGGTTTGGCCTACTAGATTCATCTTTCTTGCAATGGGAGAAGTTCTTAGCTTTGGGTTCAATCTTGCGGTGTCCTTTCCCAGTGACAGCAGGGGCAGCAAGGCACATATTGTATTGTTGCCATCGAGGATAAAAAGATGGGGTTTATATCATATTGCTTGAGTTTATCCCTCTACATCATGTCATCTTGCCTAATGCGTTACTCTGTTCTTATGAACTTAATACTCTAGATGCATGCTGGATAGCGGTCGATATGTGGAGTAATAGTAGTAGATGCAGAATCGTTTCGGTCTACTTGTTGTGGATGTGATGCATATATACATGAGCATGCCTAGATATTCTCATAACTATGCGCTTTTCTATCAATTGCTCGACAGTAATTTGTTCACCCACCATAGAATTTGCAATCTTGAGATAAGCCACTAGTGAAACCTATGGCCCCCGGGTCTATCTTCCATCATATTATTTTCCTATCTACTTGCTTTTTGTATCGTTGTTTATTTTGCAATATTTATTTTCCAATCTATACAATAAAAATACCAAAAATATTTATCTTATTATCTTTATATCTCACTTTCGTAAGTGACCATGAAGGGATTGACAACCCCTTTATTGCGTTGGTTGCGAGGTTCTTGTTTGTTTGTGCAGGTACTAGGGACTTGCGTGTTACCTCCTACTGGATTGATACCTTGGTTCTCAAAAACTGAGGGAAATACTTACGCTACTTTGCTGCATCACCCTTTCCTCTTCAAGGGAAAACCAACACATGCTCAAGAGGTAGCAAGAAGGATTTCTGGCACCATTGCCGGGGAGGTTGCACCAAGTCAAGTCAAGATTTGATCTCCCGTCAACAAGCCATGTCTAGCACTGTTGCCAGGGAGGTCTATGCACAAGTCAAGACATACCAAGTACCCATCACAAACTCTTATCCCTCGCATTACATTATTTGCCATTTGCCTCTCGTTTTCCTCTCCCCCACTTCACCCTTGCCGTTTTATTCACCCTCTTTTCCGTTCGCCTCTTTTTGCTTGCTTCTTGTGTGCTTGTGTGTTGGATTGTTTCCCGCAATGGCTCTACCCAAAGCGTTGATCCTCACCTTAGAAGGTTGGAAGAAATTGAAAACAATGTTAGAAGTTTTATGTCCTTGCAGTTTGAGCATAATAATTTCTTCAGAAACGAGCTTAAAGAACAAAAAAGTTTTATGGGGTACATGAATAAAGAGCTTGATGATATGTCTAAAGAATTTTATGGTTTGAAATCTCAGTTCGCTTATCTTGAAAATTTAATACCCCAAATTCCGGATAAGCAGGCCACCTTATTAATAAGATGGACGCCAAACCGGAAGAGCTAGAGGATAATAAGGATGAAGATTTAAAAGTGATTGATGTGTCTCCTATTAAATCTTTGTTTTGCAATATGAATCTTGATAATGATGGGACTAGAGATGAGTCAACTTTAGTTAAAAGGCATCCCAATGATTCGGAGTTTTTAGATCTTGATGCAAAAATTGGTAAAACTGGGATTGAAGAGGTCGAGACTTTACATAGCAATGAACCCACTATTTTGGATTTCAAGGAATTTAATTATGATAATTGCTCTTTGATAGATTGTATTTCCTTGTTGCAATCCGTGCTAAATTCTCCTCATGCTTGTGATCAAAATAAAGCTTTTACCAAACATATCATTGATGCCTTAATGAAACCCTGTGAAGAAAAGCTTGAATTAGAAGTTTTTATCCCTAGAAAACTTTATGATGAGTGGTAACCTACTATTAAAATTAAAACCAAAGATCATGAATGCTATGCTTTATGTGATTTGGGTGCTAGTGTTTCCACGATTCCAAAAACTTTGTGTGATGTGTTTGGTTTCCGTGAATTTGATGATTGTTCTTTAAATTTGCATCTTGCGGATTCCACTATTAAGAAACCTATGTGAAGGATTAATGATGTTCTTATTGTTCCAAATAGGAATTATGTGCCCGTAGATTTCATTGTTCTTGATATAGATTGCAATCCTACATGTCCTATTATTCTTGGTAGAGAACGATTGGTGCAATTATTGATATGATAGAAGGAAATATTAGATTCCAATTTCCGTTAAGGAAAGGCGTGGAACAATATCCTAGGAAGAAAATTAAATTACCTTATGAATCTATTATGAGATCCACTTATGGATTGCATACCAAAGATGACAATACCTAGATCTATTCTTATTTTTATGTCTAGCTAGGGGCGTTAAACGATAGCGCTTGTTGGGAGGCAACCCAATTTTATTTTTGTTTCTTGTTTTTTGTTACTGTTTAGTAATAAATAATTAATCTAGCTTCTATTTAGATGTGGTTTTATGTTTTTAATTAATGTTTGTGCCAAGTAGAACCTTTGGGAAGACTTAGGGGAAGTCTTTGCGATCTTGCTGTAAAAAACAGAAACTTTAGCGCTCACGAGATTTGCTGACCATTTTTAATGGAGAGTGAGATTAGGTTGATTATTTTTTGAGATGATTAATAGACAAATTCCTCACGTCCACCAATTTATTTCAGAATTTTTGGGGTTACATAAGTATTCGAAACCTACAGATTACTACAGATTGTTCTGTTTTTGACAGATTCTGTTTTTCGTATGTTGTTTGCTTATTTTTGATGAATCTATGGCTTGTATCAGAGGGTATGAACCATAGAGAAGTTGGAATACAATAGGTTTAACACCAATATAAATAAATAATGAGTTCATTACAGAACCTTGAAGTGGTGGTTTGTTTTCTTATACTAACGGAGCTCATGAGATTTTCTGTTGAGTTTTGTGTTGTGAAGTTTTCAAGTTTTGGGTAAAGATTTGATGGATTTTGGAATAAGGAGTGGAAAGAGGCTAAGATTGGGGATGCCCAAGGCACCCCAAGGTAAAATTCAATGACAACCAAAAGCCTAAGCTTGGGGATGCCCCTGAAGGCATCCCCTCTTTCGTCTTCGTCTATCGGTAACTTTACTTGAGACTATATTTTTATTCACCACATGATATGTGTTTTGCTTGGAGCGTATTGTATGATTTGAGTCTTTGGTTTTTAGTTTACCACAATCATCCTTGCTGTACATACCTTTTGGAGAGACACACATGAATCGGAATTTATTAGAATACTCTATGTGCTTCACTTATATCTTTTGAGCTAGATAATTTTGCTCTAGTGCTTTGCTTATACCTTTTTAAGAGCATGGTGGTGGTTTTATTTTATAGAAATTATTAATCTCTCATGCTTCACTTATATTATTTTGAGAGTCTTTTAGAACAGCATGGTAATTTTCTTTGGCTATAAAATTAGACCTAATATGATAGGCATCCAAGATGGGTATAATAAAAACTTTCATAAAAAGTGCATCGAATGCTATGAGAAGTTTGATACTTGATGATTGTTTTGAGATATGAAGATGGTGATATTAGAGTCATGCTAGTTGAGTAGTTGTGAATTTGAGAAATACTTGTTCTAAAGTTTGTGATTCACGTAGCATGCACGTATGGCGAACCGTTATGTGATGAAGTCGGAGCATGATTTATTTATTGATTGTCTTCCTTATGAGTGGCGGTCGGGGGCGAGCGATGATCTTTTCCTAGCAATCTATCCCTCTAGGAGCATGCGCGTAGTACTTTGTTTTGATAACTAATAGATTTTTGCAATAAGTATGTGAGTTCTTTATGACTAATGTTGAGTCCATGGATTATACGCACTCTCGCCCTTCCACCATTGCTAGCCTCTCTAATATCGCGCACCTTTCGCCGGTATCATACACCCACCATATACCTTCCTCAAAACAGCCACCATACCTACCTATTATGGCATTTTCATAGCCATTTCGAGATATATTGCCATGCAACTTACCACTATTCCGATTGTTATGACACGTTACATCATTGTCGTATTGCTTTGCATGATCATGTAGTTGACATCGTATTTGTGGCAAAGCCACCTTTATAATTCTTTCATACATGTCACTCTTGATTCATTGCACATCCCGGTACACCGCCGGAGGCATTCACATAGAGTCATATTTTGTTCTAGTATCGAGTTGTAATTTTTGAGTTGTAAGTAAATAAAAGTGTGATGATCATCATTGCTAGAGCATTGTCCCAAGTGAGGAAAGGATGATGGAGACTATGATTCCCCCACAAGTCGGGATGAGACTCCGGACAAAAAAAGAGAAAAAAGAGGCCATAAAAAGAGAAGGCCCAAATAAAAAATAAAGAAATAAAAAATGAGAGAAAAAGAGAGAAGGGACAATGTTACTATCCTTTTACCACACTCGTGCTTCAAATTAGTACCATGATCTTCATGATAGAGAGTCTCCTATGTTGTCACTTTCATATACTAGTGGGAATTTTACATTATAGAACTTGGCTTGTATATTCCAATGGTGAGCTTCCTCAAAATGCCCTAGGTCTTCGTGAGCAAGCAAGTTGGATGCACACCCACTTAGTTTCTTTTGTTGAGCTTTCATACACTTATAGCTCTAGTGCATCCGTTGCATGGCAATCCATACTCGCTCACATTGATATCTATTGATGGGCATCTCCATAGCCCGTTGATATGCCTAGTTGATGTGGGACTATCTTCTTCTTTTTTGTCTTCTCCACAACCACCATTCTATTCCACATATAGTGCTATGTCCATGGCTCACGCTCATATATTGTATGAAGGTTGAAAAAGTTTGAGAACATCAAAAGTATGAAACAATTGCTTGTCTTGTCATCGGGGTTGTGCATTGAAAGTGCGTTACATCGACTAGAGGGGGGTGAATAGGCGATTTTTATGAAATTCTTCACTGAGGAATTTGCCGGTGAGGAAATTCCTTAGCGAAGAACTACTAGCAGCGGAATGAGTACTCAAAGTAAACATAACAGAATACAAGCATAGTCATCATGATGAAATGAAGACAGGCACAGAGTACAGGAAGCGTAAGCACAGGATAACACAGGATGAAGACAAACAGACTGAAGAAATTGAACTGAGGAAATTGAGAAAGTCTTCAGTCAAAGTCTTCAAACACAGATATGAACAAGCACACAACACAGTTATGAGGAAATGAAAGAGTTGAGGAATTGGAACCAGTAAGCTTGGTGAAGACAATGATTTGGTAGACCAGTTCCAACTGCTGTCTCAGTTGTACGTCTGGTTGGAGCGGCTGAGTATTTAAACTCGAGGACACACAGTCCCGGACACCCAGTCCTGAACACGCAGCTCAGGACACCCAGTCCTCACCGTATTCTCCTTGAACTAAGGTCACACAGACCTCGTCCAATCACTCGTGGTAAGTCTTCAGGTCACTTCCGAACCTTCACAAACTTGGTCACTCGGCGATCCACAATTCCTCCTGGATGCTCTAGACCATGATGCCTAACCATCTGGAAGAAGCACAGTCTTCAAAGGTAACAAGCGTCGGATCCATGCATGATCAATCTCTTCAGTGATGCTCAATCACTTGGGGTTTGTAGGTGTTTGGGTTTTGGGTTTTTTCCTCACTTGATGATTTTCGCTCAAAGTCCTCGGAGGATGGGTTGCTCTCAAATGACAAGTGTCAGTTTCTCTCGGAGCAGCCAACCAACTAGTGGTTGTAGGGGGGAATATTTATAGCCTAGGGAGCAGCCCGACATGATAAGACATAAATGCCCTTCAAAGATATGACCATTAGGTGGATAGATATTTTGGGACAGCTGGCGCATAGCACAGCAACGGTCGGAATTTTGAGTAGCAAAATCCTCAGGGCTATCATGTTCCTCACTGTGTAGGAAATCCGCACTGGCGAATTCCTAACTCCTTAGTCAGAAAAAATTCCTCAGAAACCAAAAGAACTTCGTCTCTGTCACTGAAGAAAATGACTGAATTGTATGAGATTTCCAATGGCTTCACTTGAAGGGATTGGTAGGTGTAGGATTTTGAGTTGAGCATCACATGGAAATTTTTCCTTAGTATTTCCTCGACCCCCTTTAACAGTACGGTGTTTCCTATGACTCAAGAAAGAGAAAATGAAACTACGAAAACAAAAGTCTTCACGCTTCATGTTCCTCGAATGAATACCAAGTCTTCACAGTCACACCAATTTCTTCACTTTCAAAGTCTTCAGAAAGTCTTCAGAGATCCAAAGTCTTCAGTCGAAGAACTTCATTTTTAGGGGTCGACTTTCTCTGTAAATATCAAACTCCTCATGGACTTATAAACCTGTGTACACTCACAAACGCATTAGTCCCTTAAACTATAAGTCTTCAATACACCAAAATCACTAAGGGCCACTAGATGCACTTACAATCTCCCCCTTTTTGGTGATTGATGACAATATAGGTTAAGTTTTCAACGGGGATAAACATATGAAGTGTAACTACTGATATTGAGGAATTTGATTGCAAGATATAGAAGAACTCCCCCTGAAGATGTGCATAGTGAGGAATTTGCTTTTGAAGCAATGCACACTTGAAGAGTTGAATCATGGAGATCTCCCCCTATATCTTGTAATTCATACACGCATTTGACATATAACAGTGAAGAATTTGAAATGCATGATGAAATATGGTGACTGGTGTAATTCAGCATGCGTGCAATAATATTAACGAGGAATAAGCATGCAGAAAAATGTATCAAGAGTATCAGAGCACCATCGGGTTTAAGATTACAACTTGATCCAATAAAGTCTCAGAAGAACGAGAGTTGTAACTTAACAAAAAAATGCCCATATAGAAAGACCCACTTGAAGACTAACTCAAAATTCTCCCCCTTTGTCATCAAATGACCAAAAGGATCGAATATGAGGACTAACGCCCCTGAAGAAATTCAAGTTGATGGAGGAGCGCCAGCATTGTTGGGGTTGTTTGTTGTAGTAGGGCCTGCCGCAGTGTCGTCCAAGTCTTCATGTTCATCAATGTCGCGCGATGAAGAATATGAGCTGGCCACCAGAGAAGGAACCTTGACCTTCTTGAATTTCTTCGGTGGAGGTGCAGACCAGTCAAAATCTTCTTTGAGACACATTTTCTTCAGATCGTCTTCACCATACAGATGTGACAGGATTGCCTAGGTGCGACCGAAGACTTGATGGAGGTAGTAATGGTTTTTCTTCACTGCATTGTGTGTAGCAGTCATGTTGTGAAGAAGTGAACCAAACTGACGCTTAACCCATTTGTGATTTTGATCCACCTTCTAGTGAAGACTAAGCAGAAGTTCACGGTCAGTCATCACATGCGGAGCAGTGGCTTGAGGAGTGGACTTGGGTGCATTGGCAGAGTCATGTGTGGCAGAGTCATCATTAGTGGAATAAGATGTAGGTTTGCGAAACTGACCATCCAATGGACGAATGCCTTCATCTATTATAGCTGGTGCCTTGCCCTTTCCATCAACTGAGGAATATGTCTGCTTGAGGACTTCAATTGGGGGCAAGTAGCTGAGATGATTCTGGAAATCAGCTTTGTAGTTGAGTGAAGACCTTGTCCTGAGGAATCTCATAATCCAAGGTGCATAAGGCTTCATCTCAAACGGAGACAATGCAACATTTGCCATAGTCCTCATGAAGAAATCGTGATAATTGACAGGAATGCCATGAACAATGTTGAATACCAGATTCTTCATGATGCCAACAATTTCCTCATCAGATGAGTCGTGGCCTTTTATAGAACTGATTGTCCTCGTAAGAATACGATAGACAGTTCTGGGCACGTACAGCAATTCCTTCACGAGGAATTTGGTTCCTGGTGCTTGACCTGGCTTCAAAGGTTTCATCAGCACCTGCATGTAATGATGTGTGAGCTCAGGTTCACTGTAGATGCAGCGAGCTTCTTCAAGGGGAGGACTGAGTGGTAGAGCACGAAGCAATTCAGAGGCTGGTGCGGTGTAGTGAGTGTTTTCAGACATCCAGTCCAGCACCCATGAATTCACATCTTCAGCATCTCCAGTGATGTGCAGCGTTGCATAGAATTGAAGAATCAGTTCTTCATTCCAATCGCGGATGTCAGAGCAAAAGGTTAGCAGTCCAGCATCGTGAAGAACAGTGAGGACTGGTGCGACGCACGGCAGAGATTCCATATCCACATGAGGAATATGCTCATGGTAGAAGATTTTCTCCTTGTTGAACAGCACTGAGGAATAGAAATTGGCTTGACTAGCAGTCCAGAAACGCCTCTTCCTAATGCGAGCAGAGTTATATGGGTTGTAATCTTCGAAGAATACATGCTCGCCGAAGAAATCATCAGCCTTGAACTTTTGCTTGCGTGAGAATGGATCCTTTGGCTTCGGCAGAGGAGTGTCAGTGAGTTGCATCACGACCTCAGGAATCTCAATCACAGGTTCTTCAGGCTGAGGAATTTTTGGTTCCTCCTCAGTGGCAGTCTGCGTCATTGGTTGTTCAGCAGAAGCAGGTTCTTCAGCGCTAGTGGCTGGAATTTCCTCATGGAAAGATGCAGTGGGATGAGTTTCTTCAGAGCCCATTTGAATAGTTGGTGCAGGGGACTGAGGTATTTGCTGCAGCGGTGTGAACATTGGAGAGTTTGGATGCTGACTTTCCTAGAATTCATCACTGATTACGGGTGTGGAGCAGCCAACGTCCACATCTTCATCTTCCATTTCTTCAACGCCAGCCTCTTCAGCTGTGAACTGAGGCATGGGCGAGGAGATGACAGGTGTTGAAGAGATCGCATCCACTTCAATTTCTTCATCAATCTGCTCTAACGAAGCAGCAGAAGGAGTTTCTTCATCTGATCCGCTAGGGATCTCATATTCTTCACCAAAAGGAACAAGGTCCTTTGATGGCCTGGTTGAGATGGGAACAACATCAATGGGATTTGCAAATGAACTTGTCATAGGCTTCATTTTCTTCGGAGCTGAAGAATCTGAAGCAGCTGATGCTTTCCTTTTATTCACTGCAGCACGCTCTGCAACCTTGATCTTCTTCACATCTGATGCAGATGGAAGGATTGGAGTTGAAGTTGGCGCAGGAGCAGCTGAGGAATTTGGTTGATTTTCTTCAGGCACAACTGATGCAGTTGCCCTGATTTCTTCGTTTTCTTCAGGTGCACCACTAGTGGGTGCCCTGGCAATTTTTTCAGCGGCTGGAATGCAGTTATCAGCCCTGGAACTCACATTTTCTTCAGTAGCCTGATTGTCATCAGTGGTGCTGGCATTTTCTTCAGTAGGCTGAGCAGATGCTTCAGCCTGAGGAATTTCCTGTTGCGTTGGGGCTGCAACATTGGAGGTGAACTGTTCTGCGATCTTTACAAATCTGACTTTGGCTCCCAGCGAGTCAGCATAATAGTGATCAAATTCATCACTCAGTTTCTTGATTTCAGATTGGAGAGCAACAAGTTCTTCAGGTGAAAGCTTCAGAACGTTTTGCTTCAAAAAGCGCTCTTTCTTGTACTGCGCTTTCTTCACTCTCCTCCCCTGTTCAAATTTCCATTTCTCTTCTTGTATGAAGTGAGTCAGCATGTGACTTTGACCAGGAGTCAGTTTGAAATCGGGCAAGGGGGTGTTGGGGTCCTTGTGCCAAACATCAATGTATTCGAGGATCAACTTGGGATCCAAAAGCAATGGCACATTTGTTCCCTTGGCTCTAGCGGCCCTGACTTGCCTATCTCTAATGATTTCTGCAAGTTCATCATCATCAGCTTCGTCTTCTTCAGACGGCACTTGGAAAGCGACTTGTTTCTTCTGAGGACTTGGGCGAGGACCTCGTCTAGCAGTGGCCTTTGTCTTCAGCAGTGAGGGACCAGCTGAGGAACTAGTTGAGACACCTGAGGCAATGGAGATGCCTGCAGTTCTTTGGCACGAGGCGAGATGCACAGGTGCTGAGGATTTAGTCAGAATAGCTGAGGGCTTTGGCGGAGGAGCTGAGGACTTTGGAGGAACAAGAGCAGCATGAGGAATTGGCCATGAGGGCTTTGAGGATTCTGGCCGTGAGGGCATTGCTGAGGAACTTGGCCTTGAGGACATTGTTGGTGAAGCACTTGGCTTGCGCGCAGGCTTCTTTGACATAGCCTTCTTTGGCTTGACAGCAAAGGCCTCAGCAGAGGCAGCAGCAGTAGAGTCTTCATTAAATTTCCTCACTGCTTCTTTGGCTTGCTTAGCCAACTTGGCTTGGCGCTTGGCCCATTCATCAGGATAGTCCTCACCGCGCTTGAGGCTGGTGGGATCAGCTATTTGGCCAGGTGCCAATGGAGCTCTTGGGCAAGGAGGATTGAGTGTGAATTTCTTCATGTATTTTGGAGTTACATACCTGTACTCCCTCCATTCTCTTGCCCATCTCCTTTCTATCCTTTGTATGCGCACCTTGCGCTGATTTTTGTCCTCTTTTCCAAACTTGGCCTCATCGGGAGTGCAGTAATCTTTGTATATGTCCTCAGGGATTTCAAAGGCAGTCATGACCTCAGGCTTCTTTCCTCCTTTCTGTGGCTTCTTACCGTCAGCCATTTTCTTCAGTTGAGGAATTTGGACAATTGAATTCTCGGAAGAAGTATGCAACTTTTCTTCGCGGAACGCTGCAAATGAGTTAAGTTGATGAGAACCTAGTGATTCAGCAGCTGACATGTGTACCTGTGAACAGAGTATAGTTGCGAGGAATTTGGAGAGGTCATATGCGTTCTCAGAAGGTTTTGTAAAAAGAACAAGTTTGAGGAATTTGACCAGATGAGTCTTGAAGAATTTCACTAAGCATTCTTTGTCTTAGGTTCCAGAGATGTGTAGATTAAAAATCCACACATTTGAGGAATCTTGAAAAAAACATGGCTTAGAGAAACAAATCAAGAACAGATGACTTGTGAGGTGTTTAGTGTGTGAATCTATGAAGAAAAACACCTTTGAAGATTTTGAAGATAATCATTCGAATCAACGAGGGTAGTAAACGTAACTTTCAATTACCCTAGACAAATAACACGACAAACTGGAGTAAGGAGATGTGAAGTTCGTCTGTGCAGATCTTCCACACCCTAATTTGGCGGAGGAAGACGGCTACGGCGGCGGCGGAGTGAAGATTTCCGCGGTCGGTGCGAGTACGTCGGCGACGAGGTCGAGGCAGTGAAGCTCTTCCTCACCGGTGATGATGTAGTAGCGGCGGCACTAGGGTTTGAGAAGCTTGAGCTGGAGAGAGAGGTCGAGCGGAGTAAAAGAAGTGAGGAAGGGACGGAGGGGTATTTATAGACACGGAGAAAAACTGCTCGCCCGAAGAAATTGGACGAACATGCCCCTGACCCTTCTCATTCCCTTGACATGTGTCACCCACGTAGTGAGAGGTGGAGATCGTGTTAGATCGTGGGTGAGTGGATAAGTATAACGTGGGATGCGGAACAGTTTGAGCGGCAAAGCCAAAAATTTAGATAAGATAGGTTTTAAGGTTCCGTTCGCAATTTCTTCAGCCGACAAGGACACAGTGAAGATTTCGAACGA
Organism: Triticum monococcum; assembly: GCA_034509565.1. NCBI lineage: Eukaryota > Viridiplantae > Streptophyta > Magnoliopsida > Poales > Poaceae > Triticum > Triticum monococcum. The sequence continues at coordinate 554,868,157 of CM067841.1, read as the reverse complement.
GTTTCAAATAGAACGCACATGAAGAATTTGTGAACAGATTGGGTTGAGTATAGCTAGAGGGGAAGGGTCCAATCACATTCACTTAGCAGAAAAACCAACTTGAAGAATTAGAAATAAGTGAATGCTGTAGAGGACATAAACTTATATATATAGTCAATGAAGAAAAACGACGGGAGCAGTGAAGACAATGCAAAGTTGAAGAATATGAATAATTGAGGAATTTCAACTTTTGGTGGTGGCGTGACCCACTGTATAAGAATGATGATTTCAGACACCGCGTACAATTATCGTAGGGTTCTGAGAATCAAATTCTTTGTTAATTTCTTCACACTAAGAGTGTTATTCTTCATTGATTGAAGAAAAACGTTTCTTCATGTGTTGCACATCTAAGTCATCAATTTTGCATAAGTGTTAGGATGAGTGTCCTTTTCAAAGAACATTCGAAGATTCTAGGATATTTAGCTCACACCGCAACTTGCTAAATCTCTTCTCATCCGGGAGCTTTGTGAAGATATCGGCTAGCTGTTCTTCAGTCTTCACATGCTCAATAGAAATGTCGCCCTTCAACACATGATCATGAAGAAAATGATGACGAATCTGAATGTGCTTTGTCTTCGAGTGCTGAACTAGGTTGTGAGCAATCTTGATGGCATTCTCATTGTCACAGAAGAGAGGCACATTCTTCATGTTGACGCCGTAGTCCTTGAGAGTTTGCTTCATCCATAGCAATTGAGCACAGCAAGAACTAGCGGCAATGTACTCAGCTTCTGCAGTAGATAGTGATACGCAGTTCTGTTTCTTCGAGGACCAACGGACCAAAGATCGTCCGAGGAAATGACATGTACCAGATGTTGACTTGCGGTCCACACGATCACCAGCATAGTCAGAGTGAGAATATCCAATGAGATCAAAAGCCGAGCCCTTGGGGTACCATAATCCAAGTGTTGGTGTGTGAGCTAGATATCGAAGAATATGCTTCACAGCCTTATGGTGTGATTCCTTCGGTGTAGCTTGAAATCGGGCACACATGCAAACACTAAGCATTATATCTGGCCTAGATGCACATAAGTACAATAAAGAACCAATCATGGAGCGGTATACCTTATGATAGAAGTCAATACCATTTTCATCAGTGCACAGATGGCCATTTGTGGGCATAGGAATTTTGATGCCTTTGCAATCTTGCATGCCGAATTTCCTCAGTACATCCTTGAGGTATTTCTCCTTAGATATGAATATGTCATTGTGTTGTTGACGAATTTGAAGTCCTAAGAAGAATTTCATCTCTCCCATCATAGACATTTGATATTCTTCACTCATCATATAGGCAAATTCATCACTATAACGTTGGTCAGTACAGCCAAAGATAATATCATCAACATATATTTGGCACACAAACAATTCACCATCATAAGATTTAGTGAAAAGAGTAGGGTCGAGTGAACCGGGTTTGAAGCCTTTCGTCACGAGGAATTCCTTCAAAGTATCATACCATGCCCGTGGGGCCTGCTTGAGGCCATAGAGGGCCTTGTTGAGTCTGAAGACTTTGTCAGGATTCTTTGGATCTTCAAAACCTGTGTGTGGCCTTGAGCTACAAGCTGTGCCTTATTCCTCAGCACAAGGCCATTTTCATCTTGCTTGTTGTGGTAGATCCACTTTGTGTCGATGATATTGTACTTGCGAGGATCTGGACGTTTGACCAGTTCCCAAACATTGTTGAGCTCGAACTGATGTAATTCTTCTTGCATGGCCTGAATCCACTCAGGCTCCAGAAATGCTTCTTCTACCTTAGTGGGCTCTGTAATAGAGACAAAAGCATAGTGCCCACAAAAGTTAGATAAATGTGAAGCTTTTGAGCGTGTGAGAGGACCTGGCGCTTTGATGTCATTGATGATCTTTTCAACTTGCACTTCTTTTGCAATGCAAGGATGAGCTGGTTGCCATTGAAGAATTTGATCAGCATTCTCTTCAGCACCATTTTCTTTAGCATTTTCTTCAGGTGCATTAGCTCGATGTTCTTCATGTTCTGGAATGAATTCTTCAGCAGATTCTTTAGTAGGAATGACATCCTCGGTAGCCTTGAACTTGATAGTTTCCTCAGGTGCTGGTTCATCTATCACAGTAGGTAGGTGCTCTCTTTGCAAGCCATTAGTTTCATTGAACCGCACATCTACAGTTTCAACAACCTTGTGAAGAACGTTGTTGAAGACTTTGTAGGTGTGCGAGTCCTTTCCGTAACCAAGCATAAAACCTTCATGTGCTTTCGGTGCAAATTTTGAGTTGTGATGAGGATCTCTAATCCAACATTTAGCACCGAAGACTTTGAAATAACTTACATTGGGATTCTTATCAGTGAGGAGTTCATAGGCAGTTTTCTTGAAGAATTTGTGAAGATATACTCTGTTGATGATGTGGCACGTAGTATCAATTGCCTCAGTCCAGAACCGACGAGACGTTTTGTATTCATCAAGCATAGTGCGAGCCATCTCAGCAAGAGTCCTGTTCTTGCGCTCCACGACACCGTTCTGCTGAGGAGTATAAGGAGCAGATAACTCATGAGTAATACCAAGTTCATCAAGATAGTCATCGAGACCAGAATTCTTGAAATCAGTGCCATTGTCACTTCTGATGTGCTTGATCTTCACACCAAAGTTGGTTGAAGCCCTCGAGGAAAATCGCTTGAAGACTTCCTGCACTTCATGTTTGTAAGTAACAAGGTGTACCCATGTGTAACGAGAATAATCATCAACAATAACAAAGCCACATTGAGATGCTTCATTTGAAATAGCAGAATAATGATTAGGACCAAAGAGATCCATGTGAAGCAATTCAAATGGGCGAGTAGTGGTCATGACAGTCTTCGATGGATGCTTGGCCTTTGTCATCTTCCCAGCTTCACAGGCTCCACATAGGTGATCCTTGAGGAATTTGACATTCTCGATGCCAATGACATGCTTCTTCGCAAGCATGTGCAAATTCCTCATGCCTGCATGACCAAGTCGTCGATGCCAGAGCCAGCCTTCTGAAGCTTTTGCAAGTAAGCACATGGCTGGTTGTGATCTTGTAGAGAAATCAACAATATACAGGTCTCCTCTCCTGAAGCCTTCAAAGACTTTGGAATTGTCAGCTTCCATAACCACAACACAACGGTATTTGCCAAAGACAACAACCATATCAAGATCACAAAGCATTGAGACAGACATAAGGTTGTATCCTAAGGACTCAACAAGCATGACTTTGTCCATGTGTCGATCCTTTGTGATCGCAACCTTACCTAGACCCAATACCTGACTTTTGCCTTTGTCAGCAAAGATGATATGCTTCAGATGCGACGGAGATAATGGAGCATCCATCAATAGATTCTTGTCACCAGTCATGTGATTTGTACATCCACTATCGAGGACCCACTCAGTGGCTTTGGGTTGATCATCCTGCAGATGAATTAGTGCAAGTTACAAACTCATATAGTTCATCAGTAAAGAATATGACATCAATTCATCATATCAATTTCATCAAGCAAAATAACAGATAAAGCAATATGAGGACGTGAGAAATGAAAGTTCATTTCTTCATGATTAGCCTGCGTCCTATCAGGCATGCTTAGGTCTCCAGCAAACTCTTCAGACGATTACGTACGTCTGGAGACCTGACCCTGCAGAAGAGATTAGTTCTTTTTCTTCACCACCCACATCTGAAGGGGTGGCAAAGAGTTCATCATTCTGCGAGCTCCATACGAGAAGGATGGCATAGAAGCCAGTCCATTTCGTTTCACATAAGAGGGGTTAGAATAAGCATAAGAGTATGCAGAGAAATTCTTCGAGGACTTATGAACATAATGATTTGAAGAATAATGCACATATCCATAATCCTTAGATCTTCCTTGCGAAACAGACGAGTTAGCACGATGATGTTCATATGAGGACTTTGATCCTTTTGAGGAATTTGATCCATGTGAGGAGTTTAGTCCGTATGAAGAATGTGATCTAGGGTTCCAATTCTTCACAGGTGGCATCATGATGACATTCACCTGAAGATTTTCAAGGCATCTTTGGGAACCCAGATTTTCTTCATAGGGGAGCCGTTCCTGCAGTTAGTGCTAACATATCTAGCAAATACTTCACCATTCTGATTTTTGAATAGTTTATAGTTGGAGTCAAATGACTCATCATCAGAATGAGGAGATTCACATGCAAATCCAGATAAGTTAGATGGATCAACTGGAGGTCCCTTCGCAGCAACCCGTGTAGTTTTGGGGCACTACTCAGGCTTCCAATATGTACCATCAGCATTGAGTTTCCTCTCAAAGGCAATACCCTCTTTCCTAGGGTTCCTGTTGAGGATCTGCTTTTTAAGCACATCCCAAAGAGTCTGATGCCCTTTGAGGCTTTTGTACATGCCTGTCATGTACAATTCCTTCAGCCCTGCATCATCAGTGATACTAGCAATGTCCTCAGATGAGGTATTAGTGATAGCAGAGGCATCTGAAGAATTTGAACCATTAGCAGCATTTGAACATTCAGGTGAAGAATTAGCAGATTCACGTTCAATGCATTTCAAACATGGAGGAACAAATTCTTCCTGAGAAGCGCCGATTTGTTGAGCAAGTAATGAATCGCGCTCCTTCTGAAGATCTTCATAACTCACTCTTAGCTTCTCAAGGTCTTGCTTTCTTTGAAGAAATTCATAAGAAAGCTTCTCATGATCTGATAAGAGAGTGTTATGATGACTTTGAAGTTTTTCAAGCTTGGACTGAAGTCTCTGAAGATTTTCAGTCAAAGTTTCAGTGCGATTCATTTCTTCACCCAACATACCATCACTTTTGTCTAGCATGTTTCGAACCTTTTCTAAAGCCCTTTGTTGTTTTACAGCAATCTTAGCAAGTTTAGAATAGCTGGGCTTAAGGTTTTCATCAGATTCATTCTCACTTGATTCAGAGGAGGTATATTTGAGTACCTTGGCACCCTTTGCCATGAAGCAATAGGTGGGAGCGTAGTCATCATCCCCTTCATCAGCTTTGTTGGTGAGGTCATTTTCTTTAGTGTTGAAGATAGACTTGTTGACGAATGCAGTAGCGAGAGCTAGGCTCGTCACTCCGGATTCGGACTCCTCAGATGACTCCTCTTCCTCATTTTCTTCAGATTCAGCCTCAGACTCCATTTCCTTGTCAATGAATGCCCTAGCCTTCTTGGAGCTGCTCTTCTTGTGATTTGAAGACTTTGAGGATTTTGATGATGAAGATTTTGTGGATTTCTTCTTTTTCTTCGCATCATCAGAACTGTAATCCTTGTATTTCTTCTTCTTTGATTCCTTTTCCTAGTGAGGACAATCTTGAATGAAATGTCCAGGTTTCTTGCATTTGTGGCAGAGCCTCCTCTTGTAGTCACTAGATGAGGAATCACTGCTCCTTGAGGGTCTTCCAAGGCGACCACGTCTTGAGAACTTTTGGAACTTCTTCACAAGCAGAGCCAGATCATGGCTTAGTTCTTCAGGATCACCAAGGATGCTACCAGAGTCTTCATCTTCGGACTCAGATACTGCCTTGGCCTTCAGCGCACGTGTTCTGCCATAGCTTGAACCATAGAGATCTCTCTTTTCAGCAAGTTGGAACTCATGAGTATTTAGCCTTTCGAGAATATCAGCGGGATCAAGTGACTTGTAATCAGCACGTTCTTGTATCATCAATGCCAGAGTGTCAAATGAGGAATCAAGCGATCTCAGCAATTTCTTCACCACCTCATGATCGGTGATGTCAGTGGCACCAAGTGCTTGAAGCTCATTTGAGATGTCAGTGAGGCGATCGAAGGTTTGTTGAACATTTTCATTGTCGAGTATTTTGAAGCGGTTGAAGAGATTGCGAAGAACATCAACTCGAGAGTCACGCTGAGTTGAGACTCCTTCATTCACTTTGGACAACCTATCCCAGATAAGCTTCGCTGTCTCCAAAGCACTCACTCTGCCATACTGTCCTTTGCTCAGATGGCCACATATGATATTCTTCGCTTGAGGGTCGAGTTGCTTGAATCTCTTCACATCAGCAGCATTCAGAGAAGGTGTAACTGAGGGAACACCATTTTCCACAACATACCAGAGATCGTTATCAATTGCTTCAAGATGCATTCGCATCTTATTCTTCCAATAGGGGTAGTCCGTCCCATCAAAGGTAGGACACCCAACAGAGACCTTGATCATACCTGCAGTTGGCATAACTAAAACTCCAGGCGGTTAAACCAAAATCACACAGAACAAGGGAGTACCTTGCTCTGATACCAATTGAAAGTGCGTTATATCGACTAGAGGGGGGTGAATAGGCGATTTTTATGAAATTCTTCACCGAGGAATTTGCCGGTGAGGAAATTCCTTAGCGAAGAACTACTAGCAGTGGATGAGTACTCAAAAGTAAACATAACACAATACAAGCATAGTCATCATGATGAAATGAAGACAGGCATAGAGTACAGGAAGCGTAAGCATAGTATAACACAGGATGAAGACAAACAGACTGAAGAAATTGAACTGAGGAAATTGAGAAAGTCTTCAGTCAAAGTCTTCAAACACAAATATGAACAAGCACACAACACAGTAATGAGGAAATGAAAGAGTTGAGGAATTGGAACCAGTAAGCTTGGTGAAGACAATGATTTGGTAGACCAGTTCCAACTGCTGTCTCAGTTGTACGTCTGGTTGGAGCGGCTGAGTATTTAAACTCGAGGACACATAGTCTCGGACACCCAGTCCTGAACACGCAGCTCAGGACACCCAGTCCTCACCGTATTCTCCTTGAACTAAGGTCACACAGACCTCGTCCAATCACTCGTGGTAAGTCTTCAGGTGACTTCCGAACCTTCACAAACTTGGTCACTCGGTGATCCACAATTCCTCCTGGATGCTCTAGACCATGACGCCTAACCGTCTGGAAGAAGCACAGTCTTCAAAGGTAACAAGCATCGGATCCACGCAGGATCAATCTCTTCAGTGATGCTCAATCACTTGGGGTTTGTAGGTGTTTGGGTTTTGGGTTTTTTCCTCACTTGATGATTTTCGCTCAAAGTCCTCGGAGGATGGGTTGCTCTCAAATGACAAGAGTCAGTTTCTCTCGGAGCAGCCAACCAACTAGTGGTTGTAGGGGGCGGCTATTTATAGCCTAGGGAGCAGCCCGACATGATAAGACATAAATGCCCTTCAATGATATGACCGTTAGGTGGATAGATATTTTGGGACAGCTGGCGCATAGCATAGAAACGGTCGGAACTTTGAGTAGCAAAATCCTCAGGGCTATCATGTTCCTCGCTGTGTAGGAAATCCGCACTGGCGAATTACTAACTCCTGAGTCAAAACAAATTCCTCAGAGACCAGAAGAACTTCGTCTCTGTCACTGAAGAAATTGACTGAACTATATGAGATTTCCAATGGCTTCACTCGAAGGGATTGGTAGGTGTAGGATTTTGAGTTGAGCATCACATGGAAAGTTTTCCTTAGTATTTCCTCGACCGCCTTTTAACAGTACGGTGTTTCCTATGACTCAAGAAAGATAAAATGAAACTACAAAAACAAAAGTCTTCACGCTTCATGTTCCTCGAATGAATACCAAGTCTTCACGGTCACACCAATTTCTTCACTTTCAAAGTCTTCAGAAAGTCTTCAGAGATCCAAAGTCTTCAGTCAAAGAACTTCATTTTTAGGGGTTGACTTTCTCTGTAAATATCAAACTCCTCATAGACTTATAAACCTGTGTACACTGACAAACGCATTAGTCCCTTAACCTATAAGTCTTCAATACACCAAAATCACTAAGGGGCACTAGATGCACTTACATGCATGATTAAATACTTTGTGTGATGAAGATAGAGCATAGCCAGACTATGATTTTGTAGGGATAACTTTCTTTGGCCATGTTATTTTGAGAAGACATGATTGCTTTGTTAGTATGCTTGAAGTATTATTATTTCTATGTCAATATTAAAATTTTATCTTGAATCTTTTAGATCTGAACATTCGTGCCACAATAAAGAAAATTACATTGAGAATTATGCTAGGTAGCATTCCACCTCAAAAAATTTGTTTTTATCATTTACCTACTCGAGGACGAGCAGGAATTAAGCTTGGGGATGCTTGATACGTCTCCAACGTATCTATAATTTTTTATTGTTCCATGCTATTATATTATCTGTTTTGGATGTTTAATGGGCTTTAATATACCTTTTTATATTATTTTTGGGACTAACCTACTAGCCAAAGGCCCAATGCAAATTGTTGTTTTTTTTTCCTATTTCAGTGTTTCGCAGAAAAGGAATACCAAACGGAATCCAAACGGAATGAAACCTTCGGGGGAGTTATTTTTGGAACAAACGCAATCCAGTAGACTTGGAGTGGACGTCAACGAAACAACGAGCGGCCACAAGGCAGGAGGGCGCGCCCAGGGGGGTAGGCGCGCCCCCACCCTCATGGGCCCCTCGTGGCTCTGCTGACCTACTTCTTTCGCCTATATATACTCATATATCCCGAAAACATCTGAGAGCACCACGAAACCCTATTTCCACTGCCGCAACCTTCTGTACCCGTGAGATCCCATCTTGGGGCCTTTTTCGGCGCTCCACCGGAGGGGGAATCGATCACGGAGGGCTTCTACATCATCACCATAGCCTCTCCGATGATGTGTGAGTAGTTTACCACAGACCTTCGGGTCTTGTCGTGGAATTGTCACGGCAGATGTCCTAGTGTGAGGACTTAGTCATGGAGCCATCGCAATGAGGTAACTTAAAGGGGTTAATCAGGACAAAGGACACAAGGAGTTTATACTGGTTCGGCCCCTTACGATGAAGGTAAAAGCCTAATCCAGTTTGAGGTGGTATTGCTAGGGTTTCGATGAGCAGGGAGCAAATACGCTTAACCTAGCTCTCGATCTGTTGTTTCTTGTCCTAAGCCGCCGCTGGGTCGTCCCCTTATATACATGGGTTGACGCCCTACGGCCTACAGAGTCCCGGCCGGCTCATACAATGTATCCGGCTTGGTGACCTTTCTTACATACCTTACAATACAAGTTTACATACATGGCGGTTTATATCCGTGGGCCTTAAGCCGCCTTCGGGTTTGGGCCTTCTACCAAGCCTACCTATGAACCGCTATTGTTAATATGCTCTTGGGCTCCATAGAGATGAATTGTCATAGGGATGACCCGGACCCTCCTGGGCGGGTCATACCTAATAGTCATATCCCCAACATTAGGCCCCAGGTTGATTTGAATTTGTTCATGTCAATCTTCAACACTTAGAAAAATCCTTCCTCCTCTTACTGTGAAATATTGTAACCCGCCATGACGTCGTGTCCAAAAGTTGCGATAACCCACCATGACGTCATCTGCAATTAATGCTACACAAAATCCAAATCTTAATAAATCTCTTTCTTTACTGACCCTCCGAAAATCGAGGCGCCCGTGCCGTCACATATCCATTTAACTGTTCCTCGATTCTCACGCCTACCGTTTGCACTTCCTAGTCTATAAATATAACCACAGAGTCAGCTTTCATTCTTCTCTTTCTCCTTCTTGCTTTCTTCCTCCTCACGACGCACCGACCCGCACGAGCTCCACCGCCGTCAACCTTCATCTCTGACCTTAACTCCGGCCGCTGCATCACCGTGAACAGACCAGAAAACCGCGGTGCCACCCCGCTGCCCTAACAGCATCAATAAGCCATCTTTTCTTTCGCCATAGATCTGCCATTAGGTTTCGTCGGTGTTCGTCGCCGCCCTTCTTTCTCTTTCTTTAGATCCATGGATTATATTCGAAAACCACATAAATCTTGCACGGTAGTAGTTTTAGCGCATGTTTCTGATACTAGAATATATCCTCATCGCGACAGATCTTCCTTAGGGCACCTCTGCTTTTCCACTGTCACCTCTGTAGGTTTCAAATTTATTCCCTTTTTTGAACAACGATAGATCCAAATTTATAGCCTCAATCCATGGAACCTGTTTGTTCGAATACTTAGCAAATTTTACTCTTGGTAGATCTTGAATGCCTTTAGTCATGGCGGCTTATTCTGCCAACTTATCGTTACTTCATATATCATTAGCCCTCGCTTAAGCCACCATTCTGAACATGCACTGCAATTGTTAACTTGTAATCCCACCAACTAACTTGAGCCGGCACATTATTCCTTTCTTTAGGTTGTCCTTTCACCATGCCGCAAAAGACAATTACGACCTCTTACTGGGTTCCATCCATCGTCACTGAGAGCACCTTGAAAGATTTTGTCACCGTTGGATATTTGCCAGAGAAGAGTGTCATGCATTACCGTGCTCCTAACCCGGGCGAAGAGAGACCTCAGCCAAAGGACGGTGAAGTTATTGTCTTTACTGATCATATGAACCGGGACTTCTCGCCGCCCGCCTCTAAGTTCTTTAGGGATGTTCTGCACTTCTTCAAACTCCATCCGCAAGACATTGGACCCAACTCTATATCAAACATCTGTAACTTTCAAGTTTTCTGTGAGGTATACCTTCAAGAAGAGCCTAGTGTTGAGCTTTTCAAGGAATACTTCTACCTGAACCGGCAGAATAAGTTCACAAATGGGCCCAGCTTGGAACTTGGCAGGATTTCAATTCAACGCAGACGAGATGCCATCTTCCCTCAAGTAGCTCTGCCAAGCCATCCCAAGGACTGGAATCAAACATGGTTCTACTGCAAAGATATCTCGTCGTCTAATGAAAATCCATTGCCGGGTTATTCTGCTGAGCATCTCGACTCAAGTTATCAACTCCTTGATAAACTTACCACCGCCGAACGCAAGAAACTTGTCCCTACAATCAGAAAAGCTCAAGCCTTGCTAGGAAACGGTTTAACCGGAGTCGACTTAATCTGCTGCTGGGTCGCATGGCGGATCATACCCTTAAGCCGCCGATCCGACTTGATGTGTACTTATACCGGAGGAACAGACGACCCCTTATGTCATAGCTCTCTGCGTCTGACTGAAGAGGGCATCGTTGAGACGGCAACCACGCTTGTAAGTAGCAAATTTGAAGACTGCAGCAAAGTGGGTTTGAATCCTTTTTCCAAGCTTAACCCGGCACCATAGGTAAGTCTTTTGATTTTTTTTCCTTACTTCATCACTTAAACATTGCATGAACTCAAAAGGCTAGGGCTATTGCATGAACTCAAACTTAACCCGGCGCCATAGGCTAAATCTGAACTCTGGAAAGCAAAATATGATCACGAAGCTGCCAAAAAGGCTAGGGCTATCGCGAAAGCCGCCAAAAAGACCAGCAAGAGATCTAGGAAGAAACCAAGCGCCTCTGATCTGCTTAAGCTGGACGATATATCTGAGTCGGAGGTAGCCCTCGACTCTCTTGGCTTTCTTTTCAACCACCTTATTGACACTAAATTTTGCCAGGATGACACAGGCGCCAGCCAAGCAGTTGAAGAAGAGGTAACTATTACTTCCTCCGACTCAAAACCTTTACCAAGGCAGAAACTTTGGCGGGTAACCCGGAAAGTAAGGTTTTCACACCCCTTGGCTTATTTAGATCCTCATTTTCTTTTGAAACGACGGCAACATGAGAGCCGCCGCCAGACCCGGACCAGCGGAGGTGAAGATTTATCCTCCGGTTTACCAAACACTCCTCGAAAATGCCAAAATGAGGTTCTTTTCAACCATAACTCTTTTATTTACCGGCGGGTTTCTTTCATTAACCACTCAACTCCTTTGATTCCATTTATGCAGGAGATTTCTCATTCTTCTTCTGGCGACTCATCGCAGACTCAATTGCCGGCTTTCAAGACTGCCCCTGGGTAAGAATAATTATCTCTCTTCTATACCTTTATATCTTCATAAGTACGTTGACTTGTCCAAATTCCTTTTAGCGGTCAAGCAAATCCCAACAAGAAAGCGAAGGTGACAAAGACGGCCGAGGATCCGAAATTCGCTGAACCGGACCAGCCAACCTTTGTACCAGAACACCCTGAACAACCAGAAGATTCCGCTCCCAATGCTCAACCTGAGATACCTGAGCCGTTTGTTGATGAAACCACTATTGATCCACCAACTACTGAACCGTCAAGCTCAGTTAACCCGCCAGAGACTCATGGTGACGACGTTTTAATCACTGGCACCGGATTTACTGAACCAGAAAATCCAACTGTACTAGCGAGACATTCTGCCAAACAAGAAGTCACAGAAAGACGGAAAGTGAGGTTCGATGTCTCCCACTATGCTCAATTGAGTAATAGTGAAGTATTATCTGGTTATCTTAGTCAAGTACACTCCAGCCATGACTTAGAAATCGAGATGGTCAAACAGATGCACCAGAAGTATGAGGTACGTTCTCCAGCTTATATAAGTTATATATCTTGCCAGCCCCCAAGTCTTCTGATTATGATAGGATTGCATGATCTGTAGACTTAAAAAAACTTACAAGCTTCTATCCTAGACTCCCTCCAAGTCTGGTTTAGAACTAAACTGGATGCTGATAGTAGCATAATTTTGCATTATAGTCCCCAAGGGCCGGTTTAATCAGTATGAATGAGCCGGTCCTATTGATCACGATAAAAGAACTGAACTAAACTGTATAGCCCCCATGAGTCGGCTGAGACTATTGATAGCTCACCTGGCTCATCTTTCGGAAGAGACAAGCAATATGCATTAGCCCCCAAGTGCCAAGTGTTGTTGCTTGCAAAGCACTTGGGACTTTAGAAAAGCCATTTCCTTTGAAAAAGTTGCGTTGACAGACATTAGCCCCCAAGTGCCAAGTGTTTTTGCTTGCAAAGTGCTTGGGACTTAAATGTTGTAATCCGCCTTGAAATATGTTGATAAACTTGTGTTGTATGCAGGTTGCTACTGCTGAACTAGAGTCTCAACTGAACGATGCTAAGATTCGGCTGGCGGTAAAGAAAATGAGACCCAGAAGGCAGAATCAAAATTCCAGTTCAGTGTGTCTGAGTCAGAAAAATTGAAGACCAGTTTTGATGAGGACAAAAAGGCTTGGGTTGAAGAGAAAACTGCCTTGATATAGCGTGCTGAGAAGGCAGAGGCGGCTCTTGAAGAAGCTACCACTAAACTCACCGGTTTAAAACACCATGTGTCTCAGATGGTTTCTGCTATCTTCGGTAAGTCCCCTTGCTATTCGCCCAAAGTAAGTATTTGTCGTCATAATGTAAGCCGCCACTTAACCAATTGTTTGAATTTTTTCAGGTCCCAGGAGCAGTAATCTCAGCCAAGACACACTGGTGAAGCTCAAGGTAGTTTATACGCTTGTTGAGCAATTATACACTGGAGCTCAGCGGACTCTCGCTACTATCTCCCCAACGAATCAAGGGCCAAACTTGTTAAGTGATGTTTTGAAGAAATTGTCCATCTTGCCCACCAGGTTTCAAGAAATCAAACGGTCTTGTGCTAGAGCCGGAGCTGTAACAGCCTTGAGCCGTGCCAAAGCATGGGTACCGGAACTAGACCCGGCAGATGTAGCTAGTGGGTACCCTAGTCTGAAGGAAGATGGAACCCCTTTTGACCAGCAAGACTTTTTCGCCTGTGTCAAAGAGATTCATCCACATGCAACAATCATCGCTGAAGAGGCCAATCTCACCAAGTACCAGTCGGCTTATGATGTTGATAATCAAAAGATGCAGACTCCTTCGTATAAAGTGATGGATTTAATTCCGCCAATTCATAAGCACACTTTCGCCCCTAATATTGACCCGTTTGATCTGATTGACGACAAAGCAGAATTCGTCACCTTGCGTGGCTTTGACTGGTCCAAACCCAACTTCCAGATGATGGAGGAGGAAGACGAACCGGCAAGGGATGAATCGCAACCTTCAAGCTAGCCAGACCAAGATTCATGACCCGGGGCCAGTTTATCATCTGCTTTTTGCAAGACTTAAAAACAATTATCCTTTTGGGCACCAAGCGCCTTGTAATAGGCTAGTTGTAAACTCTTATTCTTTTATACCATCGTGCATATTTTGCTGTGCATGACACTGTTCATCTGCCATGTTAAGATATGCCATGTATGCTTTATGATATTAGAAATTTTGAATCTGTTCCTGCATACAAGAGGTGAAAAGTGTCCTGGCGGTTTACCGCTGGACGGGTTATAATGCCCGATATAAACCATAGGAAACTATCACAGTTTATAACCAAGGCTAAACTGAATAATAACCATATATGATTGAAAATATGTCATACCTGTGATATTTGATCACACTGTTGGTTTACCAAGCTAGTGCGGTAAGGGTGATAACCCAAAATTTTTAGCACTGGTAATTATTAGAGATTGCCAGTTTATAAAGAAAGCCGGGCCGGGTTAATAAACATTGGATATTATCTCATCTCATACTGGCGACTTATAGTCAAAAGCCAAGCCGGGTTAATAAACACCAGATATTATCTCATACATGTGACTTATAATCAAAAGCCAGGCCGGGTTAATAAACACCGGTGAATTATAATCATAAAACTTTATAAGCCTTATCAAATAAACCTCAAAAGGAAAGAAACCGTCGAATAAAAAACAACAAAAAACGAGGCTTTTCATGGGCTGCCAGGCCAAAAAATGAGGCTTTTCATGGGCTGCTAGGACATTGAGTTAAACCTATATACAAACCTTATAAGATGGACCTCACATAACCAATCGTCGTTCTAACTTTGACAAGTTCAGTGTCTGCATAAGATTGACTTGTCAAACGTTCGGCGGGTCATTCCAGGATTACCTGGGCGGAGTGGCTTACTTAAAAAGGCAGGATAACCCGGGGTTTTAGGTGAATACACCTGGCTTCCAAGCCTTTCTTTTAAGCCTATTACAAGGGTTATAAAAACTCTTTGTTCTTTAGAACAAAAGAGCCCCCAAGCAATATTTTGAGCTGTGCTCAAGGGGCACCTATGTTTGAGTTGTGCTATTGCAACAGACTCTCTTTGGTCCCTTTAACCTGGGTAGCAAGCCCCCAAGTTTTTTTGATGTGTGGCCTATAAGCCGGATCAAAGGGTAATCATAACTTTGTTGTATAAAGCAGAAGCCCCCAAGTGACCAAAAAACTCGTTATTTAAAGGAAAAAACGACAGAGGCCCTGCTTTAACAGGGATGCCGGCTTTATTATATTGATCATAATATATGCATTGTCAAAGTATGTACATTAGAAGAGCCAGTGGCTCAAGTGTAATAAGGCCGAAGATGAGCAATATTCCACGGCCGACGGGTCTCTTCCTCCGACGTGCGTGAGTCCTTTTGGTCTCGAACATCGATAAGGTAATATGACCCGTTGTTTAGATTCTTGCTGACCACAAAGGGTCCTTCCCAAGGTGGGGATAACTTGTGCATATCAGTCTGATCCTGGATAAGCCGGAGCACCAGATCGCCTTCTTGGAAAGTTCTAGTTTTAACTCAGCGGCTGTGATAACGGCGCATATCCTACTGGTAAATCGCCGAACGAGCCGCAGCGATGTCACGCTCTTCATCCAACAGGTCAAGTGCTTCCTGACGTGCTTTTTCATTGTCAGCTTCAACATAAGCCACCACACGAGGTGAGTCATGACGGATCTCACTAGGGAGAACCGCTTCTTCTCCGTAAACCATGAAGAAAGGCGTGTATCCCGTAGATCTGTTAGGGGTGGTATTAATGCTCCATAACACGGAAGGGAACTCCTCCACGCAACAAACCGGCGTCCTCTGCAGGGGAACCATAAGCCGGGGCTTGATGCCTTTTCAAGATCTCTTGATTGGCTCTCTCAGCTTGACCATTAGATTGGGGGTGAGCCACTGACGACACATCAAGCCGGATATGCTCACGTTGACAAAATTCTTCCATAGCACCCTTAGAGAGATTAGTGCCATTGTCTGTTATGATGCTGTGTGGAAAGCCAAAACAGAAGATCACCTTCTCCATGAATTGAACCGTCGTTGCTGCATCCCACTTACTGACTGGTTGTGCCTCTACCAACTTAGTGAACTTATCAACCGCCACCAAAAGGTGGGTCTTCTTATCCTTGGATCTTTTGAAAGGTCCAACCATATCAAGCCCCCAAACTGTAAACAGCCAAGTAATTGGAATCATCCTCAATTCTTGAGCCGACACATGAGCTCGTCGTGAAAATTTCTGGCATACATCACACTGCTACCTCTTGAGCACTACGTTGGTTTTCCCCGAAGAGGAAGGGATGATGCAGCAAAGTAGCGTAAGTATTTCCCTCAGTTTTTGAGAACCAAGGTATCAATCCAGTAGGAGGCTACACGTGAGTCCCTCGTACCTGCATAAAGCAAATAGCTCCTCGCAACCAACGCGATAAGGGGTTGTCAATCCCTTCACGGTCACTTACGAGAGTGAGATCTGATACATATGATAAGATAATATTTTTGGTATTTTTATGATAAAGATGCAAAGTAAAATAAAAGCAAAGTAAAAAAGCAAAGGAAATAACTAAGTATTGGAAGATTAATATGATGAAGATAGACCCGGGGGCCATAGGTTTCACTAGTGGCTTCTCTCAAGAGCATAAGTATTTTACGGTAGGTGAACGAATTACTGTTGAGAAATTGACAGAATTGAGCATAGTTATGAGAATATCTAGGCATGATCATGTATATAGGCATCACGTCCGAGACAAGTAGACCGACTCCTGCCTGCATCTACTACTATTACTCCACTCATCGACCGCTATCCAGCATGCATCTAGAGTATTAAGTTCATGAAAACAGAGTAACGCCTTAAGAAAGATGACATGATGGAGAGGGATAAACTCATGCAATATGATGAAAACCCCATCTTGTTATCCTCGATGGCAACAATACAATATGTGCCTTGCTGCCCCTACTGTCACTGGGAAAGGACACCGCAAGATTGAACCCAAAGCTAAGCACTTCTCCCATTGCAAGAAAGATCAATCTAGTAGGCCAAACCAAACTGATAATTCGAAGAGACTTGCAAAGATAACCAATCATACATAAAAGAATTCAGAGAAGATTCAAATATTGTTCATAGATAGACTTGATCATAAACCCACAATTCATCGGTCTCAACAAACACACCGCAAAAAGAAGATTACATCGAATAGATCTCCACAAGAGAGGGGGAGAACATTGTATTGAGATCCAAAAAGAGAGAAGAAGCCATCTAGCTAATAACTATGGACCCGTAGGTCTAAGGTGAACTACTCACACTTCATCAGAGGGGCTATGGTGTTGATGTAGAAGCCCTCCATGATGGATACCCCCTCCGGCAGAGCTCCAGAACAGGCCCCAAGATGGGATCTCATGGATACGGAAAGTTGCGGCGGTGGAATTAGGGTTTTGGCTCCGTATCTGGTCATTTGGGGTACGTAGGTATATATAGGAGGAAGGAGTACGTCGGTGAAGCAACAGGGGGCCCACGAGGGTGGAGGGCGCGCCTGGGGGTAGGCGCGCCCCCCTACCTCATGGCCTCCTCTTTTGTTTCTTGACGTAGGGTCCAAGTCTCCTGGATCATGTTCGGCAAGAAAATCACGTTCCCGAAGGTTTCATTCCATTTGGACTCTGTTTGATATTCCTTTTCTTCGAAACCCTAAAATAGGTAAAAACAACAATTCTGGGCTGGGCCTCTGGTTAATAGGTTAGTCCCAAAAATAATATAAAAGTGGATAATAAAGCCCAATAATGTCCAAAACCGTAGATAATATAGCATGGAGCAATCAAAAATTATAGATAAGTTGGAGACGTATCAAGCATCCCCAAGCTTAATTCCTGCTTGTCCTCGAGTAGGTAAATGATAAAAACAGAATTTTTGATGCGGAGTGCTACTTGGCATAATTTTAATGTAATTCTTCTTAATGTTGGTATGAATATTCAGATCCGAAAGATTCAAGATAAAAGTTCATATTGACATAAAAATAATAATACTTCAAGCATACTAACTAAGCAATTATGTCTTCTCAAAATAACATGGCGAAAGAAAGTTCATCCCTACAAAATCATATAGTTTAGTCATGCTCCATTTTCGTCACACAAGAATGCTCTCATCATGCACAATCCCGATGACAACCCAAGCAATTGTTTCATACTTTAGTAATCTCAAACCTATAAACTTTCACACAATACATGAGCGTGAGCCATGGATATAGCACTACGGGTGGAATAGAATATGATGATGGGGTTATGTGGAGAAGACAAAAAAGGAGAAAGTCTCACATCAACAAGGATAATCAATGGGCTATGGAGATGCCCATCGATTGATGTTAATGCAAGGAGTAGGGATTGCCATGCAACGGATGCACTAGAGCTATAAATGTATGAAAGTTCAACAAAAGAAACTAAGTGGGTGTGCATCCAACTTGCTCACGAAGACCTAGGGCACTTGAGGAGACCCATTGTTGGAATATACAAGCCAAATTCTATAATGAAAAATTCCCACTAGTATATGAAAGTGACGAAACAAAAGACTCTCTATCATGAAGATTATGGTGCTACTTTGAAGCACAAGTGTGGCCAAGGATAGTAGCATTGTCCCTTATATATATATGTATATATATATATATATATATTTGGCCTTTCTTTTTTTCTTTTTTTCTTTTTTTTAAGGACAATGCTCTATGAATGATGGTCATCACACTTCTATTTGTTTACAACTCAAGAATTACAACTCGATACTTTGAACAAGATATGACTCTATATGAATGCCTCTGGCGGTGTATATGCAATGGACCGAGAGTGGCATGTATGAAAGAATTATGAACGGTGGCTTTGCCACAAATACTATGTCAACTACATGATCATGCTAAGCAATATGACAATGATGAATGTGTCATGATAAACGGAATGGTGGAAAGTTGCATGGCAATATATCTTGGAATGGCTATGGAAATGCCATAATAGGTAGGTATGGTGGCTGTTTTGAGGAAGATATAAGGAGGTTTATGTGTGAAAGAGCGTATCATAGCATGGGGTTTTGATGCACCGGCGAAGTTTGCACCAACTCTCAATGTGAGAAAGGGCAATGCACGATACCGAAGAGGCTAGCAATGATGGAAGGGTGAGAGTGCGTATAATCCATGGACTCAACATTAGTCATAAAGAACTCACATACTTATTGCAAAAATCTACAAGTCATCAAAAACCAAGCACTACGCGCATGCTCCTAGGGGGATATATTGGTAGGAAAAGACCATCGCTCATCCCCGGCCGCCACTCATAAGGAGGACAATCAAATAACACCTCATGTTTCAAATTTGTTACATAACATTTACCATATGTGCATGCTACGGGACTTGCAAACTTCAACACAAGCATTTCTAAAATTCACAACTACTCAACTAGCACGACTTTGATATTATTACCTCCATATCTCAAAACAATCATCAAGCATCAAACTTCTCTTAGTATTCAAAACACTCATAAGAAATTTTTTACTAATCTTGAATACCTAGCATATTAGGATTATTTAAGCAAATTACCATGCTATTTAAGACTCTCCAAATAATCTAAGTGAAGCATGAGAGATCAATAGTTTCTATAAAACAAATCCACCACCGTGCTCTAAAAGATATAAGTGAATTACTAGAGCAAAACTATATAACTCAAATGATATAAGCGAAGCACATAGAGTATTCTAACAAATTCCAAATCATGTATGGCTCTCTCAAAAGGTGTGTACAGCAAGGATGATCATGGTAAACGAAAAAGCAAAGACTCAAATCATACAAGACGCTGCAAGCAAAACACATATCATGTGGTGAATAAAAATATAGCTCCAAGTAAAGTTACCGATAGAAGTAGACGAAAATAGGGGATGCCTTCCGGGGCATCCCCAAGCTTTGGCTTTTAGGTGTCCTTAGATTATCTTGGGGGTGCCATGGTAATCCCCAAGCTTAGGCTCTTGCCACTCCTTGTTACATAATCCATCAAATCTTTACCCAAAACTTGAAAACTTCACAACACAAAACTTAAAGTAGAAAATCTCGTGAGCTCCGTTAGCGAAAGAAAACAAAAGACCAGTTCAAGGTACTGTAATGAACTCATTATTTATTTATATTGGTGTTAAACCTACTGTATTCCAACTTCTCTATGGTTTATAAACTATTTTACTAGCCATAGATTCATCAAAATAAGCAAACAACACACGAAAAACAGAATCTGTCAAAAACAGAACAGTCTGTAGTAATCTGTAGCTAGCGCAATATATGGAACCCCAAAAATTCTAAAATAAATTATGGACGTTAGGAATTTATCTATTAATCATATTCAAAAAGAATTAACTAAATAGAACTTTCCAAATAAAAATGGCAGCAGTTCTCGTGAGCGCTAAAGTTTCTGTTTTTTACAGCAAGATATCAAGACTTTCCCCAAGTCTTCCCAACGGTTCTACTTGGCACAAACACTAATTAAACACAAAAACACAACCTAAAAAGAGGCTAGATAAATTATTTATAACTAAACAGGAGCAAAAAGCAAGGAATAAAAATAAAATTGGGTTGCCTCCCAACAAGCGCTATCGTTTAACGCCCCTAGCTAGGCATAAAAAGCAAGGATAGATCTAGGTATTGCCATAATAGTAAGATAGATCATTAAAACTCATTTCATATCTACGTTCGGAAGCAAGTTTTCTTTGATGCAAGAAAAAGTAATCAAAAGGGCTAAATTTAATGGGGCAAAAGTCCCCAAGATCAACCTTGGGAGGTATAGGTTCCTCCTTTGGTCCTTCGTATTGCACAACCAATTCATCATTATAAGCATTCTTTTGACAGAACTTTGTGAGCCTATATTCAAGAGAATATCCTAGCCAAATCATCATTAAGCTCAGAAATTCTATCAACTAAAACATTGGTAGGAACCCTTTTTCTAAGGTTCTCATTGAAAGCAACATAGTCTAGAGATTGAAAACGCATTATTTCTTCTGGATCAAAAAGGATAGCCTCTATGGGAGGACAGCAAGCGTCCACCCTATAATGCGCAAAGATTTCTTTGGCCTCTTTTATTATGAATCTAAACCCATGAGCCAAAAAGATAGTAGCGGCACGCTTAACAGAAGAATGCTCAATATTAGAAAATTCTAGGAAAATCCTTTGTATGCAAGGATGCATGTGCATGAATTGTCTTTCAAGTTCAACTACAAGCATGGCAATAGCGTCCGCAAGACTACTAGTTCTATGAAGGATAGAACTACCCATTGAAGGTAAAGCACCGGCACAAGTAAAGAAATCTTGAATAACTCCTTTTCCAATAATATTACCACTACCAACACGGAACTTTTTGTATGTAAGATGGGGGGTTCTTTAGCAGGAGTATCAGAATTTTTCATGATATTATTATTGTCCATATCGACAATAATTTCCCCAATTTCAGACAGAACAACGGAAGGTGCAAAGGGCAAAAATAGGCAAATAGAGAAAGAGAGGGAGGATAGAGAGAGAGGGCGAATAAAACGACAAGGGTGAAGTGGGGGAGAGGAAAACGAGAGGCAAATGGCAAATAATGTAATGCGGGAGATAAGGATTGTGATGGGTACTTGGTATATTGACTTTTGTGTAGACTCCCCGGCAACGGCGCCAGAAATGGCTCGTTGTCGGGAGTCAAATCTTGACTTGCGCGAACCTCCCCGGCAACGGCGCTAGAAATCCTTCTTGCCACCTCTTGAGCACTGCGTTGGTTTTCCCCAAAGAGGAAGGGATGATACGGCAAAGTAGCATAAGTATTTCCCTCAGTTTTTGAGAACCAAGGTATCAAGCTAGTAGGAGGCTACGCGTGAGTCCCTCGTACCTGCACAAAGCAAATAGCTCCTCGCAACCAACGCGATAAGGGGTTATTAATCCCTTCACGATAACTTACGAGAGTGCGATCTGATAGATATGATAAGATAATATTTTTGGTATTTTTATGATAAAGATGCAAAGTAAAATCAAAGCAAAGTAAAAAAGCAAAGGAAATAACTAAGTATTGGAAGATTAATATGATGAAGATAGACCCGGGGGCCATAGGTTTCACTAGTGGCTTCTCTCAAGAGCATAAGTATTTTATGGTGGGTGATAACCCACAAGTATAGGGGATCGCAACAGCTTTCGAGGGTAGAGTATTCAACCCAAATTTATTGATTCGACACAAGGGGAGCCAAATAATATTCTCAAGTATTAGCAGCTGAGTTGTCAATTCAACCACACCTGGAAACTTAGTATCTACAGCAAAGTGTTTAGTAGCACAGTAATATGATAGTGGTGGTAGCAGCAACAAAAGTAAAGACAGCAAAAGTAATGTTTTTGGTATTTTGTAGTGATTGTAACAGTAGCAGCGGGAAAGTAAATAAGCGTAAACCAGTATATAAAAAACTCATAGGCACCGGATCAGTGATGGATAATTATGCCGGATGTGGTTCATCATGTAACAGTCATAACATAGGGTGACACGGAACTAGCTCCAATTCATCAATGTAATGTAGGCATGTATTCTGTATATAGTCATACTTGCTTATGGAAAAGAACTTGCATGACATATTTTGTCCTACCCTCCCGTGGCAGCGGGGTCCTATTGGAAACTAAGGGATATTAAGGCCTCCTTTTAATAGAGAACCGGAATAAAGCATTAGCACATAGTGAATACATGAACTCCTCAAACTATGGTCATCACCGGGAGTGGTCCCGATTATTGTCACTTCTGGGTTGCCGGATCATAACACATAGTAGGTGACTATAGACTTGCAAGATAGGATCAAGAACTCACATATATTCATGAAAACATAATAGGTTCAGATCTGAAATCATGGCACTCGGGCCCTAGTGACAAGCATTAAGCATAGCAAAGTCATAGCAACATCAATCTCAGAACATAATGGATACTAGGGATCAAACCCTAACAAAACTAACTCGATTACATGATAAATCTCATCCAACCCATCACCGTCCAGCAAGCCTACGATGGAATTACTCACGCACGGCGGTGAGCATCATGAAATTGGTGATGGAGGATGGTTGATGATGACGACGGCGACGAATCCCCCTATCCAGAGCCCCGAACGGACTCCAGATCAGCCCTCCCGAGAGGTTTTAGGGCTTGGCGGCGGCTCCGTATCGTAAAACGCAATGATTTCTTCTCTATGATTTTTTTCTCTCCGAAAGGAAATATATAGAGTTGGAGTTGGCGTCGGAGGGCATCCAGGGGGTCCACGAGGTAGGGGGCGCGCCCTAGGGGGCGCGCCCCCCACCCTCGTGAGAAGGGTGTGGGCCCCCTGGTCTTCATCTTTGGCGAGGATTTTTTATTATTTTTTTCTAAGATGTTCCATGGAGTTTCAGGTCATTCTGAGAATATATTTTTTCTGCACATAAAACAACACCATGGCAATTCTGCTGAAAACAGCGTTAGTCCGGGTTAGTTCCATTCAAATCATACGAGTTAGAGTCCAAAACAAGGGCAAAAGTGTTTGGAAAAGTAGATACGATGGAGACGTATCAACTCCCCCAAGCTTAAACCCTTGCTTGTCCTCAAGCAATTCAGTTGACAAACTGAAAGAAAGAAAAATTTTACAAACTCGGTTTGCTCATGTTGTTGTAACTATGTCAAGCTAGCATTCAAGTTTTCAGCATAGATCATAACTAACCACATTTGCAATAATTCTTAGGTCTCATAACTACTCATATCAATAGCATAATCAACTAGCAAGTCATAATAATAAATCTCGGATGACAACACTTTCTCAAAACAATCATAATATGATATAACAAGATGGTATCTCGCTAGCCCCTTCTGAGATCGCAAAACATAAATGCAGAGCACCTTTAAAGATCAACGACTGACTAGACATTATAATTCATGGTAAAAGAGATCCAATCATAGTCACACCCAATATATATTAATAGTGATGAATGCAAATGACAGCTGTGCTCTCCAGCTAGTGCTTTTTAATAAGAGGGTGATGACTCAACATAAAAGTAAATGGATAGGCCCTTCGCTGAGGGAAGCAGGGATTTGTAGAGGTGCCAGAGCTCGGTTTTGAAATAGAGATAAATTGCATTTTGAGCGGTATACTTTCATTGTCAACGTAACAACTAAGAGATGGTGATATCTTCCATGCTAAACACATTATAGGCGGTTCCCAAACAGAATGGTAAAGTTTATACTCCCCCTCCACCAACAAGCATCAATCCATGGCTTGCTCGAAACAACGAGTGCCTCCAACATACATCAGGTCCCAAGGGGAGTTTTGTTTGCAATTAATTTTGATTTAGTTTGCATAAAGCATGGGACTGGGCATCCCGGTGACCAGCCATTTTCTCGTGAGTGAGGAGCGGAGTCCACTCCTCTTGAGAATAACCCGCCTAACACGGAAGATAAGGACAACCTTCATTGATACATGAGCTATTCAAGCATACAAAATAGAATGTTTATTTGAAGGTTTAGAGTTTGGCACATACAAATTTACTTGGAATGGCAGGTAGATACCGCATATAGGAAGGTATAGTGGACTCATCTGGAATAACTTTGGGGTTTAAGGGATTGGATGCACAAGCAGTATTCCCTCTTAGTACAAGTGAAGGCTAGCAAAAGACTGGGAAGCGACCAACTAGAGAGCGACAACAGCCATGTACATGCATTAGAATTAATAAACATTGGATGCAAGCATGCGTAGGATATAATCCAGCATGAACATAAATATCGTGAAGGCTATGTTGATTTTGTTTTAACTACATGCGTGAACATGTGCCAAGTCAAGTCACTTAAATCATTCAAAGGAGGATACCACCCCATCATACCACATCATAACCATCTCAATAGCATGTTGGCACACAAGGTAAATCATTATAACTCATAGCTAATCAAGCATGGCACAAGCAACTATGATCTCTAATTGTCATTGCAAACATGTTTATTCATAATAAGCTGAATCAAGAATGGGGGACTCATCATATTTACAAAAACAAAAGAGGTCGAGTTCATACCGGCTTTTCTCATCTCAGTCAATCCATCATATATCATCGTAATTGCCTTTCACTTGCACGACCGAACGGTGTGAATAATAATAAGAGTGTACGTGCATTGGACTAAGCTGGAATCTGCGAGCATTCAATAAACAGGAGAAGACAGGGCAATATGGGCTCTTTGTTAAATCAATGATGATGCATATAAGAGCCACTTCAACAATTTAATTATGGTCTTCTCCTACTGACCCCCAAAGAAAAGAAAAGAAATAAAACTATTTACACGGGAAAGCTCCCAACAAGCAAAAGAAGAACGGGAAATATTTTTGGGTTTTCTTTTTAATTATTACTACTACAGCAGAAAAATAAACTACTACTAATTTTTTGGTTTTTCTTAAGGTTTAATAAACACACAAGAAGAAAGTAGGAAAAAGAAAATAAACTAGCATGGATATTACAGTGAAAGAGTATGAGCACCGACATCTAGCAATGAGTGTGTGTGAACATAAATGTAATGTCGATGAGAAATACGTACTCCCCCAAGCTTAGGCTTTTGGCCTAAGTTGGTCTATGGCCAGGGATAGCCTGGCGGATACCCGTAAGTGTAGCTGGGGTCGTACTGCGACGAAGAATAGTTGGGATCATACTGATGTGCAGCGGTTATCGCCTGCTGAGATGCAGCGTGGAGTCGAGTTGCCTCCGCTCTCCCCTCATACTCTTCTGCCTCCTCTCTGGTAATAACATATCTTCTTTTTGTCTGTGAATCAAAGAAGGCAGGAGCAGGGAGAATAATACGGAAAACACGTCGTTTATCAAAAATTAAATGATATAAGAGAGGTGATTCAGGCCTCTCGACAAACTGGTGTGAAGCCATAGAGTTATAATCTAAATATGCAGGAGGCAACTCCGTATCACCCTCACGAATGTCTATCTCAAGAAAATGAGCTAAGCGGGTTGCATAAATTCCTCCAAAGAAATCTCCATTATGTCTATTATGATACAACCTACGAGCTACAATGGCTCCCATATGATAAGATTGGTCTCCTAACACAGCACTCCTAAGAATGCTAAGATCAAGAACACACATGTGACATGCTTCATCCTTAGCATTTATGCATCTACCGATGAAGAGAGCAAAATAATGTATAGCAGGAAAGTGAATGCTCCCTATGGTAGCCTGTGTTATATCTCTAGATTCCCCCACAGTTATACTAGCAAGAAAGTTTCTAAATTCAGATTTAGGGGGATCCCTAACACTACCCCATGATGGAAGTTTGCAAGCATAAGTGAAATCCTCTAAGTCCATGGTATAAGATTTGTCATAGAGATCAAACATGACTGAAGGAGAATTACACGAAGATGAATACTCAAACCTTCTCACAAATTAACTTGTGAGATCACGATACTGGGGGCATTTGTTAGCCTCAAAATCCTCAAGACCGGCATTGCGCAAATATGCTTTGAATTCTTCTTTAATTCTGGCACGGTCCATAAAATTTTCCGACGGCCATTCGCAAGGTCATACTAGAGCGTCTCTTGGTGGATCCTTGTCAGCATCGCGCATAGCAATCCTGGGTCCTTGCTTCTTAGAGGAACCACCTTGGAACATCTTCATAAGCATATTGTTTTTCTCTGAAAAATTCTGAAATTTTTAGTAACTTCAAAATAAAAGTAAACCAAACTCAATAATATTGATAGCAACTACTCCTACAAGTGCCTAGAGCCTATATCAAGCATTAGAACTACTTGGAACCATATAAATTTGACATGCAAGCTCAAGAACATGGTCACCTATGCAGCACAAATTTGCAAAGAATAAAGTACTAGAACAAAAACTAATTGGACCAATGGAGGAGTCACATACCAAGGAACAATCTCCACAAGCAGTTTTGCGAGAGGTGCTTTGAGCAAGGAGATCGAAAATCACAGCAAAAGTGGCTGGAACTCGTGCTTGAGTTGGTTTCGCAGGTTTGTGTGAGACAGAGGAAGAAGATGGGTGCTGGAAGTTTGCGCAGTTCTATCATTTTTCTTCTTCTTCTTTTTAGAAGAACTAGGAACATCAATATTATTTCTTTGAGAATCTTGCTCGATTCTCTTAGGGTGGCCTTCAGGATACAAAGGTTCCTGAGTCATTCTACCAGTTCTAGTAGCCACTCTAATAGCATAATCATTTTTCTTACTATTCATTTCATCAAGCACTTCTTTTTGAGCCTTAAGTACTTGTTCTACTTGATTGGTAACCATAGAAGCATGTTTGCTAACAAGTTTAAGTTCACCTTTAATATTAGCCATATAATCACCCAAGCATCTAATCATATAAGCATTTTCTTTTAATTGTCTACCAAAATAAGCATTGAAGTTGTCTTGCTTAAACATAAAGTTATCAAACTCATCCAAGCACTGACTAGCAATTTTAGTAGGAGGGACTTCAGCTTTATCATATCTATAGAGAGAATTTACCTTTACTACCTGTGTCGAGATACCGGGATGAGGAGGTTCTTCAGTAAATAAAGAATTGAGATCATATGTTTCTTCAATAGGCGGTATATTAAGACCATGTATTTCTTCAATAGGAGGTAAATTCTTAACGTCTTTAGCTTTAATACCATTTTCTTTCATAGATTTCTTTGCCTCTTGCATATCTTCGGGACTGAGAAATAGAACACCTCTCGTCTTCAGAGTTGGTTTAGGAATAGGCTCAGTAATTGGAGCAGGAGTTGGCTCAGGAGGTGCCCAATTATTTTCATTTGTCAACATATTATTCAATAGGATTTCAGCTTCATCCGGTGTTCTTTCCCTGAAAAGAGAACCAGCACAACTATCAAGGTAATCTCTGGAAGCATCAGTTAGTCCATTATAAAAGATATCAAGTATTTCAGGTTTCTTAAGAGGATGATCAGGCAAAGCATTAAGTAACTTGAGAAGCCTCCCCCAAGCTTGTGGGAGACTCTCTTCTTTAATTTGCACGAAGTTGTATATTTCCCTCAAAGCAGCTTGTTTCTTATGAGCAGGGAAATATTTAGCAGAGAAGTAATAAATCATATCCTGGGGACTACGCACACAACCAGGATCAAGAGAATTAAACCATATCTTAGCATCACCCTTTAATGAGAACGGAAATATTTTGAGTATATAAAAGTAACGCAATCTCTCATCATTAGTAAATAGGGCAGCTATATCATTTAACTTAGTAAGATGTGCCACAACAGTTTTAGATTCATAGCCATAAAAATGGATCAGATTCAACCAAAGTAATTATATCAGGATCAACAGAGAATTCATAATCCTTATTAGGAACACATATAGGTGAAGTAGCAAAAGCAGGGTCGGGTTTTATTTTATCTCTAAGTGATTCTTTGTTCCATTTAACTAATAACCTTTTAAGCTCATATCTATCTTTGCAAGCTAAAATAGCGGCAGAAGATTCCATATCAAAAAGATAACCCTCAGGAATAACAGGCATATTTTCATCATCACTATCATCATCGTATTCAGATTCAATAATTTCTTTTTCTCTAGCCCTAGCAATTTGTTCATCAAGAAAT
This sequence comes from Triticum monococcum, assembly GCA_034509565.1. Taxonomy (NCBI): domain Eukaryota; kingdom Viridiplantae; phylum Streptophyta; class Magnoliopsida; order Poales; family Poaceae; genus Triticum; species Triticum monococcum. The sequence continues at coordinate 554,839,758 of CM067841.1, read as the reverse complement.
TCACCAAGGGGCACAGTAGTATCAGGCATAGAAGCAGTTTCATCATAAGTATAATGCATAGCAGAAGTGGCATCATCAATAACATGCGACATATCAGAACGAATAGCAGAAGCAGGTGTAGGTGTCGCAAACTTACTCATAACAGAAGGTGAATCAAGTGCAGAGCTAGATGGCAGTTCCTTACCTCCCCTCGTAGTTAAGGGATAGATCTTGGTTTCTGGATCTCTCAAGTTCTTCATAGTGTCTAGCAGATATAAATCCCAAGTGACTCAAAGAATAGAGCTATGCTCCCTGGCAACGGCGCCGGAAATTTGTCTTGATAACCCACAAGTATAGGGGATCGCAACAGCTTTCGAGGGTAGAGTATTCAACCCAAATTTATTGATTCGACACAAGGGGAGCCAAAGAATATTCTCAAGTATTAGCAGCTGAGTTGTCAATTCAACCACACCTGGAAACTTAGTATCTGCAGCAAAGTGTTTAGTAGCACACTAATATGATAGTGGTGGTAGCAGCAACAAAAGTAAAGACAGCAAAAGTAATGTTTTTGGTATTTTGTAGTGATTGTAATAGTAGCAGCGGGAAAGTAAATAAGCATAAACTAGTATATGAAAAACTCGTAGGCACCGGATCAGTGATGGATAATTATGCCGGATGCGGTTCATCATGTAATAGTCATAACATAGGGTGACACAGAACTAGCTCCAATTCATCAATGTAATGTAGGCATGTATTCCGTATATAGTCATACGTGCTTATGGAAAAGAACTTGCATGCCATCTTTTGTCCTACCCTCCCGTGGCAGCGGGGTCCTATTGGAAACTAAGGGATATTAAGGCCTCCTTTTAATAGAGAACCGGAACAAAGCATTAGCACATAGTGAATACATGAACTCCTCAAACTATGGTCATCACCGGGAGTGGTCCCGATTATTGTCACTTCGGGGTTGCCGGATCATAACACATAGTAGGTGACTATAGACTTGCAAGATAGGATCAAGAACTCATATATATTCATGAAAACATAATAGGTTCAGATCTGAAATCATGGCACTCGGGCCCTAGTGACAAGCATTAAGCATAGCAAAGTCATAGCAACATCAATCTCAGAACATAATGGATACTAGGGATCAAACCCTAACAAAACTAACTTGATTACATGATAAATCTCACCCAACCCATCACTGTCCAGCAAGCCTACGATGGAATTACTCACGCACGGCGGTGAGCATCATGAAATTGGTGATGGAGGATGGTTGATGATGATGACGGCGACGAATCCCCCTCTCCGGAGCCCCGAACGGACTCCAGATCAGCCCTCCCGAGAGGTTTTAGGGCTTGGCGGCGGCTCCGTATCGTAAAACGTGATGATTTCTTCTCTCTAATTTTTTTCTCTTCGAAAGCAAATATATATAGTTGGAGCTGGTGTCAGAGGGCATCCAGGAGGCCCACGAGGTAGGGGTGCACCCTAGGGGGGCGCTCCCCACCCTCGTGAGAAGGGTGTGGGCCCCCTGGTCTTCATCTTTGGCGAGGATTTTTTATTATTTTTTCTAAGATGTTCCGTGGAGTTTCAGGTCATTCCGAGAATATTTGTTTTCTGCACATAAAACAACACCATGGCAATTCTGCTGAAAACAGCGTCAGTCCGGGTTAGTTCAATTCAAATCATACGAGTTAGAGTCCAAAACAAGGGCAAAAGTGTTTGGAAAAGTAGATACGACGGAGATGTATCTGTGGGTGAACGAATTACTGTTGAGTAATTGACATAATTGAGCATAGTTATGAGAATATCTAGGCATGATCATGTATATAGGCATCACGTCCGAGACAAGTAGACCGACTCCTGCCTGCATCTACTACTATTACTCCACTCATCGACCGCTATCCAGCATGCATCTAGAGTATTAAGTTCATGAAAACAGAGTAACGCCTTAAGAAAGATGACATGATGTAGAGGGATAAACTCATGCAATATGATGAAAACCCCATCTTGTTATCCTCGATGGCAACAATACAATATGTGCCTTGCTGCCCCTACTATCATTGGGAAAAGACACCGCAAGATTGAACCCAAAGCCAAGCACTTCTCCCATTGCAAGAAAGATCAATCTAGTAGGCCAAACCAAACTGATAATTCGAAGAGACTTGCAAAGATAACCAATCATACATAAAAGAATTCAGAGAAGATTCAAATATTGTTCATGGAAAGACTTGATCATAAACCCACAATTCATCGGTCTCAACAAACACACCGCAAAAAGAAGATTACATCGAATAGATCTCCACAAGAGAGGGGGAGAACATTGTATTGAGATCCAAAAAGAGAGAAGAAGCCATCTAGCTAATAACTATGGACCCGTAGGTCTGAGGTGAACTACTCACACTTCATCGGAGGGGCTATGGTGTTGATGTAGAAGCCCTCCGTGATGGATACCCCCTCCGGCGAAGCTCCAGAACAGGCCCCAAGATGGGATCTCGTGGATACGGAAAGTTGCGGCGGTGGAATTAGGGTTTTGGCTCCGTATCTGATCATTTGGGGTACGTAGGTATATATAGGAGGAAGGAGTACGTCGGTGGAGCAACAGGGGGCCCACGAGGGTGGAGGGCACGCCTGGGGGTAGGCGCGCCCCCCTACCTCGTGGCCTCCTCTTTTGTTTCTTGACGTAGGGTCCAAGTCTCCTGGATCATGTTCGGCAAGAAAATCACGTTCCCGAAGGTTTCATTCCATTTGGACTCCGTTTGATATTCCTTTTCTTCGAAACCCTAAAATAGGCAAAAACAACAATTCTGGGTCGGGCCTCCGTGAAGGAAATATGCCCTAGAGGCAATAATAAAGTTATTATTTATTTCCTTATTTCATGATAAATGTTTATTATTCATGCTAGAATTGTATTAACCGAAAACATAATACATGTGCGAATACATAGACAAACATAGTATCACTAGTTTGCCTCTACTTGACTAGCTCGTTAATCAAAGATGGTTATGTTTCCCAACCATGGACAAAGAGTTGTTATTTGATTAACGGGATCACATCATTAGATGAATGATCTGATTGACATGACCCATTCCATTAGCTTAGCACCAGATCGTTTAGTATGTTGCTATTGCTTTCTTCATGACTTATACATGTTCCTATGACTATGAGATTATGCAACTCCCGTTTGCCGGAGGAACACTTTGTGTGCTACCAAACGTCACAACGTAACTGGGTGATTATAAAGGAGCTCTACAGGTGTCTCCAAAGGTACATGTTGGGTTGGCATATTTTGAGATTAGGATTTGTCACTCCGATTGTCGGAGAGGTATCTCTGGGCCCTCTCGGTAATGCACATCACTTAAGCCTTGCAAGCATTGCAACTAATGAGTTAGTTGCGGGATGATGTATTACGGAACGAGTAAAGAGACTTGCCGGTAACGAGATTGAACTAGGTATTGGATACCGACGATCGAATCTCGGGCAAGTAACATACCGATGACAAAGGGAACAACGTATGTTGTTATGCGGTCTGACCGATAAAAGATCTTCGTAGAATATGTAGGAGCCAATATGGGCATCCAGGTCCCGCTATTGGTTATTGACTGGAGACGTGTCTCGGTCATGTCTACATTGTTCTCGAACCCGTAGGTCCGCACGCTTAAGGTTTCGATGACAGTTATATTATGAGTTTATGAGTTTTGATGTACCGAAGGAGTTCGGAGTCCCGGATGAGATCGGGGACATGACGAGGAGTCTCGAAATGGTCGATACGTAAAGATCGATATATTGGACAACTATATTCGGACATCGGAAAGGTTCCGAGTGATTCGGGTATTTTTCGGAGTACCGGGTAGTTACGGGAGAAGCAATGGGCCTTGATGGGCTTTAGTGGGAAGAGGAGAAAGGGCCAAGGGGCTGCTGCGCCCCCCCTCCCCTCTGGTCCGAATTGGACTAGGGAAAAGGGGGCCGGCCACCTTTCCTTCTCCTCTACATCCTTCTCCCTTCCTCCCCTCTTGGTGGACTCCTACTAGGACTTGGAGTCCTAGTAGGACTCCACATCCTGGCCGCACCAATTGCCTTGGCCGGCCTCCTCCTCCTCCATCCTTTATATACTGAGGCAAGGGGCACCCTAGAGACACAAGTTGATCCACGTGATCTTATTCTTAGCCGTGTGCGGCGCCCCCTGCCACCATAGTCCTCGATAATATTGTAGCGGTGCTTAGGCGAAGCCCTGCGACAGTAGTACATCAAGATCGTCACCACGCCGTCGTGCTGACGGAACTCTTACCCGACACTTTGCTGGATCGGAGTCCGGGGATCATCATCGAGCTGAACGTGTGCTAGAACTTGGAGGTGTCGTAGTTTCGGTGCTTGATCGGTCGATCCGTGAAGACGTACGACTACATCAACCGTGTTCTCATAACGCTTCCGCTATCGGTCTACGAGGGTACGTAGACAACACTCTCCCCTCTCGTTGCTATGCATCACCATTATCTTGCGTGTGCGTAGGAAAATTTTGAAATTACTACATTCCCCAACAGTGGCATCAGAGCCTAGGTTTTATGGTTTGATGTTATATGCACGAGTAGAACACAAGTGAGTTGTGGGCAATATAAGTCATACTGCCTACCAGCATGTCATACTTTGGTTCGGCGGTATTGTTGGATGAAGCGGCCCGGACCGACATTACGCGTACGCTTACGCGAGACCGGTTCTCCCGACGTGCTTTGCACATAGGTGGCTTGCGGGTGACTGTTTCTCCAACTTTAGTTGAATCGAGTGTGGCTACGCCCGGTCCTTGCGAAGGTTAAAGCGGCATCAACTTGACAAACTATCGTTGTGGTTTTGATGCGTAGGTAAGATTGGTTCTTGCTAAAGCCCGTAGCAGTCACGTAAAACTTGCAACAAACAAAGTAGAGGACGTCTAAATTGTTTTTGCAGGGCATGTTGTGATGTGATATGGTCAAGACATGATGCTAAATTTTATTGTATGAGATGATCATGTTTTGTAACTGAGTTATCGGCAACTGGCAGGAGCCATATGGTTGTCGCTTTATTGTATGCAATGCAATCGCCCTGTAATGCTTCACTTTATCACTAAGCGGTAGTGATAGTCGTAGAAGCATAAGATTGGCGAGATGACAACAATGCTACGATGGAGATCAAGGTGTCGCGCCGGTGACGATGGTGATCATGACGGTGCTTCGGAGATGGAGATCACAAGCACAAGATGATGATGGCCATATCATATCACTCATATTGATTGCATGTGATGTTTATCTTTTATGCATCTTATCTTGCTTTGATTGACGGTAGCATTATAAGATGATCTCTCACTAAATTATCAAGAAGTGTTCTCCCTGAGTATGCACCGTTGCCAAAGTTCGTCGTGCCCAGACACCACGTGATGATCGGGTGTCATAAGCTCTACGTCCATCTACAACAGGTGCAAGCCAGTTTTGCACACGCAGAATACTCAGGTTAAACTTGACGAGCCTAGCATATGCAGATATGGCCTCGGAACACGGAGACCGAAAGGTCGAGCGTGAATCATATAGTAGATATGATCAACATAATGATGTTCACCATTGAAAACTAATCCATTTCACGTGATGATCGGTTATGTTTAGTTGATTTGGATCACGCGATCACTTAGAGGATTAGAGGGATGTCTATCTAAGTGGGAGTTCTTAAGTAATATGATTAATTGAACTTGAATTTATCATGAACTTAGTCCTGGTAGTATTTTGCAAATCATGTTGTAGATCAATAGCTCGCGTTGTTGCTTCCCTGTGTTTATTTTGATATGTTCCTAGAGAAAAACTATGTTGAAAGATGTTAGTAGCAATGATGCGGATTGGATCCGTGATATGAGGTTTATCCTCATTGTTGCACAGAAAAATTATGTCCTTGATGCACCGCTAGGTGACAGACCTATTGCAGGAGCAGATGCTGACGTTATGAACGTTTGGCTAGCTCAATATGATGACTACTTGATAGTTTAGTGCACCATGCTTAACGGCTTAGAATCGGGACTCCAAATACGTTTTGAACGTCATGGACCATACGAGATGTTCCAGGAGTTGAAGTTAATATTTCAAGCAAATACCCGAGTTGAGAGATATGAAGTCTCCAACAAGTTCTATAGCTAAAAGATGGAGGAGAATCACTCAACTAGTGAGCATGTGCTCAGATTGTCTGGGTACTACAATCGCTTGAATCAAGTGGGAGTTAATCTTCCAGATAAGATAGTGATTGACAGAATTCTCTAGTCACCATCACCAAGTTAGTAGAACTTCGTGACGAACTATAGTATGCAAGGGATGACGAAAACAACTCCCGAGCTTTTCATGATGATGAAATCAACGAAGGTAGAAATCAAGAAAGAGCATCAAGTGTTGATGGTTGACAAGATCACTAGTTTCAAGAAAAGGGCAAAGGAAAAAAGGGGAACTTCAAGAAGAACAGCAAGCAAGTTGCTGCTCAAGTGAAGAAGCCCAAGTCTGGTCCTAAGCCTGAGACTAAGTGCTTCTACTGCAAAGGAACTGGTCACTGGAAGCAGAACTGTCCCAAGTATTTAGCGGATAAGAAGGATGGCAAAGTGAACAAAAGTATATTTGATATACATGTTATTGATGTGTACTTTACTAGTATTTATAGAAACCCCTCAGTATTTGATACTGTATCAGTTGCTAAGAGTAGTAACTCGAAACAGGAGTTGCAGAATAAACAGAGACTAGTTAAGGGTGAAGTGACGATGTGTGTTGGAAGTGGTTCCAAGATTGATATGATCATCATCGCACACTCCCTATACTTTCGGGATTAGTGTTGAACCTGAATAAGTGTTATTTGGTGTTTACGTTGAGCATGAATATGATTTGATCATGTTTATTGTAATACGGTTATTCATTTAAGTAAGAGAATAAATTGTTGTTCTGTTTACATGAATAAAACCTTATATGGTTACACACCCAATATAGTTCGTTGGATCTTGATCATAGTGATACACATATTCATAATATTGAAGCCAAAAGATGCAAAGTTAATAATGATAGTGCAACTTATTTGTGGCACTGCCTTTTAGGTCATATCGGTGTAAAGCGCATGAAGAAACTCCATACTGATGGACTTTTGGAACCACTTGATTATGAATCACTTGGTACTTGCGAACCATGCCTCATGGGCAAGATGACTAAGACTCCGTTCTCCGGAACAATGAAGCGAGCAACAAACTTGATTGAAATAATACATACTGATGTATGCAGTCCAATGAGTGTTGAGGCTCGCGGCGGGTATCGTTATTTTCTGACCTTCACAGATGATTTGAGCAGATATGAGTATATCTACTTGATGAAACATAAGTCTGAAACATTTGAACAGTTCAAAGAATTTCAGAGTGAAGTGGAAAATCATCATGACAAGAAAATAAAAGTTTCTACGATATGATCGCAGAGGTAAAATATTTGAGTTACGAGTTTGGCCTTCAATTAAAACAATGTGAAATAGTTTCACTACTCACGCCACCTGGAAGACCATAGTGTAATGGTGTGTCCGAACGTCATAACCGTACTTTATTAGATATAGTGCGATCTATGATGTCTCTTACCGATCTACCACTATCGTTTTGGGGTTATGCATTAGAGACAGCTGCATTCACGTTAAATAGGGCACCGTCTAAATCCATTGAGACGACACCGTGTGAACTATGGTTTGTCAAGAAACCTAAGCTGTCGTTTCTTAAAGTTTGGAGTTGCGATGCTTATGTGAAAAAGTTTCATCTCGATAAGCTCAAACTCAAATCGGAGAAATATGTCTTCATAGGATACCCAAAGGAGACAATTGGGTACACCTTCTATCACAGATACAAAGGCAAGACATTTGTTGCTAAGAATGGATCCTTTCTAGAGAAGGAGTTTCTCTCGAAAGAAGTGAGTGAGAGGAAAGTAGAACTTGATAAGGTAATTGTACCTTCTCCCTTATTGGAAAGTAGTTCATCGCAGAAATCTGTTCCTGTGACTACTACACCAATTAGTGAGGAAGCTAATGATGATGATCATGTAACTTCAGATCAAGTTACTACCGAATCTCGTAGGTAAACCAGAGTGAGATCCATACCAGAGTGGTACGATAATCTTGTTCTGGAAGTTATGTTACTAGACCATAACGAACCTACGAACTATGAGGAAGCGATGATGAGCCCAGATTCCGCAAAATGGCTTGAGGCCATGAAATCTGAGATGGGATCCATGTATGAGAACAAAGTATGGACTTTGGTTAATTTGCCCGATGATCGGCAAGCCATAGAAAATAAATGGATCCTCAAGAGGAAGATGGACACTGATAGTAGTGTTACTATCTACAAAGCTAGAATTGTCGCAAAAGGTTTTCGACAAATTCAAGGTGTTGACTACGATGAGAGTTTCTCACTCGTATCTATGCTTAAGTCTGTCCGAATCATGTTAGCAATTGCCGCATTTTATGAAATCTGGCAAATCGATAAACAAAACTGCATTCCTTAATGGATTTATTAAAGAAGAGTTGTATGTGATGCAACAAGATGGTTTTGTCAATCCTAAAGGTGCTAACAAAATATGCAATCTCCAGCGATCCATTTATGGACTGGTGCAAGCATCTCGGAGTTGGAATATACGCTTTGATAAGATGATCAAAGCATATAGTTTTATACAGACTTGCGGTGAAGCCTGTATTTACAAGAAAGTGAGTGGGAGCACTACAGCATTTCTGATAAGTATATGTGTATGACATATTGTTGATCGGAAATAATGTAGGATTATTCTGCAAAGCATAAAGGAGTACTTGAAAGGAGTTTTTCAAAGAAAGACCTTGGTAAAGCTGCTTACATATTGAGTATCAAGATCTATAGAGATATATCAAGACGCTTGATAAGTTTTTTCAATGAGTACATACCTTGACAAGATTTTGAAATAGTTCAAAATGGAACAGTCAAAGAAAGAGTTCTTGCCTGTGTTACAAGGTGTGAAATTGAGTAAGACTCAAAGCCCGACCGCGGCAGAAGATAGAAAGAGAATGAAAGTCATTCCCTATGCCTCAGCCATAGGTTCTATAAAGTATGCCATGCTATGTACCAGATCTATTGTATACCCTACACTGATTTTGACAAGGGAGTACAATTGTGATCTAGGAGTAGATCACTGGACATTGGTCAAAACTATCCTTAGTGGAATAAGGATATGTTTCTCGATTATGGAGGTGACAAAAAGGTTCGTCGTAAAGGGTTACGTCAATGCAAGTTTTGACACTAATCTAGATGACTCTAAGTCTTGGTCTAGATACATATTGAAAGTGGGAGCAATTAGCTAGTGTAGCTCCATGCAGAGCATTGTTGACATAGAAATTTGCAAAATACATGCAGATCTGAATGTGGCAGACCCGTTGACTAAGATTCTCTCACAAGCAAAACATGATCACACCTTAGTACTCTTTGGGTGTTAATCACATAGCGATGTGAACTAGATTACTGAATCCAGTAAACCCTTTGGGTGTTGGTCACATGGCGATGTGAACTATGGGTGTTAATCACATGGTGATGTGAACTATTGCTGTTAAATCACATGACAATGCGAACTAGATTATTGACTCTAGTGCAAGTGGGAGACTGAAGGAAATATGCCCTAGAGGCAATAATAAAGTTATTATTTATTTCCTTATTTCATGATAAATGTTTATTATTCATGCTAGAATTGTATTAACCAGAAACATAATACATGTGTGAATACATAGACAAACAGAGTATCACTGGTTTGCCTCTACTTGACTAGCTCGTTAATCAAAGATGGTTATGTTTCCCAACCATGGACAAAGAGTTGTTATTTGATTAACGGGATCACATCATTAGATGAATGATCTGATTGACATGACCCATTCCATTAGCTTAGCACCCGGTCGTTTAGTATGTTGCTATTGCTTTCTTCATGACTTATACATGTTCCTATGACTATGAGATTATGCAACTCCCGTTTGCCGGAGGAACACTTTGTGTGCTACCAAACGTCACAACGTAACTGGGTGATTATAAAGGAGCTCTACAGGTGTCTCCAAAGGTACATGTTGGGTTGGCGTATTTCGAGATTAGGATTTGTCGCTCCGATTGTCGGAGAGGTATCTCTGGGCCCTCTCGGTAATGCACATCACTTAAGCCTTGCAAGCATTGCAACTAATGAGTTAGTTGTGGGATGATGTATTACGGAACGAGTAAAGAGACTTGCCGGTAACGAGATTGAACTAGGTATTGGATACCGACGATCGAATCTTGGGCAAGTAACATACCGATGACAAAGGGAACAACGTATGTTGTTATGCGGTCTGACCGATAAAAGATCTTCGTAGAATATGTAGGAGCCAATATGGGCATCCAGGTCCCGCTATTGGTTATTGACCGGAGACGTGTCTCGGTCATGTCTACATTGTTCTCGAACCCGTAGGGTCCGCACGTTTAAGGTTTCGAGACAGTTATATTATGAGTTTATGAGTTTTGATGTACCGAAGGAGTTTGGAGTCCCGGATGAGATCGGGGACATGACGAGGAGTCTCGAAATGGTCGAGACGTAAAGATCGATATATTGGACGAGTATATTCGGACATCGGAAAGGTTCCGAGTGATTCGGGTATTTTTCGGAGTACCGGGTAGTTACGGGAGAAGCAATGGGCCTTGATGGGCTTTAGTGGGAAGAGGAGAAAGGGCCAAGGGGCTGCTGCGCCCCCCCCCTCCCCTCGTCCGAATTGGACTAGGGAAAAGGGGGCCGGCCACCTTTCCTTCTCCTCTACTTCCTTCTCCCTTCCTCCCCTCTTGGTGGACTCCTACTAGGACTTGGAGTCCTAGTAGGACTCCACATCCTGGCCGCACCAATTGCCTTGGCCGGCCTCCTCCTCCTCCATCCTTTATATACTGAGGCAAGGGGCACCCTAGAGACACAAGTTGATCCACGTGATCTTATTCTTAGCCGTGTGCGGCGCCCCCTGCCACCATACTCCTCGATAATATTGTAGCGGTGCTTAGGCAAAGCCCTGCGACAGTAGTACATCAAGATCGTCACCACGCCGTCGTGCTGACGGAACTCTTCCCGGACACTTTGTTGGATCGGAGTCCGGGGATCGTCATCGAGCTGAACGTGTGCTAGAACTCGGAGGTGCCATAGTTTCGGTGCTTGATCGGTCGGGTCGTGAAGACGTACGACTACATCAACCGCGTTGTCATAATGCTTCTGCTATCGGTCTACGAGGGTACGTAGACAACACTCTCCCCTCTCGTTGCTATGCATCACCATGATCTTGCGTGTGCGTAGGAAAATTTTGAAATTACTGCGTTCCCCAACACTCAGGTTAATAGGTTAGTCCCAAAAATAATATAAAAGTGGATAATAAAGCCCAATAATGTCAAAAATGGTAGATAATATAGCATGGAGCAATCAAAAATTATAGATACGTTGGAGACGTATCACACACCTGCTGACCAAGTCCTCCGCATCAGCATGAGCTGTTAGCCAGTAAAACCCATGACGAAAAGCTTTGGCTACAAGAGATTTTGAACTGGCATGATGACCACAGTCTCCATGAATCTCACGCAGGATCTCACAACCCTCTTCTGGAGAAACACAATGTTGAAACGCCCCTGTGACACTACGATGATGTAGCTCTCCATTAACAACGGGTCATATAAGCCAAATAAGGGACTGTCCAATCAGGAATTACATGAAGAGCTGCCACCAACTGAGCCACCGGGTCTGGAATAGCCAAATCCTCCTCTGTGGGTAACTTGACCGATGGGTTATGCAAAACATCAAGAAAAACATTAGGTGGCACCGGTTTACGTTGAGAACCCAACCGGCTTAAGGCATCAGCCGCTTCATTTTTTTCTCCAATCCACATGCTCAACTTGATAACCTTTGAAGTGACCAGCAATGACATCCACTTCTTGTCGATAAGCCGCCATGAGTAGATCCTTAGAATCTCAAATGCCATAGACTTGTTGAGCTACCAAATTTGAGTCACCAAAGCACCTAACCTGGCTTAAGTTCATCTCCTTAGCCATTCAAAGACCATGGAGTAAGGCCTCATATTCAGCTGCATTGTTAGTGCAAGGGAACATTAAACGGAGAACATAACAAAATTTATCACCTCGTGGGGAAGTTAAGATAACTCCAGCCCCCAAGCCCTCCTGCTGACAAGATCCATCAAAGTGAATAGTCCAATATGTGTTATCCGGCTTTTCCTCCGGTACCTGCAACTCTGTCCAATCATTGATGAAATTCACAAGCGCTTGAGACTTGATAGCCGTACGAGGCACATATTTTAACCCGTGAGGTCCAAGCTCAATGGCCCACTTAGAAACCCGGCCAGTTGCTTCCCTGTTTTGGATGATATCTCCCAAAGGAGCAGAGCTAACCACAATGATGGGATGACCCTAAAATACTTCTTAAGCTTCCGGCTTGCCATGAAAACCCCATACACAAGCTTCTGCCAATGTGGGTATCTCTGCTTGGACTCAATAAGCACCTCACTGATATAATAAACCGGCCGTTGAACCGGATATTCCGTGCTTGTCTCCTTCCGTTCCACCACAATAGCCACGCCGACAGCCCGGGCATTGGCAGCCACGTACAATAACAATGGCTCTTTATCAACAGGAGCAGCCAGAATAGGTGGCTCAGCCAACTGCTTCTTTAAGTACTCAAATGTTGTATTATCAGCATCACTCCAGACAAAAGTATCTGTCTTTTTCATCATTTGATACAAAGGGATAGCCTTCTCTCCCAACCGGCTTATGAACCAGCTTAATGCCGTAATCCGACCCGCCAGACATTGCACATCATTGATACACGCCGGTTTAGCCAGAGAAGTGATGCCTTTAATCTTCTCTGTATTAGCTTCAATGCCCCTGTTAGACACCAAAAAACCCAAGAGTTTGCCTGCCGGTACACCAAAAACACACTTGGCTGGGTTAAGCATCATTTTATAAACAAGAGGATTATTAAAGGTTTCCTTCAGATCATCTATCAATGTCTCTTTCTCTCTGGATTTTACCACAATATCATCCACATAAGCATGAACATTGCGCCCAATTTGATCATGAAGGCAATTCTGCACACATCTCTGATAAGTCGCATGGGCACTCTTAAGCCCAAAAGGAATAGACACATAGCAGAAGGCTCCAAAGGGAGTTATGAAAGTTGTCTTCTCCTGGTCCTTAACTGCCATATTGATCTGATGATAACCAGAATAAGCATCCAAAAAACTCAAACGCTCACAACCCACCGTAGCATCGATAATCTGAACAATACGAGGGAGAGCAAAAGGATCAGCCGGACAAGCCTTGTTTAAATCCGTGTAGTCCACACACATATGCCAAGTGTCGTTCTTCTTAAGTACCAGCACCGGGTTAGCCAACCATTCAGGATGGAAAACTTTGACGATAAACCCAGCTGCCAAGAGCCGGGCCACTTCCTCTCCAATGGCCTTCCGCCTCTCCTCATTAAACCGACGAAGAAACTGCTTAACCGGCTTAATTTTGGATCAATATTAAGAGTGTGCTCAGCGAGTTCTCTCGGTACACCCGGCATGTCTGAAGGCTTCCATGCAAAGATGTCCTGGTTCTCACGAATGAACTCAATGAGCGCGCTTTCCTATTTTGGATGTAGATTGGCACTGATACTGAACTGCTTCGACGAATCGCCAGGAATGAAATCAACCATCTTAGTGTCATCGGCCGACTTAAATTTTAGTGAAGGATCCTGCTCTGTGGTTGGCTTCTTTAGAGACGTCATGTCCGCCGGGTCAACATTATTGTTATAAAATTTCAACTCCTCAGTTGCACAAACAGACTCAGCATAAGCAGCGTCTCCTTCCTCACACTCCAAGGATATCTTCCGGCTCCCATGCACCATTATGGTTCCCTTGTAACCCAGCATCTTGAGCTGCAGATACACATAACAAGGCTGCGCCATGAACTTGGCATAAGTCAGCCGCCCAAACACAGCGTGATATGGGCTGTGGATCTTGACTACTTCAAAGGACAATGTCTCCAACCTAGAGACATGATTATCTCCAAAAACAACTTCCAGAGCTATCTTACCAACTGGGTAGGCCGACTTACTAGGTACCACGCCATGGAAAACAGTGTTTGATGGCTTAAGATTTTTATCAGTCAACCCCATGCGACAAAAAGTTTCATAATAAAGGATATTGATGCTGCTCCCTCCGTCCATGAGTACCTTGGTGAACTTATACCCTCCGACCTAAGGTGCGACCACCAAAGCCAAGTGACCCAGATTATCAACCCGGGGCGGGTGATCTTCCCGACTCCAAAGAATGGGCTGCTGATGTCTACTACACAACCTTTTTCTTGTAGATGTTGTTGGGCCTCCAAGTGCAGAGGTTTGTAGGGCAGTAGAAAATTTCCCTCAAGTGGATGACCTAAGGTTTATCAATCCGTAGGAAGCATAGGATTAAGATGGTCTCTCTCAAACAACCCTGCAACCAAATAACAAAGAGTCTCTTGTGTCCCCAACACACCCAATACAATGGTAAATTGTATAGGTGCACTAGTTCGGCAAAGAGATGGTGATACAAGTGGTATATGGATGGTAGATAAAGGTTTTTGTAATCTGAAAATATAAAAACAGCAAGGTAACTAATGATAAAAAGTGAGCACAAACGGTATTGCAATGCTAGGAAACAAGGCCTATGGTTCATACTTGCACTAGTGCAAGCTCTCTCAACAATAATAACATAATTGGATCATATAACTATCCCTCAACATGCAACAAAGAGTCACTCCAAAGTCACTAATAGTGGAGAACAAACGAAGAGATTATGGTAGGGTACGAAACCACCTCAAAGTTATCCTTTCTGATCGATCTATTAAAGAGTCTGTAGTAAAATAACATGAAGTTGTTCTTTTCGTTCGATCTATCATAGAGTTCGTACTAGAATAACACCTTAAGATACAAATCAACCAAAACCCTAATGTCACCTAGGTACTCCAGTGTCACCTCAAGTATCCGTGGGTATGATTATACGATATGCATCACACAATCTCAGATTCATCTATTCAACCAACACAAAGAACTTCAAAGAGTGCCCCAAAGTTTCTACCGGAGAGTCAAGACGAAAACGTGTGCCAACCCCTATGCATAGGTTCATGGGCGGAACCCTCAAGTTGATCACCAAAACATACATCAAGTGGATCAATGGAATACCCCATTGTCACCACGGGTATCCCACGCAAGACATACATCAAGTGTTCTCAAATCCTTAAAGACTCAATCCGATAAGATAACTTCAAAGGGAAAACTCAATCCATTACAAAAGAGTAGAGGGGGAGAAACATCATAAGATCCAACTATAATAGCAAAGCTCGCGATACATCAAGATTGTATCACCTCAAGAACACGAGAGAGAGAGAGAGAGAGGTCAAACACATAGCAACTGGTACATACCCTCAGCCCTGAGGGTGAACTACTCCCTCCTCGTCATGGAGAGCACCGGGATGATGAAGATGGCCACCGGTGAGGGGTTCCCCCTCCGACAGGATGCCAGAACGGGTCTAGATTGGTTTTCGGTGGCTACGGAGGCTTCTGGCGGCGGAACTCCCGATCTATTCTGCTCCCCGAAGTTTTTAGGGTATATGGATATATATATATATGAGGAAGAAGTACGTTGGTGGATCTCCAGGCTGTCCATGAGGCAGGGGCGCGCCCCCACACTCGCGGGCAGCCCGGGACTCTTCTGGTCCATCTCCGATACTCCGTGGGCTTCTTCTGGTCCAAAAATAAGTTCCGTGAAGTTTCAGGTCAATTGGACTCCGTTTGATTTTCCTTTTCTGCGATACTCTAAAACAAGGAAAAAACAGAAACTGGCACTGGGCTCTAGGTTAATAGGTTAGTACCAAAAATCATATAAAATAGCATATAAATGCGTATAAAACATCCAAGGTTGATAATATAATAGCATGGAACAATCAAAAATTATAGATATGTTGGAGACGTATCAGCATCCCCAAGCTTAATTCCTGCTCGTCCTCGAGTAGGTAAATGATAAAAACAGAATTTTTGATGTGGAATGCTACCTAACATATTTATCCATGTAAATCTCTTTATTGTGGCAAGCATATTCAGATCCATAAGATTCAAGACAAAACTTTAATATTGACATAAAAAATAATAATACTTCAAGCATACTAATAAAGCAATCATGTCTTCTCAAAATAACATGGCCAAAGAAAGCTATCCCTACAAAATCATATAGTCTGGCTATGCTCTATCTTCACCACACAAAATATTTAAATCATGCACAACCCCGATGACAAGCCAAGCAATTGTTTCATACTTTTGATGTTCTCAAACTTTTTCAATCATCACGCAATACATGAGCGTGAGCCATGGATATAGCACTATATGTGGAATAGAAGGGTGGTTGTGGACAAGACAAAAAGGGAGAAGATAGTCTCACATCAACTAGGCGTATCAGCGGTCTATGGAGATGCCCATTAATAGATATCAATGTGAGTGAGTAGGGATTGCCATGCAACAGATGCACTAGAGCCATAAGTATACGAAAGCTCAACAAAAGGAACTAAGTGGGTGTGCATCCAACTCCCTTGCTCATGAAGACCTAGGGCATTTTGAGGAAGCCCATCATTGGAATATACAAGCCAAGTTCTATAATGTAAAATTCCCACTAGTATATGAAAGTGACAACATAGGAGACTCTCTATCATGAAGATCATGGTGCTACTTTGAAGCACAAGTGTGGTAAAAGGATAGTGGCATTGCCCCTTCTCTCCTTTTCTCTCATATTATTTTTAAATTTGGGCCTTTTCTCTTTTTTATGGCCTCTTTTTTAGTCCGGAGTCTCATCCCGACTTGTGGGGCAATCATAGTCTCCATCATCCATTCCTCACTGGGACAATGCTCTAATAATGATGATCATCACACTTTTATTTACTTACAACTCATGAATTACAACTCGATTCTTAGAACAAAATATGACTCTATATGAATGCCTCCGGCAGTGTACCGGGATGTACAATGACTCATGAGTGACATGTATGAAAGAATTATGAACGGTGGCTTTGCCACAAATACAATGTCAACTAAATGATCATGCATAGCAATATGACAATGATGGAGCGTGTCATAATAAACGGAACGGTGGAGAGTTGCTTGGCAATATATCTCATAATGGCTATGGAAATGCCATAATAGGTAGGTATGGTGGCTGTTTTGAGGAAGGTATATGGTGGGTTTATGGTACCGGCGGAAGTTGCGCGCTATTAGAGAGCCTAGCAATGGTGGAAGGGTGAGAGTGCGTATAATCCATGGACTCAACCTTAGTCATAAAGAACTCACATACTTATTGCAAAAATCTATTAGTTATCAAAACGAAGTACTACGCGCATGCTCCTAGGGGGATAGATTGGTAGGAAAAGACCATCGCTCGTCCCCGACCGCCACTCATAAGGAAGACAATCAACAAATAAATCATGCTCTGACTTCATCACATAACAGTTCACCATACGTGCATGCTACGGGAATCACAAACTTTAGAACAAGTATTTCTCAAATTCACAACTACTCAACTAGCATGACTCTAATATCACCATCTTCATATCTCAAAACAATCGTAAAGAATCAAACTTCTCATAGTATTCAATGCACTTTATATGAAAGTTTTTATTATACCCATCTTGGATGCCCATCATATTAGGACTAAATTCATAACCAAAGCAAATTACCATGCTGTTTAGGACTCTCAAAATAATATAAGTGAAGCACGAGAGTTCATCTATTTCTTCAAAATAAAACCGCCATTGTGCTCTAAAAGATATAAGTGAAGCACTAGAGCAACAACAAACTACTCCGAAAGATATAAGTGAAGATCAATGAGTAGTCGAATAATTATGCAACTATGTGAAGACTCTCTAACATTTAAGAATTTCAGATCTTATTATTTTATTCAACCAGCAAGCAAAACTAAATAAAATAAAATGACGCTCCAAGCAAAACACATATCATGTGGTAAATAAAAATATAGCTCCAAGTAAAGTTACCGATAGAAGTAAACGAAAAGAGGGGATGCCTTCCAGGGCATCCCCAAGCTTTGGCTTTTAGGTGTCCTTAGATTATCTTGGGGGTGCCATGGTCATCCCCAAGCTTAGGCTCTTGCCACTCCTTGTTCCATAATCCATCAAATCTTTACCCAAAACTTGAAAACTTCACAACACAAAACTTAAAGTAGAAAATCTCGTGAGCTCCGTTAGCAAAAGAAAACAAAAGACCAGTTCAAGGTACTATAAATCATACAAGACGCTCCAAGCAAAACACATATCATGTGGTGAATAAAAATATAGCTCCAAGTAAAGTTACCGATAGAAGTAGACGAAAAAGGGGATGCCTTCCGGGGCATCCCCAAGCTTAGGCTTTTGTTTGTCCTTGAATATTACCTTGGGGTGCCTTGGGCATCCCCAAGCTTAGGCTCTTGCCACTCCTTGATCCATAATCCATCGAATCTTTGCCCAAAACTTGAAAACTTCACAACACAAAACTTAACAGAAAAATCGTAAGCTCCGTTAGCGAGAGAAAACAAAACACCACTTCAAGGTACTATCATGAAGTCATTCTTTATTTATATTGGTGTTAAACCTACTGTATTCCAACTTCTCTATGGTTTATAAACTCTTTTACTAGCCATAGATTCATCAAAATAAGCAAACAACACATGAAAAACAGAATCTGTCAAAAACAGAACAGTCTGTAGTAATCTGTAACTAACTCAAACTTCTGGAACCCCAAAAATTCTAAAATAAATTTCTGGACGTGAGGATTTTATCTATTAATCATCTGAAAAAATAATTATCTAAATAGAACTCTCCAATAAAAAATTGCAGCAATTCTCGCGAGTGCTAAAGTTTCTGTTTTTTACAGCAAGATCAACAAGACTTTCCCCAAGTCTTCCCAACGGTTCTACTTGGCACAAACACTAACTAAAACATAAAAAATCAATCATAAAAGAGGCTAGATAAATTATTTATTGCTAAACAGGAGCAAAAAGGGAGGAGCAAAAATATTGGGTGCCTCCCAACAAGCGCTATCGTTTAACGCCCCTAGCTAGGCATGATGATTTCAATGATGCTCACATAAAAGATAAGAATTGGAACATAAAGAGAGCATCAGAAGAATATGACTAGAACATTTAAGTCTAACCCACTTCCTATGCATAGGGATTTTGTGAGCAAACAACTTATAGGAACAATAATCAACTAGCATAGGAAGGCAAAACAAGCATAACTTCAAAACTTTAAGCACATAGAGGGGAAACTTGATATTATTGCAATTCCTACAAGCATATGTTCCTCCCTCATAATAATTTCCAGTAGCATCATGAATGAATTCAACAATATAACCAGCACCTAAAGCATTCTTTTCATGATCTACAAGCATAGAAATTTTATTACTCTCCACACAAGCAAAATTCTTCTCATGAATAGTAGTGGGAGCAAACTCAACAAAATAACTATCATGTGAGAGATAATCCAATTGAAAGCTAAAATCATGATGACAAGTTTCATGGATATCATTATTATTTATAGCATACAAGTCATCACAATAATCATCATAAATAGCAACTTTGTTCTCATGATCAATTGGAACCTCTTTCGAAATAGTGGATTCACCACAAAATAAAGTCATGACCTCTCCAAATCCAATTTCATCAATATAATCATCATAAATAGGAGGCATGATTTCATCATAATAAATTTTCTCATCAAAACTTGGGGGACAAAAAATATCATCTTCGTCAAACATAGCTTCCCCTAGCTTGTGGCTTTGCATATCATTAGCATCATAGATATCCAAGGAATTCATACTAACAACATTGCAATCATGCTCAACATACAAAGATTTAGTGCCAAACATTCTAATGCATTCTTCTTCTAGCACTTGATCACAAGTATTGGAATCCTTATTCTCACGAAAGACATTAAAAAGATGAAGCATATGAGGTAAACTCAATTCCATTTTTTATAGTTTTCTTTTATAAACTAAACTAGTGCTAAAACAAGAAACAAAAAGATTCGATTGCAAGATCTAAAGATATACCTTCAAGCGCTAACCTCCCCGGCAACGGTGCCAGAAAATAGCTTGATGTCTACTATACAACCTTCTTCTTGTAGACGTTGTTGGGCCTCCAAGTGCAGAGGTTTGTAGGACAGTGGCAAATTTCCCTCAAGTGGATGACCTAAGGTTTATCAATCCGTAGGAGGCGTAGGATGAAGATGGTCTCTCTCAAACAACCCTGCAACCAAATAACAAAGAGTCTCTTGTGTCCCCAACACACCCAATACAATGGTAAATTGCATAGGTGCACTAGTTCGGCGAAGAGATGGTGATACAAGTGGTATATGGATGGTAGGTAAAGGTTTTTATAATCTGAAAATATAAAAACAGCAAGGTAACTAATGATAAAAGTGAGCACAAACGGTATTGCAATGCTCGGAAACAAGGCCTAAGGCTCATACTTTCACTAGTGCAAGTTCTCTCAACAATAATACCATATTTGGATCATATAAATATCCCTCAACATGCTACAAAGAGTCACTCCAAAGTCACTAATAGTGGAGAACAAACGAAGAGATTATGGTAGGGTACGGAACCACCTCAAAGTTATCCTTTCTAATCGATCTATTCAAGAGTCCGTAGTAAAATAACATGAAGCTATTCTTTCTGTTTGATCTATCATAGAGTTCATACTAGAATAACACCTTAAGATACAAATCAACCAAAACCCTAATGTCACCTAGATACTCCAATGTCACCTCAAGTATCCGTGGGTATGGTTATACGATATGCATCACACAATCTCAGATTCATCTATTCAACCAACACAAAGAACTTCAAAGAGTGCCCCAAAGTTTCTACTGGAGAGTCAAGACGAAAACGTGTGCCAACCCCTATGCATAGGTTCATGGGCGGAACCCGCAAGTTGATCACCAAAACATACATCAAGTGGATCAATAGAATACCCCATTGTCACCACGGGTATCCCACGCAAGACATACATCAAGTGTTCTCAAATCTTTAAAGACTCAATCCGATAAGATAACTTCAAAGGGAAAACTCAATCCATTACAAAAGAGTAGAGGGGGAGAAACATCATAAGATCCAACTATAATAGCAAAGCTCGCGATACATCAAGATCGTATCACCTCAAGAACATGAGAGAGAGAGAGAGATCAAACACATAGCTACTGGTACATACCCTCAGCCCCGAGGGTGAACTACTCCCTCCTCGGCATGGAGAGCGCCGGGATGATGAAGATGGCCATCGGTGAAGGGTTCCCTGATACGTCTCCAATGTATCTATAATTTTTGATTGCTCCATGCTACTTTATCTACTATTTTGGACTATATTGGGCTTTATTTTCCACTTTTATATTATTTTTGGGACTAACCTATTAACCGGAGGCCCAGCCCAGAATTGTTTTTTTTCCTATTTCAGTATTTCGAGGAAACAGAATATCAAACGGAGTACAAACGGAATGAAACCTTCAGGAACGTGATCTTCTCACCGAATGTGATCCAGGAGACTTGGACCCTACTCCAAGAAGTTTCTGGGGAGGTCACGAGGGTGGAGGGCGCCCCCCCCCCCCTGGGCGCGCCCCCCTGCCTCCTGGGCCCCTCGGAGCTCCACCGATGTGCTTCTTCCGCCTATATATCTCCATATACCCTAAAAACATCCGTGAGCATAATAGATCGAGAGTTCCGCCGCTAGAAGCCTTCGTAGCCACCGAAAACCAATCTAGACCTGTTCTGGCACCCTACCGGAGGGGGAAATCCTTCTTCGGTGGCCATATTCATCATCCCAGTGCTCTCCATGACGAGGAGGGAGTAGCTCTCCCTCGGGGCTGAGGGTATGTACCAGTAGCTATGTGTTTGATCTCTCTCTCTCTCTCGTGTTCTTGAGATGATACGATCTTGATGTATCGCGAGCTTTGCTATTATAGTTGGATCTTATGTTTCTCCTCCCCCTCTTCTCTCTTGTAATGAATTGAGTTTTCCCCTTGAAGTAATCTTATCGGATTGAGTCTTTAAAGACTTGAGAACACTTGATGTATGTCTTGCCGTGGATATCTGTGGTGACAAGGGATACCATGTGCCACTTGATGTATGTTTTGGTGACCAACTTGTGGGTTTCATGACATTGGGAACCTATGCATAGGGGTTGGCACATGTTTTCGTCCTGATTCTCCGATAGAACTTTGGGGCACTCTTTGAGGTCCTTTGTGTTGGATGAATAGATGAATTTGAGATTGTGTGACGCATATCGTATAATCATACCCACAGATACTTGAGGTGACATTGGAGTATCTAGGTGACATTAGGGTTTTGATTGATTTGTGTCTTAAGGTGTTATTCTAGTACGAACTCTAGGGCTGTTTGTGACACCTATAGGAATAGCCCAATGGATTGATTGGAAAGAATAACTTTGAGGTGGTTTCGTACCCTACCATAATCTCTTCGTTCGTTCTCCGCTATTAGTGACTTTGGAGTGACTCTTTGTTGCATGTTGAGGGATAGTTATGTGATCCAATTATGTTAGTATTGTTGAGGGAACTTACACTAGTGAAAGTATGAACCCTAGGCCTTATTTCCTATCATTGCAATACCGTTTACGCTCACTTTTACCATTAGTTACCTTGCTGTTTTTATAATTTCAGATTACAAATACCTTTATCTACCATCCATATTGCACTTGTATCACCATCTCTTCGCCGAACTAGTGCACCTATACAATTTACCATTGTATTGGGTGTGTTGGGGACACAAGAGACTCTTTGTTATTTGGTTGCAGGGTTGCTTGAGAGAGACCATCTTCATCCTACGCCTCCTACGGATTGATAAACCTTAGGTCATCCACTTGAGGGAAATTTGCTACTGTCCTACAAACCTCTGCACTTGGAGGCCCAACAACGTCTACAAGAAGAAGGTTGTGTAGTAGACATCCAGCTCTTTGCTGGCGCCATTGCCGGGGAGGTTAGCGCTTGAAGGTATATCTTTAGATCTTGCAATCGAGTCTTTTAGTTTCTTGTTTTATCACTAGTTTTGTTTATAAAAGATAACTATAAAAATGGAATTGAGTTTGTCTCATACACTTCACCTTTTTAATATCTTTCGTGAGTATGATGGAAAGGATAATTGTGCTCAAGTGCTAGAAGAAGAAATCTATAAAATGTTTGGCACTAAATCTTTGAATGATGAGCATGATTGCAATGTTGTTAGTACGAATTCTTTAAATATCCATGATACTAATGATGATTGCTCTAGTTATGATGAAAATGTCTCCTATAAACATGTCAATTTTTGTGGAGTGCATTGGGTTTGTAAGTACACACCAAATAGGGAAGATAGATATTGCAAGAGGCATAAATACTTAGAAACTGAATTGTTGCAAGAAAGTCTTGATGATTGTGCTAAAAAATTCAATATTTTTCGTGCCCCTTGTGAACTTTGCAATGAACATGGTCATTTAAATCTCCAATGCAAATTGTTTCATGACCGAATCGTATCCAAAAATTGTGATAATTTGATTACCCTTGAGCATCATAAAGAGCTTAGTCTTCTTTTGGGGTATGAGGAAATGAAACGTATAACTAAGGATATTCCAAAATTTTCCCTTGATAAAGTTCTTCATTTTGATCTAGAGAAAATTTATATGTATTGTGCGGTGAATTGCATTGAAAATCCTTATATTGCCAACTACATAAAGAAAAGAAAACAAATAGAAGATGAAGAGAATACTAATGAAAGGGAAGAGACTTCCCAATATCCTCCTATTATTTCTTATGATGAATCAGGTAATGAGGAGGAGCCTCATATTCAACCAATCTCATTAATAAGGAGCTCCAAAAAGAGGATTGAACCCACACATGATGTGGTGAAGAAGAAGAAAAGAAAAAGGAAGAGAGGTAAAAAGGTACCCCTCCCAAATAATGGTGCTCCTATTACTATTGTGCCTCATGAAAATATAATTGTGGAAGATAATGATACTTCTTATGATCTTGAAAATCTTTTTGGCACTTGCTTGGAAGAAAATGATAATTGCTATACTATTGGTGCTATCCGTACTATTAATTACAAGAGTGATTATGCTTATGATATGAAAAGGCCCAAGCTTGGGGATGCTATGTTTGATGAAGATGATGTTTTTGAGAATATATTTGCTGCAATTAATGTTTGTCCCAAGCTTGGGGATGCTATGTTTAATAAAGATGATATTTTTAGCCTCCCAAGTTTTGATATGCAAATTTATAATGATAATAGCATGCCTCCTACCTATGATGATTATTGTGATGATACTTAAGCTATAAAAAGTAGTGATTATACTTATAAAACTTATCATTATTATGGTTACCCCTTTTCTGAACATTACTCTTTTAATGTGGAAACAATTTATAGTATCCAAGTCTCTTATGATACTCCCACTATTATTCATGAGAAGAATTTTGCTTGTGTGGAGAGTAATAAAAATTCTATGCTTATGCATCATGAAAAGAATGCTTTAGGTGCTGGTTATATTGTTTAATTCATTCATGATGCTACTGAAAATTATTATGATGGAGGAATATATGCTTGTAGGAATTGCAATAATATCAAGTTTCCTCTCTATGTGCTTAAAATTTTGAAGCTATGCTTGTTTTACCTTCCTATGCAAGTTGATTCTTGTTCCCACAAGTTGTTTGCTCACAAAATCCCTATGCATAGGAAGTACGTTAGACTTAAATTTGCTAGTCATATTCTTCATGATGCTCTCTTTATGTTTCAATTCTTATCTTTTATGTGAGCATCATTGAAATCATCATGCCTAGCTAGGGGCGTTAAACGATAGCGCTTGTTGGGAGGCAACCCAATTTTATTTTTGTTCCTTGCTTTTTATTCCGGTTTAGTAATAAATAATTCATCTAGACTCTGTTTAGATGTGGTTTTATGTGTTTAATTAGTGTTTTTGCCAAGTAGAACCTTTGGGAAGACTTGGGGAAAGTCTTGTTGACCATGCTGTCAAAAACAGAAACTTTAGCGCTCACGAAAATTGCTGCCATTTTTATTTGGAGAGTGCTATTTAGTTAATTCTTTTTGCTGCTGATCAATAAACAAATTGCCCAGGTTTTCTAATTTTGGTAGAATTTTTTGGGTTCCATAAGTTTGCGTTAGTAACAGATTACTACAGACTATTCTGTTTTTGACAGATTCTGTTTTGCGTGTGTTGTTTGCTTATTTTGATGAATCTATGGCTAGTAAAATAGTTTATAAACCATAGAGAAGTTGGAATACAGTAGTTTTAACACCAATACAAATAAAGAACAAGTTCACTACAGTACCTTAAAGTAGTCTTTTGTTTTCTTTCTCTAACGGAGCTCACGAGATTTCTATTGAGTTTTGTGTTGTGAAGTTTTCAAGTTTTGGGTGAATTCTTTTGATGGATTATGGAACAAGGAGTGGCAAGAGCCTAAGCTTGGGGATGCCCATTGCACCCCCAATATAATCCAAGGACACCAAAAAGTCAAAGCTTGGGGATGCCCCGGAAGGCATCCCCTCTTTCGTCCACTTCCATCGGTAATTTACTTGGAGCTATATTTTTATTCACCACATGATGTGTGTTTTGCTTGGAGCGTCTTGTATTATTTGTGTCTTTGCTTGTTAGTCTACCACAATCATCCTTGCTGTACACACTTTTTGAGAGAGCCATGTATGAATTGAAATTTGTTAGAATACTCTATGTGCTTCACTTATATCTTTTGAGCTTGATAGTTTACTCTATGTGCTTCACTTATATCTTTTTGAGCATGATAATTTTTGCTCTAGTGCTTCACTTAGATCTTTTAGAGCACGGTGGTGGTTTGTTTTAAAGAAACTTGATCTCTCATGCTTCACTTAGATTATTTTGAGAGTCGTTAATAGCATGGTAATTTGCTTAATGTTAATATACTTGGTATTCAAGATATGTGAAACTTTCTTTTTAGTGGGTTGAATACTAAGATAAGTTTGATGCTTGATAATTGTTTTGAGATATGGAGGTGATAATATCATAGTCGTGCTAGTTAAGTAGTTGTGAATTTGAGAAATACTTGTGTTGAAGTTAGCAAGTCCCGTAGCATGCACGTATGGTTAAAGTTGTTGGGGAACGTAGCAGAAATTCAAAATTTTCCTACGTGTCACCAAGATCCATCTATGGAGAAACCAGCAACGAGGGGAAGGAGAGTGCGTCTACATACCCTTGTAGATCGCTAAGCGGAAGCGTTCAAGAGAACGGGTTTGAAGGAGTCGTACTCGTCGTGATCCAAATCACCGGAGATCCTAGTGCCGAACGGACGGCACCTCCGCGTTCAACACACGTACAGCCCGACGACGTCTCCCATGCCTTGATCCAGCAAGGAGAGAGGGAGAGGTTGAGGAAGACTCCATCCAGCAGTAGCACAACGGCGTGGTGGTGGTGGAGGAGCATGGTGATCCAACAGGGCTTCGCCAAGCACCGCGAGATATGAGGAGAAAGAGAGGGGTAGGGCTGCGCCAAGAAGGAGAGGAACTCGTGCATATTGGGCAGCCCAAACCTCAACTATATATAGGAGAAGGGGAGGGGCTGCGCCCCCACCTAGGGTTCCCTCCCTAGGGGTGGCGGCAGCCCCCTAGATCCCATCTAGGGGCGGCCAAGGGGAGGGGAGAGGGGGAGGCGCACCGGGGTGGGCCTTAGGGCCCATCTTCCCTAGGGTTTGCCCCCTTCCCCTCTTCCTTGCGCCTTGGGCCTTGGTGGGGGGGGGGCGCACCAGCCCACCTGGGGCTGGTCCCCTCCCACACTTGGCCCATGCAGCCCTCCGGGGCTTGTGGCCCCACTTGGTGGACCCCCGGGACCCTCCCGGTGGTCCCGGTACGTTACCGATAAAACCCGAAACTTTTCCGGTGACCAAAACAGGACTTCCCATATATAAATCTTTACCTCCGGACCATTTCGGAACTCCTCGTGACGTCCGGGATCTCATCCGGGACTCCGAACAACATTCGGTAACCACATACAAACTTCCTTTATAACCCTAGCGTCATCGAACCTTAAGTGTGTAGACCCTACGGGTTCGGGAACCATGCAGACATGACCGAGACGTTCTCTGGTCAATAACCAACAGCGGGATCTGGATACCCATGTTGGCTCCCACATGCTCCACGATGATCTCATCGGATGAACCACGATGTCAAGGACTTAATCAATCCCGTATGCAATTCCCTTTGTCCATCGGTACGATACTTGCCCGAGATTCGATCATCGGTATCCTGATACCTTGTTCAATCTCGTTACCGGCAAGTCTCTTTACTCGTTCCGTAACACATCATCCCGTGATCAACTCCTTGATCACATTGTGCACATTATGATGATGTCGTACCGAGTGGGCCCAAAGATACCTCTCCGTTTACACGGAGTGACAAATCCCAATCTCGATTCGTGCCAACCCAACAGACACTTTCGGAGATACCCGTAGTGCACCTTTATAGCCACCCAGTTACGTTGTGACGTTTGGCACACCCAAAGTATTCCTACGGTATCCGGGAGTTGCACAATCTCATGGTCTAAGGAAATGATACTTGGCATTAGAAAAGCTTTAGCGAACGAACTACACGATCTTTGTGCTAGGCTTAGGATTGGGTCTTGTCCATCACATCATTCTCCTAATGATGTGATCCCGTTATCAACGACATCCAATTTCCATGGTCAGGAAACCGTAACCATCTATTGATCAACGAGCTAGTCAACTAGAGGCTTACTAGGGACATGGTGTTGTCTATGTATCCACACATGTATCCGAGTTTCCTATCAATACAATTCTAGCATGGATAATAAACGATTATCATGAACAAGGAAATATAATAATAATCAATTTATTATTGCCTCTAGGGCATATTTCCAACAGTCTCCCACTTGCACTAGAGTCAATAATCCAGCTCACATCGATATGTGATTAACACTCAAGGTCACATCCCCATATGACTAACACCCAAAGAGTTCTGGGTTTTATCATGTTATGCTTGTGAGAGAGGTTATAGTCAACGGGTCTGAACCTTTCAGATCCGTGTGTGCTTTACAAATCTCTATGTCATCTCCTAGATGCAGCTACCACGTTCTATTTGGAGCTATTCTAAATGACTGTTCTACTATACGAATCCAGTTTACTACTCAGAATAATCTGGATTAGTGTCAAAGTTTGCATCGGCGTAACCCTTTACGACGAACTCTTTTACCACCTCCATAATCGAGAAAATTCCTTAGTCCACTAGTTACTAAGGATAACTTTGACCGATGTCCTGTGATCCATTCTTGGATCACTCTTGTACCCCTTGACTGACTCATGGCAAGGCACATTTCAGGTGCGGTACACAGCATAGCATACTGTAGAGCCTATGTCTTAAGCATAGGGGACGACCTTCGTCCTTTCTCTCTATTCTGTCGTGGTTGAGCTTTAAGTCTTAACTTCATACCTTACAACTCAGGCAAGAACTCCTTCTTTGACTGATCCATCTTGAACACCTTCAAGATCATGAAAAGGTATGTGCTCATTTGAAAGTACCATTAAGCGTTTTGATCTATCCTTATAGATCTTGATGCTCAATGTTCAAGTAGCTTAATCCAGGCTTTCCATTGAAAAACACTTTCCAAATAACCATATATGCTTTCCAGAAATTCTACGTCATTTCGGATCAACAATATGTCATCCACATATACTTATCAGAAATGTCATAGTGCTCCCACTCACTTTATTGTAAGTACAAGTTTCTAACAAACTTTGTATAAACCCATAAACTTTGATTACTCCATCAAAGTGTATATTCCGA
Organism: Triticum monococcum; assembly: GCA_034509565.1. Lineage (NCBI taxonomy): Eukaryota > Viridiplantae > Streptophyta > Magnoliopsida > Poales > Poaceae > Triticum > Triticum monococcum. The sequence continues at coordinate 554,810,869 of CM067841.1, read as the reverse complement.
CTCCGAGATGCTTACTCCAGTCCTTAGAAGGATTGCGAGAGCTTTGCATACTTATTAGCATCTTTCAGGATTGACAAAACCTTCCGGTTGTATCACATACAACCTTTCCTCAAAAATCATCGAGGAAACAATGTTTTGACATCCTATCTGTAAGATTTCATAAATAATGCAGTAATTGCTAATATAATTCCAACAGACTCTTAGCATCGCTACGAGTGAGAAAGTCTCATCGCAGTCAACTCCTTGAACTTGTCGGAAAACATCTTAACGACAAGTCGAGCTTTCTTAATGGTGATACTTGCCATCATTGTCCGTCTTCCTTTTAAAAATCCATCTGTACTCAACAGCCTTACGACCATCGAGTAGTTCTTCCAAAGTCTATACTTTGTTTTCATATATGGATCCTCTCTCGGATTATATGGCCTCGAGCCATTTTGGAATCCAGGCCCACCATCGCTTCTCCATAGCTCGTAGGTTCATTGTTGTCTAGCAACATGACTTCCAAGACAGGATTACGTACCACTCTGAAGTAGTACGCATCCTTGTCATCCCACGAGGTTTGGTAGTGACTTGATCTGAAGTTTCATGATCACTATCATAAGCTTCCACTTCAATTAGTGTAGGTGCCACAAGAACAACTTCCTGTGCCCTGCCACACACTAGTTGAAGAGACGGTTCAATAACCTCATCAAGTCTCCACCATCCTCCCACTCAATTCTTTCGAGAGAAACTTTTCCTCGAGAAAGGACCCGATTCTAGAAACAATCCCTTATTGCTTTCGGATCTGAGACAGGAGGTATACCCAACTATTTTGGGTGTCCTATGAAGATGCATTTATCCGCTTTGGGTTCGAGCTTATCAGCCTGAAACCTTTTCATATAAGCGTCGCAGCCCCAAACTTTTAACAAATGGCAGCTTAGGTTTCTCTAAACCATAGTTCATACGGTGTCATCTCATCGGAATTACGTGGTGCCCTATTTAAAGTGAATGTGGTTGTCTCTAATGCCTAACCCATAAACTATCGTGGTAATTCGATAAGAGACATCATGGTACGCACCATATCCAATAGGGTGCAGTTATGATGTTCGGACACACCATCACACTATGGTGTTCCAGGCTATATGAGTTGTGAAACAATTTCCACAATGTCTTAATTCTGTGCCAAACTCGTAATTCAGATATTCATCTCTATGATCACATCATAGATATTTTATCCTCTTGTCACGACGATCTTTCAACTTCACCCTGAAATTACTTGAACCTTTCAATAATTCAGACTCGTGATTCATCAAGTAAATATACTCAACATCTACTCAAATCATCTGTGAAGTAAGAACATAACGATATCCACTACACGCCTCAGCACTCATTGGACTGCACACATCAAAATGTATTACTTCCAACAAGTTGCTTTCTAGTTCCATTTTACTGAAAACGAGGCTTTCAGTCATCTTGCCCATGTGGTATGATTTGCATGTCTCAAGTGATTCAAAATCAAGTGAGTCCAAACGGTCCATTTGCATGGAGTTTCTTCATGCATATACACCAATAGACATGGTTCGCATGTCTCAAACTTTTCAAAACGGGTGAGCCCAAAGATCCATCAACATGGAGCTTCTTCATGCGTTTTATACCGATATGACTTACGTGGTGGTGCCACAAGTAGGTGGTACTATCATTACTATCTTATATCTTTTGGCATGAACATGTGTATCACTACGATCGAGATTCAATAAACCATTTATTTTAGGTGCAAGACCATTGAAGGTATTATTCAAATAAACAGAGTAACCATTATTCTCCTTAAATGAATAACCGTATTGCGATAGACATAATCCAATCATGTCTATGCTCAACGCAAACACCAATCTCGACGGTAGAGGGAGCGTGCGATGCTTGATCACATCAAGCTTGGGGAAAACTTCCAACACATATCGCCAGCTCACCTTTTCTAGTCTCCGTTTACTCCGCAGCCTTTTATCTCGAGTTTACTAACCCTTAGCAACCGAACCGGTATCTAATACCATGGTGCTACTAGGAGTACTAGTAAAGTACACATTAACACAATGTATATCCAATATACTTCTATCGACCATGCCAGCCTTCTCATCTACCAAGTATCTAGGGTAATTTTTGCTCTAGTGGTTGTTCCCCTTATTACAGAAGCACTTAGTCTTGGGTTTGGGTTCAACCTTGGGTTTCTTCACTAGAGCAGCAGCTGATTTGCCGTTTCATGAACTATCCCTTCTTTCCCTTGCCCTTCTTGAAACTAGTGGTTTCACCAACCATCAACAATTGATGCTCCTTCTTGATTTCTACTTTTGTGGTGTCAAACATCGCGAATATCTCAAGGATCATCATGTATGTCCCTGATATATTATAGTTCATCACGAAGCTCTAGCAGCTTGGTGGTAATGACTTCGGAGAAACATCACTTTCTCATCTCGAAGATCAACTCCCACTCGATTCAAATGATTGTTGTACTCAGACAATCTGAGCACAAGCTCAATAATTGAGCTTTTCTCCCTTAGTTTGCAGGCTAAGAAAATCGTCGGAGGTCTTATACCTCTTGACGTGGGCACGAGCCTGAAATCCCAATTTCAGCCCTCGAAACATCTCATATGTTTTGCGACGTTTCAAAAACGTCTTCGGTGCCTCAACTCTAAACCGTTTAACTGAACTATCACGTAGTTATCAAAACGTGTATGTCAGATGTTCGCAACATCCACAGACGACGTTCGAGGTTCAGCACACTGAGCGGTGCATTAAGGACATAAGCCTTCTATGAAGCAATGAGGACAATCCTCAGTTTACGGACCTAGTCCGCATAATTGCTACTATCAACTTTCAACTAAATTTTCTCTAGGAACATATCTAAACAGTAGAACTGAAGCGCGAGCTACGACATAATTTGTGAAGACCTTTTGACTATGTTCAGGATAATTAAGTTCATCTTATGAACTCCCACTCAGATAGACATCCCTCTAGTCATCTAAGTGATTACATGATCCGAGTCAACTAGGCCGTGTCCGATCATCACGTGAGATGGACTAGTCAACATCGGTGAACATCTTCATGTTGATCGTATCTACCATACGACTCATGCTCGACCTTTCGGTCTTCTGTGTTCCGAGGCCATGTCTGTACATGCTAGGCTCGTCAAGTCAACCTAAGTGTTTTCATGTGTTCCGAGGCCATGTCTGTACATGCTAGGCTCGTCAACACCCGTTGTATTCAAATGTAAGAATCTATCACACCAGATCATCACGTGGTGCTTCGAAACGACGAACTTTCACAACGGTGCACAGTTAGGGGGAACACTTTCTTGAAAATTTTAATGAGGGATCATCTTATTTACTACCGTCATTCTAAGCAAATAAGATGCATAAACATGATAAACATCACATGCAATCAAATAGTGACATGATATGGCCAATATCACTTTGCTCCTTTTGATCTCCATCTTCGGGGCTCCATGATCATCATCGTCACCGGCATGACACCATGATCTCCATCATCATGATCTCCATCATCGTGCCTTCATGAAGTTGTCTCGCCAACTATTACTTCTACTACTACAACTAACGGTTAGCAATAAAGTAAAGTAATTACATGACGTTTATGTTGACACGCAGGTCATAAATAAATAAAGACAACTCGTATGGCTCCTGTCGGTTGTCATATTCATCGACATGCAAGTCGTGATTCCTATTACAAGAACATGATCAATCTCATACATCACATATCATTCATCACATTCTTCTTGGCCATATCACATCACATAGCATACCCTGCAAAAACAAGTTAGACGTCCTCTAATTGTTGTTTGCATGTTTTACGTGGCTGCTATGGGTTTCTAGCAAGAACGTTTCTTACCTACGCAAAAACCACAACGTGATATGCCAATTGCTATTTACCCTTCATAAGGACCCTTTTCATCGAATCCGATCCGACTAAAGTGGGAGAGACAGACACCCGCCAGCCACCTTATGCAACTAGTGCATGTCAGTCGGTGGAACCGGTCTCACGTAAGCGTACGTGTAAGGTTGGTCCGGGCCGCTTCATCCCACAATGCCGCCGTATCAAGATTGGACTAGTAACGGTAAGCATATTGAACAAAATCAACGCCCACAACTACTTTGTGTTCTACTCGTGCATAGTAACTACGCATAAACCTGGATCATGATGCCACTGTTGGGGAACGTAGCAGAAATTCAAAATTTTCCTATGTGTCACCAAGATCCATCTATGGAGAAACCAGCAACGAGGGGAAGGAGAGTGCGTCTACATACCCTTGTAGATCGCTAAGCGGAAGCGTTCAAGAGAACGGGGTTGAAGGAGTCGTACTCGTCGTGATCCAAATCACCGGAGATCCTAGTGCCGAACGGACGGCACCTCCACGTTCAACACACGTACAGCCCGATGACGTCTCCCATGCCTTGATCCAGCAAGGAGAGAGGGAGAGGTTGAGGAAGACTCCATCCAGCAGAAGCACAACGGCGTGGTGGTGGTGGAGGAGCGTGGTGATCCAGCAGGGCTTCGCCAAGCACCGTGAGATATGAGGAGAAAGAGAGGGGTAGGGCTGCGCCAAGAAGGAGAGGAACTCGTGCGTATTGGGCAGCCCAAACCTCAACTATATATAGGGGAAGGGGAGGGGCTGCACCCCCACCTAGGGTTCCCTCCCTAGGGGTGGCGGCAGCCCCCTAGATCCCATCTAGGGGCGGCCAAGGGGAGGGGAGAGGGGGAGGCGCACCAGGGTGGGCCTTAGGGCCCATCTTCCCTAGGGTTTGCCCCCTTCCCCTCTTCCTTGCGCCTTGGGCCTTGGTGGGGGGGCGCACCAGCCCACCTGGGGCTGGTCCCCTCCCACACTTGGCCCATGCAGCCCTCCGGGGCTTGTGGCCCCACTTGGTGGACCCCCGGGACCCTCCCGATGGTCCCGGTACGTTACCGATAAAACCCGAAACTTTTCCGGTGACCAAAACAGGACTTCCCATATATATATCTTTACCTCCGGACCATTTAGGAACTCCTCGTGACGTCCGGGATCTCATCCGGGACTCCGAACAACATTCGGTAACCACATACAAACTTCCTTTATAACCCTAGCGTCATCGAACCGTAAGTGTGTAGACCCTACGGGTTCGGGAACCATGCAGACATGACCGAGACGTTCTCCGGTCAATAACCAACAGCGGGATCTGGATACCCATGTTGGCTCCCACATGCTCCACGATGATCTCATCGGATGAACCACGATGTCAAGGACTTAATCAATCCCGTATGCAATTCCCTTTGTCCATCAGTACGATACTTGCCCGAGATTCGATCGTCGGTATCCTGATACCTTGTTCAATCTCATTACCGGCAAGTCTCTTTACTCGTTACGTAACACATCATCCCGTGATCAACTCCTTGATCACATTGTGCACATTATGATGATGTCCTACCGAGTGGGCCCAGAGATACCTCTTCGTTTACACGGAGTGACAAATCCCAATCTCGATTCGTGCCAACCCAACAGACACTTTCGGAGATACCCGTAGTGCACCTTTATAGCCACCCAGTTACGTTGTGACGTTTGGCACACCCAAAGTATTCCTACGGTATCCGGGAGTTGCACAATCTCATGGTCTAAGGAAATGATACTTGACATTAGAAAAGCTTTAGCGAACGAACTACACGATCTTTGTGCTAGGCTTAGGATTGGGTCTTGTCCATCACATCATTCTCCTAATGATGTGATCCCGTTATCAACGACATCCAATGTCCATGGTCAGGAAACCGTAACCATCTATTGATCAACGAGCTAGTCAACTAGAGGCTTACTAGGGACATGGTGTTGTCTATGTATCCACACATGTATCTGAGTTTCCTATCAATACAATTCTAGCATGGATAATAAACGATTATCATGAACAAGGAAATTGTAGGATCGAAAGTATTTCTAGAGGGGGGTGATTAGACTACTTGACCAACTAAAAGCTTAGCCTTTTCCCAATTTTAGTTCTTGGCAGATTTTAGCTATCTTAGAGCAAGTCAAGCAATCATCACACAATTCAAGCAAGCATGCAAAGAGTTTATTGGCAGCGGAAAGTAAAGCATGCAACTTGCAAGAATGTAAAGGGAAGGGTTTGGAGGATTCAAACGCAATTGGAGACACGGATGTTTTCCCGTGGTTCGGATAGGTGGTGCTATCCTACATCCACGTTGATGGAGACTTCAACCCACGGAGGGTAACGGTTGCGCGAGTCCACAGAGGGCTCCACCCACGAAGGGTCCACGAAGAAGCAACCTTGTCTATTCCACCATGGCCATCGCCCATGAAGGACTTGCCTCACTAGCGGTAGATCTTCACGAAGTAGGCGATCTCCTTGCCCTTACAAACTCCTTGGTTCAACTCCACAATCTTGTCGGAGGCTCCCAAGTGACACCTAGCCAATCTAGGAGACACCACTCTCCAAGAAGTAACAAATGGTGTGTTGATGATGAACTCCTTGCTCTTGTGCTTAAAATGATAGTCTCCCCAACACTCAACTCTCTCTCATAGGATTTGGATCTGATGGAAAGAAGATTTGAGTGGAAAGCAACTTGGGGAAGGCTAGAGATCAAGATTCATATGGTAGGAATGGAATATCTTGGTCTCAACACATGAGTAGGTGGTTCTTTCTCAGAACATATGAGTAGGAATGGTGTATGTGTTCTGATGGCTCTCTCTCCGAATGAAGAGGAGGTGGAGGGGTATTTATAGCCTCCACACAAAATCCAACCGTTACACACAATCTACCAATCTCGGTGGGACCGAATCAGAAACCTCGGTCTGACCGAAATAGTAAACCTAGTGATCGTTAGGAATTTCGGTGGGACTGAGATGCAACTCGGTAGGACCGATTCGGTTAGGGTTTGGGCATAACGTAATCTCGGTGAGACCGATCGCACAAACTCGGTGAGACCGAGTTCGGCAATTAGCTAACCAGAGAGTTGGTCAGGCAAACTCGGTGGGACCGACCTGCTCTTTCGGTGAGACCGAAAAGTTACAAGAAGGAAACAGAGAGTTTGCATTGCATTCTCGGTGGGACCGATTCGCTCTTTCGGTGAGACCGAAAAGTTACGAAAGGGAAACAGAGAGTTTGCAACCCCATCTCGGTGTGACCGATATCCTTATCGGTAGGACCGAATTGCTAGGGTTTGGCAGTGGCAAATGACAAGTGAAACTCGGTGGTGCCGGATTGACAGAGTCGGTATGACCGAGTTTGGCTTAGGGTTTAGGTCATTTGTGGATATGGAAAGGTGTTTGAGGATTTTGGAGCATATCACTAAGCACATAAAGCAAGAGGCTCATTAAGCAACACCTCATCCCTCCTTGATAGTATTGGCTTTTCCTAAAGACTCAATGTGATCTTGGATCACTAAAATATAAAATGAAGAGTCTTGAACTTTTGAGCTTGAGCCAATTCTTTGTCCTTAGCATTTTGAGGGTTCCACTTTCACATCCATGCCATGCCAATCATTGAGCTTTCCTGAAATAATAATCTTGGAATAGCATTAGCTCAATGAGCTATATGTTGTTATGAATTACCAAAACCACCTAGGGATAGTTGCACTTTCAATCTCCTCCTTTTTGGTAATTGATGACAACATATAGATCAAAGCTTCGATAAATAATAATAATAATCATGAAATACATCGTCGCTTTGAGAAGTATGTGATAAGTAAGAGCTCCCCCTAAATTTGTGCATATTTTAAAATTTGCTTTGGACTGCAAATGCACAAGGAGTTAGAATCATGGGTTACTCTTCCATGTCACATACATCTTGGTGGAGCACTCAAAAAATGATAAGATTGAAATACATGCACTCATCACCAAGAATAGTGAATGATCACAAACAATAGATAGAATAATAACATTTAGCAAGCATTAAGCAACCATTAAGTGTAGCTTATGATCAAACACTTGATCATCGATGTCTCACGAATAATGACATAGTATCGCACACGCAAGCTAAAAGCAACACTCTCTCTCGAAGCCCATGATCTATACATTTTCTCCCCCTTTGGCAACAAGTTACCAAAAAGTTCCTAGAGAATGCATAGTGCTAAGTCGACGCTCAAGCTTGATCTTCAGGTGGTGGTGGAGTCCGGAGCACGCCAAGGACGAAGCCTTCAGTAGATGTGGAAGGAGTTGAGGCTGTGGTGGATGCTGGAGCTGGTGGAACGGAGGCTGTAGCTGGTGTAGACGTTGTAGCTCTAGTGTCAGCAACTGGCAGTGCAGACGACTTCGGACCTCGTGGCACCCTGGCAAAAGCATCAGTTGTGGTTCTGCCTCTTCTCTCGTTCATGTCGTCCTGGAGCTGCTCCACGGCAGTCTGTATCTCAGTCACTTTGATGTCCAGGTCATAGAACCTCTGTTCCATGATCCTCTCTAGGCTCACCTGGTTCTGAGTCAGGGTAGCTATACTCTGCTCAATCCGCAGGGTGGACGCTATCAGGTAACCGAGCTGCTCTTGTTTGGTCTTCAAGAAGTAATCAGATGCCTCCGCTTGAGTAGGCATCCTGGAAGCTTTCTCCTTCTTCGCCTTCTCCTTCTGAGCTTGTGCATGGGCAGATGAGGGTTCATTCTCAGTCATAACCACTTGGTTATCCTCAAAATCTGGACAGATGGGCAGGTGTTCCTTATCCAATAAATACACGCCCGTGCCCATCTTGGAGTTGATGAGCTCCTGAACCTGTGGGGCATACCCACAACTCCTCTTTTGGTCTGCAGCTGTCCTCTTGATTGTTTCCACAATGAGACTCATGACCTTGAATTTCTGAGGCACATCAAAGATATGAAGCAAGTTGATCGCGTGACCTCTGATCATCTTGTGATCTCCAGATTTGGGCAGAAGGGTGTGCCTAAGGATCCAGTTGATCGTAGGCAATCCTGAGAGCAGATAGTGCACTGAGCCAAACTTGAACATGTCGAGCGCTTCATTTGGGATCTCCTTGTACATGTTGGACATGGAGTTGTGATCCATCTTTTTCTTGGCATAAATTTCCAAGTCATCAGCTTGCTCCTCTGGGGCATTGATCAACTTCGCCCATTCTTCAACAGTGGATTGGTACCTTGTACCCTCTGACATCCATGTGATCCTGCCATCCGGATAAAAATGTGTTGTGGAGTAGAATTGCATGATCAGCTCCTCGTTCCACTTTGTGAGCTTCTGCCCAACAAAGTCTGCAACTCCACACGCACTAAAGCTGTCAAATACACCGGGGTAGTGCTCTTCATTGTCCTTGATGTAGGTCCAGTCGACCCATCTCATGTCACAAACGATTGGCTTCTTGTCAAGCAAAACAGTCTCATAGAATTCTTGCTGTTCCTTGGTATGAAATCTGTAATCCACGGCAGTCCTTCTCCTAGAAGCATACGAATCTGCTTCTCTCCATTTCCTCAGCCCTGAATCTCTCCTGAGCTTCATATCCTCAGCCACAGGATGAGCATCGTTGTGGTCTGGGATCTTGGGCTTGAGCTTCCTAAGGACACTCTCTTCCTCTTCTTCGATAGCTTCAGGCACTGGGGCCTTGTTCTTTTCCGCAGCTGGGATGCTTCGTGTGTTTCTCTTTGGTGCACTCTTAGGCTTAGATGCAGCCTTAGGTGCTTCCTTGGGCTTGGATGCAGCTGTTCCTGACCTTATAGCATCTCCCATGAGTTTGGCTGCCTTGGGTGCTGGTGCAGCAACCTCTTCTTCTTCTTCCTCCTCATCTACCATGATGGAGGCCTTCCCAAGCACTTTGGCTACAGTCTTCTTCACCCTCTCTTTCCTCTTCTTGCCTTGGCCACCTGCTTCCTCTTCAGATTCCAGGGCAAGCTTCATGGTTTCTTCAGTTGCAGCCTTCCTAGGTTTGGAAGTGGGAACTCTTGCCTTAGACATGGGCTGCCTGCCTGCTGGCCTTTTGATTTTCAGCCCTGGCTTTGTGCCTTGAGCTGGTTCAGCTCTCTTTGATGTGGCCTCTTCCTCTGCCACATAGTCTTCATCCTCAGAATCAGACGTTCTCTTCTTCCTTTGATGTGTGGCAGCCTTAGGCAGATTGCTGGGGGTGCTCCTGCTGCCATCATCAGAAGAACTTGAGGGGCTAGTGCCCTCACTCATCACAACTTGCTGCTCAGACACATTCTGGTTGTCACTTTGATCAGACATGTTGCAAACTGACTGCTGACCCTGTGAATAGATTATGGATAAGATAGAGTGGATGAGCATCACAAAAGGCAGAGATTTTTGCATAAGATTAATTCAAAAACTTAGTTTTAGTTTTCCACAGAAAGCATCTCGGATCTACCGATTTCCAAACTCGGTGACACCGAAGCAGTTTTGGCACCAGAACTGGTGAACTCGGTCAGAACGAGTCACAGTTCGGTAGCACCGAGACTGCTAGGGTTTCACAGAATTCCAAAATCGGTCGCACCGATAAGTTATTCTCGGTCAGACCGAGTTTCACTTGTGCAATGGCAAAAGCCAGATCGGTGGGACCGAGTTTTTCAACTCGGTGGGTCCGAGATGGTTTCGGCGGAAACCTAACCCTAAAATTTTCGAATTAAACCTAATCTACGAGTTCATTGACTGGATAGGAGTGTTTCAATCGTGGCAAGAATCATGATGATCACAATGTGCTAGGAATCGGAGTGGAGAATAGCACAAAGATCGAGTCCATACCCTAGTTCGGCGGAGACTCTCTACGGCGGCAATGGCGGGGCAGAATTCCATTGACGGCGGCGGAGACCAGCGACTGGAGGCTGCTGGCGGCGAGAAGACGATCCGGAGACCACGAAGGCAGAGCAGGCTATCGCGCGGGCGAAGAGGTTTCGGAGAAATTTCCAAAATTTTGCCCGTCATTATATATAGCCCGACCCTGTCGGTGTGACCGAGTGGAACAACTCGGTGGCACCGAGATGCAAAACTGTGTGTAGTTATTGCAACTCGGTGTGACCGAAAAGTTCAAATCGGTTGCACCGAGATCGAAAACCTAGATCAACTTAACGAACTCGGTAGGACCGAAAATGGAGTATCGGTCAGACCGAGATTCATAAAGAGGTTTTGGAAGTTTAAGTCTATGACGAATCGGGGACTCCGAGCGCTCCTCACACAGAGTGGTTCGAATCTGACTTGATCAAGTTTTGTGATGCAGCATGAATAGAGTTTGAGACGAGAAAAGCATAGATAGCTAGAGGAGGTTCTTAGGCATTCTTGTCCATCCACTTGGCAAAAGAAGAAAGCCAAACAATCAAAACAACAAGTGGATGTCCTCAAATGAGTAAAATATGCAACCAACATGCTCACACAATAAGATGGCAAATGAAATATGTGGCAAAGCATGCACAACCAATTCTAGCATCTATCAAGCAATTTGCGATGACTAGGTCATCTATATATGAGTATATTGACTTAGGAGTCAAGTGAGAACACTTGATCATAGGTCATACTCATCGTTTAAGCTCAAGTGGGGTTACCACTTTTACATAAAGCATTGTTGTATTCACATCTTTAGAGTTGCTTTAGCTCAAGTCTTAGAGTAAAGCTCCCCCTAGATGTGATATCCCCCCTAAGAGGGATGAACTAACCTTGGGTTTTGTCGATGATGACTTCATGTAGATGTTGAAGATGTGGATGCTCAATGTTGATGTAGATCACTTGGAGCTATCCATTTGAGTGAATTGCACTTTCAATACCTACATGGGTTAGTCCCACAAGGAACAAACAAGGATATCCATAGACATAGAGTGATGCACACACAAGATGATGTCCATGAAAACTTTAGGTTACCTTGTCCCTTGTCTTACCAACAAGAGGGTTTGTGACTCCTTGAACTAGTGCAAGATGTGGAAGTTGATTGCACTTGTTCTTGCCAAAATGATAAGAGTGAAGTATGTTGGTGGAGTCACCCTCAAGAACTCTCTAGTTCTTCTTCTTTTGGATCCACACCATCTTGATGGGAATCCTTGGAGTTGTAGTCGTACTTGATGTAGTGGAACTTGAAGTAGTCTTGGGAACCCACTTGACTAAGGTCTTAGGAGCTTCTTCAAATGCATCAATCTCCTCTTGAAGCTTGTCCTTGCCTTTTTGCTTGTAGTCTTGTGGTGGAAGATCATCTTGAGCTTGTGTTCCCTTGAAGGAAGTATCATACTTCTCTTGTTGAGGAATAAACTTTGTCTTGGGGTATTGATCTTCTTCCCATTCAACTCCATTGGCATTGAACTTTCGTTCAAAACCAACACCTTGATTCTTCCGGTGCATTCCTTGCTTGCGCACAATTTCCTCGAATTGCTTACTTCCGGCAAGGCTCTTGTAAACACCTTTCTCTATAATTCCCTTCAATAAGCTATTTTCTTGCTCAAGTGTAACTTGGCTAAGAGAATCATTAGTGGAATCAAGAGAACTACTAGAAGCAACAATATTGGATTTAGCATGATCATTGTTACTACTAGAGGAAGAATCTTTCTTATTCTTGTTACTAGTCTTCACTTGAGGCATGTAGGTGGATAAAAGTAAACACTTGGCAATGTGAGAAGACCTTTTCTTGCGGAGATCATCATTGATTGCTTTTAAGAACTCATGCTCTTGCTCAAGATTAAGCTTTTCAAAGCGTAGTTTCTCATGAGCTCTTAAAAGTTCTCGATGATCTTCGAAGATAGTTTCATGGGCTAACTTAAGAGTGTTTAGTTCTTTAGTTAGAGCCTCAATCTTCTCCTTATCATTGTCATTCGTTTTAGCATGATTAATTGATATTTCACCATAATATTCTTCACTAGAGTTGTCAACAAGCAAATCATCATCACCTAACAAGTCATCTTCATCACTATTAAAGTCAACATACTCGGGGTGTGTTACCTTAGGACCTTTGGCCATGAAGCATCTTCCAATTCCTTCATTTGGTGAGTCAAATATGTCGTAGGAGTTGGTTGACACAAGTGCAAGACCGGCAACACCTTCATCTTGAGTATCTTCGGAGTCGGAGTGATAACTTCTCTCGGAGTGGCTGTCGGAGTCGGAGCCGGATACCCATTCACCAACATGAGCTTGATGTCTTCGTTTTGTATAGCTCCTTGATGATTTTTCCTTCCTTTCTGAGACCTTGCTTCTCCGTGAGTATCTTCGTTCATAACGATCATCTCTACTCCTTCTCTCTCTTGGTGGAGATTCTTTGCTTCTTCTTTTTGGAGAATCTTCTCTCCTCTTGTAGGGAGTCGTACACTCATTGGAATAGTGTCCGGGTCTTCCACAATTATAGCAGTTTCGCTCTCGACTAGAAGATCTTTTGTCATTGTAGGACCTTGACTTGAAGCTTCTATCTTTGTTTCTACTCTTGTAGAACTTGTTGAAGTTCTTCACCATTAAGCTCAATTCTTCATTGAAGTTTTGTTTCTCACTTGATGATGTGGGGACTTCACATGACGCTTTGTAGGCACCACTTGATTTATTGTGAAGTTCCTCTTTATCCTTGAGTGACATCTCATGAGCAACAATCCTTCCAATTACTTCCGTTGGCTTGAGATCTTTGTAGTTGGGCATCATTTGGATTAATGTGCACACGGTATCATATTTCCCATCCAAGGCTCTTAGGATCTTCTTGATGATGAATCTATCGGTCATCTCTTCACTTCCTAAGCCGGCAATCTCATTTGTGATGAGAGCAAGCCTAGAGTACATTTCAGCGACACCTTCACCATCCTTCATCTTGAACTTGTCAAGTTGACTTTGGAGCACATCCAACTTGGATTCCTTAACAGAGTCGGTACCTTCGTGCATATCAATCAAAGTATCCCAAATTTCCTTTGCATTCTCAAGGCGGCTGATTTTGTTGAATTCTTCGGGGCACAATCCGTTGAAGAGAATATCACAAGCTTGAGCATTGTATTGCAACATCTTCAACTCATCCGCGGTAGCTTCACGGTTTGGTTCTCTCCCATCAAAGAACTCACCTTGCAAACCAACACAAACAATAGCCCATACAGCGGGGTTATGTCCAAGAATATGCATTTTCATTTTATGCTTCCAACTAGCAAAATTAGTGCCATCAAAGTAAGGACCTCTACGGTGATAATTTCCCTCGCTAGACGCCATAGTCTCCTAGGTTGTGAAACCAAGGCTATGACCACCAAAAGCTATGGAGATCAAGCCAAATGGAGACCAAAGCTCTGATACCACTTGTAGGATCGAAAGTATGTCTAGAGGGGGTGATTAGACTACTTGACCAACTAAAAGCTTAGCCTTTTCCCAATTTTAGTTCTTGGCAGATTTTAGCTATCTTAGAGCAAGTCAAGCAATCATCACACAATTCAAGCAAGCATGCAAAGAGTTTATTGGCAGCGGAAAGTAAAGCATGCAACTTGCCAGAATGTAAAGGGAAGGGTTTGGAGGATTCAAACGCAATTGGAGACACGGATGTTTTCCCGTGGTTCGGATAGGTGGTGCTATCCTACATCCACGTTGATGGAGACTTCAACCCACAGAGGGTAACGGTTGCGCGAGTCCACGGAGGGCTCCACCCACGAAGGGTCCACGAAGAAGCAACCTTGTCTATTCCACCATGGCCATCGCCCATGAAGGACTTGCCTCACTAGCGGTAGATCTTCACGAAGTAGGCGATCTCCTTGCCCTTACAAACTCCTTGGTTCAACTCCACAATCTTGTCGGAGGCTCCCAGGTGACACCTAGTCAATCTAGGAGACACCACTCTCCAAGAAGTAACAAATGGTGTGTTGATGATGAACTCCTTGCTCTTGTGCTTCAAATGATAGTATCCCCAACACTCAACTCTCTCTCATAGGATTTGGATCTGATGGAAAGAAGATTTGAGTGGAAAGCAACTTGGGGAAGGCTAGAGATCAAGATTCATATGGTAGGAATGGAATATCTTGGTCTCAACACATGAGTAGGTGGTTCTTTCTCAGAACATATGAGTAGGAATGGTGTATGTGTTCTGATGGCTCTCTCTCCGAATGAAGAGGAGGTGGAGGGGTATTTATAGCCTCCACACAAAATCCAACCGTTACACACAATCTACCAATCTCGGTGGGACCGAATCAGAAACCTCGGTCTGACCGAAATAGTAAACCTAGTGACCGTTAGTAATTTCGGTGGGACTGAGATGCAACTCGGTAGGACCGATTCGGTTAGGGTTTGGGCATAACGTAATCTCGGTGAGACCGATCGCACAAACTCGGTGAGACCGAGTTCGGCAATTAGCTAACCAGAGAGTTGGTCAGGCAAACTCAGTGGGACCGACTTGCTCTTTCGGTGAGACCGAAAAGTTACAAGAAGGAAACAGAGAGTTTGCATTGCATTCTCGGTGGGACCGATTCGCTCTTTCGGTGAGACCGAAAAGTTATGAAAGGGAAACAGAGAGTTTGCAACCCCATCTCGGTGTGACCGAGATCCTTATCGGTAGGACCGAATTGCTAGGGTTTGGCAGTGGAAAATGACAAGTGAAACTCGGTGGCGCCGGATTGACAGAGTCGGTATGACCGAGTTTGGCTTAGGGTTTAGGTCATTTGTGGATATGGAAAGGTGGTTGAGGATTTTGGAGCATATCACTAAGCACATAAAGCAAGAGGCTCATTAAGCAACACCTCATCCCTCCTTGATAGTATTGGCTTTTCCTAAAGACTCAATGTGATCTTGGATCACTAAAATATAAAATGAAGAGTCTTGAACTTTTGAGCTTGAGCCAATTCTTTGTCCTTAGCATTTTGAGGGTTCCACTTTCACATCCATGCCATGCCAATCATTGAGCTTTCCTGAAATAATAATCTTGGAATAGCATTAGCTCACTGAGCTATATGTTGTTATGAATTACCAAAACCACCTAGGGATAGTTGCACTTTCAGAAATATAATAATAATCAATTTATTATTGCCTCTAGGGCATATTTCCAACAAAAGTTGTGTAACAAATTTGAAGCATGAAGTGTACCTGGCTTGTGCATCCTTATGAGTGGCGGTCGGGGACGAGCGATGGTCTTTTCCTACCAATCTATCCCCCTAGGAGCATGCGTGTAGTACTTGATTTTTGATGACTTCTAAATTTTTGCAATAAGTATATGAGTTCTTTTGACTAATGTTGAGTCCATGGATTATACGCACTTTTACCTTTCCGCCATTTGCTAGCCTCTTCGGTACCGTGCATTGCCCTTTCTCACATTGAGAGTTGGTGCAAACTTCGCCGGTGCATCCAAACCCCGTGATATGATACGCTCTTTCACACATAAACCTCCCTATATCTTCCTCAAAACAGCCACCATACCTACCTATCATGGCATTTCCATAGCCATTCCGAGATATATTGCCATGCAACTTCCATCATCATCATCATCATGACATGCTTTACTTTTGTCATATTGTCATTGCATGATCTTGTAGTTGACATCGTATTTGTGGCAAAGCCACCATGCATTATTTTTCATACATGTCACTCTTGATTCATTGCACCATCCCGGTACACCGCCGGAGGCATTCATATAGAGTCATATCTTGTTCTAGTATCGAGTTGTAATCATTATGTTGTAATCAATAGAAGTGTGATGATCGTCATTATTAGAGCATTGCCCAAAAAAAGAGAAAGGCCAAAAAGAAAAAAAGAAAGGCCCAAAAAAATAAGGAGAAAATAAAAAGGGCAATGCTACTATCTCTTTTTCCACACTTGTGCTTCAAAGTAGCACCTTGTTCTTCATGTAGTGAGTCTCATATATTGTGCTTCAAAGTAGCACCATGATTTCATATAGTGAGTCTCATAAGTTGTCTTGTTCATACTAGTGGGAATTTTTCATTATAGAACTTGGCTTGTATATTCCAACGATGGGCTTCCTCAAAATGCCCTAGGTCTTCATGAGCAAGCAAGTTAGATGCACACCCACTAGTTTTCTTTTGTTGAGCATTCTTAGCTCTAGTGCATCCGTTGCATGGCAATCCCTACTCCTAGCATTAACATCAATTGATGTGCATCTCCATAGCTCATTGATTAGCCTCGTTGATGTGAGACTTTCTCCTTTTTTGTCTTCTCCACACAATCCCCATCATCATATTCTATACCACCCATAGTGCTATGTCCATGGCTCGCGCTCATGTATTGCGTGAAGGTTGAAAAAGTTTGAGATTATTTGAGTATGAAACAATTGCTTGGCTTGTCATTGGGGGTATAGAAGTTGGGAACATCTTTGTGTGACGAAAATGAAGCATAGCCTAACTATATGATTCTGTAGGGATGAACTTCCTTTGGCCATGTTATTTTGAGATGACATAATTGTTTGATTAGTATGCTTGAAGTATTATCATTCTTATGTCAATATGAACTTTTGTCTTGAACCTTTCGGCTCTGAATATTCATACCATGATTAAGAAGACTTACATTGAAATTATGCCAAAGTATCACTCCGCATCAAAAATTCTCTTTTTATCATTTACCTACTCGAGGACGAGCAAGAATTAAGCTTGGGGATGCCTGATACGTCTCCAACGTATCTATAATTTTTTATTGCTCCATGCTACTTTATCTACTGTTTTGGACTATATTGGGCTTTATTTTCCACTTTTATATTATTTTTGGGACTAACCTATTAACCGGAGGCCCAGCCCAGAATTGTTGTTTTTTTTGCCTATTTCAGTATTTCGAGGAAACAGAATATCAAACGGAGTCCAAACGGAATGAAACCTTCGGGAACGTGATCTTCTCACCGAACGTGATCCAGGAGACTTGGACCCTACTCCAGGAAGTTTCCGGGGAGGTCACGAGGGTGGAGGGCCCCCCTGGGTGCGCCCCCCTGCCTCGTGGGCCCCTCGGAGCTCCACCGACGTGCTTCTTCCACCTATATATCTCCATATACCCTAAAAACATCCGTGAGCACAATAGATCGAGAGTTCCACCGCCAGAAGCCTACGTAGCCACCGAAAACCAATCTAGACCCGTTCCGGCACCCTACCGGAGGGGGAAATCCTTCTCCGGTGGCCATATTCATCATCCCGGTGCTCTCCATGACGAGGAGGGAGTAGTTCTCCCTCGGGGCTGAGGGTATGTACCAGTAGCTATGTGTTTGATCTCTCTCTCTCTCTCTCTCTCTCTCGTGTTCTTGAGATGATACGATCTTGATGTATCGCGAGCTTTGCTATTATAGTTGGATCTTATGTTTCTCCTCCCCCTCTTCTCTCTTGTAATGAATTGAGTTTTCCCCTTGAAGTAATCTTATCGGATTGAGTCTTTAAAGACTTGAGAACACTTGATGTATGTCTTGCCGTGGATATTTGTGGTGACAATGGGATACCACGTGCCACTTGATGTATGTTTTGGTGACCAACTTGTGGGTTTCGTGACATTGGGAACCTATGCATAGGGGTTGGCACACGTTTTCGTCGTGATTCTCCGGTAGAACTTTGGGGCACTCTTTGAGGTCCTTTGTGTTGGATGAATAGATGAATCTAAGATTGTGTGACACATATCGTATAATCATACCCATGGATACTTGAGGTGACATTGGAGTATCTAGGTGACATTAGGGTTTTGATTGATTTGTGTCTTAAGGTGTTATTCTAGTACGAACTCTAGGGTTGTTTGTGACACCTATAGGAATAGCCCAATGGATTGATTGCAAAGAATAACTTTGAGGTGGTTTCGTACCCTACCATAATCTGTCCGTTCGTTCTCTGCTATTAGTGACTTTGGAGTGACTCTTTGTTGCATGTTGAGGGATAGTTATGTGATCCAATTATGTTAGTATTGTTGAGGGAACTTACACTAGTGAAAGTATGAACCCTAGGCCTTATTTCCTATCATTGAAATACCGTTTACGCTCACTTTTACCATTAGTTACCTTGCTGTTTTTATAATTTCAGATTACAAATACCTTTATCTACCATCCATATTGCACTTGTATCACCATCTCTTCGCCGAACTAGTGCACCTATACAATTTACCATTGTATTGGGTGTGTTGGGGACACAAGAGACTCTTTGTTATTTGGTTGCAGGGTTGCTTGAGAGAGACCATCTTCATCCTACGCCTCCTATGGATTGATAAACCTTAGGTCATCCACTTGAGGGAAATTTGCTACTGTCCTACAAACCTCTGCACTTGGAGGCCCAACAACGTCTACAAGAAGAAGGTTGTGTAGTAGACATCATTCCCCCCTCCGGCAGGGTGCCGGAACGGGTCTAGATTGGTTTTCAGTGGCTACAGAGGCTTCTGGCGGCGGAACTCCCGATCTATTCTACTCCCCGAAGTTTTTAGGGTATATGGATATATATAGGAGGAAGAAGTACGTCGGTGGATCTCCGGGCTATCCACGAGGCAGGGGCGCGCCCAGGGGGGTGGGCGCGCCCCCCACCCTCGTGGGCAGCCCGGGACTCTTCTGGTCCATCTCCAATACTCTGTGGGCTTCTTCTGGTCCAAAAATAAGTTCCGTGAAGTTCCAGGCCAATTGGACTCCATTTGATTTTCCTTTTCTGTGATACTCTAAAACAAGGGGAAAAAACAAAAACTGGCACTGGGCTCTAGGTTAATAGGTTAGTCCCAAAAATCATATAAAATAGCATATAAATGCATATAAAACATCCAAGGTTGATAATATAATAGCATGGAACAATCAAAAATTATAGATACGTTGGAGACGTATCAGCTGCTCAGACCAGCGTAAGTAATGGGGAACTGCCGGCTCAACAGCATTGACTGCCCTCTTATGAAGCTTCTGCTCACGCTTACATAAGCTAGTGGTGAAGACATGATGTTGTCCACTATTCAACTGTTTCAGGTTGCTCTGATAACCAGACTATTGCTGTTGTTGACTCCCCTGATTATTCTGCTGATTATAACCACCCTGGTTGCCGTGATTACCTTGATTTCCTTGGAATCTAGAGTTAGAGCCGCCACCGCCATAACCCGGTCCGTGAGAGCCAGATCCTGAACTGCCACCTGGCCCATGATTGTCTTGAAAAAGATTGGAATTCTTGTACTCCTTCGTAATGTAACAATCCTTCTAGAGGTGCCCGGACGGTCTTTCTCACGTACCATGTCTTGGGCAGGGCTGATTTAACATCTGTTCAAGATTGACACCAGATCCTCCGGTCCATGGGGGCGGTTTACCCTTACGACACCGACCATTATTTTGTGCATCGGTGTTAGCCACAAAGTCAAAACTATTATCAGCTTTGTGCTTATCGTTGCCTCCCTGGTTCGCCAGGTTATGCTGCTGCCCCTTGGTGTTGCTGCTCTTCTTTCCCTCCCCCGCCTTTTTGTCATCAGACTCGGGGTCCTTGGTACTATCAGAGCCGGCATACTTAACCAGAGCCGCCATGAGTGTCCCCATGTCATTGCAGTGGTGTTTAAGCCGCCCTAATTTCTATTTTAGGGGCGTGAAACGACAATTGTTCTCCAACATCAACACCGCTGAGTCAGCATTGATGCGATCTGATGAGTGCAGGATTGTTGAGACCCGGTGCACCCAATGGGTTGTCAACTCACCTTCTTCTTGGACACAGGAGGCTAAATCCACAATTGACATGGGCTACTTACATGTATCCTTGAAGTTCTTGATGAATTGGGCCTTTAACTCGGCCCATGACCCGATGGAATTGGCAGGGGGCCCCTTCAACCAAGTGCGGGTCGTTCCCTCCAACATCAGGAGGAAATATTTAGCACATGCAGCCTCGCTGACATCTAGCAATTCCATGTCCATCTCATAACTCTCAATCCATGCCTCGGGACTTAAATCGGCTGTATAGTTAGGCACCTTGCGAGGACCCTTGAAATCCTTGGGCAGACGCTCATTACATAGATCCGGTACTAAGCATGGCATGCCCAAATTTCTAAAGGTCACACCTGGCTCCAAAGAAGTGGTTGGACGAACCGGAGTAGGTTGACGGGCCGCATACTGTGCCGCCAGCTCGGCCTCTCGACGTGCTCTTCCTTGATCCACTACGTTCTGAGCATCAGCACCTCCGCCCGACGGGTTATGTCCACGAGGCGGGTTATGGTTCCGTCCACTGCTTGACACAGTCGGCTCATCAATATGTCTGTTGTAACTCCGGCTCGGGCGAGGGGTGGAGTGAATCCTGTCACGACTGTAAGAATAAGCCTGCTGCTGAGTCAGTGCTGTATGAAGAAGCTCTCTAGCCCTCCGTGTTTCAACTGCTGTTAGCGACTCACCATCTACTGGGAGAGCCGCCAATCGTGACGCCGTAGCGATCATGTTATCCAAAGGGTTAGAATAATGACCTGGTGGCGTCGGCACGTGCTGCGGCGGGTTATTGTTCTGACGAGGCGGGTCCGTCGTGCGTGGCTGAACCGGCATACCCATCCCAGGTGCTTCAACCTGGTTTACCACTGACGGGTTACTAGTTCCTGCTCCTGGCGTGTTAAAGAGATTTCTTGCCTCATAAACCGAGGGCAGGCAAGTCTGATGCCTCCTCCTCATGACCTCGTTTGAAGCGTTCTGATCTAGCATGAGCCGGTAAGACTGTGACTGAATCCGCTGTGCCTGAGCATCCAAAGCAGCCTGCTCCTCGGCCATCCTAGCGTTTTCTGCGTTTAGCTCCTCCTTGGCCTGTGCTATCTCATCACGCAACTTCATGACCGCCGCATTATGCTGATCTTGATCCGCCGGGTTAACCACCGCTATTAACAGCACTGTCAGCTTATCCAGTAAGTCGATTAAGACCTGAGCCGGCGGGCGCTCAGGGCCTCCTGCCCCGGCAGCCGCTGCCGCTGCTGGCCCAGAAATTAGCTCTGCTGCCGTCGATGAGTGATGCACGGGTTGTGTACTGGCCATGAAAATTGCAACCCGGGTTGGCGGCTCACAGGGGTCCGGAATACTGTCGCCATCGGAATAGCCCCCAAGCCGGCCATCTTGCAGTTGATACAATGACTCGGCCTCGCTAGTGGATGACTCGCCATCAGAGTAAACGACGGTCTCATCACCAGATGTCAATCTATCCTCAAATTCCGCTCCATGGATAAATCCCATGAAGGCACGATTCATGGCAGGCCAAACCCGGGCGGGTCTCGCACGCTGAGCTGTCTCGATGATGTCGGTGCAGATGTCTGGCTCAGGGCCCGGTTCGCCGATCTTGCCAATGAAGACGTGAATTCCGCCGAAGGGGACCCGGTACCCGTACTCAATTGAGCCGGCCTCAGGGCCCTAGCCTGCGTCGTCGATGTAGAGCTTGCCGCGACGACTCTTGGTCATCCGGCCCACGTTGTATCCCTTGATCCCTTCGAAGTTGCCCTCTAAGAACTTGAAACCATCGTGCGACAGCCCCACGGTGGGCGCCAACTGTCGTGGAATTGTCACGGCAGATGTCCTAGTGTGAGGACTTCGTTGTGGAGCCATCGCAATGAGGTTAGCTTAAAGGGGTTAATCAGGACAAATGACACAAGGAGTTTATACTGGTTCGGCCCCTTACGGTGAAGCTAAAAGCCTAATCCAGTTTGAAGTGGTATTGCTAGGGTTTCGATGAGCAAGGAGCGAATACTCTTAACCCGGATCTCGATCTATTGTTTCTTGTCCTAAGCCACTGCTGGGTCGTCCCCTTATATACACGGGTTGACGCCCTATGGCCTACAGAGTCCCGGCCGGCTCATACAACATATCTGGCTCGGTGACCTTTCTTACATACCTTACAATACAAGTTTACATACATGGTGGTTTATATCCATGGGCCTTAAGCCGCCTTCGGGTTTGGGCCTTCTACTAAGCCTACCTATGAACCGCTATTGTTAATATGCTCTTGGGCTTCATAGAGATGAATTGCCATAGGGATGACCCGGCCCCTCCTGGGTGGGTCATACCTAATAGTCATATCCCCAACAGGTCCATAGTTATTAGCTAAGATGGCTTCTTCTCTCTCTTTGGATATCAATACAAAGTTCTCCTCGATTCTCTTGGAGATCTATTCGATGTAATTCTTTTTGCGGTGTGTTTGTCGAGATCCAATGAATTGTGGGTTTATGATCAAGATTATCTATGAACAATATTTGATTCTCCTCTGAATTCTTTTATGCATGATTTAATATCTTTGCAAGTCTCTTCGAATTATCAGTTTGGTTTGGCCTACTAGATTGATCTTTCCTGCAATGGGAGAAGTGCTTAGCTTTGGGTTCAATCTTGTGTGTCCTTTCCCAGTGACAGCAAGGGCAGCAAGGCACGTATTGTATTGTTGCCATTGAGGATAAAAAGATGGGGTTTATATCATATTGCTTGAGTTTATCCCTCTACATCATGTCATCTTGCCTAATGTGTTACTCTGTTCTTATGAACTTAATACTCTAGATGCATGCTGGATAGCAGTTGATGTGTGGAGTAATATTAGTAGATGCAGAATCGTTTCGGTCTACTTGTCGCGGACGTGATACCTATATACATGATCATGCCTAGATATTCTCATAACTATGCGCTTTTCTATCAATTTCTTGACAGTAATTTATTCACCCATCGTAGAATTTGCTATCTTGAGAGAAGCCACTAGTGAAACCTATGGCCCCCGGGTCTATTTTCCATCATATTATTTTCCTATCTACTTGCTATTTCTATCGTTGTTTATTTTGCAATCTTTATTTTCCAATCTATACAATAAAAATACCAAAAATATTTATCTTCTTATCTCTATCAGATCTCACTTTCGTAAGTGACCGTGAAGGGATTGACAACCCCTTTATCGTGTTGGTTGCGAGGTTCTTGTTTGTTTGTGCAGGTACTAGGGACTTGCGTGTTACCTCCTACTGGATTGATACCTTGGTTCTCAAAAACTGAGGGGAATACTTATGCTACTTTGCTGCATCACCCTTTCCTCTTCAAGGGAAAACCAACGCATGCTCAAGAGGTAGCAGATATCGCCTAAGAGGTGGAGCGGGTAGCCGGGTTCACCATCGAGCATCAGGACGTCGTCCCACCGCCTTTCTCCCGGAAGCAAGTGGCCAGGACCATCGCCGTAGTTGGCTCAATCCCCAAGAGTGGGGGTTCTGCCGCTCGCGCACGGTCCAGCCCATGCTCCAGGCCGTCGAGCTCCGCTCGCGCGCCGCCGGAGAAAGGCCACACCTTGCATGGAAGTGGGTTGCGTCGCCGCCGTCCTAGTGGTTGGGGTGTCACCGGACATGCTGATCATGGCCCAGCTCGCTTCTCATGGAATCCTTGCCCCCGGCGTTGCGGCTTTCTGCTGGCGGATCATAGCGTCATGCGCCACTCTTGGGCTGC
Source organism: Triticum monococcum (assembly GCA_034509565.1). Taxonomy (NCBI): domain Eukaryota; kingdom Viridiplantae; phylum Streptophyta; class Magnoliopsida; order Poales; family Poaceae; genus Triticum; species Triticum monococcum. The sequence goes on along the minus strand of CM067841.1, from coordinate 554,786,662 downwards.
TCTCCTTCGCTGCTCGTCGGTGGCTGCCAATCGCCATTCCAGTCGTTCATCGTCGCCCTTACTCCATTTATGCAGCAACCAGGGCCCGAGGAGCACCCTCACCGCCAACCTTAGTGCATGTGCCTGCCTCGCGGGGGCTGTGCTGCGCAGCGGTGGGCTGTTGATACCTCCTTTTAGTGATCCAGTAATGGAACAGAAAAGTGTATCCCACACCTATTTCCCCATAGGTGACCTTGGGTTATCGAACCCACGAGAGGAAGATTCCCTTGAAGTGATGGTCTCTAGCCAGCTTTTATTAAATGATCAATTCCAACTTTTGACCTGATTAATCAAGCAACCAGTGATTCGAACAGTTATAATAAAAAGAGGTACTCATGTGAGGTCTTAATGCTTACAACCATGTATTTGTGTGTGTCCAAATAACATCTTGACCGGCATGAGTATCAAGAATCAGTTGTCCTACTGCAGGCCCTATCCGTCACACGAGGTTGTCTCGATAATTAAGATAATGAAATCAGACAAAAGCTGTGGGAGTTTTATGACTACACCTCATGAATTCCCAAGGATTAGATTTGTGTTACCATACTGAACCTTACTGTCACCGGTGTTCTATATAATACTTGACATTCTCCTTGCTCCTAGCCTCACCGGTGCTCGATCTCCATGATCTTGGGTACCTACAGGGATAAAGATTGCGAACAAGACAAGAGACATCTACAAAACAATTTTATTTCAGACATACGGATGTTAATTCAAAGCCCTTCCATTGATCCCCACAATAAATACACAAGGTTGCAAGGCTTATGCCTCAAACCATACCTTACCGAATTACTCACACATAGAGATTAGATCACGAGAATAAAACATTGAAGAACACATCTTGAAGATTGATTGATTGCAAATATGTCTTACAATGGATGCCTTGTGCGATGCACGATTACAAATATGAACCAGATGAGGAAGCACTATGGTGGTGATGGTGGCTATGGAGATGGAAATGGCGGCGGATAGGGTAAGTAGATAAAGATGGTTCTATTCTGGCTTCGCTCGACGCTCCCCCCATTGACATTTCGATGGGGTCCCCTTTATAAAAGTTGTTTAGGTAGACGATCTGCCTTGAAATCCGAGCCATACGAGCGCCCGTGGTCGTATGAAACGCCGTCTTTTGTGTTGTTTCTTCTGGCACGCCTCCTGTTGATCCCCTCTTTCTTCATTTTCATTTCTTTCTATGTTCACACGTGATTTCTTTCCTTTTAGCCCATTTTTTATGAAAACACATCAAAGAGAGGATTTGTGGAATCTTTTGCATTTATAAGTCATTAGTAGCAATATCGGAGTGAATATCTTTTTTTTAAATGAAATATCTCGGTTTAAACAAGAAATATCACTCACCAACTCCCCAAGCTTAAACTTGATCGTCGTCGAGCAACATAGAGAGAAATCTGAATCATAAGGAATTCAATTGTTTAAACCGAAATAACGAGAAGGTTTTGGTTTACTTACGATCGGTACACTTAGATAGCCCTCCACATCTTGACCTAAAAACTTAGTATAGCTGTAGCGGTGGCATGGTTATTGTGTAAGTGTTAGTGAAGCAAAGATAATCAATGCAAAGTTTTTGATCTAACACTACATTATATTTATTCTAGACAACACTTGCTTGCCGTGAATGCATGGAAGAGTTTTCTTTGATAGAGACATAAAACCATATGTTAGGGAGTGAAAGTCATGTAGAAAAACATGACACATTAGTGCTCATGAACATATCCACAATTATATCATCCTCAATGCTCTTAAGCACTTGTGGATTAAATTATCTAGAGGAACTTAGTTGAAGGGTGAACGAGATTATGCCAAAAATATATGTTGTATCTCTTACATATTTTTTCAAAGCGAATAGACTTGTGGTCTACACTAAAAAACATGAGAGACTAAAATGGCATCCTTATATGTTATATCTGTTTTATTTTTTGCACATGTCCCAAGACTTAACATGACAATTGTAAATAATACTACTTTTTTCAATATGACAATTTCTTAAGATTTTCTAAAACATGATAAATATTTTTTTACAAGATAAGACATCTCTAAATGCTCTTGTGTGATGACTTCTTCTTCCACATCAGTTTTTGTTTATGTGGCACATTGTTTCATTAATGAGGATAAAGAATCATCTCTTATCATAAATATTCTTGTAGTACAATCCAAGAAAAAGATTGTTCAATATCATTTTCACGATCTAATTGGGTCTCCAACGTACTTACAATTTATGAAATATTCATGCCATGCTTGCAATAATTTTATATGGTTTTGGTGCATTTTTATATGATTTTCATGGACTAACATATTAACCTAGTGCCCAGTGCCAGTTGCTGTTTTCTGCTTGTTTTTAGTTTTCCAGAAAACTCATACCAAATGAAGTCCAAACACGACGAAACTTTTTTACCGTTTTTGGAACATAAGAGACCCCAAAGCTTTGTGGAAGGATCATAAGACCCACGAGGTGGTGACAAGGCAACACGGCGCGCCCTGGAGGGTATGGGGGGATGTTGCCTTGTGGGCCCCTTGTAACCCCTTTTTGCATGGAATTAACGCTGAAAATTCTTATAAATATATAGACCCCCAGAAATAAACCTATAACTTTGACTCCGCCGCCACAAGCCTTTGTTTCGAAGAGATCCCATCTGGAGGCCTTTTCTAACTCCCCGCCGGAGGGGGAAACCATCACCGAAGGCCATCTTCTGTTGCAGAACGCAGTATTTCAAAAAATTTCCTATGATCATGCAAGATCTATCTAGGAGATGCATAGCAACAAGAGGGGAGAGTGTGTCTACGTACCCTCGTAGACCAAAAGTGGAAGCGTTTAGTAAGGCGGTTGATGTAGTCGAACGTCTTCGCGATCCAACCGATCCAAGTACCGAATGTACGGCACCTCCGCGATCAGCCCACGTTCAGCTTGATGACGTCCCTCGAACTCTTCATCCAGTTGAGGCCGAGGGAGAGTTCTGTCAGCACGACGGCGTGGCGACGGTGATGATGAAGTTACTAGCCCAGGGCTCCGCCTAAGCATTATGACGATATGACCGAGGTGTGTAACTATGGAGGGGGCACCGCACACGGTTAAGAGAAACGTGCGTGTTCTAGGGTGCCCCCTACCCCCGTATATAAAGGAGGGGAGGGGAGGCCGGCCGACCCTCCTAGGGCGCGCCAGGAGAGGGGAATCCTACTAGGACTCCAAGTCCTAGCAGGTTTCCACCTAAGGAAGAGGGGGAAGAAGGAAGGAAGAGGGGGGAGGGAAGGAAAGGGGAGTGCCGCCCCCTTCCCCTAGTCCAATTCGGACCCAGGGGCGCAGCCAGCCCTCCTAGCCCTTCCTCTCTTCCCACTAAGGCCCATAGAGGCCCATTAGTTCCCCCGGGGGGTTCCGATAACCCTCCAGCACTCCGATAATTACCCGGTACCTATCGAAACTCATCCGGTGTTCGAATAACACCGTCCAATATATTAATCTTTATGTCTTGACCATTTCGAGACTTCTGTCATGTACGTGATCTCATCTGGGACTCCGAACAAACTTCGGTCATCAAATCACATAACTCATAATACAAATCGTCATCGAACATTAAGCGTGCGGACCCTACGGGTTCGAGAACTATGTAGACATGACCGAGACACATCTACAGTCAATAACCAATAGCGGAACCTAGATGCTCATATTGGCTCCTACATATTCTATGAAGATCTTTATTGGTCAAAGCGCATAACAACATGCGTTGTTCCCTTTGTCATCGGTATGTTACTTGCCCGAGATTCGATCGTCGGTATCATCATACCTAGTTCAATCTCGTTACCATCAAGTCTCTTTACTTGTTCAGTAATGCATCATCCCATGACTAACTCATTAGTCACATTGCTTGCAAGGCTCATATTGATGTGCATTACCGAGAGGGTCCAGGTATACCTCTCCAATATACGGAGTGACAAATCATAATCTCAATCTATGCCAACTCAACAAACACCATCGGAGACACCTGTAGAGCATCTTTATAATCACCCAGTTACGTTGTGATGTTTGATAGCACACAAGGTGTTCCTCCAGTATTCGGGAGTTGCATAATCTCATAGTCAAAGGAATATGTATAAGTCATGAAGAAAGCAATAACAATAAACTGAACGACCAACATGCTAAGCTAACGGATGGGTCTTGTCCATCACATCATTCTCCTAGTGATGTGATCTCGTTCATCAAATGATAACACATGTCTATGGTTGAAACTTAATCATCTTTGACTAACGAGCTAGTCTAGTAGAGGCTTACTATGAACACTGTGTTTTGTTTAAGGGTTGGCATAAAAACCGACAAACCGTAAACCGAACCGCTGCTGAAACCAAATAAACCGAATTTTTGGTTTTTTCTAGTGTCACAACAAAATTCGGTTTTCATGTCTACTAACCGAACAAAATTCGGTAGGTTCGGTTTTATTCTCGGTTAACCAAACAAAAATCGAAGAAACGTGAATCAGCAAAAGAAACGATGCAAATACACGCGCATGCGTGCAACAATGTCTTCCGGGAGTCACGCGTCGACGCTCCCACGATCGCCCACCAACGCATCGTGCGCAGCTCCCATGACATGGGCCTACCTTTTCTTTTTTGACCAAAGTGCATGCAAGAGGACGCAAGGCCCAGTTCACGTGTGCTTCTTTGGTGGCCTGCGTGTGCGTACAGCCGGCTCGTCTATCAGGCTCCTTTAGTCCCACCTTGCTCCCCTGGACGGATGATTCAAATTTGCTGCCTATATAAGAGGGTGCTACTGCTACAATCTAAGCATGGATAGTTGAAGTGTGGTTCTTCAGTATAAAACCAAAAACCGCACCGAAACTTCGGTTACCAGAATTTCGGTTAGCTATATTTAGCTAGCATTTTCGGTTTCTATTTTTACTAACCAAAATTTAATAAACACCGAATGGTAGAAACTGAATTTTTGATTTATAGCGAACACTTAGGCCTAGTTTTGTCTATGTATCCACACATGTATCAAGTTTTCGGTTAATACAATTCTAGCATGAATAATAAATATTTATCATGATATAAAAAATATATAAATAACAACTTTATTATTGTCTTTAGGGCATATTTCCTTCATCTTCATCATCCTGGCAGTCTCCATGACAAGGAGGGAGTAGTTCATCTTCGGGGCCGAGGGTATGTACCAGTAGCTATGTGTTTGATCTCTCTCTCTCGTGTTCTTGATGTACCATGATCTTTGTTAATATAGTTGAATCATATGGTGTTCTTCCCTCTCTATCTTGTTGCGATGAATTGAGTCTTTCCCTTTGAGGTTTCATTATTATCAAATTGAATATTTTGGACTTGAGAACACTTTATGTATGTCTTGCATGTGGATACCCCTGGTGACAATGGGGTATTCTATTGAGTCACTTGATATATGTTTTGGTAATTAGCTTGCGGATTCCCGAGGTGACAATGGGGTAATCTAGGCACATATCTTGATACACATTTTCGTCTTACTTTCTCTGATATAAATTTTGGGGTACTGTTTGAAGTTTTTTGTGTTGAATTGAATATTATGAATCTAAAATTATTTGATGCATATCGGATAATTAACTCATGGATACTTGTGAGACATTGGAGTATCTAGGTGACATTAGAGTTGATTGATGCGTAACATATGGTGTTATTTTAGTACGAACTCTAGAACTGATTGTGACACTTATAGGGATGGCTCAATAGATTGATCGAAATTGATAACTTTGAGGTAGTTTGCTACCTACAACAATTTCATCTTGTGTTCTTCACCATTGATAAGAACTTTGGAGTAATTCTGTGTCGCACGTTGAGGGACGGTTATATAATTCAATTATGTTAGCATAGTTGAGAGATTGCACTAGTGAAAGTATGAACCCCAGGCGTTGTTTTCAAGCATCGCAACACCGTTTTTAGTCACTTTTGTTACTTGCTATCTTGTTGTTTTTATTTGTTCAGATTACAAAAACTTACATCCACTATCCATACTACACTTGTATCACCATCTCTTCGCCGAACTAGTGCACCTATACAATTTACTATTGTATTGGGTGTGTTGGGGACACAAGAGATTTATTGTATTTGATTCAGGGTTGGTTGAGAGAGCACATCTTCATCTTACACATCCCACAGATTGATAAACCTAAGGTCATCCACTTAAGGGAAATTTGTTGTTGTCCTACAGAACTCTGCACTTGGAGGCCCAATAGAGTCTACAAAAATAAAAGTTGTGTAGTAGACATCAATCAAAATTGCATTTATTAAGGAGAGGTTCATCATGGAGGGGTGTGGTTCTCTTGCATGAGATACTATATAAGATGAAAACTAAGAAAATGAGTGGTGTGCTTTTCAAAATTTATTATGAGAAAGCTTATGACAAGGTCAAGTGGCCCTTCCTGTACCAAATGATGCAAGCTAAAGGCTTTGGTGATGTTTGGTGTGACGGGTGATGAAGTTGGTGTGAGGGGGCAGAGTTGTAGTCAAAGTCAATGACCACATTAGGCCATATTTCTCAACACATAAAAGGGTAAGGCAAGGAGACCCACTGCCACCTTTACTGTTTTAATATCATTGCCGAAGGTCTGGCAATCCTGGTTAAGAGAGATTAGGAGCAAGGACTGATATCAAAGAAAGCCTACATGGAGATATGTACATGTAAAGAAGGGTCCCTTCCTTTGCTTTACTTGGGGCTCCCTGTGGATGACAGGAGATTGAGTAACACACAGTGGGCCCAGTTGAGCGAAAAATTGAGAAAAGGATGGCTGGCTAGATTAGGAACTTGCTATGAACTAGAGATAGAATCACTTTGGTGAATTCTTGTCTTAGTAACATTCCATTGTACATGCTCTCCTTTTTGGAAGCACCAAAGGGGGTGTTGAAGAACATGGATGCTAGCAGAGCTAGGATGGTGTGGCAGGAAACACTAGAGAAGAAAAAATACCACCCAGTTAGCTAGCAGACTATCTGTATGCCTAAAAGCTATGGGGGGTTGGGCATTCTGGATCTTGAGGTCATGAATACATGCCTTTTAATGAAGTGGCTGTGGAAACTTGAGAATTCTGAAGTGCTCTACCAGGAAATGCTGTAAAATAAATACCAATCTGAGAGTACTTTTGGCTTCTGTGAGAGATGGTGGCTCTCATTTTTGGCAAGGTTTGATGAAGGTCATAGAGTTGTTTCTTAGCCTGACCAGGATGGTAGTTGGAGATGGTGCTAGAACTCTATTTTGGGAAGATGTGTGGCTTGGGGATAAAAAGCCGGCAGAGCTATTCCCCAGGTTATACAACATTTCCTTTGATAAGATGATTACTGTGAAAAATGCCAAAAGTTTTGGCTGGTCCAGTTTCACTTTAAGAAGGACATTGTATGATGAATACTCCCTCCGTTCGGAAAAGCTTATCCCAAGCTTGTCTCTCAAATGGATGTATCTAGCACTAAATTGGTGCTAGATACATCCATTTGAGAGACACATTTTTTCGGACAGAAGGAGTATTTGAGACAATGGGAGAAATTGACAAAGCTAGTGGAATTGAGTTATGAGAAAGACAAGATGCTATGGTTGCTGAATACCAAGAATAGATTTATGGTGAAAGGACTATATATGCCTCTCAAATCTTCTGCCCGTGGTGGGTTTAGAGGGATTTGGAAACTGAAAAATTTCCCCTCAAAATCAGAGTCTTCCTGGTTGCTTATTAAGAGAAGCATATTTATTAAGGAGAACTTGCTCAAGAGGGAGTGGACTGGGAATGAAGAGTGTTATTTTCTGTGGGTGCAAAGAAACACTAATCACCTGTTGTTCAAATGTGCCATGCCAGGTTTGCCTGGCAGGTGGTGATGTGCACCTTTGATAAAAAAGAACCCTTGACGGGTTTTTTATTTAATGGGAGACTGGATCCGGTCTTTCCCTAGGGAGTATATGAGGGTAGTCCTCATTGGGGGGGGGGGGTGTTACTATATCCTAGGTCATATTGAAGACCATAAATAGGGCGTGTTTTGATAAGTTTTTACCCTGATGATCCTGCCTCTGTTGTATATAAACTATGCTCTTTTCAGAAGTCTTGTAGTATATTGCAGAAAAACCCAGACAGAAACGCAACTGAGATGGGTGTGGCTCGCATCACGGAGGTACTGCGAGAGGTGTTCTCTGGGAAGCGTGGCTGGAATCCTGTGAGGAGAAGAATAAGAGTTGGATGATGGTGATTAGGCTGTGTATACATGTGTTTGGCGCGTGGTTGGCCTCCTTGTGGCGTTGATCGCGTTTTAGCTTTTGTAATGGATGTTTGTTGTGCTTGGGATGTTTTTCTCTGGACATGTTGTGCTTCGCCTGCGTGTGGTAGCCCTTGCTTAGATGTTTTCTTCTTTATTTTTGATCAACATACTTTTGTAGCTTGTGTGGCAGTTTCTTTAATGGAAATCGACAAGGGAGGCTCGTTGTGTCAAAAAAAGTTGATCTTCTATTTTCTTAACCTCCTGTATATACCTGATTCGCAAGGACTTCTCCTTGCATCACACAACTACACCTTAAGCTTCACTATTTGCCGTCGGATTGATCCAAAAACCGTCCGGCTCCACCTTCGCATGTTGCTGGTGACCCTGCCCAGTTTGCTACACACCCCACCAAGACCCGCTTGGTCGTGGTCAGCTGATTGCCACACGTCAGCAACCATGGCGTCATATAGCTCGTGCCGGGTCCATGCCTCCTCATAACTTAATCCCCTCTCCCCGCTTTTTATCTCTCATGTCCGGTGTCATCATAACATGAATATGAAGGGCAACTTGTTCAGATTCTTCCGCCAAAAACTTGCTCGACACACGTCTCAGGAACCATCTACAGAAAGTCATCATTACATGTGGCTCGGTCTAGCCTGACTTGAATATTTTTCTCCGCGGCTCTTTTACCATCCCACGTAAATGGATATCCCGAGAAACCCAGGTCTGCCAAGCCGCCGTCGGCCAAGAAATCCATGGAGCCCTCCATTTTCACACAACTCCGCGGGTTCCCTCCTTGCCGTTCCGTTGAAATAATACCCCATTAAAATCACCCACGCAAAGCCTGTTCCGCTTGGAATAATACCCCGTTAAAATCACCCGCGCAAAGCCATGAAAGATCATCCTTGTTTTCTGAGATAACAGATAGCATCCCAAGTTTTCATCCTCTGTTTTCCGAAGACGTAGTGTCCCGTGGGCCGTGGCAAATGTCCGAGGCACCTTGCGAGTTTCAAGTGTCAAAGTCGAAAGCTGCACGATGTTTCGTGTTGGGAGCAATGAATGAAGGCCTTTATTGATGGATTTGCGTCCCGAAATATACCGCCGGGACCGCCGAATCGGCAGAAACGCAAAACCCACGCGCGCGGCCGGCACCGGGACGCACGGCCCTTTATAGCCGGCCACCCCGTCGCCGTGGCGACCCAAACGCGATGCGAGGGCAGCAGAGATAGGAGAGGGGTAAGAAACTGAAGCGACCGAGGTTTTGCCCCCAAATCCCCCCACCCCCCCTCAAGCGCACCTCGCCGCCGCCGCCCCCTCCCTCCCCCCTCCACCAACCCCCGTCGCCGCCGCAGCGCAGCGCAGCACCGCAGTCGCCCGTCGCCCCCGATGGCGACCGCCGCCGGCCTCGTGGGCGGGCTGTCGGCGAAGGACGAGATTAGGGAGGTGGAGATGGAGATCATGAACCCGCCGGAGGAGGCGGCGGAGCGGGCCGGGCTGAAGAGGGCCTGGGGCTACGCGAACGCCGGCAGTTCTCATGGTATTGCCCCTCGATCGCCCTCTAAACGCATGCTTTACCGGTTAATGCACTGCCTGTGCTCCTAGTTTCGGTGCGTGATTGCTTTGAAACGCTAGATCTGTGCAGGCGAGGCGCGGATGGTAAGATCCGGCGGGGAAAATGCACATCCTTTGTGTGGTTGATTGATGATTGATACTATCAAGTTGTTTTGCTTGTGTAGGAGAGGTGCTGGGTAGTTTATCTGGCATCAGGGGGTGTTGGAGATCTGGTAGAAGGCGAGAAATTATGCATGCAGTTTTCTAGGGTTTGCCTTGGAATGCTTGAATTGCATAACTTAGCCTTTCGCGCCTGTTTTTCAACGGTAGCCGTTAGCGCTTGTTTATGTTGCTGGCATTGCTATGCTATTTTAGGTAGATGGGTTATTATGAAGTTCTGTTGCTGACTATGGTTGACTTGATGACTTGAATCGTTCTATGCTTGTGACGTCATTGGTACGACTAGTTGCTATACGACAAGGAGCTCGACGCGTGTATTTAAGTAGGTGAAGCAGCTCGCGCAGTATAGCAGCAACTAGATCGTAGCTCGACACAATGTTAATGTAGTAGATCAGTGGAGCAGCTTGTCGTGTTGTTTGAGGCACTTTTTTGCCGTTTCTGTATATCCTAATAGATTACGCCACCACGTGGATATAGCTATCTAGGGCAGTTGGTTGTGAAGTTGCGTGACGCAAGCGTAAACAATTAGTTATAAAATTCTGCCTTTCATGAATGATTAATGGTTCAGATTCCTTGTTTTTGGTTTTTATTAAAAACAAACCCTTTTTTTACCGCTTTAGTCAACCAACGGCCTAGCACAGTAAATGTTGAGGCAAACCCTGATGTTGCTAATTTTGTCGAAGGAACGTAGGAATATTTGGTTGACCATCAAGTCAACCGATTGGCATATATGATGAAGTGCCTTCTTATGCTTATCTTGTGATTACTGCTGTGCTGATGTTAGGGAGAGGGTCAATTGTTTTTCAGTCTATTGCTCATGACAAGGGTGCGGTTTCGCAGGCTTGCATACTGATATGCAACAGGTTTTCATGGCATGTTACGACTCATAGTCATAGGTACATCTTGAGAATTATCTTGGTTTACATTTGATTAGCTCATCCCTCACAACCTTGTGGTTCACAAATATAAGGATGAAATGGACAAGTCCAATGGCCTTCTCATTCGTAGCAGGGAAGGCTTGTTTTCAGTCATGAGAATTGTATTAAGCGTATTGTTGTGAATATTGGAGTAGAGAAGGAAGAAAGACCTTGGTCCCCGCAGACCTTTCTATTACGGTTGGACTTCTTATAATTTCCTGGAATCTTTCCTAATTCTCTCCCTTCTAGTCTTATAATAATTACTTATCCTTTCACTTGGACTCCTTGTGTACCACTATTCTTGGCTGAATTGGGCTCCACAAATTCCAGCAGAAGCTTGTCCAAGTTGCTACTCTTGCTGTCATTGCCCATTGCCCAATACATCCATAACATGTATGTACCAAATTTGGCCCTTATCATGCTATAAGCTATCACTAACTGGTTTGTTTGCTCCTATTATATCCTCTGATTCCAACCCTATTTACTTATCATTGGTTTTGCCATGGTAAAGCTAACACCCTATGCGGCCTTTTTTATTTGGGACCATTATATCCCACATCCCATGATCGTACCATTCTTCTATGTCCATTTGTTGTTTGCTTAAATCAATAGAAGCTTTTCAGCCTCCAGGGTTCAGTCAAACTGGAAAATAAACATTGAAATCCTGAACTTCAGTCAACAGTAGTTGGTTCTGGAGTCAGTCATAGGGATCTTAAATCAAATTTATTTCTTACTCCTAGGAAATCTTGCATGGAATGATTCTCGTCAGTGATTGATGTATTGTAATGGTATAAGTTAGCAGCCTGCTGGACTAAAAAAAAATCCTTTAGGTGTATGTCAGCTACATTGTACAAGTATTGGGTTTCTGCTATTTGGAGCCTGTTAACAGTTTCCTTGAGATTAAGCGTTTTAATTGATTGGTGGAATATAGAATGGCTAGTATGAATAAGTTGAATATAGGTATGAATTTTGTATGAAGATCACTAAGATGAATTGGTTGTATATGTTGAAACTTGGATCTCATTATAACCATACATTTTCTAGGTTTTATTGGAGTGACTACTGCTGAAAAGGAGCCAACACTCCTGCCTCATAACAATGTCAAATATCTGAAGAAAGCTGGCAGTGGCAATCTTCTACGTCCGGATATGCCAGATACTAATGCTTGGAGGTACATCTATTATTGTTGCTACTTCTGTGTGCACTAGGAATTTTGAACCTTCGAACAATATTTCTATCTTTGCTGTGGTGTTTGATGTAAGACATAATGTTCTTTTATCTTGCACTTCTTAAACAGTCATTTGATTCACTAATTCACTCAACACATTCACAACCTAGATTTAGTAGCTCATCTCCTGGTGGAGATCTGGGGAGCAAAACCAGAACCCCTACGGGTACCTTTAATGCTCAAGGCCAGTGCAAGAAAGGAAAGAATTGCACTTCTCCTCATGAAAGAGAGGGTTCTGGTTTTGGTAACCTGTGGAGTCAAGAAGAAAATGCTGGTTCACTCACATCAGTTGGTTATGGGAAACATAGAGGTATGAGATTTTTATAGGATAATCTTTAAATAATATCTTGCAGCCACAAACTTTTGATTGCTCTATAAATCTAAGTACTTTTGATTGCTCCACCCGTGCTCAGGCTCTGAAGAAGGATTTGAAGCACAATGTGTATCCAACTTGAATGATCTGCACAACTATGGGCGATATAGGACCCTCATTCATTCTTATGGCGCAGATCATAGGGGGCTGGCTCATAACTCGCCCAACCTAAATATTTCAGAGGAGAGGTCTTGCAGAACTGATAATTTCTGGACTACAAAGCCTACCCCTCCTGTAAATGAGCTGGTGCAGATCTCAGTTCAAGGGAAAAACCACAAACCTAGTCTCATGGGGCACCATATTAGTTTGCCCTCTGATAGCTACTTGGATGGCAGGGAAACCTTAAGTAGATTGCATTTAGATGGAGCAAAGCTGTTGCCGGATCTGAATGTGGCCAAAGCAAGCAGCCTAAGTGATTCTCATGTTTCTGATTATTGGCATCGACCATTTTACTCATCTGTTTCATTTGACTATCCCCAGTATGGTGAGAAGCGATCTGCTTATGGTGGACCAACAGAAAATCTTCCTCACAAACATCAGAAAGAACATAGTTCAAGCTTTGCCTCATACAGCTCAAACAGTATAACAGGGTTCAGAAGTCCAGGCCACAATAGCTCTGTTCATTCCTTGGGTAGCCAACCTTCTCGAGGAATTACTCACCTAGGAATGCCGTCCCTTCATCAGTTAACACCTGGTATTGAGAAATTTGGTCTCCATAAAGATGTATATTTTGACAAGGGCTGTGGTACATCTAGGCCTGGGTTACGTGCAAGCAGTTCATGTCAGCCTGAGCACCTTTCCCCAATCAAGGATGACCCTTGGGTAACTTCAGTGCCTTTTGTACCTCTTGTTGAGTTTCCCAACAGTACATCACCTTCAAATAGTCCATATGACCCACTTGCTGACAGTATGGACCCTCCCAAAGTTGAGAGTGGCAATATTCTCAAGTCCTCCAACATATCCTGCAGCATTTCAAGTCAGCACACTGCTGGGAATGGTGTTATAGATGGAGATATCAACAAATCATTGATTTATGATAAGTTGGCAAGGAATATGTCGGCAAAAGGGTCAAATGAGTTTGCAGGCTTGGTTGCACCTGGTAAGGAACGCTCTAGTCTGGATGGCGATACTTTGGTGAAAGCTTTTGAAAGAACCAAAGATTATTTCCGTATTCATTTGGCAGAACATGTGAAGGAGTTGCTGAAACCTATTTGGAAGGAAGGCAAACTGAGTAAAGATGCTCATAAACTGATAGTAAAAAAATCTGTTGACAAAGTTCTTGCTACAGTTGACCTGCATCAAGTACCAGCTACTAAAGAATTGATAACTGATTATATAACCATGTCTGGAACAAAGATTGAAAAGCTTGTGAAGGTAAAAAACTTGAATATGCAATTCAATGATGCACATAGCCGTTAACTTTCCTATGTTTGATTCCAGTCTATTTATTTTATGTCAGGCATATGTTGATAGGCATGGTACAAGATGAGATCCAGACTTTTAAATGCTGAGCTCCATCACCATAGATATGGGCTTTCAGCAAACACCTTTCCGATGTGATTAATCTGCAGTCCAATGTTGCTAGGCCTGATCTGCAGTCCAATGTTGCTAGGCCTGATCTGCAGTAGGTATTGAGTTGCATAACCCTGGCTGGTTTACAGGCTTAGTCAGACTATGTAGTAGTACTTTGTGGTGGAGTTTTAATTTAATGTATGCCTGTTAGCTGAGAGGACATCTAGTGCAACCAATGTAGAAACCTTGCTGCATGTGTGGTTAATCTATGGACTGGTACTTAAATAGTGTTGTTGAATCTGTTTGAAGTATTCATCTTGCTTAAAGTACAGTGTCATCGTTGTTCATTTTGTTTGGTAAGTAATCATCTTGCAAGATGCAATATCTACATAACCTGTTGTGCTTGATTGGGGGAGATAGAAGGAGCAACAATTTGTTGTGGAACAAAAAAGCACAGGAGATGTGTGCCAAAAAAAACAAGGAGGGGAGGGGGGGGGGGGCGCAAAAGTGCACAAGAGATATGTAATGACAAAAGATTGGGGGGGGGGGTGAAGTGCCATGCAATGTCCTAACCACTAGAATGATAGACAAAGTGTACTTTTATCTGCTCTACCGGCTGGTAAAAACCCTGCTCTGCATAGCATGGACCATTATCACAATATACTAAAATACCATGAGTGTGGAATATTTATACTCATGTTCCATGTTTCACCTCTTGGATCAATGGCCTTTGGCAATCTAGATCATTGTTAGGATGCTATTGGGTTGCACAATGAATGGACGAGTTGAGATGCAAGGTATAGAGAGGGAGAGAGGAAGAGGGTATTAAGCTATACAAGGAAGAAGAGTTCGGTGACACAAATTGGTAGGGCGTTGTATGCATCTTTGTCAGTGTTGTTAGGTGATGAAATGATCCGATTAGCGTGACGATCAATCGTTGTCTGATGAGCATTGGAACCATGGCTTAGGGCTCGGAGGAGCCAAAAATGTAGAAGAATGAAAGGGTAGTAGGAAGAGAGTAGTTCATGAGAGAGAGGTATCCATGAGCATAGCGGCTGCTTTACTCGTTTTGGTTGTATCTGCATGTCAACAAATACTAAGGGGAAAGGCGACATAACTAGGGGCTAAGGGCATCACTGCATCTTCACCTTAATTAAGTGCATGAAGACAAATACACTGAACATATCTTCACCCTCATCAAGAACTACTACTAGTAGGTCGATAGGAAGAACATGACAATGGCTCATGAACTCGCATGTTAGATGGACCAGATTGATATTTGCCTATGAGATCAAGTCGATTGCCCCCAACCCTAACAGTTGTGCGTGTGATCGGTAGCGATTTGTGCTATCAGAGAAACAACTAGTAGGTGGACACGAAAAACACAACAATGGTTTCTTATGGACTTGCGTGTTAGATCAACCATATTGATATGTGCCTATGAAATCAAGTCGGTTGTTCAAATTGCCCAACCGTAACACCTCGGAGTGTTAACATTCAATGTCATATCCTCAGCTGCAAGGCAACATTAGGTATGAAGCAAGATAAGTCCAAGGCCTGAGCCAGCTAAACAAAGCCGTTCTCCACCCGAGCTTGTAGCCTTGTAGCCAAGTGATTCCAAATTGTAACTTTGGCTATAAGTAGTTGTGCGTGTATGTGGAAATCGGTGTCGATCAGATAAACAACCTACACGGGTTGAACTTAACGCTGTTGTTGATCTTGTTGTTAGTTGGAGCATGTTCTGGTGCACATAAGAGTTCCTCTAGGGCATAAATGCTAGTATGGCCATTTGGTTTGATTGAGAATTGCTTTCAAGGACCTTAAAGGAAGAGTTGTCGAAGACCTAGGTCCAGAGTGGGCCCAACCTCTATGAGGCTTGACAAATTATTTTTAGCCGTTGATCCTCTTTCGTTGTTCTTGTGTTTCCTTGTGAGCTTGCAGGATCATGAAGCGTCGGCTCGTGCAGTTTAGTGGATTCATTAATAGTTTGGGTGAATTTGCAGTTTAGTGGATCCATTAATAGTTTGGGTGAATTTTCATCACAACCTGATGCATTACCCCGTTATTTTCGCGTAGTTGCGACTAGGTACATGATATGACATCGTACAATGCCCCATTTCACTATTATCTTTCCACAAGTTTGCAAGTCTAGCGGTCAACCCTTGTTCAATGTTCTTGCCACGATGCTGGGAAAAAGACTTGCACAATAACTAGGCGAGGCGCGAACAAGAGAGATAAATAGCCATACCCTTACTTAATGATATGCTACACCTACTTGACATTTTCAAAATTAGTACTGAAAAGGTAGAGTGGAAACATTACAATAACTACACTCTTCATTCCCTAGATTGACAAGTACTTTAAAGCAAATAATGTTAGGGCCATGGATAGAGATAGTGAAACAGAGGGAATATATTATTGATATTGCATTCTTACTAGCAATTGGTTTTGTGGCCAGGTAGTTAGGGTCGTTTGGCCTGGCTTCACTCGGATCATGATCACTTTTCTAGCTACTCAACCTTTTTCCTTGACATGTTCGACCCACGGTCTTGGTAACTATCAGTACATCTCTCCTTAGGTGGCGGGGTGTGGGACCTTGGGTTTGGCGAAGGGCTAAGCAACTGTCTTTTAGAACACCGACTCCTCATAGAGGTGTGCGTAACCTCTTAATAAATGCACTGGTGATTCCATCAATGCAAATTGGCTATTGTCTAGAGAACATATTGTGGAACTTTGAGAGTGTTGTGTACTGAAATACATGTTGTTTTATATGTACGTGTTATAGAAAAAAATGCATAAAGGGGATGCACTTGAGCCCAAAGGACAAATAAAGCAGATAGATACTTAAATTTGACCTAACCATGCTCTAAAAGCCAAGAGCATCTTAAGTGAAGTCCTTACTTTCAACCACAAGAAATTTTGTAGAACCAACTAAATACCAATTATATTTCACTTAATAATGTTTATCATCTTTCTTATGCTTATTTGAGTTCTTCCATTGGGAGATATAACATATGCACCACTAACCACACACAAGACCATTAAGAAGATTTTGTATTTATATACTCCCTCCGTCCCAAAATAAGTGTCTCAACTTTGTACTAACTTCAGTACAAAGTCATACTAAGCTTGAGAGAATTCCTTATTTACCATCGTGTTTAAATTTTATGCCCTATTTGACATCGACAAATGATTTCTTCCCTATCTAACAACGAGTCTAAATTTTATGCCTTTTATGACACTTGTGTCTATTTTAAGCATAAATTACACCTGAAAAGACCCTTTTGCCCCTCATGAGTATGAGAGAATTCCTTATTTTAACATGTTTAAATTTTATGCCCTATTTGACATCGACAAATGATTTCTTCCCTATCTAACAACGAGTCTATGCCTTTTATGACACTTCTGTCCATTTTAAGCATAAATGACACCTGAAAAAGACCCTTTTGCCCCTCATGTGGTATGTTTGTGTGCGCGCGCATGTGTGTGCTACTGCGTGTGTAAGTGTGTGCGCTGCTGTGTGCGTTTGTGCGACTGCGTGCGTGTTGCTCGGTGTGCTGCTGCGTGCGTGTGTGTATGTGCTGCTGCATGTGTGCTACTGCCGCTGCGTGTGGTGTGCTGCACGTGTGTGTGCGCGCGCTCCTGCCCCACACAGATACCACATGAGGGGCAAAAGGGTCTTTTCAGGTGTCATTTAGGCTCAAAATGGACGGAAGTGTCATGAAGGGCATAAAATTTGGACTCATTGTTAGATAGGGAAGAAAAAGTTTTTCAGTGTCAAATAAAGAAACAAAATTTAAGGTAGTGTTAAATAAGGAATTGTTTTGTTATATATCATGGAGGCTTTTCTATAAAGATAAGTGAGTTTTGAGCTTTGTTTTGTCAGTGAATTCTTGTGGACCGAGCTTGGTTGAGCTAGGGCCTGATTTGCTTGATTCACAAGGAACAGAATAGATTTTTATCGTAGAATATATTACCTGCTCCTGAAACATTAAAAGATTAAAGCCTTCTTTCTCTTGCCAAGAAAACTGCATCTTGCTGCCAAACTGATTGTTGAGGTTTGATATTTTTGTGTGCCTGTTTCTTGAATCTTGATAAATGGTTTCTCTTTTGCAGCCAACCTGAAGTGAAGTGGATTTAGGGAAGCATTCAATTTTGCATCTTTAAGGTTGCCAGATATTAAAGTCGTCTTTGAGCCTATTATATCCTCATTTTATCATCACTGATCAAACTGATGAGAGCTGCCAGAACATGCAAATGGGTATGTGTAATTACTATAGCTCTTTTCTTTGGTGTAACGAGAATATTTCCTTAGCTTGCGGTTGTCAATATCTGAATTCATTCTTCTTAGATTTTGCTCCAGCGAAAATCTCGTGTTTTCACTTCTACTTGTTTCAGGAAATAGCAAACTATTCATTCCTTCTGTTATGTACTTGTACTCTTTTACATTTTGCTTGACACGCTCCACTATGTTGTTTTTCTGCAGAAACAAACAGTCGCCTCATTCACCTTCTCAGATTTTTTATGGCCTGTACTGCTTAATTCCTTGGCCCATTCTGCTGAAAAGGTATACCATACTGTTCCTGTATTACTATGACCCTAAGGCACAAAGTATTAAGAATGTCTCTTTTGATGTTATTTTTCTTCTCCAAAATGGCAACGTAGGTTCTGTTTCTGGACGGAATGGCGTTCCAGATTGGAATGCTAATACTAAAGAGTGTCCATGTCCTGACTCGTCCATGAAGTGGTCCGACCTAACCTCTGCCCTCAAATGCCTATGCTCACCCAAGCTGTAGATCACAAATACCTTGCTGGTCAGGCTGCGCTCTGCTTCCCATGGGAACTGATGCTTAACTCAGCCCTGCTCGGCGGGGCAGCTGGCTGCCCATCTCCATCACCACCTCATGCTTACTCTGTCTGCCTCATCCTCCGTGTTACATTCTTTCCTCCAACAGCAAGGTGTGGCTTGGCTTTCGGTTCTGTTTTGCCGGCGAGAATGGTGAAGGCTTTGGTTAACATTTAAGATCAGCATTAAAACAGGCATCTACTGTGCAGCCTGTGTTATATCAGTAAATAAATGGAATTTAATTTCAATGCCACTAGTTGACTCTGAAACTATAAATGTATTAAAGAAAATGGAGTCACAAATGCAACCAACACAACCCTCTACACTTACATCCCAGGCTACACAGCCCCTACACATCCCAGGCTGCGCTCTGCTTCCCATGGGAACTGATGCTTAACTCAGCCCTGCTCGGCGGGGCAGCTGGCTGCCCATCTCCATCGCCCGCCTCATGCTTACTCTGTCTGCCTCATCCTCCGTGTTACATTCTTTCCTCCAACAGCAAGGTGTGGCTTGGCTTTCGGTTCTGTTTTGCCGGCGAGAATGGTGAAGGCTTTGGTTAACATTTAAGATCAGCATTAAAACAGGCTTCTACTGTGCAGCCTGTGTTATATCAGTAAATAAATGGAATTTAATTTCAATGCCACTAGTTGACTCTGAAACTATAAATGTATTAAAGAAAATGGAGTCACAAATGCAACCAACACAACCCTCTACACTTACATCCCAGGCTACACAGCCCCTACAGTAAGATGCAACAAACGAGAGCCAAACTAACAATCTTAACCAAACAGGTTCCAACACAAGTAAAGGCAGGACAAACAGGTCCGTCTATTAGTATGTCTTCCGTTTTTGCTATGCTGATGTATTGACCAGCCTGGACTATATTGGTTCGGAAACCACCTCATTAACACATATTGACCCAGCTTGTACTAGTCACTGGAGCACATGCCCCCACCACACAGCCCTCTCAATTGTGTGCTCTACTCACCTCCAGATTGAATCACCTTCTCCAAAATCCCTTGCCAAGTTCAGTGAGTCAGGTGAGGCTGCAGCACAAGCTTCCTTGGTAGGGACGTGGCATGTGTAATTGAGTGGGACTGATGGCTGGCTCTGGGAATGGAACCAGACACTGATGTGGGTGCGTGAGTGGGGACAATGGCTGGCTACGCGCATGGAACCAGGTCAAGTGAGGGGCCTAGGTCTTGGAGGCTCCCACTAAATATACAATCCCTTGCTCATGGCCTGAAGTATGCCTAGATGCTGATGGGTGTATTGTATCCTGCTTGTGCTAGCTTATGGATTATATATATATATATAGCATAATTGCATTAAACCTGATGGACTATGGATTCATAAAACCTTGTTATTATGCTTACTAAACTGTGCATTGTAGATACTCCAGTTGTAGCAAACCTCAGAATCTCAGTACATTATGGCTCAAGAATTTTACAGTATTGCTGTATGAACTGACTACATTAGCTCCAGGGTTGTAATGCATAAATTTATAACAATTCTGCGCCAGATTCGAGCACGAAAGTCTTCTCAGGGTAGCTAGCTATCTTTTCCATACCCTCTGTTTTAGCGTCAGGTAATACCAATTCCTGTCTGCCCTTTTGCTCTTTGTAGAGAGCTACCAAACGGTATTTAAGGCTTTTTACCTATTTTCATCTCAACCCAGGCTGTTTTGACCAGCCGGTAGCATCACTGCATGGCAAGAAAGAGAAACGAGTTTGGTGAATGGCATTCCTAGTGACATTGTCATAAATAAATCTACTTGTACTAATAAAAGCATGAGTTTGGTGAATCCAAATGATCTGAGCCATCCAACCACCTATATCCAACGTCTCACGCTACTCCAATGATGTATCTATCACATCATCAATAATTTGGAGAAGACATTAATTGCATTAAACACAATTAATATTGAAATCAACATTAGTTATGGTTACTTTTGGAAATAGTATTACTGCCAAACTAGATGTGCGTGCACATACACGATTAGTAGTATATTATATTACATTCTATTATCGCTCGTCACAGAACTAGTTATCAACATGCGCTGCATGTATTAATATACACGATTAGCTGCTATTAATTGCTATTAATATACCGGCTAATATCAACATGCGCTGCATGTATGCATTTAGTAGTTGTCATAAATATTCCATAAATAAAATGTATGCATGTGTGGGGCTTAAGACCCCAGTACAACCACCGAAAACACAAAGCTCAAGGCTGTATAAAATTAACAAGGTAGGGTCTTAGCTTGGCTTTGACCCTCTTAACAGGTAGGCCTAGATCAGATTTGAGGCACACCCTCCAGGAGATCCTTGGGGCAATTCCTTCCAGACTCTTGTGATTATATTCCTTGCATCCAGAATTTAACCACAGGACCATAATTTAATTGCTTACAGGGCTGCTAATCATATTTCATTATCTGATGAAGGTACTAACTAAAGAACCTTTTGGTAGTATGTCAGCTATCAAATATGTGAGGCATATATAAATGCTTGCTCATCTGCAACATGTCTTGTGCAGTCCCGGGGTGCTAATCAGGATGACAAGGTTTTGGCTTCTGCTAGTTGATGCATCGCACCAAACCTGAAGCTCAACATTGCTTTTGTAGAGTACCTGTACCTTTTCTCGTGTTCCAAGCTTTTGTAGTCTCCTTCAAAAGTTGTTGATGTTTGTTGCTTCCTGAATCCTGATGGTCTGTCATTTTGCTTCCGGTTTTCTCAATAAAGCAGGGTGTGGCTTGTTCAAGAAATATACTCCCTCCATAAAGAAATATAAGAGCGTTTAAATCATTACTTTAGTGATATAAATGCTCTTATATTTCTTTACAGAGGGAGTATATGCTTATCGAATGAATTGCTCAATAGGCTCACTTAGTAATATCCAATGCCCTTGCAGGGTCTTAAAAATGGCTGCAGAGCACATATGAACATCTCATTCATTTTCTATTGATTCTTTACAGCAAGCACAGAGTATCCGAAAGTGGAAAATGCGATGAATATTTGTACTGTGTCCGGTTAGACAAGGTTTACGTCTGACAAATTGCTGCACTATGTTGATGCAACCTAATACTTACATGAATAATTGGTATTTTGTTGGCATGCCCATGCCCTATCAGTATACCACAATCTGTGTCGGCATGCTCAGTTGCTCTTGTATGTAACTATCATGGGACATTTGTTTGCAATCTTTCCATCTCTGGAAGCCGCTAAAGCTGGCACTGATGCCTGGTTCAGGATCAAGATACAGACATGCTACTGCTCCTTTTGTGGCCAAACTGTTCATTAGCTCCTAAAGCTATCGGGATTTAGGATATGCTCTTCTGTCCTGCAGAGTTTCTTTGAAGTTATGCTCTTGGAGTTGGACAGCTCGAGATGCTCTCTGATAAATAAAATCCAGGTTCAAAGATATCATGGATAGTCAGAAATCTTGGATACACATTTCAGTTAATGTTTTGCTTCCTTTTATCACAAGGTCCAGCGATGCTGACGGTATGGTAGCACTGCACATCAAAAGCCGTATGAGGGCATGCACAATGCATAACCACAAGGTGATGCCTCGCATGCCATGTAGGATCGGATATGATGTAAAATAGGTTCGGATAGGGAAGCGGGATCCTCTTCAAGAGGCGGGTTAGAAGAGAAAAAGTATGGTCCGGTGACAAAATCTGAAAAGGTTGGAGTAA
This sequence comes from Triticum monococcum, assembly GCA_034509565.1. Taxonomy (NCBI): domain Eukaryota; kingdom Viridiplantae; phylum Streptophyta; class Magnoliopsida; order Poales; family Poaceae; genus Triticum; species Triticum monococcum. The sequence continues at coordinate 554,764,102 of CM067841.1, read as the reverse complement.
AAAGTAGAGATGCATGTGTAATAGAGTCTTTCTATTTCTTAATGAGGTCCACTAGTGATAGCTTGCATTGGGGAGAAAAAATAAATATAGATGCCTTAGATTAATTTTTGTCATGGGACATATGTAACCATATGCCATCATTGTACATGCCCTGATTTTTGCCTCTTGACTGGTCTGGTCTCTGGTGGCAGGTCGTAGCTGTTTATGAATGCTACACGAGCAGCCTCGAGAAAGATCTATGAGCAGGAGAAGGCCAGTGTCGCAACAGTATTTTTCTTTCGTTCAGTTTTGTATTGTGCCCATTGTGCCAAAACTGCAAACTATGATGTACAGTCTGAGGCTTAAACTCGTTTTTTGTTGTCTCTGCGGGCTTGTACACTCTGGCGACGATCATTGAGGAGATCAAGGTTCAGTGCAAGTCCTGTTTCTCATAGAAGAGGTGCAAAACCGTGCTGTGCATCTGTTGGCTCAGTCAGGCTCTACTTCTCTCTGTTGATCAACCCATATACTGGTTGTTCCAGTACAAGTCGCGGAGCGTGCAAGGGCCGATATTGTCATCGTTGCTTCACAATAAAGCTTTGCTTTACGTTGAAAAGAAAAAGGGTTGGGAAGTTGCTTGGTCTGACATCCAGTTTGGATTTTTTTTTTGCGGGGTAGTTTGGAGTTGTAATAATAAATTAAAAATACATTTACGGGCCGTCTTCAGATAGTGCCAACTAATGTTATTATGCGCTTGTATGGAACAAAAAAACATACATATGGTATTCAGATGCTGATTATTATGTTATTTTCGTTACTGGAATATATATTCTAAATGACCCGCTTAATTCGAGTTAGGGTGGTGTTAACGTGGAGTTCGTGCCGCATACCCCCTGAGGTCGGCCTTACTGCTTATCTCATCTCCTTCATACTCATTCGTTAAATTCATGTACAATGTTTGTATTTCTAGTTTCACAAAATTAGATGTGATTATGCATGCTAATCGATCAACTTCTTGTAGCTCTAGGGTTGGCGTCCTTGAACCACTGATGCTTGAGCGCTCGTTCTGCCACTGATGCTTGAGCGCTTGATTCGCCGGGAGTCTCTTCTCCGGGTTGCTTTGTAGAAGACCTCGATTCGCCGGGAGTCTCTTCTCCGGGTTGCTTTGTAGAAGACCGCTCAAGACCTCGAAACCAGCCTCCAACAGTGTTTTCTTTACCTTTTTTTATGGAAAAGATTTTTTTTACTTTAAACACAATAAAGAATCTGAATACCAACACACCAACATGGTGTTGGAAGAGAGGATTAAAGGACACCACACTAATTGTCGTCATCATACTCTATATAATTATCACTTTTACATCAAGTCGCACAACTATCACTTACAAACTAATATCAAGATATCCACGACCGGCGTAATGTAATCTTATATATATTCAAGAAACAAATATAATCATATATAGTGCTCACTCACTTTCGGTGTAGAAAGACGTATTCTTATCGAGGATAACACATCAAATTGTGAATAGATAGGCATGATTCCGAATATTGTATTACACATCTAAACTGCACATCTACAACAAATTTACGAATATTTGATCTGTCATACACGGCAAGCATAGTAGTACCCTTTTTTTTAACAACAAACATTAAATTAGTTGAACCCCAAATTAAGAGCAAGAAACCAAATTGCAATCAGGCGTTACAATATGTGTGTGGTGGTGATCCACACGAACAACTCCTGCTTACTTATCTCACACCTCATCCATACTCATTCGTTAATTCATGTACGATGTTTGCATTTCTAATTTCACAAATTAGATGTGCTAAAAGTATGCTAATCGATCAACTCCTGGTAGCTCTAGGGTTGGCGTCCTTGAACCACCGATGCTTGAGCGCTTGCTCCGCCGTGAGCCTCTTCTCCGGGTTGCATCGCAGAAGACCGCTCAAGACCTCGAAACCAGCCTCCGACAGTGTTGGCGGTCCTTTTATCCTGGCCTTAGCGGGACATGGGAACTTGTTGCGCAAGAAGCTTCCTGGTTGGCATCCGCTGGGTAGCCGCCGCCCATCGTAGCCCGACCACTCCTTGATGTCTGCCATGCCAAGAAGGGCCAAGATTTCGCTGAGGTGATCCATGTCCGACCTCCCATGGAAAGGGTGCTGGCCGGCGAGGAGCTCGGCCATCATGACACCGAGAGCCCATGAGTCGACACGCTCATCGTAATCCGTGGACCCGAGGAGGATTTCTGGCGCGCGATATCCCCGTGTCCCAATAGGATTAGAGTAGGGCGGCCCGTCGGCCATGCTGCACGATAGCCCCAGGTCGCAGATCTTGAGGTTCCCGTGGCTGTCCACAAGCACGTTCTCCGGCTTGAGGTCCCGGTGCATGAGGCCGAGACGATTCATCCTCCTCTCGCCGGCGAGAAGCTGCCTCATGAGAAGACGAACCTCCAGCTCGGTATGCCTCCTCCCAAAGCGGACATGCTTCATGACGTGCCTGAGAGTCGGCCCCACAAACTCCATGGCGAGGAAAGCCCCGCTGTCAAGTTGGCCGGAGCCACGCGGCTGAACGATGGACGGGTGGCCGCTGCACGCCTCGAGAGCACTGACCTCGCTGGCGAAGTCGGAGAGGTAGCGTTCGGCGTCGCCGGCGCCGTCGCTCGCACGGAGGCACTTCACCGCCACGATCTCACCCGTGCGGCGGTCCCTCGCCCGGTAGACGACGCCGAATGTTCCTGCGCCGAGCACCTCAAGCCGCTGGAACCGGCCGCTGCTTGCGCGGGAGCTTGAGTCGCCGTTAGTGGCTGCTGTTCTCTGATTCTTGCGCGTCGCCGGTGTGCCCATCACCGCGTCATCTAGGGCGGCAACGCCCACGCGTTGCGGTGTCGAGGTCGACCACCCCATATTTCTCCGAGAAAAATCGCAGAGATCGCACCGTGAGGGTACACGATCGACCTGCCGGACGATCAGCTTTGCTTGATCGACTGCTCGGCGGCTAAAAAAGCTAGACGGCCGGAGCGAGGATTGCTTTTGCTTTATTTCTCACAGCCGTATGGGTATGGCCATGTGCTGTATATATAGACGGCCAGCACGCTAGCGCTACACGACACGTGAAGGACACTAATCAGGTTCGGACACGGACTACACTGTTTCTACGCGTTACTCGGTTGATCGGCCTAATTACGCAATGTCCATGTCCGTCATTGGTGCACCGTTACCACAGCACATGTTTTAGCTAAACATGGCATGGAATCATGGAGACGCTTTGGCTTTCTTAATTCCTGTAATTGTTATGCATGCCAAATTCGTATATACCGCCATGATTGTATTTCCTAAAAAAAGGGTGAATATCATAAACCATCACATCTATGTCTAGGTTTTTAAATCGCAAGCACTTTTCTTAAACGCTACAAAAATGCGTCTATTTCAGCATAACTTTTTACATTTAACACTGGTGAGCCGTTTCGAGTGAATTAAACATGTTTATGATAGAAAGAGTTCATAGTAAGTACTGATATGGCATAAAATGGTCAACGCCGTTTGTTTCTCCCCGTAACGCCGCGGCCACTGCCTCCTAGCTCCTCTCCCCAAAATAACTTAGGGTTCCTCCGCCTCCCACCGGCGCTGCCACCCGTCCGTCTTGTCTTCCAACCTTAGGGCCATGGAAGCATGATGGATCCCGGCCCTTACCAGCGGGAGGGCTTTGTTTTTAGATGTTTTTAAAATTTTGTTAGGTCTGTGTCCTACTCACGAAGGTGAGATGGCGGCGACTCTCTGAAGATGGAATAAGATTCACCCCACCTAGCCCCCGTTCCGATGATGCGTCTAGCATCGTCGGTGGACGTGTGGAGATGTGTGTTCGGTGGATTTGTCTTTGGTGGTTCTGCTCGGATCTGGACGTTGTCCATCTACCTTCGTGTGTGTTCAGGTTGGATCCTTTCGATTTATACTACTCTTCATCAGCGACAATTGCTGTTCTAGTGTGCTGGTCCTATGGGGCCTTAGCACGACTACTTTTCGATTGTCTACTACATCAAGGACGTGTTTGGTTGCCGTTTGCTACATGGCGTGCATCGCATACACTTCCAAAACAGGCCTGGTTGAGCAAAAACAGGCCCTAATACGCCATCTGCCAGTTGTTTGGTTGCCTGCATCTAGTGTCCCTGCATTAGGTAATACCCAAGTGCACTTTGTTTGGTTGCCTGCATTGACCCGAGCGGCACATAAACACGGCGTTTGGTTGCATACGGCGTACATGTTGTGCTTACCTTGTACCCTAGTTGGTGAGCTTACCCACACCTAGCACACCAACGCCACAACACAACAATAGCGATGAACTGGGCGAAGATGATGAAGTTCTTCAGCTTCAGCCCAAACTGACGATCCACCTTGACACCTCCAACCTTGCGACTGTCAACATTGCCGCCGTGCGTTCGCACCCAGTCGGAGTAAGCTTGTTCTGCTGCCTTCCTAGTCTTGAACCCTCTATGGGTGCTGTTGCTATAAGATGCCACATGTCCACCGGCCTCTTCCCATGAACTATAAACCCCTGGGACCTTACCGACGAACACGGCATACCACTTGCCCTAGCAATGCACAAGAGCAAGAGTTGAAGCAGCAAATAAATGGAGCACACAAGTAGCAAGTAAAGTAGCACACAAACAACAATGGAGCAGAAGAGAAGTAAAGCATGCATGATCATACGACATAGCAAGTTCTTCCTAGTACCTTGGTGTTAACCTACCACCACATCCAAAAGAGGGTGTCGTCCTACCACCGCAAGTTCACCATCAGTGTGAGGGGTTAGTATATACCACCTCACCAAAATATACAGACCATGAAATAGTTTTGAGCCCTAGATACACAAAATGTATGTCGTCGTTGTCGCCACCGCCATCGCTGTCGGGGATCATGCACGCTCACAGGCAGCACTACTCTAGTAGTAGTGCTTGCCCAGCCAGCTCCTGAGCCACAGCATCCTGTGAGCGTCGGCCATGGCAACAAACTCAACACCCTGGGCCTTGTTGTCAAGCAGGTGGCTGAGAGCTGCCATGAGAGCCTCGTCGCTGAAGCCACCCTGGGTCATGAAAGCGCTATACAGGTCAGGGGGGACGTCGAGGGGCTTGCACTCCTTGATGGCTGTTGCCACCTCCTTCACCGCCTCAGTCATGCTGCAGAAGACATTGATCTCCTCCTCCATCAAGCCTCCTCTCTTCCTCTTCCTATCATGGACGGGGTCAAATGGCTTGTCGAAGGGCTTCGCAGCGGGCTTGTCAGGGCCATCGAGGACCTCGACGTTCGGGGTCCCAGGGAAGTCTGTCATGGGAGAACCAAGAGGTTCCCCCGAGCCCATGGCATGCTTCCCAGTTGCCAGCCCGAAGGAGAAGATGTGTTGCATCTGGTTGTAGTTCTTTATGGGTGTGTTGAGGAACTCAGCGTCCCTTGGGTGGTCCTAAGAATGAAACACAAGTGTTGTTAGTTGCGATTAGGAGTAGGCAATGGTGGACAGTATGAAAAGGAAGAGGGCTGTGAGCTAACCACAACATGGCCGGCATAGTGCTCTGCCTCCAGAACTATGGAGCAAGTGTTCTCATCCCATGAGGCACCGCTAAGGTCTCTCAGCCTGGACACTTGGATCCGTCGACTTCTCCACTTCCTCAGGTGGTTGTACACCTGGGTGGCAGACACCTCTTGCCCACAGAACTCGAACACCTGCTTCACAATGGTGTTCAAGTGCACCTCCTTGAAGCCCTTGTCAGTCCTAACTCCACTAGAGATGAGCTCACACATCTTGTTCAGCATGAACGTGGACATGAACGGCTACCACTTCATGTTGTTCAACCTACCATCCTTCTTTGCCTTTGCTGCTGCTAGCTTGAGTGCAGCGGCAGCAACAACAACATCAGTAGTTGGCTCAACGAGCACTACTGGCACATAGAGGGAATCAGAGGCGAACACCTCTGAATCAGGTGCCATCTGAGACATAGGCTGCGAGTCCTCGACAAACGATGGAACAAACTGGCTGTCGGACAAGACAAGGGCCTGACTAAGATCTTGCGTCTGCGTGGTCATGTCCTACAATCGTAGCACGCATTGACAGTAAGCATAGCACACAACATACCGGACAATCCATGAAAGCAGAAGCATACATGTACATGGTTCATCACTATCATAGTAAGCACATGCTTCATCGCTACCCTACCAAGTAGACCGGACAATCTATGAGCAGGAACATACAACTGCAACAAACAACATGCTACAAATGGACAACCAATAACTACAAATCACAGGTCTAAGCATGATTCAACACAAGCACAAGGTTCAACTTCAAACTCTATTACTAATCTAGCCTACCACATGCTTGAACATCTAGCCCTACCACAAATTGCAACCGCGGCATAGCAATCAACCATATCAGCTCACAGATCAGACCACTGGTCAACCATGCATCTAGATCAAACCCTAGCTGTAGCTCAAATCTAGATAGAAGGAACAGAGAGAAAGAGGATTGAACTCACAGAGGCCATGGCTGCAGCTTGAGGACGAGGGGGGGGGGACGATTGTGGAAGATCAACGCCGACCGGTGAAGGAGCGCCGACGCCGTGGACCGCCGGCCGATGAAGATGCGCCGCTTACCTGGTCGTCGGTGCCGATGCGCGTCGGCAGGAAAGCTCGAATGGAGGGTGAATGGTGGCGGGAGTTGGGGCTGTGAGGGAGGGGCTAAATAGGGGTGGACTCGGCGGGAGGTAAGCCAAAATCCTCCCGCCGATTTTTCGGCGAGGCGGGCGAGCTCGCGCCATCTCCCCTGCTCACACGAGGGGAGAAGCGCGTCGCCCTCCCCTGCCTCGCACGAGCCAGGCTCGCAAGCTACTGCCGATTCGGGCGTTTCCCCTGGGCATGACCTGGATGTGCTTTAAGTTCCGTGTGATGCGGGCCGCACAGTGAAAGCAAGCAACCAAACAGGCCACTTTATTTTCGTGCGGGCTAGGCTGGGCCTAATGCGGGCAACCAAACACACCCCAAGTTTTGCCTGGCTCCGGCAACAGAGGGGCGATGACGGCGATGCGCCTTTGGCTCGCTTCATTGCTTGTAGTCATCACTAGATGGTCTACAACTCTGGATGTAACTTTTATTATTTCTATTATTCGTTATACTGCCATGATTGAAGGTGAAAAGATCGGAAGTTTTCTCGGAAAAAAGTTGGACGTGGGTCCAGCCAACGTTAAAACTACTCTCTCTCACACACACATGCCTATTCCTTCAAGGCATTTGATCAAACAACTTGTGTGCGACTGCGGCATCGACTCCTGGCTGCTGCGGCCAACCTCCTAGATGCCTTTTTGTTACTACATGTACATGAGCTAGCTATGATCTAGGATAGATGACCCGCAAAAGCAATTTGATAGTTCCTCACCATGCGCGATGCATGTGACGAAGGAATGGATGTAGGCAAAATTTGTCCTCCACGGACCACGGTTTTGGGAACTTCTTTTTCTAAATGGTTCTTCTCATCTTCCTTCTGCTAGTGGCACGATGACTTGGTTCGGAATGCAACGATTCAACGGAATCGACGATCGTGGCTAGCGACCATATTTCTCTTTGTCGGTTTCTCCTTTACCTGAACTTTCTCCCCTATATGTGCTCCTCTGTGTGCGGTTGTGCTTTGCTCGTGCCCGGGGACGAGGAGAAGGGCTGGGCCACTGTCGTCAGAGATGCCAGAAAAATTAAGAAAAAAATTCATCGGAATCTTGCCTAAGTAGAGGGTGTAAGTGCATCTAGTGCCCCTTAGTGATTTTGGTGTATTGAAGACTTATAGGTTAAGGGACTGATGTGTTTGTGTGTACACAGGTCTATAAGTATATGAGGAGTTTGATATTTACAGAGAAAGTCGACCCCTAAAAATGAAGTTCTTTGACTGAAGACTTTGGATTTCTGAAGACTTTGAAAGTGAAGAAATTGGTGTAATCCTGAAGACTTGGCAGTCATTCGAGGAACATGAAGCATGAAGACTTTTGTTTACTTAGTTTCATTTTCTCTTTCTTGAGTCATAGGAAACACCGTACTGTTAAAGGGGGTCGAGGAAATACTAAGGAAAAATTTCCAAGTGATTCTCAACTCAAAATCCTACACCTACGAATCTCTTCGAGTGAAGCCATTGGAAATCTCATACAGTTCAGTCATATTCTTCAGTGACAGAGACGAAGTTCTTCTGGTCTCTGAGGAATTTGTTCTGACTGAGGAGTTAGGAATTCGCCAGTGCGGATTGCCTACACAGTGAGGAACATGATAGCCCTCAGGAATTTGATACTCAAATTTCCGACCATTGCTGTGCCCTGTGCCAGCTGTCCCAAAATATCTACCCACCTAACGGTCATATCATTGAAAGGCATTTATGTCTTATCATGTCAGGTTGCTCCCTAGGCTATAAATAGCCGCCTGATACGTCTCCAACGTATCTATAATTTTTGATTGCTCCATGCTATATTATCTACTATTTTGGACATTATTATCCACTTTTATATTATTTTTGGGACTAACCTATTAACCGGAGGCAGCCCAGAATTGCTGTTTTTGCCTGTTTTAGGGTTTCGAGGAAAAGGAATATCAAACGGAGTCCAAACAGAATGAAACCTTCGGGAACGTGATTTTCTCATCGAATAAAACTCAGGAGACTTGGACCCCACGTCAAGACACGTAACAGGAGGCCATGAGGTAGGGAGTGCGCCTACCCCCCAGGCGCGCCCTCCACCCTCGTGGGCCCCCTGTTGCTCCACTGACATACTTCTTCCTCCTATATATACCCACGTACCCCCAAACGATCAAAGACGGAGCCAAAACCCTAATTCTACCGCCGTAACTTTCTGTATCCACGAGATCCCATCTTGGGGCCTGTTCCGGAGCTCCGCCGGAGGGGGCATCGATCACGGAGGGCTTCTTCATCAACACCATAGCCCCTCCGATGAAGTGTGAGTAGTTTACCTCAGACCTACGGGTCCATAGTTAGTAGCTAGACGGCTTATTCTCTCTTTTTGGATCTCAATACAATGTTCTCCCCCTCTCTTGTGGAGATCTATTCGATGTAATCTTCTTTTTGCGGTGTGTTTGTTGAGACCGATGAATTATGGGTTTATGATCAAGTCTATCTATGAATAATATTTGAATCTTCTCTGAATTCTTTTATGTATGATTGGTTATCTTTGCAAGTCTCTTCGAATTATCAGTTTGGTTTGGCCTACTAGATTGATCTTTCTTGCAATGGGAGAAGTGCTTAGCTTTGGGTTCAATCTTGCGGTGTCCTTTCCCAGTGACGGTAAGGGCAGCAAGGCACGTATTGTATTGTTGCCATCGAGGATAACAAGATGGGGTTTTCTTCATATTGCATGAGTCTATCCCTCTACATCATGTCATCTTGCTTAAGGCGTTACTATATTTTTAACTTAATACTCTAGATGCATGCTGGATAGAGGTCAATGAGTGGAGTAATAGTAGTAGATGCAGGCAGGAGTCGGTCTACTTGTCTCGGACATGATGCCTATATACATGATCATACCTAGATATTCTCGTAACTATGCTCAATTCTGTCAATTGCTTAACAGTAATTTGTTCACCCACCGTAGAATACTTATGCTCTCGAGAGAAGCTACTAGTGAAACCTATGGCTCCCGGGTCTATATTTATCATATCAATTTCCTATTACTTAGTTATTTACTTTGCTGTTTACTTTGCCTTTATTTTACTTTGCATCTTTATCATAAAAATACCAAAAATATTATCTTATCATATCTATCAGATCTCACTCTTGTAGCCTCCTACTGGATTGATACCTTGGTTCTCAAAAACTGAGGGAAATACTTACGCTACTTTGCTGCATCATCCCTTCCTCTTCGGGGAAAACCAACGCAGTGCTAAAAGAGGTAGCAAGAAGGATTTCTGGCGCCGTTGCCGGGGAGGTCTATGCAAAAGTCAACATACCAAGTACCCATCATATACCCTTATCTCCCGCATTACATTATTTGCCATTTGCCTCTCGTTTTCCTCTCCCCACTTCACCCTTGCCGTTTTATTTGCCCTCTCTCTCTATCCTCCTTCTATTTGCCTTTTTTTGTCCGCTTGCTTTTTGTTTGCTTGTGTGTTAGTTTGCTTGCTTGTCACGATGGCTCAAGATAATACTAAATTGTGTGACTTCACCAATACCAACAACAATGATTTTATTAGCACTCCGATTGCTCCTCTTACTGATGTTGAATCTTGTGAAATTAATGCTACTTTGCTGAATCTTGTTATGAAAGATCTGTTCTCCGGCCTTCCTAGTGAAGATGCCGCTACCCATCTAAATAGCTTCGTTGATTTGTGTGACATGCAAAAGAAGAAAGATGTGGATAATGATATTGTTAAATTGAAGCTATTTCCTTTTTCGCTTAGAGTCGTGCTAAAGCTTGGTTTTCGTCTTTGCCTAAAAATAGTATTGATTCATGGAACAAGTGCAAAGATGCTTTTATCTCTAAGTATTTTCCTCCTGCTAAGATCATCTCTCTTAGAAACGATATTATGAACTTTAGGCAACTTGATCATGAACATGTTGCACAAGCTTGGGGGAGAATGAAATTAATGATACGTAATTGCCCTACTCATGGTTTAAATTTATGGATGATTATACAAAATTTTTGTGCCGGATTGAATTTTGCTTCTAGAAATCTTTTAGATTCGGCTGTGGGAGGCACTTTTATGGAAATCACTTTAGGAGAAGCCACTAAACACCTAGATAATATTATGGTTAATTATTCTCAATGGCATACTGAAAGATCTACTAATAAAAAGGTGCATGCGACAGAAGAAATTAATGTTTTGAGTGGAAAGATGGATGAACTTATGAAATTATTTGCTAATAAGAGTGTTTCTTCTGATCCTCACGATATGCCTTTGTCTACTTTGATTGAGAATAATAATGAATCTATGGATGTGAATTTTGTTGGTAGGAACAATTTTGGTAATAACGCGTATAGAGGAAATTTCAACCCTAGGCCTTATCCTAGTAATCCCTCTAATAATTATGGTAATTCCAACAACAATTCTTATGGAAATTATAATAAGATGCCCTCTGATTTTGAATCTAATATTAAAGAATTTATTACTTCGCAAAAGAATTTTAATGCTATGATTGAAGAAAAATTGCTTAAGATTGATGATTTGGCTAGGAATGTTGATAGAATTGCTCTTGATGTTGATTCTTTGAAACTTAGATCTATTCCACCTAAGCATGATATCAATGAGTCTCTCAAAGACATGAGAATTTCCATTGATGAGTGCAAAGAAAGAACCGCTAGGATGCGTGCTAAGAAAGATGCCTTTATAAAAGCGTGTTCTTCTAGTTCCTATGAAAATAATGATGAAGATCTAAAAGTTATTGATGTGTCCCCTATTAAATCTTTGTTTTGCAATATGAATCTTGATAATGACGGGACTGAATATGATCCACCTTTACCTAGAAGGCGTTCCAAGAATTCTAAATCTTTTGATCTTGATGCTAAATTTGATAAAAGTGGGATTGAAGAAATTAAAACCCTAGATGTTGCTAAACCCACTATTTTGGATTTCAAGGAATTTAACTATGAAAATTTCTCTTTGATTTATTGTATTTCCTTCTTGCAATCCGTGCTAAATTCTCCTCATGCTTATAGTCAAAGTAAAGCGTTTACTAAACATATCATTGATGCCTTGATGCAATCTTATGAAGAAAAACTTGAATTGGAAGTTTCTATCCCTAGAAAACTTTATGATGAGTGGGAACCAACTATTAAAATTAAAATTAAAGATCACGAATGCTATGCTTTATGTGATTTGGGTGCTAGTGTTTCCACGATTCCAAAGACTTTGTGTGATTTGTTAGGTTTCCGTGATTTTGATGATTGCTCTCTAAACTTGCACCTTGCGGATTCCACTATTAAGAAACGTATGGGAAGAATTAATGATGTTATTATTGTTGCAAATAGGAATTATGTGCCCCTAGATTTTATCGTTCTTGACATCAATTGCAATCCTTCATGTCCTATTATTCTTGGTAGACCTTTCCTTAGAACGATTGGTGCAATTATTGATATGAAGGAAGGAAATATTAGATTCCAATTTCCATTAAGGAAAGGCATGGAATACTTTCCTAGAAAGAAAATTAAATTACCTTATGAATCTATTATGAGAGCCACTTATGGATTGCATACCAAAGATGGCAATACCTAGATCTATTCTTGCTTGTTATGCCTAGCTAGGGGCGTTAAACGATAGCGCTTGTTGGGAGGCAACCCAATTTTATTTTTATTCCTTGCTTTTGCTCCTGTTTAGTAATAAATAATTTATCTATACTCTGTTTTGGTTGTGTTTTTTGTATTTAATTAGTGTTTGTTCCAAGTAGAACCGTTGGGAAGACTTGGGGAAAGTCTTGTTGAACTTGCTTTAAAAAACAGAAACTTTAGCGCTCACGAGAACTGCTGTAATTTTTATTTAGAAAGTGATATTTAGTTAATTATTTGTGCAGATAATTAATAAATAAATTCCTCACGTCCGGCAATTTATTTTAGAATTTTTGGGGTTCCAGATCTTGCGGTAGCTACATATTACTACAGACTGTTCTGTTTTGACAGATTCTGTTTTTCGTGTGTTGTTTGCTTATTTTGATGAATCTATGGCTAGTAAAACAGTTTATAAACCATAGAGAAGTTGGAATACAGTAGGTATAACACCCATATAAATAAAGAATGAGTTCAATACAGTACCTTGAAGTGGTATTTTGTTTTCTTTCGCTAACGGAGCTCACGAGATTTTCTATTTTAAGTTTTGTGTTGTGAAGTTTTCAAGTTTTGGGTAAAGATTTGATGGATTATGGAACAAGGAGTGGCAAGAGCCTAAGCTTGGGTATGCCCATGGCACCCCCAAGATAATCTAAGGACACCTAAAAGCCAAAGCTTGGGGATGCCTCGGAAGGCATCCCCTCTTTCGTCTACTTCTATCGGTAACTTTACTTGGAGCTATATTTTTATTCGCCACATGATATGTGTTTTGCTTGGAGCGTCTTGTATTATTTGAGCCTTTGCTTGTTAGTTTACTACAATCATCCTTGCTGTACACACCTTTTGAGAGAGCCAACACATGATTTGGAATTTGTTAGAATACTCTATGTGCTTCGCTTATATCTTTTGAGTTATATAATTTTGCTCTAATGCTTCACTTATATCTTTTAGAGCACGGTGGTGGATTTGTTTTATAGAAACTATTGATCTCTCATGCTTCACTTAGATTATTTTGAGAGTCTTAATAGCATGGTAATTTGCTTAAAATCCTAATATGCTTGGTATGCAAGATTAATAATAAAACTTTCTTATGAGTGTGTTGAATACTAAGAGAAGTTTGATGCTTGATGATTGTTTTGAGACATGGAGGTAATAATATCAAAGTCGTGCTAGTTGAGTAGTTGTGAAATTGAGAAATACTTGTGTTGAGGTTTGCAAGTCCTGTAGCATGCACATATGGTAAACGTTATGCAACAAATTTGAAACATGAGGTATTATTTGATTGTCTTCCTTATGAGTGGCGGTCGGGGACTAGCGATGCTCTTTTCCTACCAATCTACCCCCCTAGGAGCATGCGTGTATTAACGAGGTTTCTGATGACTTGTAGATTTTTGCAATAAGTATGTGAGTTCTTTATGACTAATGATGAGTCCATGGATTATACGCACTCTCACCCTTCCATCCTTTCTAGCCTCTTCGGTACCGTGCATTGCCCTTTCTCACATTGAGAGTTGGCGCAAACTTCGCCGGTGCATCAAAACCCCATGATATGATACGCTCTTTCACACATAAACCTCCTTATATCTTCCTCAAAACAGCCACCATACCTACCTATTATGGCATTTCCATAGCCATTCCGAGATATATTGCCATGCAACTTTCCATCATTCTGTTCATCATGACACATTCATCATTGTCATATTGCTTAGCATGGTCATGTAGTTGACATAGTATTTGTGGCAAAGCCACCGTTCATAATTCCTTCATACATGTCACTCTTGGTCCATTGCATATCCCGGTACACCGCTGGAGGCATTCATATAGTCATCTTTGTTCTAGTATCGAGTTGTAATCATTGAGTTGTAAATAAATAGAAGTGTGATGATCATCATTTTCTAGAGCATTGTCCCATGTGAGGAATATAAAAAAAGAGAGAGAAGAAAGGACATAAAAAAGAGAAGCCCCCCCCCCAAAAGAGAAAGGCCATAAAAAAGGAGAAAAGGCCCAAAAAAATGAGAGAAAAAGAGAGAAGGGACAATGTTACTATCCTTTGCCACACTTGTGCTTCAAAGTAGCACCATGATCTTCATAGTAGAGAGTCTCTCATGTTACCACTTTCATATACCAGTGGGAATTTTTCATTATAGAACTTGGCTTGTATATTCCAACAATGGGCCTCCTCAAGTGCCCTAGTCTTCATGAGCAAGAAAGTTGGATGCACACCCACTAGTTTCTTTTGTTGAGCTTTCATACATTTATAGCTCTAGTGCATCTGTTGCATGGCAATCCCTACTCCTTGCATTAACATCAATCGGTGGGCATCTCCATAGCCCATTGATTAGCCTCGTTGATGTGAGACTTCCTCCTTTTTTGTCTTCTCCACATAACCCCCTCATTATATTCTCTTCCACCTATAGTGCTATGTCCATGGCTCGCGCTCATATATTGCGTGAAAGTTTATAGGTTTGAGATTACTAAAGTATGAAACAATTGCTTGGCTTGTCATCGGGGTTGTGCATGATGATAGCATTCTTGTGTGATGAAAATGAAACATGACTAAACCATATGATTTTGTAGGGATGAACTTTATTCGGCCATGTTATTTTGAGAAGACATAATTGCTTAGTTAGCATGCTTGAAGTATTATCATTTTTATGTCAATATGAACTTTTGTCTTGAATCTATGATCTGAATATTCATACCACAATTAAGAAGAATTACATTAAAATTATGCCAAGTAGCACTCCGCATCAAAAATTCTGTTTTTATCATTTACCTACTCAAGGACGAGCGGGAATTAAGCTTGGGGATGCTTGATACGTCTCCAACGTATCTATAATTTTGGATTGCTCCATGCTATATTATCTACTGTTTTGGACATTATTAGGCTTTATTATCCACTTTTATATTATTTTTGGGACTAACTTATTAACCGGAGGCCTAGCCCAGAATTGCTGTTGTTTGCCTGTTTTAGGGTTTCGAAGAAAAGGAATATCAAACGGAGTACAAACGGAATGAAACCTTCGGGAACGTGATTTTCTCATCGAATACAACTCAGGAGACTTGGACCCTACGTCAAGACACGTAACAGGAGGCCATGAGGTAGGGGGGCGCGCCTACCCCCCAGGCGCGCCCTCCACCCTCGTGGGCCCCCTGTTGCTCCACCGACGTACTTCTTCCTCCTATATATACCCACGTACCCCAAACAATCAAAGATGGAGCCAAAACCCTAATTCCACCGCCATAACTTTCTGTATCCACGAGATCCCATCTTGGGGCCTATTCCGGAGCTCCGCCAGAGGGGGCATCGATCACGGAGGGCTTCTTCATCAACACCATAGCCCCTCCGATGAAGTGTGAGTAGTTTAGCTCAGACCTACGGGTCCATAGTTAGTAGCTAGATGGCTTCTTCTCTCTTTTTGGATCTCAATAAAATGTTCTCCCCCTCTCTTGTTGAGATCTATTCGATGTAATCTTCTTTTTGCGGTGTGTTTGTTGAGACCGATGAATTGTGGGTTTATGATCAAGTCTATCTATGAATAATATTTGAATCTTCTCTGAATTCTTTTATGTATGATTGGTTATCTTTGCAAGTCTCTTCGAATTATCAGTTTGGTTTGGCCTACTAGATTGATCTTTCTTGCAATGGGAGAAGTGCTTAGCTTTGGGTTCAATCTTGCGGTGTCCTTTCCCGGTGACAGTAAGGGCAGCAAGGCACGTATTGTATTGTTGCCATCGAGGATAACAGGATGGGGTTTTCTTCATATTGCATGAGTCTATCCCTCTACATCATGTCATCTTGCTTAAGGCGTTACTCTATTTTTAACTTAATACTCTAGATGCATGCTGGATAGCGGTCGATGAGTGGAGTAATAGTAGTAGATGCAGGCAGGAGTCGGTCTACTTGTCTCGGACATGATGCCTATATACATGATCATACCTATATATTCTGATAACTATGCTCAATTCTGTCAATTGCTCAACAGTAATTTGTTCACCCACCGTAGAATACTTATGCTCTCGAGAGAAGCTACTAGTGAAACCTATGGCCCCCGGGTCTATCTTTATCATATCAATTTCCTACTACTTATTTATTTACTTTGCCTTTATTTTACTTTGCATCTTTATCATAAAAATACCAAAATATTATCTTATCATATCTATCAGATCTCACTCTCGTAAGTGGCCCTATAGGGATTGACAACCCCTATTTGTGTTGGTTGCGAGGATTTATTTGTTTTGTGCAGGTGCGAGGGACTCGCGTGTAGCCTCCTACTGGATTGATACCTTGCTTCTCAAAAACTGAGGGAAATACTTACGCTACTTTGTTGCATCATCCCTTCCTCTTCGGGGAAAACCAACGCAGTGCTCAAAGAGGTAGCACCGCCCCCTACAACCACTAGCTGGTTGGCTGCTCCGAGAGAAACTGACACTTGTTATTTGAGAGCATCCCATCCTCCGAGGACTTTGAGTGAAAATCATCAAGTGAGGAAAACCCAAATCCAAACACCTACAAACCCCAAGTGATTGAGCATCACTGAAGAGATTGATCCTGCGTGGATCCGACAATTGTGACCTTTGAAGACTATGCATCTTCCAGATGGTTAGGCGTCATGGTCTAGAGCATCCAAGAGGAAATTGCGGATAGCCGAGTGACCGAGTCTGTGAAGGTTTGGAAGTCACCTGAAGACTTACCACGAGTGATTGGGCGAGGTCTGTGTGACCTTAGCTCAAGGGGAATACGATGAGGACTAAGTGTCCTGAGCTGCGTGTTCAGGACTGGGTGTCCGGGACTGTGTGTCCTCAGGTTTAAATACCTAGTCGCCCTAACCAGACGTACAACTGTCATAGCAGTTGGAACTGGTCTACCAAATCATTGTCTTCACCGAGCTAACTGGTTCCATTTCCTCAACCCTTCCATTTCCTCTTATCTGTGTTGTGTGCTTGTTCATATCTGTTTGAAGACTTTATCTGAAGACTTTCTCTATTTCCTCAGCTCAATTTCTTCAGTCTGTTTGTCTTATCCTATGTTTACGCTTTCTGTACTCTGTGCTTGTTTTCATTTCTTATTGAAGACCATGCTTGTCGGTGTCAAAACCGGCGGATCTCGGGTAGGGGGTCCCAAACTGTGCGTCTAGGCGGATGGTAACAGGAGGCAGGGGACACGATGTTTTACCCAGGTTCGGGCCCTCTTGATGGAGGTAAAACCCTACGTCCTGCTTGATTTATTCTTGATGATATGGGTATTACAAGAGTTGATCTACCACGAGATCGGAGAGGCTAAACCCTAGAAGCTAGCCTATGGTATGATTGTATGTTGTCCTACGGACTAAAACCCTCCGGTTTATATAGACACCGGAGAGGGTTAGGGTTACACAAGGTCGGTTACAAAGGAGGGGATATCCATATTCCTACTGCCTAGCTTGCCTTCCATGCCAAGTAGGGTCCCATCCGGACACGAGACGAAGTCTTCAGTCTTGTACCTTCATAGTCCAACAGTCCGACCAAAGGATATAGTCCGGCTGTCCGGAGACCCCCTAATCCAGGACTCCCTCAGTAGCCCCTGAACCAGGCTTCAATGACGATGAGTCCGGCGCGCAGTATTTTCTTCGGCATTGCAAGGCGGGTTCCTCCTCCGAATACATCACGGAAGAATTTGAATACAAGGATAGTGTCCGACCCTGCAAAATAATTTCCACATACCACCGTAGAGAGAATAATATTTCCACAAATCTAATCCACCGACACATTTTGGCAACATAACATTATGCCATAGCCCGGTGATTATTCGAACCGTTTCCTTTGACTAGCCCCGCTCATAACGCGAGGCAGTTTCTTGACACGTCTTGTCAAAGCAGAGATCGTGTTCCCCTTATTACGGGATTTTCATCAATACGGGCATGGGTAACCCAACCGCGCCATCGATTACGGTGCTTGGGGGGTAAGCGAGTTTTACTAGGCTAGTGGGGGCGCATAGTTTTGGCCGCCCTTATAAAGGGATAAGGTTTAACCTTTCTCTACCCACGCCTTCTTCCTCCTTGCCCATCCATTCTTGCGCACTCGAGCCCCAATGCCCAAGTCCACATCTTTCACCTCAACCTCCTCCAAACATGTCCGGAGCGGGAGGCAAGTGGACGGCTTCCTCCGTTACGGAGGAACACATCAAAAAGCTGCGCGGAGCCGGATACTTAGCCGCGAATATCGCGCATCGGCTGCCCGCTGCGGGGCAGATCGTCCCTACCCCAGAACCCCATGAGAGGGTAGTTTTCCTCCACCAATTCCTCCACGGACTGGGGTTTCCCCTTCATCCATTCATCCGCGGTCTCATGTTCTACTATGGGCTGGACTTCCATGATCTGGCCCCGAACTTCATCCTCAACATTTAGGCGTTCATCGTCGTCTGTGAGGCTTTCCTCCGCATCCACCCCCACTTCGGCCTATGGCTAAAGACCTTCAATATCAAGCCGAAGGTGGTGGGCGGCCAACAATCAGAATGCGGCGGAGCCATGGTGGGCAAGATGCCCAACGTTATATGGCTTGAAGGCTCCTTCGTGGAGACCATAAAGGGGTGGAAATTAGCGTGGTTCTACATCACCGAGCCGCGCGCCACCAAATGGGTGGCTGCCCCCAAGTTTCGATCCAGATTCCCTACACGGCTCACTTCCTGGAAAGAGAAGGGCTTGTCGTGGGGTTCATCGGTGGAGCTGGACGGACTCCAGAAATGTATCCTGAACATGACAAGCAAGAAGCTCAAGCTTGTCAACATAGTCCAGGTCATGCTCATCAGCCGGATCCTCCCGTGCCAACAACGGGACTTCAACTTGTGGGAGTTCGACCCGGCCTGTTGGATTTCGGGTTCCGGCAGACCCTTAAGGTTCGAACACTGGGGTGCGCACGGAAATCACGTCTTCAACCTCCCCGTCTCACAAAGATCTAAACTACTAAAGGAATCACACAAGAGACACAAGATTTATACTGGTTCGGGCCACCATTGTGGTGTAATACCCTACTCCAGTGTGTGGTGGATGGATTGCCTCTTGGGGGCTGATTATGATGAACACTACAAGGAAGAACTACCTCGCGAGGGTCAGTTCTTAGCTGGGGCGACGAACTGCTGGGAGGAGTTCTGTCACCCTTCTCTCCCTCTCTCTCTCTCTCTACTTGCTAGCCAGACCAACTAACTCTGCGAACCGAATCCCTTCCAAGACCAGCCGGTCCAACCCAAGACGCTTGCTACGTGGGTGGCCGGTCCCTATTTATAGAGGCCCTGGTCCTCTTCCCAAATATTGAGCGGGAAGGGAGCCAACAATGGCGGGCTAATTTGAAGGGGGACAACAAGTACTCTTATCCTGACTAAAGGTGGTCTTCGCCTGCGAAAGACTCTGCGGTGACGCCGTGCTGGGCTCCATGGTGACCTCCGTCTCGTAGTCCGCTTGGTCCTGGTCTTGTTGCACCGAAATGGCAACCTTTGCCCGATGCCTTGGTACTCCGCGGCTGCGCTTGCCCCCTTTGCACCAAAGAGGAAAGAAGGATGCTGCGCGCGCTGGCACCCGCCTGGTGCCCTGAGTCGTCATGGCTTGCGTCATGGGCACCTCGCGAGGTACCCCGCCTTGAACTCTCCGCCTCCTCGCGAGCCAGCCTGACGAGGCTATGCCTGAGGATGCGCCGTGTCGTCCGCCTCGCGAGGCTTGGCCCCTCGCGAGGGTCTTGAGTCTTGTGTTGGTGAAGATGGATCGGGCCGGGCCCCCACTTGAGCCACGCCGCAGGCCGCAGGCAGGCAAGTCTGGGGACCCCCGTTCCCAGAACACCGACAGTAGCCCCCGGGCCCAAGGCGCACATGGGCTTGGCCGTGCCGCGAGGAGAAAGGGTAAGGGCGAAGCGCCATGGGCCCTAACAGCCTGCGGCCTTGGATGCCGCATGGCGGTTGACTGGACGCGGGTGCCTTAGCAACTGCGTGGGTTGACAAGGGAGAGGCATCTTCCCAGACTTCGCCCATGCTCTCTTCGGTTGCTGCTCAAATCCCCTTTCTTGTGCCTCCCCTTTCTTCTTCCAAACTTCCAGATCTGCTTCGGCTGCGCGACCTAGGAAGCCATGGCGCCTCGCCAGCCTCCGGCCGAAGCTTGGTATTCTCCTGCTCTGGACCCGCCGAATGTGCCCAAGGCGAGCCTTGCTCGATTGCGCCGGATGGCGGCGGCGCAGGGCATCGATGGGACGGAGGTGTTCAAGACCGGCTCCGCCACCCCTGAGGACCGAGGGAGCACCTTTTATCCTCTCTTTGTAAGCTCCATTGCTGCGGGCCTGGTGCCTCCCTTCTCCGAATTCTTCTTCTCTGTCCTCCGCCACTACAACTTGCAGGCTCTGCATCTCCATCCCAACTCTGTCCTTCTCCTGGCGATCTTCGCTTACTATTGCGAGGCCCACGTAGGGGTGCAGCCTTCGGTGGCCTTGCTGCGCCACTACTTCTCCCTCCGGGTCTCCGGCAGCTCTCTTTCTGGGTGCGCGGGCTTCGTTGCGTATGGCAGCACCATTGCCATCTCGAATCCCGGGAAGAGGATTGAGGGCTTCAGGAGCAAGTGGGTCTTGGCAGATGTCGGGCGCATCCACCCTCGGCTGATCTTGCCCACGGAGCAACCCGTGAGCACCAGCGACTGGTGCCGAGCGGGGCTCACCGACCCCCGCGTGAAACTGGTGTTGGAGAAGATGGACGCGGACCTGAGGCCGGCCAACATGGCGACGACGAAGTTGACCGGTGCGTCGCTGCTGAAGGAATTCCTGGAGCACCAGCTGGCCCCGCTCCGGGAGTACTCTCCTCCAATGTGGAGGCCTCATCCGTGCCCCGAGGCTGTGGACGAAGAGGATGTGACCGCGGTTCTCCAATCTCTGGTCGGGGGTGAAGTGGCAAGGCCGAAGGGCGCTCCCAAGCCCTTGTTCCTTCGTGACGACTGGAAGCGGGTGGTGAAGTCCATGCCTGTTTTCAACGGGGATGGGCTCGTGCCTGTGGTGGCTTTTGAAGGACCGGTGGACGTGCCCTCCGGCGACTCCAGCGAGGAGGAGGGCGAAGAGGAGCGGGGAGAGGGGCCCGGCTCTGGGGCGATCGACGGAGAGTCGAGGGCTCCCCTCCCTCGGCGCTCACCCCGTACTCTCCGCCTTTCGCCGAGCGATGATGATGATGATGATGATGATGATGATGATGTGCTGGGCAACGGGAGCTCGCCCCCGATCCCGAAGAAGGACAGGACCGGGCTGACCCCCTGCGGGTCTGCTCCTACCCCGAGGCAGTCCGCAGTCGGGCCTTCTGCTTCAAAGGTCGACCCTTCCAGCTGGCTGTCAGGCTTCAAGTTAGGCCGGAGGCTGCCCGAGCTCACCGGCGAAGACCCGTAAGTGCAGGATCCTTGCTCTTTTGTTTCTCATTTCGCCGACGAGGCTTGATGATTGCTTCTCTTGAACAGGCTGGCGCCCGCGGCGAAGAAGCCAAAGGGAGCTCCTGAGGTCCCACCTGCGGCGACGCCTTCGCCTGCAGGGAAGGGAGATCGTGACGCGCGGGCCTCTCCTGCCCGTGCATCCTTGTGAGGTTTGGCCAAGCTGGCTGGGGCGAGCACAGCCCCCATGGCCCAAGTGACTCTTGGGGTGCCCTCGTCTGGCGCCGCTGCTACGGCTATGGAGGCGCAGCGGGCTCCGCCTCGGGACACTACGGCCTTGCCGCCGTTACCTTCTCCTCTCGTTCTACTGGCCGTTGCTTCCTCAGCTCCTCCTGTTGTCCTGGAGCGTGCCGATGCTGCTCCGTCTTCTTCTTCCATCTTGGAGCGTGCCGCTACCGAACTGGACCGGCTGCGGCAGGACCTTCTCGGCGCCGACCCTCGCCTGGTGGCCGGGCGCCTGGAACTGGCTTCGGGATGGATTCGCTCTGATGCTTCGATTCGGGCGGCGCTGGTTCAGGCCTCAACGGCCTGTGACGGAGAGAGGGAGGCCGTCCTCGAGGCGAAGGCTGCTCGAGACGCGGCCCTGGGAGAGGTGGTTGAGGTCCGTAGCCGTTGCAAGGCGCTGGAGGACGAGCTGCAAGGCCCGCGGGGCCAGCTTGCGGAGGAGGTCCGCCTTCGCCAAGAGCAGGAGAAGGGGGCAAAGGCGTGTGAGGCGGCGCTCGAGGACTTGGAGGCCAAGCTCAAGAAACGCCGCGACCACCTAGGCGCGTTGAAGAAGGAGCTAGAGGTGACGAAGGCCGAGCTGGACGCCAAGGCTCAGGTCCTCGCCGAGGATCGCGTGGCCTTCACAGACATGGAGAAGGACGCCCGCGCTTCGCTGAAGATGCTTTACGAGAGCGGCCTGGACAGCCCGCTAGCTGGTGACGAGGACGGCCCCACCAAGTTGCTTCCCTTCCTGGTTAAGGCTCTTGGGGATGTCGCCCTTGGCATCGGCCCTGCGGTCGAGGCCGAGGCGCATGTCTTGTCTTCTGTTGCGCTGACGCGGGTCTTCGCCCACATCTACCTCCACGATCCCAACGCCGACCTCGACGGCCTGCTGGAACCGGTGAGCGGCAAGGGTGCTGCCACCGCTGTTGAAGCCATGAAGGGGCGCGCGGAGGCGCTGCTGGAGAAGTTCCGGGCCTTCAGCACCAGGCCGAAGCAAGGCGCTGCCGAACCTGTCGTTCCACGAGGCGAAGCCACCGCCGACAAGTGACTCCGTTCCATCCCTGCTCTTCTTTCAGTTCCTGCACATGCATCACGCCTCGGGGAGGCATTTAAACTTGCGTTTGGCATTGAGATGACAGTATGGACTGTAATATTTGCTTTTAAATTCCTTGGATTTTATGCTTTTCTTCCCTACTTGCTTGTGTTCTACACCGGCAGAGCCCGGCCCCACGCATGCCTCACCCAGCATTAGCCCCGACCGGAAACCAGGACAGGACCAAAGGAGTGAGGGGCCACATGACAAGTTAGGCTCCTGAGTCGCGATGCTCAGGAGTCCCCCTTGGCACGCGAACAACAAGTAGGGAAGCGTGATGTAGGTGTGTCTTCCGTTCTACGTCTGCAGAGCCCGACTCCGCGCGTACCTCACCCAGCATAGCCTTTCGGAACTAAGGAGTGAGGGGCTACGGAGCCAGTTAGGCCCCTGAGTCGCGATGCTCAGGAGTCCCCCTTGACGCGCAAATAGCGGATGATGAGGCGAGATGTAAGCGTGGCTACCGTTCTACGTCTGCAGAGCCTGGCCCTGCGCGTACCTCACCCAGCATAGCCTTTTGGAACTAAGGAGTGAGGGGCTATGGGACCAGTTAGGCTCCTGAGTCGCGATGCTCATGAGTCCCCCTTGACGCGCAAACGGCCTTCATACCTTGGCTCCGCTCGGGGAGAGACGCGCGATGAACCAGGCCCGAGGGGCCTGGCCGGGCGGCGTATGTCTGGGCGTGACCCAGCCGTAGCCCCCGTGCCCAGCCCCCTCGCGCGGCACTCCCGAGGGGAGGCGTTGCGATGGGGCCAGCCACTGAGCTCTGGGCTCCCTGAGGTTAATGCGGCCCAGAGGCCACCCTCAGTTGTTTATCACCAGCGCAGAGCATAGCGCTTCCGTATGTGTACGGGCATAGCCGCTCCTCGACAGTGTCGTCAGCCAGCGCGGAGCATGGTGCTTCCACTGGTACGTGGGAGGGGGCTCCCCTTCGGGAGGAGCCCCCGGGGCGTATACAGCCCCGCCCTGACACATGACCGGCACGGTAGGGCTAGGTGAGGTGTATCCGGGCACCCGTGAGCCAGCGTGGGACTCACGAGGCCCTACCTCTGGGCGGGTTGCGCCCGGCACTGGGCCGTATCTTGAGATGTGTCCCTGCAAAATTTGGTTAGATGCCGGTACTCTACGTCCTCGGGTCCCGGCCCTCAAGCTTGTCTCAGCCGTCGCTGGTATGCCAGGTCGCGATGTCGTGGACAAGGCCAGAGGGTGAGGGCTGGAGAGCCAGTAAGAGCCCTGAGTCGCGATGCTCAGGCACCCCCCCTTTAACGTGCAAGTAGTCGACATGGAGGAGAAGGGATGCCGCGGACGGGCATCATGCAATCAAGCGTGATAGGCAAATGCATAGTTGGAAATAAACGCGATGGAGATACACGCCGCTGGGCCTGGCCCCAGCGGCTTGGGGATGATGCAGCCCGAGGGGCGCCCCCAATCAAGGCAAACTAACGACCGAAAAGTAAATGCAGATACATGCCGCGGGGACGGACCCACGCGGCCTGGGAGTGATGCAACCCTGGGAGGGCGCTCCCAGCTGGGAATGAGGCTTGGAAGATGTCACCTGAGAATGTCGTTGGCGAAGTGGCGTTGGTGCAGTAGGCTCGGTGGGCTGCGGAAGCCGATCCTCACGAGCCCCCAGGCCCCGGGGCCTCGGGAGGCTCCGGAGGCACTGGTGACTCCTCGCGAGCTGTCTTCATCTCCGCCGTGGCCGTGGAACGCCTGTCTTCCTGAGCCTCCATGATGCCCCTCATGGGCGCTGGTACGCCGCAGCCATGCTCGGCAGGCCGTAGGGCATGCGAACATAGCTGTGGGGTGGGCCCTCGCAGCGCCCCACTCGTGAGGGCCAGAGACGCTCCGTCGTGGCGATCCGATTGAGCCCCGGTACGTCAACGCAGACGCGCAGCCCGCCATCCTCGCCTGGATGTGGGGCCACAGCTGGTAGGCGGCGGCAACCTCTCATGATCCTTGACTCCTGTAGTTCTTGAATGGCCTTGTCAACGAACCCCTGCTGGTCTGACCTTCCTTGCTTGGCTCCTTCCCGGGGGAAACGTGCCGCGAAGCACGCTTCCACATGGTGCCCAAGCGCCTCCCTCGTGACCCTGGCTAGGTCGGTGGCCCTCCAGGTGAGAGCCCCCTAGCCCTGCCTGAGGAGGGCGCCGGGCGCACTTCCCTATGCGATGGAAGGAGGGTCCCCCTGGGCAGACACGGGCCCTGAGGGGCCTACCTCCTGAGGGGCCGAGGCTGACGATGTCTTCTTCTTCTTGGGGGTGGCCTCAGGAAGCCTCCTGCTTCCGCGATCTGGGTCTTCTAGCGACGCGGCCTGATAGGCTCTCTCCAGGGAACACACTGCATCCTTCTCTTCACAGGGCACCGTGATGACTTCGCCACTACCTGGCATCTTGATGATGTTGTAGCCGTGGTGAGTCGTAGCCATGAACTTGGCCAGTGCTGGGTACCCGAGGATGGCGTTGTACGGCAGGCGGATGTGGGCGACGTCGAAGTCGATGAGCTCGGTGCGGTAGTTGCTGCAAGCCCCGAAGGTGACAGGGAGGCGGACCTGCCCAATCGGGACTGTGGAACCGTCGGTGATCCCGGAGAAAGGCTTGGTCGGCTGAAGCTGGTCATAGGGCACTTGAAGGTTGTTGAAGGTCTCCACGGACAGGACGTTGAGCCCTGCCCCACCATCGATGAGGGTCTTGGTGACCAGCACGTTGCTGATGACTGGGGAGCAAAGCATCGGGAGGACTCCTGCCGTGGCTGCGCACTTGAGCTGGTCTGCCGAGCTGAACATGATGGCGCACGCCGACCACCTGAGGGGGCGCGTTGCTTCGAGCTTGGGGAGAACTGCATTCACTTCGCGGGCAAACTGCTTGAAGATGCGTTGGGAGGCTGGGGCTTGAGCTCCACCCAGGATGCAGGCGATTGCGCGCGGCTCCTGGAAGCCCCCAGCCCCCTTGTCTTGATGGCGGTCTTCGTTCCTTCTTGGTGGAGGCGGCAGAGGAGGTAAGCCTGCGTTGTCATGAGGGCGATCCTCACGAGGCTGATCCCTCCAGTCTCCCTCGCGAGGCAGGTCCCCCAGCGGTCCTCGCGAGGCTGGTCGTGCCACCCCTGGCGCGGGCCGCGATCTTCCCAGTGCCCTGGGTTTCTTCCTCCTCCTCGGCCGTAGCCCCGGTCTGCATGGTCAGGGCGACGGCCGATCCTTCCTTCTCGCACGGTGCGGAGTTCTTGACATTCGTTGGTGTTGTGGGTGTGGAGGTCATGGTACACACAATACCGGCTGCCTCTGGAGGGTTCGGGCAGATCCTTGCCCCGCTTCGTGCCTGGTTCTGCCGCGAGTACGGCAGCCCCCTTGCGCTTCACGTCCTTGGCCTTGGGCTTCTTCTCTTCTGGATCTGCGGCTGGCAGCTCGAGGAGGGAGAGGCGTCCCTCCTCAGCCCTGGCGCACCTGTTTGCCAAGTTGAACAGCTCCAGGGAGGTGCAGAGGTCTTCGTGCATCGCCAGCTCCTCCTTCATCTTGACGTGGTGCACGCCGTCGGAGAAGGTCGAGATGATGGCCTCTTCGGACACCTTGGGGATCTTGAGGCGCGCGCTATTGAAGCGCTGGATGTATTTTTGTAGGGTCTCTCCAGGTTGTTGCTTGATGCGGCGCATGTCGCTCACGGCGGGTGGCCGGTCGCGAGTACCTTGGAAGTTGGCGATGAAGCGGGTGCGCATCTGGTCCCAGGAGGAGATCGTGCCTGGAGCCAGATTCAGGAGCCAGGTTCGAGCTCCTTCCTTGAGCGCCATGGGGAACCAGTTCGCCATGACCTTTTCATCCCCGCCGGCAGCCTCGATGCCCAGCTCATAGAGCTGGAGGAACTCTGCGGGATCAGTTGTGCCGTCGTAGCGAGGTGGCAGGTCAGCCTTAAACTTGCCGGGCCACGCGACGCTGCACAGCTCAGTGGTGTAGGCGTGGCAGCTCGCGATGGTCACGTAAGGCTTCGGTTGGTGGAGAGCTTGGTCTTGAGGGTCCCCACACGCTGCAGCTAGGAGCAGGGCAGGGTCTTGGCGCGCCGGAGCTGGAGCAGGGTCGCGGCGTGCCGGAGCAGGGAGCGCCCTGGCAGCCCCTTGCGGGCGAGGAACTTCTTGGCAGGTCCGCTCTTGCTGCGCTGGCGCCTGACGGAGCGGGTTCCGCCCAGGGGCCAAGCGCCTTGGAGCCATGGCATCTTCTTGGAGGGGAGGCGGCTGGTGCGCCTCTGGAGCTTCGTTGCCCGCGCGGGGCGGAGTGTGGCGCAGAGGGACGGACGGCGCGGAAGAGCCCCCTGCGGCGCAGACAAGCTCGGCGACGCGGTCGAGCCACTCCTCGTAGACGTCGTCGACGGGGCGGTAGCGCAGGAGCTCGTTTGCCGCGAGGAGCGCAGCTAGAGCCTCCAAGGGTGCGCGGAGTGCGCGGGACGAAGAACCGGCTGGTGCGAGCGATGGAGTGGCGGTGCGGCCGTCCTGCCGCACGGACGGGTGCTGAGACGATGCTTGCTGCTTGCCCCCCGCCGGGCCGGTGGCGGCGTTGAAGGCGGGCGATGGGGAGCGACGAGGACGCCCACCGACAGGGGCCGTCTGGGCGACGCTAGAAGCGATGGCGGCCCGGCGCTCGGCGCGGGCCCGACGAGCATCAGACATAGATGCGACGGTCGGAGGAGAGGGGAGTGGTGGAAGACGAATTCCGGCGCACCCCTACCTGGCGCGCCAAATGTCGGATTTCGGGTTCTGGCAGACCCTTAAGGTTCGAACACTGGGGTGCGCGCGGAAATCATGTCTTCAACCTCCCTGTCTCACAAAGATCTAAACTACTAAAGGAATCACACAAGAGACACAAGATTTATACTGGTTCGGGCCACCATTGTGGTGTAATACCCTGCTCCAGTGTCTGGTTGATGGATTGCCTCTTGGGGGCTGATTATGATGAACACTACAAGGAAGAACTGCCTCGCGAGGGCCAGTTCTTAGCTGGGGCGACGAACTGCTGGGAGGAGTTCTGTCACCCTTCTCTCCCTCTCTCTCTCTCTACTTGCTATCCGGACCAACTAACTCTGCGCACCGAATCCCTTCCAAGACCAGCCAATCCAACCCAAGACGCTTGCTACGTGGGTGGCCGGTCCCTATTTATAGAGGCCCTGGTCCTCTTCCCAAATATTGAGCGGGCAGGGAGCCAACAATGGCGGGCTAATTTGAAGGGGGACAACAAGTACTCTTATCCTGACTAAAGGTGGTCTTCGCCTGCGAAAGACTCTGCGGTGACGCCGTGCTGGGCTCCATGGTGACCTCTGTCTCGTAGTCCGCTTGGTCCTGGTCTTGTTGCACCGAAATGGCAACCTTTGCCTAATGCCTCGGTACTCCACGGCTGCGCTTGCCCCCTTTGCACCAAAGAGGAAAGAAGGATGCTGCGCGCGCTGGCACCCGCATGGTGCCCTGAGTCGTCATGGCTTGCGTCATGGGCACCTCGCGAGGTACCCCGCCTTGAACTCTCCGCCTCCTCGCGAGCCAGCCTGACGAGGCTATGCCTAAGGATGCGCCGTGTTGTCCGCCTCGCGAGGCTTGGCCCCTCGCGAGGGTCTTGAGTCTTGTGTTGGTGAAGATGGACCGGGCTGGGCCCCCACTTGAGCCACGCCGCAGGCCGCAGGCAGGCAAGTCTGGGGACCCCCATTCCTAGAACGCCGACACGGCCCAGCACCAGACTCTGAGTGAGCTCTTCGACACGACGCACAAGGACGTCTGGAAGGTGCTGTTCAAGGGCACCGAGGTCCCTCCCTCTCTCACCGAGGACCGCGGGCTAAGCACGAAGCGCCGAGCGCATTTGGTGAGTTCTATACATCCGGTAGGATATTTATTTCCCCTAGCTTAACCATGTGCGGGGTCTGATCTCCATGCCTTTGACAGGACTGGGTGGAGACGTCGGGGCAAATTAACTGTCTGGCCCCTCTGCCCGAAGACACTGCGGACGCTCTCCTAACGGAGATGCTGACTCCAGCTCCTTACAAGGTGCCGGAGAAGACCAAGAAGTCCCAGGGAACCCGAAAGAGCTCCTGGCGCCAGGTGTTATCGGACTCATCGTCCGATAACTCCACGACGCACTCCTCCCCCAAAGACGAGGATGAAGATGAAGATGTTCTCCCTCCAGTCGGGGGAGACAAGAAAAGGAAGGCCGACCCTACTGGGGGGCCGAAGGGTCCAAGAAGGGAAGGACTCTCCTTCCGGACTACTCCACCACCGCCGCCGAAGGCGAAGACGAGTGGCTGCTCAGGGCCAAGCCCCTGGCGAAGTCATAAGTATTCGGATACCAGAGTAACTCATAGCATTCCTTTGTCGCACTGCTTCTCCTAACGCTGAATTATGATTGTGCAGACCGCCCCGAATCCGTATCGACGTATCCTCGTCGGACGGCTCCCTAGGCTCGTCGGATATGGATAGCGATCCACTTCCGACCGCCACCTTCCCTTGCCCTACGGACAACGCCGAGGTGTTGTCTCAAGAGGCATTGGGTCAAGGGGAGACAGTCCCGTAGGCACCTCAAAGCGACCTTCCGGACTCCGGGGGTAGGGGGAGCAAAGCCCCCGAGGGCTCCGAGTTCGGCCCTGAGTCGAACACCGCGCCGGAACCTCCAGTGGTTCCGGACTCGGGCAGGCGGCCTCCTTCCAAGAGGGGTAAGACGCCTGTGCCGGAGACCTCTGCCCATCCAGAGGCACCGGACAATCTGCTGGGAGCGCTTCGCAGCGCTTCCATTGACGAAGAGCACCGCACTATTATCAGTGCGGTGGTCCAGAAGGTTCAGTCCGCCAAGAGCGGACTGACTGAAGCCTGTGCCAGCCTTCTAATAGGCTTTGGGGTAAGTTTTTGAAATATAGGAGAAATATTACCGCATAGACAGTAGCCCCTGATGCTCTGTTCGGTGTTCACAAATGAAAGCCGAACAGAGGATCAAACAATATCGCATGAGTCTAATATAAGTATGTCTATATGCGTATGCAGGCTTCGCCGCTGGCCTCGGTCGCACTGACTGCGGAGGTCGCCGCACTGAAGCAGGACCTTAAAGGGTCCAAGGAAGAGCTCGGCCTTGCCAAGAGGCAGCTCGATGAGAACAAAGGTAAGTAGTACCTAGTCTATGGATCTATATAAAAGGAAAGCGATTGCAAAATGACAAGATTATCGTAAATTTGCCAAGGGCCATGACTGAGGTGGCAACCCTGAAGTAAGCGCTGTCCGAGGCCAAAAACGAAGCGGCCAAGGAGCGCACCGAGCAGGAGAGGCATGAGGCACGGGTGGGCGAGGTGCAACAAGAGCTCCACGCTCTCGTGACGAAGCACGAGGCGCTGGAGCTTGACTTGAAGACGTGAGAGTCTGAGCTTGCCACGGCCCTTGAGGGTGCAAAGAGTGCCAAGGCCGAAGCCCAAAAGGCCCTCCAGGAGATTGATGCGATGAAGAAGATAGCGGCGGGTAAGGCATTCTATATGCAAAGTAAGCATGTGAAAGTAAATTACTTGTTACTTACCCGAATCCGGAGCTCTCCAGGAGCATTTGCAGATTTGCCCCGCAGTGTGTCGGATGCCGCAAAATTTTACTGGGCCGAGGAGGGAAGATCGACGGAGAAGTTGTTCTGGGCCCAGTATACTGGGACCGAACACCCAGTACCTATGAGCGACCAGCTAAAGCAGCTGGTCGAGCTACACAAGGCGGCCGGACATGCGATGAAGGGCTTGATAGTCCGGATGTGGCCTGGCGATGCCCTTCCGAACAGCTACTTCGGCTTGGTGAGTTGGCTTGTGGATGCCTGCCCACGGCTGGAAGTTATCAAGCGGTCCGTTTGCATCGAAGGTGCACGCCGGGCTTTCTCCCGTGTGAAGGTACAATGGGCCAAGCTGGACGCCGTGAAGCTGATCAAGGAAGGGCCGCTGGAGGGCAAGGAGCATCGCCACCCCGAGATGTACTATGAGGGTGTCCTGAAGGGTGCCCGTCTCGTAGCGGACGAGCGTACGGAAGATATAATATTTGAGTGAACTCGCTCGTGTAATCTTGTATTCATGAAACTTGTTCATATGCGCTATGCAACGCTTGTTTGAATTTAAAATATTACCTTCTATTCGGCTGTTTATCAGATCTGAGAGATGGCTAGTCGTCGGCTTCTGCCCCCATGCCACGAGTGCTGGGGTGTTCAGGATAAACCTGAGCACTCTTGTTCCCATTTTTGGGTCCTTCGAGGGAGGTGCTCAGCACAACAAACAAGGCAATCGGACTATAATGCGTTATCACTCTCACTTAGCCATAGAATTCTATAATTTTAAATTTCGGCGAAGCCCCTAGTATTCGGAAGGCCGAATCTGGGGCGCGATACACGCCTTAAGCCGGACAGGGCCGACTCCTCGCTCTAAGTGGCATACGTCTTTAAGGACTCGAAAACCTCTCGAACAGCGACCAGTCTCTCGCCTTATCATGACAGTCAGTTTTAGCTTTCTCTACTGAGGTGCTTAGCCCAGCAGAACCGGGGCACAATCGCAGTAGTTCTCCCAGTGCTACCTTAGCCGATATAGCGGAACGTAAGGTACCAAAACATGGGAGCCGGACAAACCCAACTATTGACCCAAGACATGATTCGGAGCTGATGCATATAATGCTATAAGTTTGGGATGCCGCACTGTTGAAAGTGTCCGGACTTCTCACGCCGTATTGTGGGGTATGCTTAAGCCCCTAGCGTATTGGCCGTACCAGAGTGTACGGGTGTTGGATGTCATGAATGAACATATATATATATATATAATAAGAATGCAATAAAAGCCTTAATGCAATGCATTGTTTATTAAAAAATGTGCGTTAGAGCAGAATGATACAGGTAGTGCGATAAGCAAAAAGTAGGACTATGTCCCCTCCAAGGGCAAGCTGAGGAATAATATTAAAGCAAGTATTTCACTCGTTATCGTAATCCACCTGGGAGTTCTGTGGTGTGATGTAGCTTTCTGCCTCCTTGGTTGCTGCATCATGTGTGCGGCAATCATGCTGCCGGACAGGGTTTCCAGAGATTAATGTCCTGAAAGAGAGAAAAATAACAAAGCGAGAAGCCCCTAGTGCGGTTTAAGCCACGTCTTGGGGCGTGCCGTAGTCGTGCCCCCTTCCCCGCCTGTGCCCATGGTATTTTTAATGCGTAATTATGTACGCGTGGCACAGGTTTCACCGTTTGGCTGGGACCGGGGTGGGGGCCGCATTGCTATGCGAGCTCGGAACGTGCCAGGCGGTCCAATTGTCGATTACTCCGGGCGCACTGGAAGTTGTCCGGGTCCTTAATCGCCGAACTAGTGGGTTTCCTTAAGAGGCTGCTTTGTGCTTCTGCTGTGAGGGCGGCAGTGTGCTCCTCCGTTCGGAGAGAGCACTCTGTGTTTCCATTAACTGTAGTGAGCCCCCGAGGTCCTGGCATTTTGAGCTTGAGGTATGCATAATGCGGTACCGCATTGAATCTCGCAAATGCGGTTCACCCAAGCAGTGCATGATAGCCATTGCAGAACGGGACTATATTGAAGATTAACTCTTCGCTTTGGAAGTTATCCGGGGATCCGAAGACCACTTACAGTGTGACTGAGCCTGTGCAATGGGCCTCTACACCTGGTATGACGCCTTTAAAGGTCGTTTTTGTGGGTTTGATCCTTGAGGGGTCTATATCCATTTTGCGCACCGTGTCTTGGTAAAGCAGGTTCAGGCTGCTGCCGCCATCCATAAGGACTCGAGTGAGGTGAAATCCGTCAATGATTGGGTCTAGGACCAGTGCGGTGAATCCGCCATGACGGATACTAGTGGGGTGGTCCCTGCGATCGAAGGTGATCGGATAGGAGGACCATGGGCTGAACTTTGGGGCGACTGGCTCCAACGCATATACGTCCCTGAGCGCACGCTTCCGCTCCTTCTTGGGGATGTGGGTTGCGTATATCATGTTCACCGTCCAAACTTGTGGGGGGGAACCTCTTCTGTCCTCCGTTATTCAGCTGACGGGGCTCCTCCTCGTCATTGCTATGTGGCCCCTTATCTTTGTTTTCGGCATTTAACTTGCCGGCCTGCTTGAATACCCAACAATCCCTATTGGTGTGGTTGGCTAGCTTGTCGGGGGTGCCGTGTATTTGACACGAGCGATCGAGTATGCGGTCCAAATTGGACGGGCCCAGAGTGCGTCTTTTAAATGGCTTTTTCCGCTGACCGGGTTTAGAGCCTTTGAATCCGGCATTGACTGTTGTATCCTCGGTATTGTCACTGTTAATGCGACGCTTATGTTTGTTGCGACGTGACCTGCCATTGCCGTCCTTGGTATCCGAAGTACCACGGTTCTTTGATATGTTATTACTGTGAGCCAGCCAGCTGTCTTCTCCCACACAAAAGCGGGTCATGAGTGTCATGAGGGCTGCCATAGATTTCGGCTTTTCCTGACCAAGGTGCCGGGCTAGCCACTCGTCGCGGATGTTGTGTTTAAAAGCTGCTAGGGCCTCTGCATCCGGACTGTCGACAATTTGAGTTTTCTTTATTAGGAACCATGTCGAGAATTGCCTGGCCGATTCCTCTGGCTACTGAATTATATGGCTCAGGTCATCGGTGTCTGGTGGTCATACATAAGTGCCCTGAAAGTTGTCAAGGAATGTGGCTTCCAGATCTTCCCAACAGCCAATGGACTCTGCTGGCAAGCTATTGAGCTAATGCCGAGCTGGTCCTTTAAGTTTGAGTGGGAGGTATTTGATTGCGTGTAGGTCATCACCGCGGGCCATGTGGATGTACAGGAGGAAATCCTCGATCCATACCGCATGATCTGTCGTGCCGTCGTATGATTCTATGTTTACGGGTTTGAAACCCTCTGGGATTTGATGATCCATTACTTCATCTATGAAGCATAAGGGGTGTGCGACACCTCTGTACTGGGCTATATCGCGACACAGCTCCAATGAGTCTTGCCCGCTGTGTTCGGCCCGGCCGGATTTACTTTTACTGTATCCGGCGTGACGTTTATCGTCTCGCATAGTGGCACGCCCTCGTGATCCATAGATCGATCTTGCATATTTTGCTTTGTCCTCGAATACGTCTCGCAGGTTTGGCGTATTTCCCCATGCCTGTTTATTTGAATGGCGTCGGGGTGCAGGCTGAGCTTTTGGCTGGAATGCCTCTCTATCGCGGCCACGAGGTGGCCGATTAGCCGTGTCATACACTTCTTCCTCCAGTCGTGGTAGCAACCTGCATTTTGGGTAAGTCTTGGAGGGGCATTCAAGTTTATATTCCTCGGCCACGAGAACTTCAGTCCATCTGTCAGCTAGCAGATCTTGATCAGCTTGAAGCTGATGCTGCTTTTTCTTAAGGCTATTTGTGTTGGGGAACGCAGTAATTTCGAAAATTTTCCTACGCACACGCAAGATCATGGTGATGCACAGCAACGAGAGGGGAGAGTGTTGTCTACGTACCAACGCAGACCGACTGCGGAAGCGATCACACAACATAGAGGAAGTAGTCGTACGCCTTCTTCCGGATCCGACCGATCCAAGCACCGTTACTCCGGCACCTCCGAGTTCTCAGCACACGTTCAGCTCGATGACGATCCCCGGGCTCCGATCCAGCAAAGCTTCGGGGAGGAGTTCCGTCAGCACGACGGCGTGGTGACGATCTTGATGTACTACCGACGCAGGGCTTCGCCTAAGCACTACAACGGTACGATCGAGGTGGAATTTGGTGGCAGGGGGCACCGCACACGGCTAAGGAGCGATCTCAAGGATCAAGTTGTGTGTCTTGGGGTGCCCCCTGCCCCCGTATATAAAGGTTGGAGGAGGGGGGCCGGCCGGCCAAGGGAGGGGAGGCGCAGGGGAGTCCTACTCCCACCGGGAGTAGGACTCCTCCCCCCAATCCTAATCCAATTAGGACTCCCGGGGGGGAAAAGAGAGAGAAGGGGGGCCGGCCCCTTATCCTATTCCTAATAGGACTTGGGGAAGGGGGGCGCCGGCCAGCTTGGGCCTTTTCCCTTTTTCTCTTTTTTCCACTAAGGCCCAATAGGCCCATTAGTCTCCTGGGGGGTTCCGGTAACCCTCCCGGTATTCCGGTAAAATCCCGATTTCACCCGGAACACTTCCGATGTCCAAACATAGGCTTCCAATATATCAATCTTTATGTCTCGACCATTTCGAGACTCCTTGTCATGTCCGTGATCTCATCCGGGACTCCGAACAACCTTCGGTACATCAAAATGCATAAACTCATAATAACTGTCATCGTAACGTTAAGCGTGCGGACCCTACGGTTCGAGAACAATGTAGACATGACCGAGACACGTCTCCGGTCAATAACCAATAGCGGGACCTGGATGCCCATATTGGCTCCTACATATTCTACGAAGATCTTTATCGGTCAGACCGCATAACAACATACGTTGTTCCCTTTGTCATCGGTATGTTACTTGCCCGAGATTCGATCGTCGGTATCCAATACCTAGTTCAATCTCGTTACCGGCAAGTCTCTTTACTCGTTCCGTAATACATCATCTCACAACTAACTTATTAGTTGCAGTGCTTGCAAGGCTTATGTGATGTGCATTACCGAGAGGGCCCAGAGATACCTCTCCGCCAATCGGAGTGACAAACCCTAATCTCGAAATACGCCAACCCAACATCTACCATTGGAGACACCTGTAGTACTCCTTTATAATCACCTAGTTACGTTGTGACGTTTGGTAGTACCCAAAGTGTTCCTCCGGTAAACGGGAGTTGCATAATCTCATAGTTATAGGAACATGTATAAGTCATGAAGAAAGCAATAGCAACATACTAAACGATCGGGTGCTAAGCTAATGGAATGGGTCATGTCAATCGGATCATTCTACTAATGATGTGACCTCGTTAATCAAATAACAACTCCTTGTTCATGGTTAGGAAACATAACCATCTTTGATTAACGAGCTAGTCAAGTAGAGGCATACTAGTGACACTCTGTTGGTCTATGTATTCACACATGTATTATGTTTCCGGTTAATACAATTCTAGCATGAATAATAAACATTTATCATGATGTAAGGAAATAAATAATAACTTTATTATTGCCTCTAGGGCATATTTCCTTCAGTCTCCCACTTGCACTAGAGTCAATAATCTAGATTACACAGTAATGATTCTAACACCCATGGAGCCTTGGTGCTGATCATGTTTTGCTCGTGGAAGAGGCTTAGTCAACGGGTCTGCAACATTCAGATCCGTATGTATCTTGCAAATCTCTATGTCTCCCACCTGGACTAAATCCCGGATGGAGTTGAAGCGTCTCTTGATGTGTTTGGTCCTCTTGTGAAATCTGGATTCCTTTGCCAAGGCAATTGCACCAGTATTGTCACAGAAGATTTTCATTGGACCCGATGCACTAGGTATGACACCTAGATCGGATATGAACTCCTTCATCCAGACTCCTTCGTTTGCTGCTTCCGAAGCAGCTATGTACTCCGCTTCACATGTAGATCCCGCTACGACGCTTTGTTTAGAACTGCACCAACTGACAGCTCCACCGTTTAAAGTAAACACGCATCCGGTTTGCGATTTAGAATCGTCCGGATCAGTGTCAAAGCTTGCATCAACGTAACCTCTTACGGTGAGCTCTTTGTCACCTCCATATACGAGAAACATATCCTTAGTCCTTTTCAGGTATTTCAGGATGTTCTTGACCGCTGTCCAGTGATCCATTCCAGGATTACTTTGGTACCTCCCTGCTAAACTTATAGCAAGGCACACATCAGGTCTGGTACACAGCATTGCATACATGATAGAGCCTATGGCTGAAGCATAGGGAACATCTTTCATTTTCTCTCTATCTTCTGCAGTGGTCGGGCATTGAGTCTTACTCAATTTCATACCTTGTAACACAGGCAAGAACCCTTTCTTTGCTTGATCCATTTTGAATTTCTTCAAAATCTTGTCCAGGTATGTGCTTTGTGAAAGTCCAATTAAGCGTCTTGATCTATCTCTATAGATCTTTATGCCTAATATGTATGCAGCTTCCCCGAGGTCTTTCATCGAAAAACTTTTATTCAAGTATCCCTCTATGCTATCCAGAAATTCTATATCATTTCCAATCAGCAATATGTCATCCACATATAATATCAGAAATGCTACAGAGCTCCCACTCACTTTCTTGTAAATACAGGCTTCTCCAAAAGTCTGTATAAAGCCAAATGCTTTGATCACACTATCAAAGCGTTTATTCCAACTCCGAGATGCTTGCACCAGTCCATAAATGGATCGCTGGAGTTTGCATACTTTGTTAGCTCCTTTTGGATCGACAAAACCTTCTGGTTGTACCATATACAACTCTTCTTCCAGAAATCCATTCAGGAATGCAGTTTTGACATCCATCTGCCATATTTCATAATCATAAAATGCGGCAATTGCTAACATAATTCTGACGGACTTAAGCATCGCTACGGGTGAGAAAGTCTCATCGTAGTCAACCCCTTGAACTTGTCGAAAACCTTTTGCAACAAGTCGAGCTTTATAGACAGTAACATTACCGTCAGCGTCAGTCTTTTTTCTTGAAGATCCATTTATTCTCAATTGCTTGCCGATCATCGGGCAAGTCAACCAAAGTCCATACTTTGTTCTCATACATGGATCCCATCTCAGATTTCATGGCCTCAAGCCACTTTGCGGAATCTGGGCTCACCATTGCTTCTTCATAGTTCGTAGGTTCATCATGATCTAGCATCATGACTTCCAGAACTGGATTACCGTACCACTCTGGTGCGGATCTCACTCTGGTTGATCTACGTGGTTCAGTAGTATCTTGTTCTGAAGCTTCATGATCATCATCATTAGCTTCCTCACTGATTGGCATAGGTGTCGCAGAAACAGTTTTCTGTGATGTACTATTTTCCAATAAGGGAGCAGGTACAGTTACCTCGTCAAGTTCTACTTTCCTCCCACTCACTTCTTTCGAGAGAAACTCCTTCTCTAGAAATGATCCATTCTTAGCAACGAATGTCTTGCCTTCGGATCTGTGATAGAAGGTATACCCAACAGTTTCCTTTGGGTATCCTATGAAGACACATTTCTCCGCTTTGGGTTCGAGCTTATCAGGTTGAAGCTTTTTCACATAAGCATCGCAGCCCCAAACTTTAAGAAACGACAACTTTGGTTTCTTGCCAAACCATAGTTCATAAGGCGTCGTCTCAACGGATTTTGATGGTGCCCTATTTAACGTGAATGCGGCCGTCTCTAAAGCATAACCCCAAAACGATAGCGGTAAATCAGTAAGAGACATCATGGATCGCACCATATCTAGTAAAGTGTGATTACGACGTTCGGACACACCATTACGCTGTGGTGTTCCGGGTGGCGTGAGTTGCGAAACTATTCCACAATTTTTCAAATGTATACCAAACTCGTAACTCAAATATTCTCCTCCACGATCAGATCGTAGAAACTTTATTTTCTTGTTACGATGATTTTCAACTTCACTCTGAAATTCTTTGAACCTTTCAAATGTTTCAGATTTATGTTTCATTAAGTAGATATACCCATATCTGCTTAAATCATCTGTGAAGGTGAGAAAATAACGATATCCGCCACGAGCCTCAATATTCATCGGACCACATACATCGGTATGTATGATTTCCAATAAATCTGTTGCTCTCTCCATAGTACCGGAGAACGGTGTTTTAGTCATCTTGCCTATGAGGCACGGTTCGCAAGTACCAAGTGATTCATAATCAAGTGATTCCAAAAGCCCATCAGTATGGAGTTTCTTCATGCGCTTTACACCGATATGACCTAAACGGCAGTGCCACAAATAAGTTGCACTATCATTATTAACTTTGCATCTTTTGGCTTCTACATTATGAATATGTGTATCACTATCTTCGAGATTCAACAAGAATAGACCACTCTTCAAAGGTGCATGACCATAAAAGATATTATTCATATAAATAGAACAACCATTATTCTCTGATTTAAATGAATAACCGTCTCGCATTAAACAAGATCCAGATATAATGTTCATGCTCAACGCTGGCACCAAATAACAATTATTTAGGTCTAATATTAATCCCGAAGGTAGATGTAGAGGTAGCGTGCCGACCGCGATCACATCGACTTTGGAACCGTTTCCCACGCGCATCGTCACCTCGTCCTTTGCTAGTGTCCGCTTATTCTGTAGTCCCTGTTTCGAGTTGCAAATATTAGCAACAGAACCAGTATCAAATACCCAGGTGCTACTGCGAGCTCTAGTAAGGTACACATCAATAACATGTATATCACATATACCTTTGCTCACTTTGCCATCCTTCTTATCCGCCAAATACTTGGGGCAGTTCCGCTTCCAGTGACCAGTCTGCTTGCAGTAGAAGCACTCAGTTTCAGGCTTAGGTCCAGACTTGGGTTTCTTCTCCTGAGCAGCAACTTGCTTGCTGTTCTTCTTGAAGTTTCCCTTCTTCTTCCCTTTGCCCTTTTTCTTGAAACTAGTGGTTTTGCTAACCATCAACACTTGATGTTCCTTCTTGATTTCTACCTCCGCAGCTTTCAGCATTGCGAAGAGCTCGGGAATAGTCTTGTTCATCCCTTGCATATTATAGTTCATCACGAAGCTCTTGTAGCTTGGTGGCAGTGATTGGAGAATTCTGTCAATGACGCAATCATCTGGAAGATTAACTCCCATCTGAATCAAGTGATTATTATACCCAGACATTTTGAGTATATGCTCACTGACAGAACTGTTCTCCTCCATCTTGCAGCTATAGAACTTATTGGAGACTTCATATCTCTCAATTCGGGCATTTGCTTGAAATATTAACTTCAACTCCTGGAACATCTAATATGCTCCATGACGTTCAAAACGTCGTTGAAGTCCCGATTCTAAGCCGTAAAGCATGGAACACTGAACTATCGAGTAGTCATCAGCTTTGCTCTGCCAGACGTTCATAACATCTGGTGTTGCTCCAGCAGCAGGCCTGTCACCCAGCGGTGCTTCCAGGACGTAATTCTTCTGTGCAGCAATGAGGATAATCCTCAGGTTACGGACCCAGTCCGTGTAATTGCTACCATCATCTTTCAACTTTGCTTTCTCAAGGAACGCATTAAAATTCAATGGAACAATAGCACGAGCCATCTATCTACAAGCAACATAAACAAGCAAGATACTATCAGGTACTAAGTTCATGATAAGTTTAAGTTCAGTTAATCAAATTACTTATGAACTCCCACTTAAATAGACATCCCTCTAATCCTCTAAGTGATCACGTGATCCAAATCAACTAAACCATAACCGATCATCACGTGAGATGGAGTAGTTTTCAATGGTGAACATCGTCATGTTGATCATATCTACTATATGATTCACGCTCGACCTTTCGGTCTCTGTGTTCCGAGGCCATATCTGCATATGCTAGGCTCGTCAAGTATAACCTGAGTATTCTGCGTGTGCAAAACTGGCTTGCACCCGTTGTAGATGGACGTAGAGCTTATCACACCCGATCATCACGTGGTGTCTGGGCACGACGAACTTTGGCAACGGTGCATACTCAGGGAGAACACTTCTTGATAATTTAGTGAGAGATCATCTTATAATGCTACCGTCAATCAAAGCAAGATAAGATGCATAAAAGGATAAACATCACATGCAATCAATATAAGTGATATGATATGGCCATCATCATCTTGTGCTTGTGATCTCCATCTCCGAAGCACCGTCATGATCACCATCGTCACCGGCGCGACACCTTGATCTCCATCGTAGCATCGTTGTCGTCTCGCCAATCTTATGCTTCCACGACTATTACTACCGTTTAGTAATCTAGTAAAGCATTACATCGCGATTGCATTGCATACAATAAAGCGACAACCATATGGCTCCTGCCAGTTGCCGATAACTTAGTTACAAAACATGATCATCTCATACAATAAAATCAGCATCATGCCTTGACCATATCACATCACAACATACCCTGCAAAAACAAGTTAGACGTCCTCTACTTTGTTGTTGCAAGTTTTACGTGGCTGCTACGGGCTTAAGTAAGAACTCATCTCACCTACGCATCAAAACCACAACGATAGTTCGTCAAATAGACTCCGTTTTAACCTTCTCAAGGACCGGGCGTAGTCACACTTGGTTCAACTAAAGTTGGAGAGACAGTCTTCCGCAAGCCATCTATGTGCAAAGCACGTCGAGGGAACCGGTCTCGCGTAAGAGTACGCGTAAGGTTGGTCCGGATCGTCTCAACCAACAATACCGCCGAACCAAAGTATGACATGCTGGTAGGCAGTATGACTTGTATCGCCCACAACTCACTTGTGTTCTACTCGTGCATATAACATCAAACCATAAAACCTAGGCTCGGATGCCACTGTGGGGAACGCAGTAATTTCGAAAATTTTCCTACGCACACGCAAGATCATGGTGATGCACAGCAACGAGAGGGGAGAGTGTTGTCTACGTACCAACGCAGACTAACTGCGGAAGCGATCACACAACATAGAGGAAGTAGTCGTACGCCTTCTTCCCGATCCGACCGATCCAAGCACCGTTACTCCGGCACCTCCGAGTTCTTAGCACGCGTTCAGCTCGATGACGATCCCCGGGCTCCGATCCAGCAAAGCTTCGGGGAGGAGTTCCATTAGCACGACGGCGTGGTGACGATCTTGATGTACTACCGACGCAGGGCTTCGCCTAAGCACTACAACGGTACGATCGAGGTGGAATTTGGTGGCAGGGGGCACCGCACACGGCTAAGGAGCGATCTCAAGGATCAAGTTGTGTGTCTTGGGGTGCCCCCTGCCCCCGTATATAAAGGTTGGAGGAGGGGGGCCGGCCGGCCAAGGGAGGGGAGGCGCAGGGGAGTCCTACTCCCACCGGGAGTAGGACTCCTCCCCCCAATCCTAATCCAATTAGGACTCCCGGGGGGGAAAAGAAAGAGAAGGGGGGCCGGCCCCTTATCCTATTCCTAATAGGACTTGGGGAAGGGGGGCGCCGGCCAGCTTGGGCCTTTTCCCTTTTTCTCTTTTTTCCACTAAGGCCCAATAGGCCCATTAGTCTCCCGGGGGGTTCCGGTAACCCTCCCGGTATTCCGGTAAAATCCCGATTTCACCCGGAACACTTCCGATGTCCAAACATAGGCTTCCAATATATCAATCTTTACGTCTCGACCATTTCGAGACTCCTCGTCATGTCCATGATCTCATCCGGGACTCCGAACAACCTTCGGTACATCAAAATGCATAAACTCATAATAACTGTCATCGTAACGTTAAGCGTGCGGACCCTACGGTTCGAGAACAATGTAGACATGACCGAGACATGTCTCCGGTCAATAACCAATAGCGGGACCTGGATGCCCATATTGGCTCCTACATATTCTACGAAGATCTTTATCGGTCAGACCGCATAACAACATACGTTGTTCCCTTTGTCATCGGTATGTTACTTGCCCGAGATTCGATCATCGGTATCCAATACCTAGTTCAATCTCGTTACCGGCAAGTCTCTTTACTCGTTCCGTAATACATCATCTCACAACTAACTTATTAGTTGCAGTGCTTGCAAGGCTTATGTGATGTGCATTACCGAGAGGGCCCAGAGATACCTCTCCGCCAATCGGAGTGACAAACCCTAATCTCGAAATACGCCAACCCAACATCTACCATTGGAGACACCTGTAGTACTCCTTTATAATCACCCAGTTACGTTGTGACGTTTGGTAGTACCCAAAGTGTTCCTCCGGTAAATGGGAGTTGCATAATCTCATAGTTATAGGAACATGTATAAGTCATGAAGAAAGCAATAGCAACATACTAAACGATCGGGTGCTAAGCTAATGGAATGGGTCATGTCAATCGGATCATTCTACTAATGATGTGACCTCGTTAATCAAATAACAACTCCTTGTTCATGGTTAGGAAACATAACCATCTTTGATTAACGAGCTAGTCAAGTAGAGGCATACTAGTGACACTCTGTTGGTCTATGTATTCACACATGTATTATGTTTCCGGTTAATACAATTCTAGCATGAATAATAAACATTTATCATGATGTAAGGAAATAAATAATAACTTTATTATTGCCTCTAGGGCATATTTCCTTCAATTTGCCGTGGCTATAAGCCGGCGCTTGAAGCGCTCTTGTTCGACGGGATCCTCTGGCATGACGAATTTGTCATCGTCGAGGCTTGCCTCGTCTTCAGAGGGGGGCATGTAATTATCATCCTCCGCCTCTCCATCTGCCGCTCTCTCTGGAGGGCTGGCCTCTCCATCCTCCTGTCCTAGATCATGCTGGAGGGGATTGTTGCCATCTTCGGCACTATCTGGAGTGTTATTATCTCCTGTGCTGGTATCACCACTTTTGCTTTGGTGGTACTTAGAGTGGCGCCGCTGACGTCGGTGCTTGGGTTGCTTCTTGGAGGGGTCATCCTCCGCTGTCTCGTCGCCATTGCCTTCTTTGGGTGTGTCCACCATGTATATATCGTATGATGAGGTGGCTGTCCAGTGCCCTATGGGCAGTGGTTCCTCTTCGTCTCCTGCATTGTCGTCCATACCGTCGATGTCTTCAGAGTCGAAGTCGAACATGTCGATTAAGTCGTCGACAGTGGCTACTAAGTGGGTGGTGGGTGGGCAATGAATTTCTTCGTCATCCGCATCCCAATCCTGCCGGACATAGTTCGGCCAGGATCCTCCTGACAAGGAGAGAGACCTTAATGAGTTCAGTATGTCGCCAAAGGGCGAGTGCTGAAAAATATCCGCGGAGGTAAACTCCATGATCGGCGCCCAATCGGATTCGCTAGGAACGGGCGCAGGCGGTTCGGAGTCCGTGGCTGGAGAAGGATCCGGCAGTCTGACAACATGGCTCTCGTACAGGGTAAGGTCGATGTTCGGCTCGATCGCCGCTGAGGGTAAGGCCTCCGTGGCGGGGTCCATCCACTCGTCCATGGACGACGCAACCGGCTCCGAATTAAGGGTCGGAGCGGCCGCCGGTGCGATCTCCTGAATACGATCCGATGGTAGAGCTAAATCGTACTCATCGTGACCGCGTGGCGCACAAGGCAGGGGCTCAAATCCGTCGAAGATCAAGTCTCCGCGGATATTAGCCGTGTAATTTAAGCTTCCAAACCTGACCTGATGGCCAAGGGCGTAGCTTTCGATCTGCTCCAGATGGCCAAGCAAGTTGGCCCGCAGTGCGAAGCCGCCGAACACAAAGATCTGTCCGGGGAGAAAAGTCTCACCCTGGACTGCATCACTATTGATGATAGAAGGAGCCATCAAGCCTAACCGCGACGACACAGAGGAACTCTCAATGAAAGCACCAATGTCGGTGTCAAAACCGGCGGATCTCGGGTAGGGGGTCCCGAACTGTGCGTCTAGGCGGATGGTAACAGGAGGCAGGGGACACGATGTTTTACCCAGCTTCGGGCCCTCTTGATGGAGGTAAAACCCTACGTCTTGCTTGATTTATTCTTGATGATATGGGTATTACAAGATTTGATCTACCACGAGATCGGAGAGGCTAAACCCTAGAAGCTAGCCTATGGTATGATTGTATGTTGTCCTACGGACTAAAACCCTCCGGTTTATATAGACACCGGAGAGGGTTAGGGTTACACAAGGTCGGTTACAAAGGAGGGGATATCCATATTCCTACTACCTAGCTTGCCTTCCATGCCAAGTAGGGTCCCATC
The DNA here is from genome assembly GCA_034509565.1 of Triticum monococcum. Classification (NCBI taxonomy): domain Eukaryota; kingdom Viridiplantae; phylum Streptophyta; class Magnoliopsida; order Poales; family Poaceae; genus Triticum; species Triticum monococcum. The sequence goes on along the minus strand of CM067841.1, from coordinate 554,719,459 downwards.
CGGACACGAGACGAAGTCTTCAGTCTTGTACCTTCATAGTCCAACAGTCCGACCAAAGGATATAGTCCGGCTATCCGGAGACCCCCTAATCCAGGACTCCCTCAATGCTCATGCTCTGTTATGCTTACTTCTGAGTACTTATTACACTGCAAGTAGTTCTTCACTCAGGAATTCCTTACCCTGAAATTCCTCAGTGAAGAATTCATAAAAATCGCCTATTCACCCCCTCTAGTCGATATAATGCACTTTCAATTGGTATTAGAGCAAGGTACTCCCTTGTTCTGTGTGATTTTGGTTTAACCGCCTGGAGTTTTAGTTATGTTGACCGCAGGTATGATCAAGGTTTCTACTGGGTGTCCTACCTTTGATGGGACGGACTACCCCTTCTGGAAAAATAAGATGCACATGCATCTTGAGGCAATTGCTAACAATCTCTGGTACGTTGTGGAGAATGGTGTTCCCTCTGTCACTCCCACCATCAACACTGCTGATGTGAAGATATTCAAGCAACTCGACTCTCAAGCGAATAATGTCATATGTGGCCATCTGAGCAAAGGGCAGTATGGCAGAGTGAGTGCTTTGGAGACAGCTAAGCTTATCTGGGACAGGCTGTCCAAGGTCAATGAGGGAGTCTCAACACAACGTGACTCTCGAGTTGACGTTCTTCGAAATCTCTTAAACCGCTTCAAAAGACTCAACAATGAAAATGTTCAACAAACCTTTGATCGCCTCACTAACATCTCAAATGAGCTTCAAGCACTTGGTGCCACTGATATCACTGACCATGAGGTGGTGAAGAAATTGTTGAGATCGCTTAATTCCTCATTTGATACCTTGGCATTGATGATACAAGAACGTGGAGACTATAATTCACTTGATCCCACCGATATCCTCGAGATACTAAACACTCATGAGTTACAGCTTGCTAAGAAGAGAGATCTCTATGGACCAAGCTATGGTAGATCACGGGCTCTGAAAGCCAAGGCAGTGTCTGAATCTGAAGGTGAAGATTCTGACAGCAGCCTTGGTGACCCTGAAGAACTGAGCCAGGAGCTAGCTATGCTCGTGAGGAAGTTCCAAAAGTTCTCAAGATGTGGTGGCTTTGGTAAATCCTCAAGAGGTGGTGACTTGAGAACAGATTCCTCATCCCATGATTACAAGAAGAGACTCTGCCACAAATGCAAGAAGCCTGGACACTACATTCAAGATTGTCCTCAGTGGGAAAAGGGATCAAAGAAGAAGAAGTACAAGGATTACAGTTCTGATGATTCAAAGAAGAAGAAGAAATCTTCAAAGTCCTCGTCATCAAAACCTTCAAGGTCCTCATCTCACAAGAAGAGCAGCTCCAAGAAGGCTCGGGCGTTCATTCGCAAGGAAAATGGACTCTGAGGCTGAATCTGAGGAAAATGAGGAAGAGGAGGAATCTGAGGAGTCAGACTCTAGTGTGGCGAGCCTAGCCCTCGCTACTGCGTTCATCAGCAAGTCCATCTTCAACTCTGAAGAAAAGGACCTCCCCAACACTACTAATGACGGCGATGAGGACTACGCTCTCACCTATTGCTTCATGGCAAAAGGCTCAAAGGTACTCAAATATCCCTCCTCTGAATCTAGTGAGGATGAATCTGATGAAAACCTCAAACCCAGCTATTCTAAACTTGCTAAGATTGCTGTGAAACTACAAAAGGCTCTTGAAAAGGGTCAAAACATGCTAGATAAAAGCGATGATATGTTGGGCGAGGAAATGGATCGCACTAAAATTTTGACTGAAAATCTTCAGAGACTTCAGTCCAAGTTTGACAATCTTCAAGGTCATCATAACACTTTCCTATCTGATCATGAGAAGCTTTCTTATGAATTTCTTCAAAGAAAGTAATATCTTGAGCAGTTAAGAGTGAGTTATGAAGATCTATAGAAGGAGCGTGATTCATTACTTGCTCAACAGATCAACGCTACTCAGGATGAATTTGTTCCTCCATGTTTGAAGTGCATTAAACATGAAACTGCTAATTCTTCACCTGAATGCTCAAATACTTCCATTGCTGCAAATTCTTCAACTGCCTCTGCTATCACTAATTCCTCATCTAAGGACATTGCTAGTATCACTGATGATGTAGGGCTGAAGGAATTGTATATGACAGGCATGTACAAAAGCCTCAAAGGGCATCAGGCTCTTTGTGACGTGCTTAAAAGGAAAATCCTCAACAGGAACCCTAGAAAAGAGGGCATTTCCTTTGAGAGGAAACTCAATGCTGATGGGACCTACTGGAAACCTGAGCAGTATCCCAAAACCTCATGGGTTGCTGCGAAGGGACCTTCAGTGGATCCATCTACTTTATCTGGCTTTACATGTGCATCTTCATATTCTTCTGACGAGTCAATTGACTCCAACTACAAACTATTGAAAAAATCAGAATGGTGAAGTATTTGCTAGATATGTTGGCACTAACTGCAGGAACGGTCCTCCTATGAATAAAATCTAGGTTCCCAAAAGGTGCCTTGAAAATCTTCAGGTGAATGTCATCATGACACCACCTGTGAAGAATAGGAACCCTAGATCAAATTCTTCATATGGACCAAATTCTTCATATGGATCCAAGTCCTCATACGGACCAAACTCCTCACATGGACCAAATTCCTCAAAAGGATCAAAGTCCTCATATGAACATCATCATGCTAACCCGTCTGTTTCGCAGGGAAAATCTAAGGATTATGGATATGTGCATTATTCTTCAAATCATTATGTTTATAAGTCCTCGGAGAATTTCTCTGCTTACTCTTATGCTTACCCTAACCCCTCTTATGTGAAACGAAGTGGATTGGCATCTATGCCACCTTTCTCTTATGGAGCTCGTAGAATGATGAACTCTTTGTCACCCCTTCAGATGTGGGTGGTGAAGAAAAAGAACTAATCTCTTATGCAGGATCAGGTCTCCAAACGAACTTAATCGTCTGAAGAATTTGCTGGAGACCTGAACGTGCTTGAACGAACACAAGCTAATCATGAAGAAATGAATTTTCATTTCTCATGTCGTCATACTGCTTTATCTGTTTTATTGCTTGATGAAATTGATCTGATGAAATTGATACCATATTCTTCATGGATGAAGTATATGAGTTCGTAAGATGCACTAATTCATCTGCAGGATGATCAACCCAAAGCCACTGAGTGGGTCCTCGATAGTGGATGTACAAATGACATGACTGGTGACAGGAGCTTATTGATGGACACTGCTTTATCTCCATCACATCTGAAGCATATCACCTACGCTGACAAAGGCAAAAGCAAGGTATTGGGTCTAGGTAAGGTTGCAATCTCAAAGGACCGACACATGGACAAAGTCATGCTTGTCGAGTCCTTAGGGTTCAACCTCATGTCTGTCTCAATGCTTTGTGATCTTGATATGGTTGTTGTCTTTGGCAAGTATCGTTGTGTTGTGATCATGGAAGCTGACAATTCCAAAGTCTTTGAAGGCTTTAGGAGAGGAGATTTGTATATTGTTGATTTCTCTACAGGACCACAACCTGCTACATGTCTACTTGCAAAAGCTTCAGAAGGCTGGCTATGGCATCAACGACTTGGTCATGCTGGCATGAGGAATTTGCACACGCTTGTGAAGAAGAAGCATGTCATTGGCATTGAAAATGTCAAATTCCTCAAGGATCACTTATGCGGAGGCCGTGAAGCTGGAAAAATGACCAAGGCCAAGCATCCAGCAAAGACTATCATGACTACTACTCGACCATTTGAATTACTTCACATGGATCTCTTTGGCCCTACTCATTATGCCACATTTACTAATGTTGCATCCTTATATGGCTTTGTCATTGTAGATGATTATTCTCGATATACATGGGTCCATATTATCACTTACAAAACTGAAGTCCAGGAAGTCTTCAAATGATTTTCATTGAGGGCTTCAACCAACTTTGGTGTGAAGATCAAGCACATCAGAAGTGATAATGGAACTGAGTTCAAGAACACTGGCCTTGATGACTATCTTGATGAACTTGGTATTACCCATGAGTTATCTGCTCATTATACTCCTCAGCAAAATGGCGTCGTAGAGCGCAAGAACATGACTCTTGTTGAGATGCCCCGCACTATGCTTGATGAGTACAAGACGCCTCCTCGCTTTTGGCCTGAGGCAATTGATACTGCGTGCCACATCATCAACAGGGTATATCTTCACAAATTCTCCAAGAAGACTGCATATGCACTCCTCACTGACAACAACCCAATGTGAGTTATTTCAAAGTCTTCGGTGCTAAATGTTGGATTTGAGATCCTCATCATAGTTCTAAATTTGCACCGAAAGCACATGAAGGTTTTATGCTCGGTTATGGTAAGGACTCACACACCTCTATAGAGTCTTCAACACCTGTCATCACAAGGTTGTTGAAACTGTAGATGTGCGGTTCGATGGAACTAATGGCTCGCAAAGAGAGCACCTACCTCATGTGACAGATGAAATACCTCCTAAGGAATCAATTAAGTTCAAGGCTACTAAGGATGTCATTCCTACTGAAGAATCTGCTGAAGAAGTCATTCCAGAACATGAAGAACGTCATGCTGATGCACCTGAGGAAAACGGCGCTGAAGAAAATGCTGATCAAATTCCTCAACGACAACCCGCTCATCCTCGCGTTGCAAATGAAGTGCAAATTGAGAAAATCATCAGCGACATCAACATTCCAGTGATGAATTTGCCTATATGATGAGTGAAGAATATCAAATTTCTATGATGGGAGAATTGAAATTCTTATTAGGTCTTTAGATTCGTCAATAGCGCAATGGCATATTCATATCTCAGGAGAAATACCTCAAGGATGTAATAAGGAAATTCGGCATGCAAAATTACAAAGGAGTCAAAATCCATATGCCCACAAATGGTCATCTATGCACTGATGAAAATGGTATTGACTTCGATCAAACGGTATACTGCTCCGTGATTGGTTCTTTATTGTACTTATGTGCATCAAGACCAGATATTATGCTTAGTGTTTGCATGTGTGCCTGATTTCAAGCTACACCGAAGGAATCACACCATAAGGCTGTGAAGCATATTCTTTGATATCTAGCTCACACACCAACACTTGGATTATGGTACCCCAAGGGCTTGGTTTTTGATCTCATTGGATATTCAGACTCTGAGTATGCTGGTGATCGTGTGGACCACAAGTCAACATCTGGCACATGCCATTTCCTCGGACGATCTTTGGTCTGTTGGTCCTCGAAGAAACAAAACCGCGTATCACGGTATACTGCTGAAGCTGAGTACATTGCTGCTAGTTCTTGCTGTGCTCAACTGCTATGGATGAAGCAAACTCTCAAGGACTACGACGTCAACATGAAGAATGTGTCACTCTACTGTGACAATGAGAGTGCCATCAAGATTGCTCATAACCCAGTTCAGCATTCGTAGACAAAGCACATTCAGATTCATCATCATTTTCTTCATGATCATGTGTTGAAGGGTGATGTCGGTGTCAAAACTGGCGGATCTCGGGTAGGGGGTCCCGAACTGTGCGTCTAAGGCGGATGGTAACAGGAGGCAGGGGACACGATGTTTACCCAGGTTCGGGCCCTCTTGATGGAGGTAATACCCTACGTCCTGCTTGATTGTTCTTGATAATATGAGTATTACAAGAGTTGATCTACCACGAGATCAAAGAGGCTAAACCCTAGAAGCTAGCCTATGGTATGATTGTCTATTCTCCTACGGACTAAAACCCTCTAGTTTATATAGACACCGGAGGGGGCTAGGGTTACACAAGGTCGGTTACAAAGGAGGATATAGATATCCGTATTGCCTAGCTTGCCTTCCACGCCAAGTAGAGTCCCATCCGGACACGGGACGAAGTCTTCAATCTCATATCTTCATAGTCCAACAGTCCGACCAAAGGATATAGTCTGGCTGTCCGGAGACCCCCTAATCCAGGACTCCCTCAGTAGCCCCTGAACCAAGCTTCAATGACGATGAGTCCGGCGCGCAGTGTTGTCTTCGGCATTGCAAGACGGGTTCCTCCTCCGAATACACCATGGAAGAGTTTGAATACAAGGACAGTGTCCGACCCTACAAAATAAATTCCACATACCACCGTAGAGAGAATAATATTTCCACAAATCTAATCTGCTGACACGTTTTGACAGCATGACATCACGCCAGGGCCCGGTTACTATTCGAACCGTTTTTTTTCAACCAGCTCCGCACATAACGCGAGGCGGTTTTCTTGACACGTCTTGTCAATGCAGAGATCGTGTCCCCCTTATCACGGGATTCTCATCAATACAAATGTGGGTAACCCAACCGTGCCTGTTGGTATGACTCCTAGATCTTAGGCAAGTCCCAAACGGCCACGAGAAGGACGCCTGATATTCACCCTCTTTATAAAGGGGACAAGGCTTTTTCTTTTTTCCCTCCCGCGCTCAACCGAATCCTTCCCCCACCTCGAGTTCTAACAACCAAAGCTCAGGTCATGTGCTTCTGACCTTCAACTATGTCCAGATCCAACCTTCATGGTCGGTGGATGCCTTCCTCCGTCATAGAGGAGGACATCAAGAAGTTGAGAGAGTCCAGATATCTGACCGCCGAAATTTCGCATAGGCTGCCCGCCCGAGGGCAGGTTGTCCCTACTCCCGAACCCAACGAGAGCGTTGTGTTCATCTCCCACTTCCTCCGAGGACTAGGCCTCGCTTTGGATCCCTTTGTTAGGGGTCTTATGTTCTATTACGGGCTGGATTTTCATGATTTGGCCCCGGATTCCCTTCTTCACATCTCGTCATTTATTGTCGTATGTGAGGCCTTCCTCCGCATTACCCCTCACTTCGGCCTGTGGCTCAAGACCTTCGATGTGAAGCCGAAGATGATCGAGGGGCAGCATGCAGCGTGCGGAGGTGCTTTAATAAGCAAAATCGCTGATGCTCCATGGCCAGAGGGTTCTGTCCCAGAGGTGTCCGGATTATGGCAGCGGGAGTGGTTTTACGTCACAGCTCCCTGAAGTGCCAAGTGGGTAGCTTCACCCACCTTTCGCTCGGGCCCCCCACCGCAACCGATGTCATGGATCAGCAGGGGGCTGAGCTGGGGTCCAGCAAAGGATGTGCCAATACTGCAGAGCCGTATCCGAGATCTCTTTGAGAGAGATTTCAGTCTGGTTATGGTAATGCAAGTTATGCTAGTTCGTCGAATCCAGCCTTGCAAACGCCGGCCCCTCCGCATATGGGAATTCAACCCGGAAGGACCGCGAGCTATTCAGCATTTCCTCGGCATAACGCTCGAAGAGATGTACAAATCGTTCTTCAGACCCCAAATAGAGTGTCCGGACACCACCGAGGACATGGGTCTGAGCTGCAACCGCCCCGCTGCCCAAGTAAGTAATCCCATGTCGAACCTACTGTCCTTTTATTTATCATGGCATCATTCTAAAGAGCCGCTTTTTGACCAGGACTGGATAACAAAGGAGATGATGATCAGGTGTTCGTCCCCCCTTCCTGAGGGCTTGGACAATCCGTATTGGACAAGATGCTTGAGTCGGCGCCTTATCCAGTGTCCTCAAAGGAAGATGATGGGGGGAATAAAGAGGGCGAAAGCGGGCCTCACTTGCTACTTATTCCAGCCGGGGGAATGAGCACTTCCGCGAGGGAGGACAATCAAAGGGAAGAATCTGACATTCTCTCTCCCCGGGGAAGGAAGAGGACTACCTCTGAAGATCCAGAAACCAAGGTTTCCAAACGGGAGAAGAAATCTTCATCAGAGGGTCCTGCCTCGGAGGGTATTCTTGCCGCACAATGTCCGTGCAGGGATCATCCCTCTACCGAGCTGTAAGTAATCGAAAAGTACTTAATAGTGAAAACATCCTACCTTACTTCTGAAGACAATAACCGATGCTTATAAATTGTAGTCCGTATCGTAGCCCTTCTCGATAGAGTTCATCTTCGGGGGATCTTCTTCCAGAGATGATGGAGAGCGAAACGCCTCCCCCGGACACCCCACCTCAAGAAGCAGGCGACCTTGAAGTGTCATCGCAAAGGGTATCTCCGGATCCAGTAAGGCCAGAGGATAACCCTTTGGCTACCCGGAATCCCCAGTATCCGACTCCTAAGGAGAGCGACAACAAGGGTCCATACAGTGTGTGGTCGGACGCGCTGAAGGATCTTCTGGGGCAAGCGGCCGTCTCGGAAGCGCATCGTACGCTAATGGGTACGGTAATTGAAAGGATTTCATCCGCTGAAAGCGGTTTGCATGAAGCCTTTATGAGTCTGCTGAAAGGCTTCGACGTACGTGAATAATGTATGTTTTTAACAGTACCGCATACGTTAGGTATGCCCTATGCAGATAGTAGCCCCTGAGACTCTGGTTGTCGTCGAAAACGGCGGCAAACAGAGGATCATAGTCCCAGGTATTAACCAGACCGCCTTTATGTGCAGGTGGCTGAAGCTCCAGTGGCTAGCTGGGCGGATGGGTTTGCCGAGCTAAAGCGGCAACTTGATGCGGCAGATGCCGACATCGTGCTTGTCAACAAACGGCTTGACGAGGCACAGGGTGAGTGATTTCTCTGGTGATCGTCACATAATAAGAGTAGCATGATGCCAGTATCTTTAATATGTTGTGACCACAGATGGAGCTGCCACAGTGGAGACCCTTCGGGCGGAGCTTGCCCGAGCCAAGGAGCAAGCAAGGAGTAGCAATGCGGCCGCTCTAAAGGCGGCCGAGGAGTTAAGGGCCGAACAGGCCGCGCATTGCGAGAGCAAGGAAAAAATAGCTAAGATGGCTATAGAGTTAAAAGATGCCGCTGACCGTTACCAGCTTCTTGAAGAAGAAAACCGGGCGAAGGCGACGGACCTGGAGAAGGCCCTGGTGGCTGCCAAGGAAGCCCACTCCAAAATTAGAGTGACGAAGGAGGAGCTGAATCAAGCTGCAGATATCGTATCTGGGAAGCCTTTCTTGTTGCGGACTAAGTTCGGAGGTCTGAAGTATGCTCCTCTGGACCGGCTATGGAGTTCTGCGGACGCCTACATGGATTTGGCTGCAAGTGCTACTGATGCGGCCGAGTACTTCAAGGATCAGAAAGGTCCCGAAGTGGAAAAGCTATTCTGGTCACAGTTTCACGCTCCAGTCCATCCACTGCTGTTGAATGAGCGATTGACCGAGTGGGCCGAGCTCCATAGGTTGTCCGGACTTTCCATGAGGTCCGTTGTGGATCACTTGTGGCCGGGAGGGCCAAGGCCGAATAACTACTTTAGCTTAGTGCAACAATTCCTTGGTGATGTGCCACACATCGATGCTGTAAAGAGATCGGCATGCATAGAGGGTGCGCGGATGGCCCTTGCTCGTGTCAATACATACTGGGCGGAGATGGAGGCCACCACTGTTGCGACACAGGGTTCGACCGTAGGCCGATTGGCTGCCAAGCACTACTTTGAAGAAGTTCTTGAAGGCACTCGTTTGATAGAGGCTCAGTGCTCGAAGAATATTATGTTCTAGTGACATGTATTCCCATTGTAAAAACAATGTTTTACTGAATTATCAAGGCTGTATTTATACTTTTTCCCGAAAGTACTATGATGCCTCCTGTGCGGCCGTTTATGTATATATGTATATAACCTAAAAGTTTGCAGTCGTCGGCTTTCGCCCCCACGCATATAATGCGGGGGTGTTCGCAGAAAATGCATATCCACACTTGATCCAACGTCTTGGTCCGTTAAGGAGGTGATAGCACAGCGAACGAGGCAATCGGACTATATTGCTTTAACACTTTCACTTAGTCATAGGAGTTTGACGGTGGGGCTACTATATAGCCCATGGTACTTCTGCGCTCGTCCGAATATGGGGCGCGTATGTACATGATCGGGAAACGGCCCTTCGTTAATGCAGAGGAATCCCGAAGATTCCGATGAGTCATCGAGTGGTTGACCAGTCTCTCGCTATATCATGACAGTTAGTTTTCGGCTTTCTCTACTGAGGTGCTCATCCGGATGAACCAGGGCACAATCGTAGTAGTTCTCCCAGTGCTACCTTAGCTGATATAACGGAACGTAAGGTACCAAAACGTGGGAGCCAGGAAAACCCAACATGTGACCAAAGACATGATTCGGAGCTGATGCATATAGGGCCAAACTCGTGACGCCGAACACTCCCTAAGGTGTTCGGTCTTTATAACATATACCGGGCTAAACAATGCCCTTAATAAGAAACCCCATGTGTCCAGGTATGTGCAAAATCCTGACGTGACCACATGCCAATAACGCCAGCATCCTTCTCGGTTGTATGGAGTATCCGGAGGATGTGAGAAACAAGAGACAGTAAAAAAGGTTTACGCAGGGTCTTAATCTAAAAAGAAACCTTTGGGCGGGTCCCTGCTGCACTTTTGCGCCTGTGTCTCCGTTGTGCCGTGTCCTGGACGGGTGTAGCACGATTGTCATCTGCAAAAGGAAAGAACTTAGGTGAAAGTTGCCGTGCCAAAAAGAAGAATTGGTTATTATCAATGAACTATCAAAATTCAAGAGAAGCCATGTTGAGCCGGGCTGGCCCTGATTACACGCGGGAAGCCCCTGGTATCATTTATGAGGGTTTGATCATCAAACCAATCTCATGTATATATGATGGAACGCCGGAGTCATTTGACCGTGTCCGTGGTCTTGACGACCTGCCATTTTTCTGGTTGGTAAGGCTGTCTAGTTCCTCTACCGTATGTGGGAAATGTTTGGTATTTCCGCTAACTGAGATGATGCCACGTGGACCGGGCATCTTAAGCTTGAGAAAAGCATAATGCGGTATTGCGTTAAAACGAGCGAAATCCGTTCTTTCGAGTAGTGCTTGATAGCCACTTCAGAATGGGGTGATGTGAAAAGTTAACCTTTCGCTTCGGAAGTTATCGGGAGAACCGAATACCACCTCTAGTAGTAGAGAGCCCGTACAGCGGGCCTCTTAGCCTGGTATTACTCCCTTGAAGGTAGTATTACGGTGGCTTATTTGTGTCGTGTCTATCCTCATTTTGCGGACTGTGTCTTGATATATCATATTTAGATCACTGTCACTGTCCATGAGGACTCGTGTGAAATGGTACCCATTTATTATTGGGTCTAACACCAAGGCCGTCAGTCCTTTGTGCCGGATATTTGTCTCGTGATCCCTACGATCAAAAGTGATCGGGCAGGCCAACTAGGGGTTGAACCTAGGGGTGACGGCTCTATGGCGCTTGTGCCTTGGAGTGCATGCTTGCTTCTCCTCTTTGTCACATGGATCACGTTTACTGTTTTAACCTCTGGTGGGAACTTTTTCTGTCCTCTGGCGCTTTGCTGGCGAGGCTCGTCCTCGTCTTCGCTTGGTGTCTCTTCCTCTTTGTGTTCGGCGTTTAGCTTATCGGCCTGCTTGAAGACCCAACATTCTCTATGGGTATGATTTGCAGGTTTGTCTGGGGTGCCATGAATCTGACAGAGTTTGTCAAGAATTTTCTTTAGGCCAGATTGTCCTTCTCTATTGCCTTTGAAAGGCTTTTTCCGCTGACCTGGTTGGGAGCCCCTGAATCCGGCGTTTACCGTCGTGTTATCTGGGCTACCTTCTTTATTTCGACGCTTGTTTTTGTTGCGTCATGGTTTACCATTGCCATCTCTGACTTCGGATGTGCTTGGGTCGCTGGTGCTGCTACGGGCCAACCAGATGTCCTCGCCCACAGAAAAGCGGGTCATGAGGCTTGTTAGGGCTGCCATTGTTCTTGGTTTTTCTTGACCGAGGTGTCTGGCGAGCCATTCGTCTCGGTCGCTGTGTTTAAAAGCCGCTAAGGCTTCGCTTTCCGGACAGTCGGCGATTTGGTTCTTCTTGGTGAGGAACCTGTTCCAAAGTTTTCGGGCGGACTCTCTGGACTGTTGGATTATATGACTTAAATCGTGTGCATCCGGAGGTCGGACATAAGTCACTTGAAAATTGGCCCGAAAAGCGTCCTCGAGCTCCTCCCAACTTCCAATTGAGTTTTCGGGGAGGCTTTTCAGCCAGTGCCGAGCTGGCCCTTTAAGCTTGAGGGGCAATTATTTAATGGCATGGAGATCGTCTCCACGAGCCATATGAATATGGAGGATGAAGTCCTCTATCCAGACTCCAGGGTCTGTGGTTCCATCGTACACCTCTATGTTCACCGGTTTGAATCCCTGTGGGAATTCGTGATCCAGCACCTCATCAATGAAACATAAGGGGTGTGCGGCACCCCTGTATTGGGATGCGCCATGTTGTTCGGACGGTTGTAGTATTTGGTGTTGGTTTTGTACCGTAGCGCGCTTCCTAGATCCATAGATGGATCTGGTCGTGCCGGGTTTTTGACGCAAGTTCTCACGTAGATCGTGTGTTGACTTATGCGCGACTTTGTTAGTCGCTCTATCGCGTTCACAAGGTGGTGGATCCGGCCGGTTGGCCGTATCACTCTTCGGCTGAATGGGCTCTAAGGCCTCATTGTCGAATTCCGGTAATAGCTTGCACTTTGGATAACTATTTTTATGGTAACTTCCACCATACTTTGTTACTTTGTTCCACTTGCTGTTGAGCGTATCTTGAGCGACCTTGAGCCTTTTCTTCTGTTTCTTCAGGCTCCTCGTTGTGGTCATAAGCCTTCTGCGGAGGTTTTCTTGCTCCAAGTGCGTTTCTGGGATGATGCGTGCATCTTCGTCCGGACTGTTTTCTTCCCCAGACGGGGTTTGATGAGGCTTATCCTTGGCGTCGTCGTGTTCGGACGTCGGATCCGTACTATATTTGCAGTTTGCATCTTGATCGTGCTCTGCCACTGGGGTGGTGCAGTCGTCGTTTCTTCTAGAGTCGACTAGATTGTTATTTCCTCTTGCGCTGTTATCGCTGTTTTTGCTATGGCGGTACTTAGAGCGGCACCGCTGACGTCGGTGCCTGGGTTGCTTGGAGGGGCATCCTCCGCTGTCTCTTTGCCATTGCCCTCTCTGGGTGTATCCACCATGTATACGTCATGTGATGAAGTGGCGGTCCAGCGCCCTGTGGGCGGTGGTTCTTGTTCGTCTCCTGCATCGTCGTCCATACCGTCGATGTCTTCAGAGTCAAAGTCGAGCATGTCGGTTAAGTCGTCGACAGTGTCTACTAAGTGGGTGGTGGGTGGGCAGCGGATTTCTTCGTTGTCTGCATCCCATTCTAGCTGGACATAGTTCGGCCAAGGTTCTCCTGACAGGGAGAGAGACCTTAATGAATTTAGCACATCTCCGAAAGGTGAGTAATGAAAGATATCCGCGGAGGTGAACTCCATGATCGGTGCCCCGTCGGATTCGATAGGCACGGATGTAGGCAGCTCAGAGTCCGTGGCCGGGGATAAATCCAGTGGTTCGGCGACGCGGCTCTCGAAAGGGGTGAAGTCAGTATCTGGCTCTATCGCCACTGAGAGTGCGGCCTCCATGGCAGGGTCTATCCCTCCGCTCTCGGATGGCGCGACTTGCTCCGGATTAACGGTTGGAGTAGCTGCGGATGCAATCTCCCGAACACCGTCCGACGACAGAGTTACGTCTTGCTCATCACGACTGTGCGGCGCGTCCGGCATGGGCTCGAGTCCATCAAAGATCAAGTCACCGCGGATGTCGGCCGTGTAGTTCAAGTTTCCAAATCTGGCCTGATGGCCAGGGGCGTAGCTTTCGATCTGCTCCAGATGGTCAAGCGAATTGGCCCACGGTGCGAAGCCGCCGAATGCGAAGATCTGTCCTGGGAGGAAAGCCTCACCCTGGACCGCATCGCTAGCGATGATCGAAGGAGCCATCAAGCCTTATGGTGACGACACAGTGGAACTCTCAATGAAAGAACCAATGTCGGTGTCAAAACCGGCGGATCTCGGGTAGGGGGTCCCAAACAGTGCGTCTAAGGCGGATGGTAACAGGAGGCAGGGGACACGATGTTTACCCAGGTTCGGGCCCTCTTGATGGAGGTAATACCCTACGTCCTGCTTGATTGTTCTTGATGATATGAGTATTACAAGAGTTGATCTACCAGAAGATCAAAGAGGCTAAACCCTAGAAGCTAGCCTATGGTATGATTGTCTGTTCTCCTATGGACTAAAACCCTCCGGTTTATATAGACACCGGAGGGGGCTAGGGTTACACAAGGTTGGTTACAAAGGAGGAGATATACATATCCGTATTGCCTAGCTTGCCTTCCACGCCAAGTAGAGTCCCATCCGGACACGGGACGAAGTCTTCAATCTCGTATCTTCATAGTCCAACAGTCCGGACAAAGGATATAGTCCGGCTATCTGGAGACCCCCTAATCCAGGACTCCCTCAGGCGACATCTCTATTGAGCATGTGAAGACTGATGAACAGCTAGCCGATATCTTCACTAAGCCCTTGGATAAGAAGAGATTTAGCAAGTTGCGGTGTGAGCTAAATATCCTAGAATCTTCGAATGTTCTTTGAAAAGGACACTCATCCTAACACTTATGCAAAATTGATGACTTAGATGTGCAACACATGAAGAAACGTTTTTCTTCAATCAATGAAGAATAACACTCTAAGCGTGAAGAAATTAATGAAGAATTTGATTCTCAGAACCCTACCACAATTGTACGCGGTGTCTGAAATCATCATTCTTATACGGTGGGTCACGCCACCACCAAATGTTGAAAATCTTCAATTGACTTTTTCCTCAGTTCTTTGAAATTCCTTAGTTGTTTTTCAACTTGCATTGTCTTCACTATTTCCGTCGTTTTTCTTCTTTGACTATATATATGAGTTTATGTCCTCTACAACATTCACTTATTGCTATTTCTTCTAGTTGCTCTTTCTGCTAAGTGAATGTGATCGGACCCTTCCCCCTCTATGCTAAACTCAACCCAGTCTATTCACAAATTCTTCATGTGCGTTTTATTTGAATCTCGTTCAAAATCTTCACTGTGTCCTTGTCAGCTGAAGAAATTGTGAACGGAACTTTAAAACCTATCTTATCTAAATTTTCGGCTTTGCCACTCAAACCGTTCCGTATTCTGTGCGATGTTTATCTATTCACCCACGATCTCGCACGATCGCCACCTCTGTATACGTGGGTGACACATGTCAAGCGAATGAGAAAGGTCAGGGGGCACGTTCGTCCTATTTCCTCAGGCGAGTGGTTTTTCACTTCGACTATAAATACCCCTCTCCCTTCCTCACTTCACTTTTACTCCGCTCGAGCTCCCCAACCCTAGCACCGCCGTTGAGGAAGATCTTCACTGCCTCGACCTCGTTGCCGCCGTACTCACGCCGGACGCGGATTTCTGCACTCTGCCGCCGCCGTAGCTGTCTTCCTCGGACAAGTTAGGGCGTGGAAGATCTGAACCGACGAGCTTCAAATCTACACTTCCTAGTTCGTCGTGTTCTTCGTCAAGGGCAATTAAAAGTTACTTTTACTGCCCTTATTGATTCTGATGTTTTCTTCAAATCTTCAAAAGGTGGTTATTCCTCAACTCTTCACACACTAAACACCTCACATATCATCTGTTCTTGATCTATTTCTCTAAGCAACATTTTTTTCAAGATTCATCAATTGTGTGGATTTTCAAATCTGTACAACTCTGGAACCTAAGTCAAAGAACGCTTAGTGAAATTCTTCAAGACTCATCTGGTCAATTTCCTCAAACTTGTTCTTTTTGCAAAAACTTCTGAGAACGCATATGACCTCTCCAAATTCTTCGCACCTATACTCTGTTCACAGGTACACATGTCCGCTGCTGAGTGATTAGATTCTCATCAACTTAACTCATTTGCAGCGTTCCTCGAAGAAAAGTTGCATACCTCTTCAAAGAACTCAATCGTTAAAAACCCTCAGCTGAAGAAAATGGCAGATGGCAAGAAACCTCAGAAGGGAGGAAAGAAGCTAGAAGTCAACACTACATTTGAAATACCTGAGGACATATATAAGGATTATTGCACTCCTGATGAGGCCACCCATGGGAAGGAAACTAAGAATGAGCGCAAAGTGTGCATCCAAAGGATAGAGTGGAGATGGGCATGGGAATGGAGGGAATACAGATATGTCACTCCCAAGTATATGAAGAAATTCGCTCTTCATCCTTCATGCCCAAGACCTCCTTTGGCACCTGGCCAAGAAGCTGATCCCACCAGCCTCAAGCGTGGTGAGGATTATCCTGATGAATGGGCCAAGCGCCAGGCCAAGCTTGCCAGAGTAGCTAAGGAAGCAATGAGGAAATTCAATGAAGACTCTGTTGCTGCTACTGCCACTGCTGAGGCCTCTGCAAGTAAGACCAAGAAGGCAATGCCAAAGAAGCCAGCTCATAAGCCAAGTGCTTCTACCCAAATGCCCTCACGGCCAAGTTCCTCAGCAATGCCCTCACGGCCAGTTTCTTTAAAGCCCTCACGGCCAATTCCTCAATCCACACCAGCTCCTCCAAAGTCCCCAGCTCCGTTGTCAAAGTCCTCTGCACCTGCGCATCTTGCCTCGTGCCAAAGGACAACAGGCATCTCTATTGCCTCAGGCGCCTCTACAAGTTCTTCAGCTCCACTACATTCTTCAACTGGCCCCACTCTGCTGAAGACCAAGGCAACTGCTGGACGAGGCTCTCGACCAAGTCCTCAAAAGAAGCAGGTCGCTTTTCAAGTGCTGTCTGATGAAGACGAAGCTCATGATGAAGAACTTGCCAAAATCATCAGGGACAGGCAAGTCAGGGCCGCTAGTGCCAAAGGCATAGGTGTGCCTATGCTTTTGGATCCAAAGTTGATCCTTGATTACATTGATCTCTGGCACAAGGACCCCAACACTCCCATGCCTGATTTCAAGTTGACTCCTGGCCAAAGTCATATGTTGACTCACTTCATTTAGGAAGAGAAATGGAAATTTGAAAAGGCCAGACAGATCAAGAAAGCGCAGTACAAAAAGGAGCGCTTCCTGAAGAAAAACATTGTCTCTATGACAACTGAAGAACTTGTCACTATTCAATCTGAGATCAAGAAACTCAGTGATGAATTTGACGCATATCATGCTGATTGGCTAGGAGCCAAGGTTCATTTTATGAGACTTGCTGACAACTTCACCTCCACTGTTGCAGCACAAACGCAACAAGAAATTCCTCAGGCTACAGCATCTGCTCAGCCTACTGAAGAAAATGCCAGCATCGCTGATGACACTCAGGGTGCTGAAGAAAATGCTAATTCTAGGGCTGATGACTGCATTCCAGCCGCTGAAGAAATTGCCAGGGCAACCACTAGTGTAGTGCCTAAAGAAAAAGAAGTCAGGGCAACTGCATCAGTTGTGCTTGAAGATCTTGGACCAAATTCCTCTGCTCCTCCTGCGCCTACACCAACTAGTATCCTTCCATCTACGTCAGATGTGAAGAAGACCAAGGCTGCAGAGCATGCAGATGTGAAGAAAAGGAAGGCATCAACTGCATCAGATTCTTCAGCTCTGAAGAAAATGAAGCCACTGACAAGTTCCTATGACAATCCAATTGATGTTGTTCCTGTCTCATCCATGCCATCAAAGGACCTTGTTCCTTTTGATGAAGAATACGTGATCCCAAGCAGATCATATGATGACATTCCTTCTGCTACTTCGTGAGAGCAGTTGGATGAAGAAATTGAAGTGGATGAAATCCCTTCAACCCCAATAATCTCATCGCCCATGCCTCAGTTCACTGCTGAAGAGGCCGGCATTGAGGAAATACATGAAGAAGAAGATGTGGACATTGGATGCACAACTCCAGTGTTGAACGATGACTTTTGGGAAAGTCAGCACCCCAATTCTCCTCTGTTCACACCCCTTCAACAAATTCCTCAGCCCCCTGTAACCACCGAAGTTCAACTGGGATCTGAAGAACCTCATGCCACACCATGTGTCCATGAAGAGATTCCAGCCACTAGTGCTGAAGCATATGTAAATGAAGAATTGAAGTCCCAGGCTGCCACTGAAGAAGAACCTGAAATTCCTCAGCCTGCGGAACCTGAGATCGAGATCCCTGAGGTTGTGATGCAATTGACTGACACTCCTCACCCCAAGCCAAAAGATCCCTTCTCGAAGAAGCAGAAATTCAAGGCTGATAACTTATTTGGCGAGCATGTATTCTTCACCGACTACAATCCTTATGACTCTGCTTGTCTAAGGAGGAAGCATTTCTGGACTGCCAGCTAGGCCAACTTCTATTCTTCAATGCTTTTTCAACAAGGACAAAATATTTTACCATGAGCATATTCCTTACGTGGACATGGAATCATTGCCTTGTTTCTGTCCTGTCCTCGGTGTTCTTCATGACGCAGGCCTCCTCAATTTTTGCTCTGACATTGTTGATTGGAATGAAGAGCTTATTCTTCAGTTCTATGCGACACTGCACATCACAGGTGATCCTGAAGATATCAACACCTGGGTCTTGGACTGGATGACTGATAACACTCATTATAAGGCACCGGCCTCTGAATTACTTCACGCCCTGCCCATCAGTCACCCAGTGAAGGAGCTCGCTACTTGTACCAAGAACCTGAACTCACTGCTCATTACATGCAAGTTCTAATGAAGCCTCTGAAACCCTGTCAAGCCCCAAGGCGCAAATTCCTTGTGAAGAACTTACTCTATGTGCCCAGAATAATCTGTCGCATTCTAACGAGGATAATGAGTCCTATCAAAGGCCATGACTCATCTGATGCGGAAATAGTTGGCATCATGAAGAATTTGCTATTCAACATCATTCATAGCATTCCTGTCAATTACTATGATTTCTTCATGAGGACTGTGGCAAATGTTGCACTCTCTCCGTTTGAGTTGATGCCTTATGCTCCTTGGATTATGAGATTCCTCAGAACAAGGTCTTCACTCAACTACAAGGCTGATTTTCAGAATCACCTCAGCTACCTGCCCCCGATTGAAGTCCTCAAGCAGACTTATACCTCAACTGATGAAAAGGGGAAGGCACCTGTTGTCATTGATGAAGGCATTCGTCCATTGGATGGTCAGTTTCTCAAAGCAACATCTTATTCCACCAATGACGACTCTGCCACTCATGACTCTGCTGCAAATGCAACCAAGTCAAATCCTCAAGCCACAGCTCCCAGGGTGATGACTGACCATGAGCTGCTTCTTAGTCTTCACCAGAAGGTGGATCACAACCATAAATGGGTTAAGCGTCAGTTTGGTTAAATTCTTCACAACATGACTGCTACACATAATGCAGTGAAGAAAAACCATTACTACCTCCATGAATTTTTTGGTTGCACCTGGGCTGTCTTATCACATCTGAATGGTGAAGAAGATCTGAAGCAAATGGGTCTCAAGGATAACTTCGACTGGTCTGCACCTCCTCCGAAGAAATTCAAGAAAGTCAAAGTTTCTTCCTTGGTGGCCAGCTCATATTCTTCATCCCGCGACACCGATGAGTATGAAGACTTGGACGACACTGCGGCAGACCCTACAACGACAAACGACCCGAACAACGCTGGCGCTCCTCCATCAACTTGATATTCTTCAGGGGCGTTAGTCCTCATTTTCGATCCTTTTGGTCATTCGATGACAACGGGGGAGAAATTTGAGTTAGTCTTCAAGCGGATCTACCTATATGGGCGTTTTTTTTCTAAGTTACAACTCTCGTTCTTTTGAAGACTTTGTTGGATCGAGTTGTAATTTTAAACTCTATGGTGGTCTGATACTTTTGCTGATTTCTTCTGCATGCTTATTCCTCATTAATGTTAATGCACGCATGCTGAATTACATCAGTCACCATATTTTATCATGCATTTCAAATTCTTCATATTATATGTTAAATGCGTGTATGAATTACAAGATATAGGGGGGATCTCCATGAGTCTACTCTTCAAGTGTGCACTGCTTCTAAAGCAAAATCCTCACTATGCACATCTTCAGGGGGAGTTCTTCTATATCTTGCAATCAAATTCCTCAATATCAGTATTTACACTACATATGTTTATCCCCGTTGAAAACTTAACCTATATTGTCATCAATCACCAAAAAGGGGGAGATTGTAAGTGCATCTAGTGCCCCATAGTGATTTTGGTGTATTGAAGACTTATAGGTTAAGGGACTGATGTGTTTGTGAGTGTACACAGGTCTATAAGTATATGAGGAGTTTGATATTTATAGAGAAAGTAGAACCCTAAAAATAAAGTTCTTCGACTGAAGACTTTGGATTTCTGAAGACTTTGAAAGTGAAGAAATTGGTGTAATCCTGAAGACTTGGCAGTCATTTGAGGAACATGAAGCATGAAGACTTTTGTTTTTGTAGTTTCATTTTCTCTTTCTTGAGTCATAGGAAACTGTTGGGGAACGTAGTAATTTCAAAAAAATCCTACGCACACGCAAGATCATGGTGATGCATAGCAACGAGAGAGAAGAGTGTTTGTCTACGTACCCTCGTAGACCAGCAAAGGAAGTGTTGACACAACGTAGAGGAAGTAGTCATACGTCTTCCCGATCCGACCGATCCAAGTACCGAACGTACGGCACCTCCGAGTTCTGCACATGTTCAACTCGGTGACGTCCCTCGAGCTCCGATCCAGCAAAGTGTTGAGGGAGAGTTTCGTCAGCACGACGGCGTGATGACGGTGATGATGTTCTACCGACGCAGGGCTTCACCTAAGCACCGCTACGATATGACCGAGGTGGAATATGGTGGAAGGGAGCACCGCACACGGCTAAGGAACGATCACGAAGAACAACTTGTGTGTCATGGGGTGCCCCCTTGCCCCCGTATATAAAGGAGGGAGTGGGGGACGTGCGGCCGGCCCAAGGGGTGCGCCTGGAGGAGTCCTACTCCCACCGGGAGTAGGACTCCCCCCTCTCGCCTTGTTGGAAAAGGAAGGGGGAAGGGAGAAAGAGGAAAGGGGGGCGCCGCCCCCCTCCTTGTCCTATCTAGACTAGGGGGGAGGGGGCGCGCGGCCTGCCCTGGCCAGCCCTCCTCTTCTCCCTTAGGGCCCATGTAGGCCCAATAAGCCCCCCGGGGGGGTTCCGGTAACCCCCCGGTATTCCGGTAAAATCCCGATTTCACCTGGAACGTTTCCGATATCCAAATTGAAGGAAATATGCCCTATAGGCAATAATAAAGTTATTATTTATTTCCTTATATCATGATAAATGTTTATTATTCATGCTAGAATTGTATTAACTGGAAACATAATACATGTGTGAATACATAGACAAACAGAGTGTCACTAGTATGCCTCTAGTTGACTAGCTCCTTAATCAAAGATGGTTATGTTTCCTAACCATGGACAAAAGAGTTGTTATTTGATTAACGAGGTCATATCATTAGTTGAATGATATGATTGACATGACCCATTCCATTAGCTTAGCACCCGATCGTTTAATATGTTGCTATTGCTTTCTTCATGACTTATACATGTTCCTATGACTATGAGATTATGCAACTCCCGTTTACCGGAGGAACACTTTGGGTACTACCAAACGTCACAACGTAACTGGGTGATTATAAAGGAGTACTACAGGTGTCTCCAAAGGTAGATGTTGGGTTGGCGTATTTCGAGATTAGGATTTGTCACTCCGATTGTCGGAGAGGTATCTCTGGGCCCTCTCGGTAATACACATCACATAAGCCTTGCAAGCATTGTGACTAATGAGTTAGTTGCGAGATGATGTATTACGGAACGAGTAAAGAGACTTGCTGGTAACGAGATTGAACTAGGTATTGGATACCGACGATCGAATCTCGGGCAAGTAACATACCGATGACAAAGGGAACAACATATGTTGTTATGCGGTCTGACCGATAAAGATCTTCGTAAAATATGTAGGAGCTAATATGGGCATCCAGGTCCCGCTATTGGTTATTGACCGGAGACGTGTCTCGGTCATGTCTACATTGTTCTCGAACCGTAGGGTCCGCACGCTTAAGGTTTCGATGACAGTTATATTATGAGTTTATGAGTTTTGATGTACCGAAGGAGTTCGGAGTCCCGGATGAGATCGGGGACATGACGAGGAGTCTCAAAATGGTCGAGACGTAAAGATCGATATATTGGACGACTATATTCGGACTTCGGAAAGGTTCCGAGTGATTCGGGTATTTTTCGGAGTACCGGAGAGTTACGGAATTCGCCGGGGAGTATATGGGCCTTATTGGGCCATACGGTAATAGAGGAGAGAGGCCAAAAGGAAGGAGGCCTGCGCCCCCCCTCTGGTCCGAATTGGACAAGGGGCGCAGCCCCCTTTTCCTTATTCCTCTCCACCTCTTTCCCCTTCTCCTACTCCAACAAGGAAGGAGGGAGTCCTACTCCCGGTGGGAGTAGGACTCCCCTTGGCGCGCCTCCTCCTAGGCCGGCCGGCCCCTCCCCCTTGCTCCTTTATATACGGAGGCAGGGGGCACCCCATGACACACAAGTTGATCCTTGAGATCGTTCCTTAGCCGTGTGCGGTGCCCCCTGCGACCAAATTCCACCTCGATCATACCGTTGTAGTGCTTAGGCGAAGCCCTGCGTCGGTAGAACATCAAGATCGTCACCACGCCGTCGTGCTGACGGAACTCTTCCTCGACGCTTTGCTGGATCGGAGCCCGAGGATCGTCATCGAGCTGAACGTGTGCTAAGAACTCAGAGGTGCCGGAGTAACGGTGCTTGGATCGGTCGGATCGGGAAGAAGACGTACGACTACTTCCTCTACGTTGTGTCAACGCTTCCGTTGCGATCTGCAAGGGTACGTAGATCAGACTCTCCCCCTCGTTGCTATGCATCACCATGATCTTGCGTGTGCGTAGGAATTTTTTTGAAATTACTACGTTCCCCAACACAAATATAGGCTTCCAATATATCAATCTTTATGTCTCGACCATTTCGAGACTCCTCGTCATGTCCGTGATCACATCCGGGACACCGGACAACCTTTGGTACATCAAAACACAAAACCCCTAATTACGATCGTCACCGAACTTTAAGCGTGCGGACCCTACGGGTTCGAGAACTATGTAGACATGACCGAGACACGTCTCCGATCAATAACCAATAGCGGAACCTGGATGCTCATATTGGTTCCTACATATTCTACGAAGATCTTTATCGGTCAGACCGCATAACAATATACGTTGTTCCCTTTGTCATCGGTATGTTACTTGCCCGAGATTTGATCGTCGGTATCTCAATACCTAGTTCAATCTCGTTACCGTGAAGTCTCTTTACTCTTTCCGTAATACATCATCCCGCAACTAACTTATTAGTTGCAATGCTTGCAAGGCTTGAGTGATGTGCATTACCGAGGGGGCCCAGAGATACCTCTCCGACAATCGGAGTGACAAATCCTAATCTCGAAATACGCCAACCCGACAAATACCTTCGGAGACACCTGTAGAGCACCTTTATAATCACCCAGTTACGTTGTGACGTTTGGTAGCACACAAAGTGTTCCTCCGGTAAACGGGAGTTGCATAATCTCATAGTCATAGGAATATATATAAGTTATGAAGAAAGCAATAGCAACAAACTAAACGATCAAGTGCTAAGCTAATGGAATGGGTCAAGTCAATCACATCATTCTCCTAATGATGTGATCCCGTTCACCAAATAACAACTCATGTCTATGGTTAGGAAACATAACCATCTTTGATCAACGAGCTAGTCAAGTAGAGGCATACTAGTGACACTCTGTTTGTCTATGTATTCACACATGTATTATGTTTCCGGTTAATACAATTCTAGCATGAATAATAAACATTTATCATGATACAAGGAAATAAATAATAACTTTATTATTGCCTCTAGGGCATATTTCCTTCAGTCTCCCACTTGCACTAGAGTCAATAATCTAGATTACACAGTAATGATTCTAACACCCATGGAGCCTTGGTGCTGATCATGTTTTGCTCATGGAAGAGGCTTAGTCAGCGGGTCTGCAACATTCAGATCCGTATGTATCTTGCAAATTTCTATGTCTCCCACTTGGACTAAATCCCGAATGGAATTGAAGCGTCTCTTGATGTGCTTGGTTCTCTTGTGAAATCTGGATTCCTTTGCCACGGAAATTGCACCAGTATTGTCACAAAAGATTTTCATTGGACCAGATGCACTATGTATGACACCTAGATCGGATATGAACTCCTTCATCCAGACTCCTTCATTTGCTGCTTCCGAAGCAGCTATATACTCTGCTTCACATGTAGATCCCATCACGACGCTTTGTTTAGAATTGCACCAACTGACAGCTCGACCGTTTAATGTAAACACGTATCCGGTTTGCGATTTAGAATCATCCGGATCAGTGTCAAAGCTTGCATCAACGTAACCATTTACGATGAGCTCTTTGTCACATCCATATACGAGAAACATATCCTTAGTTCTTTTCATGTACTTCAGGATGTTCTTGACCGCTGTCCAGTGATCCACTCCTGGATTACTTTGGTACCTCCCTGCTAGACTTATAGCAAGGCACACATCAGGTCTGGTACACAGCATTGCATACATGATAGAGCCTATGGCTGAAGCATAGGGAACATCTTTCATTTTCTCTCTATCTTCTGCAGTGGTCGGACATTGAGTCTTACTCAACTTCACACCTTGTAACACAGGCAAGAACCCTTTCTTTGCTTGATCCATTTTGAACTTCTTCTAAACTTTGTCAAGGTACGTGCTTTGTGAAAGTCCAATTAAGCGTCTTGATCTATCTCTATAGATCTTAATGCCCAATATGTAAGCAGCTTCACCGAGGTCTTTCATTGAAAAACTCTTATTCAAGTATCCCTTTATGCTATCCAGAAATTCTATATTATTTCCAATCAATAATATGTCATCCACATATAATATCAGAAATGCTACAGAGCTCCCACTCACTTTCTTGTAAATACAGGCTTCTCCAAAAGTCTGTATAAAACCAAATGCTTTGATCACACTATCAAAGCATTTATTCCAACTCCGAGAGGCTTGCACCAGTCCATAAATGGATCGCTGGAGCTTGTACACTTTGTTAGCTCCCTTTGGATCGACAAAACCTTCTGGTTGCATCATATACAACTCTTCTTCTAGAAATCCATTCAGGAATGCAGTTTTGACATCCATTTGCCAAATTTCATAATCATAAAATGCGGCAATTGCTAACATGATTCGGACAGACTTAAGCATCGCTACGGGTGAGAAGGTCTCATCGTAGTCAATCCCTTGAACTTGTCGAAAACCTTTTGCAACAAGTGAGCTTTGTAGACAGTAACATTACCGTCAGCGTCAGTCTTCTTCTTGAAGATCCATTTATTCCCAATTGCTTGCCGATCAACGGGCAAGTCAACCAAAGTCCACACTTTGTTCTCATACATGGATCCCATCTCAGATTTCCTGGCTTCTAGCCATTTTGCGGAATCTGGGGTCACCATCGCTTCTTCATAGTTCGTAGGTTCATCATGATCTAGTAGCATGACTTCCAGAACAGGATTACCATACCACTCTGGTGCGGATCTTACTCTGGTTAATCTATGAGTTTCGGTAGTAACTTGATCTGAAGTTTCATGATCATTATCATTAGCTTCCTCACTAATTGGTGTAGGTGTCACAGAAACCGGTTTCTGTGATGTACTACTTTCCAATAAGGGAGAAGGTACAGTTACCTCATCAAGTTCTACTTTTCTCCCACTCACTTCTTTCAAGAGAAATTCCTTCTCTAGAAAAACTCCGAATTTAGCAACAAAAGTCTTGCCTTCGGATATGTGATAGAAGGTGTACCCAACAGTCTCCTGTGGGTATCCTATGAAGACACATTTCTCCGATTTGGGTTCGAGCTTATCAGGTTGAAGCTTTTTCACATAAGCATCGCAGCCCCAAACTTTCAGAAACGACAACTTTGGTTTCTTGCCAAACCACAGTTCATAAGGCGTCGTCTCAACGGATTTCGATGGTGTCCTATTTAACGTGAATGCAGCCGTCTCTAAAGCATAACCCCAAAATGATAGCGGTAAATCAGTAAGAGACATCATAGATCGCACCATATCTAATAAAGTACGATTATGATGTTCAGACACACCATTACGCTGTCGTGTTCCGGGTGGCGTGAGTTGCGAAACTTATTCCGCATTGTTTCAAATGTAGACCAAACTCATAACTCAAATATTCTCCTCCACGATCAGATCATAGAAACTTTATTTTCTTGTTACGATGATTTTCAACTTCACTCTGAAATTCTTTGAACTTTTCAAATGTTTCAGACGTATGTTTCATTAAGTAGATATACCCATATATGCTTAAATCATCTATGAAGGTGAGAAAATAATGATATCCGCCACGAGCCTCAACATTCATTGGACCACATACATCTGTATGTATGATTTCCAACAAATCCGTTGCTCTCTCCATAGTACCGGAGAACGGCGTTTTAGTCATAATCAAGTGGTTCCAAAAGTCCATCAGTATGGAGTTTCTTCATGCGCTTTACACCGATATGACCTAAACGGCAGTGCCACAAACAAGTTGCACTATCATTATCAACTCTGCATCTTTTGATTTCAACATTATGAATATGTGTATCACTACTATCGAGATTCATCAAAAATAGACCACTCTTCAAGGGTGCATGACCATAAAAGATATTACTCATATAAATAGAACAACCATTATTCTCTGATTTAAATGAATAACCGTCTCGCATCACACAAGATCCAGATATAATGTTCATGCTCAACGCTGGCACCAAATAACAATTATGTAGGTCTAATACTAATCCCAAAGGTAGATGTAGAGGTAGCGTGCCGACCGCAATCACATCGACTTTGGAACCATTTCCCACGCGCATCGTCACCTCGTCCTTAGCCAATCTTCGCTTAATCCGTAGCCCCTGTTTCGAGTTGCAAATGTTAGCAATAGAACCAGTATCAAATACCCAGGTGCTACTGCGAGCATTAGTAAGGTACACATCAATAACATGTATATCACATATACCTTTCTTCACTTTGCCATCCTTCTTATCCGCCAAATACTTGGGGCAGTTCCGCCTCCAGTGACCAGTCTGCTTGCAGTAGAAGCACTCAGTCTCAGGCTTAGGTCCAGACTTGGGTTTCTTCTCCTGAGAAGCAACTTGTTTGCTATTCTTCTTGAAGTTCCCTTTCTTCTTCCCTTTGCCCTTTTTCTTGAAACTGGTGGTCTTATTGACCATCAACACTTGATGCTCCTTCTTGATTTCTACCTCTGCGGCTTTTAGCATCGCGAAGAGCTCAGGAATAGTCTTATTCATCCCTTGCATATTATAGTTCATCACGAAGCTTTTGTAGCTTGGTGGCAGTGATTGAAGAACTCTGTCAATGACACTATCAACAAGAAGATTAACCCCAAGTTGAGTCAAGTGATTATGATACCCAGACATTTTGAGTATATGTTCACTGACAGAACTATTCTACTCCATCTTGCAGCTATAGAACTTATTGGAGGCATCATATCTCTCAATCCGGGCATTTGCTTGAAATATTAACTTCAACTCCTGGAACATCTCATGTGCTCCATGACGTTCCAAACGTCGTTGAAGACCCGGTTCTAAGCCGTAAAGCATGGCACACTGAACTATCAGGTAGTCATCAGCTTTGCTCTGCCAGACGTTCATAACATCTGGTGTTGCTCCTGCAGCAGGCTTGGCACTTAGCGGTGCTTCCAGGACGTAATTCTTCTGTGCAGCAATGAGGATAATCCTCAAGTTACGGACCCAGTCTGTGTAATTGCTACCATCATCTTTCAACTTTGCTTTCTCAAGGAACACATTAAAATTCAACGGAACAACAGCACGAGCCATCTATCTACAATCAAACATAGACAAGCAAGATACTATCAGGTACTAAGTTCATGATAAATTTAAGTTCAATTAATCATATTACTTAAGAACTCCCACTTAGAAAGATATCCCTCTAATCCTCTAAGTGATCACGTGATCCAAATCAACGAAACCATGTCCAATCATCACGTGAGATGGTGTAGTATTAATGGCGAGCATCAATATGTTGATCATATCTACTATATGATTCACGCCCGACCTTTCGGTCTCCGTGTTCCGAGGCCATATCTGTTATATGCTAGGCTTGTCAAGTTTAACCTGAGTATTCCGCGTGTGCAACTGTTTTGCACCCGTTGTATTTGAATGTAGAGCCTATCACACCCGATCATCACGTGGTGTCTCAGCACAAAGAACTTTCGCAACGGTGCATACTCACGGAGAACCCTTATACTTTGATAATTTAGTGAGGGATCGACTTATAATGCTACCGTCAAACAAAGCAAGATAAGATGCATAAAAGATAAACATCACATGCAATCAATATAAGTGATATGATAGGGCCATCATCATCTTGTACTTGTGATCTCCATCTCCGAAGTACCGTCATGATCACCATCGTCACCGGCGCGACACCTTGATCTCCATCGTAGCATCGTTGTCATCTCGCCAATCTTATGCTTCCACGACTATCGCTACCGCTTAGTGAGAAAGTAAAGCATTACAGCGCGATCGTATTGCATACAGTAAAGCGACAACCATATGGCTCCTGCCAGTTGCCGATAACTCGGTTACAAAACATGATCATCTCATACAATAAAATTTAGCATCATGTCTTGACCATATCACATCACAACATGCCCTACAAAAACAAGTTAGACGCCCTCTACTTTGTTGTTGCAAGTTTTACGTGGCTGCTACGGGCTTAGCAAGAACCGTTCTTACCTACGCATCAAAACCACAACGATAGTTTGTCAAGTTGGTGCTGTTTTAACCTTCGCAAGGACCGGGTGTAGCCACACTTGGTTCAACTAAAGTTGGAGAAACTGACACCCGCCAGCCACCTGTGTGCAAAGCACGTCGGTAGAACTAGTCTCGCGTAAGCATACGCGTAATGTCGGTCCGGGCCGCTTCATCCAACAATACCGCCGAACCAAAGTATGACATGCTGGTAAGCAGTATGACTTATATGGCCCACAACTGACTTTTGTTCTACTCATGCACAACATCAACGCAGAAAACCAAGGCTCGGATGCCACTGTTGGGGAACGTAGTAATTTGAAAAAAAATTCCTACGCACACGCAAGATCATGGTGATGCATAGCAACGAGAGAGAAGAGTGTTTGTCTACGTACCCTCGTAGACCGGCAACGGAAGCGTTGACACAACATAGAGGAAGTATTCGTACGTCTTCCCGATCCGACCGATCCAAGTACCGAACGTACGGCACCTCCGAGTTCTGGACATGTTCAACTCGGTGACGTCCCTCGAGCTCCGATCTAGCAAAGTGTTGAGGGAGAGTTTCATCAGCACGACGGCGTGATGATGGTGATGATGTTCTACCGACGCAGGGCTTCGCCTAAGCACTGCTACGATATGACCGAGGTGGAATATGGTGGAAGGGGGCACCGCACACGGCTAAGGAACGATCACGAAGATCAACTTGTGTGTCATGGGTGCCCCTTGCCCTCGTATATAAAGGAGGGACAGGGGAAGGTGCGGCCGGCCCAAGGGGTGCGCTTGGAGGTGGGAGTAGGACTCCCCCCTCTTACCTTGTTGGAAAAGGAAGGGGGAAGGGAGAAAGAGGAAAGGGGGGCGCCGCTCCCCCCCCCTTCCTTGTCCTATTCGGACTAGGAGGGGAGGGGCGCGCGGCCTGCCCTGGCCGGCCCTCCTCTTCTCCCTTAGGGACCATGTAGGCCCAATAACCCCCCGGGGGGGTTCCGGTAACCCCCCGGTATTCCGATAAAATCCCGATTTCACCCGGAACGTTTCCGATATCCAAATATAGGCTTCACATCCGGGACACCGAACAACCTTGGGTACATCAAAACAGAAAAACACTAATTACGATCGTCACCGAACTTTAAGCGTGCGGACCCTACGGGTTCGAGAACTATGTAGACATGACCGAGACACGTCTCCGATCAATAACCAATAGCGGAACCTGGATGCTCATATTGGTTCCTACATATTCTATGAATATGTTTATCGGTCAGACCGCATAACAATATTGTAAGTGCATCTAGTTCCACCCCTAGTTGGTTTTGGAGTATTGACGACAAACCTAGTTGAGGGACTAATATGTTTGTGAGAATTGCAGGATAACACAGGTAGAAGTCCCTCATTGATTCGGTTTTCCTACCAGAGATGACCCCTAAAAATGTATGAAGACATTGATGTCAAAGGTGGTATATGAAGATATTCACATTAAAGACTATGACAAGAGAAGACACCGCATGAAGCCTATGGAGCTCGAAGACTTAGATCTTTCGTAGTTCTTTTTCTTCTGTGTTGAGTCATAGGAACCACCGTACTGTTAAGTGGGGTCCAAGAGAACCAGTCAGAATGACTGAAGTGATGCTTAAACAAAACATATGTCTTCGAGTGAAGACTATGAGAGCAAATCTTGTCCAGAGTCGGACAAGTCAGCTTTGCTTGTAGCCCAAGTAAAGTTGCCATGTGAGTTTGAAATCTGACCGTTGGAACACGTGTCAGTTCCTTAGTGACCTAGGGTCATTTCGGACAAATCAGGTCGGGTTGCCTAGTGGCTATAAATAGCCCACCCCCTACAACCATAAACGGTTGGCTGCTCAGATTCAGAGTACGGCTTTTGTCGTTTGAGAGCAACCCACCTCGAAGCCTTTGAGAGAGAATTCCTTGCGAGGATAAAGCCCTAACCACCCAGAGCCAAAGAGAATTAGGCATCACTTAAGTCTTCTTGTCTGTGTGATCTGAAGACTTATTACACTTGAGGACTGTGCATCCTCCAGCCGGTTAGGCGTCGCGTTCTGAGCATCCAAGAGACATTGAGGATTGCCGGTGAACAAAGTCTGTGAAGGTTTGGCAGTCTACCTTGAAGACTTACCAGAGTGATTGCGCGAGGTCTGTGTGACCTTAGCTCAAGGGGAATACGGTGAGGACTGGGTGTCCTGAGCTGCGTGTTCAAGACTGGGTGTCCGGGACTGTGTGTCCTTAGGTTTAAATACCTAGCCGCCCCAACCAGACGTACAGTTGTCACAGCAACTGGAACTGGTCCAACAAATCATTGTCTTCAACGAGTCACTGGTTTCATCCTTCCTTTCTCCTTACTTACTGTTACTCCTTGTGAAGTCATTGTATGTCTGCACTATCTTTTGTCTTCACTGAGTGACTGTGTGATCTGTTTGGCTTCTTAATATCTTCCTACCTGATCCTTACTACCTAGCTGCTATTAGTCATTGTGCTTTCACTTCATTGAATACATGACTATGGTTTACCTAGTGTAGTCTACCTTCCGCTGCATGGTAATATGTTTATTTCTATCGTTTGTCTTCGAAACTTCCATGTTTTGAAGACTTTCATAAAAATCGCCTATTCACCCCCCTCTAGTCAATATAACGTACTTTCAATTGGTATCAGAGCAAGGTGCTCCCTTGTTCTGTGTGATTCGGTTTAACCACCTGGAGTTTTAGCTATGTCGACTGTAGGGATAATTAAAGTCTCCGCTGCGTGCCCCATCTTCGATGGAACTGAATATCCCTACTGGAAGAATAAGATGCGCATGCATCTTGACGCCATTGACGTCGACCTATGGTATGTCGTCAAGAACGGCGTTCCCAAGGCTGGAGAAGGTGTCACTGGTGCTGATGTCAAGAAGTTCGTTCAACTGGACTCTACTGCCAAGAATATCATCTGTGGTTATCTGACCAAAGAACAGTATGGCCGTGTGAGTGCTTTGGAAACATCTAAGCTGGTCTGGGACTAGCTCTCCAAGGTCAATGAAGGCGTCTCAACCCAGAGAGATCAGAGAATTAGTGTCCTTCGCAACCTCTTCAACCGCTTCAAGTGAAATGACAATGAGAATGTCCAGCTCACATTTGACCGACTCACTGACATCACAAATGAGCTTCAAGCCCTCGGCACTACTGAGATCACCAAGCATGAAGTCGTCAAGACACTACTGAGATCACTTGACAGTTTGTTTGACACCCTAGCCCTGATGATTCAAGAACGACCTGATTTCAAGACGCTCGATCCATCCGACATACTTGAGAGGCTCAACACACATGAGTTTCAGCTTTCTGAGAAAAGAGATATCTACGATCCAAACTATGGGCGAACTCGTGCCTTGAAGGCAAAAGTTGTCTCCTCATCTGAAGAAGAATCTGACAGCAGTTCTGATGATCCTGAAGACATCGGAAAGGAACTTGCTATGCTTGTGAAGAAGTTCCAAAAATTCACCAAGAAGAAAGGCTTCAGAAAGTCTTCACGATCAAGCTCAGGGAATGATGAAGCTTCTGCTCATGACTACAAGACGAAAACATGCCACAAGTGCAAGAAAACTGGCCACTTCATCTTTGAGTGTCCGCAGTGGGACAATGAGAACAGAAAGAAGAAGAAGAAGAGCAAGGAATATGACTCTGACGACAAGAAGAAGAAGAAATACTCAAAGTCCTCTTCCAAGTCTTCCTCAAAGTCTTCATCACACAAGAAGAGCTCATCGGGCAAGGCACGTGTGTTTGTTGGCAAGGAAATGGATTCAAAGGAGGAGTCCGCTTCTGAGGAGGCGGAGGTGGAGTCTGAGGAGGAGTCCGATTCTGGCGTTGCAAGTCTGGCTACAACATACGTTGCCAAGTCCTTCTTCAACACTGAAGACAATGACTTCACCACCGACACTGATGCAAATGACAAGGACTACTCTGCTCCTACCTACTGCTTCATGGCACGCGGTGCCAAGGTAAACACACGCACTACTCACTATCAAACATCTAGTGACGATGACTCTGATTGTGATTCAAGACCCAGCTACAAAACACTTGCTAAAATTGCAACTGAACAACAGAAAGCCATGGAACATATTCAAAAACTGTTAGACAAAAGCGATGATCTGTTGGGCGCTAAAATGACTCGATCTGAGTCCTTAATTGAAGACATAAAAAATCTTCACGTTAAGTATGAGGAACTTGAAAGTCGTCATGAAACGCTCTCAACAACTCATGAAAAGCTTTCCTATGATTATCTTCAAAGGAAGCAAGATCTTTAGAAATTGAGAGCGGCTCATGAAGATCTTCAAAAGGAAAATGAGTCACTTCACGCCGAACTGATCAGTTCCGCTCAGGAAGGATTTGAACCACCATGTCTAAAATGCATTGAGCGTGATAATGCTACTTCTGTTGCTGAATGTTCTACTGCTGCTACCGTTGCAATATCTTCAACTGTTGATGTGGTAACTAACCCCTCTGCTGAGGATACCACTGCTATTGCTGATGAGAATGCTAGTTTGAAGACATTGCTTGAAACAGGGATGTACAAAAGTCTTAAAGGGCATCAGACACTATGTGATGTCCTCAAAAGGCAGATTCTGAACCGAAACCCGAGGAAAGAGGGTGTTGGGTTCATAAGGAAAATGAATGCTGATGGCTCTTACTGGAAACCCGGGCAGTATCCCAAAACCACATGGGTTGCTGTAAAGGAACCTTCAGCATATCCATCCAGTCTATCTGGCTTCACTTGTGCTAACCCCATTGTCATTGATGAATCCTTTGATGCAAACTATAAACTATTTAAAAATCAGAATGGTGAAGTGTTTGCCAGGTACATTGGTACTAACTGCAGGAATGGACTGCCTATGAAGAAGATCTGGGTGCCCAAAAGGTGTTTGGAAAATCTTCCTGTGAATGTCATCATGACACCACAGTTGAAGAAGACAAACCCCAGACCATAGGCTTCATATGGCCCAAAGGCTTCATACAGACAAAGGACTCACCTGAGTCGAACTAACGCAAATGTTTTGCAGGGAAACCATACTCAGGCCTATGAATATGAGCGCGGTTCATCAAACCGCCATGTTCATAAGACCAAGAACTATTCTGGTTATTCTTATGAGTACTATTGTCCACCTTCAAGACTTTTTGCTAGGGCTCCAAAGCCAAAGTTTTCAGATGCTGCACTTAGTCTTATCGCTTCTAAACCACCCTTGAAGATGTGGGTGGTTAAGAAGGCTTAACTCTCTTTTGCAGGGAAAGGTCTCCAACAGAAAACCAAAATCTTCTGACGCTATTACTGGGGACCTTAAACATCTTGTAGGGCGCAAGATCAAATGCCCGAATGGTCTTACTATGTACTTCGTCCCTGAATCGCTTGCTACTCTCCCTATCAGTCCTAATCTGGATCTAAGCTTTCATAACCCACTGGTTCGTCAAATGTTTTTGCTTCACAATTCTCTTCGTGAAGCCTATCCCCCTAAATGCACTGTAGGGTACGACACCAGCGTCTACAGAATGGATTATTGATAGTGGGTGTACAAATCACATGACTGGCAAAAGAAGCCTTCTTATGGACTCAACCTTACGTCCATCCGACAAGAGCCACATCACATTTGCTGACACTGGTAAAAGTAAGGTATTGGGTCTAGGTAGAGTTGCAATCTTAAAGGATCAACACATGGATAAAGTCATGCTTGTTGAATCCCTTGGCTTCAACTTAATTTCTGTCTAAATGCTTTGCGATTTGAACATGATCGTAATATTTGGAAAATATCGTTGCCTTGTTCTAATGGAATCTAACAAGTCTCTAGTGTTTGAAGGGTATCGGAAAGATGATTTGTACGTGGTAGATTTCTCAGCAGGACCACAGCTTGCCGTATGTCTTCTAGCAAAAGCTTCAGAATGTTGGCTCTGGCATCGGAGGCTTGGGCATGCTGGGATGAGGAACCTCCACACCCTTGCAAAGAAGAAGCATGTCATAGGCATCGAGGGCGTCAAGTTCAAAAAAGATCACTTATGTGGTGCCTGTGAAGCAGGAAAGATGACGAGGGCCAAACATCCCTCGAAGACAATCATGACTACTACTCGACCCTTCGAACTGCTTCACATGGATCTTTTCGGTCCCACTCATTACTCAACTCTTACTACTACTGCTTGTCTCTATGGCTTTGTCATTGTTGATGATTATTCTAGATATACTTGGGTGCACATAATCCTTTACAAGACTGAAGTGCAGGATGTCTTCAGACGCTTCGCCAATCGAGCAATGAACAACTATGGCGCCAAGATAAAGCACATCAAAAGTGACAATGGCACTGAATTCAAAAACACTGGCCTTGATACATATCTTGATACCTTGGGCATCACACATGAATTCTCAACCCCGTACACGCCACAGCAGAATGGCGTCGTCGAACGCAAGAACAGAACACTCATTGAGATGGCCAGAACGATGCTAGATGAATACAAGACTCCAAGAAAATCCTGGCCTGAAGCCATTGATATTGCATGCCATACAATCAATCGTGTTTATCTTCACAAGCTTCTGAACAAGACATCTTATGAGCTCCTTACTGGCAAGAAGCCAAATGTCAGTTACTTCAGAGTATTTGGCACCAGGTGCTGGATCAAGGACCCACATCACACTTCAAAGTTTGCACCAAAAGCACATGAGGGTTTTATGCTTGGATATGGAAAGGATTCGCACTCCTACAGAGTCTTCAATCTCTTTCGTTATAAAGTGGTTGAAACAGTGGATGTGCGGTTCGATGAGACCAACGGTTCACAAAGAGAGCACCTGCCAAATGTGCTAGATGAAGTTCCATCCAGTGAATCAATCAAGCTAATGGGAACTGGAGAAATTATACCTTCTGAAGCTCATCCTGAAGAAGAACTTATCATCTCAGCACCTGATCAACCTGAAGACAATGCTCAGCCTGAAGACAATCCCTCTAACAACGACAATGATCAGCAAGAGCAAAATCTTCGCCCTGTACATCCTCGTGTTGCCAATGAAGTGCAGATTGAAAGAATAATTGATAGCATCAATGCACCTGGTCCGCTCACTTGATCAAGGGAAACTCAGCTGGCAAATTTCGGTGGGCACTTCACATTCGTCTCAATAACAGAACCCAAGAAAGTGGAAGAAGCCTTCATGGAACCTGAATGGATTCAAGCTATGCAAGAAGAGCTTCAACAGTTTGAGCTGAATAATGTATGGGAACTGGTTAAGCGTCCCGATCCTCGGAAGCACAACATAATAGGCACAAAATGGATATACCGCAACAAACAAGATGAGCATGGTCAAGTTGTCAGAAACAAAGCTCGTCTCGTTGCTCAAGGATATACTCAAGTGGAAGGCATTGACTTCGACGAAACATTTGCTCCCGTGGCTAGACTTGAAGCCATATGCATACTGCTGGCCTATGCAAATCATCACAACATACTTCTTTATCAAATGGATATGAAGAGCGCCTTTCTCAATGGCAAGATTGAAGAAGAAGTGTATGTTGCACAACCACCTGGCTTTGAAGATCCAAAACATCCTAACATGGTATACAAGCTCAACAAGGCACTGTATGGCCTCAAACAAGCCCCTCGGGCATGGTATGACACACTCAAATACTTCCTGAAGAGTTTGGATATATGATGCAAGAGCAATATCAAATGTCTATGATGGGAGAGCTGAAGTTCTTTCTCGGTCTTCAAATATGACAGCAACGCAATGGCATCTTCATATCTCAAGAGAAGTATCTCAAAGATTGCCTGAAGAAGTTCGGTATGCAAGATTGCAAAGGCTTCATGACGCCAATGCCAGCCAAGCATCATCTGGGTCCTGACGACAATGGTAAAGAGTTCAATCAAAAGGTATACCGCTCCATGATTGGTTCTTTGCTCTATCTATGTGCGTCTAGGCTAGATATTATGCTTAGTGTTTGCATGTGTGCTTGATTTCAAGCGGCACCAAAGGAGTCGCATCACTTAGCTGTGAAGCGAATTCTTCGATATTTGGCTCACACCCCAACTCTAGGATTATGGTATCCAAAGGGCTCAGAGTTTGATCTGGTTGGATTCTCGGATGCTGATTATGCTGGTGACAAGGTGGATCGCAAGTCTACATCAGGCACATGTCATTTTCTGGGACGATCACTTGTATGTTGGTCTTCAAAAAAGCAGAACTGTGTATCTCTCTCCACTGCTGAATCTGAATACATTGCTGCTGGATCTTGCTGCGCTCAGCTTCTGTGGATGAAGCAAACACTTAAGGACCATGGCATTCATCTGAAGCAAGTGCCACTCTACTGCGAGAATGAAAGCGCCATCAAGATTGCCAACAACCCAGTTCAGCACTCGAAGACAAAGCACATTGAAATTCGTCATCACTTTCTCAGAGATCATGTTGTGAAGGAAGATATTGATATCATACACGTCAACACTGAAGAGCAATTGGCAGATATCTTCACCAAGCCCTTGGATGAGAAGAGATTTTGCAAGTTACGGTGTGAGCTAAATATCCTGGAATCCTCAAATGTCCTGTGATCAGGCACACATCCTAACCCTTATGCATATTGATGACTTAGATGTGCAACACACGAAGTAAAGTATATCTTCAATCAATGAAGACATACATTCTAAGTGTGAATACATTAATGTGGAATTTGACTTCGGAGCGCCACGATAATTGTGCGTCGTGTCTGGGTCTAATACTTCCTATACGGTGGGTAACGCCACCACCAAATGTTCTCTTTGAAGTGTTTCACTCATGGCGTTACCTTGCTATGTCTTCACATTTGGTTTGGCTTCAATCTCAACATGTTTTCATGATTATCTTCACTATGTTGATTATATATATATATACTAGTGTTCTGTCCTCTAAAGCATTCACTTATAGCTATGTCTTCTTGTTGAATCTTTTGAACTAAGTGAATGTGATCGGACCCTAACCTCTCTGTGCTTTCTATCTCAAACTCTATCTCTCCAAATCATATGCATTCTATTGAAACTGTCGAATGTCTTCTCTGCATCCTTGTCAGCAGAAGATACAGAGACAAACATTAAGTCCGTTTTTAATGCTCATTCCTCCACATGAAACCCGGAGAAGTAGGAACGACCACCCGACAATCCAGGCGTGTGTAGGACGTGGAACAAACCCCAATATGCCGAATGATGGACACGTGTTCCTCAGATGCGAATCGCCAGGGGCACCTGTGTAATAACGCAGTGCCGACCCTGTACCTATAAATACACACTTCACAGCGGTCATTATCTCTTCTTCCACTCTCGCACGAACCCTAGCGCCACCGCTAGCCCTCGACGACGCCGGTGACGAAGCACTTCGCTGCCGCAACCTCTCTGACGCTGTCTTCATGCCGACCGCAGACATCGTCCTCTCCGCCGTTGCCGTAGGTGTCCTCCGTCGCCAAGTTAGGGCACGGAAGATCGAACTGCCCGGCCTCCTCTTCCACTCCGTCTAGCAGTTCTTAGTGTGGTAAATAAAAATTCCTTTTTACGACCCCTTTGATCCTATGGCTTTGTCACTTTCTACCACAAGCAGTTTCTATTCACACAAGTTGGATCTCTTTCATACTGCATCTCATAACATGCCTAGTATATTCACTTATGCTTCACAAAGTAGTTAGATTCCTCACTTGTACTGATCTCTGGATTCGTACAAATCTGGAACCAACTCCTTATCTATGAGTGAATGTCTTCGCACGATGAGGTCAATGTCTTCTAAACTGATTTATATTCAAAATCTTCTGAGAATGCATATGACCTCTTCCCCTTCCCTCGCACCTTAATGCTATCACAGGTACATGTCCGTGGGAGAATCCCTTGGTTCTCACAGTCTGCATTCATTTGCAGAATTCTTACAGCATCATATAAATTCTCCTGAAGCCAGTTCCTGTCTGTCCAGCAAGCGAAAGCCCTTGAAGCCTTTGAACGTATTGAAGCCTTTCAGTTTAAAGTTCATGGCTTCAGAGAAATCAGCAAGGAAGGGTGGCAGAAAGCGTCGTGGAGAAACATCAAGAGATCTACCAGATGACCTCTCAGAACTGTACAAGACAGATCCTGAAGAGGATTACAATCAGCGCAAAACACGAATCCAATGGATTCGACGCTATTGGGTAGAACAGTGGTTCAAGTACAGATTTGTGACAAAGGAATATGCTGAAAAGAATGCCATCAAGCGACCATGGGGAGACATCCTCTACAAAAATCTTCAACCCAGGACCAGAGATGAAGCCATTGAACAAGGCTTCTATCCCTGCATGGTCCGTGGACCACAGCCTGCGGATGCTGACCCATCGTCACTACTATGGTGTCGTGACGACATTCTGTTCAAGCGCAACTTTCAGTTTGCCCAGAACTCAGCGAAGCAGAACAAGAAGACATTGGGACTAGACTTCAACCCTGGTCCTTCTGCTCCAAGGGCTGACGGCACACGGGATGCCGAACCCAATGTCGTCGGTCCTTTCTACAACTTTGAAGGTCTCATCACCCATATCTTGGTTCCAGGGACAGCCGTGAATGAGCCTGCAGCTGACGCTGAATCAGATGAAGCGCCAGTAGCGCCGAAGCCAAAGAAGTTGAAGAAGCCTAAAGCTTCAAAGCCTGCCCCTTCACCAAAAATCTCACGGGCGAAGCCACTGGCAACTGCACCTCCTGAAGATAGTGTGCAGTCTGAAGATTTGTCACGCATCTCCAAGCCCTAGAAGGTCAAGATGCCTCTGTCACACACCGGCCAAGAGCTAACTGCTGCTACCATTCTGCGCAATGATGCCATTGATCTATCAAGTGATGAAGATCTTGCAGATGACGCTCTTGAGCAACTCATCAAGAGCAAAGAAGAAGCAGAAATCTTCAATGATCTGCCGCTCTTTGATGTAAAAATCATCCACAACTTCATTGATGAGTGGTTTGACATGCCAAACATCAGCTTCGAAGATCTCCAACTACCCATTGGCCTTAGTGTCGCCTTCCATGGCGCCATTGCTTCAGAGTTAGCCATCGCCCAGCGCATTTTTGAACTGAAGTAGAAGATTGACTATGAGAAATCTCAGTTCAAGAAGCATATGGCCAAGCTCAGTGTGCAAGACGTGAAGAACTTCAAGATTATGCTACACGAGCTCAAGGAAGCCTTTCTAAAGAAACGTGCAGAAGCTCAGGGTTCTCGTGAGCGCATGAAGGTCCTGGCTGATAGGTGTGTGCAAGCCTACAATGAGGCTGAGAAGCGCAAGGCCCTTGGGCGTCCTGGCATTGACCCCAGGATGGCTGCCAAGAAGAAGAAGAAGCCTGCTATGGCTGAACCTGAAGCACCAAGGCAGGAAGCAGATCCCCTTGTCTTCCCAACTAGCATGACTGGCCCGAAGCCAAAGGCTAGGTCAACCGCTTCAGAACTGAAGAAGACCAGGACTGCTGAGGCTGAAGCAAGGAAGAGAAAACATCCTGAAGCCTCTGCTACTGCCCCCGCCAAGAAGAAAAGAAAGACCAAGATGGAACGGGCTGCTCCCACAGAGCCCTTGATTGTTGAACCCAGTTCCATG
Organism: Triticum monococcum; assembly: GCA_034509565.1. NCBI lineage: Eukaryota > Viridiplantae > Streptophyta > Magnoliopsida > Poales > Poaceae > Triticum > Triticum monococcum. The sequence continues at coordinate 554,679,293 of CM067841.1, read as the reverse complement.
GTTCACCCCGACGCTGATCCACAAGACCGTCAACTGACTGTTCATGAGCCTGCTTACACAGAGGCTCATGAAGCTGAAGACTTTCTAGCAGCTGATCCCATCGCTGCTGAAGACATTGGTCACCATGCCCATGTTGAAGATGATGCAGTCCTTCCTCAGCTAGAGCACCAACAGGTATCATTGCCTATGCTAACGCATAGCGAACTCATCAGCATTGGTCGTCCGCTGATGCCAATTGCACAGGATGCTTCATGGGCGGATCGCCCACAAGAGGAAGAAGACTTTGAGGCCCAGCCAACACCAACTCCACAGGCGTCGCCCGCGTTGCGCAGGCTTTGCAAAGGTCCAAGGCCTCAAGTCTCTGCATCTGAAGATAAAACTGCTGAAGACAATCCGGCTGCATCAGCCGCTGAAGAAGAAGTCCCACACGTTGCCACTCCCCTGCCCCATCAAGAAGCGGTTCTCGAGGAGAACGTGATCGTGACTGACCCTCCAGCTCATCAAGTGGAGGTTGAAAATCTTGAGGCTGCCACCACCAACACCACTGAAGCCACTGACATTGTCATGGCTGAAGCTAATATGGAGCCCTCACCAACAAAAGCACCAGAAGTCAGCGAAGCCACTGATCCCGCTGCTTATGTTCCTGCGTCTGCTGCCGGTCCCCAATTCGACTATCATGTTGAGCACAGGCCTCAGGTACAGAAGCCAATCCCAAGATTGCCCAGGTTCCCAGGTCCTGCATCAGCACCTAACTCCTTCAATATCAATGGCTTCAGAGCAGACAACACATTCTTCAATAGCTCCAGGAACCCCTACTCAAGGGAAAGAATATCATCTGATCTGTTCTGGAGCTATCCGCAGTGAAGCTATTACTTATCATTCTTTACAACCAAGGTCGCATCTTCCCACACAAGCGCCTTGACATTGAGGCAATAGCTGGTCTGCCCTGTCTGGAAGAAGCTCTGGATTGCTTCAAAGAGGTTGGATTGCTGCCGTTCGTCACTGACCAAGAGCATTGGAATGAAGAGTTGCTGCTCCAATTCTATGCCACACTTCACATCCGCGGGTATAACAGAGATCCGAAGACTTGGGTCCTGGAGTGGATGACAGGAAACGTTCATCACGAAGCCAAAGCCTTTGACATCATTGAGCTCACTGGTTTGCCCACTCTTGGCGATCTCTACGAGCATGGCTGTCAGCTTCATAGTGAAGCTGTTGAGAGCATCTTTCAGAAGACTGAACCTAATATGAGTCAGATACTCAGTATGATGAAGCCATTGCCCCAAGATGCAGCTTATCCCATGGAGTTCTTCGTTGAAGACCTTGAGTATCTGCCAAGGACCATTTATCACATCATAAGGCGAACTCTCTGGCCAATCAAGGGACATTCTCCCCATGCCAAGCTGGAAGGTGCAATGAAGACTTTGGTCTTCTATATTCTTCATGGAAAATGCTTCAATACACAAGATTTCTTCATTCGCCAACTTGCTGCATCTGGCTCTGATCTGTTTGGTTTGAAGTTCTACGCCCCTTGGGTGATGCGGCTGATCAAACTTCACTCCGCTATCTCATATCAGCCCTCTGTCCGCAATCATCGGATCTTTTTGCCTGATGTGGATATGTCTATTGAAGCCATCTATCCTGAGCCTGCCAAGGAACCTCTAAGTCTTCAGAATGCAGAGCATCAAAGTTTTTCTCAGAACGTTGAAGGCGTTGAAGCAGTAACTCGTGTGTATCCTTTGGCTGGCACTACACGTGCACCGCATCCTTCTCTCACTGAAGCCACTGACAGTACAACTGCTCCACGACCCAAGAAGCGCACTCGTGTTCTCAATGACCGAGAGCTTCTTGTGGCTCTTCATCAGAAATAGGATAGGCATCATGACTGGCTGAAGCGTCAAATGCAAAACCTCTTGGTGGATGTTAATCGCATTCGCAATCTTGCCACCAAGAATGCTTTTGTTGCCCATGAAACCTCTCGCTGCACATGGAAAGGGCTGACGCTGCTGTGTTCTGAAGATGATCTTCAAGAGGGTGGCTTCACTGAGCGATTCAAGTTTGACTCCACACCTCCTCGAAGGGCAGTGCTGCGACGAACTCCATCCCTTGAAGACTCTGAGTTCTCTTCCTCTGCTGCAACTGTGAATGCCAGAGTGATCGAGGATGAAGATGATGCTACTTCACCGCCACCTCCTTCAGCACGCTTCGACTCTGCTCCAAGCTCTTCTGCACCGCCAAACACCACCAACGACCCTGCTGCTTCACCTACTCCTCATGGGAACGAGTAGATGCTCTATGTCTTCAAACGTTTTTGGTCCTTACTGACAAAAGGGGGAGAAGCATATGAGTTTGATAGTCTTCAAGCGGGTCCATATGGGCGGGTGCTTTATATTTTGCTTCGTGTTTACAACTCCCGTTTTGATACATTTGGTTATTTGAGTTGTAACACTTAAACTCGATGGTCGTCTACTACTTATTTGCCACCTTGTGTTGCGATGATAAATTCCGCATGTGCGACGATAAATTCCGCACTTAGATCATTTTGCATATGTCCATTTTCCATTATGCATGTCATTATCTTCACATACTTTCTCATGCATAGTGGATTGTCATCATAAGTTGAAGTGGATCTCCACAAGTACAACCTGCCATGTGCATTTGCATTCCAAAAGCAAATTACGTATATGCACATCTTCAGGGCGAGCCCTTGCAACTTATGAAGACAATTCCTTATCCTTTACAATTTCACAGATTATATTCCCCGTTGAAAACTTCAACTAGTTTGTCATCAATCACCAAAAAGGGGGAGATTGTAAGTGCATCTAGTGCCACCCCTAGTTGGTTTTGGAGTATTGACGACAAACCTAGTTGAGGGACTAATATGTTTGTGAGAATTGCAGGATAACACAGGTAGAAGTCCCTCATTGATTCGGTTTTCCTACCAGAGATGACCCCTAAAAATGTATGAAGACATTGATGTCAAAGGTGGTATATGAAGATATTCACATTGAAGACTATGACAAGAGAAGACACCGCATGAAGCCTATGGAGCTCGAAGACTTAGATCATTCGTAGTTCTTTTTCTTCTGTGTTGAGTCATAGGAACCACCGTACTGTTAAGTGGGGTCCAAGAGAACCAGTCAGAATAACTGAAGTGATGCTTAAACAAAACCTATGTCTTCAAGTGAAGACTATGAGAGCAAATCTTGTCCAGAGTCGGACAAGTCAGCTTTGCTTGTAGCCCAAGTAAAGTTGCCGTGTGATTTTGAAATCTGACTGTTGGAACACGTGTCAGTTCCTTAGTGACCCAGGGTCATTTCGGACAAATCAGGTCAGGTTGCCTAGTGGCTATAAATAGCCCACCCCCTACAACCATAAACGGTTGGCTGCTCAGATTCAGAGTACGGCTTTTGTCGTTTGAGAGCAACCCACCTCGAAGCCTTTGAGAGAGAATTCCTTGCGAGGATAAAGCCCTAACCACCCAGAGCCAAAGAGAATTATGCATCACTTAAGTCTTCTTGTCTGTGTGATCTGAAGACTTATTACACTTGAGGACTGTGCATCCTCCAGCCGGTTAGGCGTCGCGTTCTGAGCATCCAAGAGACATTGTGGATTGCCGGTGAATGAAGTCTGTGAAGGTTTGGGAGTCTACCTTGAAGACTTACCAGAGTGATTGGGAGAGGTCTGTGTGACCTTAGCTCAAGGAGAATACGGTGAGGACTGGGTGTCCTGAGTTGCGTGTTCAGGACTGGGTGTCCGGGACTGTGTGTCCTTAGGTTTAAATACCTAGCCGCCCCAACCAGACGTACAGTTGTCACGGCAACTGGAACTGGTCCAACAAATCATTGTCTTCAATGAGTCACTGGTTTCATCCTTCCTTTCTCCTTACTTATTGTTACTCCTTGTGAAGTCATTGTATGTCTGCACTATCTTTTGTCTTCACTGAGTGACTGTGTGATCTGTTTGGCTTCTTAATATCTTCCTACCTGATCCTTACTACCTAGCTGCTATTAGTCATTGTGCTTTCACTTCATTGAATACATGACTATGGTTTACCTAGTGTAGTCTACCTTCCGCTGCATGGTAATAGGTTTATTTCTATCGTTTGTCTTCGAAACTTCCATGTTTTGAAGACTTTCATAAAAATCACCTATTCACCCCCCCCCCCTCTAGTCGATATAACGCACTTTCAAATATACATTGTTCCCTTTGTCATCGGTATGTTACTTGCCCGAGATTTGATCGTCGGTATCTCAATACCTAGTTTAATCTCGTTACCGGCAAGTCTCTTTACTCGTTCCGTAATACATCATCCCGCAACTAACTTATTAGTTGCAATGCTTGCAAGGCTTGAGTGATGTGCATTACCGAGAGGGCCCAGAGATACCTCTCCGATAATCGGAGTGACAAATCCTAATCTCGAAATACGTCAACCCAACAAATACCTTCGGAGACACCTGTAGAGCACCTTTATAATCACCCAGTTACGTTGTGACGTTTGGTAGCACACAAAGTATTCCTCCGGTAAACGGGAGTTGCATAATCTCATAGTCATAGGAACATATATAAGTTATGAAGAAAGCAATAACAACAAACTAAACGATCAAGTGCTAAGCTAATGGAATGGGTCAAGTCAATCACATCATTCTCCTAATGATGTGATCCCGTTAACCAAATAACAACTCATGTCTATGGTTAGGAAACATAACCATCTTTGATCAACGAGCTAGTCAAGTAGAGGCATACTAGTGACACTCTGTTTGTCTATGTATTCACACATGTATTATGTTTCTGGTTAATAAAATTCTAGCATGAATAATAAACATTTATCATGATACAAGGAAATAAATAATAACTTTATTATTGCCTCTAGGGCATATTTCCTTCAGAAACACCATACTGTTCAAGGGGGTCGAGGAAATACTAAGGAAAAATTTCCAAGTGATGCTCAACTCAAAATCCTACACCTACCAATCCCTTCGAGTGAAGCCATTGGAAATCTCATACAGTTCGGTCATATTCTTCAATGACAGAGACGAAGTAGTTCTGGTCTCTGAGGAATTTGTTCTGACTAAGGAGTTAGGAATTCGCCAGTGCGGATTGCCTACACAGTGAGGAACATGATAGCCCTGAGGAATTTGATACTCAAATTTCCGACCGTTGTTGTGCCCTGTGTCAGCTGTCCCACAATATCTACCCACCTAACGGTCATATCATTGAAGGGCATTTATGTCTTATCATGTCGGGCTGCTCCCTAGGCTATAAATAGCCGCCCCGTACAACCACTAGCTGGTTGGCTGCTCCGAGAGAAACTGACACTTGTCATTTGAGACCATCCCATCCTCCGAGGACTTTGAGTGAAAATCATCAAGTGAGGAAAACCCAAATCCAAACACCTACAAACCCAAGTGATTGAGCATCACTGAAGAGATTGATCCTGCGTGGATCCGACGCCTGTTACCTTTGAAGACTGTGCATCTTTCAGACGGTTAGGCGTCATGGTCTAGAGCATCCAAGAGGAAATTGTGGATCGCCGAGTGACCGAGTCTATGAAGGTTTGGAAGTCACCTGACGACTTACCACGAGTGATTGGGTGAGGTCTTTGTGTCCTTAGCTCAAGGGGGATACGGTGAGGACTAAGTGTCCTGAGATGCGTGTTCAGGACTGGGTGTTCGGGACTGTGTGTTCTCGGGTTTAAATACCTAGCCGCCCTAACCAGACGTACAACTGTCACAGTAGTTGAAACTGGTCTACCAAATCATTGTCTTCACCGAGCTAACTGGTTCCATTTCCTCAACCCTTCCATTTCCTCTTATCTGTGTTGTGTGCTTGTTCATATCTGTTTGAAGACTTTGACAGAAGATTTTCTCTATTTTTTCAGCTCAATTTCTTCAGTCTGTTTGTCTTATCATGTGTTTATGCTTTCTATACTCTGTGCTTGTTTTCTTTTTTTCTTGAAGACCATGCTCATGCTCTGTTATGCTTACTTCTGAGTACTTATTCCGCTGCAAGTAGTTCTTCACTCAGGAATTTCCTCACCCTGAAATTCCTCAGTGAAGAATTCATAAAAATCGCCTATTCACCCCCTCTAGTCGATATAACGCACTTTCATAGGGAGGGGGCACTATGAGTGGCGGAGTGGGATCGGACTGGCAGGCAGCATAGTGCGCGGTGACAACAGTGGCCATGGGAGCTCTATAGCATCCCCATTCTTAATGAGACTTGCCCACCCTAGACCATACTGGCTTAGTGTTGACTTTTTTGGGGAAAGCTAAATTTGAAGAACTAAATGAAACGAGAAATGGGCTAGTTAGGTGATAATTCCCCAGTCAAAATGTTTTCCCTCATATTTAACTTTTGGAGGTTGGACTAGAGATGCCACAAAAACACTCAGCATCGGAAGCGGCGTTTTGGCATAAAAAAAATAAAAAACGATGCATAAGAGTAAATTCATTAAAAATGGTAAAATCAAAATAAAAATCTGATTTTTTTGTGGTTAAAGATGTTTAAGTGTGGTGTTCGTGTCAAATTTCACTGTGTTTGGACATTCGGCTAGCTCACAGTAAAAAAAAGAAGGGGTCTGTGAGAAAATTTATTATTCACAACGATTTTGTCTTTTGTGTCATGAGCTTCTCAGACGGCCAAACACACTGAAATTTGACACGGACATCATATGCCTGAATATGTTTTATGTAAAAAAAAAATAGAATGAAAGGGCTGCGCCCCTGCTCCATTTCATAAAAAAACAAAACAACAGATCCAGTGTATATTACATCACGAGAGCTCACGACGGACAGCAAGCACGCTGCCGCAGTAAAGCGTCACAAATCAATAGCAACGCAAAGCCAGAAACTAGAACTAGCAAAGTAAGATATCCAGCAGCGCTAGGGCACTTTTTAACAGAGAGAAGCTACAGGCACATTTGCCAAAAGAACAGGGTCATGTTTTGTCATGCATAGGTTAAAAGGAACATTTTTGTGAGTACATGGTGCTGGTACACTCCTACTACATGCTGGGCTCTCTGGTCTCGTGCCACTTTTTGGCGAGAGCGGGCTATGGGGCGCCTTCGGTGTCCACGTCGACGTGAGCCGGCCGCTTCCCTCCCTCCACGTACAGCTCTATCACCTCGTTCACGTGGCCACGGCCGCGTCCACCGGCGAGGCCCTCACGGCCGCTATAAAATGCGCGCCCGCTCGCTCACAATAGGCACAGCAACACAACATCAGCCAAGTGTCATCACCATCGATCTAGCCAGCAGCAACTTCTCTAGTTCTCTTCCTGCGCTAGCTTTTCTCTGCCTTGAGTAATGGCGACCATGGTGGCTTTGAGCTCCTTCGCCGTTGTTGGCCGGTCCGCCGCCCGTTCTCCAGTGGTGGCCCCGCGCCGGCGCGCCCTCGTCGTCAGAGCCCAGACCGAGGTGAGCTTTCACGTCTCGCGCTCAACTGTTTCGGATGCTGGCTGGCTAGTGTTACTTCAAGACTCGATCTCAATGTAAAATTGTTTGTGTATGTGCAGCCTGGCATGGATTCAACCAAGGAGACAACGAGCGCATCGACCTCCTCCTCCTCTCCGAGCACGAGCGCGACCCCGACCCCGATCCCGGCTGCACCCAAGCCCATGACCAAGAAGGCTAACCCCTCCGTGTGGGACGCGCTCGCCTTCAGCGGCCCAGCGCCGGAGCGCATCAACGGCCGGCTGGCCATGGTGGGATTCGTGGCGGCGCTCACCGTCGAGGCGGCGCGCGGTGGTGGGCTCCTCGACCAGGCCGGCAGCGGCGCTGGGCTTGGCTGGTTCCTGGTGACCGCGGGGGTGTTCTCCGTGGCGTCGCTGGTGCCGTTGCTGCAGGGCCAGAGCGTGGAGAGCAAGTCCAGCGGCTTCTGGAGCGCGGACGCTGAGCTCTGGAACGGCCGCTTCGCCATGCTCGGCCTCGTCGCGCTCGCCGCCACCGAGTTCATTACCGGCGCGCCCTTCGTCAACATCTAAGACCACGTAATGTAGCGCTGTGGATTCTTTTGTGCTGACAGATCGTAATAGTACTAACTGTTGTAGGCAAGCTGCAATTTTGTATTACTATCTATGATTGAATTCTGTAAATCTCATGTTAAGGTTGTTTTCATGGCTTCTTATCCTTTGTTAGTACGAGTCCACGAGTGTGGCATCATCGCAACATCTTTTTTTTTTCTTGACAAATTTCACCTACGCCCTCTTCGATAGACTATATATTTTCATGGAGCAATGCTAGACACACCGGGGGTTTACAAGGGAGTACGGGATGGTTAGAATTTCATTGGCCGGGATTTGGTTAAGTGATGCGACCTCTCAGGGGGATTAGAAGGCATGCAACGTGGTCCGTGAAGGTCCGTAGCCTTTGCCTGTGTGTATAGCATTATCAATTTCAGGTTTGCTATTTTACATTTAAATGTGAAATAGCTATCTCATATCTAAGTCTAGAGTCATTAGATTATATGTCTTTAATATTCGTGCAAAACGCCGTCTGCTGCGCTCGCTCGGCGGCGCGTTGTCTCAGGCATTGCCTTTGTCCAGATCCTTGCTAGTGCTAGGTCGCTTGCTACTGCGAGGTTGATTGCCTTTTTTTTTTCTTTCACAAGTCTGTGCAACACTCAGTTCTAGTTCTTCTCATTTTTCTGTTCTCTTATTTGATAGTACCTAGTATTTGTTTCCTTGTTCGTTTTCGTTTTATTTTCCTTTTTTGTTTTCTATTTTCTATTTTATTTTTCATTTTAAAATATAAACTATTTTATATTCATGATTTTTTTTGCTTTTATTTATATTTTCTATTTCCAGTTTTTTCATTTTTCTTTTCCCCTTTCTTCTTTATTTATTCGTTTAAATTCATGAACTTGTTTTTACTCTGTCATGTGTTCACTTTGAATGTCGTGAAAATCTTGGTTGCGGGTTATTTTCTCACGCGTGCTCTGTGTCGAATTTGTGTTTGGTGTCTACTTGTCAACCGGTTCGTGTGTGTGTCCTTTGTTGGGCCCTTTTTTGCCGCGTGGTCTGAGGTCCCGTTTTCGGATTGGTTTGCAAATTATCGTCTAAACGAGAGTTAACAATGTTTCATCTAACTCATATATGTGAGATACACATACTCCCGGGTCATGCTCGTCGTCCTTGCGTCGTGTTTTTTTGGTTTGTCCCTCGTGAAGCGGTGAGAGCCGATATGACATTTTCTAGTGAGCCGGTATTATGTTTTGTGTATTGGTATTTTTATGGGCTTAGTTTTTTTGTGTAGGGACACGTGTCTTTTCATTCTCTGGTTTCTTTTATTTTTGGTTTGACCGTGTAGCTAGAGTAGAGTGTAACTAGATTTTTCGTTTCCAGATCTGCTAAATCTAATCTAGATAAAACTTAGCTCATCTAAATTTAATGTTCGCACAACTTGAATCATGTACGTCCGTATCAGTTTGTTCTTTTTTGTCACGCGTCCTCTTGTCCCATTTTGTTTGGTGTCGTCATGTTCTCGCGTTTATTTTTCACAGGGGCCTATATATGTTGTCATTTGGGGGGCTCGACTATGAAGCTTACCCCTCATCTTCTCACTGACCAACATTTGACCCCGGTTATTTTGCCTGTGTTTTATTTTCATTCAGTTATAGGTTCATCTTTGACATACAACTGGCATGTAGTTTGTTTCATCCTAGTTACAAGTCGATCATTGACTCGCAACTAGGCTCCTAGTTTTATAGTTGTCCCAAGTACAAGTCCACCCTTGACTCGCAACTGGAGCATGTGTTTTTATTTTTCATCTCAGTTGCGGGTCCACCATTTGCATGCTATCGGGCATGTAGTTTGTCTCATCCTAGTTGCAAGTCGACCCTTGACTCGTAACTAAGCTCATAGTTTCGTAGTTGTCTCATTTGCAAGCTCTTGACTCGTAATTGGGCTTGTAGTTGTCAGACTTGTAAGCCCACCCTCGACCCACAACTGGAGCATGTATTTTGTTTTTTCATCCCAGTTGCAAGTCGATCGTTGACTCGCAACTAGCTCGTAGTTTCGTAGTTGTCCCAGGTGCAAGTCCCTCTCGACTCACAGCTGGGCTCGTAGTTGTCCAAGTTGCAAGCCCACCCTCTACTCACAACTCGAACATGTGTTTTGTTTTTTATTCCAGTTGCAAGTCTACCTTTTGGTTGCAACTTGCTCATAGCTTGTTTCCTCACAATTACGAGTCAACCTTTAATTCGCAACTGGGCTTTTAGTTTTGTAGTTGTCCCAGTTGCAAGTCCATCCTTGACTCACAATTGGTCTCGTACTTGTCCAAGTTGCAAGCCCACCTTTTGGCCCGTAACTAGGCATGTGTTTTGTCTTTCATCTCATTTGCAAGTCCACCATTGAATCACATCTGGGACTGTAGTTTGTTTCGTCCTAGTTGCAAGTCGACCCTTGACTCACAACTAGGCTTGTAGTTTCGTAGTTGTCCCAGTTGCAAGTTCTCCTTTGACTCGCAATTGGGCTCATAGTTTTCCCAGTTGCAAGCTCACCCTTGACATGCAACCAGGCATTTGTTTTGTTTTTCATCGCACTTGCAGGTCCATCCTTGACTCCCAATTGGGACTGTAGTTTGTTTCATCCTAGTGGCACGTTGTCTGGTCACGAGAAGGATAGGCCCGTCCCCTTTTTCGTTTGTTTGTTTATGGGGCTTGTCAAAGATTTGTTTTTCCATTCGTTTGTTTCACAAATGAAGAGTTGGCTGATCGACTCTCCTCTCACTATCTATCATTACTATCTCTTTCATCTACCGGTCTCCTTTCTTCATTATCATTTTTTATTATTTATTATTTTTTGCTCTATTGTCTCTATATAAGTTTTCTTTTTGTGTCAGTTTCATTTTATTTCATTTTATCTTTTTATTTTCCCCTTTGTCAAATTCATGAATAAGATTAGTGTGAATATTTTTTATAAAATTTGGAAAAAAAGTTTAAGTATGTGAAAAAAAATCTAAATTCGAAAATATTTTTCATCCCAATTTGCTTTTCATTTCAGTTGCAAATCCACCCTTCACTCGCAACTGGGGCCTAAACTTTTTTTCTCAGTTGTAAGTGCACCATCGATTCGCAACTGGGGCTCGATCTTTTTTTGTCTCAGTCGCAATTCCACCCTCGACTCATAATCGTGGCTCATCTTTTTTTTGTCCCAGTTGCATGTCCAACTTTGACTCGCAACTGAGACCCAGCCTTTTTTTGTCCGGTTGCAAGTCCACGCTCGACTCACAGCTGTGGTTCGGCCCTTTTTTGTCCCAGATGCAAGTCCACCATCAACTCGCAACTGGGGCCCGGCCTTTTTTCTTGCAGTTGCAAGTTCACCCTCAACTCGCAACTGGGTCCCAACATTGTTTTGTCCAGTTGCAACCCACCCTCAACTTGTAACTGGGACAATACTTTTTTTGTGCTAGTTGCAAGTCCACCCTCAACTCGCAACTAGGGTACGACTTCTTTTGTTCTAGTTGCAAGTCCACCCTCGACTCGCAATTGGGATCCAACCTGTTTTCCCCAGTTGTAATCCCACTATCGACTTGTAACTGGACCCCGGCATTTTTTGTCCTAGTTGCAAGTCCACCCTCGACTTGTAACTAGGGTCCGGCCTTATTTTGTCCCCGTTGCAAGTCCACCCTCGACTCGCAACTGGGACCCAACCTTTTTTTGTCCAAGTGGCAAGTCCACTCTCCACTCACAACTAGGGTCTGGCCTTTTTTGTCCCAGTTGCAAGTCCACCCTCGACTCGCAACTGGGACCCAACCTTTCTTGTCAGAGTTGCAAATCCATCGTCGACTTGCAACTTGGGCCGAGGTTTTTACTTCCAACTGCAAGTCCATCCTCGACACGCAACTGAGGTCGGACCTTTCTTGTCAAAGTTGCAAGTCCACCCTCGACTCGTAAGTAGGCCCCGACCTTTTTTGTCCCAGTTGCAAGTCCATCATCGACTCGCAACGATATGCCAACTTTTTTTGTAATAGTTGCAAGTCCAACACAACTCGCAACTGGGGCTCGGCCTTTTTAGTCCCAATTCCGAGTCCACCATCAACTCGCAACTAGGGGTCCGACCTTTTTCTATCCCAGTTGCAAGCCTATCCTCAACAGCGAGCAAACCGCAGATGAGTTGACCCAAGTTGTTCGGATAATTTTTTTATTTATGTTTTCTTTCTTTTTCCTTTTATCATTTTGTCTTCACTGGTTTTCCTTTCTTTGTAGTTTTACTATTTTCCAAAAGTTGATCTATTTTGTCATTTTTTTCGTAAATTTAGAAGTTTTACAAAATGTTCCAAATTCATAAATCTGTTCAAGTTTCCAGAATTGTTTGTGTCTATCAATTTTGTTTGGAAATTCTAAAATGCATTCATGTTTTTCAAAAATTGTTCACAAGTTATAAAAAAGTTTGAAACAATATTCATGTTTCCAATTTTAAAAAAACTGTTTGAAAAGTGTACACGTTTTTTTAAATCACATTTTTTAAACGTTTGAAAGTTTGCAAAAAAATCTTCTTTCTAAAAAAAATGTTTCTCAATTTTTAAAATTTGTTCTTTTTTTTGCAAAAACATACTCTCTCCATTCCCTTTTATAGTGCGTGTTGTTTGTGGCACTTATACCAAGACATAAGGTGGCACATTTATTTGGACTAGAATTGCCCCTTGTGTGCTCCCGTCACATGCATGTGGGTGCATGCAGCTTTGTTGTGCTGATCCAGACGGAGGGTTAGATTCGACTAAAAACGCGTATGCGCACTACAATTTGGAATAAGACCCAAAAGCTTATACGCACTAGAATATGAAATAGAGGGAGTATCTCAATTTTTAAAATTGTTCGACTCAATTAAAAATCACAATTTCATGAAATGTTCGAATTTTTTGAATTGTTCAATCTGCGGCGGAATAGTCTTTAGTGTTTCACGGTGACAGGAAGTAACTAACATGCTATAGCTCTAGTGGCTAACTACAGGAGTGTTCGATTGTGAGTGGTCACATTTCTTTCTTTTTTTGAATTTTGTACGTTCCACTATCCACCATCGTGCGCCGCGTGACAGTCAAACACATCTCCCAGCGGCAGCACAACCTAACAAAAAAGCTGAGACAAACAAACATGTCCGATAGAACCGGAAAAGGAAAAAACAAAAAACAAATAAAAGTGGCCACATAAAAAAAAGATATTACTTTAGATGTGAGATATTATTTCACATCTAGATGATATATAGACAAACCCTATCAATTTCCGTGACGAAGAACATTGTTTGGATTAGGACACCCTCGTCTCCGTGGCTAGTATGGTTTACATGACTATCCGCTAATCCATCATATACTCACATGTCTACTTTTAATATGCTAATTAATTAAAAACTTATATATTTGTTTGAAACAATATATATGGCACAATTTTTTTACCATAATTTTACATAGAAATTCATGGTGTTATCCTTTATACCACTGATTTTGCCTAGTTCAAAAGGCATAGCAGCCATTTGCTTTCTTATGGTATACTAATGTAAAAATGAAGTTTTTTGTAATTTTATTCGAGAGCATGGAGTTCTATGTCTATGATTTACCATTTTTTTTGTTTCGTAGCAAACTCATGTACCCATTGATTTGGTATCCTTGATATTGTCGCGAGTTTGAGGGCATCACATAGGTGTTCAATGAACCAGCGGCAGAACAAGGAATCGTGCGGTTTCGCAATAGATTGGCTTCCTGGATGTTGTGCATGCAAACAATGTAGGTGTTATTGCATAGGAACTAATGACTGCATATCTTTCAAGATAAGATGGTAAAAGGGCCAGTTCAAATTTGTCAAACTTGGAGTGATTTTGATCATTCCGATCATTGCAAAACCATGAAATCTAACCTCATGGATGTATCGAGGCTCTCCTATCGGCAGAACTCAACGACCTTTTCGGCCATATAGCCTTCAACGATGCTTCCCTCCTTCGGTAGTAGAATTCTGTAAATCTCATGTTTAGGTTGTTTTCATGGCTTCTTATCCTTTTTTTAGTATGAGTCCAGGAGTGTGGCCTCACTGCAAAATATTTTATGTGTGTGGTGGTGATCCATACAAAAAACAGCTTCGAACACGGACTGCATTGTTTCTACGCGTCATATTGCTCTCATGGTCATGGGTAGGAAGTCGTATGAGGCTACACATACGCACGTGCGTGCATAGCGTGTGACTCAGTAGATCGGCCTACTTACGCAATGTTCACGTTCGTCATCGGTGCACCGTCACCACTAGTATGGCAATCACGAGTACTTGTATATATCTATCAATTTCACGCATGAGATATTTAAGCATCGTCTTAGAGAGGCTAAAAGAGCAGCATGTGCTTTAGCTAAGCATGGTGAGGGTCATGGGATGGAGTCATGGAGACCCTCTAGCTTCTTAATTCCTGTATAATTGTTATGCCAAGTTAATATATACCGCCATGTTGGTATTTCCTAAAAAAAGGATGAATATCATAAAACCATCACATCTATGTCTAGGGTTTTAACTCGCAACCACTTTACTCTACCGCTACAAAATTGTATCTATTCCAGCATAATTTTTGGCAGATAACACCAGTGAGCTGTTTGGAATGAATTAAACATGTTTCCGACAGAAAGGGCTCATAGTAAGTGTTGATGTGGCATAAAACGATCAAATACCGTTTGTTTGACCGTTAAGTTGGACATGGGCTCACCCTACATTAACACTACTCTCTCTCACACACACACACACACATGCCTATTCCTTCAAGGCATTTGATCGAACAACTTGTGTGCGACCGCGGCGTCTACCCCTGCCTTCTGCAGCCAACCGACCTCCTGGATGCCTTCTCATCACTAGATGATGTACATGAGCTAGCTACGATCTGACATAGATGATCTACAAAAGCAACTTGATAGTTCCTCATCGTGCACAATGTATGCATGTGACAAAGGAGTGGATGTAGGCAAAATTTGTTCTCCATGGGCCACGGTTTTGCGCACTTCTTTGTCTAAATGGTTCTTCCCATCTTCCTTCTCCTAGTGGCACGATAACGCGGTTCGGAATGCAACGATTCATTGAAATCGGTGATGGTGGCTGGCGCGGTTCGGAATGCAACGATTCATTGAAATCGGTGATGGTGGCTGGCGACCATGTTTCTCTTTGTCGGTTTCTTCTTTCCGTGAACTTTTTGCCCTGTAAGTGCTCCTCCACGTGCGGTTGTGCTTTGCTCGTGGGCGGGGACGAGGAGGAGGGCTGGGCCACCGTCGTCGAAGATGACGAGGAAGACGGAAAAATGAAGATAAAAATTCATCAAAATCTTGCCGAAGTTGAGGAGGGGCGCTATGGGTGGTGGAGTGGGACTGGGCTGGTAGGCGGCTGCGCCAATGGCCATGGGTGTTATAATCTTATCGCTTCTGCACGACCCGGCTATTTAAGCCGGTCGACTAGCTCGTCACGCGGTTAGGTGAGACTAATACAGGTGTGAGAATCTTAACTATGAGCAATTTTCGGTGTGTTTTGACAGCTCAGCTGACCCAAGATAGACGGGATGATCGTCGTGCATGGCGCTGCATGTAATAAGTGTTTTAAAAATAGAATATGTGATTGCAAATGGTTAATTTTTCGGCCCGCCTAATCACTATCCGTGGGCGCGTCCGCAGATGTTTCAGGGGCCAGATTTGCAACCTTGCGGCTGTAGATGGTGTAAGAGGAATTTTTGTCAGTACATGCTGGTTCTCTAGTCTCGTGCACTTTTCGGCGAGAGCGGGTTATGGGGCCTTCGGTGTCCACGTCGACGTGAGCCGGCCGCCTCCCTCCCTCCACGTACAGCTCTATCACCTCGTTCACGTGGCCACGGCCGCGTCCACCGGCGACCTCCTCACGGCCGCTATAAAAGGCGCGCCTGCTCGCTCACAATAGACACAGCAACACAACATCAGCCAAGTGTCATCACCATCGATCTAGCCAGCAGCACCTTCTCTAGTTCTCTTCCCGTGCTAGCTTTTCTCTGCCTTGAGTAATGGCAACCATGGTGGCTTTGAGCTCCTTCGCCGTCGTTGGCCGGTCCGCCGCCCGTTCTCCGGTGATGGCACCGCGCCGGCGCGCCCTCGTCGTCAGGGCCCAGGCCGAGGTGAGCTTTCACGTCTCCGCTCAACTGCTTCGGATGCTGGCTGGCTAGTGTTACTTCAAGACTCCATCTCAATGTAAAATTGTTTGTGTATGCGCAGCCTGACATGGACTCAGCCAAGGAGACGACGAGCGCGTCGACCTCCTCCTCCCCACGCACGAGCCCGGCCCCGACCCCGATCCCGGCGGCACCCAAGCCCATGACCAAGAAGGCTAACCCCTCGGTGTGGGACGCGCTCGCGTTCAGCGGCCCGGCGCCGGAGCGCATCAACGGCCGGCTGGCCATGGTGGGCTTCGTGGCGGCGCTGTCCGTCGAGGCGGCGCGCGGCGGTGGGCTCCTCGACCAGGCCGGCAGCGGCGCTGGGCTTGGCTGGTTCCTGGTGACCGCGGGGGTGTTCTCCGTGGCGTCGCTGGTGCCGCTGCTGCAGGGCCAGAGCGTGGAGAGCAAGTCCAGCGGCGTCTGGAGCGCCAACGCTGAGCTCTGGAACGGCCGCTTCGCTATGCTCGGCCTCGTGGCGCTCGCCGCCACCGAGTTCATCACCGGCGCGCCGTTCGTCAACATCTAAGAGACTGTGGCGTTGTGGATTTTCATTTTGAGCTGACAAATCGTAATAGCACTAACCAGTGTGGCCACATTGCAATTTTGTACCATGGGTAAGTAGAATTCTGTAAATCTCATGTTTAGGTTGTTTTCATTTCATGGCTTCTTATCTTCTTATCCTGAAATTCCTTTGTTACTATGAGTCCACGAATGTGGCGTCACTGCAACATCTTTTTTTTCTTGACAAATTTCACCTACGTCTTCTTGGGTTGACTATATATTTTCATGGAGCAATGCTAGACACACGGGGGGTTTTGAGGGGAGTACGGGGTGGTTAGTGTAAAACGTATGTTTGGGAAACTGCTCGACACCCTAAACGGGGTGTGGCTATCTCATTATATAAAAGTACCAAGAGGTACATACAATGTTACAACAGATATACAGAGGCTGCATATATATAGAGTCTAACACCCTCCCTCAATCTTAACTATAGCCTAAAGTATAAAGTAAGTTAAGATTGCGCCTACAGCCTACAAATTGTGGTTGTGGAAGAGGCTTCATGAAGATGTCAGCAAGTTGATCCTTTGACGAGATGAACTTGATACAGAGTAGCTTCTGTGCAACGCGCTCCTGAACAAAATGATAATGAACCTCAATGTGCTTCGTCCGAGCATGGAACACCGGATTAGACTTGAGATATGTAGCACCGATGTTATCACACCACAGAACTGGAGGACGGGCTGGAGAGACTCTCAGTTCCCTCAAGAGAGGCTGTACCCATATGATCTCAGCAGTCGCATCAGCAACCGCTTTGTACTCAGCCTCAGTACTACTGCGAGACACCGTTGCTTGCTTGCGAGCATTCCAGGCGATCAAGTTAGAACCAAAAATACCGCATAACCCTCCGTGGATCGCCTGTCATCAAGATTACCAGCCCAATCTGCATCGGAAGAAGCAGAGAGCTCACCAGACGGGGCAGGCTGAAGGAGTAAACCATAGGAGGCAGTAAGACAGATGTACCGCAAAATACGCTTCACAACTGACCAATGAGATGTCCTGGGTGCATGAAGGTACTGACACACACGGTTAACTGCATAGGAGATATCAGGCCTGGTAATAGTAAGATACTGCAGACCACCAACGAGACTGCGATACTCAGTAGCATCATCAGGTGAAAGAGATTCTCCATCAAGAGCAGACAACCGATCAGTGGCAGACATCAGAGTGATAGCATGTTTGCACTTCAACATGCCAGCCCGTCGTAACAAATCCATGGATTATTTCTTCTGAGTGAGGGTCAACCCAGCAGAAGACCGTGAGACCTCCAGAGCGAGGAAAAAATGCAGAGCACCTAGGTCCTTGACAGCAAAATCACCACTCAACGCAGTCACAAGACGACCAGCAGCAGCATTAGAGGAACTGATGAGAATGATATCATCAATATAAACCAGGAGATACATCGTCACCTCAGGGCGCTGAAGGAGAAACATCGACATGTCCACATTGGAGGGAGTAAACCCAAGAGCTCGAAGAACAGAGCCGAGGCGGGCATGCCATGCACGAGGAGCTTGTTTGAGTCCATACAGTGCCTTAACCAGACGACAAAGATGATGAGGATGTGCCGGATCAACAAAACCAGGCGGCTGACGCATGTAAACCTCCTCCTCCAGAATTCCATGTAGGAAAGCATTCTGCACATCGAGCTGACGAAGAAACCATCCTCAAGTGACAGCAAGAGACAGCAGCAAACGTATAGTAGTAGGCTTGATAACGGGACTGAACGTGTCTTCATAATCAAGACCATACCTCTGTTTGAAACCCTTGGCGACTAGTCGTGCTTTGTAGCGTTCTATAGAACGATCAGCATGTCTCTTGACTTTAAAACCACACTTGGAATCAATGACGTTGACGCCAGACACTGGAGGAAAAGTTGCCAAGTATCATTTTTTTTGTAGAGCCTGAAACTCCTGTTCCATTGTCGGGCGCGAATGAGGGATACTGAGCGCAGCCTGAAAGTGACGAGGTTCTGCAGTGGGGTCAGCAGCAGTATGAGCCATGGAAGCAGCAAGCCATGCGACAGTCCCATCTTTGCGTTCCTTCGGACGAACAATGCTAGATTGACTTCGTGTGCGAGGACGCAAGGTGACAGCAGGCTATGCTGGCAACACCACAGCGACAGGTGATGGTGATGAAGCCGAGACACCCGACGAGCTCTCACCAGGACTCCCTGGCGTCAGAGAAGCAGGCGATGATGCGTCAAGCAAAGGCAGCCCATCGGAGGCCAAAGAAAGGTCCGTCGGGGTTGCTGGGCTGGGCGAAACTGCAGCCGGCCCAGTCGGAGTGGCCGCCGGGTCAGGCGAGACCACCACCGGGCCGAATGAGGCGGCAGCTGGCCCAGGCGAGGTGACCGCCAGGCCGGGCGACGCCAGAGTCTGTGGGCCAGGCGAGACCAGCATCGGGGCGAGCGAGGCCGCCGCTGGCGGGCCGGGCGAAGCCAGCGTCGGGGCGGGTGAGGCCGGCGACCGCTCCCCGGGCGAAGCCAGCGTCGGGGCGGGTGAGGCCGGCGCCCGCTCCCCGAGCGAGGCAGCGACGGGTTGGCGGATGCCACCCGGTATGCATGGCCCATGCACATGAGAGGCGTTCCGGTCGCGAGCATCATCCGATGCTTGTTCCTCAAGAAGCTCAAGGCGTGCACCGCGTCCAATACTTACAGCATGATTAGGGAGCAACGCATGGGCATATGCAACATCCACAAATTGATCAGGCGAAGGTACAAGCATGTGCACTGGTGGCATGAGAGTGGTAGAGTTTGTCGGAAGTGCACGAAAGGGAAACATATTTTCATCAAACACAACGTCACGAGATATGTAGACGCGATTTGTAGGAACATGAAGGCACTTGTACCCTTTGTGAAGGGAACTATACCCGAGAAAAACACACTTCTTAGACCGAAACTCTAGCTTACGCTTGTTGTACGGACGTAGGTGAGGCCAACACGCATACCCAAACACCTTGAAGAATGTGTAGTCTGGAATTTCATTGAGCAAGAGTTCAAGCAGAGTTTGCATCTTCAGAAGTCATGCGGGGAGCCTATTTATCAAAAAACAGGTTGTGGAGAAAGCATCACTCCAGAACCGAAACGGAACGGATGCATGAGCTAGCAAGGTTAGGCCAGTTTCTACAAGATGACGATGCTTACGTTCGGCAGTACCATTCCGCTGATGTGTATGAGGGCAAGACACACGATGCGAAATCCCAAGTTTGTTAAAAAATGAGTTGAGATTGGGGTATTCACCCCCCCCCCCCCCCAGTCGGATTGAACATGAATAATTTTATGCTTAAGGAGACGCTCAGCATGTGCTTGGAACTGAATGAAAACGTCAAACACATCAGACTTGCGCTTAATAAGATATAGCCAAGTGAACTGACTGTAAGCATCAATAAAACTGACATAATAATTGTGACCACTAACAGATGTTTGGGCATGACCCCACACATCAGAAAACACAAGCTCAAGAGGATGTTTCACAACACGACTAGAATCTGAAAATGGAAGTTGGTGACTCTTGCCCTGCTGACAGGCATCACATATAGTTTCAGCAGTTTTATTGGACACAACTGGTAGTTCATGACGATGCAACACATGATGAACTATAGGAGCTGCAGGGTGACCAAGGCGTGCATGCCATTGCGTAGGTGACACACGAACACCACTGAACGCCCGAGGAGAAAACTGCATGGGAGGTGTGCGCGGCGCGTCAAGTGCATACAGGCCATGGCGTAGACGACCGCTAAGCAGAACGACCCTCGTGTCCCGATCCTTGATAAAGAAACGAAAAAGGTGAAATTCAGCAAGGACATTATTATCACGAGTAAGTTGAGGAATAGACAACAAACTATGCGTAGTAGAGGGAACTCAAAGGACATTGGAAAGATGCAGTTTGCGAAAGTTGTGTGCAAGAAGAGAAGCCTGACCAACATGTGAGATGCGCATACCTGCTCCATTGGCAGTGTGCACCTGATCATGATCACGGTATGGCTCCTGAGTAGAGAGCTTGCCCATATCTCCGGTGAGGTGATTGGTAGCTCCGATGTCCATATATCACGTAGGATCAATGGAGTAGGATGGAGTGCGGCCATGCTCATGACTCGTCACCACGGCGGCATCTTGCTTATCATTCCCTTTGCCATTGTTGCCTAGGCCCAGAAAGTCTTGCTTGAAGCGACGATGACAGCGGGAGGCAATGTGACGCTCAATGCCACACAGCTGGCAGGCCTACTGAGCACCGCAGCAGGGACATCAAGCAACGGGCCGGCTGCCGCCAGTGATGGAGGGCGCCGCACCCCGCCGAGCTGACTGAGGCGAGGCCGCCGCTTTCCCACCAAGCGGCGCCGGCTTCTGCGACTTGTCGCGAGTCGCGGCGTTGGCGGAGACAAACCCTGGAGAGGCTCGACGTGCCTTGATGCGCTGTTCGCGGCCAAGGAGGCGCGCATAGAGCTCGCGGGGTGGCAGTGGGGCCTCGCAGCCATGCACATTCTCGATGAGGTTATCATAGTCATCATCCAGGCCGTTGAGTACATCAGTGGTGAAGTCCTCATCACCAAGCGGCTGACCAATCGAGGCCAGCGTGTCCGCGAGACCAATCATCTTGTTGAAGTAGTCCGTGATGCTAAGGCCATCAAGCTTGGTCACCCCCAACTCGGTGTGTATAGAATGAGCACGCGCCTAAGACTGAGAGGCAAAGCTGTTGTGAAGCGACGACCAAGCATCTTTAGACGTCACGGCGAAGATGACCAGGGACGACACGCTTGGGGTCAGCGACGACTGTATGGCAGAGAGGATTGCCTGATCCTGGGCCACCCACACATGATGAGCCGGATGATACGGCGGCGGGCACGGGATGGAGTCGTCGACGTAGCCCTCCAGGTAGCGGCTGCGGAGGAGAGGAAGCACCTGAGCCCGCCACAACAGGTAATTGTCCGGCGTGAGCTTCACCGGAAGGAGATGTGCGAAGTAAAACGGCGATGGCGGTGGAGCACGATCCTGTGTTGGTGGCGCGTAGAGACCCATAGATGGATCCCTCTCCTGAGGCGGCGCGATCGCCAAGGGTGCACCATAGCCGGGGATAGCACCAACATATGGGTCCCCTGATGATGAAGGAGACGCGGCCCCGTAGGGCAGCGAAGGGGGCGGCGCCGCGTAGGGTTGAGGACGCGTCGGCGCCACATAGGGCTGCGGCGGCAGCGCGCCGTAGGGATGTATCGGCCAGGCGGGCGGCGGTGGTGGCGGAGCACCCGGAGTGGATGCAGGGGCACCATACCACGGGGGGCCATAGGCCGGACCCGAAGCACCGTACGGGTGTAGGGCGGCGTACAGCGAGGCAGAGGCGGCGCCATAGGTCGGGGCAGGGGCAGTGCCGTACGCCGACAGCTGACCCTAGAAGGACGGCGGCGCCGGTGGAGCACCCGTGGTGGTCGAGGGCGATGGGCCGCCAGAGGACGGCGGCGGAGGCAAGTCGTCGTTGGCGGCTCCCGATCCGATCTGGGAGACCGCTGGCGGCTGGGTAGTCCATCAGGCCGAGGCCGCAGCCAGTGGCTGGGAGGCCAGAAACGGCGACGAGGGAGCGACGGCAAGGGGCGGCGCAAGGGGCGGCGCAACAACGGTGGCGGCGGCGGTGGGGGCCGGCGTGACCGAGGCGGCGGGTGCAGCGGAAGACATCGTAACCCTAAACCGATACCATGTAAAACGTATGTTTGGGAAACTGCTCGACACCCTAAACGGGGTGTGGCTATCTCATTATATAGAAGTATTAAGAGGTACAATACAATGTTACAACAGATATACAGAGGCTACGTATATATACAGTCTAACAGTTAGAATTTGATTGGCTGGCATCAGTTAAAATCTGGGGGGGGGGGGGGATTAGAGTAAGGCATGCAACGTGGTCCGTTAGTATTATCCATGACGATGATCGGATTAGGACACCCTCGTCTCCGTGTCTAGTATGGTCTACATGTTTATCTGCTAATCCATCATATACTCACATGTCTACTTTTAATATGCTAATTAATTAAAAACTTATTTATTTATTTGAAACTATATATGGCACAATTTTTTACCATAATTTTACATAGAAATTCATGGGAGTTATCCTTTATACCACTGATTTTGCCTAGTTCAAAAGGCATAGCAGCCATTTGCTTTCTTATGGTATACTAATGTAAAAATGAAGTTTTTTGTTATTTTCTTCGAGAGCATTGAGTTCTTATGTCTATGATTTACCATCTTTTTGTTTCATAGCAAACTCATGTACCCATTTGATTTGGTACCCTTGATATTGTCGCGAGTTTGAGAGCATCACATAGGCGTTCAATGAACCAGCAGCAGAACAAGGAATCGTGCGGTTTCACAACAGATTGGCTTCCTGGATGTTGTGCATGCAAACAATGTAGGTGTCATTGCATATAAGGAACTAATGACTGCATATCTTTCAAGATAAGATGGTAAAAGGGCCAGTTCAAATTTGTCAAACTTGGAGTGATCTTGATCATTCCGATCATCGCAAAACCATGAAATCTAACCTCATGGATGTATCGAGGCTCTCCTATCGGCAGAACTCAATGACCTTTTCGGCCATATAGCCTTCAACGATGCTTCCCTCCTTCCGGTAGTAGAATTCTGTAAATCTCATGTTTAGGTTGTTTTCATGGCTTTTTATCCCTTTTTAGTATGAGTCCAAGAGTGTAGGGTCGCTGCAAAATATTTTATGTGTGTGGTCGTGATCCATACAAAAATCAGGTTCGGACACAACTGCACAGTTTCTACGCGTCATATTGCTCTCATGGGCATGGATAGGAAGCCATATGAGGCTACACATACGCGTGTGCGTGCACAGCGTGTGACTCAGTCGATCGGCCTACTTACGCAATGTTCACGCTCGCCGTCGGTGCACCGTCACCACCAGTACGGCAATCACAAGTACTTGTATCTATCTATCAATTTCGCATGTGAGATATCTAAGCATCGTCTTATAGAGAGGCTAAAAGAGCAGCACGTGCTTTAGCTAAGCATGGTGAGGGTCATGGAATGGAGTCATGGAGACCCTCTAGCTTCTTAATTCCTGTAATTGTTATGCCAAGTTAATATATTGCCGCCATGACGGTATTTCCTAAAAAAGGGTGAATATCATAAAACCATCACATCTATGTCTAGGGTTTTAACTCGCAACCAGTTTACTCCACCGCTACAAAATTGTTTCTATTCCAGCATAATTTTTGGCAGCTAACACTAGTGAGCCGTTTGGAGTGAATTAAACATGTTTCCGACAGAAAGGGCTCGTAGTAAGTGTTGATGTGGCATAAAACGGTCAAATACCGTTTGTTTGACCGTTAAATTGGGCGTGGGCTCACCCTACATTAACACTACTCTCTCACACACACATCCCTATTCCTTCAAGGCATTTGATCGAACAACTTGTATTCCATCGCGACGTCTACCCCTGGCTTCTGCGGCCGACCGACCTCCTGGATGCCTTCTCATCACTAGATGATGTACATGAGCTAGCTATGATCTAAGATAGATGATCTGCAAAAGCAATTTGATAGTTCCTCACCGTGCGCAATGTATGCATGTGACGAAGGAGTGGATGTAGGCAAAATTTGTTCTCCATGGGCCACGGTTTTGGGCACTTCTTTGTCTAAATGGTTCTTCTCATCTTCCTTCTCCTAGTGGCACGATGATGCGGTTCGGAAGGCAACGATTCATCGAAATCAACGATGGCAGCTGACACCATGTTTCTCTTTGTCTGTTTCTTCTTTACCTAGTTTTTTCCTATAAGTGCTTCTTTGCGTGCGGTTGTGCTTTGCTGGTGGCCGGGGACTAGGAGGAGGGCCACCGTCGTTGGAGATGGCGAAAAGAAGAAGAAAATTCATCGGAATCTTGTGGAAATTGGGGAGGCGGGCGCTATGGGTGGCGGAGTGAGACCGGGCTGGCAGGTGGCATGTTGCGCGGCAGCGCAGTGGCCATGCTCCGTAGCTTCCCCTTTTTCTGAGACTTGCCTATCCTAGAACAAATATGGCTTAGTGTGATTTTTTTTGTTGAGGAAAGCTACATTTGAAGAACTAAATGAAATGCGGAATGGGCTAGTAAAGCGATAATTCCCCAATAAAAAGGTTTTTCCACATATTTAACTTTTGGAGGATGGACTAGAGATGCTATAAAAGCACTCAGAGTCATATTTTGTCAACGGTTGGCAGAGATGTCTCGGAGGAGGACCAGTTCACTTGGCCTTGCGACGCCTCAGGAGTTTACACCACGAAATCCACTTACAACCGTCTTTGCCAGGGTTTAACATGGCATGTTGCTGCCCAAAGGATATGGCGTAGCTGGGCACCCCTCAAATGCAAAATCTTTGCCTGGCTAGTTTCCCAAAACAGGCTGTGGACATCTGATCAGAGAGCTAGGCACGGCCTGCAGGACGCTCCATCCCCATGCTACACGTGCAATCAAGAAGAGGATAATGCGGACCACATCTTGGCACAATGTGTCCCTGCGAGGCAAGTGTGGCATGGATGCTTCGATTACCTACAAGTCAACTTGCACTTACCGAGCCATGATGCAACTTTCATGGATTGGTGGGGAAGGACTTGGGCTACATTTCAAGGCGCGGATAAGCGATGGCTCGACTCCTTCAGCATCGCGACAGCTTGGCAGCTTTGGAAGCAAAGGAATGCGAGGGTGTTCAATCGGTTAGATCATATCAGAACACTGGAAAACCTTGTTCATCAAATCTTCGACGACATCAAGATTTGGAAACGTGCGGGAGTAGGAGTTGTGGGTCTAGCTAGATTTGTGAGAGATTAGCTTTTACTTTCTTGCAGGAGTTGGTGTACTCGTGACAATGTTCGCATCACTTACGAATCTTGTAAAAAACTATTTCTCTTTTCTATAAAAATATGGTACGCATTCTGCGTACTCTTGAAAAAAAAGTCATATTTTGTTATGCCTAGGTTAAGAGGAACATTTTTGTCAGTACATGGTCCGTGTACGCTCCTACTACATGCTGGGCTCTCTCGTCTCGTGCCACTTTTTGGGGCGCCTTCGGTATCCACGTCGATGTATGTGAGCCGGCCGCCTCCCTCCCTCCACGTACAGCTCTATCACCTCGTTCACGTGGCCACGACCGCGTCCACCGGCGAGGCCCTCACGGCCGCTATAAAATGCGCGCCCGTTCGCTCACAATAGGCACAGCAACACAACATCAGCCAAGTGTCATCACCATCGATCTAGCCAGCAGCAACTTCTCTAGTTCTCTTCCTGCGCTAGCTTTTCTCTGCCTTGAGTAATGGCGACCATGGTGGCTTTGAGCTCCTTCGCCGTTGTTGGCCGGTCCGCCGCCCGTTCTCCAGTGGTGGCCCCGCGCCGGCGCGCCCTCGTCGTCAGAGCCCAGACCGAGGTGAGCTTTCACGTCTCGCGCTCAACTGTTTCGGATGCTGGCTGGCTAGTGTTACTTCAAGACTCGATCTCAATGTAAAATTGTTTGTGTATGTGCAGCCTGGCATGGATTCAACCAAGGAGACAACGAGCGCATCGACCTCCTCCTCCTCTCCGAGCACGAGCGCGACCCCGACCCCGATCCCGGCTGCACCCAAGCCCATGACCAAGAAGGCTAACCCCTCCGTGTGGGACGCGCTCGCCTTCAGCGGCCCAGCGCCGGAGCGCATCAACGGCCGGCTGGCCATGGTGGGATTCGTGGCGGCGCTCACCGTCGAGGCGGCGCGCGGTGGTGGGCTCCTCGACCAGGCCGGCAGCGGCGCTGGGCTTGGCTGGTTCCTGGTGACCGCGGGGGTGTTCTCCGTGGCGTCGCTGGTGCCGTTGCTGCAGGGCCAGAGCGTGGAGAGCAAGTCCAGCGGCTTCTGGAGCGCGGACGCTGAGCTCTGGAACGGCCGCTTCGCCATGCTCGGCCTCGTCGCGCTCGCCGCCACCGAGTTCATTACCGGCGCGCCCTTCGTCAACATCTAAGACCACGTAATGTAGCGCTGTGGATTCTTTTGTGCTGACAGATCGTAATAGTACTAACTGTTGTAGGCAAGCTGCAATTTTGTATTACTATCTATGATTGAATTCTGTAAATCTCATGTTAAGGTTGTTTTCATGGCTTCTTATCCTTTGTTAGTACGAGTCCACGAGTGTGGCATCATCGCAACATCTTTTTTTTTTCTTGACAAATTTCACCTACGCCCTCTTCGGTAGACTATATATTTTCATGGAGCAATGCTAGACACACGGGGGGTTTACAAGGGAGTACGGGGTGGTTAGAATTTCATTGGCCGGGATTTGGTTAAGTGATGCGACCTCTCAGGGGGATTAGAAGGCATGCAACGTGGTCCGTGAAGGTCCGTAGCCTTTGCCTGTGCGTTAGTCCTGGCCATGACGACGAACATTGTTTGGATTAGGACATCCTCGTCTCCGTGGCTAGTATGGTCTACATGTTTATCCGCTAATCCATCATATATTCACACGTCTACTTTTAATAAGCTAATTAATTAAAAACTTATTTATTTATTTGAAACAATATATATGGCACAATTTTTTTACCATAATTTTACATAGAAATTCATGGGGTTATCCTTTATACCACTGAATTTGCCTAGTTCAAAAGGCATATCACATTTGCTTTCTTATGGTATACTAATGTAAAAATGAAGTTTTTTGTAATTTTGTTCGAGAGCATGGAGTTCTATGTCTATGATTTACCTTTTTTTTTGTTTCGTAGCAAACTCATGTACCCATTGATTTGGTACCCTTGATATTGTCGCGAGTTTGAGGGCATCACATAGGCGTTCAATGAGCAGAATAAGGAATCGTGCGGTTTCACAACAGATTGGCTTTCTGGATGTTGTGCATCCAAACAATGTAGGCGTTATTGCATATAAGGAACTGATGACTGCATATCTTTCAAGATAAGATGGTAAAAGGGCCGGTTCAAATTTGTCAAACTTGGAGTGATTTTGATCATTCCGATCATTGCAAAACCATGAAATCTAACCTCATGGATGTATCGAGGCTCTCCTATCGGCAGAACTCAATGACCTTTTCGGCCATGTAGCCTTCAACGATGCTTCCCTCCTTCCAGTTATGCTTCCCTCCTTCCGGTTATGCTTCCCTCCTTCCGGTAGTAGAATTCTGTAAATCTCATATTTAGGTTGTTTTCATGGCTTCTTATCCTTTTTTAGTATGAGTCCAGGAGTGTGGCGCAAGATATTTTATGTGTGTGGTCGTGATCCATAGAAAAATCAGGTTTGGACACAACTGCACAGTTTCTACGCGTCATATTGCTCTCATGGGAATGGATAGGAAGCCATATGAGGCTACACATACGCGCGGGCGTGCACAGCGTGTGACTCAGTCGATCGGCCTACTTACGCAATGTTCACGATTCGCCATCGGTGCACCGTCACCACCCGTACGGCAATCACGAGTGCCTGTATCTATCGATCAATTTCACACGTGAGATATCTAAGCATCGTCTTATAGAGAGGCTAAAAGAGCAGCACGTGCTTTAGCTAAGCATGGTGAGGGTCATGGGATGGAGTCATGGAGACCCTCTAGCTTCTTAATTCCTGTAATTGTTATGCCAAGTTAATATATTACCGCTATGATGGTATTTCCTAAAAAAGGGTGGATATCATAAAACCATCACATCTATGTCTAGGGTTTTAACTCGCAACCACTTTACTCCACCGCTACAAAATTGTATCTATTCCAGCATAATTTTTGGCAGCTAACACTAGTGAGCCGTTTGGAGTGAATTAAACATGTTTCCGACAGAAAGGGCTCGTAGTAAGTGTTGATGTGGCATAAAACGGTCAAATACCGTTTGTTCGACCGTTAAGTTGGATGTGGGCTCACCCTACATTAACACTACTCTCTCTCACACACATCCCTATTCCTTCAAGGCATTTGATCGAACAACTTGTTTGCGATCGCGACGTCTACCCCTGGCTTCTGCGGACGACCGACCTCCTGGATGCCTTCTCATCACTAGATGATGTACATGAGCTAGCTATGATCTTGTTGGGTAACGTAGTAATTTCAAAAAAAATCCTACGCACACGCAAGATCATGGTGATGCATAGCAACGAGAGGGGAGAGTGTAATCTACGTACCCTTGTAGATCGACAACGGAAGCGTTTGGTTGATGTAGTTGTACGTCTCCACGGCTCGACCGATCAAGCACCGAAACTACGGCACCTTCGAGTTCTAGCACACGTTCAGCTCGATGACGATCCCCGGACTTCGATCCAGCAAAGTGTCGGGGAAGAGTTCCGTCAGCACGACGGCGTGGTGACGATCTTGATGTACTACCGTCGCAGGGCTTCGCCTAAGCACCGCTACAATATTATCGAGGACTATGGTGAAAGGGGGCGCCGCACACGGCTAAGAATATGATCACGTGGATCAACTTGTGTGTCTCTAGGGTGCCCCTGCCTCCGTATATAAAGGTTCAAGGGGGGAGGCCGGCCGGCCATCATAGGGCGCGCCAGGAGGAGTCCTACTCCCTCTGGGAGTAGGACTTCTCCCCCAATCCTAGTTGGAATAGGATTCGCGAGGTGGAAAAGAGAGAGAGAGAGAGAGAAAGGAGGGGGCGCCGGCCCCCTCTCTCCTTGTCCTATTCGGACTAGGGGGGAGGGGCGCGCGGCCCAGCCCTGGCCGCCTCTCCTCTTCTTCCACTAAGGCCCACTAAGGCCCATATAGCTCCCGGGGGGTTCCGGTAACCTCCCGGTACTCCGGTAAAATCCCGATTTCACCCGGAACACTTCCGATATCCAAACATAGGCTTCCAATATATCAATCTTTATGTCTCGACCATTTCGAGACTCCTCGTCATGTCCGTGATCTCATCCGGGACTCCAAACAACCTTCGGTACATCAAAACGTATAAACTCATAATATAACTGTCATCGAAACCTTAAGCGTGCGGACCCTACGGGTTCGAGAACAATGTAGACATGACCGAGATACGTCTCCGGTCAATAACCAATAGCGGGATCTGGATGCCCATATTGGCTCCTACATATTCTACGAAGATCTTTATCGGTCAGACCGCATAACAACATATGTTGTTCCCTTTGTCATCGGTATGTTACTTGCCCGAGATTCGATCGTCGGTATCCAATACCTAGTTCAATCTCGTTATCGGCAAGTCTCTTTACTCGTTCCGTAATACATCATCTCGCAACTAACTCATTAGTTGCAATGCTTGCAAGGCTTATGTGATGTGCATTACCGAGAGGGCCCAGAGATACCTCTCCGACAATTGGAGTGACAAATCCTAATCTCGAAATACGCCAACCCAACATGTACCTTTGGAGACACCTGTAGAGCTCCTTTATAATCACCCAGTTATGTTGTGACGTTTGGTAGCACACAATGTGTTTCTCCGGCAAACGGGAGTTGCATAATCTCATAGTCATAGGAACATGTATAAGTCATGAAGAAAGCAATAGCAACATACTAAACGATCGGGTGCTAAGCTAATGGAATGGGTCATGTCAATCACATAATTCTCCTAATGATGTGATCCCGTTAATCAAATGACAACACATGTCTATGGTTAGGAAGCATAACCATCTTTGATTAACGAGCTAGTCAAATAGAGGCATACTAGTGACACTTTGTTTGTCTATGTATTCACACATGTATTATGTTTCCGGTTAATACAATTCTAGCATGAATAATAAACATTTATCATGAAATAAGGAAATAAATAATAACTTTATTATTGCCTCTAGGGCATATTTCCTTCAATATCCCACTTGCACTAGAGTCAATAATCTAGATCACATCATCATGTGATTTAACATCAATAGTTCACATCACCATGTGATTAACACCCATAGTTCACATCGTCATGTGACCAGCACTCAAAGGGTTTACTAGAGTCAGTAATCTAGTTCACATCTATATGTGATTAACACCCAAAGAGTACTAAGGTGTGATCATGTTTTGCTTGTGAGAGAAGCTTAGTCAACGAGTCTTCCAAAATTCAGATCCGTATGTATTTTGCAAAATTCTATGTCTACAATGCTTTGCACGGAGCTACTTTAGCTAATTGCTCCCACTTTCAATATGTATCTAGATGAAGACTTAGAGTCATCCGGATCAGTGCCAAAAAACTTGTATCGACGTAATCCTTTTACGACGAACCTTTTGTCACCTCCATAATCGAGAAACATATCCTTATTCCACTAAGGATGATTTTGACCGATGTCCAGTGATCTACTCCTAGATCACTATTGTACTCACTTGCCAAAATCAGTGTAGGGTATACAATAGATCTGGTACATAGCATGGCATACTTTATAGAACCTATGGCTGAGGCATAGGGAATGACTTTCATTCTCTTTCTATCTTCTGCCATGGTCGGGCTTTGAGTCTTACTCAATTTCACACCTTGTAACACAGGCAAGAACTCTTTCTTTGACTGTTCCATTTTGAACTACTTTAAAATCTTGTCAAGGTATGTACTCATTGGAAAAACTTATCAAGCGTCTTGATCTATCTTTATAGATCTTGATGCTCAATATGTAAGCAGCTTCACCAAGGTCTTTCTTTGAAAAACTCCTTTCAAACACTTCTTTATGCTTTACAGAATAATTCTACATTATTTCCGATCAACAATATGTCACTCACATATACTTATCAGAAATGTTGTAGTGCTCCCACTCACTTTTTTGTAAATACAGGCTTCACCGCAAGTCTGTATAAAACTATATGCTTTGATCAACTCATCAAAGCATATATTCCAACTCCGAAATGCTTGTACTAGTCCATAGATGGATCGCTGGAGCTTGCACATTTTGTTAACACCTTTAGGATTGACAAAACCTTCTCGTTGCATCATATACAACTCTTCTTTAAGAAATCCATTAAGGATTGCAGTTTTGTTATCCATTTGCCAGATTTCATAAAATGCGGCAATTGCTAACATGATTCGGACAGACTTAAGTATAGATACGAGTGAGAAACTCTCATCGTAGTCAACACCTTGAACTTGTCGAAAACCTTTTGCGACAATTCTAGCTTTGTAGATAGTAACACTACTATCAGCGTCCGTCTTCCTCTTGAAGATCCATTTAATCTCAATGGCTCACCGATCATTGGGCAAGTGAATCAAAGTCCATACTTTGTTCTCATACATGGATCTCATCTTAGATTTCATGGCCTCAAGCCATTTCGCGGAATCTGGGCTCATCGTCGCTTCCTCATAGTTCGTAGGCTCGTCATGGTCAAGTAACATGACCTTCAAAACTGGATTACCGTACCACTCTGGTGCGAATCTCACTCTGGTTTTACCTACGAGGTTCGGTAGTAACTTGATCTGAAGTTACATGATCATCATCATTAGCTTCCTCACTAATCGGTCTAGTAGTCACAGGAACAGATTTCTGTGATGAACTACTTTCCAATAAGGGAGCAGGTACAGTTACCTCATCAAGTTCTACATTCCTCCCACTCACTTCTTTCGAGAGAAATTCCTTCTCTAGAAAGGATCCATTCAAAGCAACGAATATCTTGCCTTCGGATCTGTGATAGAAGGTGTACCCAACATTTTCTTTTGGGTATCCTATGAAGACGCACTTTTCCGGTTTGGGTTTGAGCTTATCAGGTTGAAACTTTTTCACATAAGCATTGCAACCTCAAATTTTAAGAAACGACAACTTTGGTTTCTTGCCAAACCACAGTTCATACGGTGCCGTCTCAACGGATTTAGATGGTGCCCTTTTTAACGTGAATGCAGCTGTCTCTAATGCATAACCCCAAAAACTATAGTGGTAAATGTTGGGGAACGCAGTAATTTCAAAAAATTTCCTACGCACACGCAAGATCATGGTGATGCACAGCAACGAGAGGGGAGAGTGTTGTCTACGTACCAACGCAGACCGACTGCGGAAGCGATCACACAACGTAGAGGAAGTAGTCGTACGTCTTCTTCCCGATCCGACCGATCCAAGCACCGTTACTCTGGCACCTCCGAGTTCTTAGCACACGTTCAGCTCGATGATATTCCTCGGGCTCCGATCCAGCAAAGCGTCGAGGAAGAGTTCCGTCAGCACGACGGCGTGATGACGATCTTGATGTACTACCGACGCAGGGCTTCGCCTAAGCACTACAACGGTACGATCGAGGTGGAATTTGGTGGCAGGGGGCACCGCACACGGCTAAGGAGCGATCTCAAGGATCAAGTTGTGTGTCTTGGGGTGCCCCCTGCCCCCGTATATAAAGGTTGGAGGAGGGGGGCCGGCCGGCCAAGGGAGGGGAGGCGCAGGGGAGTCCTACTCCCACCGGGAGTAGGACTCCTCCCCCCAATCCTAATCCAATTAGGACTCCCGGGGGGGAAAAGAGAGAGAAGGGGGGCCGGCCCCTTATCCTATTCCTAATAGGACTTGGGGAAGGGGGGCGCCGGCCAGCTTGGGCCTTTTCCCTTTTTCTCTTTTTTCCACTAAGGCCCAAGAGGCCCATTAGTCTCCCGGGGGGTTCCGGTAACCCTCCCGGTATTCCGGTAAAATCCCGATTTCACCCGGAACACTTCCGATGTCCAAACATAGGCTTCCAATATATCAATCTTTACGTCTCGACCATTTCGAGACTCCTCGTCATGTCCGTGATCTCATCCGGGACTCCGAACAACCCTCGGTACATCAAAATGCATAAACTCATAATAACTGTCATCGTAACGTTAAGCGTGCGGACCCTACGGTTCGAGAACAATGTAGACATGACCGAGACACGTCTCCGGTCAATAACCAATAGCGGGACCTGGATGCCCATATTGGCTCCTACATATTCTACGAAGATCTTTATCGGTCAGACCGCATAACAACATACGTTGTTCCCTTTGTCATCGGTATGTTACTTGCCCGAGATTCGATCGTCGGTATCCAATACCTAGTTTCATCTCGTTACCGGCAAGTCTCTTTACTCGTTCCGTAATACATCATCTCACAACTAACTTATTAGTTGCAGTGCTTGCAAGGCTTATGTGATGTGCATTACCGAGAGGGCCCAGAGATACCTCTCCGACAATCGGAGTGACAAACCCTAATCTCGAAATACGCCAACCCAACATCTACCATTGGAGACACCTGTAGCACTCCTTTATAATCACCCAGTTACGTTGTGACGTTTGGTAGTACCCAAAGTGTTCCTCCGGTAAACGGGAGTTGCATAATCTCATAGTTATAGGAACATGTATAAGTCATGAAGAAAGCAATAGCAACATACTAAACGATCGGGTGCTATGCTAATGGAATGGGTCTTGTCAATCAGATCATTCTACTAATGATGTGACCTCGTTAATCAAATAACAACTCCTTGTTCATGGTTAGGAAACATAACCATCTTTGATTAACGAGCTAGTCAAGTAGAGGCATACTAGTGACATTCTGTTGGTCTATGTATTCACACATGTATTATGTTTCCGGTTAATACAATTCTAGCATGAATAATAAACTTTTATCATGATGTAAGGAAATAAATAATAACTTTATTATTGCCTCTAGGGCATATTTCCTTCAGTCTCCCACTTGCACTAGAGTCAATAATCTAGATTACACAGTAATGATTCTAACACCCATGGAGCTTTGGTGCTGATCATGTTTTGCTCGTGGAAGAGGCTTAGTCAACGGGTCTGCAACATTCAGATCCGTATGTATCTTGCAAATCTCTATGTCTCCCACCTGGACTAAATCCCGGATGGAGTTGAAGCGTCTCTTGATGTGTTTGGTCCTCTTGTGAAATCTGGATTCCTTTGCCAAGGCAATTGCACCAGTATTGTCACAGAAGATTTTCATTGGACCCGATGCACTAGGTATGACACCTAGATCGGATATGAACTCCTTCATCCAGACTCCTTCGTTTGCTGCTTCCGAAGCAGCTATGTACTCCGCTTCACATGTAGATCCCGCTACGATGCTTTGTTTAGAACTGCACCAACTGACAGCTCCACCGTTTAAAGTAAACACGTATCCGGTTTGCGATTTAGAATCGTCCGGATCAGTGTCAAAGCTTGCATCAACGTAACCTCTTACGGTGAGCTCTTTGTCACCTCCATATACGAGAAACATATCCTTAGTCCTTTTCAGGTATTTCAGGATGTTCTTGACCGCTGTCCAGTGATCCATTCCAGGATTACTTTGGTACCTCCCTGCTAAACTTATAGCAAGGCACACATCAGGTCTGGTACACAGCATTGCATACATGATAGAGCCTATGGCTGAAGCATAGGGAACATCTTTCATTTTCTCTCTATCTTCTGCAGTGGTCGGGCATTGAGTCTTACTCAATTTCATACCTTGTAACACAGGCAAGAACCCTTTCTTTGCTTGATCCATTTTGAATTTCTTCAAAATCTTGTCCAGGTATGTGCTTTGTGAAAGTCCAATTAAGCGTCTTGATCTATCTCTATAGATCTTTATGCCTAATATGTATGCAGCTTCCCCAAGGTCTTTCATCGAAAAACTTTTATTCAAGTATCCCTCTATGCTATCCAGAAATTCTATATCATTTCCAATCAGCAATATGTCATCCACATATAATATCAGAAATGCTACAGAGCTCCCACTCACTTTCTTGTAAATACAGGCTTCTCCAAAAGTCTGTATAAAGCCAAATGCTTTGATCACACTATCAAAGCGTTTATTCCAACTCCGAGATGCTTGCACCAGTCCATAAATGGATCGCTGGAGTTTGCATACTTTGTTAGCTCCTTTTGGATCGACAAAACCTTCTGGTTGTACCATATACAACTCTTCTTCCAGAAATCCATTCAGGAATGCAGTTTTGACATCCATCTGCCATATTTCATAATCATAAAATGCGGCAATTGCTAACATAATTCTGACGGACTTAAGCATCGCTACGGGTGAGAAAGTCTCATCGTAGTCAACCCCTTGAACTTGTCGAAAACCTTTTGCGACAAGTCGAGCTTTATAGACAGTAACATTACCGTCAGCGTCAGTCTTTTTCTTGAAGATCCATTTATTCTCAATTGCTTGCCGATCATCGGGCAAGTCAACCAAAGTCCATACTTTGTTCTCATACATGGATCCCATCTCAGATTTCATGGCCTCAAGCCACTTTGCGGAATCTGGGCTCACCATCGCTTCTTCATAGTTCGTAGGTTCATCATGATCTAGCATCATGACTTCCAGAACTGGATTACCGTACCACTCTGGTGCGGATCTCACTCTGGTTGATCTACGTGGTTCAGTAGTATCTTGTTCTGAAGCTTCATGATCATCATCATTAGCTTCCTCACTGATTGGCATAGGTGTCGCAGAAACAGTTTTCTGTGATGTACTATTTTCCAATAAGGGAGCAGGTACAGTTACCTCGTCAAGTTCTACTTTCCTCCCACTCACTTCTTTCGAGAGAAACTCCTTCTCTAGAAATGATCCATTCTTAGCAACGAATGCCTTGCCTTCGGATCTGTGATAGAAGGTATACCCAACAGTTTCCTTTGGGTATCCTATGAAGACACATTTCTCCGCTTTGGGTTCGAGCTTATCAGGTTTGAAGTTTTTTCACATAAGCATCGCAGCCCCAAACTTTAAGAAACGACAACTTTGGTTTCTTGCCAAACCATAGTTCATAAGGCGTCGTCTCAACGGATTTTGATGGTGCCCTATTTAACGTGAATGCGGCCGTCTCTAAAGCATAACCCCAAAACGATAGCGGTAAATCAGTAAGAGACATCATGGATCGCACCATATCTAGTAAAGTGCGATTACGACTTTCGGACACACCATTACGCTGTGGTGTTCCGGGTGGCGTGAGTTGCGAAACTATTCCA
This sequence comes from Triticum monococcum, assembly GCA_034509565.1. Lineage (NCBI taxonomy): Eukaryota > Viridiplantae > Streptophyta > Magnoliopsida > Poales > Poaceae > Triticum > Triticum monococcum. Next base: position 554,642,805 of record CM067841.1, on the reverse strand, counting down.
CAATTTTTCAAATGTATACCAAACTCGTAACTCAAATATTCTCCTCCACGATCAGATCGTAGAAACTTTATTTTCTTGTTACGATGATTTTCAACTTCACTCTGAAATTCTTTGAACCTTTCAAATGTTTCAGATTTATGTTTCATTAAGTAGATATACCCATATCTTCTTAAATCATCTGTGAAGGTGAGAAAATAACGATATCCGCCACGAGCCTCAATATTCATCGGACCACATACATCGGTATGTATGATTTCCAATAAATCTGTTGCTCTCTCCATAGTACCGGAGAACGGTGTTTTAGTCATCTTGCCTATGAGGCACGGTTTGCAAGTACCAAGTGATTCATAATCAAGTGATTCCAAAAGCCCATCAGTATGGAGTTTCTTCATGCGCTTTACACCGATATGACCTAAACGGCAGTGCCACAAATAAGTTGCACTATCATTATTAACTTTGCATCTTTTGGCTTCTACATTATGAATATGTGTATCACTATCTTCGAGATTCAACAAGAATAGACCACTCTTCAAAGGTGCATGACCATAAAAGATATTATTCATATAAATAGAACAACCATTATTCTCTGATTTAAATGAATAACCGTCTCGCATTAAACAAGATCCAGATATAATGTTCATGCTCAACGCTGGCACCAAATAACAATTATTTAGGTCTAATATTAATCCCGAAGGTAGATGTAGAGGTAGCGTGCCGACCGCGATCACATCGACTTTGGAACCGTTTCCCACGCGCATCGTCACCTCGTCCTTTGCTAGTGTCCGCTTATTCCGTAGTCCCTGTTTCGAGTTGCAAATATTAGCAACAGAACCAGTATCAAATACCCAGGTGCTACTGCGAGCTCTAGTAAGGTACACATCAATAACATGTATATCACATATACCTTTGCTCACTTTGCCATCCTTCTTATCCGCCAAATACTTGGGGCAGTTCCGCTTCCAGTGACCAGTCTGCTTGCAGTAGAAGCACTCAGTTTCAGGCTTAGGTCCAGACTTGGGTTTCTTCTCCTGAGCAGCAACTTGCTTGCTGTTCTTCTTGAAGTTTCCCTTCTTCTTCCCTTTGCCCTTTTTCTTGAAACTAGTGGTTTTGCTAACCATCAACACTTGATGTTCCTTCTTGATTTCTACCTCCGCAGCTTTCAGCATTGCGAAGAGCTCGGGAATAGTCTTGTTCATCCCTTGCATATTATAGTTCATCACGAAGCTCTTGTAGCTTGGTGGCAGTGATTGGAGAATTCTGTCAATGACGCAATCATCTGGAAGATTAACTCCCATCTGAATCAAGTGATTATTATACCCAGACATTTTGAGTATATGCTCACTGACAGAACTGTTCTCCTCCATCTTGCAGCTATAGAACTTATTGGAGACTTCATATCTCTCAATTCGGGCATTTGCTCGAAATATTAACTTCAACTCCTGGAACATCTCATATGCTCCATGACGTTCAAAACGTCGTTGAAGTCCCGATTCTAAGCCGTAAAGCATGGCACACTGAACTATCGAGTAGTCATCAGCTTTGCTCTGCCAGACGTTCATAACATCTGGCATTGCTCCAGCAGCAGGCCTGTCACCCAGCGGTGCTTCCAGGACGTAATTCTTCTGTGCAGCAATGAGGATAATCCTCAGGTTACGGACCCAGTCCGTGTAATTGCTACCATCATCTTTCAACTTTGCTTTCTCAAGGAACGCATTAAAATTCAACGGAACAATAGCACGAGCCATCTATCTACAAGCAACATAAACAAGCAAGATACTATCAGGTACTAAGTTCATGATAAGTTTAAGTTCAGTTAATCAAATTACTTAGGAACTCCCACTTAGATAGACATCCCTCTAATCCTCTAAGTGATCACGTGATCCAAATCAACTAAACCATAACCGATCATCACGTGAGATGGAGTAGTTTTCAATGGTGAACATCGTCATGTTGATCATATCTACTATATGATTCACGCTCGACCTTTCGGTCTCTGTGTTCTGAGGCCATATCTGCATATGCTAGGCTCGTCAAGTATAACCTGAGTATTCTGCGTGTGCAAAACTGGCTTGCACCCGTTGTAGATGGACGTAGAGCTTATCACACCCGATCATCACGTGGTGTCTGGGCACGACGAACTTTGGCAACGGTGCATACTCAGGGAGAACACTTCTTGATAATTTAGTGAGAGATCATCTTATAATGCTACCGTCAATCAAAGCAAGATAAGATGCATAAAAGGATAAACATCACATGCAATCAATATAAGTGATATGATATGGACATCATCATCTTGTGCTTGTGATCTCCATCTCCGAAGCACCGTCATGATCACCTTCGTCACCGGCGCGACACCTTGATCTCCATCGTAGCATCGTTGTCGTCTCGCCAATCTTATGCTTCCACGACTATTACTACCGTTTAGTAATCTAGTAAAGCATTACATCGCGATTGCATTGCATACAATAAAGCGACAACCATATGGCTCCTGCCAGTTGCCGATAACTTAGTTACAAAACATGATCATCTCATACAATAAAATCAGCATCATGCCTTGACCATATCACATCACAACATACCCTGCAAAAACAAGTTAGACGTCCTCTACTTTGTTGTTGCAAGTTTTACGTGGCTGCTACGGGCTTAAGTAAGAACTCATCTCACCTACGCATCAAAACCACAACGATAGTTCGTCAAATAGACTCCGTTTTAACCTTCTCAAGGACCGGGCGTAGTCACACTTGGTTCAACTAAAGTTGGAGAGACAGTCTTCCGCAAGCCATCTATGTGCAAAGCACGTCGAGGGAACCGGTCTCGCGTAAGGTTGGTCCGGATCGTCTCAACCAACAATACCGCCGAACCAAAGTATGACATGCTGGTAGGTAGTATGACTTGTATCGCCCACAACTCACTTGTGTTCTACTCGTGCATATAACATCAAACCATAAAACCTAGGCTCGGATGCCACTGTTGGGGAACGCAGTAATTTCAAAAAAATTCCTACGCACACGCAAGATCATGGTGATGCACAGCAACGAGAGGGGAGAGTGTTGTCTACGTACCAACGCAGACCGACTGCGGAAGCGATCACACAACGTAGAGGAAGTAGTCGTACATCTTCTTCCCGATCCGACCGATCCAAGCACCGTTACTCCGGCACCTCCGAGTTCTTAGCACACGTTCAGCTCGATGACGTTCCTCGGGCTCCGATCCAGCAAAGCGTCGAGGAAGAGTTCCGTCAGCACGACGGCGTGATGACGATCTTGATGTACTACCGACGCAGGGCTTCGCCTAAGCACTACAACGGTACGATCGAGGTGGAATTTGGTGGCAGGGGGCACCGCACACGGCTAAGGAGCGATCTCAAGGATCAAGTTGTGTGTCTTGGGGTGCCCCCTGCCCCCGTATATAAAGGTTGGAGGAGGGGGGCCGGCCGGCCAAGGGAGGGGAGGCGCAGGGGAGTCCTACTCCCACCGGGAGTAGGACTCCTCCCCCCAATCCTAATCCAATTAGGACTCCCGGGGGGGGAAAGAGAGAGAAGGGGGGCCGGCCCCTTATCCTATTCCTAATAGGACTTGGGGAAGGGGGGCGCCGGCCAGCTTGGGCCTTTTCCCTTTTTCTCTTTTTTCCACTAAGGCCCAATAGGCCCATTAGTCTCCCGGGGGGTTCCGGTAACCCTCCCGGTATTCCGGTAAAATCCCGATTTCACCCGGAACACTTTCGATGTCCAAACATAGGCTTCCAATATATCAATCTTTACGTCTCGACCATTTCGAGACTCCTCGTCATGTCCGTGATCTCATCCGGGACTCCGAACAACCTTCGGTACATCAAAATGCATAAACTCATAATAACTGTCATCGTAACGTTAAGCGTGCGGACCCTACGGTTCGAGAACAATGTAGACATGACCGAGACACGTCTCCGGTCAATAACCAATAGCGGGACCTGGATGCCCATATTGGCTCCTACATATTCTACGAAGATCTTTATCGGTCAGACCGCATAACAACATACGTTGTTCCCTTTGTCATCGGTATGTTACTTGCCCGAGATTCGATCGTCGGTATCCAATACCTAGTTTCATCTCGTTACCGGCAAGTCTCTTTACTCGTTCCGTAATACATCATCTCACAACTAACTTATTAGTTGCAGTGCTTGCAAGGCTTATGTGATGTGCATTACCGAGAGGGCCCAGAGATACCTCTCCGACAATCGGAGTGACAAACCCTAATCTCGAAATACGCCAACCCAACATCTACCATTGGAGACACCTGTAGCACTCCTTTATAATCACCAAGTTACGTTGTGACGTTTGGTAGTACCCAAAGTGTTCCTCCGGTAAACGGGAGTTGCATAATCTCATAGTTATAGGAACATGTATAAGTCATGAAGAAAGCAATAGCAACATACTAAACGATCGGGTGCTATGCTAATGGAATGGGTCTTGTCAATCAGATCATTCTACTAATGATGTGACCTCGTTAATCAAATAACAACTCCTTGTTCATGGTTAGGAAACATAACCATCTTTGATTAACGAGCTAGTCAAGTAGAGGCATACTAGTGACATTCTGTTGGTCTATGTATTCACACATGTATTATGTTTCCGGTTAATACAATTCTAGCATGGATAATAAACTTTTATCATGATGTAAGGAAATAAATAATAACTTTATTATTGCCTCTAGGGCATATTTCCTTCAGTAAATCGGTAAAAAAACATCATAGATTGCACTATATCCAATAAAGTACGGTTATGACGTTCGGACACACCATTATGCTGTGGTGTTCCAGGTGGCATGAATTTGTGAAACTATTCCACATTGCTTTAATTGAAGACCAAACTCATAACTCAAATATTCGTCTCTGCGATCAGATCATGGAAACCTTATCTTCTTGTCATGATGATTTTCCACTTCACTCTGAAATTCTTTGAACTGTTCAAATGTTTCAGACTTATGTTTCATCAAGTAAATATACTCATATCTGCTCAAATCATCTGTGAAGATCAGAAAATAATGATACCCGCCGCGAGCCTCAACACTCATCGGATCGTATACATCAGTATGTTTTATTTCCAATAAGTCAGTTGCTCGCTCCATTGTTCCGGAGAACAGCGTTTTAGTCATCTTGCCCATGAGGCATGGTTCGCAAGTATCAAGTGATTCCAAAAACCCATCAGCATGGAGTTTCTTCATGCGCTTTACACCAATATGACCTAAACGGCAGTACCACAAATAAGTTGCACTATCATTATTAACTTTGCATCTTTTGGTTTCAATATTATGAATATGTGTATCACTACGATCGAGATCCAATGAACCATTTTCATTGGGTGTGTAACCATATAAGGTTTTATTCATGTAAACAGAACAACAATTTATTCTCTTATTTAAATGAATAACCGTATTACAATAAACATGATCAAATCATATTCATGCTCAACGCAAAAACCAAATAACACTTATTTAGGTTCAACACTAATCCCGAAAGTATAGGGAGTGTGCGATGATGATCATATCAATCTTGGAACCACTTCCAACACACATCGTCACTTCACCCTTAACTAGTCTCTGTTTATTCTGCAACTTCCGTTTCGAGTTACTAATCTTAGCAACTGAACTAGTATCTAATACTAAGGGGTTGCTATAAACACTAGTAAAGTACACATCAATAACATGTATATCAAATATACTTATGTTCACTTTGCCATCCTTCTTATCCGCCAATCACCTGGGGTAGTTCCGCTTCCAGTGACCAGTCCCTTTGCAGTAGAAGCATTTAGTCTCAGGCTTAGGACCAGACTTGGGTTTCTTCACTTGAGCAGCAACTTGCTTGCTGTTTTTCTTAAAGTTCCCCTTTTTCCCTTTGCCCTTTTCTTGAAACTAGTGATCTTGTCAACCATCAACACTTGATGCTCTTTCTTGATTTCTACCTTCATCGATTTCATCATCATGAAAAGCTCGGGAGTCGTTTTCTTCATCCCTTGCATACTATAGTTCATCACGAAGTTCTACTAACTTGGTGATGGTGACTAGAGAATTCTGTCAATCACTATCTTATCTGGAAGATTAACTCCCACTTGATTCAATCGATTGTAGTACCCAGACAATCTTAGCACATGCTCACTAGTTGAGCGATTCTCCTCCATCTTTTAGCTATAGAACTTGTTGGAGACTTCATATCTCTCAACTCGGGTATTTGCTTGAAATATTAACTTCAACTCCTGAAACATCTCATATGGTCCATGACGTTCAAAACGTCTTTGAATTCCCGATTCTAAGCCGTTAAGCATGGTGCACTAAACTATCAAGTAGTCATCATATTGAGCTAGCCAAACGTTCATAATGTGTGCATCTGCTCCTGCAATAGGTCTGTCACCTAGCGGTGCATCAAGGACATAATTCTTCTGTGCAGCAATGAGGATAAATCTCAGATCACGGATACAATCCGCATCATTGCTACTAACATCTTTCAACACAATTTTCTCTAGGAACATATCAAAATAAACACAGGGAAGCAACAACGCGAGCTATTGATCTACAACATAATTTGTAAAATACTATCAGGACTAAGTTCATGATAAATTTAAGTTCAATTAATCATATTACTTAAGAACTCCCACTTAGATAGACATCCATCTAATCCTCTAAGTGATCACGTGATCCAAATCAACTAAACCATGTCCGATCATCACGTGAGATGGAGCAGTTTCATTGGTGAACATCACTATGTTGATCATATCTACTATATGATTCACGCTCGACCTTTCGATCTCCGTGTTCCGAGGCCATATCTGTATATGCTTGGCTCGTCAAGTATAACCTGAGTATTCCGCGTGTGCAACTGTTTTGCACCCGTTGTATTGGAACGTAGAGCCTATCACACCCGATCATCACGTGGTGTCTCAGCACGAAGAACTTTCTCAACGGCGCATACTCAGGGAGAACACTTCTTGATAATTAGTGAGAGATCATCTTAAAATGCTACCGTCAATCAAAGCAAGATAAGATGCATAAAAGATAAACATCACATGCAATCAATATAAGTGATATGATATGGCCATCATCATCTTGTGCTTGTGATCTCCATCTCCGAAGCACCGTCGTGATCACCATCGTCACCGGCGCGACACCTTGATCTCCATCGTAGCATCATTGTCGTCTCACCAATCTTATGCTTCCACGACTATCGCTACTGCTTAGTGATAAAGTAAAGCATTACAGCGCGATTGCATTGCATACAATAAAGCGACAACCATATGGCTCCTGCCAGTTGCCGATAACTCGGTTACAAAACATGATCATCTCATACAATAAAATTTATCATCATGTCTTGACCATATCACATCACAACATGCCCTGCAAAAACAAGTTAGACGTCCTCTACTTTATTGTTGCAAGTTTTACGTGGCTGCTGCGGGCTTAAGCAAGAACCAATCTTACCTACGCATCAAAACCACAACGATAGTTTGTCAAGTTGGTGTTGTTTTAACCTTCGCAAGGACCGGGCGTAGTCACACTCGGTTCAACTAAAGTTGGAGAGACTGTCACCCGCAAGCCACCTATGTGCAAAGCACGTCGGGAGAACCGGTCTCGCGTAAGCGTACCCGTAATGTCGGTCCGGGCCGCTTCGTCCAACAATACCGCCGAACCAAAGTATGACATGCTGGTAAGCAATATGACTTATATCGCCCACAACTCACTTGTGTTCTACTCGTGCATATAACATCAACACATAAAACCTAGGCTCGGATGCCACTGTTGGGTAACGTAGTAATTTAAAAAAAATTCCTATGCGCACGCAAGATCATGGTGATGCATAGCAACGAGAGGGGAGAGTGTGATCTACGTACCCTTGTAGATCGACAACGGAAGCATTTGGTTGATGTAGTCGTACGTCTCCATGGCTCGACCGATCAAGCACCGAAACTACGGCACCTCCGAGTTCTAGCACACGTTCAGCTCGATGACGATCCCCGGACTCCGATCCAGCAAAGTGTCGGGGAAGAGTTCCGTCAGCACGACGGCGTGGTGACGATCTTGATGTACTACCGTCGCAGGGCTTCGCCTAAGCACCGCTATAATATTATCAAGGACTATGGTGGAAGGGGGCGCCGCACACGGCTAAGAATATGATCACGTGGATCAACTTGTGTGTCTCTAGGGTGCCCCTGCCTCCGTATATAAAGGTTCAAGGGGGGAGGCCGGCCGGCCATCATAGGGCGCGCCAGGAGGAGTCCTACTCCCTCCGGGAGTAGGACTTCTCCCCCAATCCTAGTTGGAATAGGATTCGCGAGGTGGAAAAGAGAGAGAGAGAGAGGGAGAGGGAGAGAGAGAGAGAGAGAGAGAAAGGAGGGGCACCGGCCCCCTCTCTCCTTGTCCTATTCGGACTAGGGGGGAGGGGCGCGCGGCCCAGCCCTGGCCGCCTCCCCTCTTCTTCCACTAAGGCCCACTAAGGCCCATATAGCTCCCGGGGGGTTCCGGTAACCTCCCGGTACTCCGGTAAAATCCCGATTTCACCCGGAACACTTCCGATATCCAAACATAGGCTTCCAATATATCAATCTTTATGTCTCGACCATTTCGAGACTCCTCATCATGTCCGTGATCTCATCCGGGACTCCGAACAACCTTCGGTACATCAAAACGTATAAACTCATAATATAACTGTCATCGAAACCTTAAGCGTGCGGACCCTATGGGTTCGAGAACAATGTAGACATGACCGAGATACGTCTACGGTCAATAACCAATAGCGGGACCTGGATTCCCATATTGGCTCCTACATATTCTACGAAGATCTTTATCGGTCAGACCGCATAACAACATACGTTGTTCCCTTTGTCATCGGTATGTTACTTGCCCGAGATTCGATCGTCGGTATCCAATACCTAGTTCAATCTCGTTATCGGCAAGTCTCTTTACTCGTTCCGTAATACATCATCTCGCAACTAACTCATTAGTTGCAATGCTTGCAAGGCTTATGTGATGTGCATTACCGAGAGGGCCCAGAGATACCTCTCCGACAATTGGAGTTACAAATCCTAATCTCAAAATACGCCAACCCAACATGTACCTTTGGAGACACCTGTAGAGCTCCTTTATAATCACCCAGTTACGTTGTGACGTTTGGTAGCACACAAAGTGTTCCTCCGGCAAACGGGAGTTGCATAATCTCATAGTCATAAGAACATGTAAAAGTCATGAAGAAAGCAATAGCAACATACTAAACGATCGGGTGCTAAGCTAATGGAATGGGTCATGTCAATCACATAATTCTCCTAATGATATGATCCCGTTAATCAAATGACAACACATGTATATGGTTAGGAAACATAACCATCTTTGATTAACGAGCTAGTCAAGTAGAGGCATACTAGTGACACTTTGTTTGTCTATGTATTCACACATGTATTATGTTTCCGGTTAATACAATTCTAGCATGAATAATAAAAATTTATCATGAAATAAGGAAATAAATAATAACTTTATTATTGCCTCTAGGGCATATTTCCTTCAGATCTAAGATAGATGATCTGCAAAAGCAATTTGATAGTTCCTCGCCGTGCGCAATGTATGCACGTGACGAAGGAGTGGATGTAGGAAAAAAATTTCTCCATGGGCCACGGTTTTGGGCACTTCTTCGTCTAAATGGTTCTTCTCATCTTTCTTCTCCTAGTGGCACAATAACGCGGTTCGAAAGGCAACGATTCATTGAAACCGGTGATGGTGGCTGGTGACCTTATTTCTCTTTGTCGGTTTCTCCTTTACGTGAACTTTTTGCCCTGTAAGTGCTCCTCCGTGTGCGGTTGTGCTTTGCTCATGGACGGGGACGAGGAGGAGGGTTGAGCCACCGTTGTCGGAGATGACGGGGAAGATGGAAAAATGAAGAAAAAAATTCATCAAAATCTTGCCGAAGTTGGGGAGAGGGCGCTATGGGTGGTGGAGTGGGACTGGGCTGGTAGGCGGCTGCGCCAATGGCCATGGGAGCTCTATAGCTTCCTCATTCTTAAATGAGACTTGCCCATCCTAGAGCAAATATGGCTTAGTGTGGATTTTTTTTTGGGGAAGGGTGGGGGAGGGGGGGTTGTGGATTCTTAGTAACAGTCTATCTTCTTTATAAAGGATCCAATAATGTCAGAAGCTTACTGCTTCGGCATGACCCGGCTATTTAAGCCGGTCGACTAGCTTGTTACGTGGTCAGGTGGGACTAATACGGGTGTGAAAATCTTAACTATGAGCATTTTTCGGTGTGTTTTGATACTCAAGATGGACGGGATGATCGTCATGCATGACGCTGCATGTAATAGGTGTTTTGAAAATAGGGTATGTGATTGCAAATGGTTAATTTTTTGGCCCGATTGATCACTATCTGTGGGCGCGCCCGAACGCGTCCGTGGATGTTTCAGGCGCCAGATTTGCAACCTTGCGGTTGTAGATGTTGTAAGAGGAATTTTTGTTAGTACATGGTTCCAATAATGCTAAGCATATAAAGAGTTAGACGGAATTACACGCTGACTAGAATTCTTTCTTTCTACCTAATCACTTTTCCCTGATTTTCATGGGGGTGGGCCCCTCCTCCCCCTTAAGCTCCAATCACAACCTATCTATTTGTGAAACTCGTGTAAACTCAAGATGCCGATATCCATCACACATGTGGCATAATAGGCATTCGCCCACACACTGTGTGTGGCATGAGCAGTGGGCAGTCCACGCGGGTTGTGTGTGGGCGAACAATAAAATTGCCCACATGTGTGGACGCAGCTACTTCGTGCCACACATCCAACAAGTACTACTCATCCCCGTCCCGCGCGTGTGGCACAAAGCAAATATGCCCACACGTCCTGGCGCAGCTACATTAGGTACGCGCAAGGTCACGACTTAGTTGCCATCCGGGATGACAGATGTAGTTATCCGGAATGGCAAATATGGTTGTAAAAGCACGTCAACTCTCTCTGTTCCGGTTAACTATAGTTGTCATGTCTAATTTATGATAGTTGCCGCGTGTAATCAAATCATAATTGTCGTGTGTGATTAACTATTTGCCACATGTGGTCAAAAATAGTTGTCATGTGTGTTATCTAGTTGCAACGTGTGGTTAATCACAGTTGCCATGTATGTTTATCTGATTGCCACGTACGTGCAACTGCAGTTGCTGTCTAGCAAACGATTCATAGTTGCCACGTGTGTTTGCCTAGTTGCCATGTATGCGCAGCTGCAGTTGTCATCCAACAACGTACGACTGTTGTGTGGGCGAAAAGCAGTTCGCCCACACGCGCATAGACTAGGTGGTGGCTGTGTGAGCAGAAACTAGTTCGCCCACACAGTGCAGCTGGCAACCGCGTGCTATGGGGCGTGTGGGCGACCTCTCCAACGCCCACACACCGGCCTTGTCCTACGTGGCACGCGAAAACTGCATCGGTGTGTCAAGATTTGTGCAAACTTAACTGAACGATAATCCAAACGTGTGGACGAGTTGCAATGTTGCCACACGTGTGGGTGTTAGCGTTTTCGTAATGTTAGGAGTATATGTGTAGCATTACTCTGCTGGTTCTAGTCTTGTGCACTTTTTGGCGAGAGCGGGTTATGGGGCCTTCGGTGTCCACGTCGACGTGAGCCGGCCGCCTCCCTCCCTCCACGTACAGCTCTATCACCTCGTTCACGTGGCCACGGCCGCGTCCACCGGCGACGCCCTCACGGCCGCTATAAAACGCCGCGCGCCTGCTCGCTCACAATAGACACAGCAACACAGCATCAGCCAAGTGTCATCACCATCGTTCTAGATAGCGAGCAGCACCACTTCTCTTCCTGCGCTAGCTTTTCTCTGCCTTGAGTAATGGTGACCATGGTGGCTTTGAGCTCCTTCGCCGTCGTTGGCCGGTCCGCCGCCCGTTCTCCAGTGGTGGCGCCGCGTCGGCGCGCCCTCGTCGTCAGGGCCCAGGCCGAGGTGAGCTTTCACGTCACGCACTCAACTGTTTCGGATGCTGGCTGGCTAGTGTTACTTCAAGACTCGATCTCAATGTAAAATTGTTTGTGTATATGCAGTCTGACATGGACTCAGCCAAGGAGACGACGAGCGCGTCGACCTCCTCCACCCCACGCACGAGCCCGGCCCCGACCCCGATCCCGGCGGCACCCAAGCCCGCGACCAAGAAGGCTAACCCCTCGGTCTGGGACGCGCTCGCCTTCAGCGGCCCGGCGCCGGAGCGCATCAACGGCCGGCTGGCCATGGTGGGCTTCGTGGCGGCGCTCTCCGTCGAGGCGGCACGAGGCGGCGGGCTCCTCGACCAGGCCGGCAGCGGCGCCGGGCTGGGCTGGTTCCTGGTGACCGCGGGGGTGTTCTCCGCGGCATCGTTGGTGCCGCTGCTGCAGGGCCAGACTGTCGAGAGCAAGTCGAGCGGAATCTGGAGCGCCGACGCAGAGCTCTGGAACGGCCGCTTCGCTATGCTCGGCCTCGTCGCGCTCGCCGCCACCGAGTTCATTACCGGCGCTCCCTTCGTCAACATCTAAAGACTATGTACTGTAGCGCTGCGGATTCTCTTTTCATCAGCTAACAAAATTGTAATAGTAGTAGTACTAACTGTTGTAGCCACGTTTATGTCAAAAAAAATTTTTGTTGCAGCCACGTTTATGCCATGATCTGATGTAGTGATTTTATTTCTATAGCTTCTTGGTGGATGTGAATTATATTACGTTTTCATGGAAGCTTTCTCTTTCCCCTCTCTCATCTTATTCAACACAATCTTTACTTTCTTAGTGCTTCCAAATTCCAAATTCATATGCTATGTTCATGCAACCTAATACGTTCACTAATAATCACTATTTGTTGGCATGCCCTACCACCATCTGTGTCCGATCACTCTAATGTGGTTACATCATGCAGACGGAACAAAATCCTCTAACATCACGAAGGGATGTCAGGGAAGCTATTACCCTAATATCCCTTTTTCACATTCATATGATTAAGCCTAAAATGACTTGAATTAATTTACAAATTACAAATCTACTGTATACATTTACGGAAATTACATACAAACAAAATTATGGTGCAATAAAATTGATTTTGGATTTTATTTTCCATGAACAATAATTGCGCACAGTGTCTTTGCTACAGTGTCTGTGACATCCCTTCTTCGTTTTGCACTGGGATTGCACTACAGCTTTGTGACATCCCTTCATGGTGTTAGAGGATCCGTTCCCCGTGCAGACATGTTCTGTCATGGCACATTTGTTTGCGATATTCATCTTTGGGAGCCCCTAATGTTTGCACTGATCAAGTAACGCACATGCTACTGCATCCTTTGTGGTCAAATCATTAGCTTTAAAGCTATCGGGATACAGGATATGCTCTTTTATCTGACGGAGTTTCTTTTCCACTTATATTTTTAAAGCTGGGGAGTGTTTCTTTTCCAGTTATGTTTCTGAAGTTGGAGAGTGTGCTCCTAGTCCGTCAGAGATGCTAGCTGATAAAGAAACATCCAGGTTCAAAGATTATCATGAATACTCAGAAATCCAAGATGCGCACTTCAGTTACTGTCTCACTTCCTTTATTCTGTATGCATTAAGGGCATTTCCAACACGGATTACCAAACAGACATTAATAAACAATTTTTGAACTCGCGAGCATGTTTGAATTTGTTAAAAAACAAATTTTCAAATTTTCAAATTTGAGTATTTTTTTTGAATTTATGAACTTTTTGAATTCATGACCATTTTTTCAAACCCACAATTACTTTTTTGAATCACGAATAATTTTCAGATTCAGGACTCAGGAGCATTTTCAAGTTGGGCGATCATTTTTTCAGTTTCATGAACAATTTTGTATTCACAAACAATTTTTCAATTTTGCAGACATTTTTGAATTCATGAACAATTTTTAAGTTCATCAACATTTTTTGAATTCACAAATCTTAATACCAGAAAATATTTTTAAAATTTATGAACATTTTTCATTTTAGCACTCATTTATCAAGTTTATTAAATTCAAGGTCTTTTTAGAATTCACGAACATTTTATAGACTCGTGAATCTTTTGAAATTTGGGGACATTTTTAAACATGGCAGACATATTTTTGGGTTCACAGATAATTTTGCAAATACATGAACAGTTTCTGCATTCACTAGAATTATTCAAGTTCATAAGCATATCTTGAATTCATATACATTTAAAAAATATGAATATTTTTCAAATTCATGAACACCTTTTCAAATTCTCAAACATTTTTATCTTTATCTTTCTTCGTACATGAAATCAGATGGTAGTAAATCAGAAGGAAAAAACGATGATGGAAAGAGGAGAGAGTTAGCAACCGGTTTGCCTACACCCCTGAAAAGAAACTAAAATGTTGAATAACGCTCCTCCCCTACTCAATTGAAACCTGCACAGACAAGCAGAGGTAAAAAAAAAAGTGAGATATAGGTAGTCTGGAATAGACATATCTATCATAACGAAAACAACTACGACATCACTATGCCCTAGAAATCAAGTATTATGGGACACGTAGAAATGGAAATACCAAAACCTGCGACCCACAGGTAGATTATTATGATAGGCAAAAAATACCACGAAGTGGCCTGCGCGAACTGAATGCAAAAGGGCCGGAAGTAAAGGGCCCTAACAAAATCAATGGATGGCCTAGTTAGGATTCGGCCCACAGAGGGGGCGACTATTCCGCGCGTTAGGATTCGCCCCTGCTGAAGGCCTCGTCAGGGGGTCTGGACTCCTGTCTCCGTAGGCGGCGAGGGCGTGCGAACTGGGGGGAAGGCAACCGCCGCGCCGCCTCTCCGCCCTCGGCTCCCCTGCCGCCGCCGGCCTCTCCGTGCCCTTCTCTCCCCCGCGGGCGCCTCCCCACCTCGCCGCCTCCCTGCCGCCACCGACTACGGATTCCGTGCGTCCCCCGACACCGCCGCCCTACCCAGTCCGTGCTTCTCCGCCGCTGCCCCCCTCCTCTCCACCGCGCCGCAGGCAACCTCGGCCTCTTCAAGGAGGGGCCAAAAGGTTCATCCTCGCCGTCACCGGGGAAGCACCTTCGTGGCGTCACCAGGTAAAGATTTAATGCTCCACGTCACTATTTGATTTCTGTTGTTCTGCACAGAATGTTTGGCGTGTTGTCTATTTCTTGTTGATGAACCGTATATATACAATTGTTGAAACGCCTTAGAAATTCGGTCGTTGATGCATGCCTGATGCTTTCTTGTGAACTAAATCAAATAGTCAGATTTAATTTTAACTGTTCGTTTGGTAGCTAATGTCCATACCTCGTGTCCTATGCGCTTGTGTTAGCTCCTCGTTTGGTTGACGCGGTACTGCCTTTTCTTGTGCCATTTGCTAAATTTGTATGATCATTTAATCTTGCAACAATTGAATGCAGTTGTGTCGGTGATGCCACTTAGAACCTGGAAAATATGGTTGGTCACCATAAGTTTCTTTTGCACGGCAAGATGGGCCTATAAGATGTTATGGGGCCTTAGAAAAATAGTGCCAACAAGGATTTCCGTTTCCTTTTATTTTGTTATCTCTATGTGAGATACTAATATATTGTCCATTTCTTTCTTATATAACATGCTTCCCTTGCTGCTGCTGCTGCTGCTGCTGTCTGAACCTGCAATATTTCCTAAAGTGACTTTGGCAGGTCGAAACAACTTCCTGGAGGCCACAAAGGGGGTTTGGACATGATTGATGATGAGGCTAACTTTGGCGACATCACTGATGCCCCTGCAGAAGCGGAAGCTGCTGCAGAGTTTCATCCTAATAAGCTGCGGGGCAAGCTTCGGAAGAAATCTGTGCCATCACGATCCGTTGTACCCAATTGTACAGTGGAAAAAAGTGATGAGAAGGCTCTAGCTTTAAGTCAAGATAATTTGTCTCAAGGACTTGCTACGAATCAAGAAATAGCATCTTCGGCCGTTCATGGTAGTGAAACGATTGGTGGTGCGGAAGTTTGTGGGGGCACTATTTACACACCTTCTGATGATGTGCTGGCAGTTTCTTCTGTAGATAGGGTTTCACAAAATGACGATCCTCATGATGATCCATCTGAAGTAGCTACGCTCCAAGAAAGCTTGGTTGTTTCAGATACCCAAGCATCATCCACCCATCCAACTAGCAAGACAGTTGATGATTTAGCTGACTTTGGGGAACTATTTGACACACATTCTGAAGAGGAAAACGCTGCAAAGTCCAAGCTAAAAATTAAGGTGAAACTCAGCAAGGCAGCATCCAAGTCCCGAAAGACTGGCCAAAAGAAGGCAGCTTCAACTGTAGACGTGCTCTCACAAAATAAAGAGGATGGTAACGATGATGTCAGAGGATGCAACGATGAGCAGGTACAAGCTCAACATGAAGAACATGTACAGACCTCAGATTCTCAGCCACCCTTGGGAACTGATGATGGTACAGTTGACAATTTCGTTAACCACCACCGCATCCTTGAAGAGCCTGGTCCAGAGGAAACGGCTGCAAAGTTATGCCCTAAATCACAAAGAAAACCTGGCAGGGCTTCATCCAAGGCTGTTGGGACTAGTGATGATTATGCAGCAGCTAATCTAAAGGTCAGGGTTGAAATCTGTTAGAAATTTAACTAAGTTCACAAATATGATATGCTGATGCTCTGCTTTTGATTGCTTTTAGGATATCAATGCTAGTGTTGATATAGACTCTCAAGATGGGCTGATAAATCCTCATACTGATGATACTCAACCGATCTTTGGAGAACCCTCAGGTGCGTGTTTGATTTACTTGTGGAACTTCTTTTCCATGCACATCTGGCATAACGCTCATTCTGACCATACAGTATGTCATGAGTTGTTGGCTGCACTTATCACTTTATATTGCTTCGTCTAGCTTTCCTGCTTATTTACTCATAATGAGCAAACATATTTCTGGTACAGCTGAAGCTGCTGCTACATTTCTACTTGATCTTGGAAAGAAAAAGGGCAAAGGCAAATCAGTAACATTTGTTCTACCAGATGATTATGAGGGGGTCGCTGCAACAGATACCAACCATAATGACATAGGATCTGATGAAAATTTGAACACCTTGCCTCAGCAAGCACCTCAAAAGGTAAGTCCTTGCTGAAGTCTACACTTGTGATTAGAATTTTCTTAGCACCTCAAAAGTTAAGTCCTTGTCTCATTGGTAATTTTTGCAGCATTGTCTTACTGAAGAACATTCAGACGGTCAGGAATATACTGATAGGGAGAGCCAGTACTATGAGGGGGAGCGATCAGATCATGGTGTTGAACAACAATCCAAATTGGATGTTGGAAAACAAGAATTATCAATGAAGTTAAGAACCAGGACAGAGATTCAGAAGGTTGGGTTATCTGAGCATATTGTTGACGATCATCTTGATGAAGATTTTGTTGAACCTTCAGCAGCTGAACAAAATAATGATAGTGGCGACGAGAACACTGCTGGAGGAAAGCAGAAGGCACCAAGAAAGTCAAGGAAGAAAGATCCAAATAAAGAACCTTTGAGGGGTTCCAAGCACACCTCGACGAAATCCACTTCGGAAAAATCACAGCCGAACCAGCAGAAAAATAAAAGTGAAGTATCGTCACGCGGTCGTAAGAGAGCCTTGAAAGATACAATGACAGAACAGCCTGAGAAGAAGCTTACTCACAGAATTCGTCAAAAAAGAGCTCAAGGTATCTGGCTAAAATAACAACGGTACCCAAATAACAAAGCATCAATTTAACATGCTATGAGCTCTTGACTCTTGTATTTTTGGCCTTTGTTGTTTTATAGAAGTGCAAACGTTACTTCAAAAACCTGATCATGAGATAGATCGCATGAAGCTAAGTGTGACGCATCTCAGGTTGTTACAAGAGGCCAGAGAGCGTATTCAGGTGAGTTGTGCACGTTTGCTGGGTCTACCTTCTTTATTGGAGTATTATGCTGTTGCTCATGATTTTTGTTTTGGCCTTTCCTAGAGTAAAACACCGTCAGGACCATCATCCTCTAATCAAAGGTAGGCTCTTTTCCCAACTTTAAATATTATTTATGAATATTTTCTCTGTATCTTGTTTAACTACCATTCTGCATTTTCTGTTTGGATATTTTTACCTAAAGTGTAGTAAAATAACCAGTCATTGCCAACAATGCTACAGTTCTATTTGCAAGCTTTCTATTTTATCATATAGATACTTCACTTTTTCAGATAGGGTATTTGAAGTTGGCGTTGCTGCTGCAGTTTTTATTCCAGCATCTAAATTTGTATTCTTAAATTTGATGAGTTGGTATGCTGCTTTAACCATGATTTCACTGACTTTCGCCTGTCATGTTCTTTGTTGATGTCTTTTCACAGCAGCTCCCGTTTTGGAGATACTGACGATTTTGATCCTTTTGGAGATAACTATGACAATGACAGAACAGAGAATCAGGCGCTAGAAAATGCTACTAAACTGAATTACCATTCTTATATGGACAAAAAGACACGGGCCAAATGGACAAAATCTGACACTGACTTGTTTTACCAGGTATTTGGAAATCAACTACACCCTCTATAACTTAATAGTATAAGATGTTTTTTGACACTGTCATGCTGACGTTTTGGCTTGCCTGTGGGAAACTTCCAATTTTATATCTGTTCTGGTCCAGGGTCTTCAACAATTTGGTAGTGATTTTGCAATGATACAGCAACTATTCCCAGATAAGTCCCGTGATCAGGTACGGCAAAAGTTTAAAAGTGAGGACAAAAAGCATCCAATGCAAGTCCACGATGCTATACTTCATCGCTCGAGAGGTCAGCGGTTGCTTCATACCTGGTCCAGCCCATATATTTTGATTTCTGATCTCTGATTTTGCTTAACCTAACTCTTCTGTCTTACAACTGTATACAGATAACTTGTATTTAAAACAAGTAATGAAACAGCTCAACATTGAAGATTCGCTCAAAGACATCAACATTACACAAAAACAAGAGGTTGCATCAACTGAAGGGAACACTGGAAATGATGTTATTTCTGAAACTAACACGTTCAGTGTTGAGAATGTTTCGAATTTGTCAGATGAAGAGATGGGCACGCACCAATCTGAGGTCAAAGAAGGGGAGGATGTTGCAGCTGGAAATGCTGATGATGTTGACCTGGATGTTTTTGATTGGTACTAGCACGATAGTCACGCTGAAAATCAGGCAGAAATTATTTAGGATCTCACGGTTCTGCCAACCCTGTGAGCCAAGGACATGTTCTATGTCGAACATTTTTGGTCACGGGATTAGCTAGTTAGGGATGCGAGATACGGATGCAGATAGTACGGTTGTTACGTTGATTACCGTTTTATTTCACTCTTGCAAGCTACTGCTGTACTCTTCAGTAGTGTTGGTTTCTCTATTTCATGCAAACTTTGTAGTCTCCCTCGTAAGTTGCTGAAGTTTGCTGCTTCGTGATGTCTCCTGCTAGGTGCAGAGCTGATGGCGGCTCTCACTTTGTTTCTAGTTTTCTGAATAAAAGAAGTTGTGGCTTGTTCAGAAAGGTATATATGTGCCTATCAAATGAATTGCCTGACACACTCACGTGGTAATATTGCATGTTCTTACAGAGTCTCAAAATGTATGGAGTGCAGATGAGCATTTCACTGTCTTTTTATGGATACTTTTACAGCCAGCACAAAGTATCCAAAAGGGAGAAATGCAAATCAACTTTTTTGAACTATGTCCAATCAGACTTAGTTTTTTGTTTGACGAATTTCTACGTTATGTTGATGCAGCCCAATATTTTCGTGAGCAATTGGTATTTGTTGCCTAACATCAACTGTATCATCAGATCGCTCTAGTATATGTGATTTTTCCTGCTAGTTCTGACACGGCATTTTTCGTCCGCTGTCATTAGGGGCGGGTGCCCATGTAGGCGGCCCTGCAATTTAAAAGACCAAACATGCGAGGTTGTCGGTTTAGGTTTTTATTAGTCGGACTGTCAGTTCATTGGTTCATTTCATCATCTGCGACCAAAAACAGGAATATTTAAGATAAATTTTGACCTCGCATCAAATTAATACGCATAATATTGAATGTAAATCATTAATGAACCATGAAGTGTTAGTTGGTTATTGGGCAAAGAGCCGGTTCACGGTTTTCCCAGTCAGACCGGCAAAGACCCACCGTCACCGTCAATCAACCCGTTCTTCCTCCCTCTCCTGCTCCCCGCGCGGCGGTCGTATGTATGGAGACTCCAGCAGCCGGAGGAGATGGCCTCGTCGACGCCCGCCCGCAGCTGCCAAGCGGCGGATCGCCGGCCTCGTGTGCCAGGCGAAATGCAGCACAGAAGGGCACGGCAACGCCGCCGGCACCAAATCAGTTTTCGTCCGCCCGCCAGGTGCTTGTGTTTATTCCCCAAAATCCGTTCCACCACCCCTACTAGTGACCAACCACTCGCTACGCTTTGCATTGCTTGCTTGGCCTCGCCTACTTGGATGCTTCCTTGGTGGTGTCGAGGTGTGGCCAAGACAAGAAACAGAATCGAGACTTCAGTTCTCCCACCCATGAATATCTTAGAGGGCAGAGTGGACTAGAATAACCAACACAAGGATTCGATAGGTTTGATGGGCCGGCCTGAAGTCAGTCATAGAAATAAATAAATAGTGGCCATTAGATGCAAATCACAAGATCAGACAAGCCCACAGAGTCAAGTGGTACAATATAAAACATGTGGACAACGCCGTAGTTATTAGGTTGCAACGAATCGGACTCTCACTTTTGTGCGTGCATGACTTCACTGATGATTGAGTGAGATCTGGAGATATCACGCAAGGACCAGAGATGGTGGACCTTGAGGCCAACAACCATCTTCCTGATCAAGCACAAGGAGAAGATGATGTGGTGGATCTTGAGCCCGACCATGGATCTCAGACGCAAAGCACACGGACAAGTAGAGCCCAAGTTGATGACTATAATGTGGACCTTGAGGTCTATAAGCTATTTGTGGACCTTGCATCGCCCTGTCCTGATCGACTTGGCATCCTAAAATCCTTTGGGTTGCTTCATGAGAAGCAAGCATATGTTTTGCTGCAAAATAGGCTATCCAATACGTTTAATCTTTTATACCCAAAAAAGAAGATGATCGAGCTGTGTGACGAAACGGGGGAACAACCAGATATGAATCCTGGTGCTTTGTTCATACGTCTACCAGCTATGATACTGCCATGGGCAGCCCTCGCCCCCTTCCACAATAGCCACAGAGAAGGTTATGATGATAACGACGTCAAGGTTACATATGTCTTGTTCTGCTGTACCGCAGTGTTGGAGTACTTCTGCAGGTTTTTCTCAACTAGTCATATTTCTTCAAAGGCTCAAAGGCAAGTCCGTTCGAGTTCTAGGACGCCTGACGAGGATTGGGCAGTACAATTGGTAACATGGGCGCTTGACCAAGTTGCACGGATAAAGCTAGAGAATGCCCAACGGCGAGGGAGTGCAGTTCCCCCGTTCCAGTGGCAAAGGACCATCCTGTACAAGCTTCAGTGGGCAAGAAAGAAGGCTGCCCTGTTCATCAGTGAGCTAATAAATATCATGAGCAATGCTGCACTCAAAGATAGCCTCGTAGGCCAATATGCTCTTGTAGGGTTCTTTGTCCACAACAAAAAGCACACCAAGATGACCAGCATCCTGAGTTTTCTGAATTGCAACGACTTTTTTTACCAACATTGGTTCATGAAGCCCTGCAGCTCTTCCTTTGCAATAACAGAGTTAGTCCTCAAGTATGTAAAGAAAGGGTGGGAAGATCAGATAAAAGATGTTGGCAGTTACTGGAAGTTCAATGACCGCAGGGGGCACTGGTCTCTTGAGGCTAACAAGTGTGACCAAGACCTTGGTTGGAGCTTAAGGAGTCCATTTGACGAGAACGTCCTTCTCTGGCACATCGCCACGGATTTCTGCTTCTACCACTTGGGCGCATCAGCAGATCACCAATGTGCCACTGCTCAGTGTATTGAAGATGCATCAGGTGAAGGCCATGGTTGTGCTGTTTGGTGTGAAAGATCTCATCATCACGGTAGAGCCGTCCGGTGCCGGGAGATGTCCAACTACTTGATGTACCTACTATTTGTTAACCCTGAGATGCTACTGTCGGGTTCTAGGCCGAATCTGCTCATCACCGCTAATGCTGAACTGGAGGAGATTCTCAAGGATGATGATCCATCGCTCGAGAAGATCCTCAAGAGTGACAAGCCTTCGCTCAAGGAGATCCTCGGGTGCAATAAGCCATTTCTGAAGTTCTTCACAGGCAGAAAGCCATTGCTCAATGAAATCGAAAGAGAACTTACTCAGAGAATAATTGGCAAGGTACTGCAGCCCACACAATACAAAGAACAGGTTGTTGAACACACACATTCGCCACCTGATGCGAAGAAATATCCAACTGCACAGGAAGGTTGTTTTATCCATGATGCCTGTAAGATTTCTGAAGCGCTGTTGTCTTTGGGTGACGAGAACAAGACATGGGAAGTGATCGAAGGTGTGTGGGTGGAGATGCTCTGCTTCTCAGCCAGTAGGTGCCGAGGGTACCTACACGCAAAGAGCCTGGGCACTGGCCCTGAGCTCCTCACTTATGTCTGGCTGCTGCTATCACACATAGGGATGGAGACCTTGCCGGAGAGGCTGCAGAGGACGGAGCTTTCAAGTGAAGGAAATGCCGGTGCCCCTCCATCAACTTCCCAGGTCAGCATTGTCACTGGCGAAACCTTTTTTTTAAATGGTGCTTATGGATACCATTTCTACTCTGCATTTCAATTTTAATCGCTTATTTGCTTAGCCATGGAAGGTTTTTATGTTTTTTGTTCGTTGTGATGTTCCTGTTATCTCCATGGTTTTCTAGTCTTATATTGTTCTTCAATGAAAGTTTGGAGGTATTATAACAGTGTGAATATGTGATCCTACCAGATACCTGGGAGCGAAGATCCACCTCCTTGCAGACGCTCAAGGCCTCATGAAGCTGCTGCTGCCAGCGCATCCATCTCTGAATCCCAAGAAATAGTACCAGCTGAATAATCTGAGAAATCATACTCTTTCGTTTATACATACATGGAAATAGCCCGGTGTCAACATCACCCATATGTCGTTCGTGTCCTTTGCTTACTCACTTGCAGCTGCTCCTCGGTGCAGAGCTTGATGCACTAGTCCAGTTTGATGCCTGGCAGTCTGTTTGTGAGCTGTTGGAGCTGCCAGATTACCAAGTCTGTAGTATGGATGCCAGGTTACTCCACGATTGCCCCATGTTGAATTCTCTAGTAATGTATTTCTACCTGAGGGTCAGAAATTTCAGTGTTGTTTTTCTTCCTCAATCTCCATCATTTTATAACCATGTGAATATTTGATCTACCAGAAACAGGGGGTGTGGGAGGGAGTACCGGCTGAATAACCTGAGAAATTATTGTCTGTTTATTTACAGTTGGAAATAACCCGTTTCTGCATTACCAATCTGATGTGCCTGATTTTAGTTTGCAGCTGCACTATTGTGCAGAGCTTAATATACTATGGCTGCTGTTAACCGCCCATTTCCTATTTCTACAATGAGCATGTTTGTAGAACTGTCGCCCCATGTTAAACACAGTGGCGAACGACGTGTCTTGCCTCGTCAAGATTATGATAACATGCCGTAATCTTGGCTTCTTATTTGCTTACCAGTGGAAGCTCTGCCTTAATTGGTTCGTTGCGATATGCTGTTCTTTGGTGTGGTTCTCTGGTTTTCTCGGTGAATAAGAGCCATCTGATGCCTGTTTGTTTCCTGTTACAGTGCCTATCAGTCCACCACAATTTTTGTAAGAGTCTGGATTTGGTGTTGGTGGTTTTATTTTATTTTTGAACTTGAATACTCTATTGAATCAATTTGATTGTAATAATGTATTACTACCCAAAGGTCAGATGCTTTTATCTTCCTTGATCTCCATGATTATCTTGTTGGTATATCACTTCCCAGAGGCACTTCTCCATCTCAAAATGCTTACGAGATTGGAGTTATTTATAGGTAATTTTGTAGATGGAGTAGACTGGAACCCGACCTGACTGGCATCTTTATTTGTAACTGTAAATGTGTGATTTAGCAGGGTTTTCTTCTTGGGAAGGAAGACCTAGGCCTCATGAAGCTGTTCATCTCTTTATGCAGGGAAATAATCCCATGTTTGTATTTCTTGATTTTTTTTCGAGGTTAAGGGGTTCGAAGGGCGACTAGATGTTTGGGTCAGGATAAGTAAAAGACACCTTATCGCTCAGGATTCAGGACATGTTCTTTTATTTTGCTTATTATTATATTTGTGGAGCTTCACATCATGGACACCCAAATAAATCAGAACACATACATCAATTCCTATCTTCCTTATTTGTATGCATAATATCAAGGTCCAGGTAGGCTGAAGATATGGCGGCACTGCGCACTGAAGCTGTATGATCTTGCCTCTTGATTTGCAGAGGGATGGAGGCCAGCATGGCAACATGTCTTGCCTCTTGATTGGTCCGGCGGCAGCTATCTGCTTATTGGAGTAAACTTTTTTTTTGCGGGTTGCTTATTGGAGTAAACTTGAATGGATGCTACATGTGCAGAGGGATGGAGGCCAGCATGGCAACATTTTCCTTTCCTTGGCCAGTTTTGCACTGAGCTCGGGTTTATTTTGTTTTCCGAAACCAGGGCAACATTGCTATTCCGCTGACCGTGAAAAACCCGGCGAAAACCGATACATTCAGACGCCCTCAAACTGGTGTAAAACGATACAATCAGGCAGCCTCGACACTGCTCCTTAGGCCTTCTTTGGTTACACCTCTTCTCAAGAGGATTGGAGAGGATTTAGGTGGATTTTGACTTGTGGGAGATTATATCCACCTCAATCTCTGCTAAACCCCTCCTAGATCCCTGTCAACCGAACAAGGCTTAAGCTGTTGCCGCTGCCGTGAAGACTTCACCTGTCACCCGTTCACTCTCATTCCCCCCCCCCCCCCCCAACCCGAAAATGGATGCAGCTCGTTGCCGCTCTGAATTTGCTGAACTCGGGTCGGCAGCAGTGAGCGAGAAGAAAAGGAGCACGCACGCTCCATGTTAATCCTACCTACTAGTGTGCTTACGAGTACGGCCGATACGGCCTGATTCCATTGCTCCTCCGGCTTATACGTCACGGTCGGTCCTTATTTTGTTTTCCCGGTCATTTATGTTCGTCCTGAATAAAATTGAGCGTGGAGCGTGTGTTCTTTTCCGGAGGAGGCAGGCAGAATGTTGCTTGCTCACGCGGCCATCTCCGGTCTGGTCAGTGCCGAGCAAGCTAGCATAAATACTACTACTCTTTCCGTTTCAAATTACTCGTCATAGAAATAAATATATCTATAATTAAAATACATCTAGATACATTTATACCTGCGACAAATGATTCGGAACGGAGGGAGTAGCAGACAGCAAATCAGGAGATCGGAGCCCGGTTTGCTCATGCACAGGCTAGCGTGTGCGCACTGCGCACACATCTCGCAGGACAGAAGAGGAAAAAGAAGGAGGTAATATCACCGGTGGTGTCTAAACTTGCCCCGGATGTTCACTTTGGTGCCTCAACTTGTAAAATATACGTAATGAGTGCTAAAACTTGGCAATTTGGTTCAAATACGGTGCCAAACACGTTTGTCTACGGATTTGCTGCTGACTGGGCTTGACAGCGTGGCGTGGGGCCCCTTGTCAGCCACTGGAGAGGCGTGTGCCCGTGCCGCCGTTGGCCTTTTTCCGAAATAACCCTTGGACTAATGTTTCCCGCTCAGAAAAGCTCCTGGCTCGGCGGGACAGGGAACCCCGCACAACTTTTTCCATATCACCTCCTGTATCATTGCATCTGGCAAATCAGTACATGCCTGTTCGTCTGCCTCGAGCGCTCCTCCTCCTCTGTCTCTCCCTTCTGATTGTGGGAAGGCGCCGCCCCCGTGGATCGTGGCGATCGCATTGATCGTCGCCGGCGAGGATGGCGGAGCCCCGCCGGCGTGCTCCTGGAGATGCAGCCCCTCCTTATGGTGAGAACCGCCTCGCCTTTCTCGACCCAGCTTTCCCCTGTTCGCGGTAGGGTTAAGATTGATTTCGCCTTCTGTTAAAAGCCTGCAATTTCTAAGTTTCTGGTGTGCACTGATGTTTTGTAGATGATTATCAGTTAAAACCCCTATGCGCAATGACTTGCAGGCTTTTCAAACTGGGTTTTATATGAGAAGGTTTGGTCGGGTAAGAAGTGTCTTTATTTGGCTAATTTTGGTGACGAAGAAGAATCTGAAGTGAGGGCATATCAACATTACTTAATATTTGCTTGTGTTAGAAGGATTAGGTTATCTGAAAAAGAAAGTACGTTTGCTGAAATTTTGGACAGTGGGTTCTCTGAATATTTTGACAGTAGCTCTATCTGAATCTTTCTACAGTACCTTAACTGAACATGTGGATAGTAGTTGAACTGAATTTTTGAACAAATGCAGGCCAGCAGTGCTGCATACTGTTGGAAATAAAATTATAGAATTAATGTAGTAGGAGATCAACATTGCTGGCAAGTACCCAAACAACATTGCTGCATTTTTTTTTTGAACTCCACTCAAACTGAATTTAGTTTGAGTGAACTATTTGTACTGTATTATGAAGTGTTGCATACTGTTGAAAATGTATTATTCTTAACTAAAATTATCTTACAGCTCCTCAACTGAATTTTAATTTCAGATGCTTTTGATGGTCTTTTCTCGGTTGAGATACATCACAAAGGTTTCTTTTGTGGAACTGACAACAACAACACCTACATGGATTATGAAGTTGCATGGTTTGACAACTGTGAGAGTGATACATGGTCCTTGTTATGGATTGATGACTTTTTGCAGCAGCTAGGTTATGACAGAGATTGTTTGAAGCTTGATGTGTACTGGTGTCAGCCTGGAAAGACATTGGTTGATGGGCTAAGAAATTTGACATGTGATGCAGATATCCTTGCAATGATAGCAGCAACTACAGAGCACAAGAACTTGTTATTGATTGTAGACCATGGAGAGAGACTTGACAGTGCTCTCAGAGATGATATTTTACTTGATGGAGTTCCTGTACTTTCAAAGGTCATTACTCCAGGAAAAGAAAGCAAGGGAAAAGAGCAATATAGCTGTCCCGAGGAGAGAAGTGTGCCAAATAAGAGGAGGTCTAGGAGGTTATTTGGGGAAGGTTCATCCTCAGGTTGTGCTGATGAAGAATTGGAGGAACAAGATGGAGTAAATGCAGCTGAATCAGAGACAGATGAGGATTTCTATGATAGTGACTATGACATAGAAGATGGGGATGACGATCTCTATGTAAAAAATGTTGACAAAGAAGTGGATGATCATAGAGAGAAGGACACAGCTTGTGACTATGAAGCAGAGTTAGCAGAGGGTGCTCTAGATGATTCACACTTACATTTGTCCAATGAACAAAGGGAGAAGTTGAAGTACCACTTCAAGGGATTTAATCCAGAAACTGATTTGAATAACCCTATTTTCAAGCTTGGACAGGTTTTTGGTAATGTGCAGGAGCTGAGACATGCTATTACATCGTATAGCATTAGAAATAGAGTTCAAGTGAAGAAGACAAGGAACACATCCAAGAAAATAATAGCTGTGTGCAGTGGTGAGTGCCCGTGGTATCTCATGGCAAGCAAGGACAACAGAACATCCAGTTTTGTTATTAAAAAGTACTGTGACGAGCACACTTGTACTAAAGCCTGGAATCTCAAGGGATTGACAGCTCCGTTTCTCACCAGAAAATTCAAAGACGAGTTCAGGGACAATGAGAAGATGCCGTTGAAGAAATTTTCAGAGAAGGTGCAAACAGAGTACAACCTCATACCAACCAGGAGCAAATTGGGAAGAGCTAGAAGATCCTCGGTGAAGGAGATAAGGGGGGACGATGATAACCAGTACATGCAGTTGTGGGATTATGGAGAGGAGTTAAGGAAAAGCAATCCTGGTAGCAAGTTTTTCCTATATACAAAGGAAATAGAAGATGAGAAGACAAAAGAGATAAAAGAGCACTTCTCCACATTGTATTGGTCATTGGATGCATGCAAGAGAGGATGGCTTAATGGTTGCAGGCCAATAATTTTTATTGATGGATGTCACTTAAAGACCAGATATAAAGGAAATCTACTCACAGTTGTAGGTATTGACCCAAATGACTGTATCTTCCCCATAGCATTTGGCATTGTGGAAGTGGAGTCAACTAGCAGTTGGGAGTGGTTTCTGGCAAGCCTAAAGGATGACCTCAACATATGTAACACCTCTCCATACATAATTATGAGCGACAAGCAAAAGGTATTTGGTCATCAAAGTTATTTTGTAGTTCCACCATGACTTGTTGTATGTGAATTGACTTTCATTATGAAATGTATGTGATATTATGTGAAATTGCAGGGTCTCATAAAAGCTGTGGCAAAGATATGGCCTGATGCTGAACACAGATTTTGTGTCAGGCATATGTATCAGAATTTCCACAAGCTTCACAAAGGTGAGCAACTGAAGAACAATTTGTGGGCAATTGCCAGGGCTACAAACAACCCTGCATACATGAGAGCAATGCAAAAGATGGAACAAGACAGCATTGATGCATACAAATGGTGTGAGAGATGGCCACCAAGAACCTGGATTAAAGCATTTTTCAATCCATTTCCAAAGTGTGACATTCTACTGAATAACATGTCTGAAGTTTTCAATAGGTAACTTGTGAAGATAGGTTAATTCTCATTTGTGTATACATTCTCATTTGTGTTCATTCTCATGTGTGTGCTAACTTTTTTTCCTCTTCAATTTCATAGCTGGATCTTGGAATCTAGAGAGCTACCAATTAAGTCCATGTTGGATAGCATCACTGACAAGATCACAACCAGGATGTACAACAAGCAGAAGGAGGTGGCCACTGATAGAAAATGGGGTAAAAGACTGTGCCCAAAAATACAGAAGAAGCTTGACAAATTTACCGAATGGGCTGCTTTCTGCATGGTTCAAGCGGCTGGTCAGAAAGTTTTCAAGGTGTCATCAATGAACCATTCATACATTGTTGATTTGAACTGTGAGAGTTGTGACTGCAAAAGATGGGAGCTGTCTGGGATTCCATGTCATCATGCCATAGCTTGTGCTAGAGAGGAGAGGATAGATCCCGAGAGCCTGGTGCACGAATGCTACTCAGTAGCTACTTACAAAAAAGCTTATAGTTTCAATATCAAGCCCATGAGAGACCAAGAGCATTGGACAAATATGGAAGGAGTGGACGTGTACCCACCTGTGTACACCAAGGTGATGGGTAGACCAAGGAGAAATAGAAAGAAAGATCCAGAAGAGAAGCTTGACAAGGAAGGGGGCAAGAAACTAACTAAACATGGTGTAACCATGCACTGTTCTGTTTGTGGAGCAGCAAATCACAATAAGAAAGGTCATAAAAAGTGGGCAGAAACAAATAGAGAGGCCCCAGTAGTTACAGATGATGATTCAGAAGAGGAGTTTGATGATCCATCCATAATTTCAGTAAGTTAAATATGTCCTGCTACATATGGTGACAAAAGTTTATCAATTGCGCAATTGCTAATTGTTATATTTGCAGAACATCATGCCACACACAGTTCATCCATCTATGGATCCATCTCAAACACCAGGATCAATGGTTTACCTCATGCAGCAAATGGTAAACTTATGAACCTGCTATGTTTATATTTGAGGCCTCTTTATATTCAACTCTACCCTCAAACATTGTTTGCAATATACAGGAGAGGATGTCATATCAACCAGTCATGGACCATGGTCCTCTTCCTGAATCTTCATTTGTTACACAAGCCAGAGCTAGCATTCCTCCACCAAGAGTGACAACTGCTATGGCAAGTGGAAGAGGTAGGAGGAGGGGTGTTACTGAAGATATTCCGGAGGATGTGCCTCAATCCAGCCACCAAACAAGTGATAATACAGGAGGCAGGAAGAGGCAAGCTAGAGGAGGTGGTAGAGGAAATGCTACAGGAGGTGGGAGGAGAAATGCTACAGGAGGTGGGAGGGGAAATGCTACAAGAGGTGTAATTTTTGTTTAAATCTACAAGTCGGCAAGAATGAAATTGTTGTCATTTGTTATCAGTTCTAATTTTCTCAATTGTCATGCTTGCAGGAAATGGAAGGACAAGAGGAGGAGGTGCAACAGGAGGAACTGGAAGAGGAAATGGTGGAAGAGGAACTCTATATGACAATGGAGGAAGGACTGGACCAGGGGCTGAATTTTGGAACTTGATGTTTGGACCTGATTCAGATAGGTCACATGTGGCAGCAGAGGAAGAGCCAATCACGCAAAATGCACCAGGAGGGGACGAGTGGGATGATGACTTCATGCACATGTAGATGCCCATCGTGGATGCAGAAGTTCATGACTGAACTTTATGGAATGAACTTGGTCTATTTGTTTAGAGGCCTCTTTTGATGTAATGAACATGTCAGTTTACACGTACTGCACTTAAGATGTTTTATAGCTCCAGTGTTCATGTACTGTCAGATTCTAGTCTTGAAGTGTTATATGAATCTGCTGTCATTCTTGCTGTTAAAATTCTTTCTTGCCGTTAAAATTCAGTGCAACTTGTTACTGATGATTAGTTTCTCATGATGTCAGAATTTATAAGTTTATGTGTTACTGGAGAACAGTTTATGATGTTGTTAAATTCCAGTGATTATATTGTTCACAAACTGAACATGTTGCAAAAAATATGCAGTTCTGATGCTGTCAAATTCTAGTGATTATATTGTTCACAAACTGAACATGTTACAAAAAATTCCAAAAAAGGGTGTCCTGAGATTCGAACCCAGGACCTAGGTGTGCAAGTCTTGTGCTAGTAGCCAGTGGGACAGTCAGAGACAACTGATGAGTTGGCCTACTACTATGTACTTAACACTATATTCAGTATCCAGTGCGGTCGACTCTGTCCCGCCGAGCCAGGGGCTTTTTCGTGAGAAATATTAAAGCGAGGGTGTTTTCTGGAAAAAAGACAATGGGCACGCCTCTCCAGTGGCTGACAAGGGGCCCCACGCCACGCTGTCAAGCCCAGTCAGCAGCGAATCCGTAGACAAACGTGTTTGGCACCGTAGTTGAACCAAATTGCCAAGTTTTAGCACTCACTACATGTATTTTACAAGTTGAGGCACCAAAGTGAACATCCAGGGCAAGTTTAGACACCACCAGTGATATTACCTCAAAAAGAAGCCACACGACCAACCACCACCGGAGAACCGTGCGATACCCAATCTTCCCATCACCGGAAAGCAGAGAGGAAAAATGAAGCCGGCCACACGTCGCGCTGCGGTCGCGGAAGCCGCGGACGATCGACCGCCCGTGTGCACGTCGAGGGCGAGAGAAAGCATCGCATCGTATCCGCCGAAATCTGAAACGTGACAGGACCGCGTCGGGCGCGGGAGGCCCACGAGCACGAGGCGTCACCGCCGGAGGGGACACATCCAAATCCATCTCACCTCACCTCAGGCCAACTCCACCGCGTGACCCCAAACTAACGTTCGAATTAGCCCGAATCTGTCTCTTTGAAGCGTCGATGGGTATGCCCGTATCCGGCTGTGTCCATTGGGTCATGCGTGCGCCCACCGCGCGGCCGCGCCCCAAATCATGTCCGGAGTGGACGGGATTAAAAATAATAATTAAATAACTAAAAAGCAAATAAACACATTTTAACGGCCACTTAAAAGGCCCAGATTCATAATTAACATAATAAGAAAACGGCCCAGTTTCAACGGTCACTTAAAAGGCCCAGTTTCAACGGACACTTAAAAGGCCCAGATTCATAATTAACATAATAAGAAAATAAAAAAAAACTCCTCTCGCGCGCTCCTGCCGCGCCCGTCGGTGCCGTGGCCGTCGCCGTCTTATGTGGCCGCCGGTGTCGTCGTCGTCGCTGACGAGGTCGACGTAGTCCGGCGGCGTCCAGAGGTGGGCCGGAGGTGCGTGGTGGACGGGGGCCGGTTGGACGGCCGGAGGTGCCTGCCCCACCTCCTCCCGTGGCGAGGCCTCCCGCTCCGGTGACCGCGGCGGAGTGGGGCACCAGTTCACGCCCACGCCGGCGGCCATCTCCGGAGCAGTGCAGGACCAGCCCCACTCCTGGCCCAACAGCTGCTGGAACGCGGCCGGCGGGTCCTCCCTCCTCTCCTCCTCGACGGGGAAGGCGACGTCCCCGGCGGCAGAGAGGGCCATGGCCTCCTCCAGGCCGTCCCACTGCCGCTCGTCGTGCGTGTACATGGAGTCGTCCATGACACGCTGCAGGAGACGGGCCTCCTCCTCGTCTGTCATGCGAGGAGGTGGAGGGGGCGACGGAGACGGCGACGGTGTGGGCGTGACGCCGCGGACCCGCCTACGCCCGCGCTCCCATGGCCGCCGCGGCCCCGTCGAGGTGCCGGCGAAGAAGGAGGCGCGCCTGGTGTAGTGCTCGTCACGAAACCAGGTGTCCCACAACGGGGAGTCGGGGGCGTACCTGGCGTCATGGAAAAGGTCGTCGGGGAGGAGGCGGCGGCGGCGCTCGATCTCCTCGGCGCGCGCACGGCCGCTCTTCGGGACCGGCGGGATGGGGACCCGGTCGGCGGAGAGGTGCCAGTCATTGGGAAGATGGGCGTCGCTCCAGGGGAGCGGCGTCCTCGTCTCCCAATAACGGCGGCAGACCGACGCCCGGACGTAATGCCGGTCGCGCTCGCCGGCGGACGTGGGCGCGATGGAGAAGGCGGGCGGCGCGGGGGCCCGGCGTGATGGCAATGGCGAGGCGGGCTCCTCCTTCTTCACCGAGCCGCGGTGGCGTCCCGACGAGGAGCCGACCTCGCGGTCGTGCCTGCCTTTGCGGCTGTAGTTTCAGAGGCCCGTGGCTACGGGCGGCCGGCCGGCGAGGTCTAGGCTAGGGTTTTGGGACGTGGTCGCCGCTGTCGGGTTTCGAGGAGGCCGCGGGGTGGCGTGGGGCAGTGTGAATGACGACCCGTCCACGCTTCCCACTTAAAGAAGGACGGCGACCGCTCGACATGCGGATGACAGGTGGGGCCGTCCGCTCGTGCGCATTAATATGGACGGGTGGGAGGTAAGTGGCCACCTCCCACGCGACCCCGACGCGGACGAGCGCGCGTCCGTTTGGTGTCCGCCGCGATCCAAACCCGGCACAAGTTTACGCTCGAAATGGGTCGACCCAGACACAAAACGGACAAGATGAATCCGGGCCGTCGCGCGCTGAACCGCCTCTTTTGTCCGTTTTATTCCAAACAAACGGGGTCGGACAGAATAGGATCACGCGGTGGAGTTGGCCTCACGCGCCGCGATCGTGCGTCCCCACGGCCCATCACGCCGCCCGCCCGCCGTCGCAGTCGGTCGACAGTAGCCGGCCGTGGCTCGTCCAAGTAATTTTAACCGTACTCGTAATAAACAACGATAAAGCCTGAGCGCCGCACCTGCATGGCTGCGTCCACACCATGACTGACGCAGACTCCACCTACTACCGCTACTGCGTGCAGGCAGCAGCAGACCGGCGAAGCAT
The DNA here is from genome assembly GCA_034509565.1 of Triticum monococcum. Classification (NCBI taxonomy): domain Eukaryota; kingdom Viridiplantae; phylum Streptophyta; class Magnoliopsida; order Poales; family Poaceae; genus Triticum; species Triticum monococcum. The sequence continues at coordinate 554,609,319 of CM067841.1, read as the reverse complement.
CGTGCCCGCGGTGGGTCAACGAAAGTCACGAGACTACCACTACTACCAGCGCCCGTGCTCGCTGACATGTGTGATTCCAGGGCAGGATCCATCTCCCTGACGAGTGAGTCGACGCGCAGGTACGGCTAATCGTGGTTGATAGATAGATAGGTTAAACAAAGATGAGACTGACTTTGAGAGCACACGGTGTCGCTGACCAGACACTCTCTTCCACCTCCAACGGAATCTGGATGCGCACGAATGTGCAACCCAACCCAACCCTGCAGAAATTCCAGCTGCAGGCGTAGCGTAGACGATCCGGCGAATCCGGAGTCATGCGGGGGCAGCGGCAGCGCGTGGAAGGAAAATGAAGGGAAAGTAAAACGAATCAAGTCGATCGGTGCACCTCACCACACGGCGTGGAGGGAGGGACCGGGCGACTCTGCTGGAGCTCACCGCCGCCGACGGAAAGGCGACGGCGACCCGGCGGGCGGGCGGGCATACGTCGACGTGCCACTGACCCGCCGGGAAGGTGGAGAGGAGGGAATAAATCAAACCCATGCCTTCATCGCTCATCTGAGGATCCAAACGGCTAGTGTCGATGGACCTTCAAGCACCATAGCCCGCGACCTCGACGAGATCCGGGGATCCCCAACACCGCTGGCTCCTAAACGAAGGCAAAAGCCTCGCCCAACCGCGAACGGAGCCCGGAGAAATTTATTCCGACGTGACACCACCGTAACGGCCTCGGCAGCGTCTCCCTCAACCCTAACCCTACCACCCACCCACCTAGCGAACAGACCCGAGGTTCCCTCTCCTTCCCGCCGCCGGAGCGGCCGACGGAGAGAGAGGGAACCGGCGGCGCGCAAGGGATCCCTCTTCGCCTCCTTGATCGCCTAGATCCTACTTTTCCGGTTCGGGTGTGTTTCGTGCGGTGGGCGCGCATGGATTGATTTGTTGGCTAGGACTTGCCTACACCAAAGATGAAGGTATTGACATAGAAGCAAATTTAAAGTTCATGTCTATTTTAGAAAATAATATGGCTCCATGTCCACCACAAAATGTTATGCTAAATATAAAAATATGCGGTATAATATTTTTAATCATATGTATTACGTGAACTAATGATTAATGTGCTTTCTAAAAACATATATATTAGACCTCCTCCAATGCACTAGTGCTAAGATGAGGTGCTAACTGCTAAGCACATTAAAAATCTAAGCAACTAAAGTCCCCAATGTAAAGGTGCTTAGCTTGTTGTTGCTAAGCATCCTTCATTTAATGATTTAGCAACTAAAGTTGTCCATGCATTGGTGGGCTTCTTTCATTTAAGGGCTCATTCGGTTTGGAGGATTTCATAATGTAGGAATTAGAACTAGTATAGGAATTTTATAGGATGGCACTTGCCATCCTAAGGATTTGACTCGCCTCGTTCCTACGCGTAAAATGAGCTTTGAGTGGATGTGTAATTTCCTCCAAAAACAGAGGAAATGAATAGTATTCCTACGATATTTCTGTACACATTTTCTACAAACCGAATGCATCTATAGGAAATTTTCCTCTGGAATCCTTGTTCCTATGTGTTTCCTATGAAAATCCTCCAAACCGAATAGGCCCCTAAGGATTTGACTCGCCTCGTTCCTACGCGTAAAATGAGCTTTGAGTGGATGTGTAATTTCCTCCAAAAACAGAGGAAATGAATAGTATTCCTACGATATTTCTGTACACATTTCCTACAAACCGAATGCATCTATAGGAAATTTTCCTCTGGAATCCTTGTTCCTATGTGTTTCCTATGAAAATCCTCCAAACCGAATAGGCCCTAAGTGTTTTTCCTAGATTCCCACGCTTGGCATTGTTTTTTCCTGGGGTCACCACACCCATCTCTCTCCTCTTAATTACCTTGCCACATCATTTTTTTTGCCTACATGGTAGCCTTAGCTGTTGAAATATGAGATGGGCCTAGAGCCCATATGAGAATTTCAGATTTGATCTCTCAGGGCCCATGTAGGTGGCATGACAAGGTGGTGGGAAGTTTAGTCCTACCTTGGAAGTGAAAGGAGAGTTGGAGTGGTTTATAAGGGATTCTCTTCCTCATGCTATTGGAGCTTGAAAAGAGATGAGGCCCTCGCGCACTCCTCCTCCTCCGCTCGCCACGCCTCGTCACGACGCGCCGCGCCGCGGGTTGCGGGATTGAGCCGAGCCGAGCTCACTCCTATGCACTTCTTTTTGCCGGTCAGGAACGGAGAGTCTTTGACAGGTGGGGCCATGATCTGAGACGTTGGATCGTGGGCTACCGACTTGGACGTGGGTTCAGCCCACGTCTCCCCACGCGCTGCCGCACATATATATGTGGGGCGCTGCCAACCCTAGCCGCCACGAAACAGAACGCATCTCCGCCTCCACGCCCACATCGTTCCTCTACTGCTGCTGCCGCCGGCGACTCCGTCCCGTTCACCGCGTACACGGTTAACGGGAGAGCAGGCCTCCAAAACCCCGCCTCTCCGGATCCTGTACGGGAGAGGGGCGATTAGGTTTTTGGGTAGCGATTACGCGACTGCTCGCTTCTGTTCATCTACGTCTGCATCACCTTCGTCATCACCATGTCGACCGACGCCGACCGTGCTGCCGCTGAGAAGGCCGAGGCTGACAAGAAGGCCGCCGAGGATGCCGCGGCTACTGCCGCCGCCACCGCCGCCGCATGGCCGATTGGAGGGTATACATCGTTTATCCCTCTCATGTTTCTTTCTGTTGTAGCAGTACTAGCGATATGCGTAGATGTTTCTACTATATGCGTAGTACATGCTCTGTTAGATCGTAACCAGTATGTTATCAATGCTGTCAATGTCATGCTCATGATTTATTCATGGATTAATTTAATTAGAAAACTGTCTATTTTCTTATCAATCCAAAAACCTAATATGTGTAGGAGTTTTTCGAATTCTGGTTTTGCTTCTGCACTGAAACCGTCGCTGTTTACGGGGACGTACTTTAAGCGTTGGCAGACTAAAACCACCTTATGGCTCACTGCCATGAACGTGTTCTGGGTCGCCGGTGTGACTCCCACAGGAACAATCGCTCCTGATCAGGAGAAGGCGTTTAAGGAGGCCACTGTCCTGTTCCTCAGGGCAGTTCTGAGTATGATTGGAGATAAGCTGGTTGACGCATATTTGCATGTGCGGTCTGCCAAGGACTTGTGGGAGGCGCTCGAATCTAAGTTCGGGGCTGCCGATGCAGGGAGCGAGATGTATATTATAGAGCAGTTCCATGATTACAAGATGGTTGAAAACCGTCCTGTATTGGAGCAGGCTCATGAGATAATATGCATTGTTAAGGAGCTTGAGCTTCTTAAGTGCGAGTTACCGGGCAAGTTTGTCGCGGGCTACATAATCGCTAAACTTCCCAATTCCTGGAGAAACTTTGCCACCATTCTGAAACATCAAAGGCGTGAATTCTTTGTGGAGGATGTCATTGGACATCTGAGTGTTGAGCAGAATTCAAGGGCAAAGGACTCGCACGGAAAAGGGGTCGAAGGAACTTCCGTGGCCAACATGGTGCATCAGAAGAACTCCAATTCCCACAAGCCCAAGGGAAAGAACGGTGTCCAACAGAGTGCCAACTTTAAGAAGAAGGGTAAGAAGACCTTCAAGAAGAACAAGAAGGATGAGGGCTGCTTTACTTGTGGTTCGCTTGAACATTGGGCCAATAAGTGCCCAAACAAGTATAAGAAGCAAGGGCAGGACTCCAAGTCTGTCAATATGATTGTGAGCAACAATGAGAGTGGTGCATCTGGGTACGGCAATTTATTTGCTGTATTTTCAGTTTGGTCGTCCACCGATTGGTGGGTCGACACAGGTGCAGGTGTTCATGTGTGTGCTGACATTTCATTGTTTTCTTCTTACCAAGCCACAGGTCACGGGTCCGTACTGATGGGGAATGGCGCGAGTACTTCTGTTCTTGGTGTTGGCACGGTCGATCTGAAGTTTACTTCGGGAAGGATCGTGCAGCTGAAGAACGTGCAACATGTCCCAGCCATCAAAAAGAACCTCGTTAGTGGCTCCCTTCTATGTAGAGAAGGGTTTAAGTTGGTATTCGAGTCTAATAAATTAGTTGTTACGAAATATGGACTATTTGTTGGAAAGGGTTATGAATGCGGAGGCATGTTCCGCCTTTCTCTTGCAGATCTATGTAATAAAGTCGTGAACAATATTCATTTGAGTGTTAATGAATCTGAAGTATGGCATTCACGTCTTTGTCACATTAGTTTCGGTGTTATGACGTGGCTAGCAAAATCGAATTTAATCCCGAGTTTCACTTTAGCCAATGGTTCTAAGTGCCATTCGTGTGTGCAATCTAAGCAACCTCGCAAGCCTCACAAGGCAGCAGAGGAGAGACACTTGGCACCACTGGAACTCATACATTCTGATCTTTGTGAGATGAATGGTGTGTTGACTAAAGGTGGAAAGAAACATTTCATGACTTTGATAGATGATTCCACTAGATATTGCTATGTGTATCTGTTAAATACTAAAGATGAGGCTCTACACTACTTCAAAATCTATAAGGCAGAAGTTGAGAATCAACTTGAAAAGAAAATTAAACGAGTCCGGTCAGATCGTGGTGGAGAGTACTTCTCGAAAGAGGTTGATGCCTTTTGTGCGGAACACGACATTATTCACGAGAGGACGCCTCCCTACTCACCCCAGTCAAACGGAGTTGCCGAGCGGAAAAACCGTACTCTAACTGATTTGGTTAACGCCATGTTAGATACGCCGGTTTATCCAAGGCATGGTGGGGGGAGGCTATAATGACATCCTGTCATGTCCTGAATAAAGTTCCGACAAAGGATAACGAGATCACTCCTTACGAGAAGTGGACCAAGAGAAGGACAACACTCTCGTACTTACGTACCTGGGGCTGCTTGGCGAAAGTTAATGTGCCGATCCCCAAAAAGCGTAAGCTTGGACCAAAGACTGTGGACTGTGTTAATTTGGGCTACGCTATGAATAGTGTTGGCTATAGATTTCTAGTAGTGAAATCTGAGGTACCTGACATGAAAGTCGGTACAATTATGGAGTTTAAAGATGCTACATTCTTTGAGGACATTTTTCCCATGAGAGATGTACAAAGCACTTCTAGACAGGAATCTGAGGAGACTCCTGAACCTGCCATTCCGATGGAATATTATAATCAAACACATGATGAAAATCCTGAGGAGGATAATGAGGAATCCCTTGGTAGGGGCAAGAGACAAAGGACTGTAAAGACCTTTGGTGATGATTTCTTCATATACCTCGTGGAGGATAATCCCACTTCTATTTCAGAAGCGTATGCATCTCCAGAAGCTGACTACTGGAAGGATGCGGTCCGTAGCGAGATGGATTCCATCATGGCTAACGGGACTTGGGAGCTTACTGAATGTCCTTATGGTTGCAAACCATTGGGATGCAAGTGGGTGTTCAAGAAGAAGCTTAGGCCCGATGGTACAATAGAAAAGTACAAGGCTAGGCTTGTGGCCAAGGGCTACGCCCAGAAAGAAGAAGAAGATTTCTTCGACACTTATTCACCTGTGGCCAGACTGACCACCATTCGAGTATTACTCTCGTTGGCGGCCTCGCATGGTCTTCTCATTCATCAGATGGATGTTAAGACGGCTTTCCTGAACGGAGAGCCAAAGGAGGAAATCTATATGCAACAGCCTGATGGCTTTGTGATGGATGGTCAGGAAGGAAAGGTGTGTAAGTTGGTGAAATCTTTGTATGGCCTGAGACAAGCGCCTAAGCAATGGCATGACAAGTTTAATGAAACGTTGACATTGACATCTGTTGGCTTTGTTGTTAATGAGGCTGACAAATGTGTATACTATCGCTATGCTGGGGGCGAAGGAGTTATACTGTGTTTGTATGTTGATGACATACTGATATTTGGGACTAATTTCAAGTTGATCGAGGAAGTTAAGTCTTTCCTATCTCAGAACTTTGAGATGAAGGACCTTGGAGTGGCTGATGTTATCTTGAACATCAAGCTATTGAGAGATGATGAAGGTGGGATTACACTTCTGCAATCCCATCATGTTGAGAAGGTGTTGAGTCGTTTTGGATATTCGGACTGCAAACCATCTCAAACACCATATGATCCTAGTGTGTTGATTCGAAAGTCTAAAGGCACAGCTATAGATCAATTGAGATACTCTCAGATTGTTGGTTCACTCCAGTATCTAGCTAGCGCAACGAGGCATGACATCACATTTGCTATTAGCAAACTGAGCCGATTTGTTTCCAAACCGGGTGATGTACACTGGCGTGCTCTTGAGAGAGTTATGCGCTATCTGAAAGGTACTATGAACTATGAACTTCACTATATCGGATACCCATCGGTACTTGAAGGGTATAGTGATGCAAATTGGATCTCTGATGCTGATGAGATGAAGGCCACAACTGGGTATATATTTACTCTTGGAGGTGGTGCTGTTTCCTGGAAGTCTTGCAAGCAAACGATCTTAACAAGATCGACAATGGAAGCAGAATTAACAGCATTAGACACATCGGGTGGCGAAGCAGAATGGCTTCGAGATTTGATGGACTTGCCAGTGGTTGAGAAGCCGGTTCCGGCCATCCTTATGAATTGTGACAATCAAACAGTTATTGTCAAGGTGAAGAGTTCAAAGGACAACATGAAGTCCAACAAACACATAAGAATGAGATTGAAAGCTATCAGAAAATTGAGGAACTCCGGAGTGATAACGTTGGATTATATTCAAACGGCTAGGAATCTGGCAGATCCCTTTACTAAAGGGCTATCACGTGTTGTGATAGATAACGCCTCAAGGGATATGGGTATGAGACCCACATGAGTTGCCATGGTAATAACCCAACCTATGTGATCGGAGATTCCGTGAAGTAGGACCTGGAAAAACAAGCCAGTGGTGAACTGAGGAGAGTAACTTTACTAACCCACTCCGTTGGAGATGCAATACTCTCTGAAACTGTATGGAAGGATGACTATTGTCTTAATGTGTTCCAAGGCTTATATGCATAAGCAAGATGCTATCCTACAGAGCGATCTTTGAAGGAACACACCTATATGAGCCCGACTGCTGGTCACAGTCTATGAGATTGGGGTGATCTCTAGCAAGCTCATGAACAGGCCGGGAGTGTGACTAATATGCTCCACCCGAGGGGTCGGCCTTCGGCAGCCTCGTATCAGTGAGACTTGTGGTGAAACTTCTTGACGCCAAACTGACAATTCAAGGCATAGTCCATTGTTCAGTTGTGAAGGAGTGTAACTACTTGGTCTAGGTGGAGCTGAACCTTAATCGGTCTCCACTGAGATGCTGGTATATCAAAACAGCGTTTGGAACAAAGGACAAACTGGGCCCCTGAGATCTGGTGGGGGATTGTTGAAATATGAGATGGGCCTAGAGCCCATATGAGAATTTCAGATTTGATCTCTAAGGGCCCATGTAGGTGGCATGACAAGGTGGTGGGAAGTTTAGTCCCACCTTGAAAGTGGAAGGAGAGTTGGAGTGGTTTATAAGGAATTCTCTTCCTCATGCTATTGGAGCTTGAGAAGAGATGAGGCCCTCGCGCACTCCTCCTCCTCCTCCACTCGCCTCGCCACGCCACGCCACGCCACGCCACGCCACACCTCGTCACGACGCGCCGCGCCACGCTGCGGGTTGTGGGATTGAGCCGAGCCGAGCTCACTCCTATGCGCTTCTTTTTGCCGGTCAAGAACGGAGAGTCTTTGACAGGTGGGGCCACGATCTGAGACGTCGGATCGTGGGCTACCGACTTGGACGTGGGTTCAGCCCACGTCTCTCCACGCGCAGCCGCACATATATATGTGGGGCGCTGCCAACCCTAGCCACCACGAAACAGAACGCATCTCCGCCTCCACGCCCACGTCGTTCCTCTGCTGCTGCCGCCGCCGGCGACTCCGTCCCGTTCACCGCATACACGGTTAACGGGAGAGTAGGCCTCCGAAACCCCGCCTCTCCGGATCCTGTACGGGAGAGGGGCGATTAGGTTTTTGGGTAGCGATTACGCGACTGCTCGCTTCTGTTCATCTACGTCTGCATCACCTTCGTCATCACCATGTCGACTGACGCCGACCGTGCTGCCGCTGAGAAGGCCGAGGCCGACAAGAAGGCCGCCGAGGATGCCGCGGCTACTGCCGCCGCCACCGCCGCTGCATGGCCGATTGGAGGGTATACATCGTTTATTCCTCTCATGTTTCTTTCTGTTGTACCAGTACTAACGATATGCGTAGATGTTTCTACTATATGCGTAGTACATGCTCTGTTAGATCGTAACCAGTGTGTTATCAATGCTGTCAATGTCATGCTCATGATTTATTCATGCATTAATTTAATTGGAAAACTGCCTATTTTCTTATCATTAGCACCTGTACAAGGTGGAGCATTGGGAGAGACCTTACCAGGCACACATCCCCCCCTCCCCCCCCCCCCCCCCCCGCCCAATAAAGAATAACCACATATTTATGTTGTTTGTTTATTATATTAGATCGGTACACAAAGCTAAATTTGGAGCATGAGCTAGCTCATGATTTTTATTTGATGTTGGATCAATATATGCACAGGTCCAAATCTGATGTTAAGATCGTCTCCGTCTAGAACAGGGCACTGACACTCTCTTCTCCGACGATTTAGCATAACATTTTGTGGTGGACATAGAGCCATATTATTTTCTAAAAAATGCATGAACTTTATTTTTTATGTCAATTCAAACTTAGAACGAATTGGTAGTAGGTTAATTAGTCTTATCAGGGAACTAAAAAGAATTAGTAGTATGTTTCATTTAGCAAAAAACATCAGTAGTACGCTTTCATTCTAGAACATACGAAACCATCCAAATAGATATGATTACACTTGCTTATTGGGCGTCGTATCTAATGCATCCGGGATGCTTCGTGAATCCCTGTATCCGCCGACTCCTCGACCGGCCGATTGCCATCCCACGCACGCGATCAAAATCTCCAGGGATTTGCAAAGAAACGCCCGCAGCAACTCTTAATTAAGCCTGCCATTTTGCTAGTAACCCCTCGGCCGGAATACCTCTCCTAATCCCCGCTCGTCTCCCTCCCAATCCCTAATCACGGCCGCAACATGCATCCCGACGACAGCCACGGCCGGGACAGCATGCATCCGGACGGACAATCGCCAGGACGGCATTCATCTGCCCTGACGATCTCCGCGATGACCATGATGGGATGCATCTCTGATTCTGAACGCCCCATCAGCATGATGGAAAAATCTCCGGAAGTGATCGTGGCGGCTCCTGCTGTTATGGATGTCCGATATGCATCAGCAGTGATCCATAGTTCAAGTGTTGATCCTGTGTATGCCTCTGCGTCTAGCCAGTTGGAGGCCCATCTCGCTGTAGAAACTGCTATGGCTGTAGAAAATATTAGTACTGCAGAATGCGAATCAGATGTCAGTATTGTGCATGGAGCTTCAGGTAACATTGGTAAAGCCTAGCCATTTTATGTATGACCCAGACTACTTGTGTATGTTGTACGTACTACTTGTTATCTGGAGACTAATCATGTTGATGCATGTGCAGCTACAGAATTAGGTAAAAGCTTGGAAACTCAAGTGAAGGAGGGAGAATTTGCTACGCCGAAAAAGAAAGAAAGCATTCCTCTATTTGTGAGTTTATTAAATTTTTGTTTGCCATGTCCCTATTCAGTTTTGCGAGTTATGCATGATGATGATTATTGTCATTCATTATTTACTTTTTAGTGCTCCTCTTTCACGCCGAGATGTGACGAGAAGTTGAAGCCTAAAGTAGGGATGGAATTTGAAGGCCTTGATGCCGTGGAGGAGTTCTGCAAGTCATATGCACATCATGTGGGTTTTGGAGTTCGTGTCGGACAACAGAAAAAGTTGGACAATAATGTGGTTCGGACAAAACGTTTCATGTGCAATAGGGAAGGATTCAGGTCTGAGAAGAGCAAGGAGATTAAAGATCCAGCAAAGAAATTCCGTAAGAATACAACCACACGATGTGGTTGTGATGCACATATCTTCGTCAAGTTATGTGGCGATAACACCTACAAGATACAGTCATGGATTGAGCACCACACTCATGGCCTTGTATCGCCTGATAAATGCCATTTGGTCAGATCAAATCGCAGAGTTAGCGAGAGGGCAAAAAATACACTGTACACATGCCACAAAGCAAGCATAGGCACATGTCAGGCATACATGCTCCTTCAAGTCAGCGAAGGTGGGATTCCTAATGTTGGATGCTCAAAGAGGGACCTACAAAATTACTACCGCGACCTCAGGCTAAAAATCAGGGACGCAGATGCTCAAATGCTTGTCGCTTAGCTAGCTAGAAAGCAAGAAGTCAATCCAGCTTTTTTCTATGATTTTGTTGTCAGCCGTGAGGGGAAGTTGATGTATGTGTTTTGGGCAGATGCCATGAGTAGGAAAAACTACAATCTCTTCGGTGGTGATGGTGTGGTATCCTTTGATTCTACTTACACTAATAATCAATACAACATGATCTTTGCACCATTTATGGTGGTCAATCATCACTTACAAAGTGTGTTTTTTGGCGCGGCATTCTTGATAAATGAGCAGACTCAGTCATATGTTTGGTTATTTGAGACCTTCCTTACAACAATGGGAGGGGTAGCACCTAGACTCATTATAACTGATGAAGCTGTTAGCATGAAGAATGCGATTGACAAAGTTTTTCCGACCACTGTGCATAGGTTATGTATGTGGCACATAATGGAGAAACTTCCGGAGAAGATTGGACCATTAATTAGAGAAGACTCTGATTTTTGGGATAGGATGAATTCGTGTGTATGGGGTTCCGAAACTCCAGCTGAGTTTGAGTTGCAATGGAATTCAGTCATTAAGGACTTTGGCTTGGAGGAGGATGAGTGGTTGACTAAAAGGTTTAGCATTCGTGAGTCATGGATACCAGCTTACTTTATGGATATACCATTGGCAGGCATTCTCCGAACAACATCAAGGTCTGAAAGTGCAAATTCCTTTTTTAACCGTTTTATTCATCGTAAGCTTGCTCTTGTTGAGTTTTGGCTTAGATTTGACACGGCATTAGAATGCCAGCGAGAAGAGGAGTTGATTGCCGACAACTCAAGCATTCATACAACCCCACAACTACTGACACCATGGGAAATAGAAAAACAAGGCAGAGAAGTGTTTACATATGAGGTGTTTGAGATATTTCAAAAAGAGATTATTGCAGCAAGAGATCATTGTTGCATCCAAGGCATTGCACAAGATGAAGCAATAAAAATTGTGAGCTTGAGAGGTCGATCCCATAGGATTAGGGAAGTTCGGTGCGACACCACAACCATGATAGCTAATTGTTCATGCAAGTTATTTGAGAAAATTGGAGTCCCGTGCCGACATATCATCCAGGTGTTGAGGGTTGAAAATCAAAATGAACTTCCATCCTACTACATTATGAAACGATGGGAGAAACGGTGCAAAAGGTATAAAAATGTATACAATTGATATTCTAATTGGATATCAAATGACTGACATCATTTTTTTAATTGACAGGGAAAATGTGTATGATGAGCATGGGCATTTACTAGAAGAGAAGGCAACTGACTCCTTGAATTCGGCTACTAGGAAGAAGATTGCGATTGTGCGCAACAAGTTGGAGGATCTAATTCAGAAGGCGAAACACTCGGATGAAGGCATGGACTTTTTAACATCAAGTGTATTGAATATTGAAGCTCCTCTAGACAAAAATGGTTCCTACATCAGGTGTGAAGCACACTAGACAACAGGAATACGAGGCTTTCATTGGTTGTGATATTCCTACTGAAATTGACATACACCCACCGACTGATGTTCGTACGGTGGGAAGATGCAAACGAATAAAGAGTGGGAAGGAAACAAATGAGGACGAACAAAAAAAGAAGAAGAAGGAAGCCAAGGTAAAGGTCGCACGTATGTGCAAGACGTGCAAACAAATAGTATTTCATGATAGTCGCAATTGCCCTAGCAAAAAAGTTCACGGCAAAGGAACCGAGATTGTGCAACAGATGAAGCCAAATGGTGTTCTATGATGGCCTTAGTCTATTACAAAACATGAATTTATATGACTTATTACTGTTTATTTCTCCATGCACTGGATTATTGTAATCGATGGAATTATGTGTTTTGTCAAACTGTCTTCCTTTTATTTACTCTGACTTGATGTGTATTGAATGGAGTGTAGCAATCTGCAAGAGCACCAGCTTACATCATGTTCACATTTACCTGAAGCATGCTCTGTTCTTTTATGCAAACAATCAGCAGCTATCACCCAGGAGAATATAAATGTACAAGAAACTTTGCGAGACTGTGAGCGTATATCCCTTTATTCAGTTGTATAGCAGTATAGGCGTCGAGTTCATTGAGTCGTCAATTATTACCAGATGTCTTTACCAGCAGCAGTATGTTTCAAGTTTGAAAGCTTAACATTAGCATATGAATCAGGCAGGGAACAACTCAGTTGGCAAACCCACGTCCACCTCCACAATAGCATTCAGCAAAAGAAATTAAACAATGGTAGGTGTTCAGAATTTTGACAGTGCTTGGGAAGGTTGCAGCAAAAGCAACATCTTGTTTGTGCATACATAAAGGACAAATAAGAATGCAGAATCACAAAGAATGATAAGCACCTAGTTATACTATGCCGTCGTTCAACTGTATTGCATCACATATCACAGAACACCACAAAATCATCAGGGCAATACGAAATTTGTTTATGTCTGAATTGTGCATTCACACCAAGGTACATTCTCTTGTCTTTGAACTCACAAGCAGTCTGCAATGGATAAACTCACAAGCTACAATCTGCATGTACTGGAAACATTAAACAGGAACAATAAAATTCAGAACGTGGTCCTTGTTTGCTATCCAACAAGCTGTGCTCGCTTCCCACACGAGTCTTGCAGCAGGCGGAGGTCGTCAGGTGGAGCAGCAAACGACTGGATGCAGGTGCAGTGCGGTAGATGGCGTGCAGGTTGCGGCCGGCGGCGGACCGGCAAGAAGGTGGACGAGCGCGGTGGTACGCCAAACGTGGTGGATCCCGCCACGGCCGCCGAACGGATCACAAGGGCGTTCAGCAATTTGAGGCGAACAAACGTGGAGGCAGGCCAAGGGCGGCCATCATCGTTGGGATCACCAGGCCATGGAGCCGTTTGAGGCGGACAAATCGCAGAGGTGGGCATGCGCTGCTGCCGTCCAAGGATTCATGGGTCCGATGTATGTGCCGCCATGGAGGGATTGAGCCGTGATTAGGGATTGGGAGGGAGACGAGCAGGGATTAGGAAAGGTATTCCGGCCGAGGGGTTACTAGCAAAATGGCAGGCTTAACTAAGAGTTGCTGCGGGCGTTTCTTTGCAAATCCCTGGAGATTTTGATCGCGTGCGTGGGATGGCAATCAGCCGGTTGAGGAGTCGGCGGATATAGGGATTCACGAAGCATCCCGGATGCATTAGATACGACGCCTGCTTATTGGGCTGTGCTAAATAAGTTAGTTACATGCCCACTTAACACGGGATTAATTCATCCGAACTGCATGTATTTCTTAAAAGAAAACAGCCAGGAAAGAAAAAGCACAGCATGATACTTTGGCTTTCCAGCTCCTCACGTAATTAATCAGCCGCACTAACGAACACCAAACCAGAATAATCAAACAGGCTCAGTAGGCTTTTCTTGTTTACTCGCGATGGAAGGGCTCAAATCGCCAAGCCTTGTGGCGTTTGCTCCAGACGCCAAGCTCTATGGCGTTTGGCTCTGCAACTTCGGCACCAGCTGGACAAATGTGGGCCAGGCCCAAACGCCAGCATTCATGGCGTCTCCCGTGCAAGCCAAACGCCAAGGATGTTGGCGTGATAAAAAAAGGTCAGATTCGAAGTTTTTTTGCAAACCGGGTAAATTCTTGATTAAGTTAGGAAAAAGATCAAAACAGTAATTTCGTCCTCCACACCATGACTGACGCAGACTCCACCTACTACCGCTACTGCGTGCAGACAGCAGCAGACCGGCGAAGCATCGTGCCCGCGGTCGGTCAACGAAAGTCACGAGACTACCACTACTACCAGCGCCCGTGCTCGCTGACATGTGTGCAGGATCCATCTCCCTGACGAGTGAGACGACGCGCAGGTATGGCTAATCGTGATTGATAGATACGATATGATTAAACAAAGATAAGAGTGACTTTGAGAGCACACGGTGTCGCTGACCGGACACGCCTTCCAACGGAATCTGAATGCGCACGAACGTGCAACCCAACCCTGCAGAAATTCCAGCTGCACGCGTAGCGTAGACGATCCGGCGGATCCGGGGTCATGCGATCCACGGGCGGCAGGAAAATGAAAGGGAAAGTGAAACGAATCGAGCCGATCGGTCCGCCTCGCCACACGGCGTGGAGAGAGGGACCGGGCGACTATGCTGGAGCTCACCGCCGCCGACGGAAAGGCGACAGCGACCTCGCGGGCGGGCGGGCATACGTCGACGTGCCACTGACCCGCCAGGAAGGTGGAGCGGAGGGAATAAACCAAACCACGGGCGCGCGCGGCGCCGGCGCCTCAAAAGTCGCTCTCCGCGTCGTGGGGGCGGCACGGGCCCGGCGGCGGGCGGAAATGCGGACAGCGACAACGGGACGGGAGGCGGGCACGTAGTCGTCGTACTACGTACGTACTCCAGGCAGGGGCGGCTGGTCGACCGGTGGCTGGCTGTCCCTTTCCGGGCGGGTCCACGGCTCGCGCGAATTATTCCGCGCCCAACCGCGACCAGATCCGCGGCTGCGTGATCCGCCATCCGCCAACTATGATGCCACCGAGCCGCCGGCCGGGACCCATGTGCGTGACTGCTGCGTGCGAGACGGACGTGGTAGTACTACTAGCTTGTGTGTGCTGCCGGCAGTGTGATCTCCGGCCGTTGGTGACAGGAGTATTCTTTTTTAAACGATTGTGTCGACCCAGGTTATTTGGCGCCTAATCTAATCTGATCCGGGAGCGAATTAGGGGATACATGGATATTATTTTTAAGAGGCGGCGAGCCGATGCGTGGTGCATGAGCGGCAGGCCGGCAGCTTCCTCCTCCCTCCCTGCCAGGAGAGGCCCTCTCCGTTAGCAGCCGGTGGAGGAAAAAAAAAATACTCTGACAGCAGTACACTCTCGTTTCCGTTGGTTGATACGTACAGTATTAGAGCATGTACAAAGGTATCTAGTCAGCTGTCTGTAACCAATTCGATGCAAAAAAAAAAAACCTGTCTGTAACCAAGGCCATGAAGGAAAATAAATGACGTGTGGGAGAGAGAAACATAAAAACAATCGAGCCTGTCTGTCCAAATACCGACGGTCTGTTCACGCATAAATCGCTGCTTACAGATAGCTTATTTTCCATTGTATGAGTATGTCGCCTGTAATGGGCTGTTTAGATCTCATGTTCCTGGCCAGATATTCACGGACGGTTGGAGTGTTACAGCCTGCCTAACAGACGCCCCTGCTGTGCGTTATGTTTTGAGTAGTCTATAGAGCTGATGTGTGCATATGTTACAGACACCAGGCGTCTCTGCCGATGTACATACCCTTACAGTATAGTACACGAACGTGGATGCCAACTTGTTTGCTCTTCACCTTGAGAATAGCAACGACCGAGTAAACCGGTACTGCGGTATAATAGTATGCTCCATCTACAGTACATGTTCTTCAGGAAAGAATTCAGATGCCCGAGCCGGCGGTCCGCGTCTCCGCTGGATGGATATTGGATACCCTCCCTTATCCTTCCCCACACGTGCATCACACTCCTAATTGTGGCGCTCTCGGCTAATCTAGTCCGGTACCAGTGGGGTCTGACCAACATCTCACCTTGACAAAGTTTAATCTAGCACGTAGTAGTGGTATATAATTGTGATCAAGCACACCTTTACTGACCCTTTGATTCGTTCTGATGCAATCCAACAGCAACGGTTGGCATCCGCCATTAAAAAACCACACTGCTGAGAGTCATGCATCTGATGGAGCACACGAACAGATAGAACCATTGCTGTGCGGTCCAAGGATTGCAATTCTAAAGTTGACAGGACACGGTATGGCATCCATGTATGCCACGATGCATAAAAGTTCCGCTGATGAAACGACTATGGCCAGTTCTTTTCGCCTCGTGATTCTTCAGAATCTGATTTTAGCAAACTGCTCACAGAATCGTCTACCTACAGATTCACATGTTCAGTTTTTTTCTGTGATTTCAGCCCGTGATTGTTGTATGAGTTGTGTGCTGAAATGTCTGTAACACCACTAAATTAGAATCGAGTGTTGGACTGTTAGCGGTTGGTTATTTTCGCGTCTAATATGAACAACTTGCAACTCATACATCGTTCCAACCCCACACACACATATGAATGAGAAAATTCTAACTACAATTTGTAAACATTTGCCCCCACAAGCATTATTGCAAACATCTTTTTTTTTCTTTTTCGAAAAGGAGAAATACCTCCGGCCTCTGCATCAATCGATGCATGCATCCATATTATTAAATAAAAACGTAACAAGGTCATAAGGTCCTAAAAAGCTCACAACTCAGCAGTAGTCGAAAGCAAATAAATCTGAAAAACACCACACCCGGCGATATAGAACTAAAAAAGTGCCACATCCGGCGATAGAATAATAAGCTACGATGCCTACACACCTAGCCTATTATTCGTTCGCCACCCAAATCGGCTGAAGATAGCCCGTGCTACCGTCTTCCAACGGCTGTACCCAATAACCAAAGGCTTCTTGAAGTCCGCATGAGTGAGTGAGGACCATATATGGATCCAAACTGTAGCTTTGTAGATAACCTGCAAAAAATTGGTGAATTGTGTCCCATTAAAAATCGTATCATTTCACCTGTTCCAAATAGCCCAAAACAATGCACATACTCCCATCCGAATATGTTTAGCTAAATGTATGTCCACTCCATTAAGCCACGTTCCAAATAACGTGTGTATGCTTCTTGGAGGTTGAACGTTAAAGGCTATATAAAATGATCGCCATAATAATTGTGCAAGAGGACATTCGAGAAAGATGTGTTTAATCGTTTCATTTTGATCACAAAAACATCACCTAGAGTTACCAACCCAATTCCTTTTTGCCAAGTTATCTTTGGTTAGAATAACCTTTTTATGGACAAACCACATAAATATTTTAATATGAAGCGGGACTTTAATCTTCCAAATATGCAACGACCTCGATGGCCCGGAATCAATTAGGTCTGAATATATGGATTTCACTGAGACGATTCGATTCGTGGTTAACTTTCAGCGAATTGTATCCGCCTGATCAGATAGGTGAACTTCCATCAACCTACGAACCAGGTGCAACCAAGCATTCCAACGTTCCCCTACTAGGGATCTCCTAAATTGGATATTAAGCAGTATCGAGTTTAATATTGTGGCAACATAATCCTCCTTACGTTGCACAATATTATATAAGGATGGATATTGCAAAGCCAAATGTGTCTCCTCAAGCCATGTATCCTCCCAAAATCTAGTAGTATTACCATTACCGACTAGGAATTTCACTCGTTGGAAGAAAGTTGCTTTCATCCTCATTAGTCCCATCCAAAAGGGTGAGTCCGTTGGCCTAACGGTGACTTGGGCCAAAGTCTTAGAGTGTAAGTATTTATTCCGCTAGATTTGTATCCACATACCCTCGGTCTCAGTAGATATTTTGTATAGCCACTTGCTAAGCAGACATCTATTTTTGACCTCTAAATTTTCGATCCCTAACCCGCCATGGTCTTTTAGTCTGCAAATAATATCCCATCTAGCCAACCTCTACTTCTTCTTGGCCTCATCACTTTGCCAAATTAATCGGGATCTATAAAAGTCAAGTCTTTTTCGTACCCCTATCGGTACCTCAAAGAAGGATAGAAGGAACATCGGCAGGCTCGTCAAAACCGAATTTATCAAAACCAACCGACCTTCGTATGACATGAGCTTACCCTTTCAGCAACTCAGTTTCTTTTCAAATCGATCTTCTATACACTTTCATTCCTTATTCGTTAAACGTCTATGATGAATTGGGATCCCTAGATAACTAAAAGGTAAGGATCCCATTTCACAACCGAACAAATTTCTATAGTCATCTTGTTCCTCTTTGGCTCTCGCAAAACAAAACAATTCACTTTTATTGAAGTTGATTTTGAGCCCAGACAGTTGCTCAAAAAGACACAATACAAGCTTCATATTCCTAGCTTTTGCAAGATCATGTTCCATGAATATAATTGTGTCATCCGCGTATTGTAGGACGGAGACTCCTCCCTCTACTAGGTGTGGGATGAGTCCTCCTACTTGGCCACTCTCTTTGGCTCGGCCAATTAGTACTACCAACATATCTGCTACAATGTTAAACAACACCGGCGACATGGAATCTCCCTGTCGTAACCCCTTCCGTGTCTGAAAAAAATGTCATGTATCGTCGTTGACTTTTATTACGACACTACCTTTTTGTATGAATGAATCCACCAGAGATCTCCAAGACTCATTGAACCCCTTCATACGTAAGGCTTGCTGCAAAAAGGGCCATTTGACCTTATCGTACACTTTTTCAAAATCCACTTTGAAGATAACACCATCTAATTTCTTCGTATGGATTTCATGTAGTATTTCATGTAAGACCACAACCCCTTCAAGAATGTGTCGTCCTGGCATGAAAGCAGTTTGTGTTGGTTGCACAACCGAATGGGTTATCTGTGTCAACCTATTCGTGTCACCCTTTGTAAAAATCTTAAAGCTTACATTGAGAAGACAGATCGGTCTGAATTGCTCAATGCGAATAGCCTCAACCCTCTTTGGCAACAACGTGATTGTTCCAAGTTGAGGTGAAAGAGGTTTAAGTGGCCATCGAACAAATCATGGAACATAGGCATAAGATCTCCCTTTATGATATGCCAACATTTCTGATAAAATTTCACCGGTAACCCGTACGCTCCAGGGGCTTTATTATGCTTCATTTGCGTTATTGCATCAAACACCTCTTTCTCAGTGAACGGAGCAGACAACAACTCATTCTCTTCTAAGTTAAGCTGAGGTATGTCCCCGATCAAACTCTCATCTAGAACTACAAAACTTTCTTCCGGTGCTCCAAAAAGCTTCTTATAATATTCAGAGATGTACAATTTTAGGTTCTCATGTCCTACAATTCTACCCTCATCTTGTTCGAGCTGTATTATCTTCTTCTTTCTATGTTTTCCATTAGCTATCATATGAAAAAACCTTGTATTATCATCTCCTTGGACGATCTTAGACACCTTTGCTCTAAACGCCCATTTCATTTCCTCCTCTCTCATAAGGGCTTGTAACTTCTTCTCGGCCTCATTCTTAATATCTTGCTCCGACATGTTAAGAAGGGTGGATTCCGCTTTCACATCAAGTTCATTAATAATTTGTGTTAGCCTCTGCTTTTCAATTTTGTAAATACCACTTTGATTTTTGGCCCATCCCCTCAAGAATTGGCGCAAAATGTCTAATTTTGTTTTGCCATATTTCCACATGAGAAGTCCCGCCAGACTCCCTGGCCCACTCTGTGGCAATAAGATTTAGGAATCCCTCCCTCTTGAACCATCCTAGTTTGAAAGAGAACATATTTCTATTGCCCACATGGGTCGATTCCCCATAATCAACCAGCAAAGGGGTATGGTCTGGAATGGCTCTCTATAGAGCACGAATCGTTACCAGTGGAAATTTCTGTTCCCACCCAACAGTAGTAAGGACCCTGTCCAATTTCTCATACGTAGGAACTGGTAAGGAATTAGCCCACATGAATTGTCTACCAGAGAGTTCAATCTCCCTCAAGCCGGAACTCTCAATGATCATATTGAACATGAATGACCATCTTCCATCGAAATTGTCATTATTTTTCTATCAAGCAAAATCCTTACACATGTGAATAAACTTGAACATACACCAAAAAAATCATGTGACAATTACTCATCAAGATAAAATCGTTCTTATATTCTCACAATTATCAAATCTACAACAAGTACTCATCCAATACAAAAAAAACAAGGTAAATTTGACAAATAGAGGATGGATGGAGTTGTCGACGCCATACAGATGCACGAGCACCGTGCCGGCGTCTGTGGTCGTTCTAGAGGAACCATGCGGTGGAGGAGGCCATGTCGTTGGCCTGCCAGACCCCGGCACCAGCGGAGGTGCGCCACAGGGAGCCACACACTAGGGCGCCGCGGTGGCCGTGGCGGAGGACGGCATGTGAGGTAGAGGATCGGGGCGGAGTCAAGCGGCGGTGACGTTGGGTTGATCTTCTCATGATCAAATGGCGGATCAAGCTAATGCCCTGCCATTTCAATCAATGCATGGGAAAGACAGTTAAGGGTTAATCTTCTCATGGTCAAACAAGCTCAAGCATCAGGAGAATTACTCTGCCTGGATTGAACAAAATCTTAGTTGATTTCTAATGATTTCCAACTGTTTTCCAACAACTTGTATTGGCTAGAGTTGTTTGTGGGCTGTTTTGTAGCACTTGTTCATTTATACCTTTTTATTAATTATGGGATTGCTAAATCTCAGTCGACTGAGAATTAACCAAGTCTTAGTCGATGCTATATTTATGAGATTTTACACGGAGATTCATGCAAATTTTTCATTCATGTTTTTCTCTTTTTTTCTTACATGTTATATCACTTGACTTAGACTTGATTCTCAGTTAACAGAGATCTAGACACATCCATATAATTATACTATAGTACGATTGTTCTACGATTCTTGGTTGAGGAAAAAAAACAAACATCAAAGAGCCCAGACGCTAGCGGCATCGCTCCTTACTGATAATCCAAACGCGCCTAGCAGCCAAACTAAACCACAGCTGCAGCACATGCGCAACCGCGCAAAAGGCACACCGGGGACATGAACAGCAGCAGAAACTGTCCAGAAACCTCGTAATCATGTCAGGGGCACCGGGCCATCCTTACGTTGTTGCCGTCTCCATCCGCGAGCTGCAGTGAAGAGTGAAGACTTCACCTGTCACCCGGTTCTTCTTCTTCTTTTTTTTTTGTTCCGTGAATGCAGCCGTTCTGGCAAAAGAAAACAAAAACAGAAAAGAAAAGAAAAATAGTGCTTCAAGTCAATTCCGTGTGGACTGCAACCCTTGGATCAGTGATGAGATGACATGCATACTATTACTAGCTGCACACGACAGAATATTCCAGTTCGGGCAAGGATTTTCCGTCATTCTTTCTTTTTTCCCTGTGCAATGGATGCAGCCTCGTTGCCGCTCTGAATTTGCTGAACCCGGCTTCTCTCCAAGACCAGAGGAGCAGTCCCAGTCCCCCTCCATCAGTGGCAGCAGTGAGCGCGAAAAAAAGGAGCACGCTCCACGTTAATCCTAGCTAGTACTCTCTCCGTTCCAAATTTCTTGTCACAAAAATGGATATATCTAGAACTAAAATACATTTAGATATATCTATACCTGCGACAAGTAATTTAGAACGAAGTGTGCTTACACTAGTAGGGGCTTGATTCCCATTGCTCCGCCGGCCGATACGGCACGGTCGGTCCTTATTTCGGTTTCCCGGTTATCTATGTTGGTCTTGCTGAAAATTGAGCGTGGAGCGTGTGTGCTTTTCCGAAGGGGGCAGGCAGGATGTGGCTTGCTTGCTCACGCGGCATCTTCGGTCTGGTCAATGCAGAGCAAGCTAACACACCACTGGCAGACAACAGATCAGGAGCTCAGAGCCACTTTCCTCTCCAGAGCTCACCACGCAGACAGCAAATCACGCGCCGCTCCTCCAGATTTCACGACCAACCACCACCGGAGAACCACACGGCGCGTTGCGGTCGCGGAAGCCGCGGACGATCGACCGCGGTGCGCACGTAGAGAGAAAGAGGGCATCGCATCGTATCCGCCGAAATCTGAAACGTCACTGGACCGCGTCGGGCGCGGGAGGCCCACGAGCACGAGCCGTCACACCGCCGGAGGGGACACATCCAAATCCACCCATGACGCCGCTCGCTCGCCGTCGCAGTCGGTCGACAGTAGTTGGCCATCAGGCCGTGGCTCGTCCAAGTAAGGCCAACTCCACCACGCGATCCCAAATGGACGTCTGGATTGATCCGAATCTGTTTCTTTGGAGCGCCGATGGATACGCCTGTGTCCGGCTGTGTTCATTGGGTCGTGCGTGCGCCCACCGCGCGGCCGCATCCCAAATCGTGTCCGGGGCGGACGGGATTAAAAATAATAATTAAATAACTAAAAAAGCAAATAAACGCATTTTGAAAAAACATAAAACATATATATGGGTTGGCCACAAAACGGCCTAGTTTCAACGGCCACTTAAAAGGCCCAGATTCATAATTAACATAATAAGAAAATAAAAAAAAACTCCTCCCGCGCGCTCCTGCCGCGCCCGTCGGTGCCGTGGCCGTCGCCATCTTCACTGGCCGCCGGTGTCGTCGCCGTCGCTGACGAGGTCGACGTACTCCGGCGGCGTCCAAAGGTGGGCCGGCGGTGCGTGGTGGACGGGGGCGGGCTGGACGGCCGGAGGTGCCTACACCACCTCCTCCCGCGGCGACGCCTCCCGCTCCGGAATGGGGCACCAGTTCACGCCCAGGTCGGCGACCATCTCCGGCGCAGTGCACGACCAGCCCCACCCCTGGCCCAAGAGCTTCTCGAACGCGGGCGAGTCCTCCTCCATTGGCTCCTCCAGGAAGGCCACGTCCCCGGCGGCAGAGAGGGCCATGGCCTCCTCCAGGCCGTCCCACTGCCGCTCGTCGTGCGTGTTCATGGAGTCGTCCATGACACGCTGCAGGAGACGGGCCTCCTCCTCCGCTGTCATGCGAGGAGGGGGAGGGGGCGACGGAGACGGGGAAGGCGACGGCGTGGGCGTCAGGCCACGCACCCGCGTACGCCCGCGCGGCTCTGCACGTGGCCTCCGCGGCCCCGACACAGTGCCGGCGAAGTAGGACGCGCGCTGCACGTCGTGCTCGTCCTGGAGCCATGTGTCCCAGAGCGGCGAGTCGGGGGCATACCTGTGGTCGTAGTACATGTCGTCGGGGAGGAGGCGGCGGCGGCGGTTGATCTCATCGCGCCGTGCACGGCTGGTCGCCGGCACTGGCGGGATGGGCACCCGGTCCGCGGAGAGATGCCACCCGTTGGGGAGGTGGGCGTCGCTCCACGGGACCGGCGTCCTCGTCTCCCAGTACCTCCGGCACACGTCCGCGTTAATGTACTGTCGGTCGCGCTCGCCGGAGGGCCTAGGGGCAATGGTGAAGGGGGCCGGCGCGGGGGCTCGACGGGAGGAGTGCGGCGGTGGCGCGGGGGCCCGACGGGAGGAGCGCGGCGGAGACGCGGGGGCGCGACGGAAGGAGCGCGGCGGAGACGCGGGCTCCTCCTTCTTCACGGAGCCACGGCGGCGCCCCGAGGAGGAGCCGGCCTCGCGGTCGTGCTTCTTCTTGCCGTCGCGTGCTGGGCCGCCTCCTTTGTCCGTTTTACTCCAAACGAACGAGGCGGACAGGATAAGGTCGCGCGGTGGAGTTGGCCTAATTGTAACTCTACTAGTAATAAATAAACAACGATAAAGTTTGGGCGCCGCACCTGCATGGCTGCGTCCACGCGACGACTGACGCAGATTCCACCTACCACTACTACTACGCGGAGTAGCAGACCGGCGAAGCATCGTGCCCGCGG
The DNA here is from genome assembly GCA_034509565.1 of Triticum monococcum. NCBI lineage: Eukaryota > Viridiplantae > Streptophyta > Magnoliopsida > Poales > Poaceae > Triticum > Triticum monococcum. The sequence goes on along the minus strand of CM067841.1, from coordinate 554,585,646 downwards.
TCGGTCAACGAGAGTCACGAGACTACCACCACCGGCACTACTCGCTGACATGTGTGATTCTTGAGCGTTCTCCTTCCCCTGGACTGACACGACGCGTGCGTACGGCGGGCTGATCGTGATCGATTACAAACAAAGATAAAACTGACCTTGAGAGCACACGGTATCGCTGACCAACGAGGCCTCCCCAAACGGAATCTGCGCGTGCACGAACATGCAACCCAGGAGAAACTCCAGCTGCCGCTGCCGCTGGCGCTGCCACGGCTGCACGCGTAGCGTAGACGATCCGGCGAATCCATCAGCAGCCGCAGCGCGTGGCAGGAAAACGAAAGAGAAAGTAAAACGAATCAATCAGCCGATGGGTGCGGCGTGGAGGGAAGGACCGAGCGACTTTTGCTGGAGCTCGGCGCCGACGACGACGGCGACCCGGCGGGCGGGCATACGGCGACGTGCCACTGACCCGCGCCTGGCCGGGAAGGTGGATGGAATAAATCAAACCACGGGCGCGGCGCCGGCACCTCAAAAGTGCCTCTCCGCGTGGGGGCCCGGCGGCGGGCGGAAATGCAGACAGCGACCACGGGGCGGGAGGCGGGCACGAGGTCGTCGTACGTGGAGTAGTACGTACGTGCGCCTGTGAATCGTGATCGCAGGGGCGGCCGGTCGACCGCTGGCTGTCCCTCTCCGGCCGGGTCCCCACCGGCCACGGCTCGCGCGAATTATTCCGCGCCGCGCCCGCGACCAGATCCGCGGCTGCCTGATCCGCCCACTATGCCACCGCGCCGCCGGCCGGGGCCCATGTGCGTGCCTCCAGTGCGTGCGAGACGGACGTAGCTGTACTAGTACTTGCTTGTGCGTGCTGCCGGCAGTGTGATCTCCGGCCGTTGGTGGCAGGAGTATTCTTTTTTAAACGATTGTGTCGAACGAGGTCATTTGGCACCTAATCTAATCTGATCCGTGAGCGAATTGGGTGGCTACGCTGATGCGTGTTGCACGAGCGGCAGGCCAGCAGCTTCCTCCTCTCTCCCTCCCTACCAGGAGAGGAGAGGCCCTCTCCGTTAGCAGCCGGTGTAAAAAAGAAAGTCTGATGGCAGTACACTCTCGTTTCCGTTGATTGATACAGTACACGAAAGTGGATGCCAACTTGTTTGTTCTTCATCTTGAGAATAGCAACGACCGAGTGAACCGGTTCCGGCGGTCCGCGTCTCCGTGGCTTTACCGAGAGGTGACCTTTCTTCACTGGACATTGGATACCCTCCTCCATCGTTCTTCCCCACACGTGCATCACACTCTAATTATTGCCGCCCTCGAGTAACCTAGTTAGTTAGAGCTGTTGGAAAACGTTGCAGAAAACAAAAAATTTCCTACTCGTTTCACCAAGATTCATCTAGAAGTTCATCTAGCAACGAGTCATCAGATGCATCTACATACCTTTGTAGATCGCGTGCGGAAGCGTTCAAAGAACGGGGATGATGTAGTCGAACACGACGTGATCCAAATCACCGATGACCAAGTGCCGAACGGACGGCACCTCCGCGTTCAACACACGTACGGGACGGGAGACGTCTCCTCCTTCTTGATCCAGCAAGGGGGAAGGAGAGGTTGATGATGATCTAGCAGCACGACGGCGTGGTGGTGGATGCAGGGCGTCACAGTAGCAGGGCTTCGCCTATACTACGCGAGAGAGAGACGTAATAGGGAGAGATGGATGCACCAAAAGCCGTGGCCTCAAGTCCCTCCTCTCCCCCACTATATATAGGGGTGCCAGGGGGGGGGGGGGGGGGGCGCCGGCCCTAGGAGATGGATCTCCTGGGGGGGGGGGGGGGGCAAGGGGTGGGGGGCTTGCCCCCCAAGCAAGGGGGCGCCCCCTTTAGGGTTTCCCCTAAACCCTAGGCGCATGGGCCCTTAGGGGGTGGCGCCCCAGCCCACTAAGGGCTGGGTCCCTTCCCACTTCAGCTCATGGGGCCCTCCGGGATAGGTGGCCCCACCCGGTGGACCCCCGGAACCCTTCCGGTGGTCCCGGTACAATATCGGTGACCCCGAAACTTGTCCCGGTGGCCGAAACAGCACTTCCTATATATAATTCTTTACCTCCGGACCATTCCGAAACTCCTCGTGACGTCCGGGATCTCATCCGGGACTCCGAACAACATTCGGGTTACTGCATATACATATCTTCACAACCCTAGCGTCACCGAACCTTAAGTGTGTAGACCCTATGGGTTCGGGAGACATGTAGACATGACCGAGACGACTCTCCGGTCAATAACCAACAGCGGGATCTGGATACCCATGTTGGCTCCAACATGCTCCACGATGATCTCATCGGATGAACCACGATGTCGAGGATTCAATCAACCCCGTATGCAATTCCCTTTGTCAATCGATATATTACTTGCCCGAGATTCGATCGTCGGTATCCCAATACCTCGTTCAATCTCGTTACCGGCAAGTCACTTTACTCGTACCGTAATGCATGATCCCGTGACCAGACACTTGGTCACTTTGAGCTCATTATGATGATGCATTACCGAGTGGGCCCAGTGATACCTCTCCGTCATACGGAGCGACAAATCCCAGTCTTGATCTGTGTCAACCCAACAGGCACTTTCGGAGATACCCGTAGTATACCTTTATAGTCACCCAGTTACGTTGTGACGTTTGGTACACCCAAAACACTCTTACGGTATCCGGGAGTTACACGATCTCATGGTCTAAGGAAAAGATACTTGACATTGGAAAAACTCTAGCAAACGAACTATACGATCTTTATGCTATGTTTAGGATTGGGTCTTGTCCATCACATCATTCTCTTAATGATGTGATCTCGTTATCAATGACATTCAATGTCCATAGCCAGGAAACCATGACTATCTGTTGATCAACGAGCTAGTCAACTAGAGGCTTACTAGGGACATGTTGGTGTCTGTTATTCACACATGTATTACGATTTCCGGATAACACAATTATAGCATGAATAAAGACAATTACCATGAACAAGGAAATATAATAATAATGCTTTTATTATTGCCTCTAGGGCATATTTCCAACAAGAGCATGGTTAATAGTATAGCCAGCTGCTGGCTATAAGTTAGTGCCATGTCATCTATAGTCTATTTTATAGCCAACATGTACAATAGTAAATGAAAAGGGTGTACTACTTTTTTCTTATGTGGCTCATTTTTCATTCGCACAAAGTGCCTAGAAGCATGTGCTAGAGCTGGCTCTTCACGAATAGCCCACTTACCTTCTCTCTCCTCTTCTCTTTCGTCCAACTAAATACAAATATCTAGTTTATTTCTTATAACCCGCTAACTCAGCTCTATTGTACTTGCTTTTAGTAGGGGTCTGACGAACATCTCACCTTGAGAAGGTTTAATCTAGCAGCATGTTGTAGTTGTGACCAAGCACTCCGTTACTGAGCTTTTTGTGCTCATTCTGATGCAATCCAACAGTTGGCGCCACCATTTAAAAATCAGGCTGCTGCAAGTCATGTCTGATCAAGCACATGATCAGGTAGAACCATCACTGTGCGGTCCAAGGAATGCAATTCTAAAGTTGACATGACACGGTATGGCATCCATGTATACCACGATAAGGAAAAGCTCCACTGATGTGACACTGAAACGGGCCGTGCGTGTGCCCTGGCTCTTTGTACGACCATAATAAACAACACACACGAATCGCCGTCAAGTTTGCCGCGCCCCCAAGCGTCTGCTCCTTTTATTGAATAATTTGTTTTATGCCCCTAATTGAGTCACACTCAGAGGCTTACATCTAGTTTTCAAAATATGCGTTTCTGTCCAAACCACTTTGCTCGTCTTATGCTTTTGCCCTTTGAATATTTGGCCATCATTTTTAAAACTTCATAAAGAATTCATACTAACTTGAATTTTTTTTCAAATAAGATATCAAAATGTCCAAAAAAACACCACCTATATGTGCATGCCATTTGCATTCACGATAAAAGTGTTGGAAAGTCCCCATCACCTACATAAGCTAAAATTGTGATGGGGACTTTCCAACACTTTTCTTATGAATATAAATGTCATGAACATATAGGTGATGTTGTTCTGAACATTTTGATATATTATTTGCATTTTTCTGATTTAATTTTAATTTGTTATGAAATTTTCAATATGACGGTCAAACGCTCAAAGGGCAAAAGTATAAGACGAGCAAAGTGATTAGGGCAGGAACACATGTTTTCGGATACTAGGGGTAAACCAGCTGAGTGTGACCCAACTAGGGGCATAAAATCAATTATTCCAGAAATAAAATACCCTACTGATTTTCTCATTCTTGGTTCCCCATAAAATGATTTTTGTCCCATTATATTTGGTAAACCTTTCCTGAACACCATTAATGCTTAGATAGATTGTGAGAAAGAAATTGTTAGTGTAAGCTTTTGTGGTGTGTCTCATGAGTTTAATTTCTCTAAATTTTGTAGACAACCTCGTGATAAAGAATTATCTAGTAAGGATGAAATTATTGGTCTTGCTTCTATTCTTATGCCCCTTACTGATCCATTAAAACAATATTTGCTAGACCATCAAAATGATATGCATATAAATGAAAGAAACAAAATAGATGAGATAATCTTTAAACAAATGCTTGTTTTGAAATACAATTTGCCTGTTGAGACTCTTGGAGGTCCTCTACCACCCAAGAGCGGTCTTGTGTTCGATCTTAAACAATTACCTGATACTCTGAAATATGCTTATCTCGATGAAAAGAAGACATATCCACTTATTATTAGTGCTAACATTTCAGAGCATGAACAAAAAGATTACTGGAAACTCTAAATAAGCACCGTGCTGCTATTGGATATATTCTTGATGATCTTAGGGGCATTAGTTCCACTCTATGCCAGCTAAAATTATTATGAAACCTGATGCTAAACCATTTGTTGATCACCAGCAACGATTAAATCCAACGATGAAAGAAGTGGTGAGAAATGAAATATTAAAGCTTCAGGAAGTAGGTGCTACCTCTTGAGCACTGCGTTGGTTTTCCCTTGAAGAGGAAAGGGTGATGCAGAAAAGTAGCGTAAGTATTTTCCTCAGTTTTTGAGAACCAAGATATCAATCTAGTAGCAGGCCATGCACGAGTCCTCGCACCTACACAAACAAATAAACTCCTCGCAACCAACGCAATAAAGGGGTTGTCAATCCCTTCACGGTCACTTACGAGAGTGAGATCTGATAGATATGATAAGATAATATTTTTGGTATTTTTATGATAAAGGGAAATAAAGATGCAAAGTAAAATAAAATGCAAAATAAATAACTAAGTATTGGAAGATTAATATGATGGAGAATAGACCCGGGGGCCATAGGTTTCACTAGTGGCTTCTCTCGAGAGCATAAGTATTACGACGGGTAATCAAATTGCTGTTGAGCAATTGACAGAATTGAGCATAGTTATGAGAATATCTAGGTATGATCATGTATATAGGCATCATGTCCGAGACAAGTAGACCAACTCATGCCTGCATCTACTACTATTACTCCACACATCGACCGCTATCCAGCATGCATCTAGAGTATTAAGTTTAAAAGAACAGAGTAATGATTTAAGCAAGATGACATGATGTAGAGGGATAAACTTATGCAATATGAAATAAACCCCATCTTGTTATCCTCGATGGCAACAATACAATACGTGGCTTGCTGCCCCTACTGTCACTGGGAAAGGACACCACAAGATTGAACCCAAAGCTAAGCGCTTCTCCCATTGCAAGAAAGATCAATCTAATAGGCCAAACCAAACTGATAATTTGAAGAGACTTGCAAAGATAACCAATCATACATAAAAGAATTCAAAGAAGATTCAAATATTGTTCATAGATAAACTTGATCATAAACCCACAATTCATCGGTCTCAACAAACACACCGCACAAGAAGATTACATCGAATAGATCTCCACAAGAGAGGGGGAGAACTTTGTATTGAGATCCAAAAAGAGAGAAGAAGCGATCTAGCTAATAACTATGGACCCGAAGGTCTGAAGTAAACTACTCACACTTCATCGGAGAGGCTATGGTGTTGATGTAGAAGCCCTCCGTGACCGATGCCCCCTCCGGCAGAGCTCCGGAAAAGGCCCCAAGATGGGATCTCACGGATAGAGAAAGTTACGGCGGTGGAATTAGGGTTTTGGCTACGTATCTGGTAGTTTGGGGGTACGTAGGTATATATAGGAGGAAGAAGTACGTCGGTGGAGCAACATGGGCCCCACGAGGGTGGAGGGCGCGCCTGGGGGGGGGTAGGTGTGCCCCTACGAGCCTTCCTGGTTGATGTCTTGACGAAGGGTCCAAGTCCTCTGGATCACGTTCATTCCGAAAATCACGTTCCCGAAGGTTTCATTCCGTTTGGACTCCGTTTGATATTCTTTTTCTACGAAACCCTAAAATAGGCAAAAAAACAACAATTCTGGGCTGGGCCTCCGGTTAATAGGTTAGTCCCAAAAATAATATAAAAGTGTATAATAAAGCCCAATAATGTCCAAAACAGGATATAATATAGCATGGAACAATCAAAATTATAGATACGTTGGAGACGTATTAGTAGGTATAATCTATCCTATAGTTCATAGTAGATGGGTAAGTATTGTTCACTGTGTCCCTAATAAGAGAGGTATTACTGTTGTTCTTAATGATAAAAATAAATTAATCCCACAAGGAATTGTCACAGGTTATAGAATGGTAATTTATTTTAGAAAATTAAACTAAGGTACTAGGAAAGATCATTACCCTCTACCTTTCATTGCTCAAATGCTAGAAAGACTATTAAAACATACACATTTTTGCTTTCTAGATGGATATTCTGGTTTTCCCAAATACACGTGTCACAAGAGGATCAAGAAAAAACTACTTTTACATGCCCTTTTGGTACTTTTGCTGAAAGGCGTATGCCTTTTTGTTTATGCAATGCACCTACTACCTTTCAAAGATGTATGACTGCTATATTCTCTGACTTTTATGAAAAGATTGTTGAGGTTTTCATGGATGATTTTTCTGTTTACGGAACTTCTTTTGATGATTTCTTAAGCAACCTTGATCAAGTTTTCCAGAGATGTGAAGAACTAATCTTGTCCTGAATTGGGAGAAGTGCCACTTTATGGTTAATGAAGGTATTGTCTTGGGGCATAAAATTTCTAAACGAGGTATTGAAGATGATAAAGCTAAAGTAGATGCTACTGAAAAAATACCGTGTCCTAAAGATATCAAAAGGTATAAGAAGTTTCCTTGGTCATGCTGGTTTCTGTAGGAGATTTATCAAAGACTTCTCTAAAATTTCTAGGCCTCTTACTAATCTTTTGCAAAAATATGTTCCACTTGTTTTTTATGATGATTGCGTAGAAACCTTTGACATCCTTAAGAAAGCCTTAATCTCTGCACCCCTTGTTCAACCACCTGATCGGAACCTACCCTTTGAAATTATGTGTGATGCTAGCAACTATGTTGTTGGTGCTGTTCTAGGACAAAAAGTTGATAACAAATTAAATGTTATCCATTATGCTAGTAAAACTCTAGACAATGCTCAAAAAAATTATGCTACTACTGAAAAAGAATTTTTAGCAGTTGTGTTTCCTTGTGATAAATTCAGATCTTATATTGTTGATTTTAAAATAACTATGCAGACTGATCATGCTTCTATTACATACCTTATGGAAAAGAAAGATGCCAAACCTAGACTCATTAGGTGGGTTCTCTTGCTACAAGAATTTGAGTTACACATTATTGATAGAAAGGAAACTGAGAACCCCGTAGTAGACAACTTGTTTAGGTTAGAAAATATTCTTGATGACCCACTACCTATTGATAATAGCTTTCCTGATGAACAATTAGCAATTATAAATGGTTCTCGTAGTACTCCATGGCATGCAAACTATGCTAACTATATTGTTGCTAAATTTATACCACCTAGTTTTACACACCAACAAAAGAAAAAAAATCTATGATTTAAGATATTACTTTTGGGATGACCCACACCTTTATAAATAAGGAGTAGATGATGTTATTAGACGTTGTGTACCTGAGCTTGAACAAGAACATATCCTACGCAAGTCTTACTCTGAGGCCTACTGAGGGCACCATGCTGGAGACAAAACTATACACAAGGTATTACAATCTGGTTTTTATTGACCTACTCTTTTCAAAGATGTTCGTAAGTTGGTCTTGTCTTGGGATGAATGTCAAAGAATTGGTAATATAAGTAGACGCCGGGAAATGCCTATGAATTATTCACTTGTTATTGAACCATTTGATGTTTGGGGATTTGATTATATGGGACCTTTTCTTCTTCTAATGGGTATACACATATTTTAGTTGTTGTTGATTCTGTTACTAATTGGGTAGAAGCTATCCCAACTAGTAGTGCTGATCACAACACTTCTATGAAAATGCTTAAAGAAGTTATTTTCTCGAGGTTTCGAGTCCCTAGATATTTGATGACTGATGGTGGTTCACACTTTATTCATGGTTTTTTTCCGTAAATTGCTTGGTAAGTTTGATGTCAACCATATAATTGCATATACATATCATCCTTAGTCTAGTGGTCAAGTAGAATTAAGTAACAGAGAGATAAAATTGATCTTGCAAAAGTCTGTTAATAGATCTAGAAGAGAAACTTGATGATGCACTATGGGCTTATAGAACTGCTTATAAGAATCCTATGGGCATGTCTCCTTACAAAATGGTATATGGAAAATCATATCACTTACCTCTTGAATTAGAACATAAGGCTTATTGGGCAGTTAAAGAGCTCAACTATGATTTCAAACTTGTCGGTGAGAAGAGGTTATTTGACATTAGCTCACTTGATGAATGTGGAACCCAAGCCTATGAAAATGCCAAGTTGTTTAAAGAGAAAGTTAAAAGATGGCATGATAAAATAATACAAAAGCGTGAATTTAATGTAGGAGACAAGGTCTTGCTATATAACTCCCGTTTAAGATTTTTTGCAAGGAAACTTCTCTCCAAATGGGAAGGGCCTTACACTATCGAGGAAGTTTATCGTTCCAGCGCCATTAAGATCAACAATGCCGAGGGCAATAACCCGGAGGTGGTGAATGGGAAAAGAATCAAACATTATATCTTAGGTACTCCCATAAATGTTGAAACTAACATTATTCATACCATAACACCGAAGGAGTACATAAGGGAAACCATCCAGAATGCTCCAGAATCCTGGAAAGGAATAGGTATGTGATAGGGTAAGTAAACGAGTCCAAAAGTTTCCCAAAAGTAATTTTACTCCATTTTGGAATATTTAAAAAATTAGGAAATTAACAAGTAGTCCGAATAGCGCACGAGGAGACGACAAGCCGTGGGGGCGCGCCCTACCCCTCTGGGCGCGCCCCCAGGCTTGTGGACACCTTGTGTGCCCTCCAGACTCCATTTTCTCCCATAATACTTCTTTTGCATGGTAAAAAATCATTATATAATCCCCCGAAGGTTTAGACTATCATATCGCGACAATATCCACTTTTCTTATTTGGAGCTATTTTTCTAGGAGATCTAGATTGCCATGACGTCTCCAAGCGCCCCCAAGGACAAGTTCTACGAGAAGGTCAGCAACCCCTATCTTCCAAAGGTGATGCAACACCCTCAAACCATTGAGACAAGTTCTACGAGAAGGTCAGCAACCTATCTTCCGGAGGTGATGCAACACCCTCAAACCATTGAGATGCGTGAGGGGGTGCTTCACATCCGGGATGTTCAAGGGACAAGGCGGACCCGAAGCGTGGAGGCCAGGCTCGAAGCGGTGGAGCAGGAGGTCTTCAAGTGCCAAGGGATGGTGGAACGCGGACTCAACGCCAACCACTCCATGATCACAGAATTCACCCGTGACCACATGTTGGACAACAATGATATTCGAGAGGCCATCGTCAAGCTTCATAAGAAAATCGAGCACCCCAAGCCCAGATCTATGACCTGCAAAACCAAAACTGTGAGTATGAATACAGATTTAAGAAGATGACTTTAGCTGCAGATTTGAGGATTCCGGAGACTCGTTCATCCTTTTACGATGCCGAGCCTATGCCTTGGAAGATGGAGGACAAGCCTACCACATGATCAACTTCACCACCACCACCTCTGAGGAAAGAAGACTTGAGAACATGGGTATGGGCACTCCCCTTGGCTTGTGCCAAGATTGGGGGAGGTTCCCCGGTATCGTATCACCATCACATCTTTACTTTTACCATTTTCCTTAGTTTGATCCTTTTGGTTATATTGTTACCTAGCAGAATAGAAGTTTTTAGTACGATCTAGTTTTTGAGTTTTGCTTTGTGATCTATCTATCTAATCGAGTGCATGAGTTATATAATAAAGATTAGTTTTGAGTTGAGGGCCTTGCTTTCTTTCTTTGATCTTTGAAAAGTAAAATATAATAAAATAAATAAAAATATTATATATACTCTTATGGAAAGTGATGACTTCACATATAAAGAAGTATGTCACATGAAATTTGTTGAGAGTTGACAGACATAGTTTTGGTCATTGTTGCAATTAATAGGAAGTAATAAAGAAAGAGAGGTCTCACATATAAATGCACTATCTTGGCATCTTTTGTGATTGTGAGCACTCATTAAAATATTGTATGCTAAAAGGGTGATGTTGGACAAGGAAGACAACATAATGAGTTATGTTTTCTTATATCCGAATAGAAGTTATATTGTCATGGATCCTCTAACATGTTGAGCTTGCTTCTCATCCTATGCTAGCCAAATCTTGTGCACCAAGTAGAGATACTACTTGTGCATCCAAAATCCATGAACCCAATTTTGCCATGAGAGTCCACTATATCTACCTATGGATTGAGTAAGATCCTTCAAGTAAGTTTTCATCGGTGCAAGCAATAAAAATTTCTCTCTAAATATGTATGATCTTTTAGTGTGAGGAAAATAAGCTTTATATGAACTTGTGATATGGAAGAAATAAAAGCGACAGACTGGATAATAGAGTTCTTTATCACAAGCTGCAATATAAAGTGACGTTCTTTTGCATTAAGATTTTGTGCATCCAACTATAAAAGTGCATGACAACCTCTGCTTCCCTCTGCGAAGGTCCTATCTTTTACTTTCACCTTCTACCCGTATACAAGAGTCATGGTGATCCTCACCCTTATTTTTATATTTCTCTTTTTGTCAAGCACTATGTGTTGGGGATGATCTAGACATGTATACCCACTTGGATGTAGGTGATCATAAATTATTATTGTTGACATTACCCTTGAGGTAAATGGTTGGGAGGCGAAACTATAAGCCCCTATCTTCTTATGTGTTTGATTGAAGCTTTGATCTCATAAGTATCGCGTGAGTGTTAGCAATTATGAAAGACTAAATGATGGTTGAATATGTGAACTTGCTAAAAGGCTCTTACATTGACTCTTTCCGATATTATGATAAATTGCAATTGTTTCAAAGACCGAGATCATAGTTTGTTAGTTTTCAATAAAGTTCTCGATTCATACTTTACCTTGTGAATGAATTGTCACTTTAGCATAAGAATTTATATGACAATATATGTTTCTATTCTAAAGATGATCATGTTGCCCTCATGCTCGTATTTTATTTTATCGACACCTCTATCTCTAAACATGTGGTCATGATTATCGATTTCGGCTTTCGCTTGAGGACAAGCGAGGTATAAGCTTGGGGGAGTTGATACGCCCATTTTGCATCATGTTTTTATGGTTATATTTACTGCATTATGGATTGTTATTTCACATTATGGTACAATACTTATGCCTTTTCTCTCTTATTATACAAGGTTTACACAAAGAGGGACAATGTCGTCAGCTGGAATTCTGGACCGGAAAGGAGCAAATCTGAGATCCCTATTCTACACAACTCCAAATGTCCTAAAACTTTATGGAGAATTGTTTTGGAATATATAAAAAATATCGTGCGAATAAACAACAGAAGGGGACCCACCAGGTGGCCACAAGCCCGGTGGGCGCGCCCCGAGGACTTGTGGGCCCCATGGCCATCATCTGCTGCCAATCTTTTGCTATATGAAGGGTTTTGACCCTGAAAAAAATCATAAGGAAGCTTTTGGGATGTAGCGCCGCCGTCTCGAGGCGGAACCTGGGCAGAAGCAATCTAGGGTGCCGCTGTTTCGAGGTTGGTTTATTTGGTGGAAGATCATATGTTCTGATCCTTAATGATATTCAATACCCCTCTCATATTGAACATGAACATGCTTTGTGAGTAGTTACATTTGTTCCTGAGGACATGGGAGAAGTCTTGTTATAAGTAATCATGTGAATTTGGTATTCGTTCGATATTTTGATGAGATGTATGTTGTCTTTCCTCTATTGGTGTTATGTACTTATGTGAACATCAACTACATGACACTTCACCATGATTTGTGCCTAGGGGAAGGCATTGGGAAAGTAATAAGTAGATGATGAGTTTCTAGAGTGACAGAAGCTTAAACTCTAGTTTATGTGTTGCTTCGTAAGGGGTTGATTTGGATCCACATGTTTCATGCTATGGTTAGATTTATCTTAATTCTTCTTTCATAGTTGCGGATGCTTGTGAGAGGGGTTAATCATAAGTGGGAGGCTTGTACAAGTAAGGACATGACCCAAGCACCGGTCAATACACATATCAAATTACGAACGCGAATCAAATGAGCATTATGAAAACTAACTTGACAGTAATTCCCATGTGTCCTCGGGAGCGCTTTGCTTTATATAAGAGATTGTCTAGGCTTATGCTTTGCTACAAAAAGGATTGGGCCACCTTGCCGCACCTTTGCTACACATGTTACTTGTTACCAATTACGAATTATATTATCACCAAACTATTTGTTACCGATAATTTCAGTGCCTACAGAAAATACCTTGCTGAAAACCGCTTATCATTTCCTTCTGCTCCTCATTGGGTTCGACACTCTTACTTATCGAAAGGACTACGATTGTGTCGGATTTGGGGCTCTGCAGACCCAAGAAGGTTCGAACTTAGGGGCGTGTACGAAGATCTCAACCTCTCAAGCTTTGAGCTTGTCGCCCCCACTACAAAAATATACACTTCCGTGATGATACGTGTTTGTCACAGTAGGTCACGTTTTCTGTCATGCATGTACATCCATGATGATTTTATGACAAAATCAAGATAGTCATACCTGTGCTGTTATAGAAGTGTTCCATGACAACACCAAAATTATCATCATGGAAGTGTTCACTTCCATGACGATAAATGGCGCGTCATGGAAGTGCTTTCGTCAAGGGTAACCGACACATGTCATCCACCGTAACGAGTCGCCATTAAGCTATCGGGTCCAGTTTTGGATCCGTTAATTCGTTAACAGCCCGGGCCAATAGGGATTGTCCATGTGTAAAATTCTCATTGGTCGCAGGAAACACGTGTCAGCTCGTCATTGGGTCAGATAGGCGCCTATGATATGTCGACATGTGCGACGGCCCACCACTGGCCCATTTAGCTTACAGAGGCCGCCCCGTTTGACTTGGTCAAAAGTTAGCGGGCCGACCCATGAAAAGCTTGTTAACGGTGTGTTCGCAAATAGCCCATTTTCGGCCCGGTAACTCACGACCCATTAGGGCCTTCCCGAAATCGGCCCAACAACATCATGTGGTCCGTCGAATATAACACCAACCCGTTTCACTTTCGGCCCATGTATGGCCCACGACGTCTTTCGGCCCATATGAGGCCTTTCGTATCTTTAGGACCTTTAGTGGTCCACGGTGACTCTAGCCCATAATGTATAGTAAATTTCTTTGTACCCATTAATGACCCATGATTCACATGGGCCGTTTCCATCCCATGTTAGTTTTCGGCCTACTAACGGGCCATACGTTCTTGGGCTCCATTCCGGCCCTCGATTACTTCCAGCCCATTCTCCTAATGGGCCAAATTCGGCCCATGGATAGAATCGGCCCTTTTGTGGCCTGTTAACCCGTTGCGCCGTTTCCAGCCCATCCTATATTCTGGCCCATTAACGACCCGTTATGCCTGTGACAGAATTAAGCCTTTGCTGTCTTTTGGCCTGTTAACGGCCCATTACTATGCTGCCCCGATACCAATTACGCCCGTTTACGGCCCATGTGGACCCATTTATCCGACGGCCCGAGGCCACCGATACTACGGCCCGTTGGAGGCCCATTTATCCGATGGCCCATAGGATGCCCATGGATCCTACGGCATGTAGCAGGGTCAAGGTTACCACGGTCCGTATATAGCCCATGGTTGTTGCGGCCACTGGAAAACCAGGGAAACAAAACTAACGCTAGGCTATTAACGCAATTGCACAGATTACATCCACTAGGCATCAAAGTTCGCTACCAGTGCAAATATAGGGAACACCCTAGACTATACAAAAATGGCTTGCTGTTTTGTTCAGCCGGTGGCTGCATGTTAAGAACAAATTTTGTATCGCAACAAAACGAATTACAACCATAAAACAAAAGAAAGGTTGGCATAAAAGTTAACAGTCTGGCAGATAAATGCACCACCAGAAGTTCAAAAGCTCACTTCGTTTGACCTGACTATTACGTTTTCATGCTATATTCTCCCATGGAGCACCATAACCTTCGCCTCCATTTCTCCTAGGCTCCTGAACAACATAGCAAATGTCTGATAGTCTGGTTTCAAAACCATGCATATCTTGACGACATCAAACAATGGTTGTGCTTGTTTCACAAAGGGACTTTGTTAGGGAATGCACTTGTGTCTGGAGCGCAGATATAACATTGTTTTGAGCTTGCATATCTTGATCATGAGGCAGTTTGGACGAGATTGCCTTAACAACCAACCTAGTATTACACAAGAACGTGTTTTTGGCACTGTTAGTGAACAGGTACCGACCCACCGCAGCAAGAGGTGACATTGCGGTTATAGTTGCCTCGTCACCTTCAGAAGGTGGCGGTTCCACCATTTTTTCCATAGCTTGCTGAGAAGTTGAGTTTTTACATTAGTAGTACCAGAACAGAAGATATTAAGGAGGTAGCAAAACCAAACAAAATAGCTTTGCTCTATATACAGAACTTATTCTAGTGAACCCATGTAAAATATTAGTTGTATTTTACTGCAAAATACATAATAAAACCAGGTTCCAAACATATGACCATGTACTATGGCTAATGTATTGTCTATTTCTTCACATTGTATTGACAACTAAGGATAAAGAGACAAAGTTTATAATACAATAAGCATAGTATGACATCATTCATATCACAAAACAACCGAGAACAGACAAATAGGCGATTGTAACATTGTGTGGGCAAGTCCAGCACGGAACTAGATTACAGATCAACATCAAAGGAACATCACTCCTCTCTTTTAAACCTTGTAAGGTGCAATGATACGCTAAGACAATTGTGTATAAAATTGAAAAGAGTAATAGACATTAGCTGCAAACCATGCAGTTCAATGCACAAGTCAGAGTAAGTAGTAGTTAAAAGGCTTGAGGATTAAGGACTTACAACAGCGGCTTTGACTGGTGTAGTCATGCCCTTCGTATCGCTGGTGTGACAATCCTTGAAGATTTCCACAACATTTGGTTCAAGTACTTTTTTGTCCTTGTGGGCTTTCCTCTGCATTTGGAACAAGTCAATATAGATCTGATAATATGGTACAACGAAAAGAGTGAAACA
Organism: Triticum monococcum; assembly: GCA_034509565.1. Taxonomy (NCBI): domain Eukaryota; kingdom Viridiplantae; phylum Streptophyta; class Magnoliopsida; order Poales; family Poaceae; genus Triticum; species Triticum monococcum. Next base: position 554,570,028 of record CM067841.1, on the reverse strand, counting down.
ACAGCTAATTACAAGAGCCTCGTTGTGTGCAATATAGCTACGAGATCCCGTCGTCTGTTGGAATTTCACTTTCATACGGTTGGCCTTGTTCATTGAATAGTTCACCTACAAGAAGATAGATTTGTGAGGCACATGCGTAAATAGGAGTTCAACATGTGATCTGATCACATACATATAACATACCTCATACTTTGGATCAGACCAGTGTTTAACAAGGCCTCTTCAGTCTTCATGCGATATATTTTCCACTGGAGATGTTTGGGCAAGTTCACTATTAGCCTTGCCTTCAAAGTGAGTTTTCCTCAAGTTATGCAGATACTGTCACAGAGCAGACTTGAAAACATGGGTGCAAGCTTGTCTGGTTGCATCATGTTGGCTATCCAACTTGAACCTCATCTGTTGAAAATTATGGGAGTCTCATTATCAGCAACCTAGAAAGTATGGGATAGAGCAAGACAATGTTACTAGTTTCCATACATAACCATACTTACAGATAAATGTCCAAGGAAGATGTTGAACTGGGTTTCGTCTTTGTCATTCCTGTACTGAATCCATGTTGGGAGGATACGTACATGACACCTAACGGCAACCGATGCCTCTAATACTAACTTGGCTGACTCGGTAGCATTACGTGGCCTTTTTGAACCTACCTCAAAATGGATCTCCATTCTTCCTGCTCTAGATTTAGTTAACCTATCAAGCATTATCCCTGATGTTTGTTTCCTCTTGCGCCTAGGTGCTAGTCCAACAACGAACATAGGAAGTGTTAGTGTACATCAAACTGTGAGACTACATATAAAGAAGCATGCAACTATAACTTGACTCCAGCAACTACCTTCTTACTGTTGAAGCTCACAAAGTTCATCTTATCTTGCCATCTCGTCTTGTGTCAAGAGTGCTTTGGAAGTAGTGTCAGGTGGCAAGGGAGCTTGGGAATGTGCTGCTAGCTGAGTTGCCGAACGAGTAACTTGTGTAACTGGTGGTACTGTGGAAGGTGTTGCAACAACAAGGGTTGTCTCTGCTTGTTTGATGGCAGCCATTGGTTTCTGTCTGGCTTGTTCTACAGCTCATGTAGCACGGGATACCCCGTTTGTACAATTTTCTGCTGGACTTTGACCTTCTATTGCATCATCAGTACCAGCAGAATCTGCAGGATTCTTCCGCTTCCACTTCTCTGTGTCCTTAGTACTAACACCATTCCCTGTTATCATGTGTTCCTTCCTCTTTCTCTGTGCCATGTTAAGTCAAGCCGACAAGAAAAAGGAATAACAATTAAGTTCTTCAGAAAAAATTGATGCGTGATACAGACGAACTGAACTTTGATGTTAGACAACCATATGATAGGAGGATGTAATATGTACGAAAAATAGGACGACATGAGATAATCAGAACTATGATGTGTTAACTAAGAAGAAGACATTTCACTAAATTAAAAGCAATGCAATGGAAGGTATACACCATATGAAAGATGCTACAAATATCGCTCTGCCAAGTTAATAGTGTCTCGTCATAACTGGCGTTTAAACAAATGTGAAGAAGTGCAAGAAATAAATCATACGCAAGATGCAAACAACATCACACTACCAAGTTAAAGGTCTCTCGTCATTAGTGCCATTGCATATTCACATCATTGCATATTCACAGCTTATGATGTGTAAACTAAGCAGAAGGTTCAACAAATTAGAAGCAATGAAAGCTAGAAACCATATGAAAGATGCAACAAATATCACTCTACCAAGTTAAATTGTCTCATCATAAGTGCCATTTCAACAAATTATAAGTAGTACAAGCTAGAAAAGAATGCGAGATGCAAGGCAAACACATGATACTAGGATGGAATATGTACGAAAAACATGACGACATGGCATATTCACAACCGTTTGTGTAAACTAAGAAGAAGCCATTTCAACAAATAAGAAGCAATCCAAGCTAGACACTGTATGCAACATGCAAGACAACACTAGTAGAAAAACTACTTTACGTGAGCATCACTAGTCCCGGTTTGTAACTGAACCGACACTAATGTGCTCATTAGTGCTGGTTCTAATGGCTAGGCGGGCGGCGATCGTTAGTACCGGTCCGTGGCAAACCTTTAGTACCGGTTCGTGCCACGAATCAGTACTAATGACGTGGTGGCAGGCTTGTGTCAGGCTGGGGCCCCACCAACACCTTTAGCACCGGTTGGTTATATGAACCGGTACTAGAGATGCACCTTTAGTCCCGGTTCATATAACCAACCGGTACTAAAGGTCATCCTATATAAACCCCTTCGTCGAGCCCAAGCGCTCTGTTCTTCCCCTTTCCTCCCTCCTCTGTTTTCTTCCTCTTCCTCTCGAGCTCACACTCCATTTTGCCAAAATTTGTGAAGATTTGAAGGCACCCCATCCATCCAAGTGATAACAAAGTTTAGCAACTTTGTCCTTTCATCTCTCATTGCTCGATTAGCTCTTGCAATGCTCTATAAGTATAGTGATTTGTGGGTTTTATTTTGGGAGGAATTATATGTGGTAGTATTTGATTTATATGCAAGCTGAGGTCAAAATAACTGTTAGTTTGCATATGTAGGTGTGGTTTACTTAGTGCCTTCCCATCTTCATCGTAACCACTGTCGATCGCCCGCACCGTCCCGTCGCCGGCACCATCTTGTGGTGAGCCTCTTGTTCTTATCTTTTTAATATAAAAAATCATGTTTGTGTGATTTACATATATAGTTACTCGTATAATTATCTTACCCGTACGTTGTTTGTTATACATAGTGCCATGGTTTTGATATCCGTCCCTGTCGGCCCTCGTCCGGGTTATGATTCGGATGTGGTATATTCTCTTTTATAACTATTTGTTGCATTTCGTGTTTATGACAAATTATGCCCATCAAGTTGACATAGATATTTTTATATAGGAGGTATGTGAACCAGAAATTCAAACCGACCCTATTGTCGAAAGGTTAAATTTAGTTGAAAGAGAAAACGAGTATTTGAAAAAAAATTGAAAAGAATTGAGGGGGATAAGATGGAATTGGAGTTGCATGTTGCCGATGTCGTCGATGATCACAAGATCAAGATGGAGAAAATTGATGACCCACAAGTATAGGGGATCTATCATAGTCCTTTCGATAAGTAAGAGTGTCGAACCCAACGAGGAGCAGAAGGAAATGATAAGCGGTTTTCAGCAAGGTATTCTCTGCAAGCACTGAAATTATAGGTAACAGATAGTTTTGTGATTAAATAATTTGTAACAAGCAACAAGTAAAAAAAGTAAATAAAGTGCAGCAAGGTGGCCCAATCCTTTTTGTAGCAAAGGACAAGCCTGGAAAAATTCTTATATAGAGAAAAGCGCTCCCGAGGACACATGGGAATTATCGTCAAGCTAGGTTTCATCACGATCATATGATTCACGCTTGGTACTTTGATAATTTGGTATGTGGGTGGACCGGTGCATGGGTGCTGTCCTTACTTGGACAAGCATCCCACTTATGATTAACCTCTATTGCAAGCATCCACAACTACAATGAAAAGTATTAAGGTAAACCTAACCATAACATGAAACATATGGATCCAAATCAGCCCCTTACGAAGCAACACATAAACTAGGGTTTAAGCTTCTCGCACTCTAGAAACCCATCATCTACTTATTACTTCCCAATGCCTTCCTCTAGGCCCAAATAATGGTGAAGTGTCATGTAGTCGACGTTCACATAACACCACTAGAGGAGAGACAGCATACATCTCATCAAAATATCGAACGAATACCAAATTCACATGACTACTAATAGCAAGACTTCTTCCATGTCCTCAGGAACAAACGTAACTACTCACAAAGCATATTCATGTTCATATTCAGAGGGGTATTAATATGCATATAGGATATGAACATATGATCTTCCACCAAATAAACCAACTAGTATCAACTGCTAGGAGTAATCGACACTACTAGCAACCCACAGGTACCAATCCCAGACTTAGAGACAAGAATTGGATACAAGAGATGAACTAGGGTTTGAGAGGAGATGGTGCTGGTGAAGATGTTGATGGAGATTGGCCCCCTCCCGATGAGAGGAGCGTTGGTGATGACGATGGTGATGATTTCCCCCTCCCGGAGGGAAGTGTCCCCGGCAGAACAGCTCTGCCGGAGCCCTAGATTGGTTCCGCCAAGGTTCCGCCTCGTGGCGGCGGAGTCTCGTCCCGAAAGCTTGCTTATGTTTTTTTCCTCAACAAAAGAATCAATATAGCAGAAGATGGGCATCGAAGGGCCACCAGGGGTCCATGAGGCAGGGGGCGCGCCTAGGGGGGTAGGGCGCGCCCCCACCCTCGTGGCCAGGGTGTGGCCCCCCTCTGGAACTTCTTGCGCTCAGTATTTTTTATATATTCTGAAAATGACTTCCATGAAGTTTCAGGACTTTTGGAGCTGTGCAGAATAGGTCTCTAATATTTGCTCCTTTTCCAGCCCAGAATCCCAGCTGCCGGCATTCTCCCTCTTTATGTAAACCTTGTAAAATAAGAGAGAATAGTCATAAGTATTGTGACATAATGTGTAATAACATCCCATAATGCAATAAATATCGATATAAAAGCATGATGCAAAATGGACGTATCAACTCCCCTAAGCTTAGACCTCGTTTGTCCTCAAGCGAAAGCCGAAATCGAAAAATATGTCCACATGTTTAGAGATAGAGGTGTCGATAAAAATAAAATACGGACATGAGGGCATCATGATCATTCTTAGAACAACGACTTATATAATTCTTGTCATATGATCTCTTATGCTAGAGTAACAATTCAATCACAATTTCAAGTATGAATCGTAAACTTCATTGAAAACTAACAAACTATAATCTCAGTCATTGGAGCAATTGCAATTTGTCATAACATAGGAAAGAGTCAATATAAGAGCTTTTCAGCAAGTCCACATACTCAACTATCATATAGTATTTCACAATTGCTAACACTCACGCAATACTTATGGGTATGGAGTTTTAATCGGACACGGAGAAAGATAGGGCTTATAGTTTTGCCTCCCAACGTTTTACCTCAAGGGTAATGTCAACAATAATAGTTCTTGAAAACTCACATCCAATTAGCCATATATACCAGGATCTTTCCAACATGTTGTGCTTGCCAAAAGATAAAATGTAAAAAGGAAGGGTGAAGATCACCATGACTCTTATGCAAGGTAGGAGATAAAAGTAAAAGATTGGCCCTTCGCAGAGGGAAGCAGAGGTTGTCATGCGCTTTTATGGTTGGATGCACAAAATCTTAATGCGAAAGAACGCCACTTTATATTGCCACTTGTGATATGGACCTTTATTATGCAGTCCGTCGCTTTTATTTCTTCCGTATCACACGATCATATAAAGCTTATTTTCTCCCACACTAATAAGTCATACATATTTAGAGGGCAATTTTTATTGCTTGCACCGATGACAACTTACTTGAGGGATCTTACTCAATCCATAGGTAGGTATGGTGGACTCTCATGGCAAAACTGGTTTAAGGGTGTTTGGAAGCACAAGTAGTATCTCTACTTGGTGCAAAGAATTTGGCTAGCATGAGGGGGAAGGGCAATCTCAATCATGTTGGATGATCCATGACAATATAATTTATCTCATATGTAAGAAAACATAACCCATTACGTTGTCTTCCTTGTCCAATGTCTACTCTTTAGCATGTCATATTTTAATGAGTGATCACAATCATAAAATATGTCCAAGATAGTGTATTTATATGTGAAGACCTCTCTTTCTTTATTACTTCCTATTAATTGCAACGATGACCAAAACTATGTTTGTCAACTCTCAACAACTTTTATTCATCATACTCTTTCTATGTGAGCTCATTACTCTCCATAAGATCCACATGATCTCTTTGTTTCTTTTTTTATTTCTTTCTCTTTTCTTTTATTCACTCAAGATCATGGCAAAATAATCAAGCCCTTGACTCAACACTAATCTTTATTATATATAGCTCATGGACTTGATTACATAGAAGGATCATAAAGCAAAACTCACAACTAGATCATACTAAAACTTTTATTCTACTAGATCAAAATATTATCAAAAGGATCGAACTAAGAAAAACGGTAAAGATAGAAGTGATGGTGATACGATACCAGGGCACTCCCCCAAGCTTGGTAGTTGCCAAGGGGGTGCCCATACCCTTATGATTATATCTCTTTTGCCGATGAAGGAGGTGATGGTTTTGTTGATGGCGTAGGCTTCTTCCTTAATTTGTGCTTGAGGACAGAATTTTGGTCCCTTAGGTCATCGATCTCCTGCTCCAGGCTCAGTATCTTTTTGCACTGTTCCTGCTTGTTTTCCTGCAAGAGGCAAAAAGGGATAAACTCGATCTTAGGTTTCTTTACTCTATCCGGGAGGCTTGACTTTTTGAACTCCACATGCATGTCCCCAGGTTGAGGTAATGGGACTTCGTCTTCTTCTGAGCTCGTCTCCTCCCTTCCCTTGGGTTCATAGTCCTCTTCTTCTTCCGTAGTCCAACCACAATGCTCCACATCCCCATAGACCTTAGGATCTGCAAGGTAGTCAGCCACATAGGTTTCTCCTTCCGAATCCTAGGACGACATGTTGATCTAATCTGCAGCAGGACAGCTCGAAACAAAGACAGGAGATATTTGCGTGATACAGGAGTCAAAACCTCCGGGAGATTATATTATGAATTTTTACCGACCGAAATACGTAACATGTAAGAAAATGGAGTCCAGAGAGCGCACGAGGTGCCCACGAGGCAAGGGGCGCGCCCAGGGGGTAGGACGCGCCCTCCACCCTCGTGTCCTTCCCGAACTGCTTCTTATTTTTCTATTTTCCTAAATATTCCAAAATGGAGAAAAATTGCCATTAGAACTGTTCTGGAGTCGGTTTACTTACCGTACCACATACCTATTCCTTTTCGAAGTCTGAAACATTCCGGAAAGTCTCCCTTATGTATTCCTCTGGGGTTACGGTTTCAATAACATTGGTTTCAACATTTATAGGATTACCTGAGATATAATGTTTGATTCTTTGACTGTTCACCACCTTCGGATTTGTGCCTTCAAAGTTGCTGATTTTTATGGCACCGGAACGATAGACCTCCTCGATAACGTAAGGACCTTCCCATTTAGAGAGAAGTTTTCCTGCAAAAAAATCTTAAATGAGAGTTGTATAGCAATACATAATCACCTACATTAAACTCACGCTTTTGTATCCTTTTGTCATGCCATCTTTTAACCTTTTCTTTAAACAATTTGGCATTCTCATAGGCTTGGGTTCTCCATTCATCGAGTGAGCTAATGTCAAATAACCTTTTCTCATCGGCAAGTTTGAAATCATAATTGAGCTCTTTAATAGCCCAATAAGCCTTATGTTCTAGTTCGAGAGGTAAGTGACATGCTTTTCCATAAACCATTTTATACGGAGACATACCCATAGGATTTTTATATGCAGTTCTATAGGCCCATAATGCATCATCAAGTTTCTTGGACCAATTCTCTCTAGATCTATTAATAGTCTTTTGCAAAATTAATTTGAGTTCTCTATTACTCAATTCTACTTGACCTCTAGACTGTGGGTGATAAGGAGATGCAATTCTATGTTTAACATCATACTTAGCAAGCATTTTATGGAAAGCACCATGAATAAAATATGAACCACCATCAGTCATTAGATATCTAGGGACTCCAAACCTCGGAAAAATAACTTCTTTAAGCATCTTAATAGAGGTGTTATGATCAGCGCTACTAGTTGGAATAGCTTCTACCCACTTAGTAACGTAATCAACAACAACTAAAATATGTGTATATCCATTAGAGGCAGGAAAAGGTCCCATATAATCAAAGCCCCAAAACATCAAACGGTTCAATAACAAGTGAATAATTCATAGGCATTTCTTGATGTCTACTAATATTACCAATTCTTGGACATTCATCACAAGATAAGACAAACTTATGGGCATCCTTGAAGAGAGTAGGCCAATAAAAACCGAATTGCAATACCGTATGTGCAGTTCTATCTCCAGCGTGGTGTCCTCCATAAGCCTCGGAGTGACACTTGAGTAGGATCTATTCCTGTTCATGCTCAGGTACACAACGTCTAATAACACCACCTACTCCTTCTTTATAAAGATGTGGATCATCCCAGAAGTAATGTCTTAAATCATAGAAAAACTTTTTCTTTTGCTGGTATGTGAAACTAGGTGGTATAAATTTAGCAACAATGTAATTAGCATAATCAGCATACCATGGAGCAGTATGAGAAGCATTTATGGCATTTAATTGTTCATCAAGAAAGCTATCATCAATAGGTAGTGGGTCATCAAGAACATTTTCTAACCTAGACAAGTTGTCTGCAACGGGGTTCTCAGCTCCCTTTCTATCAATAATATGCAGATCAAATTCTTGTAGCAAGAGAACCCATCTAATAAGTCTAGATTTAGCATCTTTCTTTTCCATAAGATATTTAATAGCAGCATGATCCATGTGAATAGTTACTTTAGAATCAACAATATATGGTCTGAACTTATCACAAGCAAATACAACTGCTAAAAAATTCTTTTTTAGTAGTGGCATAATTTCTGTGAGTATTGTCTAGAGTTTTACTAGCATATTGAATAACATTTAATTTCTTATCAACTCTTTGCCCTAGAACAACACCTACAGCATAATCACTAGCATCACACATAATTTTGAAAGGTAAATTCCAATCAGGTGGCTGAACAATAGGTGCAGAGATTAATGCTTTCTTAAGTATTTCAAAGGCTTCTACACAATCATCATCAAAGACGAATGGTATATCTTTTTGTAACAAATTAGTCAGAGGCCGAGAAATTTTTGAGAAGTCCTTAATGAACCTCCTATAAAAACCGGCATGACCAAGGAAACTTCTTATACCTTTGATGTCCTTGGGACACAGCATCTTTACAATAGCATCAACTTTAGCTTTATCAACTTCAATGCCTCTTTCAGAAATTTTGTGCCCCAAGACAATACCTTCATTAACCATAAAGTGGCATTTCTCCCAATTCAAGACAAGGTTAGTTTCTTCACATCTCTGCAAAACTCGATCAAGGTTGCTTAAGCAATCATCAAAAGAGGATCCATAAACGGAGAAATCATCCATGAACACCTCACATATCTTTTCACAAAAGTCAGAAAATATAGCCATCATGCATCTTTGAAAGGTAGCAGGTGCATTACATAAACCAAAAGGCATACGTCTATAAGAAAAAGTACCGAAAGGGCAAGTAAAAGTGGTCTTAAATTGATCATTAGCTGACACAGGTATTTGGGAGAAACCAGAATAACCATCTAGAAAGCAAAAATGTGTATGTTTGGTTAATCTTTCTAGCATTTGATCAATAAAAGGTAAGGGGTAATGATCTTTTTCAGTAGCCTTATTTAATTTGCGGAAATCAATTACCATCCTATAACCTGTAATAATTCTTTGCGGAATCAATTCATCTTTATCATTAGGAACGACAGTAATACCTCACTTCTTAGGAACATAATGGACAGGACTTACCCACTGACGATCAGCAACGGGATAAATTATACCTGCCTCAAGGAGCTTTAGTATTTCTTTTCTTACCACTTCTTTCATCTTAGGATTCAGTCACCGTTGGTGATCAATAACTGGCTTGGCATCTTTTTCCAAATTTATTTTCTGTTGACATAGAGTGGGACTAATGCCCTTAAGATCATCAAGAGTATATCCAATAGCAGCACGGTGCTTCTTCAGAGTTTTCAATATTTTTTCTTCCTCCTTCTCTGAAAGGTTAGCACTAATAATAATAGGATATATCTTCTTTTCATCAAGATAAGCATATTTAAGAGTATCAGGCAATGGTTTAAGCTCTAACACAGGATCACCCTTGGGTGGAGGAGGATCCCCTAAGATTTCAATAGGCAAGTTGTGTTTCAGAATAGGTCCCTGTTTAAAGAACACTTCATCTATTTCCCTTCTTTCATTCATATACATATCATTTTCATGGTCTAGCAAATATTGTTCTAAATGATCACTAGGAGGTACGGCAATAGAAGCAAGACCAATAATTTCATCTTTACTAGGCAATTCTTCTTCACGGTGTTGTCTACGAAATTTAGAAAAGTTGAACTCATGAGACATATCACCTATACCAATATTAATAACATCCTTTTTGCAGTCTATCCTAGCATTAACAGTGTTTAAGAAGGGTCTACCAAATATAATGGGACAAAAGCTATCTTGTGGGGAACCAAGCACAAGAAAATCAGCAGGATATTTAGTTTTCCCACACAAGACTTCAACATATCTAACAATTCCCATTGGTGAAATAGTATCTCTGTTGGCAAGTTTAATGGTGACATCAATTTCTTCTAACTCAGCAGGTGCAATATCATGCATAATTTCTTTGTATAAGTCAATAGGTATTGCACTAGCACTAGCACCCATATCACACAAGCCATGATAACAATGATCTCCTATTTTAACAGAAATAACAGGCATGCCTACCACAAGTCTATGTTTATCTTTAGCACAAGGTTTAGCAATTTTAGCAGTTTCATCACAGAAATAAATAACATGCCCATCAATATTATCAGCCAAGAGATCCTAAATAATAGCAATATTAGGCTCAACATTAACTTGCTCAGGAGGTGTATAGGTTCTAATATTGCTCTTACGAACCACAGTTGAAGCTTTAGCATGATGTTTTATCCTAACATGAAAAGGTGGTTTCTCAACATAAGCAGTAGGAATAATAGGATCAATATAAGTGATAATCTTTTCTTCAACTTTAATAGGTGCAACTACTTTTACTTCAATGGGAGGATTATATTTAAACCACTTCTCCTTAGGGAGATCAACATGAGTAGCAAAAGATTCACAGAAAGAAGCTACTATCTTAGAGTCAAGTCCACATTTAGTGCTAAATTTACGGAAAACATCGGCATCCATAAAAGATTTAACACAATCAAACTTAGATGTCATACCTGACTCCTTACCTTCGTCGAGATCCCAATCTTCAGAGTTGCATTTAATTCTTTCCAATAAATCCCATTTGAATTCAATACTCTTCATCATAAAAGAGCCATCACAAGAAGTATCGAGCATGGTGCGGTTGTTATCAGAAAGCCGAGCATAAATTTTTTGAATAATCATTTATCTTGAGAGCTCATGATTGGGGCATGAATATAACATTGACTTAAGCCTCCCCCAAGCTTGAGCGATGCTTTCTCCTTCGCGAGGCCAAAAATTATATATACAATTACGATCACGATGAACAAGATGCATAGGATAAAACTTCTGATGAAATTGCAATTTCAATCGTTTGTAGTTCCATGATCCCATATCATCACATAGCCTATACCATGTCAATGCGTCTCCCTCCAAAGATAAAGGGAAGACCTTCTTCTTGATAACATCATTAGGCATACCTGCAAGCTTAAATAATCCACAAACTTCATCCACATATATTAGGTGCTCATCAGGATGTAATATTCCATCTCCTGCAAAAGGATTAGCTATCAGTTTTTCTATCATACCCGAAGGAATTTCAAAGCAGACATTTTCATTTTTAGTAGGTTCAGTAGGTTGAGTAGGTGGAGGAGCAACTCTTTGCTCTACTGGTCGAGGTGAAGATACCCCGAACAAGCTGCTCAGAGGATTACTTTCCATAGTAACAAGTGACAGTAAATTTCAGCACACTATATAAAATTTTCCTTACCAAATTCCACCTACCAAAGGCGCTTCACTCCTCGGCAACGGCGCCAGAAAAGAGTCTTGATGACCCACAAGTATAGGGGATCTATCGCAGTCCTTTCGATAAGTCAGAGTGTCAAACCCAACAAGGAGCAGAAGGAAATGATAAGCGGTTTTCAGCAAGGTATTCTCTGCAAGCACTGAAATTATAGGTAACATACAGTTTTGTGATAAGATAATTTGTAACGAGCAACAATTAACAAAAGTAAATAAAGTGCAGAAAGGTGGCCCAATCCTTTTTGTAGCAAAGGACAAGCCTGGACAAATTCTTATATAGAGAAAAGCGCTCCCGAGGACACATGGGAATTATCATCAAGCTAGGTTTCATCACGATCATATGATTTGCGCTCGGTACTTTGATAATTTTGTATGTGGGTGGACCGGTGCTTGGGTGCTTTCCTTACTTGGATAAGCATCCCACTTATGATTAACCTCTATTGCAAGCATCCACAACTACAACAAAAGTATTAAGGTAAACCTAACCATATGATGAAACCTATGGATCCAAGTCATCCCCTTACGAAGCAACGCATAAACTAGGGTTTAAGCTTCTGGCACTCTAGCAACCCATCATCTACTTATTAATTCCCAATGCTTTCCTCTAGGCCCAAATAATGGTGAAGTGTCATGTAGTCGACGTTCACATAACACCACTAGAGGAGAGACAACATACATCTCATCAAAATATCGAACGAATACCAAATTCACATGACTACTAATAGCAAGACTTCTCCCATGTCCTCAGGAACAAACGTAACTACTCACAAAGCATATTCATGTTCATAATTAGAGGGGTATTAATATGCAATAGGATCTGAACATATGATCTTCCACCAAATAAACCAACTAGCATCAACTACAAGGAGTAATCAACACTACTAGCAACCCACAGGTACCAATCCCAGACTTAGAGACAAGAATTGGATACAAGAGATGAACTAGGGTTTGAGAGGAGATGGTGTTGGTGAAGATGTTGATGGAGATTGGCCCCCTCCCGATGAGAGGAGTGTTGGTGATGACGATGGTGATGGTTTCCCCCTCCCGGAGGGAAGTGTCCCCGGCAGAACAGCTCTGCTGGAGCCCTAGATTGGTTCCGCCTCATGGCGACGGAGTCTCATCCCGAAAGCTTGCTTATGATATTTTCCTCAACAAAAGACTCCATATAGCAGAAGATGGGCATCGGTGGGCCACCAGGGGGCCCACGAGGCAGGGCGCTCCCCCACCCTCATGGCCAGGGTGTGGCCCCCTCTGGAACTTCTTGTGCTCAATATTTTTTATATATTATGAAATGACTTCCGTGAAGTTTTAGGACTTTTGGAGCTGTGCAGAATAGGTCTATAATATCTGCTCCTTTTCCAGCCCAAAATCCCAGCTGCCGGCATTCTCCCTCTTTATGTAAACCTTGTAAAATAAGAGAGAATAGGCATAAGTATTGTGACATAATGTGTAATAACAACCCATAATGCAATAAATATCAATATAAAAGCATGATGCAAAATGGACGTATCAAAATGCGCTTGAAGATTAGAAAGATTAGAAAATATGCCATTGATAGTGAGGCTTGGTATCATTATGCTGTTGGATGAATTGTTACCTTAGTTGCGATCTTGATCACATTTGTTGTTGCATTTAAATGCTTTAGCTAGAGAGTTATTTGTATGTTGCATTTTAGTGTTGTATGAACTTTATGTATGAACTTGTATTAATTTGGTCTATTCGGTGTTGTGTAATGAAGATGAGCCGGCAATGGATATACGATGACCGATGCTCCCCCAGTTCGTTAATGGCATGCAAACGTTTCTGCTTGCGGCTGAGGCAAATAAGCGGGCAGATGGTTTTATGCCTTGTCCATGTGCTGGCTGTATGAATGATCATAATTACTCTAAGTCAAGAACCATTCACGTCCACCTGTTTGAGTCCGGTTTCATGCCCCACTATAATGTTTGGACCAAGCACGGAGAAACAGGGGTTATGATGGAAGACTATGAAGAAGAAGAGGACGACGACAGCTATCTTGGCCATGGGTTCCCTAAATACGATGGTACAACAATGGGGAAGAAGCTGAGCCGGCAATGCGGGAAGAAGCTGAAGAAGAGGCATCAGATGAGCCCGCTGATGATCTAGGTCGGGCCATTGCCGATGCAAAGAGAAACTGTGCAAGTGAAAAGGAGAAGAAGAAGTTGCAGCGCATGTTAGAGGATCACAAGAAATTGTTGTACCCAAATTGCAAAGCTGACAAGAAAAAGCCGGGCACCACACTGGAATTGCTGCAATGGAAGGCAGAGAATGGTGTATCTGACAAGGGATTTGAAAAGTTGTTGATAATGTTAAAGAAGATGCTTCCAAAGGACAACGAATTGCCCGAGAGTACGCACGTAGCAAAGAAGGATGCCTGCCCTCTAGGGTTAGAGGTGCACAAGATACATGCATGCCCTAATGACTGCATCCTCTACCGCGGTGAGTACGAGGATTTGAACGCGTGCCCGGTATGCGGTGCATTGCGCTATAAGATCAGCTGCGATGACCCTGGTGATGTCGAGGGCGAGCGCCCCATGAAGAAGATTCCTGCCAAGGTGATGTGGTATGCTCCTATAATACCATGGTTGAAACATTTGTTCCAAAACAAAGAACATGCCAAGTTGATGCGATGGCACAAAGAAGACCGTAAGAAAGATGAGAAGTTGAGAGTACCCGTTGATGGGTCGCAGTGGAGAAAAATCGAGAGAAAGTGCTGGGAGGACTTTGCAGGTGATGCAAGGAACATATGGCTTGGTCTAAGTGTAGATGGCATTAATCCTTTTGGGGAGCAGAGAAGCAACCATAGCACCTGGCCTGTGACTCTATGTATGTATAACCTTCCTCCTTGGTTGTGCATGAAGCGGAAGTTCATTATGACGCCATTGCTCATCCAAGGCCCTAAGCAACCCGGCAACGACATTGATGTGTACCTAAGGCCATTAGTTGAAGAACTCTTACAGCTGTGGAATGGAAAATGTGTACGTGCCTGGGATGAGCTCGATTAGGAAGAATTTGACCTATAGGCGTTGCTGTTCGTGACCATCAATGATTGGCCTGCTCTCAGTAACCTTTCAGGACAAACAAACAAGGGATACCACGCATGCACGCACTGTTTGGATGATACCGACAGTATATATTTGAATAATTGTAAGAAGAATGAGTACCTGGGACATCGTTGATTTCTTCCGAGTAGGCATCCCATAAGAAAGAAAGGCAAGCATTTCAAAGGTGAGGTGGATCACCGGACGAAGCCTCGCCACCGTACTGGTGATGATGTACATGATATGGTCAAGGATTTGAAGGTAATCTTTGCAAAGGGTCCTGGCGGGCAACCTATTCCGAATGACGCTGATGGGCGCGCACCCATGTGGAAGAAGAAATTTATATTTTGGGACCTGCCCTATTGGAAAGACCTAGAGGTCCGCTACGCAATCGATGTGATGCATGTGACGAAGAATCTTTGCGTGACCCTGCTTGGCTTCTTGGGCGTATATGGGAAGACAAAAGATACACCGGAGGCACGGGAGGACCAACAACGTATGCACGAAAAAGACGGCATACATCAGGGTCATGCCAGCTACGCTCTTACCAAAGAAGAGAAGGAAATCTTCTTTGAATGCCTGCTCAGTATGAAGGTACCGTTTGGCTTCTCGTCGAATATAAAGGGAATAATAAATATGGCGGAGAAAAAGTTCCAGAACCTAAAGTCTGATGACTGCCACGTGATTATGATGCAATTGCTTTCAGTTGCATTGAGGGGGCTTCTACTGGAAAACGTTCGATTCGCCATTGTGAAGCTATGTGCATTCCTCAATGCAATCTCTCAAAAGGTAATCGATCCAAAAATCAT
This sequence comes from Triticum monococcum, assembly GCA_034509565.1. NCBI lineage: Eukaryota > Viridiplantae > Streptophyta > Magnoliopsida > Poales > Poaceae > Triticum > Triticum monococcum. Next base: position 554,554,435 of record CM067841.1, on the reverse strand, counting down.
ACTATTGGAAATATGCCCTAGAGGCAATAATAAATTGGTTATTATTATATTTCCTTGTTCATGATAATCGTTTATTATCCATGCTAGAATTGTATTGATAGGAAACTCAGATACATGTGTGGATACATAGACAACACCATGTCCCTAGTAAGCCTCTAGTTGACTAGCTCATTGATCAATAGATGATTACGGTTTCCTAACCATGGACATTGGATGCCGTTGACAACGGGATCACATCATTAGGAGAATGATGTGATGGACAAGACCCCATCCTAAGCCTAGCACAAAGATCATGTAGTTCGTATGCTAAAGCTTTTCTAATGTCAAGTATCATTTCCTTAGACCATGAGATTGTGCAACTCCCAGATACCGTAGGAGTGCTTTGGGTGTGCCAAACGTCACAACGTAACTGGGTGGCTATAAAGGTACACTACGGGTATCTCCAAAAGTGTCTGTTGGGTTGGCAGGAATCGAGACTGGGATTTGTCACTCCGTGTAAACGGAGAGGTATCTCTGGGCCCACTCGGTAGGACATCATCATAATGTGCACAATGTGACCAAGGAGTTGATCACGGGATGATGTGTTACGGAACAAGTAAAGAGACTTGTCGGTAACGAGATTGAACAAGGTATCGGGATACCGACGATCGAATCTTGGGCAAGTATCGTACCGATAGGCAAAGGGAATTGTATACGGGATTGATTGAATCCTTGACATCGTGGTTCATCCGATGAGATCATCGTGGAGCATGTGGGAGCCAACATGGGTATCCAGATCCCGCTGTTGGTTATTGATCGGAGAGTTGTCTCGGCCATGTCTGCATGACTCCCGAACCCGTAGGGTCTACACACTTAAGGTTCGATGACGCTAGGGTTATAGGGAAAGTATGTACGCGGTTACTGAATGTTGTTCGGAGTCCTGGATGAGATCCCGGACGTCATGAGGAGTTCCGGAATGGTCCGGAGGTAAAGATTGATATATAGGAAGTATGGTTTTGGCCACCGGAAGTGTTCCGGGCATCACCGGTAGTGTACCGGGACCACCGGAGGGGTCCGGGGGTCCACCAGGTGGGGCCACCAGCCCCGGAGGCCTACATGGGCCAATAGTGGGAAGGGACCATCCCCTAGGTGGGCTGGGGCGCCTCCCACCAAGGCCCAAGGCGCCTCCAAGAGGAGAGGGGGGCAAACCCTAGGGCAGATGGGCCCTAAGGCCCACCCCAGGTGCGCCTCCCCCTCTCCCCCTTGTGGCCGCCACCCTAGATGGGATCTGGGGCTGCCGCACCCCTTGGGGTGGGAACCCTAGAGGGGGCGCAGCCCCTCCCCTCCCCCTATATATACTTGAGGTATGGGGGCTGCCCAACACACGATTCGATCTCCCTGTTACCGCAGCCCTACCCTTCTCCCTCCTCGTCTCTCGTAGTGCTTGGCGAAGCCCTGCTGGAGTACCGCGCTCCTCCACCTTTACCACGCCGTCGTGCTGCGGCTGGACGGAGTCTTCCCCAACCTCTCCTTCTCCCCTTGCTGGATCAAGGCGTAGGAGACGTCACCGGGCTGCACGTGTGTTGAACGCGGAGGCGCCGTTGTTCGACGCTTAGATCGGAATCAACCGCGATCTGAATCGCTACGAGTATGACTCCTTCATCCGCGTTATTGCAACGCTTCCGCTTAGCGATCTACAAGGGTATGTAGATGCACTCCCCTTCCCCTTGTTGCTAGATTACTCCATAGATTGATCCTGGTGATGCATAGAAAATTTTAAATTTCTGCTATGATCCCCAACAGTGGTATCAGAGCCAGGTTTATGCGTAGTTTCTATGCACGAGTAGAACACAAGTTGTTGTGGCCATCGATTTTGTCAATTTACTTGCCGTTACTAGTCTTATCTTTATTTGGCGGCATCATGGGATGAAGCGGCCCGGACCGACCTTACACGTACTCTTACGTGAGACTGGTTCCACCGACTGACATGCACTAGTTGCATAAGGTGGCTAGCGGGTGTCTGTCTCTCCCACTTTAGTCGGATCGGATTCGATGAAAAGGGTCCTTATGAAGGGTAAATAGAAATTGGCATATCACGTTGTGGTTTTCGTGTAGGTAAGAAACGTTCTTGCTAGAAACCTATAGCAGCCACGTAAAAACTTGCAACAACAATTAGAGGACGTCTAACTTGTTTTTGCAGCATATGCCTTGTGATGTGATATGGCCAAAAGGATGCGATGAATGATGTATGTAATGTATGAGATTGATCATGTTCTTGTAATAGGAATCACGACTTGCATGTCGATGAGTATGACAACTGGCAGGAGCCATAGGAGTTGTCTTAATTTATTTATGACCTGCGTGTCAACTTAAATGTCATGTAATCACTTTACTTTATTGCTAAAGCGTTAGCCATAGTAGTAGAAGTAACAGATGACGAGACAACTTCAAGAAGACACGATGATGGAGATCATGATGATGGAGATCATGGTGTCATGCCGGTGACAATGATGATCATGGAGCCCCAAAGATGGAGATCAAAAGGAGCAAAATGATATTGGCCATATCATGTCACTATTTGATTGCATGTGATGTTTATCATGTTTTACATCTTATTTGCTTAGAACGACGGTAGCTTAAATAAGATGATCCCTCACTAAAATTTCAAGAAAAGTGTTCCCCCTAACCGTGCACCGTTGCGAAGGTTCGTTGTTTCGAAGCACCACGTGATGATCGGGTGTGATAGATTCTAACGTTCAAATACAATGGGTGTTGACGAGCCTAGCATGTACAGACATGGCCTCGGAACACATGCGAAACACTTAGGTTGACTTGACGAGCCTAGCATCTACAGACATGGCCTCGGAACATGGAAGACCGAAAGGTCGAGCATGAGTCATATAGAAGATACGATCAACATGAAGATGTTCACCGATGTTGACTAGTCCGTCTCACGTGATGATCGGACACGGCCTAGTTGACTCGGATCATGTTTCACTTAGATGACTAGAGGGATGTCTATCTGAGTGGGAGTTCATTAAATAATTTGATTAGATGAACTCAATTATCATGAACATAGTCTAAATTGTCTTTGCAAATATGTTGTAGATAAATAGCTCACGTTGTAGCTCCCTATTTCAATATGTTCCTAGAGAAAGATTAAGTTGAAAGATATTGTAAGCAATGATGCGGACTGGGTCCGTAGTCCGAGGAGTGTCCTCACTGCTACACAGAAGGCTTACGTCTTTGATGCACCGCCCGATGTGCAAACCCCTACAACGTCGTCTGTGGATGTTGTGAACACCTGACAAACACATCCTGATGACTACTTGATAGTTTAGTGCACCATACTTTACGGCTTAGAATCAGTATTCCAATGACGTTTTGAATGCCATAAGACATATGAGATGTTCCAAGAGCTGAAATTGGGATTTCAGGCTCATGCCCGTGTTGAGAGGTATGAGACCTCTGACAAGTTCTTTTGCCAACAAGATGGAGGAGATTGGCTCAGTTAGTGAGCATGTGCTTAGAATGTTTGGGTGCTACAATCACTTAAATCAAGTGGGAGTTAAACTTCCAGATAAGATAGTGATTGATAGAGTTCTCTAGCCACTATCACTAAGCTACTAGATCTTCGTGATGAACTATGCCATGCAAGGGATGGAGTTGATCCCGGAGCTGTTCGCGGTGCTTAAGACCGCAAAAGGTAGAAATCAAGAAGGAGCATCAAGTGTTGATGGTTTAACAAGACCACTGGTTTCAAGAAGGGCAAGGTCTAGAAGGGAAACTTCATGGATGGCAAACCAGTTGCCGCTCCAGTGAAGGAACCCAAGTTTGAACCAAACCCGAGACTAAGTGCTTCTATTGTAAGGGGAACGGTCACTGGTAGCGGAATTACCCCAAATGCATGGTAGATAAGAAGGCTGGCAACTTCAAAGTATATACGTGTTATTAATGTGTACCTCACTAGTACTCCTGGTAGCACCTGGGTATTGGATACCGGTTTGGTTGCTATTATTGGTGACTTGAAGCAAAAGCTACGGACTAAACGGAGACTGGCTAAGGGCGAGGTGACGATGTGTGTTGGAAGTGTTTCCAAAGTTGATGAGATCACCATCGCACGCTCCATCTGCCTTCGGGATTAGTATTGAACCTAGATAAATGTTATCAGGTGTCTACATTGAGCATGAATATGATCAGATCATGTTCATTGCAATACGGTTATTCATTTAAGTTAGAGAATAATGGTTATTCTGTTTACATGAATAATACCTTTCATGGTCATGCACCCTATGTGAATGGTTCATTGAATCTCGGTCGTGGTAATACACATGTTCACGCCAAAAGATGTAGACTTAATAATGATAGTACCACTTTCTTGTGGCACTGCTGCTTAGGTCATATTGGCGTAAGATGCATGAAGAAACTCCATGTTGATGGATGTTTGGAGTCACTTGATTTTGAATCGCTTGACACATGCGAGCCATGCCTCATGGACAGGATGACTAAGACCCTGTTTTCAGGTACAATGAAACGGGCAAGTGACTTGTTGGAAATCATACATGCTGATGCGTGTGATCCAATGAGAATTGAAGCGTGCGGTGGATATCGCTATTTTCTCATCTTCACTGACGATTTGAGTAGATATAGGTATATTTACTTAATGAAGCACAAGTCTGAAACGTTTGAAAAGTTCAAGCGATTTCAGAGTGAAGTTAAGAACCATCATAACAAGAAGATCAAATTCCTATGATCTGATCGATGAGAATTTCTGAGTTATGAGTTTGGCAATCACTTAAGACATTGTGGAATTGTTTCACAGTTGAAGCCACCTGGAACACCACAGGGTAATGGTGTGTCCGGACATCGTAATCGAACCCTATGAGATATGGTGCGATCTGTGATGTCTCTTACCGATCTACCATTTTCATTTTGAGGTTATGCGTTAGAGACAACTGCATTCACTTTAGATAGGACACCATCTAAGTCCGTTGAGACAACGTCATATGAACATTGGTTTGGCAAGAAACCAAAGTTGTTGTTTCTTAATGTTTGGGGCTGCGATGCTTAAGGCTTCAGCCGGAGAAGCTCGAACCCAAAGCGGACAAACACATCTTCATAGGATACCCAAAGGTGACAGTTGGGTACACCTTCTATCTCAGATCCGAGGGCAAATTGTTTGTTGCTAAGAACGGGTCCTTTCTCGAGAAGGAGTTTCTCTCGAAAGACTTGAGTGGGAGGAAGATAGAACTTGATGAGGTTGTCGAACCTTTATTTCAACCAAAGAGTGATGCAACACAGAAAGATGTTTTCTGTGGCACCTACGTTTGTTGAAGAGGAAGTTAATGATAGTGATCATGAAGCTTCAGATCAAGTTGCTATCGAACCTCATAGGTCGACCAGGATATGCACTACTCCTGAGTGGTACGGTAATCCTGTCTTAGATATCATGTTGTTAGACGACAATGAACCTACAAGCTATGGAGAAGTGATGGTGGGCCCGTATTCTGACAAATGGTTAGAAGCCATGAAATCCGAGATAGGATCCATGTATCAGAACAAAGTATGGACTTTGGTGGACTTGCTCGATGATCGGCGAGCCATTGAGATAAATGGATCTTTAAGAAGAAGACGGACGTGGGCGGTAATGTTACTGTCTATGAAGCTCGACTTGTGGGAAAGAGTTTTTTCACAAGTTCAAGAAGTTGACTACGATGAGAATTTCTCACCCGTAGCGATGCTTAAGTCCGTCAGAATCATGTTAGCATTAGCTGTATTATTTGATTATGAAATCTGACAGATGGATGTCAAAACGAGTTTTCTTACCAGTTTTCATAAGAAAGAGTTGTATGTGATACAATCAAAGTTTTGTCGATCCTAAGGATGCTAAAAGGTATGCTGGCTCCAGCGATCCTTCTATGGACTAGAGCAAGCATCTTGGAGTCAGAATATATGCTTTGATGGAGTGATCAAAGCTTTTAGGTTTATGCAATGTTTGCTAGAAACTTGTATTTACAAGAAAGTGAGTGGGAGCACTACAACATTTCTGATAAGTATATGTGGATGACATATTGTTGATCCGAAATAATGTAGAATTTCTGGAAAGCATAAACGGTTGTTTGAAGAGTGTTTTTCAAAGGAAGACCTGGATAAAGCTGCTTACATATTGGGCATCAAGATCTATAGAGATAGATCAAAACGCCTGATGATACTTTCAAAGAACGCACACCTTGACATGTTTTTGAAGGAGTTCAAAATAGATCAGTCAAAGAAGGGGTTCTTACCTGAGTAGTAAGGTGTGAAGTTGAGTAAGACTCGAAGATTGACCATGGCATAAGAAAGAGGAAGGACGAAGGTCGTCCCCTATGCTTTTGTCATAGGCTCTATACGGTATGCCATGCTGAGTACCGCACCTGATGTGTACCTTGCCGCATGTCTGGCAAGACGGTACAAGGGTGATCTAGGAGTGGATCACCAGATAGCAGTCAAAATTATCCTTAGAGGAATAAGGAGATGTTTCTCGGTTATGGAGGTGATAAAGAGTTCGACATAAAGAGTTATGTCGATGCAAGCTTAACACCTACCCGCATAGCTGAGTAGAGATACCGGATACGTATAATGGAGCAACAATTTGGAATAGCTCCAAGTGGAACGTGGCAGCAGCATCTACGATATAAAATTTTGCGAAATACATAGGGATCTGAATATGGCAAGACCCGTTGACTACAACCTCTCTCACAAGCATAACATGATCAAACCCAGAACTCTTTGAGTGTTTATCACATAGTGATGTGAAATAGATCATTGAGTCTAGTAGACACTTGGATGTTGGTCACATGGCGATGTGACCTGTGAGTGTTAATCACATGGCGATGTGAACTAGATTATTGACTCTAGTGCAAGTGGGAGACTATTGGAAATATGCCCTAGAGGCAATAATAAATTGGTTATTATTATATTTCCTTGTTCATGATAATCGTCTATTATCCATACTAGAATTGTATTGATAGGAAACTCAGATACATGTGTGGATACATAGACAACACCATGTCCCTAGTAAGCCTCTAGTTGACTAGCTCGTTGATCAATAGATGGTTACGGTTTCCTAACCATGGACATTGGATGTCATTGATAATGGGATCACATCATTAGGAGAATGATGTGATGGACAAGACCCAATCCTAAGCCTAGCACAAAGATCGTGTAGTTCGTATGCTAAAGCTTTTCTAATGTCAAGTATCATTTCCTTAGACCATGAGATTGTGCAACTCCCGGATACCGTACGAGTGCTTTGGGTGTGCCAAACATCACAACGTAACTGGGTGGCTATAAAGGTACACTACGGGTATCTCCGAAAGTGTCTGTTGGGTTGGCACGAATCAAGACTGGGATTTGTCACTCCGTGTAAACGGAGAGGTATCTCTAGGCCCACTCGGTAGGACATCATCATAATGTGCACAATGTGACCAAGGAGTTGATCACGGGATGATATGTTACGGAACGAGTAAAGAGACTTGCCGGTAACGAGATTGAACAAGGTATCGGGATACCGACGATCGAATCTCGGGCAAGTATCGTACCGATAGGCAAAGGGAATTGTATACGGGATTGATTGAATCCTTGACATCGTGGTTCATCTGATGAGATCATCGTGGAGAATGTGGGAGCCAACATGGGTATCCAGATCCCGCTATTGGTTATTGACCGGAGAGTTGTCTCGGCCATGTCTGCATGACTCCCGAACCCGTAGGGTCTACACACTTAAGGTTCGATGACGCTAGGGTTATAGGGAAAGTATGTACACGGTTACCGATTGTTGTTCGGAGTCCTGGATGAGATCCCGGACGTCACGAGGAGTTCCGGAGGTAAAAATTGATATATAGGAAGTATGGTTTTGGCCACCAGAAGTGTTCCGGGCATCACCGATAGTGTACCGGGACCACCGGAGGGGTCCGGGGGTCCACCAGGTGGGGCCACCAGCCCCGGAGGCCTACATGGGCCAATAGTGGGAAGGGACCAGCCCCTAGGTGGGCAGGGGCGCCTCCCACCAAGGCCCAAGGCGCCTCCAAGAGGGGAGGGGGGCAAACCCTAGGGCAGATGGGCCCTAAGGCCCACCCCAGGTGCGCCTCCCCCTCTCCCCCTTGTGGCCGCCACCCTAGATGGGATCTGGGGCTGCCGCACCCCTTGGGGTGGGAACCCTAGAGGGGGCGCAGCCCCTCCCCTCCCCCTATATATACTTGAGGTATGGGGGCTGCCGAACACACGATTCGATCTCCCTGTTGGCGTAGCCCTTCCCCTCTCCCTCCTCGTCTCTCGTAGTGCTTGGCGAAGCCCTGCTGGAGTATCGCGCTCCTCCACCACCACCACGCCGTCGTGCTGCTGCTGGACGGAGTCTTCCCCAACCTCTCCTTCTCCCCTTGCTGGATCAAGGCATAGGAGACGTCACCGGGCTGCACGTGTGTTGAACACGGAGGCGCCGTTGTTCGGCGCTTTGATCGGAATCAACCGCGATCTGAATCGCTACGAGTACGACTCCTTCATCCGCGTTATTGCAATGCTTCTGGTTAGAGATCTACAAGGGTATGTAGATGCACTCCCCTTCCCCTCATTGCTAGATTACTCCATAGATTGATCTTGGTGATGCGTAGAAAATTTTAAATTTCTGCTACGATCCCCAACACATACCAAGGTTAGAGAATGATTTGGTGCAATGTCTTGTCAGTTTCGAGTTGGTGTTACCACTATCCTTCTTCAACATCATGACGCATGTCCTAATTCACCTATGCAAAGAGATTAACATTCTGGGTCCTATATTTCTACACAATATGTTCCCCTTTGAGAGGTTCATGGGAGTCTTAAAGAAATATGTCCATAACCGTGCTAGGCCAGAAGGAAGCATCTCCAAGGGCCATGAAAATGAGGAGGTCATCGAGTTTTGTATTGACTTCATTCCTGACCTTAAGCTGATTGGTGTTCCTGAATCGCGGCATAAGGGCAGACTGGGTGGAAATGGCACGCTAGGACCGGAACAAATAATATGTATATGGACGGGCATTCTCTCACTCAAGCACACTATACTGTTCTACAAAATTCTGCCTTGGTGGCTCCGTATATGGAGAAACACAAGAATATTCTACGCTCCAAACACCCGGAGCAGTCTGAGGACTGGATTACACATGAACAGACGGGGACTTTCACCGGTTGGTTGCAGACACGTGCCATGCATGACGCCACTGTTGAAGATGACCTGTACTTGATGTCCCAGTTACCATCTTCGAATATAATGACTTTCAATGGGTACGAGATAAATGGGAATACATTTTACACGATCGCCCAAGATAAGAAGAGCACCAACCAAAACAGTGGTGTCCACTTTGATGCAGCAACCAAGAGGGGAAATGACACATTTTATGGTTACATAGAGGACAAATGGGAACTTGACTATGGACATGGTTTGAAGGTCCCTTTGTTTAGGTGCAAATGGGTCAATATGACACGAGGTGGGGTAACGGAAGACCCGCAGTACGGAATGACAATAGTGGATCTCCACAATCTTGCGTACGCAGACGAACCATTCGTCCTAGCCAATGATGTGGCGCAGGTTTTCTATGTGAAGGACATGTCTACCAAGCCGAGAGAAAGAAAAGATAAGGATGGGAATACATCATACGATGAGCCAAAGCGCTACATAGTTCTTTCAGGGAAAAGAAACATCATGGGAGTGGATGACAAGACAGACATGTCAGAAGGCTATGAAAAGTTTGATGAAATTGCTCCCTTCACAATGAATATTGACCCGAGCATCCAGTTAAATGATGAAGATTGTCCATGGTTACGGCACAAAGGGACACATGTGAAGAAAAAGTTTCACTCACAAAGATCCCACTCTGGGATGTGATCAGGTTCACTGTCATCACTTTCTTCTGTAGTGAGTTTCCGGACCTGTATATCTGGAATGTCCCACTTTGAACAAACCATAGGGAATCTTTGTAATAGTTAGGGTGCTTGTGTGTTTTGGCATTTGAAACATGTACTTTTGCGCTTCGGACGAACGTGTACCTTTCTGACTTCGTTTGCTATATTTCAGCTCATTTACTGAAAAAAATTTAGAGCTAAATGACCCTGAAATTGAAAAGCACTACAAACGAACTCTTCAAAGGTTTAAAGTTGGCATGGTATTATCGTTTCACCCACATAGCATGTGCCAAAAAGTTGAGAGGGTTACGGCAAAAACTGGATGCACTTCGTGTACAAAATAGGCTATCTCTTTCAAAGTATCAAGGTTTCAGGCAAAAACTCATCCGTTACAAAGGCATTTAATTTTTAAACCTATTACAACTCCAGCCTTTTTGTGCATTCAGTATGCACCATTCAAAGCCACGTCATCAACTTTCAACCCTTTCTGACATCATTTGCTATTTTTCATGCTTTTACTGATTTTTTGAGCTAAATGACCCTGAAATAGAAAAGCAGTACAAATGAACTCTGAAAATGTTGAAAGTTGGCATGGTATCATCATTTCACCCACATAGCATGTGCCAAAAAGTTGAGAGGGTTACGACAAAAACTGGATGCACTTCGTGTACAAAATGGACTATCTCTTTCGAAGTATGATGGTTTCGGACAAAAACTCATCTATTACAAAGGCATTTCATTTTTTAAATAACCTAAGTATTACCAAATTGAATATAATGATAAAACAAAGTAATATTAAACATACGAAAAAAAAGAATCACTGAAAAATATATTTTTAAAGTTAAGTTATTCACAAACTAGTGATTCACACAAATTTCAAATAATTCAAATTTGAAAACTATTGGCATTAACAGAAAGTTTGTAATATTTTGTACCTAAAGCAAAAATATTCACAAAGAAACTCTAAATACAGCGAAAAACAACTCAGAAATAAATAAAGCAGAAAAGGAAAAAAATAAATAAATAAAGCTCGCCTACTGGGCCACGGCGGCTTGCATACGACTAGAAACCCAACCTGTAGTTGGGTAAGGATGCGGGCCCGCAAGTCCTAGTGGGCCCATAGGGCAGTGCGGTAGAGTTGGGCCCAGAAGCCTGCCATAGAGAGGAATTTGAAACAGCAGCCGCGCCGGGGCTTTTAAACTAGTGCGGGCGCCCCTCGGCTAGCGAGGTGGGACTAATGACCGACAAGTATAGGGGATCAACTGTAGCTCTTTTTGATAAGTAGGAGTGTTGAACCCAACGAGGATCAGAAGGAAATGACAAGTAGTTTCCAGTAAGGTTATGTCTACAAGTGCTGAAATTGAAAGTAGCAGAGTAGTTTGATAGCAAGATAATTTGTAACGTGCAAGTAACGATAATAGTAACAAAAGTGCAGCAAGGTAGCCCAATCCTTTTGAGGCAAAGGACATGCCAAAACGTTCTCTTATGATAAGCAAAGCGTTCTTGAGGGTACACGGGAATTTCATCTAGTCGCTTTCATCATGTTGGTTTGATTCGTGTTCGTTACTTTGGTAATTTGATATGTGGGTGGACTGGTGCTTAGGTGTTGTTCTTACTTGAACAAACCTCCTACTTATGATTAACCCTCCCGCAAGCATCCGCAACTACGAGAGAAGTATTAAGAATAAATTCTAACCATAGCATTAAACTTTTTAATCCAATTGGTCCCTTACGGAATAGCGCATAAACTAGGGTTTAAGCTTCTGTCATTCCCGCAACCCATCATCTAATTGCTACTCCAGAATGCATTCCCTTAGGCCCAAATATGGTGAAGTCTCATGTAGTCGATGTTCACATGACACCACTAAGGGAATCACAACATACATACATCGAACACATATCAAATTCACATGATTACTTGCAACATGATTTCTGCCGTGACCTCAAGAACAAAGGTAACTACTCAAAAATAACAATCGTGCTCAAGATTAGAGGGGTATTAAATAGCATATTGGATCTAAACATATAATCTTCCACCAAATAAACTATATAGTAATCAACTACAAGATGTAATCAACACTCCTAGTCACCCACAAGTACCAATCTATAGTTCCGGTAACAAGATTGAACACAATAGATGAACTAGGGTTTGAGAGGAGATGGTGCTGTTGAAGATGTTGATGGAGATTGCCCTCCGCAAGATGGGAGAGTTGTTGGTGATGATGATGACAATGATTTCCCTCTCCTGGAGGGAAGTTCCCCCGGCAGAATCGCTCCGCCGGAGGGCAAAATTTCTCCTGCCGAAGTTCCGCCTCGAGGCAGCGGCGCTTCGTCCCGAAAGTCCTCCTCTTATTTTTTTCTAGGTAAAAATGACTTATATACCAAAAGATGGGCACCGAAGGTGGGTCGAGGAGGCCACAACCCCCAGGGCGCGCCAGGGGGCCCTGACGCGCCTAGGTGGGTTGTGCCCACCGGGTGGCCCCCTCTGGTAGTTATTTGCTCCAATAATTCTTATATATTCCATAAACAATCCCCGTGAAGTTTCAGCTCATTTGGAGTTGTGCAGAATATGTAGCCTGACGTAGCTTTTTCAGGTCCAGATTTCCAGCTGCCGGAATTCTCCCTCTTGGTGTGTACCTTGCAAATTATGAGAGAGAAGGCATTAGAATTACTCCAGAAAGCATTATTTGTTGGGTAACATAGTAATAATTCAAAAAATTTCCTACGTGTTACCAAGATCAATCTAGGAGATACTAGCAATGAGAGAGAGGGAGTGCATCTTCATACCCTTGAAGATCGCTAAGCAGAAGCATTACAAGGAACGTGGATGATGGAGTCGTACTCGCGGCGATTCAAATCACGGAAGATCCGATCCAGCGCCGAACGGACGGCGGCGTTCAACACACATACAACCCGGGGATGTCTTCTCCTTCTTGATACAGGAAGGGGAGAGGAGAAGTTGAGGGAGAGCTCAGGAAACACGACGGTGTGGTGGTGGAGCTTGCAGTTCTCCGGCAGGGCTTCGCCAAGCACTACGGAGGAGGAGGTGTTGGAGAGGGGGAGGGGTTGCCCCAGGGGAAGGGTATGGCAGCCCTCCCACCCACCCACTATTTATAGGGGGAAGGGGAGAGGGGGCCGGCCCCCTAGATCCCATCTACAAAGGGGGGGGGGGGGACTTGCCCCCCAAGTCAGGTGGGAGGCGCCCCCACCCCCTAGGCTTTCTAACCCTAGGCGCCTAGGGACCCTTGGGGGTGGGGGGCGCATCAGACCACCAGGGGCTGGTTCCCTCCCTTGTTCAGCCCACTTGGCCCATCGGGGCAGGTGGCCCCACCCGGTGGACCCCCGGACACCTTCCGGTGGTCCTGGTACAATACCGATAACCCCCGAAACCATTCCGGTGACTGAAACTGGAGTTCCCATATATAAATTTTCACCTCTGGACCATTCTGGAACTGCTCGTGATGTTCGGGATCTCACCTGGGACTTCAAACAACTTTCGGTAACCACATACTATTTCCCTTAACAACTCTAGCGTCACCGAACCTTAAGTGTGTAGACCCTACGGGTTCGAGAACCATGCCGACATGACCGAGACATCTCTCCTTCCAATAACCAACAGCGGGATCTGGATACGCATGTTGGCTCCCACATGTTCCACGATGATCTCATCGAATGAACCACGATGTCGAGGATTCAATCAATCACGTATACAATTCCCTTTGTCTATCGGCATGTTACTTGCCCGAGATTCGACCGTCGGTATCTCTATACCTCGTTCAATCTCATTACCGGCAAGTCTCTTTACTCATTCCTTAACGTATGATCCCGTGGCTAACTCCTTAGTCACAATGAGCTCGTTATGATGATGCATTACCGAGTGGGCCCAGAGATACCTCTCCGTCATACGGAGTGACAAATCCCAGTTTCGATTCGTGCCAACCCAACAGATACTTTCGGAGATACATGTAGTGCACCTTTATAGCCACCCAGTTACGTTGTGACGTTTGGTACACCCAAAGCATTCCTACGGTATCCGGGAGTTGCACAATCTCATGGTCCAAGGAAATGATATTGACATTAGAAAAGCTTTAGCAAACGAACTACACGCTCTTGTGCTACGCTTAGGATTGGGTCCTGTCCATCACATCATTCTCCTAATGATGTGATCCCGTTATCAATGACATCCAATGTCCATGGTCAGGAAACCATGACCATCTATTGATCAACGAGCTAGTCAACTAGAGGCTTACTAGGGACATATTACGATCTATGTATTGACACATGTATTACGGTTTCCGGTTAATACAATTATAGCATGAACAATAGACAAGTATCATGAAGACAGAAATATAATAACAGCCACTTTATTATTGCCTCTAGGGCATATTTCCAATAGTCTCCTACTTGCACTAGAGTCAATAATCTAGTTACATTGTGATGAATCAAACACCCATAGAGTTCTGGTGTTCATCATGTTTTGCTCGCGGAAGAGTTTTAGTCAACGGATCTGCGACATTTAGATCCGTATGCACTTTGCAAATATCTATGCCTCCATCCCGAATATATTCACGAATGGAGTTAAAGCGACGCTTGATATGTCCGGTATTCTTGTGAAACCTAGGCTCCTTGGCAAGGGCAATAGCTCCAGTGTTGTCACAGAAGAGAGTCATCGGGCCCGACGCATTGGGAATAACTCCGAGGTCGGTGATGAACTCCTTCATCTAGACTGCTTCCTGTGCTGCCTCCGAGGCTGCTATGTACTCCGCTTCACTTGTAGATCTGTCAGGACCCCGATTCTAAGTCACACCGATCTAGCCTGTAGCACCTCATATCACTTTGTGACCTCACGCACGGTATCCCCACGGGTGTCGCCTTACCATGGCCCGAGACTATTTGCGCCTTTTGGCTCACGTATATGAAAGTGTCGCTAGCATCCATTTGACAGTGAACCCGGGCCGACATGACTAGTCGTGAACCCAAAGTGGCACTAACTTACTGGGACATGCATACATGAATCAACCTCGAGCATGTCGGTCAACAACGTATGAATCCGGGCTGTAGCAACTGGGCTAACAGGACTCCGGGAACCCGGGCTGTAGCAGGCTAACAGGACTCCGGATGTCTCCGCGTGACATTTCCCCGAAGGGACAGACACATGAATGAAGTGAATCACATGCCGGCCAGTCTAAGTGTTCCGGAACAGTAGTGCTGGGCTAGCAGGACTCCGGTGAACCAGGCTGTAGCGGACTACTATGGCTCATGGAAGCACAAGGCTACATTTCCCCATAAGAGAGGCTACCAAGGATAAACAACTAGATTGTCGGATCCCACACATACCAAGCATTTCAATCATACACACAATATGCTCGGTATGTGTAAATACAACATGGCATCACAACAAAACTCTACGACTCAAATTATTTATTCAATAGGCTCTGAGGAGCGAGATATTACAAGCATGTGTCTCATGACCCAACATTCAGAGCATACAAGTTGAAGCACATGCGGAAGCTTAACATGTCTGAGTACAGACATCTACAAATGAAAAAGGCTGAGAAGCCTCACCATCTACCAGATCCTGCCGAGGGCACAAGATCGTAGCTGAGGTATCAAGCTAAACGTTGAAGTCCACACGGAATTACTAGCGAGCCTGACGTCTCTCTGCAAAACATAAAATAGGCAAATGTGAGTACAAATGTACCCAACAAGACTTACATCAGAAGTAGCTACATATGCATCAGTATCAACAAAGGGGGTGGTGGAGTTTGACTGCGGCAAGCCAGCTTTGACTCGGTGGCTATCCTAAACTATGACTGCAAGTAACTCTTTTGAGGTGGCGCACACGAGTCCACATATTCACCAATCAATACACCACTATGGATCCGCTCCCGTCTCCCTACGAGAACGCCATCCATAGCACTCATGCTTATCTTGCGTATTTTAGAGTATCCACTTTGACTTGTCTATGAACTGTATAGGCAACCAAGTAGTCCTTTACCGCGGACGAGGCTATCCGAATAGATGATGTTAACCCTGTAGGGGTGTACTTCTTCACACATGCTCTCACCACTTACCGCCGTTTACACAACATGTACTCGACAACCTTCAAGCGGAAGCCCAACGAGGGTGTCGGCCACGGCCTACCTAAACACTCAAGTCTCTAGTCCAGGTTTATCGCCTATCCAGGTTCCATCCGCAGGGAGTCCGGCCGAGGTTTCCACATACGGCCCCGAACGATGTGTACAGGGTTCCGAGACACCAAACGGGCGCCCGGCATACCCTGCCACGGTGTATCTATCGCATCATAGCCCACCCCTAGGGTCAGCGCTACGCACGGCCGCCAACACATATCCTATAAACACCAGAAACTAGTTGCAACTCCTAGACAGAGGACTAGGGTGGTTAAGAAGCCGAGAGGGTCCATTGGTTTCGGGCCCAATGCATGGTAGTAGCTGGTTCTTAAATCACACATACAGATCTCGGTGCTTAAGGATGGTTCCAATGAAACAACCCACCATGTACTCCTACATGGCCTCTCATCGATACCTTTACCAAATCGTGTTCAACACACTTAGCTCACACATAGTAGGACATGTTCACAACTTTCCAATTCATCCCCGATGAATCAGACCTGACACAACTCTAAGCAATAGCAGGCATGACAAACAAGCATGAATGAGTAGGCACATCAGGGCTCAAACAACTCCTACTCATGCTAGTGGGTTTCATCTATTTACTGAGGCAATGATAGGTCATGCAGAGGAAAGGGGTTCAACTACCGCAGCATGTAACAGTTGAATCATTGTTGTCCTAATGCAGTAAAAGAGAGCAGGAGTGAGAGAGTGGGATTGTATCGGAATGAACAAGGGGGTTTTGCTTGCCTGGCACTTCTGAAGATTGTATAGCTCTTCATCGGTGTCATCGATCACATTGTCGAAATGATGTCTACTGAGAGGGGACAAACACCGGCAAACGAGAGGGAACACAATCAATGCGATGCAACAAACATGATGTATGATCATGTCATGTTAAGGTACGGAATTCACGTAATGCAACAGTTAGTCATATTAATTGAAGTGGAATTCAAACATATAGCAAATTCCAACTCCAAAACTACATACCATATATTCCATAATCATGAATTGTCCTAGTTAGTGATGTTAACTTGCTCAAACATGCATGGACATGGCATAAACAGATTCTTCATATTTTTCTGATAATTTTTCATATATAAATTATTTCATTCTGAGCTACGGTTGAATTTCTATAATTTTTAGAAGTTTTAACTATTTTCTGGAATTTTCTGAATTATTTAAAAATCCAGAAAATCACTTACTGCGTCATCTTGACATAGGTGTGACGTCAGCAGGTCAACTGGGTCGGCCAGATCAAACCTGACCTGTGGGACCCACATGTAAGTGACACAGTCAAATACAGAGGCTGACACGTGGGTCCCGGTCAATGCTGACGTGGCCAAGTCAAAGGTGATAGGCAGGGCCCTCTAAGATTAGCACTAATCTAACACAGAGGTGAAACTAATTAACTTAGGCAATGGGGCTCACTTGTTAGTGAGTGCTGGGGGCTAATTAGTGCTAACAGTGGGGTTTAACCGGCGACTAATCACCGGCGCTAAGCAGTGCACGGCGGCGATCACCGGCCGGCCGTTTCCGGCCACGGCTGGTCGCACGGGTGGGTTCTACGGGGTCGTGGGAGTGAGCCGCGTCCAACGGTGCCATCGGTTGGTCGCGGGGTGGCCGGAATCATCGCCGGTGTCGAGCTGGGCGGCAGTGGCGCTCGGGCACATGCGGGAAGTGGTGCTACGGGGCATGTCGAGCTAGCAAAAAGGGTTGGACGGCCTCCTAGAGGCAGCAGGAGCTCATTGTCATGCCCAGCAACGATGGGCGCTGGCTGCAGTGGCGGCGCACGACAAGGCAGGCGGCGACGAGCTTCGGCCGCGGTGGCCAGCGGGGTTAGAGGAAGAAATCGAGTGGGAGGAGAGAGGGGTTGGGAGCAGAAGCTCACCGAGATCACGTAGGGAAGGTCAGCGAGCTCGGGGAGGCGCCAGAGCGAGCGGGGCGGCGAGGCGGATCTCCGGCGACCCGAGGAGGAAGAAGGCATCAGGGATGGCGATGCGGTGCTTCCCCAGTTGCTTGGCTCGATGTGGACTAATAGGACGACGATGCAGAGCTTCTTGGCGCGTCGGCGGAGCGTGGGGTGCATGGTGGCTGCGGTGAACGTTGTCGGCGGCGACAAGCTCCGCTCGGGCTGCACGAGAGAGAGAGAGCAGGGGGAGGAGCACAGGGAGAGTGAGAGGCGGTCGAGGGGGTTGCGTGGCGTCCATAGCGACGTCCGGGAGGCGGTAAGCAGGCAGGAGGTGGCCGCAGCATGTGGCTGCGCACGTCGGGCTCGCGCCTGGTGGGCTGGGCCGCCATGTAGGCTGAGGTAAGTTTCTGCTCTGTTTTAATTTTTGGTTCTGTTTTCCTTTATTTAATCACTTTGCCACTGTTTTTAAATTCTAGCAAATGTAAAAACAGTGACAACATCCCTCTGAATATTTTTATATTGCAGAATGGGATTATCCAAAGGCACATAAATTATTTCAGAGTTATCTGAAATTATATTCGATATATTAAGAATATAAAACCAAATCCAAATACAATATTGATTTAAATTCAATGCCCAAAATAATTCCTTAAAAATGTTCATTATTTTTGGTTTGGATCAAAGCCCTTGCCAAAAATACCAAATATCAATAAAGATCATTTTGGTTTCATTGAATGCAAATTTTAGTTGAACCTAGTTTGATTCAAGTGATGCTAGGGTTTGAACATCCCCATTTCCAGATTAATTGAAATAGAAAATGATGCATGGATGCAATGACACTAATTACAAGAAGATTTCTAGGGCTGTGACAACTCACCACCACTAATCAAGAATCTCGTCCTGAGATTCAAGAAGTGAAGTAAGAAGACAGAGGGGTCACAAAACTATCACGGTCTTCTCGATCCAACTGCCCTTCTCGGAGATGTTGATTCATTGCTCCAATTGATCTTCACGACTTTGCTTTCGAGATCTTCATCCAACATGATGATGACGGAAAGAAACTCTACCGAAATCGGTCTTTTCGAAGATCGAACAACTCACGATCGACTTATGGGGTGAGATGTAGGAACATCTCTCGAGCTGAGACACAAAACACATATTGAAAGGGGAGGAAAGAAATAGACGAAGATGTTTCAAATTGGCAGGCTACAATTCCACACATGAAAAAGATGGAGCATGAATTTCAAAGTACCAAGGAGATAATTGCCATGATACCATATCGAGACATCTTAAGGAAGATGACCCTCAGAAATATTCCCTTCAGTGGCAAAAAGAATTACTTTTGATTCGGAGATCATTGAAATTCTCTATACCAACCTGAGGCAACTCACCAACAATCGTTTGGCAGGGTACGAAAGGATGGCATAACCGGACCAGAATGGATGATGTGGTCTACCTAGTTGAAGACAGCACAAGGAATGATTATGCTTATCATAGGAAATGGATGGGACCCATGGTAATTCCACTTTTGAAGATGATCCTAGACATCAATTACTGAGAGGGGCAGCCCATGGGAAATTGGCACAATTGCGGTGCAAGCTGGGAACAAAATGCAAATGTTGGGGATTTTCCAACCATCATATCTGCCGGAGATTCAGATCTAGTTGGTAACATGATACTTCAGACTAGGTTCAACAAAAAATTTAGTCTGAAAAGAAAGTTTGCAACACAAACCAACGAGATGACATTGCGAGATTCTCGGGAAATGAACTACGATAGTGTAGGCGTTCTGGGAACGGGGGTCACCAGACTTGCCTGCCTGCGGCCTGCGGCGTGGCTCAAGTGGGGGCCCAGCGCGGCCCATCTTCATCAGCTCAAGCTTAAGACCCTCGCGAGGGGCTGAGCCTCGCGCGGCGGATGACAGAAAGCTTCCTGAGAGGCAGCCTCATCAGGCGGGCTCGCGAGGAGGCGAAGAGATCAAGGCAGGGGTACCTCGCGAGGAGCCCATGACGCAAGCCATGACGATCAAGACCAGGCGGGCGCCAGGCGGGCTCCGGCCTGTGCAGTGTACTTGTTTCCCCTTTGGTGCAAAGGGGGCAAGCACAGGCCAAGGCACCGGGCAAAGGTTACCATTCCGGTGCAACGAGACCAAGACCAACAGAGCGGCAGGACGGAGGTCACCGTGGAGCCCAAGACGGCGTCATCACCAGTGCTTTTGGCAGCCGAAGACCACCTTTGGTCAGGATAACTTATACTAGATGTTCCCCTTTAAAATGGCCAATTGTTGGTGCCCTTCCCGCTCATTATTTGGGGAGAGGCCCAGGGCCTCTATAAATAGAGCTAGCCACCATAGAGTAGGGGGAGGGGACACACCCAGACATCTAGAGATCTGGTAGAGCTCTAGCATAGAGAGAGAGAGAGAGGCGACTGAACTCACCAAAGCAGTTCATCGCATCAGCTCAAGAACACCTCTTGCAAGGCTGTTCTTCCCTTGTACTATTCATCATCAGCCCCTGAGGCAATCCACCACACCACACACTGGAGTAGGGTATTACACCACAACGGTGGCCCGAACCAGTATAGACCTCGTGTCCCTTGTGTTGTTCGTTGTTTCCAGCTTAGATCACGCGAGGAGATTGGACGTAGATCGGTAGGGGAGAGATCTCCGCGCGCACCCCAGTGTTCGAACCTCAAGGGTCTGCCGGAACCCGAAATCCGACATTTGGCGCGCCAGGTAGGGGGTGCGCCGGAGTTCTCCCTCCTGGCGACCCGCTCTCCCCCAACATCGCATCCCTCCCTCATGGCGGACAACGCGCCACCCACTCCAGCAACGGATGCCGGCACTGGGGCCAGGGGGCTCCGGGCCTTGGCCCCCACCCTGCGACAGGTGCAGTGGCCGCACAAGTTCAAGCCCGAGATGCAACTGCGCTACAACGGCGCGACAGACCCGATGATTTTCCTGCTGGCGTACGAGGAGGCCGTCCTCAGAGCCGGGGGCGATGACCGGGTGATGGCCAACTGGTTTCCCATGGCCCTCACCGGTGTCCCGCGCGCGTGGCTCCTCCACCTGCCGACGGCCTCTGTCACCTCCTAGGAGGAGCTGCGCGACCTCTTCCTCGCCTGTTTTGCCGCACCTGCGCCGCCCGTCGTCGCAGCTCTCCTGGGTGGCTCCTAGGCACCACCCTCGAGCCATCACGTCAAGCCGTTCACCCACCGGATCAGCACCGCCTCCAAGCGCCGAGAAGCCCCCCCGGGCTGGGTGGCGCCCGAGGCCGATCTAACCTTCGACTCGGAGGACCACCCCTTCAACCCCATCAGTTCGGGCGCGCTCCCGATGCTGTGCACCCCCACCATCTGCCAAGTGGCCGTCACAAGGACCCTCATCGACGGTGGTACCAGCCTCAACGTGCTCTTAGTGGAGGCCTTCAGCCTCCTCCACGTGCCGCTGGAGCGGCTCCAACCCAGCAGGCCTTTCTCGGGCGTCGGAGCCGGTTCCACCGCCTCCCAGTGACCTTCGGCACCTACGACAACTTCCGCCTGGAGCTGATCGACTTTGACATCGCCCCCATTGGCCTCCCCTACAACGCCATCCTCGGCTATCCGGCCTTGGCTCGGTTCATGGCAGCAACTCACCCGGCGTACAACCTCATGAAGATGCCTGGGAGCAGCGGCGTCCTCACCGTGTCAGAAGACACAAGGGATGCGCTGTAGATGCTCCAGCTTGTTTTCAGGGCGGCCGCGGTGGCACAACCCACTAGCACCGACGCCCTTGAGCCCAAGGGGGCTGCACCAACTAAAAAGAAGCAACTATTCACCCAAGACAAGGCGGAAACCAAGCAGGTACCAGTCGACGAGGACGGGTCCACTGGCGCCACCTTCACCATAGGGGCCAACCTCGAGCCCGAGCAGGAGGAGGCCCTGGTGAGGTTCGTGCGTGTGAACAAGAAGGTGTTCGCATGGGAACCTGATCAGTTAGCAGGGGTCCCAAGGAAAGTGATTGAGCATCACCTCAACATGTGCCCCAATGTGCACCCCGTGAAGCAGAAGGCGAGGCGGCAGTCCACTGAGAAACAGGCTTTCATCGTTCAAGAGACCCGGGAGCTAGAGGCGGCAGGAGTTATCCGCGAGGTTCGCTACCCTGATTGGCTGGCTAATCCGGTCGTTGTGCCAAAAAGGGAGGAAAGGAGCACATGTGTGTCGACTTCAGCAACCTTAACAAGGCCTGCCCGCAGGATCCATTTCCACTCCCCCACATTGACCAGATAGTCGACTCCACCGCAGAGTGTGACCTATTGTGCTTCCTAGATGCCTTCTTGGGCTATCACCAGATCAAGATGGCGGTAGAAGACATGGAGAAGACAGCTTTCCTGACCCCATGTGGAGTGTACTGCTATACGTGCATGCCATTTGGGTTGCGCATTGCAGGCGCGACCTTTCAGCTACTGATGCACATCGCCTTAGGCCGGCAGCTCGGGAGGAACGCTGAAGCTTACGTCGATGACATTGTGGTGAAGTCTCGTGAGGCAAGAACCCTGATACAGGACCTGGAAGAAACCTTTGCGAGCCTCAATGAAGTGGATCTACGGCTCAACCCGGAGAAGTGCGTGTTTGGAGTCCCCTCGGGCAAGCTCCTGGGTTTCCTCGTGTCCCACAGGGGCATAGAGGCCAACCCGGAGAAGGTCAAGGCAGTCGAAGACATGAGGCCGCCAAGGACCCTCAGAGAAATGCAGAAGCTCACCGGGCATGTAACTGCGCTGGGGCGCTTCATCTCCAAGCTGGGGGAACGAGCGCTGCCCTTATTCAAGCTAATGAAGAAAACGGGCCCCTTCAAATGGACTGAAGAGGCTGACAAGGCATTCCAGGACCTCAAGAGGTACCTTACCAGCCCACCAGTGATGGTAGCTCCGTGTCCTCGGGAGCCCCTAGTGCTCTACCTTGCGGCCACCCCCTACTCCACTAGCGCAGCCCTGGTGGCGGTCAGGGAGGAGCGCTGTGCCAAGGCCGCATCGACCGTACGAACTGAAGCAAAGCAGAGCCGGGAGAGCCTCGCGAAGGCCGCAACCACAGCCGGAAAGGAACAGCCGCAGCAGGAGAACGCACCCGAAACAGGAGAGGCCTCTTCAGGCGACCAAGCACTGGGGGCTCCGTCGTCTCAAGAGATGCCTCGACCTCTTGAGGACGCAAGCTGCGCCAGCACCCTCAACCTCGTCGAGCATCCCGTGTACTTCGTCAGCACGGTGCTACGGGACGCAAGGGCATGGTACCCATGCCTCAAAAACTCCTCCTTGCGCTACTAGTGGCCTCACGCAAGCTGCGCCACTACTTCCAAGGCCATCCCATCAAAGTCGTCTCAGCATACCCCTTGGAAAGAGTACTCAGCTGGGAGGGTCATTGAATGGAACATTGAACTACAGGCATTTCAGCTAGAATTTAGTACGACCAGAGTCATCAAGGGAGCCGCACTTGCGGATTTCGTGGCAGAATGGGCCGAAGCACCGGGTCTCGAGGCAGGCGAAGACTGATCACTATCCCCAGGAAGTGAAGCACCGGACAGCTGGGTCATGTACTTCGATGGGGTGTTCTCCCGACACGGTGCGGGAGCTGGCGCAGTGCTCGTATCCCCTACCCAGGACAAACTCTACTACGTCGTACAACTCTGCTTCCAGCACGGAGAAAAGGTCTGCAACAACATAGCAGAGTACGTAGGCCTAATAGAAGGCCTGAAGGCTGCAATTGCCTTAGGGGTAAAGCGCCTCATCATCAAGGGCGATTCGCAGCTCCTCGTCAACTTCTCCAACAAGATATACGAGCCAAAGGACGAGCACATGGAAGCCTACCTCACTGAGGTTCGCAAGATGGAAAAACAGTTCTGGGGGCTGGAGTTGCAACACGTGCCCCGGGGCACCAATCAAGAAGCTGATGATATTGCCAAGAGGGCATCTCGGCGGCTGCCTCAGGAGCTTGGCATCTTTGAGGAGCGGCTCTTCAAACCCTTGGCGGTGCCGTCACTGTCGAGCACGGCGCAAGCAAGGGAGGAGCTCCCTCAGCCGCCTGCCTCAGGAGCCCCGGTGTGCTGCCCGGCCTCAGGGGCACGCCTGCTCCTTGCGTTAGAGCCTTAGGAAGGGTGTTGTATCCCGGAGCTCAAGAACTACCTGATGCAAGGGACTCTGCCGGAGAACGAGGTGGAAGCAGAGCGTGTGGCGCGGCAGGCCACAACTTATTGCATCAAGGATGGAGAGCTCTACAGGAAACGACCAAATGACGTGTCCCTACGTTGCATCTCCTGAGAGCAAGGGAAGGAGCTACTGGCGGACATACACGGCGGGGACTGCGGGCACCACTCGTCGTCACGAATCCTCGTCGGCAAGGCGTTCCGTAGTGGATTCTACTGGCCCACAGCGCTCATCGACGCCGTTGAGCTGGTGAAGGCTTGCGAGGCCTGCCAGTTTCACGCTAAGCAGATCCATCAGCATGCGGGGGTTCTACAGACTATACCCCTCTCATGGCCGTTCGCAGTTTGGGGGCTGGACATTCTGGGCCCATTTCCTCGGGCGCCAGGGGGCTATCGCTACCTCTACGTTGTTGTGGACAAGTTCACCAAGTGGGCTGAGGTGGAAGCCGACTGCACAATCCCGGCAGGCTCCGCGGTCAAGTTCATCAAGGGCCTCGTGAGCCGATTTGGGGTGCCCAACTGCATCATCACCGACAACGGTTCACAATTCACCAGTAATCTCTTCAAAACATACTGTGCTAACCTTGGAACGCAGATATGCTACGCTTCGGTAGCACACCCTCGGAGCAACGGCCAGGCCGAGCGAGCCAACGCGGAGGTCCTGAGGGGCCTCAAAGCCAGGACCTTTAAGAAGAAGCTGGAGGCATGTGGCAGGGGCTGGTATGACGAGCTCCAGTCTATGCTGTGGTCAATCCGCACAACTGCGACCAAGCCGACTGGCGAGACCCCGTTCTTCCTCGTCTACGGAGCAGAGGCTGTTCTCCCTCACGAGGTCAGGCGTCGCTCCGCACGGGTCCTGACGTTCGACGAGATGCAACAGGACGCCATGCGAGGGATGGATCTCGTGCTGGGGGAGGAATGCCGTCGAGAAGCCGCGCTGCGAGCGGCAAGGTATCAACAGGCGCTACGACGATACCACTGCCGCAACATCCGCCTCAGAACTCTCGAGGTAGGGGATCTCGTACTCAGATGGGTTCTCTCCAGGGAGGGGCTGCACGAGCTCTCTCCCATGTGGGAGGGCCCATTCAAGGTTGTTCATGTCTCCAGGCCTGACTCCGCGCGCTTGGAGACCATGGAGGGGGTACCCATCCAGAACGCGTGGAACATTCAACATCTCCGGAGGTTCTATCCGCGAGCGAGACCTAGCACCTACGAAAGGCCCGGTGCCTGTGAAGAAGGCAAATGCATGTGAAGCTGCCATGTTTTGGGAAAGGTCCAGTGCGTGTGAAAAAGGCAAATGCCTGTGAAGCTGCCGTGTCTTGGGAAAGGCCCGGTGCCTGTGAAGAAGGCAAATGCCTGTGAAGCTGCCGTGTTTTGGGAAAGGCCCGGTGCCTATGAAGAAGGCAAATGCCTGTGAAGTTGCCGCATTTCGGGAAAGGCCCGGTGCCTG
The DNA here is from genome assembly GCA_034509565.1 of Triticum monococcum. Classification (NCBI taxonomy): domain Eukaryota; kingdom Viridiplantae; phylum Streptophyta; class Magnoliopsida; order Poales; family Poaceae; genus Triticum; species Triticum monococcum. The sequence goes on along the minus strand of CM067841.1, from coordinate 554,528,876 downwards.
TGAAGAAGGCCAATGGCTGTGAAGCTCGCCCCCCGTGTCACTCTCACGTAATAATGAGTGGGGCTGTACATGCCCCGGAGTCCCCGGAGTGCCACCCTCGGGCCTCGGGGGCTCCCGCCCATGCCCAGTGGCAGCACTTAGCTCCACGCTGGTGAGAAGATGTCAAAGACTAGAATAGGTGCCGGACGAGGCTTTTTCATTTGCTTTCTGCAGTTGGCTTGTTTATTCCTGTTTGTAGTTTTATTGAAGCTGTTGAGGTTCCTGGCTTGTGACTCTTTGTCTTTTTCACTCGCTTGCCTCGTTTTCTCTCGCACAAGTCTCGCGAGGGAAGTTCGCGGGCGCCCTCGCGAGTGTTTTCTGCCCCGATCGTTTGGAGCTTTCCTATCCGAGTCCTCTGCGGGAGCACCCCTCCCAGTCCGTGCCTCACGGGCATCGCGACACGAGCACAGGACCTGGGCCGATCGCCCCCACAACCAAGACCGAAAGTTACCCCTCCTACTGATCCTTGCAGGGAACAAAGCGCATGGCGAGGCCACGGCCTTGGGAGGCGAGGACCGTGTCAAGCCCCACCGAGCTAAAATAATTCCCGCACATGGGTGCACGGTGCGGGAACACAGCGTAGAAATAGCGGAAGCAGCAGGATGGTTAACAGCAGCAGTTCTAACACGCCCCGCGGGGCCCTATACTACCTTCTATTTCTGTGCAGGAAAAGAAGGAAAATAAAATGGGTGCGATTCGTCCTGCACCAACCCACAGCGAAGGTTTGAGCTGCTCCTGGGGCTCAGGCGGATCCCTCCTCTCGCTTCGCCGGGGCGTGACGGCGGGCTGACCCGCTACCTTCACCCAGGCGGGCGCGACGGCGCGGGGGCTGGTCGCGGCCACCGCTGGAGGAGCTGCTGCCTGAGAGGGAGTCGCCGAAGCTCAGCGAACCCCGAGCACCGCCGCCTATACGCCTGTCGCCGTCTTCATCCTGGTCAATACCGGGGCTGGGCAGGCGGCCACGGTCGTTGTCTTCGGGGCAGCACCCAGCACGGCGACCGTCTTCCCCGAACACCCTCACGTAGAGGGTGGCATCGCCATCGAACTTGAAGAGCAGGGTGCACCACCGGCCTAGGCCGCGCGCGCGGGCAAACGTTTGCCAGCCGCGGGTCAGGGCCCCATTCCCAGAAATGGAGACCTCCAGCGAAGCCCAGGAGGCCCTGCTGCAGCAGCCGTCTGCCTGGAGCCAGAAGCCGCACCAGGCGCTGGCCGGCAGATCACCTACGAAGAAACGGGGGAGCTGGATCCGGGTGCTGGTTGGGTCCGCTAACCACACGACGAACTCCGGCAGCACCTCCGCGGAGCGAAAGTGTGGCCTAGAGGGGTGCGCAGTCACGGCGTGCCCCCCATCGGCGACCGGGCGCTCACCACCGCGCAGGGAACCGCCTCCATGGCCGCGGGAAGCCACTACGGGGACCGTGGAATACTTGCGAGGGCAGCCCCGGCCGCGCTTGGTCGGGGGGGAGTCAGGCTCTGCCTGGCGGGCCTTTCCTTTCTCCGCGGCCGAGAATCTCTTTGGAGCCATGGGAACGGCGAGTGGCCAAGAAGAAGAAAAGGAGCAGCAAGAAGGGATGGGCTGAAGGGGCTCATGCAGCCCCGTACTTATAGACGGAGGAGGCCAACCGCCGAGCACCACGATCACAGGTAATCATGACCGGTATCTCTGCATGCAGGGACTTGTCAAGTCGTGTGGCCGCCGAGGCGTCGTGGGGAAGTGCAGACGCCCACGTCCAATCAATCGCCATGTGGCGCCCAAGGACGCAGGCTGTTGGGGCCCGCGGCGCTTCGCGCTTGCCCCTTCGCTTCCCTGCCAGGTCAAGCCCGGGCGCGCCTTGGGCTCGGGGGCTACTGTCGGCGTTCTGGGAACGGGGGTCCCCAGACTTGCCTGCCTGCGGCCTGCGGCGTGGCTCAAGTGGGGGCCCAGCGCGGCCCATCTTCATAAGCTCAAGCTCAAGACCCTCTCGAGGGGCCGAGCCTCGCGAGGTGGATGACAAAAAGCTTCCTCAGAGGCAGCCTCATCAGGCGGGCTCGCGAGGAGGCGGAGAGATCAAGGCAGGGGTACCTCGCGAGGAGCCCGTGACGCAAGCCATGACGATCGACACCAGGCGGGCGCCAAGCGGGTGCCGGCCTGTGTAGTGTCCTTGGTTCCCCTTTGGTGCAAAGGGGGCAAGCGCAGGCCAAGGCATCGGACAAAGGTTACCATTCCAATGCAACGAGACCAAGACCAACAGAGCGGCAGGACGGAGGTCACCGTGGAGCCCAAGACGGTGTCATCACTAGTGCTCTTGGCAGCCGAAGACCACCTTTGGTCAGGATAACTTGTACTAGATGTTCCCCTTCAAAACGACCAATTGTTGGCGCCCTTCCCCCTCATTATTTGGGGAGAGGCCCAGGGCCTCTATAAATAGAGCTAGCCACCACAGAGTAGGGGGAGGGGACACACCCAGACATCTAGAGATCTGGTAGAGCTCTAGGAGAGAGAAAGAGAGGCGACTGAACTCACAAAAGCAGTTCATCGCATCAGCTCAAGAACACCTCTTGCGAGGCTGTTCCTCCCTTGTACTGTTCATCATCAGCCCCTGAGGCAATCCACCACACCACACACTGGAGTAGGGTATTACACCACAACGGTGGCCCAAACCAGTATAAACATCGTGTCCCTTGTGTTGTTCGTTGTTTCCAGCTTAGATCACGCGAGGAGATTGGACGTAGATCGGTAGGGGAGAGATCTCCGCGCCCACCCCAGTGTTCGAACCTCAAGGGTCTGCCGGAACCCGAAATCCGACAGATAGCAAGCTCCAAAACATGAGCTGGTTCTGCTACAAACCTATGAACACGTTGTCCCAGACAAGCATGATCACATGGTAGTCTTACAAAAAAATACTACCGAGTTCTGGTAGGGAACCATCATTAATGATATCGAAGTCTCCGCGTGGAAGTCTAAAGTAATAACCTTAGAACAGACTCCTTTATCTTGAACAAATCGATCAGTGGCTTGGTGTGCTAGGAATTACGTATGGAATGGAGGTGGCTGATGTCTACTACATAACCTTTGGCATCCCCAAGCTTGAGATTTTGTGTCTCCTTAATTCCTCTCATATCACGGTCTCCCTAAATCTCAAAAGCTTCATCCACACAAAACTCCACAAGGACTCGTGAGATAAGTTAGTATAAACCATTGCAAAAACCTTATCATACTCTACTGTAGCAAATCACTAAAATTATTATTCAACATTGCATACTAAATGCCTCTGCATATTTAGTAGTCCTATCCTCAAATAGAATCATTAAAGAAGCAAACATATGCAAACAATGCAAACATAACAGCAATCTGCCTAAACAGGATAGTCTATAAAGAATGCTGCAACATCCATACTTCCCCAACTCCAAAAATTATGAAAGAAAATTTCCACTGTATTAAATTTATCAGAGCTTAATATTCAAAAGGTTTCAACATTTTATCACATTCTGATTTTTCTAGGGAATTATTGCAACTGCGGTAAACTTTCTGTTTTCAAACAGCAACATGTAAACTTGTAGCATAGACACAGTAAAGGCTACCAACGCCACTTTTATTGAAATAAAAGATGCAAAACATTGTTCTAAATAACATCAAGAAAATCTTAACAAAATAAATTGACGCTCCAAGCAAAACACATATCATGTGGTAAATAAAAATATAGCTCCAAGTAAAGTTACCGATGAACAAAGACGAAAGAGGGGATGCCCCGGAAGGCATCCCCAAGCTTAGGCTCTTGGATATCCTTGAATATTACCTTGGGGTGACTTGGGCATCCCCAAGCTTAGGATCTTTCCACTCCTTATTCCATAGTCCATCGAATCCTTACCCAAAACTTGAAAACTTCACAACACAAAACTTAACAGAAAACTCGTAAGTTCCGTTAGCGAAAGAAAACAAAACACCACTTCAAGGTACTGTAATGAACTCATTATTTATTTATATTGGTGTTAACCCTACTGTATTCCAACTTATCTATGGTTTATAAACTATTTTACTAGCCATAGATTCATCAAAATAAGCAAACAACACACGAAAAACAGAATCTGTCAAAAACAGAACAGTCTGTAGTAATCTGGATCAAACGTATACTTCTGGAACTCATAAAATTCTCAAATAAATTTCTGGACCTGAGGAATTTATCTATTAATCATCTGCAAAAATAATTAACTAAATATCATTCTCCAAATAAAAATGACAGCAGTTCTTGTGAGTGCTAAAGTTTCTGTTTTCTTACAGCATGATCAACAAGACTTCCCCCAAGTCTTCCCAAAGGTTCTACTTGGAACAAACACTAATTAATAGCATAAAACCACATCTAAACAGAGGCTAGATGAATTATTTATTACTAAACAGGAACAACAAGCAAGGAATAAAAATAAAATTGGGTTGCCTCCCAACAGGCGCTATCGTTTAATGCCCCTAGCTAGGCATGATGATTTCAATGATGCTCACATGAAGGATAAGAATTGTAACATAAAGAGAGCATCATGAAGAATATGACTAGCACATTTAAGTCTAACCCACTTCCTATGCATAGGGGTTTTGTGAGCAAACAACTTGTGGGAACAATAATCAACTAGCATAGGAAGGTAAAACAAGCATAACTTCAAAACTTTAAGCACATAGAGAGGAAACTTGATATTATTGCAATTCCTACAAGCATATATTCCTCCCTCATAATAATTTTCAGTAGCATCATGAATGAATTCAACAATATAACCAATACCTAAAGCATTCTTTTCATGATCTACAAGCATAGAAAATTTACTACCCTCCACACAAGCAAAATTCTTCTCATGAATAATAGTGGGAGCAAACTCAACAAAATAACTATCATGTGATTGAAAATTAAGATCAAGATGACAAGTTTCATGGTTATCATTATTCTTTAAAGCACATGTGTCATCACAATAATCATCATAGATAGGAGGCATGCTTTCATCATAATGAATTTGCTCATCAAAACTTGGGGGACAAAAAATATCATCTTGATCAAACATAGCTTCCCCAAGCTTATGGCTTTGCATATCATTAGCATCATGGATATTCAAGGAATTCATACTAACAACATTGCAATCATGCTCATCATTCAAATATTTAGTGCCAAACATTTTATAGATTTCTTCTTCTAGCACTTGAGCACAATTATCCTTTCCATCATACTCACGAAAGATATTAAAAAGAAGAAGCATATGAGACAAACTCAATTCCATTTTTTATAGTTTTATTTTATAAACTAAACTAGTGATAAAACAAGAAACTAAAAGACTCGATTGCAAGATCTAAAGATATACCTTCAAGCGCTAACCTCCCTGGCAATGGCGCCAGAAAAGAGCTTGATGTCTACTACACAACCTTCTTCTTGTAGACGTTGTTGGGCCTCCAAGTGCAGAGGTTTGTAGGACAATAGCAAATTTCCCTCAAGTGGATGACCTAAGGTTTATCAATCCGTAGGAGGCGTAGGATGAAGATGGTCTCGCTCAAGCAACCCTGCAACCAAATAACAAAGAGTCTCTTGTGTCCCCAACACACCCAATACAATGGTAAATTGTATAGGTGCACTAGTTCGGCAAAGAGATGGTGATACAAGTGCAATATGGACGGTAGATAAAGGTATTTGTAATCTGAAATTATAAAAACAGCAAGGTAACTAATGATAATAGTGAGCGTAAACGGTATTGCAATGCATGGAAATAAGGCCTAGGGTTCATACTTTCACTAGTGTAAGTCCTCTCAACAATACTAACATAATTGGATCACATAACTATCCCTCAACATGCAACAAAGAGTCACTCCAAAGTCACTAATAGTGGAGAACGAACGAAGAGATTATGGTAGGGTACGAAACCACCTCAAAGTTATTCTTTCCAATCAATCCGGTGGGCTATTCCTATAAGTGTCACAAACAGCCCTAGAGTTCGTACTAAAATAACAGCTTAAGACACAAATCAACCAAAACCCTAATGTCACCTAGATACTCCAATGTCACCTCAAGTACCCGTGGGTATGATTATACGATATGCATCACACAATCTCAGATTCATCTATTCAACCAACACATAGAACCTCAAAGAGTGCCCCAAAGTTTCTACCGGAGAAACATGACGAAAACATGTGCCAACCCCTATGCATAGGTTCATGGGCGGAACCCGCAAGTTGATCACCAAAACATACATCAAGTGAATCACGTGATATCCCATTGTCAGCACAGATATCCACGGCAAGACATACATCAAGTGTTCTCAAATCTTTAAATACTCAATCCGATAAGATTACTTCAAAGGGGAAACTCAATTCATTACAAGAGAGAAGAGGGGGACGAGAAACATAAGATCCAACTATAATAGCAAAGCTCGCGATACATCAAGATCGTGCCAAATCAAGAACATGAGAGAGATAGATCAAACACATAGCTACTGGTACATACCCTCAGCCCCGAGGGAGAACTACTCCCTCCTCGTCATGGAGAGCACCGGGATGATGAAGATGGCCACCGGAGAGGGATTGCCCCCTCCGGCAGGGTGCCGGAACGGGTCTAGATTGGTTTTCGGTGGCTACGGAGGCTTCTGGCGGCGGAACTCCCGATCTATTGTGCTCTCTGGTGTTTTTAGGGTATATGGAGATATATAGGTGGAAGAAGTACGTCAGGGGGGCCACGAGGGGCTCACGAGGGTGGAGGGCGTGCCCAGGGGGTGGGCGCGCCCCCTGCCTCGTGACCTCCTCGCAGATCCCCCGACGTGCACTCCAAGTCTTCTGGGCTTCTTTCCTTCCAAAAATGAGTTCCGTGAAGTTTCAGGTCAATTGGACTCTGTTTGATTTTCCTTTTCTTCGAAACCCTAAAGTAGGGTAAAAACAGAAACTGGCACTGGGCTCTGGGTTAATAGGTTAGTCCCAAAAATGATATTAAAGTGTATAATAAAGCCCATAAACATTCAAAATAGTAAATAATATAGCATGGAGCAATCAAAAATTATAGATACATTGGAGACGTATCAGTGGCCAAACCTATCAAACCATAGAATACTTCGCGCATACATGACTGACTTGGGATGATTCCATAGGAAGCAAAACAAACTTTCTCAAACTTACGACGGCAACTTGCACCAAATGCACGTGAATTAGAGGAAGTCACTTCTTTCATCCAAGCATGAGCTTCATGAACAGAACATGAAGGCATTGCTTACAAAGTTTCCAACACTAGGTTGATGTTCAACATGAATCATGGAGGAGACAAAATGCTGCTGATGGGTTCAATAGCAACTCATCGGAATTTCCATATCACTGTACTTCCACCATCATGTGAACAGGGTGATAGCATTGGTCAGACCAAAAGATGTAATGGTGTATGCTCGAGGGATCAACCACGAGTAAGACAACATTACAAACATCATTGGTTCTGATTTGACTTGACGATAGCCCATACTCAAGTCAAAGCATCTTTCTTCAACACGCACACACACACACACACACACACAAAGATATCCCTTAACATGAACTAAGCCAGACAAGCTTTTATCTTCCAACTCTGCAAGTTGTTGTTTGGCTTAACCAACTAGCTTAGGGGTATCCCACACAGATTCTTGGATAATGGGTGGTTTGGAGGAAAACCAACATGATCACAAACTCAACATAGCGGTCAGGTGACAACCTAGTAATACTTCCGAGAATATATTCAGAACATCACGAACCACCGATATGTTACTAAGCTCGAGAATAATCTTTCTTTCAGAGCAAGACGATATGATAAAAAAACAAGGGATTGAATAATCCTCACTCATTGATCGAAGAGTGCTCCAGAAATAAGGACTAGGTAGCACAATCTATCTTAGAATAATGATTCCAAAATCAACACACTAAGAATGAGGTTATTGTCCATTTAACTACCAAGCAACGGAGTTGCTATGAGTATAGATTTCACGCATCACGATTCACTTGTCGGTGTTCCGGTTACAATAACACGGGGACCGAGGAATGAATAATGATGGCAAGAGGTATCACTGTATCAAGAGTTCATAGGATGGTGTGCAATTTCCATGACATTCTTGATATAAAGATGGTAATACTCCAAGGTAGAATAGAATCAAAAGTTGATTAGCATTTGATTTGCGGATTACAACTGCTTTGACCCAATCCTGGATATGGATGAGGTACTGGAGTTTGTTTCTCCTAGTCATTCTGGAATAGAATGGCTTGACGAACCACAAGAGTAATAGGCATCGATAACACGAGTGCCAACTACTCCTTACTATCAATTGATAGACAGAGGTCAGAATATAACTAAAGAGAGACAACTCAAAGGAACATATATCTTTCTGAGTTGTGGATGCATAGGTTAATATGTCGAACCAGGTTCAACAGGTTTCTTCCAGATAACACATGCAGAAAGGTAGAACTAGCAGAATCAAAATTATGAATGGAGAACTCCTCAAGAGCACTCTGATTGTGATCTTTTGGTTCAAATAACTTCTGCCTTAATGGTTCATGGTATTTGGAAGAAGGAAATACCACGGACCTCAAGGACTATCGCAAGGTTACTAATATCCTAAAGGAACGAGCAACACTATTTATAGGATTTAAGTAGGGTGAATCTTGGGTTCAAGAACCCAGAAATAGAATGCCTACAAACTAAATGGCATCACGGGATGCTTTCGAGAATAATGGCCAGAATCATCACACTAGGAATACAAAGCATTGCTAGATTACTATGTGACTCCCTAAGACACCTAGGGTCATAATAATAGCTCCAACATATATGTCGATGCAATAGAGTACCTCAACTCATCGATTAGTGTGGTTGAACTGGTCCAAAGGGACATCGGGAACAGAAAAAGGGATTCGCAAATGCATCTGACTATTTAGAAACCTGGGATGACTCGGACAACATAACGGCTGTAAATGCTCAAAAAGATTTGAGACATCCTGCAAAATAGTGGCACGACCACTCAACATCACAGTATCAAGGTTCTGAGGCCAGCTATGAACATATGGAAGTAGTAGAAACTGAACTGAGACTGGAAACTATCAATCCTATAAGTCTATGGATTAGTAACACGTCATCCTGATAGATAGATGAGAAGGCCTAGTTCTTAATCCCCGTAGAAAAGAAGAGGTTGACTCAGATCAGAAGGGCATAAGGTAAAGGAGTAAAAAGAGCCTTATGTTCCCTTCCACAATCAATTCCCCTATGTAACTAAAGAATTTCTAGACTCAACTTCGACCAGTTTGGCTTGGTAATCCTACAGGCAGTTAGGCTCTCATACCAACGCTGTCAGGACCCCGATTCTAAGTCACACCGATCTAGCCTGTAGCACCTCATATCACTTTGTGGCCTCACACACGCTATCCCCACGGGTGTCGCCGGCCAGTCTAAGTGTTCTAGAACAGTAGTGCTGGGCTAGCAGGACTCCGGTGAACCAGGTTGTAGCGGACTACTATGGCTCATAGAAGCACAAGACTACATTTCCCCATAAGAGAGGCTACCAAGGATAAACAACTAGATTGTCGGATCCCACAGATACCAAGCATTTCAATCACACACACAATATGCTCGATATGTGTAAATACAACATGGCATCACAACAAAACTCTACGACTCAAAGTATTTATTCAATAGGCTCCGAGGAGCGAGATATTATAAGCATGGGTCTCACGACCCAACATTCAGAGCATACAAGTCAAAGCACATGCGGAAGATTAACATGTCTGAGTACAAACATCTACAAATGAAAAAGGCTGAGAAGCTTGACTATCTACCAGATCCTGCCGAGGGCACAAGATCATAGCTGAGGTACCAAGCTAAACGTTGAAGTCCACACGGAACTACTAGCGACACTGATGTCTCTCTGCAAAACATAGAATAGGCAAACGTGAGTACAAATGTACCCATCAAGACTTACATCAGAACTAGCTACATATGCATCAGTATCAACAAAAGGGGTGGTGGAGTTTGACTGCGGCAAGCCTGTTGGCGAACGTAGTAATTTCAAAATTTTCCTACGCACACGCAAGATCATGGTGATGCATAGCAACGAGAGGGGAGAGTGTTGTCTACGTACCAACGCAGACCGACTGCGGAAGCGATGACACAACGTAGAGGAAGTAGTCGTACGTCTTCCCGATCCGACCGATCCAAGCACCGTTACTCCGGCACCTCCGAGTTCTTAGCACACGTTCAGCTCGATGACGATCCTCGGGCTCCGATCTAGCAAAGCGTCGAGGAAGAGTTCCGTCTGCACGACGGCATGGTGACGATCTTGATGTACTACCGACGTAGGGCTTCGCCTAAGCACTGCAACAATATGATCGAGGTGGAATTTGGTGGCAGGGGGCACCGCACATGGCTAAGGAACGATCACGAAGGATCAACTTGTGTGTCTAGAGGTGCCCCCTACCCCCGTATATAAAGGATCCAAGGGGGAGGGCTGGCCGGCCAAGGAGGAGGGCGCAGGAGGAGTCCTACTCCTACCGGGAGTAGGACTCCCCCCCTCAATCCTATTCCTAATAGGATTCCTCGAGAGAGAGAGAGAGAAGGGGGCCGGCCACCTCTCCTAGTCCTAATAGGACTAGGGGAGGGGGGAGGCGCGCAGCCCACCTTGGGCTGCCCCTTTCACCTTTCCACCAAGGCCCAATAAGGCCCATATGGTTCCCGGGGGGTTCCGGTAACCTCCCGGTACTCCGGTAAAATCCCGATTTCACCCGGAACACTTCCGATATCCAAATATAGGCTTCCAATATATCAATCTTTATCTCTCGACCATTTCGAGACTCCTCGTCATGTCCGTGATCACATCCGAGACTCCGAACTACCTTCGGTACATCAAAATGCATAAACTCATAATAACTGTCATCGTAACGTTAAGCGTGCGGACCCTACGGTTCGAGAACAATGTAGACATGACCGAGACACGTCTCCGGTCAATAACCAATAGCGGGACCTGGATGCCCATATTGGCTCCTACATATTCTATGAAGATCTTTATCGGTCAGACCGCATAACAACATATGTTGTTCCCTTTGTCATCGGTATGTTACTTGCCCGAGATTCGATCGTCGGTATCCAATACCTAGTTCAATCTCGTTACCGGCAATTCTCTTTACTCGTTCCGTAATACATCATCTCACAACTAACACATTAGTTGTAATGCTTGCAAGGCTTATGTGATGTGCATTACCGAGAGGGCCCAGAGATACCTCTCCGACAATCGGAGTGACAAATCCTAATCTCGAAATACGCCAACCCAACATGTACCTTTGGAGACACCTGTAGTGCTCCTTTATAATCACCCAGTTACGTTGTGACGTTTGGTAGCACCCAAAGTGTTCCTCCGGCAAACGGGAGTTGCATAATCTCATAGTCATAGGAACATGTATAAGTCATGAAGAAAGCAATAGCAACATACTAAACGATCGGGTGCTAAGCTAATGGAATGGGTCATGTCAATCAGATCATTCATCTAATGATGTGATCCCGTTAATCAAATAACAACTCTTTGTCCATGGTTAGGAAACAGAACCATCTTTGATTAACGAGCTAGTCAAGTAGAGGCATACTAGTGACACTCTGTTTGTCTATGTATTCACACATGTATTATGTTTCCGGTTAATACAATTCTAGCATGAATAATAAACATTTATCATGATATAAGGAAATAAATAATAACTTTATTATTGCCTCTAGGGCATATTTCCTTCAGTCTCCCACTTGCACTAGAGTCAATAATCTAGATCACATCACCATGTGATTAACATCGATAGTTCACATCATCATGTGATTAACACCCATAGTTCACATCGCCATGTGACCAACACCCAAAAGGTTTACTAGATTCGGTAATCTAGTTCACATCATTATGTGATTAACACCCAAAGAGTACTAAGGTGTGATCATGTTTTGCTTGTGAGAGAATTTTAGTCAACGGGTCTGCCACATTCAGATCCACATGTATTTTGCAAATTTCTATGTCAACAATGCTCTGCATGGAGATACTCTAGCTAATTGCTCCCACTTTCAATATGTATCTAGACCGAGATTAGAGTCATCTAGATTAGCGTCAAAACTTGCATCGGCGTAACCCTTTACGACGAACCCTTTTGTCATGTCCATAATCGAGAAACATATCCTCATTTCACTAAGGATAATTTTGACCGCTGTCCAGTGATCTACTCCTAGATCACTATTGTACTCCCTTGCCCAATCAGTGCAGGGTATACAATAGATCTGGTACGCAGCATGACATACTTTATAGAACCTATGGCCAAGGCATAGGGAATGACTTTCATTCTCTTTCTATCTTCTGCCGTGGTCGGGCTTTGAGTCTTACTCAACTTTACACCTTGTAATACAGGCAAGAACTCTTTCTTTGACTGCTCTATTTTGAACTACTTCAAAATCTTGTCAAGGTATGTACTCATTGAAAAACTTATCAAGCGTCTTGATCTATCTCTATAGATCTTGAAGCTCAATATGTAAGCAGCTTCACCGAAGTCTTTCTTTGAAAAAACTCCTTTAAAACACTCCTTTATGCTTTATAGAATAGTTCTACATTATTTCCAATCAACAATATGTCATTCACATATACTTATCAGAAATGCTGTAGTGCTCCCACTCACTTTCTTGTAAATACAGGCTTCACCGCAAGTCTGTATAAAACTATATGCTTTGATCAACTTATCAAAGCGTGTATTCCAACTCCGAGATGCTTGCACCAGTCCATAGATGAATCGCTGGAGCTTGCATATTTTGTTAGCACCTTTAGGATTGACAAAACCTACTGGTTGCATCATATACAACTCTTCTTTAAGAAATCCATTAAGGAATGCAGTTTTGTTTATCCATTTGCCAGATTTCATAAAATGTGGCAATTACTAACATGATTCGGACAGACTCAAGCATAGATACGAGTGAGAAGCTCTCATCATAGTCAACACCTTGAACTTGTCGAAAACCTTTTGCGACAATTCTAGCTTTGTAGATAGTAACACTACTATCAGCGTCCGTCTTCCTCTTGAAGATCCATTTATTTTCTATGTCTTGCCGATCATCAGGCAAGTCACCCAAAGTCCACACTTTGTTCTCATACATGGATCCCATCTCAGATTTCATGGCCTCAAGCCATTTCTCGGAATTTGGGCTCATCATCGCTTCCTCATAGTTCGTAGGTTTGTCATGGTCAAGTAACATGAGCTCCAGAACAGGATTACCGTACCACTCTGGTGCGGATCTCACTCTGGTTTACCTACGAGGTTCGGTAGTAACTTGATCTGAAGTTACATGATCATCATCATTAGCTTCCTCACTAATTGGTGTAGTAGTCACAGGAACAGATTTCTGTGATGAACTATTTTCCAATAAGGGAGAAGGTACAATTACCTTATCAAGTTTTCTACTTTCCTCCCACTCACTTCTTTCGAGAGAAATTCCTTCTCTAGAAAGGATCCATTCTTAGCAACGAATGTCTTGCCTTCGGATCTGTGGTAGAAGGTGTACCCAACTGTCTCCTTTGGGTATCCTATGAAGACATATTTTTCCGATTTGAGTTTGAGCTTATCGAGATGAAACTTTTTCACATAAGCATCGCAACTCCAAACTTTAAGAAACGACAACTTTGGTTTCTTGCCAAACCATAGTTCGTAAGGCGTCGTCTCAACGGATATAGATGGTGCCCCTTTTTTAACGTGAATGCAGCTGTCTTTAATGCATGACCCTAAAAACGATAGTGGTAAATCGGTAAGAAACATCATAGATTGCACTATATCCAATAAAGTACGGTTATGACGTTCGGACACACCATTATGCTGTGGTGTTCCAGGTGGCATGAGTAGTGAAACTATTTCACATTATTTTAACTGAAGACCAAACTCGTAACTCAAATACTCTTTTTCACGATCAGATCGTAGAAACTTTATTTTCTTGTTACGATGATTTTCCACTTCACTCTGAAATTATATGAACTTTTCAAATGTATCAGACTTCTATTTCATTAAGTAGATATACCCATATCTGCTCAAATCATCTGTGAAGGTCAGAAAATAATGATACCCGCTGCAAGCCTTAAATATTCATCGGACCACATACATCAGTATGTATGATTTCCAACAAATCTGTTGCTTGCTCCATTGTTCCGGAGAACGACGTTTTAGTCATCTTGCCCAAAAGGCATGGTTCACAAGCATCAAGTGATTCATAATCAAGTGATTCCGAAAGCCCATCAGCATGGAGTTTCTTCATGCGCTTTATACCAATATGACCTAAACGGCAGTGCCACAAATAAGTTGCACTATCATTATTAACTTTGCATCTTTTGGTTTCAATATTATGAATATGTGTATCACTACGATCGAGATCCAACGAACTTGTTTCATTGGGTGTATGACCATCGAAGGTTTTATTCATGTAAACAGAACAATAATTATTCTCTGACTTTAATGAATAACCGTATTGCAATAAACATAATCAAATCATATTCATGCTCAACGCAAAAACCAAATAACACCTATTTAAGTTCAACACTAATCCCGAAAGTATAGGGGAGTGTGCGATGATGATCATATCAATCTTGGAACTACTTCCAACACACATCATCACTTCACCCTTAACTAGTCTCTGTTTATTCTGCAACTCATGTTTCGAGTTACTACTTTTAGCAACTGAACCAATATCAAATACTGAGGGGTTTCTATAAACACTAGTAAAGCACACATCAATAACATGTATATCAAATATATTTTTGTTCACTTTGCCATCCTTCTTATCCGCCAAATACTTGGGGCAGTTCCGCTTCCAGTGACTAGTCCCTTTGCAGTAGAAGCACTTAGTCTCAGGCTTAGGACCAGACTTGGGCTTCTTCACTTGAGCAGCAACTTGCTTGCCGTTCTTCTTGAAGTTCCCCTTCTTCCCTTTTGCCCTTTTCTTCAAACTAGTGGTCTTGTCAACCATCAACACTTGATGTTTTTCTTGATTTCTACCTTCATCGATTTCAGCATCACGAAGAGCTTGGGAATCGTTTCCGTTATGCCTTGCATATCATAGTTCATCACGAAGTTCTATTAACTTGGTGATGGTGACTAGAGAATTCTGTCAATCACTATCTTATCTGGAAGATTAACTCCCACTTGATTCAAGCGATTGTAGTACCCAGACAATCTGAGCACATGCTCACTAGTTGAGCAATTCTCCTCCATCTTTTAGCTATAGAACTTGTTGGAGACTTCATATCTCTCAACTCGGGTATTTGCTTGAAATATTAACTTCAACTCCTGGAACATCTCATATGGTCCATGACGTTCAAAACGTCTTTGAAGTCCCGATTCTAAGCCATTAAGCATGGTGCACTAAACTATCAAGTAGTCATCATATTGAGCTAGCCAAACGTTCATAACGTCTACATCTTCTCCTGCAATAGGTCTGTCACCTAGCGGTGCATCAAGGACATAATTTTTCTGTGCAGCAATGAGGATAAACCTCAGATCACGGATCCAATCCGTATCATTGCTACTAACATCTTTCAACACAATTTTCTCTAGGAACATATCAAAATAAACATATGAAAGCAACAACGCGAGCTATTGATCTTCAACATAGATATGGTAATACTACCAGGACTAAGTTCATGATAAATTAAAGTTTAATTAATCATATTACTTAAGAACTCCCACTTAGATAGACATCCCTCTAATCCTCTAAGTGATCACGTGATCCAAATCAACTAAACCATAACCGATCATCACGTGAGATGGAGTAGTTTCATTGGTGAACATCACTATGTTGATCATATCTACTATATGATTCACGCTCGACCTTTCGATCTCCGTGTTCCGAGGCCATATCTGCATATGCTAGGCTCGTCAAGTTTAACCTGAGTATTCTGCGTGTGCGAAACTGGCTTGCACCCGTTGTAGATGGACGTAGAGCTTATCACACCCGATCATCACGTGGTGTCTGGGCACGACGAACTTTGGCAACGGTGCATACTCAGGGAGAACACTTCTTGATAATTTAGTGAGAGATCATCTTATAATGCTACCGTCAATCAAAGCAAGATAAGATGCATAAAAAGATAAACATCACATGCAATCAAAATATGTGACATGATATGGCCATCATCATCTTGTGCCTTTGATCTCCATCTTCAAAGTATCGTCATGATTTCCATCGTCACCGGCATGACATCATGATCTCCATCATCTTGATCTATATCAATATGTCGTCACATGGTCGTCTCGCCAACTATTGCTCTTGCAACTATTGCTATCGCATAGCGATAAAGTAAAGCAATTATTGGGCGCTTGCATCTTATGCAATAGACAGACAACCATAAGGCTTTTGCCAGTTGCCGATAACTTCAACAAAACATGATCATCTTATACAACAACTTATAACTCATCACGTTTTGACCATATCACATCACAACATGCCCTGCAAAAACAAGTTAGACGTCCTCTACTTTATTGTTGCAAATTTTACGTGGCTGCTACGGGCTTAGCAAGAACCAATCTTACCTACGCATCAAAACCACAACGATAGTTTGTCAAGTAGACTCCGTTTTAACCTTCGCAAGGACCGGGCGTAGCCATACTCGGTTCAACTAAAGTTGGAGAGACAGTCGCCCGCAAGCCATCTATGTGCAAAGCACGTCGAGGGAACCGGTCTCGCGTAAGCGTACGCGTAAGGTTGGTCCGGGTTGTCTCGTCCAACAATACCGCCGAACCAAAGTATGACATGCTAGTAGGCAGTACGACTTATATCGCCCACAACTCACTTGTGTTCTACTCGTGCATATAACATCAAACCATAAAACCTAGGCTCTGATACCACTGTTGGGGAACGTAGTAATTTCAAAATTTTCCTACGCACACGCAAGATCATGGTGATGCATAGCAACGAGAGGGGAGAGTGTTGTCTACATACCAACGCAGACCAACTGCGGAAGCGATCACACAACATAGAGGAAGTAGTCGTACGTCTTCCCGATCCGACCGATCCAAGCACCGTTACTCCGGCACCTCCGAGTTCTTAGCACACGTTTAGCTCGATGACGATCCTCGGGCTCCGATCCAGCAAAGCGTCGAGGAAGAATTCCGTCTGCACGACGGTGTGGCGACGATCTTGATGTACTACCGACGCAGGGCTTCGCCTAAGCACTGCAATAATATGGTCGAGGTGGAATTTGGTGGCAGGGGGCACCGCACACGGCTAAGGAATGATCACCAAGGATCAACTTGTGTGTCTAGAGGTGCCCCCTGCCCCCGTATATAAAGGATCCAAGGGGGAGGGCTGGCCGGCCAAGGAGGAGGGCGCAGGAGCTCCTACCGGGAGTAGGACTCCCCCCCTCAATCCTATTCCTAATAGGCTTCCGAGAGAGAGAGAGAGAGAGAGAGAGAGAGAGAGAGAGAGAGAAGGGGGCCGGCCACCTCTCCTAGTCCTAATTGGACTAGGGGAGGGGGGAGGCGCGCAGCCCACCTTGGGCTGCCCCTTTCACCTTTCCACCAAGGCCCAATAAGGCCCATATGGTTCCCGGGGGGTTCCGGTAACCTCCCGGTACTCCAATAAAATCCTGATTTCACCCGGAACACTTCCGATATCCAAATATAGGCTTCCAATATATCAATCTTTATGTCTCGACCATTTCGAGACTCCTCGTCATGTCCGTGATCACATCCGGGACTCTGAACAACCTTTGGTACATCAAAATGCATAAACTCATAATAACTGTCATCGTAACGTTAAGCGTGCGGACCCTACGGTTCGAGAACAATGTAGACATGACCGAGACACATCTCCGGTCAATAACCAATAGCGGGACCTGGATGCCCATATTGGCTCCTACATATTCTACGAAGATCTTTATCAGTCAGACCGCATAACAACATACGTTGTTCCCTTTGTCATCGGTATGTTACTTGCCCGAGATTCGATCGTCGGTATCCAATACCTAGTTCAATCTCGTTACCGGCAAGTCTCTTTACTCGCTCCGTAATACATCATCTCACAACTAACTTATTAGTTGCAGTGCTTGCAAGGCTTATGTGATGTGCATTACCGAGAGGGCCCAGAGATACCTCTCCGACAATCGGAGTGACAAATCCTAATCTCGAAATACGCCAACCCAACATGTACCTTTGGAGACACCTGTAGTGCTCCTTTATAATCACCCAGTTACGTTGTGACGTTTGGTAGCAGCCAAAGTGTTCCTCCGGCAAACGGGAGTTGCATAATCTCATAGTCATAGGAACATGTATAAGTCATGAAGAAAGCAATAGCAACATACTAAACGATCGGGTGCTAAGCTAATGGAATGGGTCATGTCAATCAGATCATTCAACTAATGATGTGACCTCGTTAATCAAATAACAACTCTTTGTCTATGGTTAGGAAACATAACCATCTTTGATTAACGAGCTAGTCAAGTAGAGGCATACTAGTGACACTCTGTTTGTCTATGTATTCACACATGTATTATGTTTTCGATTAATACAATTCTAGCATGAATAATAAACATTTATCATGATATAAGGAAATAAATAATAACTTTATTATTGCCTCTAGGGCATATTTCCTTCAAAGCCAGCTTTGACTCGGTGGCTATCCTAAACTATGACTGCAATTAACTCTTTTGAGGTGGCGCACACGAGTCCACATATTCACCAATCAATACACCACTATGGATCCGCTCCCGTCTCCCTACGAGAACGCCATCCATAGCACTCACGCTTATCTTGCGTATTTTAGAGTATCCACTTTCACTTGTCTATGAACTGTATAGGCAACCAAGTAGTCCTTTATCGCGGACGCGGCTATTCGAATAGATGATGTTAACCCTGTAGGGGTGTACTTCTTCACACACGCTCTCACCACTTACCGCCGTTTACACAACATGTACTCGGAAACCTTCAAGTGGAAGCCCAACGAGGGTTTCGGCCACGGCCTACCTAAACACTCAAGTCTGTAGTCCAGGTTTATCGCCTATCCAGGTTCCATCCGCAGGGAGTCCGTCCGAGGTTTCCACATACGGCCCCGAACGATGTGTATAGGGTTCCGAGACACCAAACGGGCGCCCGGCATACCCGGTCATGGTGTATCTACCGCATCATAGCCCACCCCTAGGGTCAGCGCTACGCACGGCCGCCAGCACATATCCTATAAACACCAGAAACTAGTTGCAACTCCTAGACAGAGGACTAGGGTGGTTAAGAAGCCGAGAGGGTCCATTGGTTTCGGGCCCAATGCATGGTTGTAGATGGTTCTTAAATCACACATATAGATCTCGGTGCCTAAGGACGGTTCCAATGAAACAACCCACCATGTACTCCTACATGGCCTCTCATCGATACCTATACCAAATCGTGTTCAACACACTTAGCTGACACACAGTAGGACATGTTCACAACTTTCCAATTCATCCCCGATGAATCAGACCTGACACAACTCTAAGCAATAGCAGGCATGACAAACAAGCATGAATGAGTAGGCACATCAGGGCTCAAACAACTCCTACTCTTGCTAGTGGGTTTCATCTATTTACTGTGGCAATGACAGGTAATGCAGAGGAAAGGGGTTCAACTACCACAACATGTAACAGTTGAATCGTTGTTGTCCTAATGCAGTAAAAGAGAGCAGGAGCGAAAGATTGGGATTGTATCGGAACAAGGGGGTTTTCTTGCCTGGCACTTCTAAAGATCGTATAGCTCTTCATCGGTGTCATCGATCACATCGTCGAAACGACGTCTACTGAGAGAGAACAAACACCGGCAAATGAGAGGGAACACAATCAATGCAATGCAACAAACATGATGTATGATCATGTCATGTTAAGGTACGGAATTCACGTAATGCAACAGTTAGTCATATTAATTGAAGTGGAATTCAAACATATAGCAAATTCCAACTCCAAAACTACATACAATATATTCCATAATCATGAATTGTCCTAGTTAGTGATGTTAACTTGCTCAAACATGCATGTACGTGGCATAAACAGATTCTTCATATTTTTCTGATAATTTTTCATATATGAATTATTTCATTCTGAGCTACGGTTGAATTTGTATGATTTTTAGAAGTTTTAACTATTTTTTTGAATTTTCCGAATTATTGAAAAATCCAGAAAATCACTTACCACGTCATCATGACATAGGTGTGATGTCAGCAGGTCAACTGGGTCGGCCAGGTCAAACCTGACCTGTGGGACCCACAAGTAAGTGACACAGAGTCAAATACAGAGGCTGACACCTGGGTCCCGGTCAATGCTGGCGTGGCCAAGTCAAAGGTGACAGGCGGGGCCCTCTGAGATTAGCACTAATCTAACACAGAGGTTAAACTAATTAACTTAGGCACTAGGGCCCACTTGTTACTGAGAGCTGGGGTTTAATTAGTGCGAACAGTGGGGTTTAACCGGCGACTAATCACCGACGCTAAGCAGTGCACGACGGCGATCACCGGCCGACCGTTTCCGGCCACGGCTGGTCGCGCGGGTGGGTTCTACGGGGTCGTGGTAGTGAGCCACATCCAACGGTGCCATCTGTTGGTTGCGGGGTGGCCGGAATCATCACCGGCGTCGAGCTGGGCGGTGGTGGCGCTCGGGCACATGCGGGAAGCGGTGCTACGGGGCACGTCGAGCTAGCAAAAAGGGCTGGACGGCCTCCTGGAGGCAGCATGAGCTCATTGTCATGCCCAACAACGATGGGCGTTGGCTGCAGTGGCGGCGCACGACAAGGCATGCGGCGGCGAGCTTTGGCCGCGGTGGCCAGCGGGGTTAGAGGAAGAAATCGAGTGGGAGGAGAGAGGGGTTGGGAGTAGAAGCTCACGACGATCACGTAGGGAAGGTCAGCGAGCTCGGGGAGGCGCTGGAGCGAGCGGGGCAGCGAGGCGGATCTCCGGCGACCCAGGAGGAAGAAGGCATCAGGGACGGTGAAGCGGTGCTTCCCCAGTTGCTTGCCTCGGCATGGACTAAGAGGACGACGATGCAGAGCTTCTTGGCGCGTCGGTGGAGCGTGGGGTGCACGGTGGCTGCTATGAACGGTGTCGGCGGCGACGAGCTCCGCTCGGGCTGCAGAGGAGAGAGAGCAGAGGGGGGGGGGAGGAGCACGGGGTGAGTGAGAGGCGGTCGAGGGGGTTGCGTGGAGTCCATAGTGACGTCCGGGAGGCGGTAAGCAGGCAGGAGGTGGCCGCGGCGTGTGGCTGCGCGCGTCGGGCACGCGCCCTCGCCTACTGGCGCGAGGAGGAAGGCGACAGGAGAGCGCCTGGTGGGCTGGACCGCCAGCTGGGCCGCCAAGTAGGCTGAGGTAAGTTTATCTCTGTTTTAATTTTTGGTTCTGTTTTCCTTTATTTAATCACTTTGCCACTGTTTTTCAATTCCAGCAAATGTAAAATAGTGAAAGATCCCTCTGAATATTTTTATATTGCACAATGGGATTATCCAAAGGCACATAAATTATTTCAGAGTTATCTGAAATTATATTCCATATATTAAGAATATAAAACCAAATCCAAATACAATATTGATTTAAATTCAATGCCCAAAATAATTCCTTCAAAATGTTCATTATTTTTGGTTTGGATCAAAGCCATTGCCAAAAATACCAAATATCAATAAAGATCATTTTGGTTTCATTGAATGCAAATTTTAGTTGAACCTAGTTTGATTCAAGAGATGCTAGGGTTTGAACATCCCCATTTCAAGATTAATTGAAAATGAAAATGATGCATGGATGCAATGCCACTAATTACAAGAAGATTTCTAGGGCTGTGACAAGATCCCGCCACGACGCTTTGCTTGTAACTGCACCAGCTGACTGCCCCACCGTTCAAAATGTACACGTATCTGGTTTGTGACTTGGAGTCATCCAGATTTGTATCGAAGCTAGCATCGACGTAACCCTTTACGACGAGCTCTTCGTCACCTCCATAAACGAGAAACATATCCTTAGTCCTTTTTAGGTACGTTAGGATATTCTTGACCGCTGTCCAATGTTCCATACCAGGATTACTTTGGTACCTCCCTACCAAACTTACGACAAGGTTCACATCAGGTCTGGTACACAACATGGCATACATAATAGACCCTATGGCTGAGGCATAGGGGATGACACTCATCTTTTCTCTATCATCTGTCGAGGTCGGGCATTGAGTCGTGCTCAATTTCACACCTTGCAATACAGGCAAGAACCCCTTCTTGGACTGATCCATATTGAACTTCTTCAATATCTTGTCAAGGTATGTGCTTTGTAAAAGACCAATGAGGCGTCTCGATCTATCTCTATAGATCTTGATGCCTAATATGTAAGCAGCTTCTCCAAGGTCCTTCATTGAAAAACACTTATTTAAGTAGGCCTTTATGCTTTCCAAAAGTTCTACATCGTTTCCCATCAATATTATGTCATCCACATATAATATGAGAAATGCTACAGAGCTCCCACTCACTTTGTTGTAAACACAGGCTTCTCCATAAGTTTGCGTAAACCCAAATGCTTTGATCATCTCATCAAAGCGAATGTTCCAACTCCGAGATGCTTGCACCAGCCCATAGATTGAGCGCTGGAGCTTGCATACCTTGTGAGTATTCTTAGGATCGACAAAACCTTCCGGCTGCATCATATACAATTCTTCCTTAAGGAAACCAATAAGGAATGCTGTTTTGACGTCCATTTGCCATATCTCATAATCATAGTCAACCCCTTAAGGAAACCAATACGGAATGCGGCAATTACTAACATGATTCAGACAGACTTCAGCTTCGCTATGGGTGAGAAGGTCTCATCGTGGTCAACCCCTTGAACTTGTCGATAACCCTTAGTGACAAGCCGAGCCTTATAGATGGTCACATTACCATCTGCGTCAGTCTTCTTCTTAAAGATCCATTTATTCTCTATGGCTTGCCGATCATTGGGCAAGTCTGTCAAAGTCCATACTTCATTTTTTCATACATGGATCCTATCTCGGATTTCATGGCTTCAAGCCATTTGTTGGAGTCCGGGCCCGCCATCGCTTCTTCATAGTTCGAAGGTTCACTGTTGTCTAACAACATGATTTCCAGGACAGTGTTGCCGTACCAATCTGGTGGGGAACGTGTCCTTGCGGACCTACGAAGTTCAGTAGCTTGATCCGAAGACTCATGATCAGCATCATTGACTTCCTCTCTAGTTGGTGCAGGCACCATAGAAACATCTTCCTGAGCTGCACTACTCTCCGGTTCAAGAGGCAGTACCTCATCAAGTTCTACTTTCCTCCCACTTACTTCTTTCGAGAGAAACTCGTTCTCTAGAAAGGATCCTTTCTTGGCAACAAAGATCTTATCTTCAGATCTGAGGTAGAAGGTATACCCAATAGTTTCCTTAGGGTATCCTACGAAGACGCATTTTTCCGACTTGGGTTCGAGCTTTTCAGGTTGAAGTTTCTTGGCATAAGCATCGCATCCCCAAACTTTCAGAAATGACAGCTTAGGTTTCTTTCCCAACCATAATTCATACGGTGTCGTCTCAACGGATTTCGACGGAGCCCTATTTAAAGTGAACGTGACAGTCTCTAAAGCATAACCCCAAAATGATAGCGGTAGATCCGTAAGAGACATCATAGATCGCACCATATCAAATAGTGTGGGATTACGACGTTTGGACACACCATTACGCTGAGTTGTTCCAGGCGGCGTGAGTTGTGAAACAATTCCACATTTCCTTTAGTGTGTGCCAAACTCGTGACTCAAATATTCCCCTCCATGATCTGATCATAAGAACTTTCTTTTTCTGTCACGTTGATTCTCTACCTCACTCTGAAATTCCTTGAACTTTTCAAAGGTCTCAGACTTGTGTTTCATTAAGTAGACACACCCATATCTACTTAAGTCATCAGTGAGGGTGAGAACATAATGATAGCCACCGGGAGCCTCAACGCTCATTGGACCGCATACATCAGTATGTATGATTTCCAATAAGTTGGTTGCTCGCTCCATCATTCCAGAGAACGGAGTCTTGGTCATTTTGCCCATGAGGCATGGTTCACATGTGTCAAATGATTCATAATCAAGAGACTCCAAAAGTCCATCTGCATGGAGTTTCTTCATGCGTTTAACACCAATCTGACCAAGGCGGCAGTGCCACAAGTATGTGGGACTATCATTATCAACCTTACATCTTTTGGCATTCACACTATGAATATGTGTAACATCGTGTTTGAGATTAAACAAAAATAAACCATTGACCAGCGGGGCATGACCATCAAACACATCTCTCATATAAATGGAACAACCATTATTCTCAGATTTAAATGAGTAGCCATCTCGCATTAAACAAGATCCAGATACAATGTTCATGCTCAAAGCTGGTACTAAATAACAATTATGGAGGTTTAAAACTAATCCCGTAGGTAGATGTAGAGGGATCGTGCCGACGGTGATCACATCGACCTTGGAACCATTCCTGACGCGCATCATCACCTCGTCCTTCGCCAGTCTCCACTTATTCCTCAGCTCCTGTTTTGAGTTACAAATATGAGCAACCGCACCAGTATCAAATACCCAGGAGCTACTACGAGCGCTGGTAAGGTACACATCAATAACTTGTATATCACATATACCTTTGGTGTTGCCGGCCTTCTTATCCGCTAAGTACTTGGGGCAGTTCCGCTTCTAGTGACCATTTCCCTTACAATAAAAGCACTGAGTCTCAGGCTTGGGTCCATTCTTGGGCTTCTTCCCGGCAACTGATTTACCGGGCGCGGCAACTCCCTTGCCGTCCTTCTTGAAGTTCTTCTTACCCTTGCCGTTCTTGAAACTAGTGGTTTTATTCACCATCAACACTTGATGTTCCTTTTTGATTTCCACCTCCGCTTATTTCAGCATTGAATATAACTCAGGAATGGACTTCTCCATCCCTTGCACATTGTAGTTCATCACAAAGTTCTTGTAGCTAGGTGGAAGTGACTGGAGGATCCTTTAAATGACCGAGTCACCTGGACATTTTGAGTATATGCTCGCTAACAGAACTGTTTTCCTCCATCTTACAACTGTAGAACTTGTGGGAGACTTCATATCTCTCGACCCGGGCATGAGCTTGGAAAACCATTTTCAGCTCTTGGAACATCCCATATGCTCCGTGCTGCTCAAAACGCTTTTGGATCCCCGGTTCTAAGCTGTAAAGCATGCCGCACTAAAATAGGGAGTAATCATCACTATGCGACTGCCAGGTGTTCATTACGTCTTGAGTTGCTGGGAAAATGGGTGCGTCACCTAGCGGTGCTTAAAGGACATATGCTTTCTTGGCATCTATGAGGATGATCCTCAAGTTACGGACCCAATCCGTATAGTTGCTACCATCAACTTTCAGCTTGGTTTTCTCTAGGAACGCGTTGAAGTTGAGGGCAACATTAGTGTGGGCCATTTGATCTACAAGACATATTGTAAAGACATTTTAGACTAAGTTCATGATAATTAAGTTCATCTAATCAAATTATTTAATGAACTCCCACTCACATAGACATCCCTCTAGTCATCCAAGTGATACATGATGCGAATCGACTTGCCTGTGTCCGATCATCACGTGAGATGGACTAGTCATCAACGGTGAACATCTCCATGTTGATCGTATCTACTATACGACTCATGTTCGACCTTTCGGTCTCTCATGTTCCGAGGCCATGTATGTACATGCTAGGCTCGTCAAGTCAACCTAAGTGTTTTGCATATTTAAATCTAGCTTACACCCGTTGTATGCGAATGTTAGAATCTATCACACCCGATCATCACATGGTGCTTCGAAACAACAAACCTTCGCAACGGTGCATAGTTAGGGGGAACACTTTTCTTGAAATGTTAATGAGGGATCATCTTATTTATGCTACAGTCGTTCTAAGCAAATAAGATGTAAACATGAAAAACATCACATGCAAATCATAAAGTGACATGATATGGCCAATATCATCTTGCGCCTTTGATCTCCATCTTCGAGGCGCGGCATGATCACCATCGTCACCGGCATGACACCATGATCATCATGATCTCCATCATCGTGTCTTCATGAAGTTGTCTCGCCAACTATTACTTATACTACTATGGCTAAAGGTTAGCAATAAAGTAAAGTAATTACATGGCGTTTTCATTGACATGCAGGCCATACAATAAATTAGGACAACTCCTATGGCTCCAACCGGTTGTCATACTAATCGACATGCAAGTCATGATTCCTATTACAAGAACATGATCAATCTCATACATCACATATATCATTCATCACATCCTTTTGGCCATATCACATCACATAGCATACCCTGCAAAAACAAGTTAGACATCCTCTTATTGTTGTTGCATGTTTTACGTGGCTGCAATGGGTTTCTAGCAAGAACGTTTCTTACCTACGCAAAAACCACAACGGTGATATGCCAATTGCTATTTACCCTTCATAAGGACCCTTTTCATCGAATCCGATCCGACTAAAGTGGGAGAGACACACACCCGCTAGCCACCTTATGCATCAAGTGCATGTCAGTCGGTGGAACCAGTCTCACATAAGTGTACGTGTAAGGTCGGTCTAGGCTGCTTCATCTCACAATGCCGCCGAATCAAGATAAGACTAGTAACGGTAAGAAAATTGAACAAATCATCGCCCACAACTACTTTGTGTCCTACTCGTGCATAGAGACGACGCATAGACCTAGCTCATGATGCCACTGTTGGGCAACATAGTAATAATTTAAAATTTTCCTATGGGTCACCAAGATGAATCTAGGAGATGCTAGCAACAAGAGAGAGGGAGTGAATCTTCATGCCCTTGAAGATCGCTAAGCGGAAGCATTACAAGGAACGCGGATGATGGAGTCGTACTCATGGCGATTCAAATCGCGGAAGATCCGATCCAGCGCCGAATGGACGGTGCCTCCGTGTTCAACACACGTACAGCCCGGGGACGTCTCCTCCTTCTTGATCCAGCAAGGGGAGAGGAGAAGTTGAGGGAGAGCTCCGGTAGCATGATGGTGTGGTGGTGGAGCTTGCAGTTCTCCGGCAGGGCTTCACCAAGCACTACGGAGGAAGAGGAGGTGTTGGAGAGGGCAAGGGGCTGCGCCAGGGGAAGGGTATGGCAGCCCTCCCACCCCTCACTATTCATAGGGGGAAGGGGAGAGGGGGCCGGCCCCCTAGATCCCATCTACAAGGGGGGGGGCAAGGGGGACTTGCCCACCAAGTTAGGTGGGAGGTGCCCCCACCCCCTCGGGTTTATAACCCTAGGCACCTAGGGACCCTAGGGGGGCACCAGCCCACCAGGGGATGGTTCCCTCCCTTATTCAGCCCACACTGGCCCACCGGGTGGGGCCGGACACCTTCCGGTGGTCCTCGTACAATACCGATAACCCCCGAAACCATTCCGGCGACTGAAACTGGACTTCCCATATATAAATCATCACCCCCGGACCATTCCGGAACTCCTCGTGACATCCGGGATCTCATCTGGGACTCCGAACAACCTTCGGTAACCACATACTATTTCCCATAACAACTCTAGCGTCACCGAACCTTAAGTATGTAGACCCTACGGGTTCGGGAACCATGCAGACATGACCGAGACATCTCTCCGGCCAATAACCAACAACGGGATCTGGATACCCATGTTGGCTCCCACATGTTCCACGATGATCTCATCGGATGAACCACGATGTTGGGAAATCAATAAATCCCATATACAATTCCCTTTGTCTATCGGCATGTTACTTGCCCGAGATTCAATCATCGGTATCTGTATACCTCGTTCAATCTCGTTACCGGCAAGTCTCCTTACTCGTTCTGTAACGCATGATCCCATCGCTAACTCCTTAGTCACATTGAGCTTGTTATGATGATGCATTACCGAGTGGGCCCAGAGATACCTCTCCGTCATATGGAGTGAAAAATCCTAGTCTCGATTCGTGCCAACCCAACAGATACTTTCAGAGATACCTGTAGTGCACCTTTATAGCCACCCAGTTACGTTATGACATTTGGTACACCCAAAGCATTCCTACGGTATCCGGGAGTTGCACAATCTCATGGTCCAAGGAAATGACATTGACATTAGAAAAGCTTTAGCAAACGAACTACACGATCTTGTGCTACGCTTAGGATTGGGTCTTGTCCATCACATCAGTCTCCTAATGATGTGATCCCATTATCAATGACATCCAATGTCCATGGTCAGGAAACCATGACCATCTATTGAACAACGAGCTAGTAAACTAGAGGCTTACTAGGGACATATTACGATCTATGTATTCACACATGTATTACAGTTTCCGGTTACTACATTTTAGCATAAAAACTAGACAATTATCATGAACACG
Organism: Triticum monococcum; assembly: GCA_034509565.1. NCBI lineage: Eukaryota > Viridiplantae > Streptophyta > Magnoliopsida > Poales > Poaceae > Triticum > Triticum monococcum. The sequence goes on along the minus strand of CM067841.1, from coordinate 554,500,524 downwards.
GAAATATAATAATAGCCACTTTATTATTGCCTCTAGGGCATATTTCCAACATTATTATGGATAAAACATTATAAATAATAGCAAGAAAATATGATGCAAAATGGACGTATCAACTCCCCCAAGCTTAGACCTCGCTTGTCCTCAAGCGAAAACCGATATCGAAAAATATGTCCACATGCTTTGAGAGATAGGTATCAATAAAAAAATACGGACATAGAAGCATCATGTTGATTATTATAACAACAACAAAATTAAACATAGGACTTTCATCATATACTTCTCATGAATAAGTAATACTTCATCACACAATCAAAGTATAAAGAAAAAACTCTATTAGAAACCAACAATCTATGTTCTCTGTCAACTTTGCAACTACAACTCCTCATATTTTTAGGAAGGGTCACGTGTCGGAGCCTTAAGGAAAGTCCACATACTCAACCATCATATAGTTTTCTATGATTGCTAACACTCACCTCGTACACATGAGCAAAATGTTTCAATGGACACATAGAAAGATAGGGGCTTATGGTTTCACCTCCCAACATACTCACCACAAGGGTGATTTCAACAATAATAACTCATGTCACCCATATTCAACTGTACATATGTGCCTAGATCTTTCCTCACCACATGGTGCTTGCCAAAAGAGAAAAATAAAAGGAATAGAGAAAAAAACTTTGACTCTTTGCATAAAACTAAAAGATAAGCCCTTCGCAGAGGGAAGCAGTGGTTGCCATGCGCTTATTTGTTTGTATCCTCAATCCCTTAGTGCAAAAGAACGTCGTGTTACATTGCCCTTGTGATAGCGACCTTTATTATGTAGTCTGTCACTTTTATTCTTCACCATCACAAGTTCGTGCAACGCTCAATTTTCTCTTACACTAAATGATCTCACACTTTTAGAAGAAATTTTTATTGCCTTTTTGGGCCAATGACAACTTACTTGAGGGATCTTGCTCAGTCCCTAGGTAGGTATGGTGGACACTAGAAAATAAGATTTGGATTTAAGGGTTTTTGGATGCACAAGTAGTATCTCTACTTAGTGCAGAATTTATGACTAGCAAAGATAGGGAGCAAGCACCACATGTTAAAGGATCTATGACAATATGACTTCTATGTGAGTATGAACAAACATAAATCATTAAGTTGTCTTTCTTGTCCAATTTCAACAATTTTGGCATATGATATTTTGATAACAGATCACAATCACAAAAGATTTCTAGGATAGTATATTTATATGTGAATCTTCTCTTCCCTTTTTAATTCTTTCATGAGTTGCATCATTGACTAATGCTATGTTTGTCAATCTCTAATAAAATTTTGTACTTATACTTTTCCTTATGTGGTGCCATCACCTACCATAGGATTATTATATAATATTTTCTTTATTTATTTCCTTTTTTATTTCTTTCCTTTTATTTGCAACATGAAAGTAAAGAAAGCAAAACTCATACTAAACTTTATTATATAACTTGACACATTTACAAGGATAGATCACTAAGCAAACTCTAAAAGAAGAAAGGATCGAACTAAACATTTATTCATCTAAAGCAAAAGGATCGAACTAAAATAAGTAAAAGCAAAAGGATAGTGGGATGATATGATATCGGGGCACCTCCCCTAAGCTTGGTGGAAGCCAAGGGGAGTGCCCATACCCGATACTCAGTTCTCCTTTGGTGGTGAAGATGATGAAGGGGGTGACGAAGCGATCCTATCTTTAAGGATTAGAAGATTCTCCAATCGACGAAAGACGCTCCTGAGGTGGGTGATGTGCTTTTGATGCAGAATATTCTCATGAGTGAGATACTTATTCTGTATGCGAACTATTTCAATGATGTGAAAGGCTTCAATCTCAGCAGGAGTAAGATGAGTAAGGTAAGGTTTAAGGATACCTTCCTACTCCTCGTCAGCGTGCAGTGCTTCTTCGAAGTTTCTTTATTCCCCAAAGTCTACGGTAGCCTCCTTGCTCTTATATCCCCCGACAGCTCCCGCGGGCTCTTCCCTATTTAGCTCGATCCTCATCAACCAAGCATCCTCTTCCACGTTGTTGGAGGAAGAAGAAGAAATGATGCCTGGCCCAACAGATCTGACAGAAAACAACAATAAAAGAGAACAGAGGATTTCTCTGCGATACGATGATCAACAGGTTCGGGAAGTATATATAGAATTTTATCTAGGAGGACAAGCATATGGTAGAAAAACGAAGTACGGAAGGTGTCCCAGGTGGGCACAACCCACCTTGGCGTGCCAGGGGACGCTTCCTAGAAGTTTCTTTATTCCCCAAATTCTAAAATATTCCAAAACTGATAAGAAATATTTTTGCGGATTTTTCGGAGTCTGTTTACTTACTGTATCATGTACCTCCTTACATTCACGATTCTAGAGTGTTTCGGAAGGACTCTTTTATGTGTTCTTCCAGTGTCATAGTTTGGATAATATTACTTTCAGTATTAATAGGCGTACCTGAGATATGATGCTTTATTCGTTGCCCATTTGCAACCTTCAGGTTAGTACCTTCAGAACTATTTATTTTGATGGCTCCAGACCGGTAAACCTCTTCGATGACGAATGGGCCTTCCCATTTTGAGAGGAGGTTTCCTGCAAAGAATCTAAAACGAGAGTTGTAGAAAAGAAAATATTCTCCAACTTTAAACTCATGCTTTTGAATTCTTTTGTCATGCCATCCTTTTACTTTTCCTTTGAATAATTTTGCATTTTCATAAGCTTGGGTTCTCCATTCGTCTAATGAGCTAATATCAAATAACCTCTTTTCAACAACAAGTTTGAAATCATAATTGAGTTCTTTGATTGCCCAATATGCTTTATGTTCTAACTCAAGAGGCAAATGACATGCTTTTCCATAAACCATTTTATAAGGAGACATACCCATAGGACTTTTATAAGCTGTTCTATAAGCCGAAAGTGCATCATCTAATTTCTTAGACCAATTCATCCTGAACCTATTGACAGTCTTTTGCAAAATGAATTTTATTTTTCTATTGCTAAGTTCAACTTGATCACTAGACTGACGATGATAAGGTGATGCAATTCTATGGTTAACATCATACTTGACAAGGATTTTTCGGAAAGCACCATGAATAAAGTGTGAACCACCATTAGTCATTAAATATGTAGGGACTCCAAACCTTGGGAAAATAACTTCCTTAAGCATTTTCATAGAGGTGTTGTGATCAGCACTACTAGTTGCAATAGCTTCTACTCATTTAGTAACATAATCAACAACAACCAAAATATGTGTATACCCATTAGAGGAAGGAAAATGTCTCATGTAATCAAATCCCCAAACATCAAATGGTTCAACAACAAGTGAATAATTCATAGGCATTTCTTGATGCTTATCGATATTACCTATTCTTTGACATTCATCACAAGATAAGACGAACTTACGGGCATCCTTGAAGAGAGTAGGCCAATGAAATCTAGATTGCAATACCTTGTGAGCAGTTCTATCTCCAGCATGATGCCCGCCATAAGCCTCGGAGTGACATTTCCATAGGATTTGTCACTGTTCATGCTCAGGTACACAACGTCTAATAATGCCGTCTACTCCTTTGTAAAGATGTGAGTCATCCAAGAAGTAATGTCTTAAATCATAGAAGAATCTTTCCAAGGCCACCGACACCGCCGCGTCAGCCGAATCCTCCTTGAAGTCCGCCACTGCGCTAGCAGACTCCCGCTCCTCCAACTCATCAGCCACCGCCTCAGCAGAGTCCTTCTCCTTCAAGTCCGCCAACGTGTCAGGCCACTCCTCCTCCAAGTCCGGCACCGCGTCAGGCCACTCCTCCTGCTCCAAGTCTGGAACCGTGTCAGCCCACTCCTCCTCCTCCAAGTCAGCCATGTCAGCCGTCGCCGCTGCCTCAGCAACAGCGAAAGAGAGCCGCCGCAGCTATGGTGCGTAGTGGTACAAGTCAAGGTACATGATCAGGTACAGGAGGCAAGCGATTTCAATATGGTCCAAGCAGCCCCGCACTTCTTTTGAAGAGGCAATACCACCTAACTCCGGAGGAAAACTAAGTCGAAGTGAGGGCCCAATTGGACGCCCATTTTGGACCGAAACTGCCACCGCCACTAAAGGAGAAAGTGCCTGAGCATATCATTGACCACTTTATTAGTATGGCTAAAGCACCAGCTCGCAAGCCTGTTGACTCAGACTATGAGCGCCAAATTAGGAAGGCACATCAAGCACAACAAAAGAAGGAGTCGAGCTCGAGCTCGAGTCAAGCAGCCGCCGAAAAAAGTGGGAAAACCGTTCCCCAGCTGGGAGAGCAGGCGGTGCAATCGATCCCCTGCTCGTTGTACCAACAAATGCGAGTACCGGCGCCGATCGGCTGGTAACAACCGACAAGCATAGTAGGCAGGCTGCAGTGCTCGGTATCACTGTTTATCAACTCCTAGAGATTGAGCCCATGGATACACTTAGAGAGGAGGACATAAAATGGAAATATGTCCGTGGCGAACCTTTGGTCAAGCCTGAGGAGGTCAAGAATCTCTCAACGAGAATGTATGAATTGCATCAATGGTACATGAAAATTACCAAGACTATCATTTGAGTCTGGCTTTAGCACTTTCACTTAGCCATAGGAGTTTGACGGTGGGACTAAGAACTAGCCCCTGGTGCGCATGCGACTGTCCGAACTGGTATGCCTTAGGCACGTGACCGAGCTGAAGCTAGTCCTTCGTGTAGTATGGAAAAAATCGCAAGAGATTTATATTAAGTCGCCGAATAGGTGACCAGCTCTCGCTGTATCATGATAGTCCGTTTTCTAGCTTTCTCTACTGAGGTGTTTGACCGGACGAACCAGAAACACAATCTCAGTTATTCTCCCTTTACTACCTTAGCCGAACAAGCGGAAAGTAAGGTGGCAACCATAGGAGCTGGGCAACCCAACTATTGACCGAAGACATGATTCAGAGCCAATGCATATAATGCAATATTCGGGACGCCAAAGTGTACTATGAAATTGTTCGGACTTATTTGTGTTTGAACATTTGTGGCCGAATAAAGCCGCTATCGGTTAATGACAATGTGTATATGTCAATTAGTCGTTAAGACGGGATACATATGACGTAGTAGACCAATACCGAATGCCATAGGGTAAAATTGTTTCCATTATAATCTGATTGGTACGTTAAAATGTATTTTTATAGAGGATGCGATAAGCATCGAGGCTATTTTACATGCCGAGCATAAGGGGAAGCTGTATACAGGTCCTAAAAAGGAAAAGATGATCTTGAAGATCCTTTGGACACTCTGCCGCATGTCTGCGCTGCTTTTCACCTTGGTGTATGATCCTTTGAGAGGATCAACGATTGAGTATACATAAGGGGCCTAGGCAAAGGGCCCTTGGTACCATCAAGAAGTGATGCGGGTTTATAAAGAACCTGAAAAATAAATATAAGGAGAAGAAAAAGGAGAATGTGAGGGTCCGGATAGGGTCGAACCGTATTGTGGACCTTATTTTTAGTAGGCCTCCGTCCTTGCCCATGGTATCTTTAGTGCGTAGTTATGTACGTGCGGTACGTATGCTGCTATCAGGTTGGGGCTTTGACAGAGGCTGAATTACTAATCTAGCTCTGGACGAGCCGGACTTCCATTCTACAGGGTATACCGGACTCGTTTGACACTGTCCGGGTGCTTGACTGCCGATGTGATATTCGGCTTAATGAGACCACCCTGTACTTCCACTGCGAGGGCCGCGGTATGCTCCTCAGTACGGAGGGAGCGCTCCATGTTTCCATTGACCGTTATAACGCCACGTGGTCCAGGCATCTTTAGTTTTAGATAAACATAGTGCGGGACTGCATTAAAATAGGTGAAAGCGGTCCATCCGAGTAGTGCATGATAGCCACTATGGAAGGGGACAATGTCGAAGATCAGGACTCCGCTACGAATCCGGTGGACCAAAGACTACTTCCAGCATTATGGATCCTGTGCAATAGGCCTCGATGCCGGGTATCACTCTTTTAAAGGTAGTTTTAGCGGGCTTGATTCTTGATGGATCAATACCCATTTTATGGACGGTGTCCTGGTAAAGCAGGTTAAGACTGCTGCCACCGTCCATAAGGACTCGCGTGAGGTGGAATCCGTCGATAATTGGATCGAGGACGAGTGCTGCCGAACCTCCATGACGGATACTGGTCGGATGGTCTCTGCGATCAAAAGTGATCGGACAGGCTGACCATGGGTTAAAATTTGGGGCGACTGGCTCTATGGCATAGACGCCCCTTAATGCGCGCTTGCACTCCCGCTTGGGGATATGAGTAACATAGATCATATTCACCGTTTTGACCTCGGGGGGGGGGGGGGGGGGGGCGGGATTTCTTCTGCCCCCCCATATTCGGTGGGTGAGGCTCTTCATCATCGTCCTCGCTGGGGAGTCCTTTCCCCTTATATTCGGTGCTTAGCTTACCGGCATGTTTAAAGACCCAACAATTTCTGTTGGTATGATTGGCAGACTTGTCAGTGGTGCCATGGATCTAGCAAGGCCGATCGAGTATTCTATCCAAACTAGATGGGCCACCCTTGTTTCCTTTGAATGGCTTCTTCCGCTGACCGGGTTTAGAGCCACTGAATCCGGTGTTGACCGCCATATCTTTGGTATCTTCATTGTTGTATCGACGCTTGTGTTTGTTGCGCCGTGGCTTGCCGTTGCCGTCTCTGGCTTCGGAGGTGCCAGGGTCGCTGGTGTTGTTGATTCTACAAGCTAGCCAGCTATCTTCTCCCGTGCAAAAGCGGGTCATAAGTGCGGTGAGAGCTGACATGGACTTCGGCTTTTCTTGGCCGAGGTGTCGGGCGAGCCACTCGTCATGGACGCTGTGTTTAAAGGCCGCGAGGGCTTAGGCGTCCGGACAATCGACAATTTGGTTCTTTTTAATTAAGAACCTGGTCCGGAGTTTTCGGGCTGACTCTCCGGGTTGCTGGACTATGTGACTAAGGTCATCGGCATCTGGAGGCCGAACATAGGTGCCTTGGAAGTTGTCTCTAAAGGCATCCTCCAGATCTTCCCAGCTACCAATAGAGTTTTCTGGGAGGCTGTTTAACTAGTGTCGTGCTGGTCCCTTGAGTTTGAGGGGGAGGTACTTGATGGCATGGAGATCATCACCGCGGGCCATGTGGATGTGGAGAAGGAAATCTTCAATCCATACTGCGGGATCTGTCATTCTATCATATGATTCAATGTTCACGGGTTTCAACCCTTCTGGGAACTCGTGCTCCATTACCACATCAGTAAAGCATAAGGGGTGTGCGGTGCCTCTGTATCGGGCGACGTCACGATGCAATTCAGATGAAGTATGTATGTGGTTTTTGGCCGTGGTGAGGTTATGCCTGTCAGGCCAAGCTTGATGCTCGTCTTCTTGTGTTGGGGCGCGCCCCCTTGATCCGTAGATTGATCTGGTTTGGCCTGCTCGATTATTCAGGTCTTGTCGGAGATCATAGGTGTATCCGGGAACCGCTGTCTCTCCGCCCTTACGGCGAGGTGGTGCGGGTTGGTGTTCGGCATGGGTGGCTGCTTTGTCACACCCACGTGGTGGCCGATCTGGTTCATCGGCGCGGTCATGTTTTGACGGGTTTGGCTTGATGGCCTCGTCGTCGAATTGTGGTAATAGCTGGCGCTTCAGATAAGTTTTTGTTGGGCGTTGAAAGCCATATTCTTCGGCAGCTAGGACCTGAGTCCATCTGTCGTTGAGCGTATCTTGTTTGGCTTGGAGCCGTTGCTGCTGCTTTTTTAGGCTTCTTGCAGTGGCGATTAGTTGGCGCTTAAAGCACTCCTCCTCGAGTGGTTCCTCAGGCACGATGAAGTCTTCGTCAGCGAGGCTCACATCATCCTTGGAGGTGGTAGATAATTACTGTCCTCCGGGTCCTCGTTCCCGATCGAATCGTCGGGGTTAACTTGCCCCTCCTCCACATTGTCTTGTTCGGACATGGGCTTCGGGGTCTTCGGCACCCTCTGGAGTGTTATCGTCTCCGGTGCCGGTATAGCTGTCTTTTTTGCGATGCGATTTTGAGCGACGCCACTGACGTCGATGCTTTGGAGGTGCTTTAGCAGGTTTGTCCTCAACCGGATCCTTCCTACCGTCGTCGTTATCCTCTTTGGGTGTGTCCACCATATACACGTCATCTGTGGAGGTGGCCGTCCAACGTCCGGTAAACGGCGGGTTTTGGCCTTGTTCGTCTTCGGCATCGTTGTCCATGCCGCCAATTTCTTCGGAGGCATAGTTGAAAGTGCAACTATCCCTAGGTGGTTTTGGTAATTCATAACAACATATAGCTCATTGAGCTAATGCTATTCCAAGATGATTATTTCAGGAAAGCTCAATGATTGGCATGGCATGGATGTGAAAGTGGAACCCTCAAAATGCTAAGGACAAAGAATTGGCTCAAGCTCAAAAGTTCAAGACTCCTCATTTTATATTTTAGTGATCCAAGATCACATTGAGTCTTTAGGAAAAGCCAATACTATTAAGGAGGGATGAGGTGTTGCTTAATGAGCCTCTTGCTTTATGTGCTTAGTGATATGCTCCAAAATCCTCAACCACCTTTCCATATCCACAAATGACCTAAACCCTAAGCCAAACTCGGTCATACCGATTCTGTCAATCCGGCGCCACCGAGTTTCACTTGTCATTTGCCACTGCCAAACCCTAGCAATTCGGTCCTACCGATAAGGTTCTCGGTCTCACCGAGATGGGCTTGCAAACTCTCTGTTTCCCTTTCGTAACTTTTCGGTCTCACCGAAAGAGCGAATCGGTCCCACGAGAATGCAAGGTAAACTCTATGTTTCCTTCTTGTAACGTTTCGGTCTCACCGAAAGAGCAAGTCGGTCCCACCGAGTTTGCCTGACCAACTCTCTAGTTAGCTAATTGCCGAACTCGGTCTCACCGAGTTTGTGCGATCGGAGATTACGTTATGCCCAAACCCTAACCGAATCGGTCCTACCGAGTTGCATCTCAGTCCCACTGAAATTCCTAACGGTCACTAGGTTTACTATTTCGGTCAGACCGAGTTTTCTGATTCGGTCCCACCGAGATTGGTAGATTGTGTGTAACGGTTGGATTTTGTGTGGAGGCTATATATACCCCTCCACCACCTCTTCATTCGAAGAGAGAGCCATCAGAACACACACTCCATTCCTACTCATATGTTCTGAGAAAGAACCACCTACTCATGTGTTGAGACCAAGATATTCCATTCCTACCATATGAATCTTGATCTCTATCCTTCCCCAAGTTGCTTTCCACTCAAATCTTCTTTCCACCAGATCCAAATCCTATGAGAGAGAGTTGAGTGTTGGGGAGACTATCATTTGAAGCACAAGAGCAAGGAGTTCATCATCAACACACCATTTGTTACTTCTTAGAGAGTCGTGTCTCCTAGATTGGCTAGGTGTCACTTGGGAGCCTCCGACAAGATTGTGGAGTTGAACCAAGGAGTTTGTAAGGGCAAGGAGATCGCCTACTTCGTGAAGATCTACCGCTAGTGAGGCAAGTCCTTCATGGGCGATGGCCATGGTGGAATAGACAAGGTTGCTTCTTCGTGGACCCTTCATGGGTGGAGCCCTCCGTGGACTCGTGCAACCATTACCCTCCGTGGGTTGAAGTCTCCATCAACGTGGATGTAGGATAGCACCACCTATCCGAACCACGGGAAAACATCCGTGTCTCCAAGTGCATTTTAATCCTCCAAACCCTTCCCTTTACATTCTTGCAAGTTGCATGCTTTACTTTCCGCTGCCAATAAACTCTTTGCATGCTTGCTTGAATTGTGTGATGATTGCTTGACTTGCTCTAAGATAGCTAAAATCTGCCAAGACTAAAATTGGGAAAAGGCTAAGTTTTTAATTGGTCAAGTAGTCTAATCACCCCCCTCTAGACATACTTTCGATCCTACAAGTGGTATCAGAGCTTTGGTCTCCATTTGCCTTGATCTCCATAGCTTTTGGTGGTCATAGCCTTGGTTTCACAACCTAGGAGAGTATGGCGTCTAGCGAGGGAAATTATCACCGTAGAGGTCCTTACTTTGATGGCACTAATTTTGCTAGTTGGAAGCATAAAATGAAAATGCATATTCTTGGACATAACCCCGCCGTATGGGCTATTGTTTGTGTTGGCTTGCAAGGTGAGTTCTTCGATGGAAGGGAACCAAACCGTGAAGCTACCGCGGATGAGTTGAAGATGTTGCAATACAATGCTCAAGCTTGTGATATTCTCTTCAACGGATTGTGCCCCGAAGAATTCAACAAAATCAGCCGCCTTGAGAATGCAAAGGAAATTTGGGATACTTTGATTGATATGCACGAAGGTACCGACTCCGTCAAGGAATCCAAGTTGGATGTGCTCCAAAGTCAACTTGACAAGTTCAACATGAAGGATGGTGAAGGTGTCGCTGAAATGTACTCTAGGCTTGCTCTCATCACAAATGAGATTGCCGGCTTAGGAAGTGAAGAGATGACCAATAGATTCATCATCAAGAAGATCCTAAGAGCATTGGATGGGAAATATGATACCGTGTGCACATTAATCCAAATGATGCCCAACTACAAAGATCTCAAGCCAACGGAAGTAATTGGAAGGATTGTTGCTCATGAGATGTCACTCAAGGATAAAGAGGAACTTCACAATAAATCAAGTGGTGCCTACAAAGTGTCATGTGAAGCCCCCGCATCATCAAGTGAGAAACAAAACTTCAATGAAGAATTGAGCTTAATGGTGAAGAACTTCAACAAGTTCTACAAGAGTAGAAACAAAGATAGAAGCTTCAAGTCAAGGTCCTACAATGACAAAAGATCTTCTAGTCGAGAGCGAAACTGCTATAATTGTGGAAGACCCGGACACTATTCCAATGAGTGTACGGCTCCCTACAAGAGAAGAGAAGATTCTCCAAAAAGAAGAAGCAAAGAATCTCCACCAAGAGAGAGAAGGAGTAGAGATGATCGTTATGAACGAAGATACTCACGGAGAAGCAAGGACTCGGAAAGGAAGGAAAAATCATCAAGGAGCTATACAAAACGAAGACATCAAGCTCATGTTGGTGAATGGGTATCCGGCTCCGACTCCGACAGCCACTCCGAGAGAAGTTATCACTCCGACTCCGAAGATACTCAAGATGAAGGTGTTGCCGGTCTAGCACTTGTGTCAACCAACTCCTACGACATATTTGACTCACCAAATGAAGGAATTGGAAGATGCTTCATGGCCAAAGGTCCTAAGGTAACACACCCCGAGTACGTTGATTTTAATAGTGATGAAGATGACTTGTTAGGTGATGATGATTTGCTTGTTGACAACTCTAGTGAAGAATATTATGGTGAAATATCAATTAATCATGCTAAAACGAATGACAATGATAAGGAGAAGATTGAGGGTCTAACTAAAGAACTAAACACTCTTAAGTTAGCTCATGAAACTATCTTCGAAGATCATCGAGAACTTTTAAGAGCTCATGAGAAATTACGCTTTGAAAAGCTCAATCTTGAGCAAGAGCATGAGTTCTTAAAAGCAATCAATGATGATCTCCGCAAGAATAGTTCTTCTTACATTGCCAAGCGTTTACTATTATCCACTTACATGCCTCAAGTCAAGACTAGTAACAAGAATAAGAAAGATTCTTCCTCTAGTAGTAACAATGATCATGCTAAATCCAATATTGTTGCTTCTAGTAGTTCTCTTGATTCCACTAATGATTCTTTTAGCCAAGTTACACTTGAGCAATAAAATAGCTTATTGAAGGGAATTATAGAGAAAGGTGTTTACAAGAGCCTTGCCGGAAGTAAGCAATTCGAGGAAATTGTGCGCAAGCAAGGAATGCACCGGAAGAATCAAGGTGTTGGTTTTGAACGAAAGTTCAATGCCAATGGAGTTGAATGGGAAGAAGATCAATACCCCAAGACAAAGTTTGTTCCTCAACAAGAGAAGTATGACACTTCTTTCAAGGGGACACAAGCTCAAGATGAGCTTTCACCACAAGACTACAAGCAAAAAGGCAAGGACAAGCTTCAAGAGGAGATTGATGCATTTGAAGAAGCTCCTAAGACCTTAGTCAAGTGGATTCCCAAGACTACTTCAAGTTCCACTACATCAAGTACGACTACAACTCCAAGGATTCCCATCAAGATGGTGTGGATCCAAAAGAAGAAGAACTAGAGAGTTCTTGAGGGTGACTCCGCCAACATACTTCACTCTTATCATTTTGGCAAGAACAAGTGCAATCAACTTCCACATCTTGTACTAGTTCAAGGAGTCACAAACCCTCTTGTTGGTAAGACAAGGGACAAGGTAACCTAAAGTTTTCATGGACATCATCTTGTGTGTGCATCACTCTATGTCTATGGATATCCGTGTTAGTTCCTTGTGGGACTAACCCATGTAGGTATTGAAAGTGCAATTCACTCAAATGGATAGCTCCAAGTGATCTACATCAACATTGAGCATCCACATCTTCAACATCTACATGAAGTCATCATCGACAAAACCCAAGGTTAGTTCATCCCTCTTAGGGGGGATATCACATCTAGGGGGAGCTTTACTCTAAGACTTGAGCTAAAGCAACTCTAAAGATGTGAATACAACAATGCTTTATGTAAAAGTGGTAACCCCACTTGAGCTTAAACGATGAGTATGACCTATGATCAAGTGTTCTCACTTGACTCCTAAGTCAATATACTCATATATAGATGACCTAGTCATCGCAAATTGCTTGATAGATGCTAGAATTGGTTGTGCATGCTTTGCCACATATTTCATTTGCCATCTTATTGTGTGAGCATGTTGGTTGTATATTTTACTCATTCGAGGACATCCACTTGTTGTTTTGATTGTTTGGCTTTCCTCTTTTGCCAAGTGGATGGACAAGAATGCCTAAGAACCTCCTCTAGCTATCTATGCTTTTCTCGTGTCAAACTCTATTCATGCTGCATCACAAAACTTGATCAAGTCAGATTCGAACCACTCTGTGTGAGGAGCGCTCGGAGTCCCCGATTCGTCATAGACTTAAACTTCCAAAACCTCTTTATGAATCTCGGTCTGACCGATACTCCATTTTCGGTACTACCGAGTTCATTAAGTTGATTTAGGTTTTCAATCTCGGTGCAACCGATTTGAACTTTTCGGTCACACCGAGTTGCAATAACTGCACACAGTTTTGCATCTCGGTGCCACCGAGTTGTTCCACTCAGTCACACCGACAGGGTCGGGCTATATATAGTGACGGGCAAAATTTTAGAAATTTCTCTGAAACCTCTTCGCCCGCGTGATAGCCTGCTCTGCCTTCGTGGTCTCCGGATCGTCTTCTCGTCGCCAGCAGCCTCCAGTCGCTGGTCTCCGCCACCGTCAAAGGAATTCTGCCCCGCCGTTGCCGCCGTAGCGAGTCTCCGCCGAACTAGGGTATGGACTCGATCTTTGTGCTATTCTCCACTCCGATTCCTAGCACATTGTGATCATTATGATTCTTGCCATGATTGAAACACTCCTATCCAGTCAATGATCTCTTAGAATAGTTTTAATTCGAAAATTTTAGGGTTAGGTTTCCGCCGAAACCATCTCGGACCCACCGAGTTGAAAAACTCGGTCCCACCGATCTGGCTTTTGCCATTGCACAAGTGAAACTCGGTCTAACCAAGAATAACTTATCGGTGCGACCGATTTTGGAATTCTGTGAAACCCTAGCAGTCTCGGTGCCACCGAACTGTGACTCGGTCTGACCGAGTTCACCAGTTCTGGTGCCAAAACTGCTTCGGTGTCACCCAAGTTTGAAAATCGGTAGATCCGAGATGCTTTCCGTGGAAAACTAAAACTAAGTTTTTGAATTAATCTTTTGCAAAAATCTCTGCTTTTTGTGATGCTCATCCACTCTATCTTATCCATAATCTATTCACAGGGTCGGTAGTCAGTTTGCAACATGTCTGATCAAAGTGACAGCCAGAATGTGTCTGAGCAGCAAGTTGTGATGAGTGAGGGCACTAGCCCCTCAAGCTCTTCTGATGATGGCAGCAAGAGCACCCCCAGCAATCTGCCCAAGGCTGCCACACGTCAAAGGAAGAAGAGAACGTCTGATTCTGAGGATGAAGACTATGTGGCAGAGGAAGAGGCCACATCAAAGAGAGCTGAACCAGCTCAAGGAACCAAGCCAGGGCTGAAGATCAAAAGACCAGCAGGCAGGCAGCCCATGTCAAAGGCTAGGGCTTCAACTATGAAGCCTGCTCCCACTGAGCCCGTTGCTGCTGAGGGCAAGAAGAGGAAAGAAAGAGTAAAGAAGACTGTAGCCAGAGTTCTTGGGAAGGCCTCCATCATGGTCGATGAGGAGGAAGAAGAAGAGGTTGCTGCACCAGCACCCAAGGCAGCCAAACTCATGGGAGATGCTATAAGGTCAGGAACAGCTGCATCCAAGCCCAAGGAAGCACCTAAGGCTGCATCTAAGCCTAAGAGTGCACCCAAGAGAAACACACGAAGCATCCCAGCTGCAGAAAAGAACAAGGCCCCAATGCCTGAAACTATCGAAGAAGAGGAAGAGAGTGTCCTTAGGAAGCTCAAGCCCAAGATCCCAGACCATAATGATGCTCATCCTGTGGCTGAGGATATGAAGCTCGGGAGAGATTCAGGGCTGAGGAAATGGAGAGAAGCAGACCCGTATGCTTCTAGGAGAAGGACTGCCGTGGATTACAGATTTCATACCAAGGAGCAGCAGGATTTCTATGAGACTGTTTTGCTTGACAAGAAGCCAATCGTTTGTGACATGAGATGGGTCGACTGGACCTACATCAAGGACAATGAAGAGCACTACCCCGGTGTATTTGACAGCTTTAGTGCATGTGGAGTTGCAGACTTTGTTGGGCAGAAGCTCACAAAGTGGAACGAGGAGCTGATCATGCAATTCTACTCCACAGCACACTTTTATCCGGATGGCAGGATCACATGGATGTCTGAGGGTACAAGGTACCAATCCACTGTTGAAGAATGGGCGAAGTTGATCAATGCCCCAGAGGAGCAAGCTGATGACTTGGACATTTATGCCAAGAAAAAGATGGATCACAACTCCATGTCCAACATGTACAAGGAGATCCCGAATGAAGCGCTTGACACGTTCAAGTTTGGCTCCGTGCACTATCTGCTCTCAGGACTGCCTACGATCAACTGGATCCTTAGGCACACCCTTCTGCCCAAATCTGGAGATCACAAGATGATCAGAGGTCACGCGATCAACTTGCTTCATGTCTTTGACGTGCCTCAGAAATTCAAGGTCATGAGTCTCATTGTGGAAACAATCAAGAGGACAGCTGCAGACCAGAAGAGGAGTTGTGGGTATGCCCCACAGATTCAAGAGCTCATCAACTCCAAGATGGGCACGGGCGTGTATTTATTGGATAAGGAACACCTGCCCATCCGTCCAGATTTTGAGGATAACCAAGTGGTTATGACTGAAAATGAACCCTCATCTACACATGCACAAGCTCAGAAGGAGAAGGCGAGGAAGGAAAAAGCTGCCAGGATGCCTACTCAAGCAGAGGCATCTGATTACTTCTTGAAGACCAAACAAGAGCAGCTCGGTTACCTAATAGCGTCCACCCTACGTATTGAGCAAGGACTTGCCACCCTGACTCAGAACCAGGCGAGCCTAGAGAGGATCATGGAACAGAGATTCTATGACATGGACATCAAGGTGACAGAAATACAGACCGCCGTGGAGCAGCTTCAGGAGGACATGAATGAGAGGAGAGGTAGGACCACAACTGATGCTTTTGCCAGGGTGCCACGAGGTCCGACGTTGTGTGCACTACCAGTTGCTGACACCAGAGCCACAACGTCTGCACCAGCTACAGCCTCCGTTCCACCAGCTCCAGCATCCACTTCAGCCTCGACTCCGACCACTTCTACTGAAGGCTTCGTCCTTGGCGTGCTCCGGACTCCACCACCACCTGAAGATCAAGCCTGAGCATCGACTTAGCACTATGCATTTTCTAGGAACTTTTTGGTAACTTGTTGCCAAAGGGGGAGAAGATGTATAGATCATAGGCTTCGAGAGAGAGTGTTGCTTTTATTCTCTCTTGTTTTATTTGGTGGTTTTTCGAACTGTGTTTGCTTGTGTGAGAGATACTATGCCCTTATGTTTGTGAGACATCGATGATCATGTGTTTGATCATAAGCTACACTTAATGGTTGCTTAATGCTTGCTATATGTTATCATTCTATCTATCGTTTGTGATCATTCACTATTCTTGGTGATGAGTGCATGCATTTCAATCTTATCATTTTTGAGCGCTCCACCAAGACGTATGTGACATGGAAGAGTAACCCATGATTCTACCTCCATGTGCATTTGCAGTCCAAAGCAAATTTTAAATATGCACAAATTTAGGGGGAGCTCTTATTTGTCACATACTTCTCAAAGCGACGATATATTTCATGCTTATTATCATTTGTCGAAGCTTTGATCTATATGTTGTCATCAATTACCAAAAAAGGGGAGATTGAAAGTGCAACTATCCCTAGGTGGTTTTGGTAATTCATAACAACATATAGCTCATTGAGCTAATGCTATTCCAAGATGATTATTTCAGGAAAGCTCAATGATTGGCATGGCATGGATGTGAAAGTGGAACCCTCAAAATGCTAAGGACAAAGAATTGGCTCAAGCTCAAAAGTTCAAGACTCCTCATTTTATATTTTAGTGATCCAAGATCACATTGAGTCTTTAGGAAAAGCCAATACTATTAAGGAGGGATGAGGTGTTGCTTAATGAGCCTCTTGCTTTATGTGCTTAGTGATATGCTCCAAAATCCTCAACCACCTTTCCATATCCACAAATGACCTAAACCCTAAGCCAAACTCGGTCATACCGATTCTGTCAATCTGGCGCCACCGAGTTTCACTTGTCATTTGCCACTGCCAAACCCTAGCAATCCGGTCCTATCGATAAGGTTCTCGGTCTCACCGAGATGGGCTTGCAAACTCTCTATTTCCCTTTCGTAACTTTTCGGTCTCACCGAAAGAGCGAATCGGTCCCACCGAGAATGCAAGGTAAACTCTATGTTTCCTTCTTGTAACGTTTCGGTCTCACCGAAAGAGCAAGTCGGTCCCACCGAGTTTTCCTGACCAACTCTCTGGTTAGCTAATTGCCGAACTCGGTCTCACCGAGATTACGTTATGCCCAAACCCTAACCGAATCGGTCCTACCGAGTTGCATCTCAGTCCCACCGAAATTCCTAACGGTCACTAGGTTTACTATTTCGGTCAGACCGAGTTTTCTGATTCGGACCCACCGAGATTGGTAGATTGTGTGTAACGGTTGGATTTTGTGTGGAGGCTATATATACCCCTCCACCACCTCTTCATTCGAAGAGAGAGCCATCAGAACACACACTCCATTCCTACTCATATGTTCTGAGAAAGAACCACCTACTCATGTGTTGAGACCAAGATATTCCATTCCTACCATATGAATCTTGATCTCTAGCCTTCCCCAAGTTGCTTTCCACTCAAATCTTCTTTCCACCAGATCCAAATCCTATGAGAGAGAGTTGAGTGTTGGGGAGACTATCATTTGAAGCACAAGAGCAAGGAGTTCATCATCAACACACCATTTGTTACTTCTTGGAGAGTGGTGTCTCCTAGATTGGCTAGGTGTCACTTGGGAGCCTCCGACAAGATTGTGGAGTTGAACCAAGGAGTTTGTAAGGGCAAGGAGATCGCCTACTTCGTGAAGATCTACCGCTAGTGAGGCAAGTCCTTCGTGGGCGATGGCCATGGTGGAATAGACAAGGTTGCTTCTTCGTGGACCCTTCATGGGTGGATCCCTCCGTGGACTCGCGCAACCATTACCCTCCGTGGATTGAACTCTCCATCAACGTGGATGTAGGATAGCACCACATATCCGAACCACGGGAAAACAACCGTGTCTCCAATTGCGTTTGAATCCTCCAAACCCTTCCCTTTACATTCTTGCAAGTTGCATGCTTTACTTTCCGCTGCCAATAAACTCTTTGCATGCTTGCTTGAATTGTGTGATGATTGCTTGACTTGCTCTAAGGTAGCTAAAATCTGCCAAGAACTAAAATTGGGAAAAGGCTAAGTTTTTAATTGGTCAAGTAGTCCAATCACCCCCCCTCTAGACATACTTTCGATCCTACAATAGTCCAGCATGTCAGTTAAGTCTTCGACTATGGCTATGAAGTGGGTGGTGGGTGGGACGTAAAATTCCCCGCTGTCGGCCCCTAGTCCATGATGGGCGTAATTCGGGAGTGATTCCTCTGTAATCGCGAGTGATTGCATTAAGTCCAAAGCCTCGTTTAAATGTGAGGTTTGGATGTGGAAGCGAGAGTCCACGGTGCTGGCCGGGGCGAAGGCCTCCTGGCCATGCTTGCTTGGCACAGACCTTGAGAGTTCGGATCTGGAGTCTAGGGGCGAGTCCGGCCTCTCAATGATAGGGGGAACCCGGTCTAATCCCGAATTCGACATGGACACAATCGCCTCCAGATCCTGGATAGTGTGGTTTGCCGTAGAGAGTCCGGTGGGCTCCAAACTCCCATCTTCGGACCTGGTGGTTTGCTTCGGATTTAAGGCCAATGCAATGGTCGGGGCCGCAAACCCTTCGAAGATCAGATCTCCTCGGATATCAGCGACATAATTTAGGTTCCCGAAACTAATCTGATGACCAGGGGCGTTACTGTCGATCTGTTATAGATGATCGAAAGAGCCATCGAGACTTCTGTTGACGACACAGTGGAACTCTCAATGAAAGCACCAATATCGGTGTCAAAACCGGCAGATCTTGGGTAGGGGGTCCCGAACTGTGCTTTCGAAGATCGAAGGTAACAGGAGGCAGGGGACACAATGTTTACCCAGGTTCGGGCCCTCTTGATGGAGGTAATACCCTACTTCCTGCTTGATTGACTTTGATGAGTATAGGGGTTACAAGAGTTGATCTACCTCGAGATCGTAATGGCTAAACCCTAGATGTCTAGCTTGTATGATTATGATTGTGTCTACGGACTAAACCCTTTGGTTTATATAGACACGGAGGGACCTAGGGTTGTACATAGTCAGTTTATAGAGAAAGGAAACTTCATATCCGAACGCCAAGCTTTCCATCCACGCAAAGGAGAGTCCCATCCGGACATGGGGGAAGGACTTCAGTCTTGTATCTTCACGACCCATCAGTCTGGCCCTTGTCACATAGCACGGATGCCCGGGTACCCCTAATCCAGGACTCCCTCACCCACAAGTATAGGGGATCGCAATAGTTTTCGAGGGTGGAGTATTTAACCCAAATGTATAGATTCGACACAAGGGAGGCAAAGAATATTTGAAGGTATTAGCAGCTGAGTTGTCAATTCAACCACACATGGAGATTAATTATCTGCAGCAAAGTGATAAGTAGCAAACTAGTATGATAGTTTTCATAATAGTAGTAGTAGCAACGGTAACGGTAACAGTGATAGTAGTACTTTTGTAACAAGTGCAACAGTAACGATAGCAGTAGTAACTTAGCAAGAACAATATTGGATAAATTCGTAGGCATTGGATCAGTGACTTGTTGGATGATATTCATCATGAGACAGTTATAACCTAGGGCGAAACGGCACTAGCTCCAGTTCATCAATATAATGTAGGCATGTATTCAGCAAAGAGTCATACGTGCTTATGGAAAGAACTTGCATGACATCTTTTGTCCTACCCTCCCGTGGCAGCGGGGTCCTATTGGAAACTAAGGGATAATAAGGCCTCCTTTTAATAGAGAACCGGAACAAAGTATTTACACACGGTTAATACATAAACTCCTCAAACTACGATCATCACCGGGAGTGGTCCCGACTATTGTCACTCCGGGGTTGCTGGATCATAACACGTATTAGGTGACTATAACTTGCAAGATCGGATCTAGAACATGGATATAATGGTGATAACATAAACGGTTCAGATCTGAAATCATGGCACCTGGGCCCAAAGTGACAAGCATTAAGCATGGAAAATTCGTAGCAACATCAATCTTAGAACATAATGGATACTAGGGATAAGGCCCTAACAAAACTAACTCGATTACATGATGAATCTCATCTAACTCCTCACTGACCAGCGAGCCTACAAAGGAATTAGCCACTCCCATTGGGGAGCATCATGGAATTGGTGATGGAGAAGGGTTGGTGTTGACGAAGAACGAAGATCCCCCTCTCCGGAGTCCCAAACGGACTTTAGATCTGGCGTCCCAATGAAGAACAGGAGGTGACGGCGGCTCTGTCTCGTGGATCGCGATAATTCTTTTTCCCTGATTTTTTCTGGAAAAATAGGATTCTATAGCGTCGGTTTCAGGGTCTGCGGAGCCACCAAGAGGGGGGGCGTGCCCTGGTGGGTTGTGCCCACCTAGGTGTCCCTCTCCGGTAGGTCTTGGCTCCAAAAATTCTTGTTTATTGTATAAAAATTCCTCGCAAAGTTTCGTTCCATTCCGAGAACTTTTATTTCTGCACAAAAACAACACCATGGTAGTTCTGCTAAAAACAGCGTCAGTCCAGGGTTAGTGTCATTCAAATCATGCAAATTAGAGTCCAAAACAAGAGGAAAAGTGTTAGGAAAAGTAGATATGTTGGGGACGTAACAATAAATTGCAATTGCCTCATTGACTGAGATCATAGTTTCTTAGTTTTCAATGAAGTTTCTGATTCATACTTTACCTTATGAATGAATTGTTACTTTAGCATAAGAAATTATATGACAATATATGTTGTTGTCCTAAAGATGAACATGATGCCCTCATGTCTTTATTTTATTTTATCGACACCTCTATCTCTAAACATGTGCACATATTTTTGGATATTGACTTTTGCTTGAGGACAAGCGAGGTCTAAGCTTGGGGGAGTTGATACGTCCATTTTGCATCATGCCTTTATATTAATATTTATTTCATTATGGGCTGTTATTACACATCATATCACAACTAGATGATACCCCGCACGTTGCTGCGGGACTTTCTGCCTTTTATATGTAGTTTCAAAGAAAAGTGCACCTGGATAAATGAAAATGAAATATGACATCAATTGAAGTTACAACGGAATACTGGTATTTATATCTAAAATATTGAATAAGTTCATTTTTGTAAAAATATACGAAGACGCTTTGAGGGTGGAGCAGCATGAGAGAATTGTTCAGATGGAAAGGCAAGTAAGCCAATACAACACCAAGATTTCTGCAAAAATTATGTAACATGAAATAAGCAATTTCTTGCCAAAGGGAAAGGAGTATGATTTCTCTACAAATTATGTACTGTAAGGGAAGCAACTTTGTACCTTGGAGAAGAGCTCGTCGAATACCTCAATTGCCAAGGTGCCATCATGTTTCTCTCCAATATAGTTACAATGGAACATGGAAAATTGCCACTCGGAAGCAGCAAACCAACCCTATATGGCATGAGATGTACTCCATATAAGGAAGACACGGTACAACAGTAATAATGGCATAATATAAGCGTATTGTGAGTATGACCCTGTATGAAAGAACATCATCTTTAGCACTTCAAGTCAACTTTTTTGTGAAGTAGATCTAGCACCAGTTATTCTCGCAGCACAAAAGATCCTATTCCAATGCCAACTTCTCTTGCAGAACAATAATTGTAAATTCAGTGTTAAACAACAATCTCTACAATCTCAAGGTATGTAAATATTAGATTCTTCCTCAAGATGTTTCTTGTTTGCATAACAAATTAGAAAATACTGACGTATATGTATGACTGCATTTTGTTGGTGCATGCACAATGGTCCACATGCTCTTGCCATATCTAACACTTGATTATCACAACTTCTGACAGCACATAGTCCTCTCCTAAAGCAAATTCTCGATGTGCTTGCTTCATCATCAATCTGTGTTCCATATATCTGCAAAACATCAAGGAATCTGAGGCTTGTGCAGAAATTCTATTCTAACTCGACCTTGAAACCATGGTGCAAAATAACAAAATGTTTGCTTAGATGGTCCTTCCATCAAACACCTTGCAAACAATTTAGAGTAAGCCATAAGAGGATAGCTACTAATGAACAAATCAGAGTAAAACATGAGTGGAGAAGCTCCTCAATCTACTCATACAGGGGATCGAGTCAACTTGATTGATGCTAGAAGAGAAGTGCACTGAAGATCACGAATCAACGAAAAAAACTGACATAACCAATTAAAACACTATAAATACCTAATAGTCCAGTAGTATTCGATCGTTGTAGAATGTAGATTGGCTGGAGGCAGCCGGTCATGTGGTTACAGCTCATGTGATGGTGGTCACCCGTAAAAAAATCATTACTTCTTTTTACTTGAGAGAGGCTAAGACTGAGATGCATCGTGCTTGCAGGTAGAAAGTCTAGAAAGCGGCGAGCACTTTGCTTATTGCTTATTGCTGCACCAGATTCTGAGGACCACCTATAGATTAGAATTCCAATTTTCGATAAGCCTATAATTTTATAAGTGGAAAAAGAGATGCATGAAGCAAACTGATGGCACGATGAGATCAATTTAGTATAGATAATCAGGGATTAACCTTCTCACGGGCGATGTATTCAGTGCTGTCAAATGCTAAATAAGAGTAGGGGAACTTGTCCTTCACGCAGAGATATAGTTCTTTATAGTGGATACATTGGAGATGATGCCAATAACACCCAATGAATCATGAAAATAAATCCAATACCAATAGGAGGAGGAAGAATACAGATAATTGACTGATCCATATGTATTTGATTGATCCATTGGGATCATCTCAATGTCCACACCTTAACTGCCGATGTTGATCCACCCCGATAATCTAGTGAAAAAAGAGCAGCCTTGGCAACGGCGATGACCGGCCGAAGGCGTCGGAGTAACAATTAAAATCGACAGCCTCGACCTTCTAGATAAGTCCCACGTACCCATCCTCCATATCGATGGTCTTGCAATCCCGCCTATGACCCGCCGTAGCCGCCATCGCCGCCAGTTCGCATCCCGATGTCTGGCGCAAACCCTAGAGGAGGTTGGGCTCAGTTGCGTCCATCGCCCCCTGGGATTTGTGTCGTTTGGGGAGAAAGAGATGGGGGTGGAAGTCGAGGCGACTAGATTATGAGGAGGCCTTCCGTCATTGACGTTTTGTTTGGAGATAAGTTTTGCTTCTGCTTTTTGCGGGGTCATGGAGGAGGAGCGAACGGGAGGGGCGTCCAGGGAACACGGGGGGCCAACTCTTCACCGCAGATCTTGTCCAGATATGATCAAACGACTGAGAAAATTACGATGACGTGGACGCATGAGAGGGCTAGGAAATCAGGTAGTGGGGATCAACTATTTAGTTATTATAGATACATATGCCTTTTCTCTCTTATTTCATAAGGTTTACATGAAGAGGGAGAATGCCGACAGTTGGGATTCTGGACTGGAAAAGGAGCAAATATTAGAGACGTATTCTGCACGAGTCCAAAAGTCCTAAAATTTCACAAAGAATATTTTTGGAATATATAAAAAATATTGGTCGAAGAAAGCACCAGAGGGGGGCCACCAGCCACAAGGGTGGAGGGCGTGCCCCCGTCCTACTGGGACCCTTGGAAGGCCTCCGACGCCCATCTTCTGTTTTGTGGTGTGTTTTGAACTGGGAAAAATTAGAAGGAAGCTTTCGGGATGAAGCGCCGCCGTCTCGAGGCGGAACCTGGGCAGAACCAATCTAGGGCTTCGGCGGAGCTGTTCTGTCAGGGAAACATCCTTCCCGGAGGGGGAAATCATCGCCATCGTCACACCAACGATCCTATCATCAAGAGGGGGTCAATCTCCATCAAGATTTTCACCGGCACCATCTCCTCTCAAACCCTAGTTCATCTCTTGTATTCGATCTTGGTCCCAAAACCTCAGATTAGTACTTGTGGGTTGCTAGTAGTGTTGATTACTCCTTGTAGTTGATGCTAGTTGGTTTATCCCGTGGAAGATTATATTTCCATATCCTTAATGATAATTAATACTCCTCTGATCTTGATCATGAATATGCTTTGTGAGTAGCTACGTTTGTTCCTGAGGACATGGGAGAAATCTTGTTATAAGTAATCATGTGAATTTGGTATTTGTTTGATATTTTGATGAGATGTATGTTGTCTCTCCTCTAGTGATGTTATGTGAACGTCGACTATATGACACTTCACCATTATTTGGGCCTAGGGGAAGGCATTGGGAAGTAATAATTAAATGATGGATTGCTAAAGTGACAGAATCTTAAACCCTAGTTTATGCGTTTCTTCATAAGGGCTGATTTGGACCCATATGTTTCATGCTATGGTTAGGTTTACCTTAATTCTTCTTTCGTAGTTGCAGATGCTTGCGAGAGGGTCAATCATAAGTGGGAGGCTTGTCCATGTAAGGGCAACACCCAAGAACCGGTCCACCCACATATCAAATTATTAAAGTAACGAACGTGAATCATCTAAGCATGATGAAAACTAACTTGACAACAATTCCAATGTGTCCTCAGGAGCGCTTTGCTTTATATAGGAGTTCGTCCAGGCTTGTCCTTTGCTACAAAAAGGATTGGTCCAACTTGCTGCACCTTAGTTACTTTTGTTACTTGTTACCCGTTACGAATTATCTCATCACACAACTATCTGTTACCGATAGTTTCAGTGCTAGCAGAGAATACCTTGCTGAAAACCACTTGTCATTTCCTTCTGCTCCTCATTGGGTTCGACACTCTTACTTATCGAAAGGACTATGATAGATTCCCTATACTTGTGGGTCATCAAAGCTTATATTCAAATGTGCTTATTTTCTTAGGATAACTCGAAATAATTGTCCCTAAGAAACTTGGCCAATAGAACTAACATACAAATAACATGTCATGATGGCCCAGTTCGTTTGCCAGATTCTCCCAGAATCAGACCCCTACCCAGATTCTCCCAGAATCTTTGAGCCCCATTTGTTTTAAAATCCTATCTAGTTAGGGTCTAATTACGTAGGATTGTAAAACAAAAGGGGGTCAAAGATTCTAGGAGAAGCTAGAGAGGGGCAGATTCTGGTTGAATCCTGCAAAAGAACTGGGCCGGAGTGACCTACCGTAGCACACTGTATAGGCTCACTGCTGCCTCTCCTTTTTTTGCGATGTTCCACGATATTGCCACATACATCTTGTACTTTTTCATTGTGTAACCCTATCTACAAGTTGACATAGCTAATTTTAGACATCTCTACATGATAATACATTGTGTATCCTTGCGGATATTTAAACCACCAATTAATGATTGTGTGCATAGCATAAACTAGTCATGACTCTATGTGCTAGACTAGCAGGCACTCTAAGGGAGCCTAATGTAGTGCACTACAATTCCTACATGCCACCTACGATTTTGTGTAATGTACTACCTCTGTTCCTAAATATATGTCTTTGTATAGATTCCAGTATGGACCACATACAAATGTATATAGATGCATTTTCGTGTGTAGATTCACTCATTTTGCTCTGTATGTAGCCTATAGTGGAATCTCTAGAAAGACTTATATTTAGGAATGGAGGGAGTATCATGTATGACATCTACACATCTAATTTAGCAGCCAGTAGTAGAAATAATTGTTTGCACAAAGGGATTACTATTAGAAAATCCTAGCAAAGCACGCTAGTAAGCGCACAACAATACAAGAGAGAGAGACGCACCTACAAGATCATAGCAATGCCTAAGTG
The DNA here is from genome assembly GCA_034509565.1 of Triticum monococcum. Lineage (NCBI taxonomy): Eukaryota > Viridiplantae > Streptophyta > Magnoliopsida > Poales > Poaceae > Triticum > Triticum monococcum. The sequence continues at coordinate 554,474,861 of CM067841.1, read as the reverse complement.
CAGGATCTTGGTTGGCCATGCTATTAGATCCAGAAGAAACATCATGCTTGTAGTTCTTGCCAGCTGCATAACATGTAACAACGACCTGTTAGTATATTAGAAGTACATCGGGCAGGTGATGCTGGACGGATTTAAAGGTGACAAGTACCTAGGCCGTGGCGGGTGCTTGGCATCTTGCCAGACGGTGTGAATCGGGTTAGAAATGCCAAGGGTGATGACGCTGTGCTGGCTGTCGGGGTCCGGTAAGGAGATCTAGAACCGTCAAGTAGGGTGTTTGTGGAGCGGCTCCGATAGGGTGGACGACGGGGTGGGCGAAGCGGATCTAAGGCCGTGGATGAGGGCGTCGGTGAAGCTGCTCCAGTGGTTGGGTTTAGGATGGTGTCGACGATGTGGATCTGCAGACGTGGACGGGGCATCAGAAGCTGCTCCGGTAGGTTGGACGAGGGTGCGATGAAGCGGATCTGAGGCCGTGGACTTGTGCGTTGGCAAAGCGGCCCCGGTAGGTTTGAGAATGGCATAGGCGAAGCTACTCCGGTAGGGTTGACGATGGTGTCGGTGAAGCGGCTCCGGTAGGGTTGAGGAAGGTGTCGACGGGGGCGTTATTGCGGCGGCTCCGGGGGTGCGGATGAAGCATCTCCGGTGGGGAGTACGAAGGAGTCGTTGTAGATGCGCTGCGGTTGACGAGAGTACCAGCGAAGAAGATCCGGCGCCGTGGACAAGGCGCACACTGGATGTGCTGTGGTATAGTGGTGGATGAGCAGTCTACTTGTTTCTAGGGGAAGTGGGAGGGGTAGATGCAGCCGCAGAAGAAGATCCGACAAGGTGGACGCCGCTGGCAGTGCATGGGCTCTGGTACGCCGGTGGATGGGCAGTCTAGGGTTTTGAGAGGGAAGGGGTAGAAAGGCCGATGAAGTACGGACGACGTGATGGAAGATGCTCTGGTGCTGTGGAGTTAGTCGTTTTTGCGGGAGGAGAGAGGAAATGGGGTGCCATGTGGTGGGGGCCGGAAGTTACCAAGCCAGCCCCGACCTATTATGTAAATGAGGGTCGTATTGTAACTGTTGTTCTCTATGCACCAAGGACAAAAGGGGAATTTCGCATGCTATAGACTAGGTGGCCGAAATTTTAGAAGGAGGCGGGAGATTTTGCTGCCCACGGTATCGTTTGTTTCTAGTTTCGACTAATTTTGGTCAGTGTACACGGGGCACATGGGGCACACGTCAACAGTTAATAACTGGTGTGAAGTCCACCCTAGAAAAACACACAATAACTCGGGATGATGCACCGATAACTTGGACGTTCACACGGGCGCGACCAATCGTACGGGTGCAGAGGCACGTTCACAATAAAAAGGTATCAAATGCTCAGCCTATGTATCTCTCGTGTAAATAGATAATTTAGTGCCATTGGTTATTTACTTTAAACATAATGCATTGATGTGTTATTGTAGAGGCGCACAAAAATAAATGGATACTGTAGTCCCACAAAAGAAATGGATATTGTAGTCCGGTACTTAAAAGTGTTACCTCATATGATTACATAGCCTCCATTTCATAAATTGCGTACCCGTTGAATTCATATATGAATATTACATATATTACTTCATAATAGAACCTTAAATCATCCAAGACTAATGAATTTGAATGCAAGACTAACAATGTTGCATGTACATGATAGCTACATTGGTTGCTTGAAGAAACATCACTGTAACTTTGGCATGCACAATTGAACAGGATTATTTAGAAAAAAATGTGATATGTGAGTGTCCAATCTTTATAGCGCTGAATCGATATTGTATCCTTGGCCGCGATACGAAGTAGATATTGATTTATGTTCAAGCGATGCACGTCCACGATCGCTAGATAGTGATACGTGAATGAATTGTGCAATCTCTCTCAGACGCATACATATCTCATTTCTCTGTGGGCATCGGAATCACACACGCGCACTTTGTGTATTTCTCTCCCTCCGTGAAGGTTAGAATTCGTCTTTCTACCCCGTCCTACAAGTCTCTCACATAGAAACACACACTCTCTCTGTCGAACATGCCCACCCCTTTAATTCCGCCCACCCACCGCCACTAATGTCTCAAAGTATAATTATGTCTCTCACACATATGCCTAGGGTTAACTCGAGTTCCGGAACCATATGAATACATACAATGGGATTCCAGCAGAGCACCTTTTGTTTTGAGATTTCGCTCTCTCTCTCTCTCTCTCTCTCACACACACACACACACGCGCGCGCGCACATGTGTAGACATTGGTTCTCTCTTCATTTTTTTCGGCACGTGCATGCACACCGCTTGTTTATCTCCGTGATGCTTTAAGTATGCCTCATAGACATGCCATCTACCTATCCCTTAATATAGATATCTGTCACACAAACTCCTTCTCCCTATATCTAAGTGTCACTGCCCTCCCCCCACACCCACACACACACACACACTTCCTAAGACCGAAGGAGTAGGGTGATACCTCGATCTTGATACTAATCTATCTACTGGCTTCTCTCTCAAACACAAACACACATGCACACACACACTACCCGATACCGAAGGATTAGGATGGCACTTCCATCTTGATAGTAATCTATCTACTGTCTTCTCTCTCAAACACACACACATACACACACTTGCTAGTTGTGCCTCTGTGCCTACCGAGCACACACTCTCGATACGTCTTTATCTCCCTCCCCCTCCCCACCCACCCCCCAACAATCATAGCAGAAGGGTGACAACTTGATCTTGATCTTAATCTGTCAATTGGTTTCTCTCTCAAACACACACACACACACACAAACACACACGCTAGTTGTGTCTCTATGCCTCGCTCACACACACTCGATACGTCTTTCTCTCCATAGCCCCCTCGATATGTGGACTTCTAGCGCGCACACAGCTTGTAACGCCCTCGATGCGGCTATATCTCCCACGTGTCGAAGCACGACTTAGAGGCATAACCGCATTGAAAGCAATGTCGCAAGTGAGGTAATCTTCACACAACCCATGTAATACATAAGGGAAAAGAGATACATAGTTGGTTTACAATCGCCACTTCACACAATTACATGAATAAAGCATTACATCAAACAGATATAGTCAAGGTCCGACTACGGAACCAAAATAAAAGAAGAACCCCAAATGCGACAAGGTCCCCGATCGACCCCAACTGGGCTCCACTACTGATCAACTAGAACGAAACAACACAAAGGACAAGATCTTCATCGAGCTCCTCCTGAGCTTGGTTGCGTCATCTGCACGGTTCAACGGCACCTGCAAGCTGGTTTTGGAAGTATCTATGAGTCACGGGGACTCAACAATCTCGCACCCTCGCGATCAAGACTATTTAAGCTTATGGGTAAGGTAAAAGGTATGAGGTTGAGCTACAACAAGCGACTAGCATATATGGTGGCTAACCTATTCGCAAAAGAGAGCTAGAAGAGAAGGCAAAGCACGAACGAAGAACTATGATCAAGAAATGATCCTATAGCAACCTACGTCAAGCATAACTCCAAAACCGTGTTCACTTCCCGGACTCCGCCAGAAAGAGACCATCACGGTTACACACGCAGTTGATGTATTTTAATTAAGATCAACTTCAGGTTTTCTACAACCGGACATTAACAAATTCCCATCTGCCCATAACCGCGGGCACGACTTTCGAAAGTTCAAATCCCTGCAGGGGTGTCCCAACTTAGCCCATGACAAGCTCTCACGGTCAACGAAGGATATACCTTCTAGCGGGAAGACCCGATCAGACTCAGAATCCCGGTTACAAGACACTTCGACAAGTTAAAACAAATCCAGCAACACCGGCCGAATGTGCCGACAAATCCCGATAGGAGCTGCACATATCTCGTTCTCAGGGCACACTCAGATGAGCTCTCCATACAACTAAAACCAAACCTCGAGTTTCCCCGAGGGGGCATTGCACAGGACTCTAGTTTGGACCAACACTCAGAGGAGCAATGGCCTCGGGGGGGGGGGGGGGGGGGGGGTTAAAATAATGATGACCCTTGAGTCTGCAGAACCCAAGGGAAAGAAAAGGGCTAGGTGGCGAATGGTAAAACCAACGTTGGGCATTGCTGGAGGAGTTTTATTCAAGGCGAACTGTCAAGGGGTTCCCATTATTACCCAACCGCGTAAGGAACACAAAATCCGGGAACATAACACCGACATGACGGAAACTAGGGCGGCAAGAGTGGAACAAAACACTAGGCATAAGGCCGAGCCTTCCACCCTTTACCAAGTATATAGATGCATTAATTAAAGAAGAGATATTGTGATATCCCAACAAGTAAACATGTTTCAACAAGGAACAACATCTCCATGTTCCAACAAGGAACAAACTTCAATCTTCACCTGCAACTAACAACGCTATAAGAGGGGCTGAGCAAAGCGGTAACATAGCCAAACAACGGTTTGCTAGGACAAGGTGGGTTAGAGGCTTGGTTCAACAATATGGGAGGCATGATAAGAAAGTGGTAGGTATCGTAGCATAGGCATAGCAAAAGAGCGAGCAACTAGCAAGCAAAGTTAGAAGTGATTTTGAGGGTATGATCATCTTGCCTGAAATCCCGCAAGGAATAAGAACGAGTCCATGAAGAAGACAAACGGACGTAGAAGAACGAATCCTCACAACATGACGTTACCGGATCCAACTCGAAGAAGCAAACACCGGAAAGAAGCACACAACATAGTAAACAACCAACACATGAACATGGTATGATATGCGGGATGCGGTATGCGGTGCATATGCATGATTTGCAAAGGAATGATTGAACCTGGCCTCAACATGGAAGTCCAAGAGTGCCACTGGAAAGGGCAGATGATTTCGGTTGAAATCGATATAAAGATCACCGGAATCGGATGCACGGTTTGGAAATGGCAAGCAAAACAAATATGGCACCGGTCTGCGATAAACAGCAAGTAGCCATCTAAATGCATCAAGATAATTATGCTACAGCACTCAAACATGGCAACAAAATAAATGGCAGGGATCCATTCATAATGCTTGACAAAAGATGAACACTGAGCTACGGCTAATTCAATCATTAACAGGTTCAAACAGGCATGGCAAAAGTGCAATTGGTAAATAGATTTCAGACTTAGTGAAATTAACACTTGTCTGGAATTTCAGATCAGGTAGCACACTTTGGAGCATGAAAACTATAAGCTACAGGAACTTAACATGGCAAAGTAAGGCTTGGCATGGAGCTACTCAAAGAGCTTAACAAAAGTCCCTTAGTGATACTGAGCCAAAAGGGATCAGAAAATATAATTGCAAGCATGTGAACATGGAAAAACATAATCAGATCACAGACTTAGTGAAAAACTGGAGCATGCAAATCAGATATCAAGTAGGCATGTTTACGAGATCGATGCACTCACTACAGAGCAAGGCATGACAATATAAGCATACACACATCAAGAATACACATTATACAAGCTAGACATGGCAAGAACAATAACATATCATGCACGGATCAACTACAACATCCTCGGCAAAACCGCTAACAAGTAGACAATCTGCCCAGATTCACGAAATAGCAAAAGTAGAGCTCGATTGACTCAAGCTAGGGTGCTCCATAATTGCAAACAAAGACATGGATGGATAGAGCACTACAAGATTAACAAATCATCCTTACTGATCATCCTCAAAAGAGGCATGGATCACTAGGAAACAACATGAACATATGGCATATTGATAAAAACAAATCAAGGACTTAGTGGAATTCTAAGTCCCTGAAATCAGCATTAACGAATGCACCACTTTGCAAGCTTGTGCTAGTCACCACACACATCACAAAAATACGTCAATAGCACCTCTGGAAAGATGACAAAGCATATGGCAAAACACATGTAGAGCTCATGGGCATATCATGCACACATTAAACATGGCAAAAATAACAAATAGCTATTTGGAGCAGCAGATCTGACAATTAACTCTAATAGCACTCTTCCAACAGCATTTCGGGCATCAAGATGAACTCAAATGAAAATGATGCAGTGAGATGAGATGATTTACTCTCTGAGACGAACATTTTGATATGCTACACGCACAAAACGGCGTTACGGATGCAAAGTTACGATATAATAAACAAGGGCATTGAAACATGGAAATTTCGGGGATTTAGTAGAATTTACCACTCCGAAAACAGATCTATTGTTTGGACCCCGGGTGCACGCAGATCGAAGCGGGGCCGGACCTTCGCTGGAGTTGGCGCCGGAGACAGGGCAGGTGGTGGCCGGCTCGATGTGGAGCTCATCGCCGGCTCGGGGCGGCGACCGGAGAGGAGTGGAGGCGGCGGCCTGGCACGGTCGCCGGCGAGGCAAACCGCGATGGCCGGAGCAACTGGCGGCGGGGACGAACGTGAGGCAAGGCGGCGGCCGGAGGCGAGCGGGGCGCAGTGCTCGGCAGCGGACGCGGAACCTGGCGGCGGGGCAGGCGTGTCTCGGGCGGCGGCGGCTCGGGCCCGGGCGGGCCGGATTTGGGCGCTGCGGGCCCGCGCGGCGGAGGGAGGCGGCGGTGCCAAGTGGCGCGGCGTGGTTGACTCGGGGCGGCGGCGGTGCTGATGTGGCATGACCCGATTGGTCGGAGTGAGGTAGAGGGCGCGGCCGGACATGTCCGGCGGCGCGGGATGAAATGTCTGGCGGCGCGAGGAGCGGAGGATTTCAGAGGGTTTCGATCTGCGCGAGAATTTCGGAGGGAGACACATATTTATAGGTAGAGGGAGCTAGGAGAGTCCAAATGAGGTGCGGTTGTCGGCCACGCGATCGTGATCGAACGACTAAGATGATGGAGGAGGTTTAGGTGGGTTTTGGGAAAAAATGGAGGGGTGTTGGGCTGCAACACACACGAGGCCTTCTCGGTCCCTCGGTTAACCGTTGGAGTATCAAACAAAGTCCAAATGGCACGAAACTTGACAGGCGGTCTACCGGTAGGAAACCAAGGCCGCTTGGCAAGTCTTGGTCCAATCCGGAAATGTTTAATCACCACACATGAAAGAAAGGTAGAAATGACCACCAGAGGAGATAGGAGCGCCGGAATGCAAAACGGACAACGGGAAAAATGCTCGGATGCATGAGACGAACACGTATGCAAATGAAATGCACATGATGATATGATATGCAATGCATGACACGCAAGCAATGACATGGCAACAACAGCGAAGAAGCGGCGGACACCTGGCACATCATTCTCGGGGCGTTACACAGCTGCAGTGACGATGACACTGAACCCAGCGTGCCTTGTTTTTACCGGCGTCATGTGATAGTTTTCACCCTGTTTTTTGTTAATTAATAAGGCAACCTTTTCTCTGTTACTACTAGTGAATCTGAGATCATTCGGGGCAGACATAAAATATATCACTTCAACCCAATTATCACAATAACTATTTTAAAAGAAACTAGCTAGATGCCCGTGCGTTGCATGAAACATCAAGATGCATTTGTATTCTCATGATACGTAGTTCTATTGGCTAAAACAGAGTTGGTGATGATGGTGTGCCTGCCATCCTGCAATATAGGTCGTCTAATTTATATCTGACGGATAGGAAGGAAACTATGGCAATTTTGCAAAAGATACCCACACCCCTCTCCACATTTGCAAATAAGGCCTTCCCTCGTTCATCCTTTTCTCCCACAAGATAAACTACTCATACAAATGCATCTTGATGTTCCGTGCAATGCATGGGCATCTTGCTAGTGTCCTATAAAAGACTCAGTTGGTGATGGTGGTGTGTCCTCCATCTGTCATTTCTGACCATTAGATCTGCATCTAACGTCTGTGAGGTAAGTTGTGGCATTTTTGCAACAATAGCCCACTTTTGTGCTCCAATTTGCAGCAAACCCCTTATTATCTTGAAGGCAACCACATCCCTCCCTCACCTCATCAAAACAGCCTAAGAAATATATTTTGATGAAAAGTAATATATTTTTAGTGGTATATATGTATATCAAAACAAGAGTGTTTTCTCTCATCTTTGTGAACAAGTACTATTCTACTTTGGATCCGTCGCAACACACAGGCACATTGCTAGTAAAAGAAAAAGGCATGTTGCGTTCGCGTTGCATCCCCACACGCCCGGGAATCGGGAGTACTCCACGGCCCGTCCGGCATGCCACATAGCTAGGGAAGGCATGTTGCATAGAATTTTCACTTTCATGTGGACCGCAGTTGAGCAAACCGACTATGGGCAAACCGCACCCCGCCCGCTGCATTGGAAAACAGAAATGAGGAGGGGAAGATCTAGCTGTAGCACGGAAGCCAAGAAATTTGTGTCAGATGGGGCTCGTTGATAGAGTAGGAGCACTCCGTACTACTACTCATACTAGTATGAACTGTGTACTACAACTAGTACTACCACTATACAACTAGGTACGTGCATGGCACAACATCGTGGGAGCAAAAAGGGGAAGATCTTGTTTTGGGCAATTTTTTTTTCAGTAAACGTAGTTGGAATAATATGATGTGGGGGCACCCATGAAGCTTATGTGGCTTGGTTGCATGGCTAGGAAAGGCTAGAGAAAAATAAATAGATAATGTGTTTAGAGTGCACTCCACTAAATAGATACTTTGGATCCACTTCAGCGCACGGGACGACACATTGCTAGTAGTAAGAAACAAATTCTGGGTTTGGCACGAGTTCGTACTGCGGAAGCACCACAAGGCCTGGCGTCGGAGTTACATTCCCTCTCACGGCCCACGGGACCGAGCTTCAGTGGCTTAGTGCACCGGCCTATGAGTCAATGACATGTGGACCTTAAATGCTGCTAGCCCACATGTCATTCTCATGAAAGCAGAGTGGCGGTGGGACTGAGAGGGGTGAGGCACAGGTCGGTGGACGAGGCTTGCCTGCTCCCCTCCCATGCTCCGATTCGTACTCCCGCACCTCTAATTTTCATCCAACGGTCATAATAGATTTCCTCATGTGGGTCATCTATAGCCTCAAATAAAGGTAAACAAATGTCGTATTTCTAGGAAATAATTTCCTGCATGAAACTGTACAGGCATGCAAGACCCTTTCCTTTCCTGCTTGTCCTCCTCCAGATCATCAGTTGCATTGACAATACCGGTGCCAACGCTAGAGCATCGCAACAGGTGCCTTCCTAAGCCATGTAGCACGCTGCGGCGCCAGCGAGTACCATCTCCTCTGCGCCAACATCGGCATCTGGGCCATGCACATGCAGATGCTCCCGTAGTATTTTGCCCGCATATTTGACTCCAGTACCACACTGCTTTTGGATGAGACCATCGAGCTTGTGGCCAAGAAAAGTGTTTGATCGGCCAACGCATGTCGAGGTGCTTGATTGTTGTGACGTGCTACACGACGTTTACTAGCTCGCGCTCTAGATGTGCGGCAGGGTGCTTCTTCCGAGCGTCAATGGTCCGACCGCAATGATGGCCGGGTGGGAGCTCGGGCTGGAGCCAGTAATCTACTTGGGGCACAGAGCTCGACTTGGGCTCGAGATTCTGAACGCACGAGCATCTTGCTAGAAGAAAACAAATCTCGAGTTTGGAACGAGTTCGTGCAGTGGTAGCACCACAATCCCTGGCGCGGGAGTTACATTTCCCACTCGAGGCCCACGGGACTGAGCTTCAATAGACTCGATAGTTGGCTGGTCCACATGTCATGCTCCCGAAGGCAGAGGGGCGGTGGGCCCAAGAGGGGTGAGCCGCAGGTCGGGGGACATGTGGTGTCATGGGTTCGAGTGGCGTCGTGGGAATCGCGTGTGGCTGTGGTAGAAACTTGATGCTCGCCGCATTTTAGCTGGTCCACATGTCATGCATACAAAGGCAGGCGCGGTGCGGCCGAGAGGGGTGAGGCGCACGTCGGGGGATGTGATGCCGTGGGTTAGAGCAGCATCGTGGGAATCGCTATTGGTAGTGTATGAAACATGATGGTCGTCGTAGTTTAACTTCCATGGACAAGCTGTCATGTCTACTGACACATGCATTAATTGCATACCAATCACTGGAAGGAGTAGTAGAGAAAACTTGGTGGACAAATAGTTCCTTATAGTCAAGCGGACCTACGCTGCTACTTGTTCCAAAGACATGCACACCATCGAAATAGTTCATCTATATCAACATAGACAGAGAGGAAATATTTTTTTTACAAGAGAGGAAATAGTTCATCCATCCATAATGCCCTGCTGCTAGTGCAGCTTATTCTTCTTCTTCTTCTTCTTCTTCTTCTTCTTCTTCTTCTTCTTCTTCTTCTTCTTCTTCTTCTTCTTCTTCTTCTTCTTCTTCTTCTTCTTCTCATTTTCTGTGGGAGACGGCATCGCAACAAGCTCTTTAGACCTTGAAGCTATTTCGAAACTCATACGGGCATCGAGGGCAGCATATTTTATCCGCTTGTACGTCAAGGGATAATTCTCCCATTCAGACGACCTTAATGCCAGCGTCTCATCACCATTCTGAAGATTTGAACTGAGCACAAAATTTGCTACGTCGAATAGGGATGGTGTCCGGGTATCACAATCCTCTACAGGAATTTTGTTTCTGGTTTGTAGGTTAGCGATGCTTTTTAAATCAAGGTTGTATGGCACCAACTTTTGTTTGTCCCCTTCGATGGCTGCCCCACAAAAGTTTATATCCTCCCGAGACAAGAAATCGTGGATCTCACCTGGTATGGAGGGCACGTGTATGATGTGGTACACCAAAACATCATCTTCGAGGCACATCTGAAGGACAGCGGCGCGTTGGATCTTCCAAGTGACACGCTTCGTGTACCCTACGTCGAGACCGATGACCTTTATCTCTACCTTTTGGCGGCGCGTTGGATACATTGTTGATCCACTTCCGTAAAACCCTTGGGTGGTCGGTGACAGTGGCAACTATGCTCAACGAGCCTTCGACGAGGACATGTTGGATGTTAAACACCTGCATCTGGATCTCCTTTTCCATTTGGAACCGCTGGACCTAAGGGCTATGGTTTGGAGAATTAGGATTAGCTGGCTAGTCTAACTGAAGAACATGATTATTTAAAGGGGCTTCGGAATTACTCCTGGAGCATGTGAAGAGGTTAAAACAATGTGAATGCAGTGGGGTATGGATGCAAATGAAGGAGAGGTGAAGAAGCCAAGGAAAATCGGTTCTCGATGGAGAAGTAAATGGGAGAAGTGGCATGTAGGCAGTTGATTAGACGGCTAGGATGACTAAACAAAAAGGCTATGTGGGTAGACTGAGGAGTGGTACATGTCCGTGTACGTGCCTATTCTTCTTGCGCTACATGTGCCACTGGCTAGTTGAGGTCACTCTTTCGAATCACTGTGGCAAGACATTTTATGATTCCTTTATATTTCTGCATCCCTCCTGACAGGTGGGACCTATGCAAACAGATATAAAAAATGTGTCATAGCTGGTTCGGAGGGATATTGGCGCATGCACGGTAGACACAACATTCTCTGGTTAAGGAATATGCGGTTATCCTCAAAAAAGAAAAAGAAAAACCTTCTTTGTGCTTCCGCATGCACAAGAATTAGGTTCTGCTCGCAATATGGATGATACCTGGAGGATGAAGTGAACCCAGAGGCCTGCTAGCATGGGAGACCTATTTCCGCTACACAGTATGACTCTGTATGGTCCTACTAGTAGTAGTACAACTGTGGTACACTTGATGGTCAAAATATTATTCATCTGGTCCTCACAGTGAAGTGACAAGACCCTGCGCTTGAGGTGACACTAGTCCAGGTGGCGTGTTCGGGTTACCAAAGTCAGCTTCACCTTGTGCACTGTGCAGTCATTGTCACCGTCGCTATATAGCATGCCTCGCCTCATCTCCCTCTCCCCTAGCACCACTCCATTTCCATCTCCGTCTCGCCGGAGATCCTGAGGTCACTCTTCCTCATCTCAATGTGCCCCCACGTACCCTCGCCTCCCTCAGTACCACTATTCCCCCGCTAGCCACTCCAGCACCGAGAGCCTTCTCCGCCATAAATCAAGCCCCCAAAAACCCCACCTTCAAACTCCACCATGGCCGAACGTGAACCGCGCAACATCCTTATGTGCTGCAATTGGAGCGATCTCCCTAGTGACATCCTCGACATCTATTGTTCATGTATGGATATGTTGAGCGTCGTGCGGCTAGCTGCATGCTCGAGGGACATGCACACGACCATCGTCGAAGCGAGGCCTAAGTATTTCAAGACACCCTGCTTGCTGCTATCTGGTCTTGCAAGATTTGCTCACCATGATAAGGAGGTGTACATGATGCCCCTTGACTTCAATCCAACCTCCATTAGCCGAAACTTCTTTGCAGGTATGTAGTGGGTTGCCGTACATCATTTCCCTCGACTTCGATCCGATCACCATCGCCCGAAACTTCTTGGCAGGTATGTACTGGGTCGGCATGAACTCCCACTGGATGGCTTTCCTCAGAGAAGACGGGAAAATGTTGGTGCTTGTGAACTTCCAGACCTCCCATGAGATTATCCTTCCTCTCTTGGATTATATAGGATTTTACCATCGCGGGCCAAGTCATCTAGATTACCACATCGGTTGGACGAACCATGTTTTCTAGAAGATTGTAAGCTGCCAAGTGCCCACACAAGATGCATATTACGCAGACTTCAAGCTAATTGCCTTGTTTGATCGCGTACTCGCCTATCTTTCCGCAGGTGCCTTCTTTAGCTGGAGACAACTCACCTCGCAGTGGATCATCAAAGCTGATACACACTTCTGTGATGCTATTGAACACAATGGCATCATCTACGCGATCGACAAAGCATATGGCACCATGTATTGCTGGGACGGCATGTGTAAGTTGTTTCCGTCTAATGTTAATGATAAAGCCATGACACTGTTTGAACTTTTTATGATGATTGGCATATCCCTGTTTGAGCAGAATTTGAGTAGAACTATGCCAATGTATTAGAGACACCGTAAATCAGCTATATTTGGAATAAGTTAATGCATGTGATTGTGACCATGTCATTACAGCCAATTTGTACCCCCTGAATAATCAAACGGTTAGGAAGATATGGATACTCTCCTTATTTTATAGTAATCTATATACTACTAGATATGAGTGACTATCAATGGTCATGTTAGTTTCCTCATTTTCATGATGTAGAAACACGCATCACACTGTTATTTTCATCTAACCATACATTAGGGACGTAAATGTGCATATGGAGAACGCTATATTTGGAAGTAGTGAAATCATGTAATGCTTACCATGTGTACATACCTATATTCGCCCTTCAGCAATCAATGGCTAGAATAATATCCTCACAAAAATTTTGCCCACAGAACATGAGTATATAATAATGCATGGTCTGTTAGTTTCCTTGAAGAATTTGTTTGTGAGGACATAACATGATTACATAACATGCATGACATGGTAGTTTCCGGTGAAGAATCAATTGCGAGATAACATGAGTATAACCATGCATGGCACTTCTACATTATCGGACCTAGTATACATTTCCCTGTATTTACCTCTCAGTTCCAACAGGGACATATCAATGTTGTTTCTTGCATTATCCTACTCAAACTCTGAACAATGTTGATCTTACATTAACAATGCCAGTCCTTTTTGATATGATGTAGTGTCCCTACAGTTACTGCACTTTGTAATCACACCACCATTGCCAAAAATAGGGAAGCACAATTGGTTCCTTGCTCGATCAAACGACGACAAAATATTGATGCTCATTCGCACACGTGAGCTGGAAAAGTTATATTGCAAAAACCCCACTATGTACAAGCACCATGAAATACGTGATTATCCGGATATTGGTTGTTACGTCCGAGGTTGTCAGAATCGCGATTCTGTTATACGATTATATGACTTTACGATTCAAACTAATCCCTATGATTCTAAAATTTTAGTTCATAGCACTACAAAAAATACACTTCCATGATGATACATGTTTGTCATAGTAGGTCACGTTTTCTGTCGTCCATGTCCATCCATGAAAAATCAAGATAGTCATACCTGTGCTGTCGTAGAAGTGTTCCATGACATTACCAAAATTATCATCACGGAAGTGTCCACTTCCATGACAATAAAGCGTGCGTCATAGAAGTGCTTTCGTCAAGGGTGACCGACACGTGGCATCCACCGTACCGGGACGCCGTTAAGCTATCGTGTCTGGTTTTCGATCCGATAACCCATTAACAGCCCGGACCAATGGGAATTTTCCACGTGTAAAATTCTCATTGGCCGGAGGAAACACGTGTCGTCTCACCGTTCAGACAGGAGGCACCTATGATACGTCGACACGTGGCACGGCCCAACAGAGGCCCATTCCACTGAAAGGGCCAGCCCAGCTAAAGGCCTACCATGTTTTTTCAGACACTAGTGGGCTAGCCCGTTAACAACCTGCCATGTTTTGGGCCAAATTGAGGCCCATACCAGATCAGGCCTGTTCACATCCTGCCGTGTTTTGGGCCAAATTACGGCCCATATCGGATCAGGCCCATTCACAGCATGTCGTGTTTTGGGCCGAATTATGGCCCATAGTGGATCAGGCTCGTTAACAGGCCACTGTTCTTTTTGGCCCATACTAAGACAGGTTTATATTTCAGCCTGTTAAACGCCCGTTTACCAGTTCGGCCCGATAATCGTTTCGGCTTGTTAGCGGCCCATGTTGCATCTGGGACGTTGTCGGTCCGGTTTAACTTTAGGCCATTTAATAGCCCATGTAGAAACTGGGCTATTTCATGTCCGAAGTAACTTTAGGCCTCTTAACAGCTCGTAGACTTCGTGGATAAATTTCAGCCCAACTGGCCTATCAGCCTATTAATGGTCCATGTAACAGTTGGGTCTAATTACAGCCCGCGTTGAATCCCGCCTGCTTACAGCCCATCTGATAATGTCCCATGACACTTTTATGCCTATGGACCAAGTAGATACTGGCCTGCTTAAAGCCCATAATTTTATTGGGCCAAACAGGCCCGAGATAGTTTGGCATGTTAAATGCTCGTCCTATTTGGGCCAAACATGGGCCTTAGGAAGTTTCGGCCTGTATTGGCCCGTGAATTTTTCGGCTCAATGCTAGCCCAATCTAGGTTTTAGCCTGTTAAAAGCCCATGGTATTCTCTGGCCCAGCTGGACAAAGCTTTACTCGGCCTGTTAAAGGTGGGAAACAACTATAGGCTTAGACCTGCTAATGGCCCAAGATGATTATTGGCCTAGGTTTTGGCCCATATGAGTAACGGACCGGCCTGAAGACCGACAACACAGAACCTTCTGGCCTAAATTACAACATACCGACCAAGAATAAACCTAGACTACACAACAAAGAAATTACAGCATATTACATCCCCTCGGCATTAATGTTCGCCGCCAGTGATAATAAAGGGCAACCAGACAGCAGCTTACATAAACTGGGCATGTCGCCACTAGTGAAAGTTAACAGGCGGAAAAATAATAGACAGAACTAACAGCACTTCAACACAGTTCAAGAAAGGTTAGCCCGACCCAGGAGCTGTAGCGCAAGCAGCTTAGCAACCTGATGAGACTGCACTTCTTTGGTGCTCATATCCACCAACTTAAGCTGCATAGCATCAAGAAACGTCATGTACTTACGATTAATCTTGCATAGAGATTGGAGTTCCAGTCGTATTTGAGCGGAAGCATGTATTTCTACTTGAATTTCAAACTAAAGAAGTCAAACAGATTCTGGCGGTGACTTCATCGAGCTTGTGTCACTGAGTAAGTTTGACACTACATCAAGATGTGCCTTCGTGGTTGTATCCCTACCCTCAATATGTGTTGCCTTCTCCAGTGGAATATGTGTTAGAGGGACAAACAATGGGTTCGTCTCACTATCATTGTGGCAGTTCTTCCTAGTAGCAGTGTTGTCACCCTGAAAGAGAAACAAGTAGGTAGATAACAGTTTTTTTGCACGTATAAGCATCAGCGTTGTCAATTCATCTCATTTCTTTGTCAGAAATAAAGAGAACGATCTAAAATAGCATTAACATAATAGGCTTTGTTCATAGTTAAGACGGCAGGAAATGGCATTGTGCAGGAGCGGCCAGCTTCACCAGCCCACTGGATTACATATCAAGAACACAAGCATAGATGTAGTTCTAAACAACGTATAAGCATGGATGGTGAGTGCACTGTCAATTTATACCATTTCAGATTGGTAAATAAAGAGATATGATTTAAATAACATTAATATAATATGGCATTGTTCATAGTTGAGACATAGCAGGATATGACATTGTGATGTTGCTGGTAGTCTCACCATACCACTAGATTACAGATCAAGAACACAAGCGTACACATAGTGCTAAAGAAGATAACTTGCTATGTTTAATTTAATTTACATGGTACGAATAAGGAACTAGATTGTACAACTGAAGACTGAAATTGAGAAGGACAAACTTATGTTTATGTACTACTACTTTATAAACTTTGAACAAGCAATTTGATGTAGACGACAAAAAATAAACAACATTTGCACTCATAGCTATCCAAATTTAAACTACAAAGTTTGAAGGTTGGAGGAGGACAAACTTACATTAGTAGTGATGACAGGCTCTATAAAGGCCTTGTCCATATTGATGGGGGGGGGGGGGCAATACAAGAAGTTTACCGCACACGCTTCTTCAAGAGTATTGCCTTTATTCTACATTTTGTGAAGAGTAAATATAGATGTGAAAATATAGGAACAAATGGCAATTATTTAACTTAAGATGTAGAGTACAATGTAAATACAACATATGCAGAAGGCACTGGCAAGAGCAATGCGGAGCTAAACTTCTTCAGTAACATTGGTTTTATTCAATATTTTGGCAAGAGTAAATGTAGATCTGATGTGTAGAAAAATGGAGGACAAGGGAAAATAAGTTGCAAAGTGTACATGAAGAACTAGCTGACAAATATAAGTACAGTGATGAAGGACAACAGATACTTACAAGAACAATGCAGAACTAAATTTCTTCATAGGCATTGGGTTTATTCTACGTTAATTTAAGCATTAATATAGATCTGATAATTTGGAGCAAACAGTGGATAAGCAAGTTATAATGCACAATGATGTCACACAATCCACCAGGTATGAATGTAAGGACAGTGATAGGACAATACGTACTCACAAGAGCAAAGCAGCGACCAGCATAGTTGCGATATCCTAGGTTTTGTGGCGCTGGTTCTATCGCCAATATACGTCGGGTGCTATGTGATTTCTCCGGTAGCACCACCTTTTTCAAGGACTTTGCTTGTACTCCTTCAGGTTCTGCAATCACCCTCTTCCTTTTGGATGTCTGAAACACAAGAACATCATTTGATTGGAAGTACATGGTATGACGACAAATGGAATAGGTGTTTATAATGGATGGGCATGGCATCTTCACATATATCATGAGTAAACTAAGCAGATGGCGGTGCAACGAAGCAAAAGAAATGCAAGACACCTTATGCAAGATATGTGCAACCAATAAAACCTTGCCAAATTAGAACAGGCACCTTATTGGGTGAAGAAGGATAGGCCATCTGCCTTTGACTCCTTGAGTTCGGAATAGTCATTAGGATCATATTCCGAATACGAATCTATAGGTCGGGAGCAGGTGGTTTTCATTGCTTCCACAATGGACCTCAATCCCTTGATGCCAAGTTTGTTTCCCAATGAACTGTTCTGCAATATTCTTCTGATGTGCGCATTCTTATATTCATTGTGATTATGTACAATATCTGTAAAGCATGAAAACACAAATAGTAGTGAGATTATCTTTGTAATGCAGAGGATATTGTAATATAATAGAGGCTCCCTGTAAACCCTTGTGTGCTATGACTGGATTCTGATGAGAGAGCCCATGTGTGTTGTAATATGGTGAGTAGATTAATATAATGTGGCACAACTACACTAAAAAACTAGCTCCTTGTTGGGGGCCCGAGATGTAAAGATAGTTGGCAGACGACACATTCATAATATACCGTATAGAATGTTTATTCCCAAATCATGATAACGAGAGCGCAGAGCCAGTAGGAAAATCATAGTGTAGGTAATAGGGGTACACCATAACCACCATAAATAAATCAGGAAAGCGCAACTGGGTGGTAAACATAGGGTTTTGCCGCTACTAATATGCAGCCTATCGATCACCTATAGGACTTCTCTATTCATCCGAAGGCGCAATACTGTTACTATCAGTTTAGTCTATCACTCCCACCATTTCTGGGGTATTATGCAGACCAACTCGAAGTGCGAAATCATTAAGCAGAACTGGCCCAGTAGAGGTGTCGACTGCAGATGTCCCTCCTCCCCTTCTTGACAAGGAACATATTGTGCTTACTAAAGAAGAACAGAAGAGGGACATGTTAAAGAACAGAAGAGGAAGCATATTCTGCATGTCTGCATTCAAGTCGCGTGACTTTTTGTCATTTGGGCCAGTCGACCATTTCAGGCGGTTGGATGAAGATCCTACGTCTCCTAACCCTTCTTCTTCCTCGTCTCCGATTCTTCCCATACAGAACACCGCATCATGGGCCGCCGGCCGAACCACCGGCCCCGACCCCCCGCCCTCCCCTGAGCCGCCCCACCGCCTATGTTCCTCCACCACCCGCGTCGAGTTTTCTTCATTCGGTGAGGCCCCACCACCGCCCCACAACCACCGTCACCACATGAACCCCTTCATTCGCACCGGCGAACTCCGGCGAGCTCTGAAAAATTGACTGGCCCAATTTTGAAATTTAGTCTACTTTCATTTAACTAGTATGGAATATAAAAAGGGAAAACCATAAGCATTGCGAGTATAGTGTTGAGCTTGCCATGGCGGATCTGAAGGTGCAAACCGGACAAAGGCAAAAAGTGATGGACAAAATTAGAGTAAAGCAGTGGCGATCTATTTTCTTGCTGCGATAAATAAGTTGAGCAGATACGAAAGAGTACCGCCTCTGGTGCGGCGCCGTGTATGCATCTGCTAAGAATTTGACGGTGTTGCCGCAGCGATGGCTCTCGGCGGCATGGAAGCAGATCTAGGAGGGTATACGGTGGCGGCGGGGCGCGGTGGACGAGACAGTCCTAGGAGCGGCACCGGCAAGGTGGACGACGGCGGGGATGAAGCGAGAGGACGGGATACAAGGATCCCGATCCGAAGCCGCGGATGAGAGAGGTCGATCTCTTGTAATGGACGACGGCGTCGGGGTATCAGCTCCGGCATGATGGAGGAGGATGGCGGTGGATGGGGTGGCGGACAGAGGAGGCTGGGGTGGAGAGGTTGTTTTGGCGCCCATGGAGTACACATGGGGAAATGGAGGGAGAGAGGAAGGGGGAACCATGTCTTCTGGGCGCGCTTGTCCTGAATGCGAGGAAATTTACAAACATAGCCCCTTGTTTAAAATTTCCTACATCACAGCAATATTAGGGCCAGTTCTTTTGGGCGATTCTCCCAGAATCGCCCCCTCCCCAGCTTCTCCCAGAATCGCCACTCCATATTTTTTTACAATCCTATCTAGTTAAGATCTAATTAGCTAGGATTGTAAAAAACATATAGAGTGGTGATTCTGGAAGAGGCTGGGGAGGGGGGGCGATTCTGGTAGAATCGC
Source organism: Triticum monococcum (assembly GCA_034509565.1). Taxonomy (NCBI): domain Eukaryota; kingdom Viridiplantae; phylum Streptophyta; class Magnoliopsida; order Poales; family Poaceae; genus Triticum; species Triticum monococcum. Next base: position 554,455,346 of record CM067841.1, on the reverse strand, counting down.
CCAAAAGAACTGGCCCTTAGTCAGTTGGGGATAGGAAGGTAATCTCGCATACTCCGAATATTTGCCGAGGAATGTTTCTTTTTGGCGCCCACCGTGTATGAATCGGGGAGGGAGTCAATTTTGACCGAGGAGACACTCTGTTTTGGCGCCCACCGTGTATGAATCCGGGTGAGAGGCGGTTATGTCATGTTTGAGTGAAATTACAAACCTACCCATATCAAAACCTATAGAAATCGAGCCGTTAGGCTTTGCGTGGCAGGGATAGGCAGTAATTTCCATCTTGCAGATTTTGGTTTCGGGCGGTTATTGCGACTTTCCCCACTTCATTCATATTTTTGTAGAGCAAGAGTACACGTTTACCGTGCCAACTCAATTCGAATCCAGTTTGTATTCTATTTTTGTTCGGCAAGGATCCATTTGCGATTCAAATAAAATTGTATCTACATCATTTTTTATATATACTTTCAAAAGCATAACACCCTTTGTACATAAATATGGTTTACAAATGGCATGATCTCACAGTCATAAGGCTATATTCATCTTAATTTGGATTTCCGAATATTTGAATCCACTTTATGTTGAAATACAATGTATGCATTCCTCGCTAACTGTCTCCAATTAAAGTGTGTTTCATGCGCCTTTTTTACTTCTCAAACATGTATAATGTGTTTCACACACGCAACATATAATGTAATCCCGTTTAGACATTAATTGCATACAGATCATGCATTGTCTCAAATTAAAGAATCTATGGATCACTAATATTGATAAACTATATAACATTACATGTGTCCCCAAATTCAAATGAATATGCATATTTGATACACCAATTTGCATCATGATATTGTCGGTGTCGTGATCTCCAGTTTAAATATTTGAATCCCCTTTAATCCTGATATTCGTCTCATATAGCTATCACTCATGCTTATATAGGAGTATCTCTCTAGACCTATACGTGTTCATCGTCTCTCAGGTATCTATCGTGCTACCTGTATGTCGAAAATGATCTTTTATCTTCGCAACACACTGATGGTACTCACTCCCTCGACCTTCATCACTCTATCCCTCTCTAAGTATACCTCGCTCCCTGCTATGTGGCTCTAACTATGATTCTTCATGTGAAATCTCTTCCTCTCACACAAACACAAACTTCGTCTCCCGGGGTCTCATTTCTCTCTACTATTCCCCTATGTGCCACTCGCACACCCACTCTCACACAGAGATGTCTTTCGCTCCTTACATATGAGAAGCTACGACTCTTCCTCTTAAATATCGCTTTCTCACACAGAAACACAAACTCTGTCTCCCAGGGTCTCATATCTCTCCACCATTCTCTTGTATGTCTCTCACACACACACTCTCTCCATAGAGATATCTTGTGTTCCCTCATATGTTTCTCTAGCTATCACTCTCATTGTGAAATATCTTTCACTCTTGCAGACACAAAAATCCGTCTCTCGGGATCTAATTTCTCCCTGTTATTTGTTTGTATGTGACTCACATGCACACTCTCTCTATCTCTCTCACACCCACACACATAACTGAGCCTTCTGATCCACTCAACTCCTATCTCTAACACACACTAGCTACCATCATTATCTTTCTATTTATCTGTTTCTCCATCAACCTTCTTTCTGGCCCTCACACTTGCTTCCTATCATGCACACTATATATGTTTCTCTCTACATGCAGTCAAGTGCCCTCATTTTATCTTTCTCTCACACACACATAACTTCACCCTCTGAACCACCCGACGGTCATCTCCAACACTCAAACTAGCCGATGTCCCTCCAGCTAGCATATGTGTCCCTGTATCTATTTGTAGTTTCTCCGTCAACATTTCTTTCTCGCACGCACTCTTGCTTCCTATCAGCCATACTATATATGTCTCTCCATACATGCATTTATAGGTTGATCTTTTTTCCACAATCGTTGTGTCTCGCTCCCTCTGCTCGCCATAGATGCATGCTCCAGCCCATGCCACTAGAGGGAGCGAGACACCGAGGACCCCGCGTCACACACACACACACGCACCCCCCCACACACACTAATACTCCTTCACACACACACACGCTCTACGCGGAACATTTGTTCCTAACACCCTTCATCCAACCTTACCCGTATGATAAGCAATCACCTTAATTTACTTGTATAACATGGACAAATTCCACTTTACTTTAGTAGTTAGCAAACTTATCATCTCTACTCTTATAAAAAAACGAGTTGATGATGATGGTGTGCCTGCCACTTGTAATATAGACCGTCTGATCTATATCTGGTGGATATAAAGCAAACTATGACAATTTTACAAAAGATACTTGCACCTCTGTCCACATTTACAAACAAGGCATTGCCTCGTTCATCGTCCTTACCTCCCACAACCTCATTGCTAAGCAATTAAAAAAAGGAAGTCTGTGGAACATTCTAGCATGGTGGCCGCTGCCGCCTGCTGGCGTCGTCCATCCCCATGCCTCCGCCCAGTCCAACCACCAGTCACCACCATGCTCCACTCCTCACCTTATCTCTCATCTTTCATTTTTTCGATGAAATTGTCGAGATACCAGTTTTCCAGTAAAATTCTTGAGATATCATTAGTTTTTACACATGGGATTACTCCTGCATGGGTCAATCACAATAGGTGTCCTGTAAAAAAATGCATATTGATGCTCCGTGTAATGCACGAGCATCTTGCTAGTAATTATAAAACGCAAATCACGAGCAGGAAGAGACATTTTTTGCACAACCACGTTAACATGGCCATGTAAATCACTAGCTAAAGTGTAATACCATTATACTTATATCTCAATGCAAAAGGTTGGGTACATGTCCGAAGAGTAGATTCGCACACACGCGTTCTGTCTCTCAGAATCTCTCACACACCCCAGTTACATGACGCCCACTTGAGCAGACACGTATGTTACAATTTGTGCACCCGCGGATACACGTGATTGTGCGCATTTATTTAAGCCGGACGGGGAACCCAAACAGTAGCCGCATTCATTCCCCTCCCGCCACCTCTTCTCTGGTCACCGGAGCCCGGTAGCCATGGCCCGTCCGAAGGTAACGACATGTGCCATACTCCCACCGGAGCGGTGCTTTAGTCTGGAAATTTTAGTGGTCACGCATGCATCTTTTTGTGCTAGCACTCCTATATAAGGATTGACCGGTCGCTTCCCGCGGACGTGCGCGGGCGGTGGAAGAGGAAGGAGAAGGGAATCGGGCTGTGGAGTAACGTTTTTTACCACATTTTCTTAGGAAACTGAGTGCAATAATTGAGTAGTTTTGCGAACTACCAGTACCACCACCACGCCCATGTCTGACTGCCCTGCGCGACCCAACCCCCTCCCTTGCCGGTGTGCGCTTCCCACGTGAAACGGTCAGCGTCGCCCCGGAACGTCAGTGCCGCATTAATGCCTGGACAGAGCGGAGGCGACCTCTGACAGGCGACGGCTTTGAAGCAGTGCGACAGCCGAGAGAGCGCTGCTTCCTGGTGTACACGACTGCTCCGCGTTGAGGCTGGCCATAGTTTGGATGAGTCTCCATCGTGGGGAGCCACACTAACTGTGATGATATGGACTCCCATTGGCCACAGTTATGGATCATTCCATCTATGAAGAACATGTGGGAATGGAACTACGAGACAGACATGTACCTTGGAGTGGGCGTACGAACCCGAGTACTGTAGCGCAGTAAGTGAAGTAGAAAGGCACAAATAGTATGAACATGCGTGAAATATAGGCATTTGTCTCTTACTACCACTAAATGTTTATCTAAAAAAATGTTGTACTCACATCACCGGACGTACGAACCTGAGTAATGTAACATAGTAAGTGAAGTAGAAAGGCACAAGTAGTATGAGTACATGCAATGCCCGGTGATGTTATGGAGTACGTGCCTACTCTACTACTACTATATTAATTGGAGGCACATATTAGGTTTTATATTTGTTTACGTGTATGCCCTGACACCTTCCAACTAGACGTGTCTTTCTCTCCGGATCGCACTTTGTATCGTTCATATCACTAGTACTACTACGTGTGGTCTCCGATCTAGAAGTGGAGACGATCTACAACGCTGTTCATGTCCCACTCCTTTCACTGGCGTGTGGGAAATCTAGCACGTGCCATGTTTGGCACTCCTTCATCGTAAGAGTTGAAACGCTAGCATTAAACCGAAAATAAAAAATAAATATAAATCAGCAGTGATACTATACCACACGGTTTCCTTGCTCCTCGATATCGGAAAGAATACTTCTGTTCACCGACATGTGGGACGTCGACCATCCTGGTCCACTTGCCATGCCCATAGAACTCCAAGGGAGAGTCACCATGGTCGTCGCACCGCAGTAATTACTAATGAGACGTCAAATCACAGGCCCAACCTTTTCCACTGTGAAGTTGCTCGGACGAAGGAACTGTCAGGACCCAGATTCCAAGTCACGTCGATCTAGCCGGTAACACCTCATATCACTTTGCGACCTTACGCACGGTATTCCCACGGGTGTCGCCTTACCATGGCCCGGGACCGTTTGCGTCTTTTGGCTCACGTATATGATAGTGTCGCTAGCATCCATATGACCGAGAACCTGGGCCGACATGGCTAGTCGTGAACCCAAAGCGGCACTAACCTATGGGGACAGGCATACATGAATCACATCAAGCATGTCGGTCAGCAGCGTGTAAATCCGGGTTATAGCACTGGGCTAACAGGACTCCGGGAACCCGGGCTGTAGCAGGCTAGGCAGGACTCCGGATGTTACCGCGTGACATTTCCCCGAAGGGACAGACACAGGAACAAAGTGAAACACATGCCGGCCAGTCAAGTGTCCTGAGCAGTAGTGCTGGGCTAACAGGACTCTGGTGAACCGGGCTGTAGCGGACTACTATGGCTCATGGAAGCACAAGACTACATTTCCCCATAAGAGAGGCTGCCAAGGATAAACAACTAGATTGTCGGGTCCCACACATACCAAGCATTTCATTCATACACACAATATGCTCGACATGTGTAAATACAACATGGCATCACAACAAGACCCTACAACTCAAACATTTATTCATTAGGCTCTGAGGAGCGAGATATTACAAACATGGGTCTCATGAGCCAACAATCATAGCATACAAATCAAGCACATGCGGAAGATTAACATGTCTGAGTACAGACATCTACAAATGAAAAAGGCTAAGAAGCCTGACTATCTACCAGATCCTGCCGAGGGCACAAGATCGTAGCTGAGGTATCAAGCTAAACGTCGAAGTCCACACGGAACTACTAGCGAGACAAACGTCTCTCTGCAAAAACATAGAATAGGCAAACGTGAGTACAAATGTACCCAACAAGACTTAATCAGAACTAACTACATATGCACCGGTATCAACAAAGGGGTAGTGGAGTTTAACTGCAGCAAGCCAGCGTTGACTCAGTGGCTACCCTGAACTACGACTGCAAGCAACTCTTTGAGGTGGCGCACACGAGTCCACATATTCACCATATCAATACACCAGTATGGATACGCTCCCGTCTCCCTACGAGAACGCCATCCATAGCACTCACGCTTATCTTGCGAGTTTTAGAGTATCCACTTTCACTTGTCTATGAACTGTTATAGGCAACCCAGAAGTCCATTACCACGGACACGGCTATTCGAATAGATGATGTTAACCCTGCAGGGGTGTACTTCTTCACACACGCTCTCACCACTTACCGTCGTTTACAGGACATGTACTCGGCAAGCTTCAAGCGGAAGCCCAACGAGGGTGTCGGCCACGTCCTACCTAAACACTCAAGTCTCTAGTCCAGGTTTATCGCCTATCCAGGTTCCATCCGCAGGGAGTCCGGCCGTGGTTTCCACATACGGCCCCGGACGATGTGTACAGGGTTCCGAGACACCAAACGGGCGCCCGGCATGCCCGGCCACGGTGTATCTACCGCAACATAGCCCACCCCTAGGGTCAGCGCTACGCACGGCCGCCAACACATAACCTACAAACACCATAAACTAGTTGCAACTCCTGGACAGAGTACTAGGGTGATTAAGAATCCGCGAGGGTCAATTAAGGATCCCAATGAGTGGTAGTAGCTGTTCATGGATCACAGACACAGAACTCTGTTCCTGAGGACGGCTGCAATGAGACAACCCACCATGTACTCCTACATGGACTCTCACCGCTACCTTTACCAAATTGTGTTCACACACTTAGCTCACACACAGTAGGACATGTTCACACACCTCCGATTCATCCCCGATGAATCAGACCAGACACAACTCTATGCAATAGCAGGCATGACAAACAAGCATGAATAAGTAGGCACATCAGGGCTCAAAACAACTCCTACTCATGCTAGTGGGTTTGATCTATTTGCTGTGGCAATGACAGGTCGTGCAGAGGATAAGGGGTTCAACTACCGCAGCAAGTAACAGATGAATTGTTGATGTCCTAATGCAGTAAAAGATAGCCGGAGCAAGAGAGTGGGATCATATCGGAATGAACAAGGGGGTTTTGCTTGCCTGGCACTTCTGAAGATATCATTGGGTCTTCATCAGTGTCAACGATCACAGCGTCGGTACAACGTCTATCGAGAGGGGACAAATACCGACAACAGAGAAAGAAACACAATCAATGCAATGCACAATATGATGCATGATCATGACATGTCAATATGCTATGTTTTGAGCTAATGCAACTAGCAACATGTTAAATAGTTGGTTTCAACCCTAGGTTCAAATTCAAACTCCATATGTGAGAGTTTAAATTCTATTTATGTGAATTGGCCTAAACAGCAGCCATAAGTTGTTCTAACATGCATGAAAGTTCCATAAACAGATTCCTTGAATTTTTCTGATAATTTTTCATATATAAATTATTTCATTTGGAGTTACGGTTTAATTTCTATGATTTTTTGAAGTTTAAGTCATTTTCTGGAATTTCCTGAATTGTTTTAAAATAGAAATTAATTACTGCGTTAGCATGACATCATCATGACGTTAGCAGGTCAACGGGGCATGGTCCAGGTCAAACCTGACCAGTGAGACCCACTGGTCAGTGACCCAGTGACATTTAGTGTCACAGACAGGTGGGTCCGGTCAACGACCACGTCAGCGAGGTCAACGGTGACGCGTGGGGCCACTGCGTTTAGATTAATCTTAATCTATTTTTCTTAGCTGGTTAGTTAGGTAGCGGGGCCCGCATGTCAGCGAGCCAGGGGTTAGTTAGTGGTTCAATTAGCTGCTAATGATGCGTCCACGTCATCATCGCCGGCGTTATAACCACCGACGTAAACAGAGCACGACGAGGTTGCTCGTCCGGCCAACTCCGGCAACGAGAGGTCGCGCGGCCGGGCGCGTTGGAAGCGGCGCAACGAGGTGCGTCCATTGGTGGCCTCGAGCGACGCTGGGGTGGCGTGCAATGGTGGGGACGGCGAGTTGGGCGGCGGATGGAGTACGACGTCGATGGGGATCGGGTCTAGGGAACGAAATTAACAAAGAGGAGAGAGGGGAAACGACGGTGGCCTCACAGGGAGTAGAACTGGGGCTCGAAGAGCTCGGGGACGACCGGCAGGCGACAGATCGATGGCGGCTCCCTCCGGTGGCCGACATTGAAGACGAAGACGATGGCGACGGAGCAGCGTGTCCCGAGCTCGCTTGCTTCGATGGATAGGCCCGCGACGTCTTGGCGGAGCGGTTGGACGGCTAGGGAGGCAAGGGGTGGGCTGTGGCCGCGAGGGAAGCGAGGGGCAGCAATGGTGGCGCTCGGCCGGTGAGAGAAAGAGAGCCAGGGGAGGGGAGAGGTTGCGAGTGAGGGAGAGAGAGAGGTCAGGGGGTCTCTGGTCGTCTCCAAACACGGGACCAGGGAGAAGGACGGGCCTCCAGTGCGAAGCAGGAGGTGGCCGTAGATGCGCATGCGTCGACACGCACCTGCTCCTACTGGCAGGAGGAAGACAACGCGGTGGGGGTAGGTGGGCTGGACCAGGTAGGTGCGGGTAAGAGGCCCGGTGGGCTTTCGTTTTTCTTTTGTTTCTGTTTTTCCGTTTTGTTTTGTTTAATTGCCACTGAATTCAAATTCAAACAAATTTGAAAACAGTGCCAAAACTCCCCTGGATAATTTTATGTCACTTAAGGTCTACTCCTCATATACATAAAATGTCTCAGGGCATTTGAAAATATATTCATTATATATTTTGAATATAACTCCAAATTCAAATAGAATATTGATTTAAAATCAGAGCCCAAATAATCCCTTAGAAATGTTCCAAAATTTTGGTTTGATTTATAACTCTTGCCAAAATTGTCAGAGCTATTTCTAGGGCATTTTGGATTTACTGATTGCAATTTTAGGGTTTCTTGGCCTTTTTTAAAAATGATTTCTGAGGCTTTCAAATTCCTCATTTCAACTTTCGGAATATAGACATGATGCACACATGAAGCTAGCCTAGAGCATTACCAGAAGCTAGGGATGTGACAGGAACCATCATGATTTCGTTGAATACCGCTTCTTGAAGAAAACGACTATACCAACAGTACCGCTAGCTACAGTAGTTACTCCAGCAGAGGCCTCCTTTGGTTCATAGGATAGGAATTTTATAGCAACATAAAATCATAGGAAGTGAGATGACATGCATCTCTATTCCTATAGGGAAAGAGATGCCATTTGATGCATAGGATAGGAATTTTTCCATTGAGTCTAGGCTAATGTACTGGTAATTTGCTCTAAAAACTACAGTAGTAACTACTCCCTCCATCTAGGTGTGTAAGTCACCTTACGAAAACCATATAATCCCAAAACACTTAGGCTACTCGTAGTGGGAGTAACTTAGCGAGTAACATAGCACCCTCCAAGAAATTTTTGCTTATGTGGCAAGTAGTTAATGAGAAGTAGTCACATAATATGTTACTGTAACATAGCGCTTCCCATCTATGACACTACTACGATGTTACTTTGCACTATGAAGGTAGGAACTTAGACTAGTTGTCATATGCATGACACTAGTATAAGTTACTCCCCACTATGACCAGCCTTAGGCATGGTACATTAACTCCCTTCTCGTTTCTTATTTCGGGACACATCAACCAATAAGAGATTTCGGCAGTGCATGTTTTCAATTACTTGAGACTACCAAACATGACATGTAGTGGTTAGTTCATTGCATGCAATGCTATTAATTATCAAAACCATTAAGTTCTCTTGTTTTCCCCTCCGCCTTGGTCGTCGTGCACAACCTAAGATGACTTTATACACCTAGACGGAGGGAGTAGTACTGGTACATGCTCGTAATTAATTAAACAAACGTATGGGTGACACATACACACACACTAACTACTACTACTACTACTACTTCTCACATGCTGGCCAGACGTTGTCGTTCTCCTTCCCGGCTTTGTCGGCGACACCCCACCGTACTTGGATCTCCATCGACCTCTCCGCAGCAGCGCGTGCGTCCTCTTCTTTCTTGCGGCGGCGGGCCTCTTTTTTCTTGAGTGTTTTCTGACTTTTCCACTCCCTTTGTGCGGCTTTGGCCGCCTCTTGCTCTACCGCCTATTTGGCCTTGGCAGCTTCAAATTCCGCCCACATAGGTGTGAGGTCGTGGGCGGCGATGAACTCGGCACGACGGGATGCCATTGCTTCCCTACCATTTTGTGTGCGGTCTTGGGCGGCGAGGAACTCGGCGCGGCGCGATGACATCGCTTCCTTACCGGTTATTGTGCGGCGCGGTAGAACGACGGTTGGTGATAGCTCTGGGGTGGAGTTGCTGGAAACCGTATAGTGCGTTGGTTTGTCAAGAGCTCAAACACAGAAGACGAAGGAAATTTGGATTCCCCTTCAATCCTGGTCATTTATTATCGAGTAAAATGCATTGGCGGTCTTCGAACTTGTCTTGATAGCTCACTTTCATCATTATATACGAGATATGGTGATTATACAGTCACTGGCTCAGCGTATAGCTTTGTATTTGTCTGGTTGACCAGTCAAACAGTCCGCATGCGCCTCATCGGCTCGTGTTCTTTATCTATCTATCTGTGTGGGCCTACCTGTCAGTGGAGAAAGAAATAAAAACCAAAATTATGTGTATGTGGGGAATCAAACCATGGACTCGGCACTTCAACGCACACTCACCAGCCAAATGAAAATGAAATACTTTGCGTTAAATGCACAAACGGATTTTTTATATACACGAGATGCACACATTAGTGCACACCATCCATAGAGGCAAGTAGCATGTACGCGTGCATACAGCCAGGCACTCACGCTCACGCTGTCAAACCATGCTAATACATGCATGCCGCCCTCTCAATCAAAGTCCTGCTCATGGCACAACGCAAATAGCGAGCCCGTCACCTGCGCGCCCCGGCGGTGCCTAACATTACTGTTTAGATGTTTGCTGGAGGCCTCCGCGAACACCGATCATGTACTCCCTCCATTTCAAATTACTCGTCGTGGTTTTAGTACAAATTTGAACTAAAACCATGACGAGTAATTTGGAACGGAGGGAGTATTGATAACCCACAAGTGTAGGGGATCGCAACAGTTTTCGAGGGTAGAGTATTCAACTCAAATTTATTGATTCGACACAAGGGGAGCCAAAGAATATTCTCAAGTATTAGTAGCTGAGTTGTCAATTCAACCACACCTGGAAACTTAATATTTGCAGCAAAGTATTTAGTAGCAAAGTAATATGATAGTAGTAGTAACGGTAGCAAAAGGTACCGGTAGCAAAAAGTAATGGTTTTGGTATTTTGTAGTGATTGTAACAATAGCAACAGAAAAGTAAATAAGCGAAGAACAATATATGAAAAGCTCGTAGGCAATGGATCGGTGATAGAGAATTATGTCGGATGTGGTTCATCATGTAACAGTCATAACCTAGGGTGACAGAGAACTAGCTCCAATCCATCAATCTAATGTAGGCATGTATTCCGAATATAGTCATACGTGCTTATGGAAAAGAACTTGCATGACATCTTTTGTCCTACCCTCCCGTGGTAGTGGGGTCCTAGCTGAAACTAAGGGATATTAAGGCCTCCTTTTAATAGAGTACCGGACCAAAGCATTAACACATAGTGAATACATGAACTCCTCAAACTACGGTCATCACTGGGAGTGGTCCCGATTATTGTCACTCCGGGGTTGCCGGATCATAACACATAGTAGGTGACTATAGACTTGCAAGATAGGATCAAGAACACTCATATATTGATGAAAACATAATAGGTTCAGATCTGAAATCATGGCACTCAGGCCCTAGTGACAAGTATTAAATATAGCAAAGTCATAGCAACATCAATCTCAGAACATAGTGGATACTAGGGATCAAACCCTAACAAAACTAACTCGATTACATGATAAATCTCATCCAACCCATCACCGTCCAGCAAGCCTACGATGGAATTACTCACGCACGGCGGCGAGCATCATTAAATTGGTGATGGAGGATGGTTGATGATGATGATGGCGACGGATTTCCCTCTCCGGAGCCCTGAACGGACTCCAGATCAGCCCTCCCGAGAGGTTTTAGGGCTTGGCGGCGGCTCCGTATCGTAAAACAAGATGAATCCGTCTCATCTATTTTTTCCTCCCCGAAAGTGAATATATAGAGTTGGAGTTGAGGTCAGAGGAGCTCCAAGGGCCCACGAGGTAGGGGGCGCGCCCGGGGGGGGGGGGGCAGGCGCGCCCCCACCCTTATGGCTAGGGTGTGGGCCCCTGGTCTTGATCTTTTGCCAGTATTTTTTATTATTTCCAAAAACACGATCCGTGGAGTTTCGGGTCATTCCGAGAACTTTTGTTTCTGCAGATAAATAAGACCATGGCAATTCTGCTGAAAACATCGTTAGTCCGGGTTAGTTCCATTCAAATCATGCAAGTTAGAGTCCAAAACAAGGGCAAAAGTGTTTGGAAAAGTTGATACGACGGAGACGTATCAACGCCCCCAAGGTTAAACCTTTGCTTTTCCTCAAGAAATTCAGTTGATATATTGAAAGTGATAAAGAAAAACTTTTACAAACTCTGTTTGCTCTTGTTGTTGTAAATATGTAAAGCCAGCATTCAAGTTTTCAGCAAATACTATGAACTAACCATATTCACAATAACGCATAGGTCTCATGTTTACTCATATCCATGGCATAATCAACTAGCGAGCAATAATAATAAATCTCGGATGAAAACATTTTCTCAAAACAATCATAATATGATATAGCAAGATGGTATCTCACTAGCCCTTTCTGAGACCGGAAAATCTAAATGCAGAGCACCTTTAAAGATCAAGGACTGACTAGACATTGTAATTCATGGTAGAAGAGATCCAGTCAAGTCATACTCAATGTAAACTAACAGTAATGAATGCAAATGACAGTGGTGCTCTCCAACTGGTGCTTTTTAATAAGAGGATGATGACTCAACATGAAAGTAAATAGATAGGCCCTTCGCAAAGGGAAGCAGGGATTTGTACAGGTGCTAGAGTTCGGTTTTGAAATAGAGGTGAACAATATTTTGAGCGGTACAATTTCATTGTCAACATAACAACCAAGAGATGGCGATATCTTCCATGCTACACACATTATAGGCGGTTCCCAAACAGAATGGTAAAGTTTATACTCCCTCTCCACCAACAAGCATCAATCCATGGCTTGCTCGAACCAACGAGTGCCTCCAACTAACAAGAGTCCCAGGGGGAGTTTTGTTTGCAATTATTTTTGATTTGATTTGCACAAAGCATGGGACTGGACATCCCAGTGCCCAGCCATTTTCTCGTGAGTGAGGAGCGGAGTCCACTCCTCTTGAGAATAACCCGCCTAACATGGAAGATATGGACAGCCCTAGTTGATATATGAGCTATTCGAGCATACAAAATAGGATATTTATTTGAAGGTTTAGAGTTTGGCACATACAAATTTACTTGGAACGGCAGGTAGATACCGTATATAGGTTGGTATGGTGGACTGATATGGAATAACTTTGGGGTTTATGGAGTTGGATGCACAAGCAGTATTCCTGTTTAGTACAGGTGAAGGCTAGAAAAAGACTGGGAAGCGACCAGCTAGAGAGCGACAACATTCATGAACATGCATTAAAATTAATCAACACCGAATGCAAGCATGAGTAGGATATAATGCACCATGAACATAAATATCGTAGATGCTATGTTGATTTTGTTTCAACTACATCCGTGAACATGTGCCAAGTCAAGCCACTCGAATCGTTCAAAAGAGGATACCACCCTATCATACCACATCACAACCATTTTAATAGCATGTTGGCACGCAAGGTAAACAATTATAAGCTCCTAGCTAATTAAGCATGGCATAAGAAACTATGATCTCTATTTGTCATTGCAAACATGTTTATTCATAATAGGCTAAATCAGGAACGATGAAATAATCATATTTACAAAAACAAGAGAGGTCGAGTTCATACCAACTTTTCTCATCTCAGTCAGTCCATCATATCGTCATAATTGCCTTTAACTTGCACGACCAAACGATGTGGATAATAATAATAGTGCGCGTGCATTGGACTATGCTGGAATCTGCAAGCATTCAATAAACAGGAGAAGACAAGACAATATGGGCTCTTTTGTCAGATCAACAATAATACATATAAGAGCCACTTCAACAATTTAATTATGGCTTCTCCTATCGAGCCCCAAATAAAAGAAAAGAAATAAAACTATTTACACGGGAAAGCTCCTAGCAAGCAAAAGAAGAACAGGAAATCTTTTTGAGTTTTCTTTTTAGTTACTACTACAAGCATGGAAAGTAAAACTAGCTAAAAGCTACAACTAATTTTTTTTCTTAAGGTTTATTAAACACACAAGAAGAAAGCATAAAAAGAGAAAATAAACTAGCATGGATGATACAATGAAAAAGTATGAGCACCGACATCTAGCAATGAGTGTATGAACATGAATGTAATGTCGGTGAGAAATACGTACTCCCCCAAGCTTAGGCTTTTGGCCTAAGTTGGTCTAATTCCACGGATGGCCTGGCGGATATTCAAAGTTGTAGTTGGGGTCGTACTGATATGCAGCAATCATTGCGTCGTGGGCTGCAGCCTAGAGGTGAGCTATCTCAGCTCTCCTCTTATACTCTTCCGCCTCCCCTCTGGATATAGAATATCTCCCTTTTGCGTGAAAGTCAAAGAAAGTAGATGCAGGTAGAGCTACGTGATAGGTGCATCATCTATCAAAGATTAGTTGGTACTGGAGGAACTAATCGTTCCTCTCAACAAACTGATGATGAACCATAGCCTCGTAATCCAAATAAGCAGGAGGCAAATCAATATCATCCTCATGTCTGGTTATACCAAGAAAATTAGCTATGCGGGTTGCATAAAGTCCACCAAAGAAATCTCCATTAAATCTATTAAGATGCAACCTACGTGCAACAATGGCTCCCAAATTATAAGATTTATCTCCTAACACAGCACTCCTAGGAATACTGAGGTCAGGGACACACATGTGACATGCTTCATCTTTACCGTTAATGCATCTACGTATGAAGAGAGCAAAATAATGTATAGCAGGAAAATGAATGCTCCCTATGGTAGCTTGTGCTATATCTCTAGATTCCCCCATAGTTATACTATTAAGAAAATCTCTAAATTCAGATTTGCGAGGTTCACTAGTACTACCCCATTGTGGAAGTTTGCAAGCAGTGGTAAAGTCCTCTAAGTCCATAGTGTAAGAATTTTCATAAAGATCAAACAGGACAATTTGAGAATTACGTGAAGATGAAAATTCAAACCTCCTCACAAAGGAGCTAGTGAGATAGTGGTACTGCCGGCACTTTTCTTCCTCGAAGCTCACAAGATCAGCGTTACGCAAATATACGTTAAATTCTTCCTTAATTCCTGCTCGATCCATGAAGTCCTCTGAAGGCCATTCACAAGGCCGCACTGGAGCAGGTGATGCTACCGAACTCAAGCGGGAGTTCGACGAGGATCTCGATCATTACTATGTTTTTTTTCCTAATGATCGGTAGTGGAGACCAGTTGGGACGATCGGGGATCTAGCATTTGGGGTTGTCTTCCTTTATTTTGTTTCCGTAGTCGGACCTTTTATTGTACTATGGATGATGTATGTTTAACTTGTTATTTGTGTGAAGTGGCGATTGTAAGCCAACTCTTTATCCATTTCTTGTTCAGTACATGGGATTGTGTGAAGATTACCCCTCTTGCGACTAAACCACCATGCGGTTATGCCTGTAAGTCGTGCCTCGACACGTGGGAGATATAGCCGCATCGTGGGTGTTACAGTATTCATCTTGCTCAACACCAACGGTCATACTCGTGACTCGATGCCTTGCTCATGTATATCGTCCATCACAGCGACAATCTATAAAACAGCCTATCTAGAGAGGGTACTATGGTACGGAGTATGTACTGTCGTGAGCAACCGATCATAGTGCCACTGCACGCGAGTGTGTGTCTGATCGATTCGTCCATTATTCATAAGTTATGCATGGTTGTGTGGTGTCTAATGGTGGTCGTCTAAGGCTAGCTGGCAACAACAGCGGTTGCATGGACGCCTGGTTGTCAATACGTGTCGCATACGCTTCAAAGGCTCGTCGTCCATGAGTTCACATTTTACCACCACGCCAGCGTGTGACCGCCCCGGCCTACCGAAACCCCTTCTATTGCTAGTGCGCGCTTCCAGCCTGAAATGGCCGCCGTCTCTCCAGAACATCAATGTTGCATTCACCGGACTTAACTGCAGGTGCAGTTGTTACACTGACATGCGAGCCAGATGCCCGTTGGGCTCACATGTCAATGACCCAACGCACCTGCAGTTAAGTCACTGAAGTAGCGTGCGCATTCATGCCCGACGCGACCTCTCACTGGCGCCGGCATGGCAGCAGCGCGACGGCCGAGAGAGCACCACCCGCGCGACATCCGGTGCAAGCGACTGCTCCGCGTTAACAACACCATGACCATCCTTCCGTCCGCCGGACACATTAATGACACGAGGCTGCCGACGAACCTACTCCAGCGCCAGCCGTCCATCCGTCTGTCGCAGCTCATTGCCATTCGCCCGCTATATTAACTTGAGCCCCAGGTCCCAGCCATAGCCAAACCCACACTCATTCTCCTTCGGTCCCTTCCTTCATTTGGCACCGCTCCAACCATGGCCTCCTGGCACTCCAAAGCACTCTTGGACGTACTGTCGCATGAGCAGAAGAAGGAGATCGCCGGCTCCCCCCCCCCTGGCCGCCCTCCGCCTCCACGAGCACGAAGCCGGCGCGCGTGCGAGGGCGTAGCTGGAAGCGAGGAAGAGTAGTACATGGTAGGTCACCGCCGCTCTGGTCCCAGGAAGGCCATCGCTCCTCCACTCAGTCAACGCCAAGCTTAGTGGGATAAACATCGGTAGCCGATTAGCCGCTTGACGGCGACGTGGAGTCCGATATCATCATAACCTTGTTCTCCAGCAGAGGAGGTTATCGAGGCGGATGAGGAGGAGGAAAAGGCAATGGCCGGCTTTCTCGGGTTCATGGCCGAACATGGTGGTCGAGCGCGGGCGATCGTTTAGATTAGGTTTATAGTAGGTTTTAGTAAGGTTTGTGTGAAATATGTAATGAATTTCGTCCAGTTTATAGGAAAAGTTTTTGAAATGTAATGAATTTCATCCGATTAATTTGAAATTTGCTTTTTTGCATGAATTTCAGGTGGTTAGTTCATATAGTTGTCGAAAGGTATGCAGGCAGCATTGGATGGCATCCATCAGTGTCCTGGAATAGATGCCAGTGTAAATTTGAGGGCCAGCGCTGGAGATGCCCTAACTATCATGCTATAATCGCTAACAGTGCTCCATTATTTCATAGGGAACAGTTATCCCTCGATCAAAATCAGATCCGCCATGTTTCGCACTCCTCCCACTTAAGAGTGTAGACTCTTGCTTACATAAAAATGGAGCAAGTGGACGGCACTATAGCACGTCATATCACTCAAACTAGCCCTCCTAACGCGCGGGAAAACACCGCGCTCGTCATTTTGTTCTGGCTTTCTACCAATCGATCGCACGAAAATGTTACGCTTTGCAAGTTCAAAAGGAAAAGGCGGCACACTTATGACTCGTACGCATCGCGTTCACGTCGCACCCCCGATAGTCCGGCTCGCACGCCGCTCACCAAAGGGGACACACGTTGTCTTGCATTTTCACTTACATGTGGGACTGCAATTGAATAAACTGTCGATAGCCAAAATCTAATCGCTCGGCGGGCGTCAGCTGAAAAGAGAGAGACGGGGGAGGGAGAAGAGATCGCCCGCCCGCCGTGCACGGACTCCAAGAAATATATGATTATAATGTGAGGTAGGCCATGCGGGAGTCCGGACTGCTTCCAAGCCCACTTCTGACCGCCCTGGCCCACTGGAACACCCCCCACCTCACCACCTCCATGCGCGCGCTCCCCCCTCAGACACCAGCTGCCCACATTCATAGCAAGTAGTACCAGCAAAATTCTGGGCTATAAGGGCATGTACAATGGTTGATAAGATAGTCTTATCATAAGTCTTGCATGTAATTTAGAGATGACAAAAAAACATGTGTACAATGGATCATCTCTTAGCCTTATCTTCAATAACTAGTTATTCCTAAAAACATGGTGAAACATATTGTGCTAAGAGATCACCTCTTGTCTTCTCTTATTTCTCTTAAATAAGAGAAGACAAGCCTTTTCCTATGATTTCTCTTTCCTCCACCTCATCATTTATCCTATGTGGCATCCCTACAATAGAAACATTGTACATGCCCTAAGCCCGCTTATGTGGAGGAGAGAGAGGCATTAACAAAGTCACGGAGTGGGATCTGCAGGAGGCCATCTTTACACGTGCTCCTAGGTATAAAAAACTAATTCTAAAAAATAGAGCCATAAAAAACAATTCTATCTAAAAAAGAAAGGTAAAAAACATTTGACAGGAAATAGATAGAGAGAAAGTGAGAAAAAGTTGTAACCTTATAGCCAACCTTATAGTCAACACTATAGTATTACATGAGGAAGGAGGGAGTGGTGCACATGCCAAGTTCACTGGGCTTCCGTGTTTCACACTCCTTCGTCGTAACAGTGGAGACAATAGGTTTCATCAAAAATAAATAATGAATACTCATTGCTCGTCCACTATATCGGAAAGAATACTTTCATTCGCCGACATGTGGGACGTCGACCATCCTAGTCCACCTGCCATGCACAAAATTATCCTGGTCCACCCCGGTCGTAGCGCAGGCCCAACCTTTCGCACTGTAGGTTGGTCAGACATAGGAACCATTATGACTTTGTTGAATTCTGCTTCTTCAAGAAAACTTACTGTACCCGCAATACCACTACCACACGCGAAGACTGGACGGCACTGTACCACGTCATATCACTGAAACCCACTAGGACAAACGAGCCCGCCTAGGATTTGTACTCCCTCCGTTTCAAAGTTAGTAGTACAAAGTTGACTCATCTATTTTGGAACGGAGGGAGTAGGTCTCCATATTTCTATGATTTTGTGTTGTATGTCTTAGTACCTTTGCTATGATTTTCCTACCCTATGAACCAAATGAGGCCTGAATGTATTCGTGTCAACTATTGGCTGGTCGATCGCTAAGCTTACAATTTTAGGAGCTCGGGCTTTTGGCCGATCGACGACGGATCAGCATAAGCGTACCACGAGCTCATCAGCCCCAACGTTTCTCTTCGGTGAGTATTTTGCAAGTATTATAGCTCACACAGTAGCTAGCCTACTAACACCAAGAATCATCAAACAAGCCCTGCTGATATGATAAACAATTCAAACTCACATCTAAGCATGCCATATGTTACATCAAAAGCTGGTGAGTATACATCTGTTTCCACAACTTGGAGAGGATTCGCATGATTCACTATCAAACAAAAGTAGCAGGTACCGCCCACACAAGACAGTGCACTAGCCCTAAGATGGTTTGATAACACGCATCATTCTGGTAATTAAACACAATGCAAACTACCCTGAAGGATTAGCGCGGCCAACTATTTCTTGTAATTGATCTCTCGAGCAATGACCACAGCACGGACAGCGGCATGGGAATCGATCTCAGGGGCGATGTCCACCTAGACATCGGAATCGATCTCTGGGGCGATGTCCACAGGATGGACCGCGGCATCGGAATCGATCTCTAGGGCGATGTCAACAGGATGGACCGCGATATCGAAAACGATCACTGGGCATTATCCACAGGACGAGCAGCGACATCGGAATCATCAAGGATGTCCACCGGCTCCTGCACAACCCTAACATATTAGCAAGCACATTGCAAATAATCAAAAACCACAACTGTGGTAAGCCATTATATTTTACACTATGCAGCTCACTGGGGGATCCCATCCCTGCCGGGGCCATCTCCTTGTCCTCGATGGGGGCCATCACCTTGCCAGGGGAATACTGCTTCTCAAAGGCAACTATCTCCTCAAACTCGGCCTTGAGCCTCGCATAGGTGGCCATTAGAGTTTCTGGGGTAGGCACGGTGGGTCCCTTGCTGTTCTTGCAACTTTCTTTGAGGAGTTTGTCCGCCAACATCGTCAAATCTTTGGCCAGTGCTTGTTTCTTGGAGCTCTTCGTCTCCATGGGTTGGCCCGCTAGCATGGTCAACTCATTGGTTGGTGCTCGCTTCCCGGAGATCGCTGTCTCCAGTGGGTTGTCCGCCGGCAACTCTTTGCCTAGTGCTCCAGGATCCATCAATGAACTGATAAAGAAAAAGCAATCGAAAGGAAACCACATTCGCAATGAAAACGGGAAAAGAATAGGCTGTGAGAATCGGTCGGTGCTTCGCAAAAAGAATATTCTTGGAATGAAAATATAGTAGCATCAATGATGCGCCCACCTTTCCTTCGTCGGTACAGAAGAAAAATGGCAGAAGTGAGTCCCCTGGAGTGAGGTTTCCTTAAAGAAAGGGGAGAAAGGGCTTCAACGAGTGTTCCAATGAAATGATGCTTGCTTTGTCCAGTCCAACTTCGAGGCCACTTCGAGGCCACACCGGGGTGACCGGTGAGTCTCGACTATAGCACCTCCCTATGATTTTGTGGATGGCACACGGGCCCGGATGCTTTGATGTCCCGCATGTAGATAGAGCGGCTAGTCATATAGGAGTACTCAATATTGTGCACCGCGACCAAGGCGGAGAGAAAAACGAGAGAACTGCGCATTTATTTACTGTGTAGATTCACTCGTTTTGCTCTAGTACTACTCATTTAGGGTGTAGTGTAGTCACTTGTTGAAATGTCTATAAAGGCAAATACTCCTTTCCGGTTTACACGGCTATACTAGCAAGTAGTACTACAATACTAGGCTCAAATAGCAATTTTGTCTCATGCAAGAGCCTGGCTATATGCATGCTCCAAGCCCTTCTCGACCCACTTTTGGGTGTTTGGTAAGGTGTATGAAGGGTGCATGAGTACACACTAGCTTAACACAAATACACTAGGAGCATGCATGAAGAGGGATGCTGGAATGAGCATGCACGAAGAGGGAACAACTATGCCGAGATGAGAATGCAACCAAACACACTGCGGCGAGCGTTCACAACTGCCATGTTCGGGTTGCGCTTGGCTCTTCACCTCTTCAAGAAGACGAACAATGATGCTACTACTACTTCTACAGTATCGAATCCACTGCTGCATGTCCGTCCACCGCGTGCGGGTGGGATAGCTTGTTGTAGTACTCTATAAGGCTAGTTGTAATGGGAGTACCATAGGTAGTACTCCCTAAGTTCCTAAATATTTGTCTTTTTGGAGATTTCAACAAGTGACTTCATAGGGAGCAAAATGAGTGAATCTACACTCTCAAATATGTATATATATATACATCCGTATGTGATAGTCCATTTGAAATATCTAAAAAGACAAATATTTTGGAACAGGGGAGTATCATGCATGCCAGCTAGGCAAATTTGATGAGGTGGCATAGAAGTAACTGAAGAAAGAGAGGGTTGAGTATCATATCATGATACCATATCATATTAAATGTTGTGCTACTATGTGTCATGCATGCTAATAAATAAAGTCATCGATGATACTAAAATATGATACTATGCACTACGGATGTTTAGTATCATACACTAGTATCATATGCATGATACTAGTATTCCCTTACGACCAGCCTAAGCAAAAGCTTGTCCTCGTCTGCGAGGCACCGCATGCATGGGCGAGGGAGAAGGAGTGTATTAGTAAAATCAAGCTTCTCCTCGTTGTACGAGTTCACACGACACATCATATCACTGACCCCACATGGTTGCCTCTAAACTTGGCTGAAAGACCCGCAGTGTACAATACTCCATTTGCTGCAACCTCTAACATTTACCCCATCAAAAATTAAAATAAATATTCCTGTATTGACCAGATGAGCGTGCAAACTACAATCACCAGGATGACACGTAGGGCCAGAAGATTATTAAAAAAAGCATGGAGCCGACCCCAACAATTTTAAGCTTACATGCATGGTACACGCTATCCTAGACTACTCCACACATGAAACTGCCACACGAGCGTCCGAGATGCGCTTGGCGCTTCGCCTCTTCGGGAAGTCGAACAATGATGGAGTACTACTGCATGCTTCTGGCCATCTGACACTGATTGAACTGCTGCATGTCCACCGCATGCGGGAGGGAGAGCGTGTAGCAAATGAAAGCTTCTCCTACTCCTACCATCCACCACGCTCATGGGCGAGGGAGGGACGCAGCTTCATTGACTTACTGCTCCTACCTTTGCGTGCATGACACGTGGGCCCAACAGGCGGGTGGCCCACCTGTCATGCAGCCAAAGGCAGGTGCAGTTAAGGCACCGGAGCTCAGTCCGCGAGGGAGAGGGCATTGTAGTAATCAAACTTCTCGGTCTTGTATGAGTTGACGTGACAGATCAAAGCACTGCACTCGATATATTTCAATAATTTGCGTTTACTGATGCATTAATTACAAAGCATGCATGCATGTCGTGACTCTCCTTTTGATACTTGCATGTGTTGATTTAATGCACCTTGCCAAATTTTGACTATAAATTTAACTAACTAAATGTTCATGCATGTCACAAAAAAATACATAATTGGAAACTATGTTCAAATACGAATCAAACGATATAATTTTTTGTTAACATGCACTAACATTTTGTAAGTTAAATCTTTGGTCAAAATTTAGCACCAATTACAAAGGGGCCTAATACATATTGTGCTCTCACATTTTGTTTTGAGGATACCCCCACATAGAAAATATTAATAATAATGCATGTTGGGGCAGCCCACGTTTCCGATAATTTTAGTCGCGGGCTTGTTCACAAATTTTATGAGGGGGTGGTTGTTCATTTAATGGAGGGTCTTGTACCATACTTGAATGATACAAAGTGCAACCTGGCACACCGTAAACACCACTAGGAATAAGCGGGTAGCTATCTCAAAAAACAATCAACATATAAAAAAACGGTGACCTGGCACATACACAATTTTAAACAATTGTTTTGATGGAGTGGAAAAGGAAAACAACCCCACTACGTATATATAGGCTGGATCCTCTGTGTTTTCTTGCTAGGGTTTCACTATTCACACACTCTCATTCTCTCCAGATCTAAACAAGATAGTGGTGGTAACACTGTCTTTCTCCCTTCAAAAAATATTGTCTTTCTATCCTCACCGCTAGTTACAG
Organism: Triticum monococcum; assembly: GCA_034509565.1. NCBI lineage: Eukaryota > Viridiplantae > Streptophyta > Magnoliopsida > Poales > Poaceae > Triticum > Triticum monococcum. The sequence goes on along the minus strand of CM067841.1, from coordinate 554,432,717 downwards.
ATCCGGATGTATTCCCCTCCGCCGGTGAAGGGGAGGAGGGGCAGCGTTTAGGCCGTCGTCGATAGTGAGGGAGGAGACCCACTGCCGGCTGCATCGTTATCTCTGGCCGAGCGCCGGTGCGGGAGGTCCTGCGAACCCTTCTTTGTTGCCTTAGTGTGGGCGGATCCGGTCTCCCGCCGCCCATCTATCCACATCCCGAGGACCTTCAGGTATATCTTCCTTCGAATCTGCCCTAGCTCCACTTCCCCAGCTCGCTACGTCGTTGCATGTGCATCATTTTCTACCTCTCAGCCCCTCTCGATCGGATGGTCCAACGACACATATTTTTCTCTTCTATTGTTACAGGTAAAGCTAATTCATGGAGTCGAATCTTGCACGGTTCAAACAAGAAATAAAGTGAGGGTGGGGGAATTTAGTATGCACATCGGACATGGTACAAACAGGAAGGATAGGGGTGAAAGTAGCACAGACTGGTCATCCAACCGGTCTCTTGGTCGAAAAGGGAAATATAGGGGAAACCCTGTACACAGCGGTGTATGACCAGGGCTAGATTTGCTATCCACACATAATATGGTTGCATGCATCATTTTTTGAACATCAGTACAGACACAAGCGCTCATACATACGCGCAAGCCGGGGGCACGCCTCCATTTCCGAAAAAACATAGGAGTAGGTGGCTAGAGTGAACAAATTGGGACCGACCCAGATATGTTTCTTGGATGTTTGTTTCTTAGGGCAACAAACTTTGAATCACCACTTTATGCCCCGGTTTAGGTACATGGTGCTGGACTGCTGGTGCACCCACTGTCACATGCCCTTATACCAAATATTTAGCTGTTCTTAATCTAATGCCCCTGGTAAAATGAAGCCATGCCACTGTTATAAGCCATGAAAAGTTTAGCCAAATGTGTTTGCCTGTAATTTTTTGAGACTCTGACTGTTTCCTCTGTAGCTATTTGTGCAAACAAGGATATCCATTTCACCTGGTTGCTGTTGTGACCTTTTGGTGCACTGCACAAAACACTTCTTAAAAGAAGTCACTTTTAAGCTGTTTAACTGGAATGTCAAAATGGAACAGTTGGTTCATTTCGGTGGAAGTGCACAAAGGGAGATCTGTGTTCCAATCCTCATCATCCATATTGGCACCATAACTGTCCTTTAGGTAAGAATGATATTTAATGCATGTGTTCATCTCTATTTTGCGACTGCCATGAGAAAATAATGATATTGTTTACTATAGTACACTTGTACTCCCTCACTGACAAAACTAATTCTGAAATAGAAGGCCAATCATGTACTTGGTTTCACCAACTGGTGAGGAGAAAGAGAAACAGAGCATGAAGAGGAGGAAGAAGAAGAGTAAACAGTGCCAAGGTGATATTGCTAAAGCCAAGGCCTCAGTCGAAGCCATTCAAGGGCTCCGGCAACGTCTACCTTACATGTGACACGGTCCTCCAGGGAGCCCTTCCAGTTCTGCGTATTGTCCATGATGAATTTGATGCTACTTTTATAGTAATATGCTAATGTCTTTCTATCCTTTCTCACTAAGCTAATTAAGGTTTCAACTTGCTCCTACTTGTGCAAACAGGGATCATGTCATGCCAATCTTACATTTTACTGGAACTACACAAGACAATACAATGAACTGTATCCCAGCCAGTGCTTTAACTCTGCTGGAAGTTATTGATAATCTTTCGATATAATCTCAGCACTGGTAAACAAGAGTGATTTCAACCATACATTTGAAGTGCAAAAAATATATACTATTGAGTGATTCCAGTGAGTGCTTTATCATCTCTTCTGGGACTACATGAATAAGCTTTTTTGCTTAGGTTGGTACCGGCCTAAGGCCTTCATCCATATTAGTTTGCTGTCATCTCTATTTGCATCGTGCTACTGTCATGAGAAACTCATTTATCTTTGCATGTTAAAGTTTTGCAACCTATGATACATGGCAATGTTTTGAGTGTTAAGCTAATTGGCATTGATTAAATAAACTAATTCCCCTCTTTAAGCAAGACTACTATGTTGCTAACTTTTCCCATTAAGGTAATGAGGGTGCTTCTATTTGTTAGTGTACGTTTCATCAACTAGTGCCAAGGTTACAGTAATCTCACACTCTCAATACATGTGCCAACATGGATGCTCGATTTTGGTGGAACTGCACAAAAACTTTAGGTGCTTCATTGCCTCGACAACTTCCATCCTTTCCTGTCAGTCGCTAATCTGGGCTTGCTTCCTTCCTTTGCTGCCAGTCGCTTTGCTTATCTCAGCTTCCAGTCAAAGGAAATAGTAATTGATATGCTACCTCACACAGGTTGGTACTGGTCTTTATCCTGATTATTGTGCTTGTCATATGTATTGGTAATTTTGTATTGTGCTACTGTTTGCCGATTTTATAAAGGAGTAACTTGGAGCCTGAACTCATAGGCAAATCATTACATTGGGTGATTTCAGTAGAACTACACAAAAAGATCAGATGGGCGGGTACTTATGCTGCTGCTATGTACTCCAAAGTTCACTCAGACAAGCATCGATGTTGACAAGAAGAAGTGCCTATATTCATTCGAGTACCAACCGGCGTCAACCAGTTGTCAAACTCCAGGTATTAGGAGAATGAACGCCAAAAATATTGCTTGGCGCATAGCCCAAAAAAACGCAGTCTAGTCTTTGGTCCCAACTTGTGCCTTTTGGTTGTCGACACATATGGTAGCGAACTGTATGGCATGGAGTCTAAAGATTCCAGACAAGTTGGTTGACGCGTATATTCATCTGGCACTTAATCAGTCTGCACACCAAGGATGCTCCATTTCAGTTGAACTGCACACAAAAATTTGGTGGTTCATTTTCTCAATTGCCTCCTTTCTTGTCTGCAATGTAGAATTTTGGCGAGCTACAGGACCAAGATGAGCCAGTAAACTAGTCGGATGAAAGTAGTGGCCAAGTTGCTCAAATCTCCCTCGGCATGAGGCCACTATTTGAGGATAAGCCAACAAGCAAAGTTCAGATAGTCTGTGCTGCTTCTTATGTACTCGAAAGTTTACTCGTACAAGCACTAATTTTAGCAAGAAGTACCTCCGACTAAACACCATTTACCAGTTTGCACAATAGGTAATTAAAGTTCGTCCATGGATGATATTGGCTGTTATCTCAATCATTTGGTTGCATAAACATACTGAACATGTGTATATCTGAATCTTTTTGTGAATTATCTATGAATATTGTCGTGTGATCTATCAATCATTTTGATGCTAGACATGCTGAACTTGTGTATATATGAATCTTTTGAGTTGTTGATTGTGAATGTTGGCTATGAATATGAACGTGTCCTGTGAACCTGAGTTTGATACAAATGTTTACCTATTCTGTTGTACTTGCGTGTGAACTTGTTAGTATGTCTACTGTGGGATTTGTGACGTGTGGGTGTCAATGGCACACCTTCTTCCCGAGAAGAATTGCACCTGCTTTGATAGAGTAGCAACGGCGCATCAGCTCTTTTTAATATTTTTGCTCTGTCTTCCCCCCTCCCCCGCTCAACCCCTGTTGTAATGCCTTCGGCCTCAAAACAAGCATAGTGATGTGTTGTTTTGGGAGGTTGATGAAAAATCGAGTGCTGGTTTCTGTAGGTTGGCCCGCCCAGCAAATGGGCTGCTGGTCCACCACGGACTGGGAGGCTAAAAATACAAGTTGTATGGTGCGGAGGCAAGTAAAAAAAACACCATCAAGAGCCATCCACTGAAGAAAAAAATCGCGTCTGATGTGCTTCTTCAGTCGCGTCGCCGGCCCCCTCTTTAATCCAGTTCGCTCGGGGATCTAGCTGGTATCATTTTTTCCAGAGGGCGAACAAGTATCAGCTAGGCCTAAGTATGCATAGCCCACAACATACGGAGACAGTGGTTTCAACTTATTTTTTGAGGTCCATACCAGCCTATGGACCTCCCAGCGTATGTTTTACTTTTTCTTAAAGATCGGCAGCCCAATGTATTTTCTTAATAAAACGCAGATCTCTGTTCTATTTATCTATATATAAGAATACTAATGTTGTGTCCAATTTATGTTTTCCCTTCTAACCACATTATATATATTTATATAATTACTATTATCGTATATTCTATAGAGACTTATACATACATTATAAAAACATCCCATGTGTTATTAACTTATAAAAGTAAATGTTTAACAGAAGTTGGCAAGGAAAATCCTGGTTGTTTTTGACTCACAGGTAGGAAAATCCTGGTGATTGCGTACAAAAGCTTGCAAAGATTTTAAGGACCAATGTAATAATAACGCGCTCATTTTTATTTTGAGCAATAACTCGCTAATTTGTTAATTATATATATATATAAATGTGTCGCAACGCTTTATTTTTTGATATTAATTGCTCCTTCTAACCTAACATTATACTGTATATGGAACGGGCCGAGCTAATTCGTTCAAGAAAGTGCAAATGGGTTGGGATTTCTTAGAAAATATTAAATGGGTCGCATTGACACGAAATTATTTGTTCACCCTGCCCAGCAAATGGACTGTACATGCTTGAAAACATGGGTTAAATATATGCCACATTTTTGCAGGCTGGCATGTGGGCCAATAGGTCGAAGCCTAAGCAACGCATTGTCAGCTTGGTCAACAAATGATTATAAAATCCACAGCCATTGGATTTATATCCAACGGCCGGCATGCACCTTCAATCTCCTGCCTTCTTCCTCCAGTATCACCGGGACCACCTAGTCTGGCCTCCGGTGGCTAGGGGCTCTTCTTAACACGCATCGCTGCGAAGCGCTACCCCATCGTCGGCCAGGCTATCCCTCCACACCTCCACATCTCCTGTTATTCTCCACTGACTGCAGCCCCACACCGCACTAGAACCACTTATAACCGTTGTTCTTCTCTCAATCTGCGAATCCACTGTCACGCCTTCCCATCTCCGGGTCGTTCCCGTCCGAGGCCTCGCTGTCGTCCACCGCCTCGTTGCGCTCGGCGCGGCGTGGTCAACAAACGAGAGTCATTGGAAGAGGACTGTACGTGGAGAGCCTGACGGCTGGGACCCACGAGGTCCATGGTTGCACGCAAGGAAATTTCCTCCTTATTAAGCTGAAAAAATGTTTCCTCCCCCTGATAGCTGGGACCCACTGGCTGTATCTTTGCATGGAAGGAACTGCCTCCTTGTTATGCGAAAAAAATTATTCCTCCCGTTGACAGCTGGGACCCGTCAGATTTGGCGGCTGACTTGTGGGCCTACTAAGCGGACGTGTATGCAGTGCTTTCTCAACTTAATCAATAAATGATTCTAGCAGCTGGATCGGGATGTTAATCCAACAGCCGTGCTCCTTCTTCGACCTCTGTTCTTCAGCCTCCACCGGCTACTATTCAACCAGCCCTCCACCGGCTATTGTTCAACCAGCCTTCCACGGGGTCCTGTTCATCCAGCCCTCCACGGGGTCCTGTTCATCCACCGGCTCGATCAGGGTCCTGTTCATCCAGCGGCAATGGCCTCTACTACCAAGGGGTCCTATTCATCCAACCCCGCTCCAGGAACTGTTCATCCAAACACCCCAACAACGCTCACTGTTCATCCAGAGGCAGCATTGATCGGCTTCAGTTAGCAGCAGTTGTCGGTGTCAAAACCGGCGGATCTCGGGTAGGGGGTCCCGAACTGTGCGTCTAAGGTCAATGGTAATAGGAGACAAGGGACACAATGTTTACCCAGGTTCGGGCCCTCTCTATGGAGGTAATACCCTACTTCCTGCTTGATTGATCTTTGATGAATATGAGTATTACAAGAGTTGATCTACCATGAGATCGTAATGGCTAAACCCTAAAAGTCTAGCATGTCTAACTATGATTATGAGGAGATATGTCTACGGACCTAGCCCTCCGGTTTATATGGACACCGGAGGGATCTAGGGTTACATAAGGTCGGTTAAAGAGAAAGGAATCTTCATATTCGGACGCCAAGCTTGTCTTCCACATCAGGGAGAGTCCCATACGGACACGGGTAGAGTCTTCTGTCTTTGTATCTTCATAGCCCATCAGTCCAGCCCATGTCCAAGAGGTCAGATGCCTGAGGACCCCTTAGTCCAGGACTCCTTCAGTATCCCCTAAACCAGGCTTCAATGACGAGGTGTCTGGCGCACAGATTGTCTTCGGCATTGCAAGGCGGGTTCCCCTTTCCGAATACGCCAAGATAGTCTTCGGACGTGATGAACATGTCCGGATCTGCAACACAAGTACCACGCACAACCGCGGAGAGTATAATATATCACAAATCCAATCCACCGACATCTTTTTGTAATGTGACATCACGCTTGCCCGGTTATTATTTCGAACCGTTTCTTGTCCTGCCGTTCCATGTTTCGAGGCGTGGTATTTATTGGCGTGTCTTACCGAAACAGAGATCGTGTCCCCTTATTGCGGGATTCTCATCAATACGGGCATGGGTAACCCAACCGTTCCATTGGAATGATCCCTTTGGAATAGGCAGGTTTTCAGGCTTAGGAGGAGGCGTTCGATATCCCTTGCCTTTATAAAGGGGCCAAGGGCCGTCTTATTTTGTGAAGACCCTTTCGTCAGCCCTTCCAACTTCGAGTTCTAGCACCAGAGGTTCGACTTCATTGCTTCAATCTGCCCAATTATGTCCGGACCCAGCCCACAGGGTCGATGGGTGGCTTCCTGTGTTACAAAGGAAGACATTGCGAAGCTTCATGCGGCTAGATACCTGACCGCGGAGATCCCCCATAGGCTTCCTACTCAAGGACAGGTTATTCCTACTCCCTGATCCGGCGAGAGGGTTATATTTATCTCCCACTTCCTGCGAGGGATAGGATTCGCTCTTCATCCCTTCGTCCGGGGGCTCATGTTTTACTATGGACTAAATTTTCACGATTAGCCCCAGATTCTTTCCTTCACATCTCGACGTTCATTATCACGTGCAAGGCCTTCACCGTATTCCCCCACACTTCGGCTTATGGCTCAAGACCTTTAGTGTGAAGCCGAAGGTAGTCGACAGGGAACACGCGAAGTGCGGAGGTGCTACAATGAGCAAGCTTACCAATGCTCCCTGGCCAAAAGGCTCTTTCACCGAAGCTCCCAACCTATGGCAGCGGGAGTGGTTTTACGTCACTGAACCCCGCGGTACCAAGTGGGCGGCTATACCTGTGTTTCGATCTGGTTCTCCATTACATCTTTACATCATGGATTAATGAGGGGCTGGACTAGGGATCCATTGACGAAGTGCGGACTCTACAGAGCCACATCCGGACCCTCCTTGAGAAGGACGTTGGTCTTATCAATGTGGTCCAACTAATGCTGGTCCGTCGGGTTCTGCCGTGCCAGTGACGGCGTCTCCATATGTGGAAGTTTAATCCGGAAGGACCACGAACCCTCCAAGACTTCTTCGGTACTACACATAAAGGAATGTGGAAGTTGTTTTTCGGGAAACGAAAACAGTGGCCGGACACCACCGAGGACATCAGCCTCGACCGCAACCATTCAGACACCTCAGTAAGCGCTCGACTCCCGAACAATTTCTAGCTATGCGTGCCGTAATGTGATACTGATCACACTATCTTCTTCCAGGGCTGGATAAAGAAAGCAGAGAGAATTAGGTGTTAACAAGGATGTTGGCCCCGGCACCGTACCAGATGCTTGTTAAGGAGGACAACACGGAGAGCGGGAGGACCGAAGGTGGCCTCCATCCCGAAGGTATATTAGACGCTGTGTCCGGGGAAATCAAAATCCCATCGCCTGGAGACAAAGGTAAAGGAGAAGACAACATCCCTTCTCTCATGGTAAGAAAAGGCCGCCTCCGAAGGTTGGGAGGAAAAGGCTACTAAGCGAGGCAAAATGCCCCTTTCGGTCGGCGCGGGCTTAGAGGACGACGTCATCGCGCAGTCCCACGGCGAGGACAAGCCTTTAGCCAAATCGTAAGTGAACAAGGGTGTTTTAAACATATCTCATTCCTCTACTGTGACCAAGGTAACATCTAGAATATATGTTTTTGCAGCTCGGCACACACTTTTCTTCAACAATCTTCTTCCTCGGGGGATCTCCTCCTGGAGATGATGGAGAGCGAGACACCTCCACCGGTCTCCTCGCCCAATAGGGCGAACGACTTAGAGGTGTCGTCTCGGAGGGTCTCTCCTGATCAACAAGTGGCGCAGGGGATGATGAAGCCACTACCCGAAGATGATACTTCGGTAGCCCAGGGCCCGGCGGGCAACAATAAAGGCCTCGGGCTGTCCATCTTACAGTCGGAGACAACTCAGGGACGGATAAACAGATCCCTTCGAAGGGAGGTCATAATGCTACAGCAGCTGATACATCTCCAACGTATCTATAATTTTTAATTGCTCCATGCTATATTATCTATTGTTTTAGACATTATTGGGCTTTATTATCCACTTTTATATTATTTTTGGGAGTAACCTATTAACCGGAGGCCCAGCCCAGAATTGTTGTTTTTGCATGTTTTAGGGTTTCGGAGAAAAGGAATATCAAACGGAGTCCAAACGGAATGAAACCTTCGGGAACGTGATTTTCTCATCGAATACAACCCAGGAGACTTGGACCCTACGTCAAGAAATGTAACAGGAGGCCACGAGGTAGGGGGCGCGCCTCCCCCCCCCCCTCAGGCGCGCCCTCCACCCTCGTGGGCCCCCTGTTGCTCCACCGACGTACTTCTTCCTCCTATATATATCCACGTACCCCCAAACGATCAGATACGGAGCCAAAACCCTTATTCCACCGCCATAACTTTCTGTATCCATGGGATCCCATCTTGGGGCCTGTTCCGGAGCTCCGTTGGAAGGGGCTTCTACATCAACACCATAGCCCCTCGGATGAAGTGTGAGTAGTTTACTTCAGACCTACGGGTCCATAGTTTGTAGCTAGATGACTTCTTCTCTCTTTTTGGATCTCAATACAATGTTCTCCCCCTCTCTTGTGGAGATCTATTCGATGTAATCTTCTTTTTGCGGTGTGTTTGTTGAGATTGATGAATTGTGGGTTTATGATCAAGTCTATCTATGAATAATATTTGAATCTTCTCTGGATTCTTTTATGTATGATTGGTTATCTTTGCAAGTCTCTTCGAATTATCAGTTTGGTTTGGCCTACTAGATTGATCTTTCTTGCAATGGGAGAAGTACATAGCTTGGGGTTCAATCTTGCGGTGTCCTTTCCCAGTGACAGTAAAGGCAGCAAGGCACGTATTGTATTGTTGCCATCGAGGATAACAAGATGGGGTTTTCTTCATATTGCATGAGTCTATCCCTCTACATCATGTGATCTTGCTTAAGGCGTTACTCTGTTTTTAACTTAATACTCTAGATGCATGTTGGATAGCGGTCGATGAGTGGAGTAATAGTAGTAGATGCAGGCAGGAGTCGGTCTACTTGTCTCGGACGTGATGCCTATATACATGATCATACCTAGATATTCTCATAACTATGCTCAATTTTGTCAATTGCTCAACAGTAATTTGTTCACCCACCGTAGAATACTAATGCTCTCAAGAGAAGCCACTAGTGAAACCTATGGCCCCCGGGTCTATCTTTATCATATCAATCTCCTACTACTTAGTTATTTACTTTGCTATTTACTTTGCCTTTATTTTACTTTGCATCTTTATCATAAAAATATCAAAAATATTATCTTATCATATCTATTAGATCTCACTCTCGTAAGTGGCCCTATAGGGATTGGCAACCCCTATTTGTGTTGGTTGCGAGGATTTATTTGTTTTGTGCAGGTGCGAGGGACTCGCGCGTAGCCTCCTAATGGATTGATACCTTGGTTCTCAAAAACTGAGGGAAATACTTACGCTACTTTGCTGCATCATCCCTTCCTCTTCGGGGAAAACCAACGCAGTGCTAAAAGAGGTAGCAAGAAGGATTTCTGGCGCCGTTGCCGGGGAGGTCTACGCAAAAGTCAATATACCAAGTACCCATCACATACCCTTATCTCCCGCATTACATTATTTTCCATTTGCCTCTCGCTTTCCTCTCCCCCCCCCACTTCACCCTTGCCATTTTATTCGCCCTCTCTCTCTATATATTCTCCCTCTCTTTCTCTATTTGCCTCTTTTTGCCCGCTTGCTTCTTGTTTGCTCGTATGGTTAGAATAGTTTTTTATTTATTACTAAACAGAGAACTTAAGATCTATGGATCCTCATACCCTTGCTAATCTTTTTAAGAGGTCCAATTATGATAAACCAATTGCTAGTGGGTTTCGTGCACTAGATTATTATTTATGAAGTTTTCTTGAAATTCGTGAATCTGAAAAGTGTGATGAATTACCTCATGAAGCGATTCACAATAGATCTTTGAATAGAAAGCATGATTGCAATGATTCTATTATAAATTCTATTAATGTCAATTGTGCTAATAATATGCAAAACCCTAAGCTTGGGGATGCTAGTTTTTCTATGTCCTCTACTTGTTGCAATGATCATGATTGGGGTGATTCTTCTTTTGATCTTGAAAATTTATTTAAACCCCATGATGAATATGAGATTGATTATAATGTTTGCAATAATATTGAAAGTGGGTTTCGAAGAATGTCAACTTTAGATCCCACATATTTGGAGAATGTTCAATCTTATGAAGTTTTTGATAAAAGTGGGTTTGGAAAGGTCATGACATTAGTTAATGTTAATCCCACTATTTTGGAAGAGTGTCACCTTTGCATGCATGTGGATCGTGTTTAAAATATTTTAAGTGATAGCTATTTTGTTGAATTTGATTATGATCCTACATGTAATTATTATGAGAGAGGAAAATATGGTGGTAGAAATTTTCATGTTACTAAATTACCTCTCGTTATGTTGAGATTGCTATTGTTTCTTTCCGCTTCCTTGCATATGCTAGTTTTTGCTTGCCTTGCTAATTTCTTTGCCTATAATTTGTTTGCCTAGCCTCTCTAATATCGCGCACCATTTCGCCGGTATCATACACCAACCATATACCTTCCTCAAAACAGCCACCATACCTACCTTTTATGGCATTTCGATAGCCATTCCGAGATATATTGCCATGCAACTTTCCACCGTTCCGTTTATGACACACTCCATCATTGTCATATTGCATATCCCGGTTCACCGCCGGAGGTATTCACATAGAGTCATATTTTGTTGTAAGTATCGAGTTGTAATTGTTGAGTTGTAAGAAAAATAAAAGTGTGATGATCATCATTATTAGAGCATTGTCTCAGTGAGGAAAGGATGATGGAGACTATGATTCCCCCACAAGTCTGGATGAGACTCCGGACGAAAAATAAAAAAAGAGAAAAAGAAAAGAGGCCATACAAAAGGAGAAAAGGCCCAAAGAAAAAAAAAGAGAAAAGAAAAGAAGAAAATGAGAGAAAAATATAGAAGGGACAATGCTACTATCCTTTTACCACACTTGCGCTTCAAAGTAGCACCATGATCTTCATAGTAGAGAGTCTCTCATGTTGTCACTTTCATATACTAGTGGGAATCTTTCATTGTAGAACTTGGCTTGTATATTACAATGATGGGCTTCCTCAAATTGCCCTAGGTCTTCATGAGCAAGGAAGTTGGATGCACACCCACTTAGTTTCTTTTTGAGCTTTCATATACTTATAGCTCTAGTGCATCCCTTGCATGGCAATCCCTACTCACTCACATTGATATCTATTGATGGGCATCTCCATAGCCCGTTGATACGCCTAGTTGATGTGAGACTATCTTCTCCCGTTTTGTCTTCTTCACAACCACCACTCTATTCCACCTATAATGCTATATCCATGGCTCACGCTCATGTATTGCGTGAAAATTGAAAAGGTTTTGAGAATGTCAAAAGTATGAAACAATTGCTTGGCTTGTCATCGGGGTTGTGTATGATTTAAATATTTTGTGTGGTGAAGATAGAGCATAGCCAGACTATATGATTTTGTAGGGATAGGTTTCTTTAGCCATGTTATTTTGAGAATACAAAATTGCTTTGTTAGTATGCTTGAAGTATTATCATTTTTATGTCAATATGAACTTTTGTCTTGAATCTTTCAGATCTGAATATTCATACCATAATTAACAAGAATTACATTAAAATTATGCCAAGTAGCACTCCGCATAAAAAATTCTGTTTTTATCATCTACCTACTCGAGGACGAGCAGGAATTAAGCTTGGGGATGCTTGATACGTCTCCAATGTATATATAATTTTTTATTGCTCCATGCTATATTATCTACTGTTTTAGACATTATTGGGCTTTATTATCCACTTTTATATTATTTTTTGGACTAACCTATTAACCGGAGGCCCAACCTAGAATTGCTATTTTTTTGCCTGTTTTAGGGTTTCGAAGAAAAGGAATATCAAACGGAGTCCAAACGGAATGAAACATTCGGGAACGTGATTTTCTCATCGAATACAACTCAGGACACTTGGACCCTACATCAAGAAATGTAACAGGAGGCCACAAGGTAGGGGGCGCGCCTACCCCCCCCCCCCCAGGCGCGCCCTCCACCCTCGTGGGCCCCCTGTTGCTCCACCGACATACTTCTTCCTCCTATACATATCCACGTACCCCCAAACGATCAGATACGGAGACAAAACCCTAATTCCACCGCCGTAACTTTCTGCATCCACGAGATCCCATCTTGGGGCCTGTTCCGGAGCTCCGCCGGAGGGAGCATCAATCACGGAGGGCTTGTACATCAACACCGTAGCCCCTCCGATGAAGTTCGAGTAGTTTACTTCAGACCTACGGGTCCATAGTTAGTAGCTAGATGGCTTCTTCTCTCTTTTTGGATCTCAATACAATGTTCTCCCCCTCTCTTGTGGAGATCTATTCGATGTAATCTTCTTTTTGCGGTGTGTTTGTTGAGACAAATGAATTGTGGGTTTATGATCAAGTCTATCTATGAATAATATTTGAATCTTCTCTAAATTCTTTTATGTATGATTGGTTATCTTTGCAAGTCTCTTCGAATTATCAGTTTGGTTTGGCCTACTAGATTGATCTTTCTTGCAATGGGAGAAGTGCTTAGCTTTAGGTTCAATCTTGCGGTGTCCTTTCCCAGTGACAGTAAGGGCAGCAAGGCGCGTATTGTATTATTGCCATCGAGGATAACAAGATGCGGTTTTCTTCGTATTGCATGAGTCTATCCCTCTACATTATGTCATCTTGCTTAAGGTGTTACTCTGTTTTTAACTTAATACTCTAGATGCAAGCTGGATAGCGGTCGACGAGTGGAGTAATAGTAGTAGATGCAGGCAGGAGTCGGTCTACTTGTCTCGGACATGATGCCTATATACATGATCATACCTAGATATTCTCATAACTATGCTCAATTTTGTCAATTGCTCAACAGTAATTTTTTCACCCACCATAGAATACTTATGCTCTCAAGAGAATCCACTGGTGAAACCTATGGCCCCCGGGTCTATCTTTATCATATCAATCTCCTACTACTTAGTTATTTACTTTGCTATTTACTTTGCCTTTATTTTACTTTGCATCTTTATCATAAAATACCAAAAATATTATCTTAGCATATCTATCAGATCTCACTCTCGTAAGTGGCTCTATATGGATTGACAACCCCTATTTGCGTTGGTTGCGAGGATTTATTTGTTTTGTGCAGGTGTGAGGGACTCGCGCGTAGCCTCCTACTGGATTGATACCTTGGTTCTCAAAAACTGTGGGAAGTACTTACGCTACTTTGCTGCAGCATCCCTTCCTCTTCGGGGAAAACCAACGCAGTGCTAAAAGAGGTAGCAGCAGCTTCCACAGATCCAGAAGCGCCGTATACATTGACGAACATGCTGCGGTAGGTGTCCGTCTCAGAGAACCATGGTACCTTTATGGGTATGGTGGTTGAAAAGGGTCTGTTCGTGAAACCGGATTGAATGAGGCCTTCACGAGCCTGCTAAGAGGCTTCGAGGTTTGTACTGTAATGTTTTTAGTTGTGTTTTATTCACAAAATGCTCCTGTGTATAGATAGTTGCCTCTGAGACCCTGATTGGCTTCCCAAGGGAGGCGATCAGAGGAACAAAAAGATATGCCCAGGAAATAATCTGACTAATTGGAACACAGGCTGTTACCTCCCTGGCTACTGCCCGAACCACAAAGGTTGCAGATCTGCAGTGGAAGATTGATGAGGCGAATGACGACATCACGCTTATCAACAGGAGGCTTGATGAGGTGCAAGGTATGTTTTTGGGGCAGTTAGTATATGTATGTATGATAACATAAGCACGAAGCTAGAATTTATACTGAGACACACATAACTGCAGATGGTGCTACCACGGTGGAGGTCCTTCGAGCTGAACATGACCTTGCCAAGGAGCAAACCCGGATGAGTAATTTGTCTGCCAATAAGGCAGCTGACGAGTTGAAAACCAAACAGTCTGCTCAGCGCCAGTGTGAAGAGAGAATTTCTATCATGGCGCACGAGCTAGAGAAAACCACTGTCTAGTGCGAATTCCTCGAGAGGGATAACAAAGCCAAAGCAGCCGATCTCGACAAGGCCTTACAAGAGGCGAGAGAAGCACGGTCTGAGTCTAGAGCGGTTCAGGAAGACATCTGGCAAGCTGGGGAGATAGTGGCTGGTAAGCCTTTCTTATTACAGACTAAATTCGGTGATCCGAAGTATTCCTCGCGTAATCAAATGTGGAGCTCTCCAGATGCATTCTTGGACCTACCGAAGAGCGCCTCCGATGCGGCACAATTTTACCAAGAGCAGGAAGGGTGTGCAACGGATAAACTTTTTTGGTCACAATTCGGCGTGCCAAAGCGTCCGTTGTCACTAAACGAACAAATGGCCCAGTGGGCCGAGCTCCACAGGATATCCGGTTCTGCCATGAAGGACGTCATAGTCCGGTTGTGGCCCACTGAGCCAATCCTGAATAGTTATTTCGGTTTGGTACAACGACTTGTTGAGGCGGTGCCGCGTATCGACGCCATCAAGCGTTCAACGTGCATTGAAGGTGCACGGATGGCCTTTTCCCGCGTCAAGACATACAGGGCGAAGATGAAGGCCACCGACATTGCGGCAAAGAGTCCACCCAAGGGCAAGGACCATCACGCACTAAAGCATTATTTCAAGGACGTCTTAGAGGGTGCCCGCTTGATAGAGGGTCAGTGCTCGAAATGCATCATATTTGAATGAAATGTGTTGAAATTATAAAAGACAATATTATGAAATTCTCTTAAAAGCTTTGGATCCTCCTGTGTGGCCGTTTTTGCATAATCTGGAAGTTTTCCAGTCGTCGGCTTTAGCCCCCTCGTAGAAAATGCAGGTGTGTTCGGAAAAGCACTTGATCACTCTTAACCAAACGTCTTGGTCCGTGAAGGAGGTGTCAATGCGGCGAACTAGGCAATCGGACTATAGGGCGTTAACACTTTCACTTAGCCATAGGAGTTTTATGGTGGGTCTACGATATAGGCCCTGGTATGTACGTGGTTACCCCAATATGGTGCGTTACATGTATGACCTGAAGAAAGGTCCTTCGTGTAATACGGAGGGAATCGCGAAAGATTCGGATAAGTCATCGAGTGGTTGACCAGCTCTCGCTGCATCATGACACTCAATTTTCAGCTTTCTCTACTGAGGTGTTTGACTGGATGAACCGGAAACACAATCGCAGTAGTTCTCCCTTTACTACCCTAGCTAATAGAGCGGAACGTAAGGTAGTGAGCACAGGAGCCAGGCAACCCAACTATTGACCCAAGACATGATTCGGAGCTGATGCATATAAGGCCAAACTTGCGACACCGAAGTATGCTATAAAGCTGTTCGGACTTGTTGGCAACTCTTTTTGTTCCCATCCCGAGCCCCTAGCAAGTTATGTCGGGGTGCGTGTGTGAAATAATCACAGGAGCAAAATTTAGTTCTATAGAGGAAAGTGGATACTGGATGCGGATTATGTTCAGTGGAACCTGCGTGATATGTCAATCGTAGTTTTGTATATAATAACACCACAACCCCGGCTATTTGACATGCCGGGGATCGACGGCTGAGGAAGAAGGCACTTTACAGGCTCGCAAAATAGAGAGAGTGCGGTCCACCAAAAGTTGTTTTGGACCTCCTGTCGCATGTCTGCGTCACCTTTCCTCGATGAAGGGGCTCCTCAAAAGGAGTAGCCTTTGGGATAATGTGCAAACCTGAACTCCGATAGAGTCAGTGAGATGACCAGCCTACGAGTCATCTGTGGTAAAGGATAATGAAAAAGAAAGAGTAGTTAGAAGAGAAAAAAGAAGGAGGTTCTGGGAGTACTTGTAAGCCCGTCTGTATTGTGCTTCCGCCGATGCCCATGGTATTTTAAGTGCATAGTTATGTATGCGCGGTATAGATTTCGCAGGTGTATGAGGCGGGTGGTGGAAGCCGAACTACTAGTCCCGCTCCAAAATTGGTCGGTCCTTCTGAGCGGAGACCGACGGCTTAATGGCCGACAAGGCATGCGGTTTAATAAGACCGCTTTTTACTTTGCCTGAAGTAACCGTAGTACGATCCTCAGTCCGGAGGGAGCGCTTCTCATGCTCCCCTGTATAGGTGTGTGTCACGTATACCATGTTCACTATTTTTACCTCGGGGGGAAATTGCTTCTGACCCCCGGTATTTGGTTGGTGAGTCTCTTCGTCATCGCTATCACCGGGCGGCTCTTCCCCTTGAGTTCGGCGTTGACCTTGCCGGCCTGCTTGAGGACCCAACAGCTTCTGTTGCTGTGATTAGCTGGTTTATCGGGGTTGCCATGAATCTGGCATGGCCGATCCAGTATATTGTCTAATTTGGATGGTCCATCTCTGTTTGCCTTGAATGGCTTTTTCCATTGACCGGGTTTGGGGCCGCTGAATCCGGCGTTGACCGCCGTGTCGCCCGTTCTCTCATTATCATTGCGACGTTTGTGTTTGCTACGTCGTGGTATGCCATTGCCCTCTCGGACTTCAGAAGTGCCCGAATCGCTAGTGATGTTGCTTCTATGAGCGAGCCAGCTGTCTTCTCCCGCACAGAAGCGGGTCATCAGAGCGGTAAGGGTTGACATGGATTTTGTTTTTTCTTGACCGATGTGGCAGGCGAGCCACTCGTCTCGGACGCAGTGTTTGAAGGCTGCTAGGGCTTCCGCATCCAGACAGTCGATGATTTGGTTCTTTTTAACTAAGGACCTAGTCCAGAGCTTCCTGGCTGACTCTCCTGGCGGAGCTGAATTCGACGATCGATGACCGATCAAGCTCGACGTACGCAAACACACAAGGTTCGGAACCTGTAGCCAGAGAGGAGTCCATGGTTCCAGTGACACAGGTGTCACTTGAAGTTAGGTTTGTGTGCGGCTCCAACGCCCCTGAGTCTGCGGCTTCCGTGGCGGGATTGAGCTTCCCGTCTTCGGATGGCGCGATTTGCTCCGGATCTAGGGCCAGAGCAGCTACAGGTACTATCTCCTGGGTATGGTCTGATAACAGATTTACGTCATGTTCATCGTGGTGGCAGAGAGCGGCTGTCGTGGTCTTGAATCCATCGAAGATCAAGTCTCCGCGGATATCCGTCACATAGTTCAAGCTTCCAAATCTGACCTGATGGCCAGGGGCGTAGCTTTCGATCTGCTCCAGATGGCCAAGCGAGTTGGCCCGTAGTGCGAAGCCGCCGAATACAAAGATCTGTTCGGGGAGGAAGGTTTCCCCTTGGGCAGCATTGTTGTAGATGATTGAAGGAGCCATCAAGCCTTTTGATGACAACACAGTGGAAGACTCAATGAAAGCACCAATGTCGATGTCAAAACCGGCGGATCTCGGGTAGGGGGTCCCGAACTGTGCGTCTAAGCTCGATGGTAACAGGAGACAAGGGACACAATGTTTACCCAGGTTCGAGCCCTCTCTATGGAGGTAATATCCTACTTCCTGCTTGATTGATCTTTGATGAATATGAGTATTACAAGAGTTGATCTACCACGAGATCATAATGGCTAAACCCTAAAAGTCTAGCCTATCTGACTATGATTATGAGGAGATCTGTCTACGTACCTAGCCCTCCGATTTATATAGATAACAGAGGGATCTAGGGTTACATAAGGTCGGTTACAGAGAAAGGAATCTTCATATTCGGACACCAAGCTTGCCTTCCACGTCAGGGAGAGTCTCATCCGGACACGGGTAGAGTCATTGGTCTTTGTATCTTCACAGCCCATCAGTCCGGCCCATGTCCAATAGGTCGAACGCGCGAGGACTCCTTAGTCCAGGACTCCCTCAGCGGTAGCAAAGGAATCACTCGGGTTCAGTTAACAGCAAGGGATCGATCGATCGCTCGGGTTCAGTAACGCGTAGCCTGCAGTGCAATCGCTCGGGTTCAGTTAGAGCACAACGCCTCGCACACACGCGCGTACGTACAAGAGAAACACGCATCGCTTGGCCCTCGACCACCCACCGTAACCGGGAACTCCCCCGATATTTTCCTCGCCCTCGCTTCTACCATGGTTTTCTCCGTCATGGATGGCCCAAAGAATGTCATGCAGTTGCGTCTCCGGCCTGCCCAGGATGAAAAGCCCATTTTCTGTCATGATTTTTTGTCATAGAAGTAGGAGGCCACCACATCTATGATGATACCGGGTTTTTTCACAATTATCGTCATAGAAGTGTTATAAGCATGATAGGAAAAAGATTCGTTAGGCCCAAAATGTCACGGATGTGTCTTTTTTTGTAGTGTAGAATCTACGTTTCTACGATCCTGATAGTGAAGATTCTACGATTTGCGATCCTACCATCGGAGGTCCGATCCGATTCAAAATCACGATTCTGACAACCTTGTTACATCTATGAGCAGGATACCCGCTTGTTGGGGCCTTCAGGATTTTTGAGTTGGAGGCGGGTAAACAACCTTGGTTCACACGCTTTGTTTCTTGGACTCAATTATCCGATTAACCAAGAGATCACCGTTTGCAAGGACCTTGATGGAAAAGAGGATCTGTTTGATAAGGAAAATTGTGTCTACACGGCGAGCCCTAGGACTTTAGGAGCAAACTCCCCTGATTGCCAACGATACAGCCTGTAGCCAAAAGAAGGTGAGAGTGACAAAGGCATCTGGATTAACTTTGATCCTTGGATGTCTCAAGTCCGACAGGCGGTGATGTGGTTCAAGCCTTCAGGTTGATAGGTAATTGGGTTGTTGCGTCGAAAGGGTGGAGTACTGGTGTCTCTGGGTCACTGGTCGCTAAAGCAGGACTGAAAATTCTGATGGTGTTGAATCATCCTTCTTCGAATGACTTGTTATCTTTGCTACTTCTTCTGGATGGGTAGCTCTCTCTTTTGTTATGCATATTCCTTGTCATTTGGTCATCCTCGTCTATGTTACTCTTACTATGTAATAGTTGCCTCTATTTAGATTGTCATTCTCATCTAGATCACAAGAGTCTGAGCGCTACAGATGGGTGTGTTTTGGTGGTGTAGCAAGAATTCTTATGAACTATCATGTCTTGCTATTTATGTCAGTAGTAGTCACTAGTCAATGTTTGAATGTTGTATATATCGTTGTTTCAAACTATTTATTGCCTCGAACTGCTGGTGGGCTAAATGAGGGCATCACCATTCTCCAGTGTTCAGAGTATACTCCTTTTTTTCAAGTTATAATTTGAGCTCAGTGTCTTTTCGATGATGTACACTTGTTTGGGCCGGTGAGCTGTCGTTGAATATGGGTCGAGTAGTAACGCAATGCCAAACAGGTCAATTATGAATCTCAGGCCAGGCTCTCAAAAGATCCTCAAAAAAGGTCGGGCTCTCAAAAAAATAAAGAATAAGGACTCTTAGGCCGACAAGTAGGTGCCACCGGTGTTTTCGTGCGCTTGCGCGCCGAGAGCATATTGGCGCATGTTTGAAATTCATGCTACCTTTTCATCCCCAATCTCCCGCCCCTCCCCCACCTCTGGAATCTCGGTTCATACTCCATTTCCCCCAAATCCCCCTCCTGTACTCCCTTTACTCAAGCGCACTATCATGTCACCAGTCAACGCGGATCTCCGGCTGGTCCGTCCTGCCTTCGGGTGCTGCATGCTATCGCTCAACAGTGGCTTTGTGGCGCTTGATGACCAGTTTGCCGAGAAAGTGCTGATGGTAACCATCAATGACGGCTGGCCTCTTGTCTCGCCAGACGACCTTGTCAAAGCTCTTGGCATTGCGCATGGCATCCAAATAAGTGACTTGCTCTTCGAAGTCTGTCCGCCACCGGCTGATTTCTCCGTGAGGTGCCGGACAACTTTCGACTGCAGCCGTGTGTTTGAATCTTCATATAGTTTGTTCTGCGATGGCGCGATGGTGAGCTTTCATCGGTGGCACCCAGGATGGGGCTCGGTGCCCCTCTGAGCTTGAGTTTTTAACAAAGCTTACCTTCCACGGCATGCCTCGACATGCTTGGAACAGTGAGTCCATGAATGAGCTTATCAACGACCATGGAGGTGAGCCCGTAAGTATGTTTGTTCCTCCAGACAGCTAGGCTCTGACGGTTATGGCATGGATGAAGAAGCCGTCCGCCATACCGCATGTCGTGGTTTTGTCACGGCAGATGTCCTCGTGAAAGGACTTAGTCATGGAGCCATCGTTACGGGTTAGCTTAAAGGGGTTAAACCGGGCAAGGGACACGAGAGTTTTATACTAGTTTGGCCCCTTCGATGAAGGTAAAAGCCTACATCCAGTTGTGATGGAACTGCAGGGGTTTCGATACCAGGGAGCGAATCCGCTTTGCCTGGCTCTTGAGTTGTTGTGTGTTGTCTCGTCCCTAAACCGCCGTCGGGTCGTCCCTTTATATACATAGGTTGACGCCCACCGGTTTACAGAGTCCTGAGGCCGGATCATAAACGTGTCCGGCTCGGTCTCTATTCCTTCTAACTTACAATAGAAGTTACATATTCATGTCGGTTTATGTCTACTGGCCTTAACCCACCCTTGGGCCTTGGGCTTTCTGAAGCGCCACCATCTTTGTCTCCATGGGCTTCTAATCTTCATAGAATTAACCCGGGTACTCCTGGTCGGTTTACGTCCAGCAGTAATATCCCCAACATTAGGCCCCAGATTGATTTGAACTTGTTCATGTCAATCTTCAACACTTGGAAAAATTCTTGCCCTGGCACCTTCACATGGATCTTGTAAACCGCCATGATGTCATCCTTTAGATCCGCAGTAAACCGCCATGATGTCACCGATTCGTTGAAGCCGAAGATGCCCTTTATTAATGAGCATCCAACCATCGAGGCGACAACTTTATTAAAGATCCATTTTTGAGCTCCTCGAATCTCGGGCCTGTCGCTTATCTCTTCGCCTTATAAATAGGGCCGAGACCCCTTTTTCTGTTTCCTCCGCTACCTCTTCATCTCTTCTTCCTCCTCGCGATGTCCCTGCACCCGAACGTCGCCGCCATCGTCGAACTTCGCCCCTGCATCACCGTCGGCCGCTGCATCGACCTGGTCGCATCAGAGAAATGCGGCGCACCTCCGCTACCTCAACAGCCGCTGTAAGCCCTTCCTTCTTTCTTCTATAGATCCATTAGGGTTCATACGGATCCATGCCTCTCTTCTCGTGTTCTTCGTCAGCCCATAGATAACAGAGCTCGATCTTGACGTGTTCCGCACAGTAGCTATGGTAATCCTTATCTCGGCCATTTAAACCAAACCTTAAATACCTAACAACTTGCTCTGGACCTTTTGTGAACTGCTCTGGGACCAAAACTTTTTAAGTCTCAATATTTTTCCTTTTCCTGACTTACGGTCGATCCAAAATTTCAATGCAATCTTGTGAAACCTATTACCCTCACTTTGGTATTTTTAGATCTATACCCTTCACACCAATATAGGCGGTTTAACTTTTTGAAGTATGATAATCCGGCAGGTACCATTAGTCCCCTTTTAAACCACCGATTTATTTATACTCTGGTTTAACAGTATGCATATACCTCTCCTTCTGTTCATTGTATTATCATGCATAAATACTCTATCGTCGGTTTACCAATTTCACATACTTGGATTCCTTTTCCGTGGTGTACCTTATGCATCACCATTAATGAATCGTAAACTGGCATTATTTCCTTCCCAGCTTTTCACTTGCAATGGCCAAACAGTTTTATTCCTACAACTGGGTCCCCTCCCGGGTTACAGAGGAGCAACTGAACGGAATGGTCAAGATTGGTACCTTACCGAAGAAGAATGAAATCCGGTGGCGAGTTCCTGGGCCGGAAAATCCTCCTACCCCCAAGCAGGGTGAAGTAGTGGTGTTTGTTGATCACATAGGCCGTGGCTTTAAACCGCCCGGATCGATGTTTTTTCGAGATGTACTTGCCAGTTTTCAGCTCCACCCTCAAGATATTGGACCCAACTCGGTATCCAATATATGCAACTTTCAAGTTTTTTGTGAAGTGTACCTACAAGAAGAACCAACTATCGAGCTGTTCCGGGATTTCTTCCATTTAAACCGGCGCACTGAATTTGTAGACGGACCCAATATTGAACTTGGCGATGTCTGTATTCAAAAAAGGAAAGAAGTTGAGTTTCCTCATGCCAAACTTCACATTCATCCAAAGGAGTGGAACCAAACTTGGTTCTATTACAGAGATACCTCTCCCGAAGATGAGAACCCTCTGTCGGGTTATCGTTCACACCAGCTCACTAATACTCATCCACTTCTGCAACGACTAAGTGCCCAGGAACGGGCCTCGTATGCACCTCAACTTGCCAAGCTTAGAGCCTTCCTGGCCAATGGTTTAACAGGCGTAGACTTCATCTATTGCTGGATATCCTAGAGCATTTTGCTGTTAAGTCGTAGCTCCGGCTTAATGTGTGAGTATACTGGTGAGGTACAAGACTCTCAATGTCATATCAATATTCAGCTAACAGATGAAGAAGTCACTGAGTCTATGAAGAAAATGTTGAAGGAACCGGAAGGTGTGTGCAGCAAGACCGGGTTAAGTCCCTTTCACACGCAAAACAAACCGCCCGCTGTAAGTATTGTCTGTGCTTCCGCTTTACACCTGATATTTTTGTACTGTGCAATCTTTGAATACCCTCTGCCCATTCTTAAACAGGGTGATGATTCGTTCTGGAAAAAGAAACCTCAAGAGAAAACGGTGAAGCCTTCTCGTCCTAAAACAAAAGCAGTCAAGAAAACCACCAAGAGGAAGGCACCTACACCCATCGGTTTAGAGCTTGATGACGACCCGGATGAACCAGAAGTAGAGGTAGAACTTGACTCACTTGGTTCACTTTTCATGCATCTCATTGACAATGATATTTATCAGGAGGATGTTGAAGGTAGCCAAGCTGACGATGCAGAGGTAATTATCCTTTCCTCCGGTTCAGATCCTCTGGCAACACAAAAAGTCCGTCAAGCAGTCCGGAAAGTAAGCTTTTCTCACCGTCTTGCTCACTTGGATCCAACATTTATTTTGAAGAAGCAGCGGCACGGCCAAAAGGTCACTTCGACCGGTTTACCGGACACCCCGGTTCGAAAACGCCGATCTGAGGTCTCACCCACTTCTGACACTTCTTATCCCAAGGCAGGCTATTTCCGACAATCTCTTAATCCGTCTGATTTGAATTATCAGGTGACACCTCCTTCATCCTCTCACGAGTCAACATCGACAAAACTCCCTCCACATAAGACCGTAGCTGGGTAAGTATTTCAATTTAATCTGTTGATGTTTCACACTTTATATGCTATGCTAACCTTTGAATCTTGTTCTGTTTAGAGCCAAAGCCAGACCCTGTAAGAAGGCTCGGGTGAATAACCCGCCCGAAGACCATGTGGTTATTGAACCGGAGCAAACAGGAGAACCGGAGGGTCCAAATACAGAGGCCACATTTGATGAACCACCCCCTCAAGACCATAATGTTGACGAACAAGCAGAAGTTGATACTGCTGTGCCAGATGATGAACCGGCAAGTCCAATCCAGGCTGATGACAGATCTTCTAGTCCAGTGAGGACTATTGACATTCCATCAACTCCAGAAAAGGCTATTGGAGACAAAGAAGGCGAGGTTATCATTATCGGTATTAGCCACACCTCTCCTGGTCATCCTGTTATATTGGCGAAAAACAGTGCCAAGGAAGAGAGTGCTGCCGTGGAGAAAGGCAAATGGAGCACTGATTTATCAAGCTATGCCCATCTTAGTGCTCAAGAACTCCACTCTGGTTTTCTAAACCGTCTGGACTAAAACCGTGACTATGAAGACGGTTTGGTGAATCTGATGAAGGAGTGTTATGAGGTATTTTCATCACGTTTTCTTCCTTAAATCCAATTTGTAAGTACCAACTCAAGTAGCCCTCAAGGGCCGGTTTATGATGGTAATCATAAATCGGGACTTTGTAATATCGCAACCCTTGCATACTTGTCCTCCATATGTGAGGTGATCCTTTGAAATAAACCAGTACTTTATCGTTGTATTCATGTAGTTTTCCTCTATGTAGTCCCCAAGGGCCGGTTTATCTTTCCAAGGTGAACCGGGATTTTAACCAATGCTCCGATTTGAACAAATGTACATTACCCCCAAGTGTCAAGGATAATGCTTGCATTGTACTTGAGACTTGCAAAAAAATATTTTGACAGAGCAAATTGGCATTAGCCCCCAAGTACAAAGTGCATAACTTGTTATACGCTTGGTACTTCAAATATACATAGCCCATTGATGATATATCTTAACTTTCTAGGCCGAGCTGAGTAAGAAGGATGCTCAAACCGCTGACCTTCAGGAGAACATTAAATCTCAGCAAGCGGAGGCTTCCAAGGCCAAGGAAGAACTTACTAATGCCTTATCAGCCATGGAGAAGCTGAAAGAAACCTTTAATAAAGAGCGTGCAGACTAGGAGACAGAGAAGGCCGGTTTAACAAAGAAGGCCGAAGACGCAGAAGCAGCTCTGAAGCCGGTGGTTGAAGAACTGACCGGCTTAAAACGGCAGATTAATGCCATGACCTCTACTGTATTCGGTCAGTATCCGCATATGAAGTTTTTCCAATCCATAATATCTTATCAAAGGCCGGTTTGCTGATGCTTTACCATGACAAGGACCCGCATTACTCATCTGGGCTCTGACATGCGGATGAAGCTTAAAGCGGCCTATACTTTGATAGAACAGTTGTATTCTGGATCCCAGCAAGCCATTTGCATTGCATCTTATAACAAGCCTCCTCCAACGCTGATAAAAGAAACCATCGAAAAGCTGGCCATGCTGCCTGCCCGGTTGGATGAACTGAAGAAATCAGCCGCAAGGTCAGGCGCACTGACGGCACTAATCCGGGCCAAGGCATGGATTCCTGATCTTGATCCGTCCGACATTAGCAAAGGTTATCCTGGTGTGAAGGAAGACGGTTCAGATTTCAACAATGACGATCTCCGAAGGCTGACAAAGGAAATGCGGCCTATAGCAAGCAAATTGGTGGATGACACAGATCTATCTCATTATCAACCGGTTTACGATGTTGAGGGGAAAAGATAGCCCATGCCGATTCATGATGTAGAAGATCTTGTTCCGCCAATTTGTAAGCATACTTATGCCCCTGACATTGACCCTTCCAACCTTATTCATGAAGAAGCCGTTTTCAAGCCTTAACTGGAATCGATTGGTCAACGATTGATTTTCAGCGACTGGGTAGGGATGAGGAGAATGCGACCGCTCAAGATGACCCTCAATCTTCAAGCCGTCTGGATGAAGAATCTTAATCCGGAAGCCAGTTTAATCATTTGCCAAACTTGTTGAAACAATTATCATATGTGGGCACTAAAGTGCCTTGTAATAGGCTAGTTCAAATACTTACTGAAAGTGCTAGTGATCGACTAGAGGGGGGTGAATAGGCGATTTTTATGAAAGTCTTCAAAATATGGAAGTTTCGAAGACAAACGATAGAAATAAACCTATTACCATGCAGCGGAAGGTAGACTACACTAGGCAAACCATAGTCAAGTATTCAATGAAGTGAAAGCACAATGACTAATAGCAGCTAGGCAGTAAAGATCGGGTAGGAAGATATTGTGAAGCCAATCAGAACAAGCAGTCACTCAGTGAAGACAAAAGATAATGCAATCATACAATGACTTCACAAGGACCAACAGTAAGTAAAGGGAAGGGAAGGATGATACCAGTGACTCCTCGAAGACAATGATTTGTTGGACCAGTTCCAGTTGCTGTGACAACTGTACGTCTGGTTAGGGAGGCTGAGATTCAACTCAAAAGACATCGTCTTCACCTTATTCCCCTTGAGCTAAGGACACCCAGTCCTCGCCCAATCACTCTGGTAAGTCTTCAAGGTAGACTTCCAAACCTTCACAGACTTCGTTCAACGGCGATCCACAATGGCTCTTGGATGCTCAGAACACGATGCCTAACCGGCTGGAGGATTCACAGTCCTCGAGTGTAATAATTCTTCAGATCACACAGACAGGAAGACTTAAGTGATGCCTAATACTCTTTGGCTCTGGGTGTTTAGGGCTTTATCCTCGCAAGGAATTCTCTCTCAAAGGCTTCGAGGTGGGTTGCTCTCAAACGACAAAAGCCGTACTCTAACTCTGAGCAGCCAACCATTTATGGTTGTAGGGGGTGGGCTATTTATAGCCACTAGGCAACCCGACCTGATTTGTCCGAAATGACCCTTGGTCACTGAGGAACTGACACGTGTTCCAACGGTCAGATTTCAAACACACGTGGCAACTTTACTTGGGCTACAAGCAAAGCTGACTTATCCAACTCTGGACAAGATTTGCTCTCATAGTCTTCACTCGAAGACATAGGATTTTGGTTAAGCATCACTTTAGTCATTCTGACTGGTTCACTTGGACCCCACTTAACAGTACGGTGGTTCCTATGACTCAACAAAGAAGAAAAAGAACGACGAAACAACTAAGTCTTCGCACTCCATAGTCTTCATGCAATGTCTTCTCTTGTCATAGTCTTCAATGTGAATGTCTTCACATACCACCTTTGACTTCAATGTCTTCATTCATTTTTAGGGGTCATCTCTAGTAGGAAAACCGAATCAATGAGGGACTTCTACCTGTGTTATCCTGCAATTCTCACAAATACATTAGTCCCTCAACTAGGTTTGTCGTCAATACTCCAAAACCAACTAGGGGTGGCACTAGATGCACTTACAATCTCCCCCTTTTTGGTGATTGATGACAAACTGGTTGAAGTTTTGAACGGGGAATAAAATATGTGAAATTGTAAAGGATAGGGTATTGTCTTCATAAGTTGCAAGGGCTCCCCCTGAAGATGTGCATATAAGTAATTTGCTTTTGGAATGCAAATGCACATGGCAGGTTGTACTTGTGGAGATCCTCTTCAACTTATGATAACAAGTCATTATGCAAGATATGATGTAACGAAGATAATGACATGCATAATGAAAAATGGACGTCTGCAACATGATCTAAGTGCGGAATTTATCGTCGCACATGCGGAATTTATCATCGGATCACAGAATGGCAAATAAGTAGCAGACGACCATCGAGTTTAAGTGTTACAACTCAAAGAACCAAATGTATCGAAAACGAGAGTTGTAAGCACTTGGCAAAAGTAGCAAAAGGTAAATTAACCACCCATATGGACCCGCTTGAAGACTATCAACTCATATGCTTCTCCCCCTTTTGTCAGTGAGGACCAAAAAGGTTCGAAGACATAGAGCGCCTACTTGTTCCCATGAGGTGCAGGCGAAGCAGCAGGCTCGTCGTTGAGATCCGGTGGTGCAGAGGAACTTGGTGCAGTGTGGACACGCGCTGAAGTTGGAGGAGGTGAAGTTGCATCATCTTGGTCATCGATGACTTTGGCATTTATGGTCGCAGCCGAGGACGAGTATTCAGAGTCTTCAAGTGAGGCAGTCCGACGCAAGTGAGCATTTGTGGGAGGAGTTGAGTCAAACTTGAAGCGTTCGGTGAAGCCATCATCATGCAGATCAGCTTCAGCATTGAGTAGGGTCAAACTCTTCCACGACCTCCGACAGGTTTCATGAGTGACAAAGGAATTCTTGGTGGAAAGATTGTGAATGCGGTTGACATCCACCAAGAGGCTTTGCATCTGACGCTTAAGCCAGTCGTGATGTTTGTCCTATTTCTGATGCAGCGCGATGAGAAGCTCTCGGTCATTGAGGACACGAGATCGTCTTTGAGGCCTTTGCGCAATGGTGCTACCAATGGCATCAGTTTGAGCACGAGGGGCACGTGTGTTTCCAGCAAGGGGATAAACACGAGACACTGTTGGAATTCCTTCAATGGGCTGGGTGAAGCTTTGGTGATCAGCATTGCGAAGATAAATGGGATCCTTAGCAGGCTCTAGGTAAATGGCTTCAACTGACAGATCAACCTCGGGCAAGAATATAAGATGATTGCACGCAGACGGCTGATAGTTGAAGGCTGAGTGACGGTTGATCAGACGCATGACCCATGGAGCATAGAATTTCAACCCAAAGATGTCAGAGCCAGACGCAGCCAACTGCCTGATGAAGAAGTCTTGAGCATTGAAGATGATGCCATTGAAGATATAGAAAATCAAAGTCTTCATTGCTCCTTCAAGCTTCGCTGCAGATGAGTGTCCTTTGACAGGCCATAGAGTCTTCCTGATGATGTGGTAAATGGTGCGAGGCAGGTACTCTAGGTCTTCAACAAAGAACTCAGATGGGTATTCAGTGCCGTGAGGCAGAGGCTTCATCATGCTCAGCATTTGACTCATGTTGGGTTCTGGCTTCTGAAAGATGCTTTCCATGGCATTTTGATGTTGTTGACAACCTGGTTCATAGTATTCACAAGGAGTGTGCAGGCCTGTGAGCTCAAAGATATCAAGAGCTTTAGCTTCATGATGGACATTGCCTGTCATCCACTCAAGGTCCCAAGTCTTCGGATCCCTGTTGTAGCCTCGAATATGAAGAGTGGCATAGAATTGAAGTAGCAATTCTTCGTTCCAGTGCTCCTTGTCAGTGATGAACTGCAACAGGCCAGCGTGTCGGAAACAGTCCAATGCTTCTTCGAGGCACGGCGGCCAGCTATAGCTTCAGAGTCGAGGCGCATATGTGGAAATATGCGCCCTTGATTGTATAGGACACGGGAATAGTAGCTGCGCTGCTGATAGCTCCAGAACCGATCTGAGGAAATGCGCGGTCTTGTATAGGGGTTCTTGGAGCTGTTGAAGAAGGTATTATGTGCCACGAAACCATTTGCATTGAAGACCCCAGGTGAAGTGGCAGTGCCTGGGAATTGTGGAAGTCTTGGCTTGGGATTTTGGACTTGAGGCCTGTGCTCAACGTTGTACTCAAATTGTGGACCAGCAGCAGGTGGAGGAGTCAGAATGGGCCATCGAACCATAACTGGCTGACCACGATCAAATGCCAGCTCCATTGTGTGAGGTCTTGGAGGGGGAACCGGGGCATTGGCATTGTCTTCATCGGCTTCAGGGGCCACATGTGCTTCAGGTGCTTGGACTTCAGGTGTTGCATTGACTTTTGGTGCCACACTGGCTTCTGGCGCCATACTGGCTTCAGCCATGACAACGTCATTGGCGTCAGCGGCGATATTGGTGGCCGCCTCAGGGTTGTTGACCTCCACTTCAGAAGCTGGAGGTTCGGTCACGTTCGCCTCGAGAACAACATCTTGGTGAGACGGGGGTGTAGCAACTCTTGAAACTCTTGGGGCTTCTTCTTCATCTTCTTCGTCATCGGCTGATGCAGCCGGAATATCTTCAGCCATTTTGGCTTCGGATTCAGACACGTGCATTGTGGGAGTGACTTGGGGCCTTGGTCCTTTGCGAAGCCTACGTAATGCGGGCGACGCTTGTGGAGATGGAGTGTGCTGGGCCACAAAGTCATCATCATCTTGTACTGCTGGGGTAGCTTGCGGTTGGGGAGAGCTTGGAGTGTCTTGTCTCTGTGGGTGATCAGCCCATGATGCATCCTGAGCAGTTGGCGTCAGAGGACGACCAATGCTGATGAGTTCGCTGTGTGTAAGCACAGGCGATGATACCAATTGGTGCTCGATCTGAGGAAGGACTTCATCATCTTCAACATTGCCATGGTGACCAATGTCTTCAGTAGCTATGGGGTCAACTGCTGGAATGTCTTCAGCTTCAGGAGCCTCTGTGGAAGCAGGCTCATGAATTACCATTCATCGTTCTTGATATGAAGAGGCAGGATGAGCAACCGAGATGGGCTCAACAATAAGGGGCTCTGTGGGAGCAGCCCGATCTTTCTTGGTTTTGCGCTTCTTCTTGGAGGGAGCGACATCAGAAGCTTCAGGATGTTTCCTCTTTCTGGCTTCAGCCTCGGTAGCCCATGTATTCTTTAATTCTGAAGCCACTGTGGGGACCTTAGGCTTCGAGTCTATCATACTGGCTGGGAAGACAATGGGATGTGCTTCCTGCCTTGTTGCTTCGGGTTCGGCCACAGTTGGCTTCTTCTTCTTCTTTGCAGCCATCCTGGGATCGATGCCAGGACGCCCAAGAGCCTTGCGCTTCTCAGCTTCATTGTAGGCTTGCATGCACTTGTCAGCTAGACTCTTCATGCGCTCACGAGACCCTTTAGCTTCTTCACGTTTCTTGAGAAAGGCTTCCTTGAGCTCGTGCAGCATAATCTTGAAGTTTTTCACATCTTGCACGCTGAGCTTGGCCATGTGCTTCTTGAACTGAGCTTTCTCATAGTCGATCTTTTGCTTCAGTTCAACGATGCGCTGAGCTAGAGCTAGCTCAGAAGCAATGGCGCCTGTGAAGGCGACACTGAGGCCAATTGGAAGTTGCAGATCTTCACAGCTGAGGTTGGGCGTGTCAAACCACTCATCAATGAAGTTGTGGATGATTGCCACGTCAAAGAGAGGCAAATCATTGAAGATTTCTGCTTCTTCCTTGCTCTTAATCAATTGCTCAAGAGCGTCATCTGCAAGATCTTCATCGCTGGACAGATCAATGGCGTCATTGCATAGAATAGCAGCAGCAGTCAGTTCTTGGCTGGTGGGTTGCAAGGGCATCTTCACTCTCGAGGGCTTGGAGATGCGTGACAAATCTTCAGACTGCACACTGTGTTCAGGAGGTGCAGTGGCCAGAGGCTTCGCCTGTAAGACCTTTGGTGCAGGAGCAGGCTTTGAAGCTTTAGGCTTCTTCAGTTTCTTTGGCTTCGGCGGTGCAGGCGCTTCATCAGATTCAGCGTCATCTGCAGGCTCATCCACGGTTGTCCCTTGAACCATGATATGAGTGATGAGACCTTCCAGGTTGTAGAAGGGCCCAACAAGATTGGGTTCAGCTTCGCGTGTGCCATCAGCACGAGGAGCAGAGGGGCCTGGATTGAAGTCTAAGCCTCGTGACTTCTTGTTCTCTTTGGCCGAGTTCCTGGCAAACCGAAGGTTGCGCTTGAACAGATTATCATCGCGGCACCACAGTAATGAAGATGGGTCTGCATCCGCAGGCTGCGGTCCACGGACCATGCAAGGATAGAAGCCTTGTTCCATGGCTTCAGCTCTGGACTTGGGTTGAAGATTTCTGTATAGAATGTCTCCCCATGGTCGTTTGATGGCATTCTTCTCAGCATACTCCTGGGTCACAAACCTGTACTTGAACCACTGTTCTACCCAATATCTTCGGATCCATTGGATTCGAGTTTTTCGCTGATTGTAATCCTCCTCTGGATTTGTCTTGTATAGCTCATAGAGGTCAGGAGGCAAATTTCTTGAGGTGTTGCCACGACGCTGTCTGCCACCTTTTCTTGTAAATTTCTCTGATGTCATGAAGCTTAAACTGAAGGGCTTCAACACGTTTCAAGGCTTCAAAGGCTTCCGCTTTCTGGTCAAACAGGAACTGGCTTCAGGAGAGTTAATGTGATGATGTAAGAATTCTGCAAATGAATGTAGACTATGAGAACCAAGGGATTCTCCCACGAACATGTACCTGTGACAGCATTAAGGTGCGAGGGAAGGGGAAGAGGTCATATGCATTCTCAGAAGATTTTGAAGATAAATCAGTTTAGAAGACATTGACCTCATAGTGCGAAGACATTCACTCATAGATAGAGAGTTGGTTCCAGATTTGTACGAATCCACGAATAAGTACAAGTGAGGAATCTAACTACTTTGTGAAGCATAAGTGAACATACTAGGCATATTATGAGATGCAGTATGAAATAGATCCAACTTGTGTGAACAGAAACTGCTTGCGGTAGAAAGTGATGAATCTATAGGATCAAAGGGGGCGTAAAAAGGAAGTTTTATTTACCACACAAAGAACTACTAGACGGAGTGGGAGAGGAGGCCGAGCAGTTTGATCGTCCATGCCCTCACTTGGCGACGGAGGACACCTACGGCGACGGCGGAGAAGACGATGTCCGCGGCCGGCGTGAAGACGTCGTCGGTGAGGTCACGGCAGCTAAGCGCTTCGTCGCCGGCGTCGTCGAGGGCTAGCGGTGGCGCTAGGGTTTGTGCGAGAGTGAAAGAAAGGATAATGACTATGGTGAGGCGTGTATTTATAGGTACAAGGACGGCACAGTGTTATTACACAGGTGCCCCTGGCGATTCACATCTGAAGGGCACGTGGCTATCATGCAACATATTGGAGGTTTTTCCACGTTCCCATGCACGCCTGGATTGTCAGGTGGTCGTTCCCACTTCTCCGGGTTTCAGGTGAAAGGATTTAGCATTGAAAACAGACTTAATGTTTGTCTATGTATCTTCTGCTGACAAGGACGCAGAGAAGATATTCGACAGTTTCAATGGAATGCATATGATTTGGAGAGATAGAGTTTCAGATAGAAAGCATAGAGAGGTTAGGGTCCGATCACATTCACTTAATTCAAAAGATTCAACAAGAAGACATAGCTATATATATATATATATATATATATATATATATATATATATATATATATATATATATAAAGACTATCAGATCAACATAGTGAAGATAATCATGAAGACAAGTTGAGATTGAAGCCAAACCAAATGTGAAGACATACCAAACGTAACGCCATGAGTGAAACACTTCAAATAGAAAATTTTGGTGGTGGCGTTACCCACCATATAGGAAGTATTAGACCCAAACATGGCGCACAATTATCGTGGCGCTCCAAAGTCAAATTCCACATTAATGTACTCACACTTAGAATGTAAGTCTTTATTGATTGAAGATATACTTTACTTCGTGTGTTGCACATCTAAGTCATCAATATGCATAAGTGTTAGGATGTGTGCCTGATCATAGGACATTTGAGGATTCCAAGATATTTAGCTCACACAGTAACTTGCAAAACCTCTTCTCATCCAAGGGCTTGGTGAAGATATCTGCCAATTGCTCGTCAGTGTTGACGTGTATGATATCAATATCTTCCTTCACAACATGATCTCTGATAAAGTGATGACGAATTTCAATGTGCTTTGTCTTCGAGTGCTGAACTGGGTTGTTGGCAATCTTGATGGCGCTTTCGTTGTCGCAGTAGAGTGGCACTTGCTTCAGATGAATGCCATAGTCTTTGAGTGTTTGCTTCATCCATAGAAGCTGAGCGCAGCAAGATCCAACAGCAATGTACTCAGATTCAGCAGTGGAGAGAGATACACAGTTCTGCTTCTTTGAAGACCAACATACAAGTGATCGTCCCAGAAAATGACATGTGCCTGATGTAGACTTGCAATCCACCTTGTCACTAGCATAATCAGCATCCGAGAATCCAACCAGATCAAACTCTGAGCCCTTTGGATACCATAATCCTAATGTTGGGGTGTAAGCCAAATATCGAAGAATTCGCTTCACAGCTAAGTGATGTGATTCCTTTGGTGCCACTTGGAATCGAGCACACATGCCAACACTAAGCATAATATCTGGCCTAGATGCACGTAGATAAAGTAAAGAACCAATCATGGAGCGGTATACCTTTTGATCGAACTCTTTACCATTGTCGTTGGGACCCAGATGATGTTTGGCTGGCATTGGCGTCGTGAAGCCTTTGTAGTCTTGCATCCCAAATTTCTTAAGGCAATATTTGAGGTACTTCTCTTGAGATATGAAGATGCCGTTGCGTTGCTGACGTATTTAAAGACCAAGGAAGAACTTCAGCTCACCCATCATGGACATCTGATATTGCTCTTGCATCATATATCCAGACTCTTCACTGTATTTCTGATTGGTGCAGCCGAAGATAATGTCATCCACATATATTTGGCACACAAAAAGTTCACCATCATATGTCTTCGTGAAGAGAGTGGGGTCGAGGGAACCAGGTTTGAAGCCTTTGCTCTTCAGGAAGTCTTTGAGTGTGTCATACCAAGCCCGAGGGGCTTGTTTGAGGCCATACAGTGCCTTGTTGAGCTTGTACACCATGTCAGGATGTTTTGGATCTTCAAAGCCAGGCGGTTGTGCAACATACACTTCTTCTTCAATCTTGCCATTGAGAAAAGCACTCTTCACATCCATTTGATATAGAAGAATGTTATGATGATTTGCATAGGCCAGCAGTATGCGTATGGCTTCAAGTCTAGCCACAAGAGCAAATGTTTCATTGAAGTCAATCCCTTCAACTTGAGTGTACCCTTGAGCAACGAGACGAGCTTTGTTTCTGACAACTTAACCATGCTCATCTTGCTTGTTGTGATATATCCATTTGGTGCCTATTATATTGTGCTTGCGAGGATCAGGACGCTTAACCAGTTCCCATACATTATTCATCTCAAACTGTTGAAGCTCTTCTTGCATAGCTTGAATCCATTCAGGTTCCATGAAGGCTTCTTCAACTTTCTTGGGTTCAGATATTGAGACGAATGCAAAGTGCCCACAGAAATTTGCTAGCTGTGTTGCCCTCAAACGAGTGAGTGGACCTGGTGCATTGATGATATCAATTATTCTCTCAATCTGTACTTCATTTGCAACACGAGGATGTACAGGACGAAGATTTTGCTCTTGCTGATCATTGTCATCATTAGAAGGATTGTCTTCAGGCTGAGCATTGTCTTCAGTTTGATCAGGTGCGGAGCTGATAAGTTCCTCTTCAGGCTGAGATTCAGATGGTATGATTTCTCTAGTTCCCATAAGTTTGATTGATTCACTTGATGGAACTTCATCTAGCACGTTTGGCAGGTGCTCTCTTTGTGAGCCGTTAGTCTCATCGAACCGCACATCCACTGTTTCAACCACTTTATAGTGAAAAAGGTTGAAGACTCTGTAGGAGTGCGAATCCTTTCCATATCCAAGCATAAAACCTTCATGTGCTTTTGGTGCAAATTTTGAAGTGTGATGTGGATCCTTGATCCAGCACCTGGCACCAAATACTCTAAAGTAACTGACATTTGGCTTCTTGCCAGTAAGGAGCTCATAGGATGTCTTGTTGAGAAGTTTGTTAAGATACACATGGTTGATGATATGGCATGCAGTATCAATGGTTCAGGCCAGAACTTTCTTGGAGTCTTGTATTCATCAAGCATTGTCCGGGCCATCTCAATGAGTGTTCTGTTCTTGCGTTCCACGACGCCATTCTGCTGCGGTGTGTACGGAGCTTAGAATTCAGGTGTAATGCCCAAAGTATCAAGATAAGTGTCTAGACCAGTGTTCTTGAATTCAGTGCCATTGTCACTTCGGATGTGCTTGATCTTGACGCCATAGTTGTCCATGGCTCGATTGGCGAAGCGTCTGAAGACATCCTGCACTTCAGTCTTGTAGAGGATAATATGCACCCAGGTATATCTTGAATAATCATCAACAATGACAAAGCCATAGAGACAAGCAGTAGTAGTAAGAGTTGAGTAATGAGTGGGACCGAAAAGGTCCTTGTGGAGCAGTTCGAAGGGTTGAGTCGTTGTCATGATTGTCTTCGAGAGATGCTTGGCCCTCGTCATATTTCCTGCTTCACAGGCACCGCATAAGTGATCTTTCTTGAACTTGATGCCCTCGATGCCTATGACATGTTTCTTACTTGCAAGGGTGTGGAGGTTCCTCATGCCAGCATGCCCTAGCCTCCGATGCCAGAGCCAGCATTCTGAAGCTTTTGCTAGAAGACATACGGCAAGTTGTGGTCCTGCTGAGAAATCTACCACGTACAAATCATCTTTCCGATACCCTTCAAACACTAGAGACTTGTCAGATTCCATTAGAACAAGGCAACGATATTTTCCAAACATTACAATCATGTTTAAATCGCAAAGCATGGAGACAGACATTAAGTTGAAACCAAGGGATTCGACAAGCATGACTTTATCCATGTGTTGATCCTTTGAGATTGCAACTCTACCTAGACCCAATACCTTGCTTTTACCAGTGTCAGAAAATGTGATGTGACTTTTGTCAGATGGACGTAAGGTTGAGTCCATAAGAAGGCTTCGCTTGCCAGTCATGTGATTAGTACACCCACTATCAATAATCCATTCTGAAGCAGCTAGTGTCGTACCCTACAGTGCAGTTAGGGGATAGGCTTCACGAAGAGAATTGTGAAGCATAAACATTTGACGAGCAAGTGGATTATGAAAGCTTAGATCAAGGTTAGGGCTGATAGGGCAAGTGGCAAGCGACTCAGGAACAAAATACATAATAAGACCATTTGGGCATTTGATCTTGCGCCCTACAAGATGTTTAAGGTCCCCAGCAATAGCTTCCGACGATTTTGGTTTTCGGCTGGAGACCTTTCCCTGCAAAAGAGATTTAAGCTTTCTTAGCCACCCACATCTTCAAGGGTGGCTTCGAAGCAATGAGTCTAAGTGCAGCATCTGAGAACTTTG
Organism: Triticum monococcum; assembly: GCA_034509565.1. Taxonomy (NCBI): domain Eukaryota; kingdom Viridiplantae; phylum Streptophyta; class Magnoliopsida; order Poales; family Poaceae; genus Triticum; species Triticum monococcum. The sequence continues at coordinate 554,396,076 of CM067841.1, read as the reverse complement.
GCTTTGGAGCCCTAGCAAAAAGTCTTGCAGGTGGACAATAGTACTCATAAGGATAAGTAGAATAGTTTTTGGTCTTATGTACATGGCGGTTTGATGAAACGCGCTCATATTCATAGGCCTGAGTAAGGTTTCCCTGCAAAACATTTGCGTCAGTGCGACTCAGGTGAGTCCTCTGTCTATATGAAGCCTTTGTACCATATGAAGCCTGTGCTCTGGGGTTTGTCTTCTTCACTTGTGGTGTCATGATGACATTCACAGGAAGATTCTCCAAACACCTTTTCGGCACCCAGACTTTCTTCATAGGTGGCCCATTCCTGCAGTTACTACCAATATACCTGGCAAACACTTCACCATTCTGATTCCTAAACAGTTTATAGTTTGCATCAAAGGATTCATCAATAATAATGGGATTAGCAGAAGTGAAGCCAGATAGGGTGGATGGATCCGCTGAAGGTTCCTTTGCAGCAACTCATGTGGTTTTGGGGTACTGCTCAGGTTTCCAGTAAGAGCCATCAGCATTCATTTTCCTTTCGAACCCCACACCCTCTTTCCTAGGGTTTCGGTTCAGGATCTTCCTTTTGAGGACATCACATAGTGTATGATGCCCTTTGAGACTTTTGTACATCCCTGTTTCAAGCAATGTCTTCAACCTAGCATTCTCATCAGCAATAGCAGTGGTATCCTCAGCAGAGGGGTTAGTTACCACATCAACGGTTGAAGATATTGCAATAGTAGTAGCAGTAGAACACCCAGCAACAGAAGTAGCGTTGTCACGCTCGATGCATTTAAGACATGGTGGTTCAAATCCTTCCTGAGCTAAACTGATCTGTTCAGCGCGAAGTGACTCGTTTTCCTGTTGAAGATCTTCATAAACCGCTCTCAATTTCTCAAGATCTTGCTTCCTTTGAAGATAATCATAGGAAAGCTTTTCATGAGTTGTTGAGAGTGTTTCATGACGACTTTCAAGTTCCTCATACTTAACGTGAAGATTTTTTATGTCTTCAATTAAGGACTGAGATCGAGTCATTTCAGCGTCTAACAGATCATTGCTTGTGTCTAATAGTTTTTGAATATGTTCCATAGCTTTCTGTTGTTCAGTTGCAATTTTAGCAAGTGTTTTGTAGCTGGTTTTGGAACCACAATCAGAGTCATCTTCACTACATGTTTGATAGTGAGTAGTGCGTGTGTTTACCTTGGCACCGCGTTCCATGAAGCAGTAGGTAGGAGCGGAGTAGTCCTTGTCATTTGCATCGGTGTCGCTGATGAAGTCATTATCTTCAGTGTTGAAGATGGACTTGGCAACGTATGTTGTAGCCAGACTCGTAATGCCAGAATCGGACTCCTCCTTAGACTCCACCTCCGCCTCCTCAGAAGCGGACTCCTCCTCTGAATCCATTTCCTTGCCAACAAACGCACGTGCCTTGCCAGATGAGCTCTTCTTGTGTGATGAAGACTTTGAGGAAGACTTGGAAGAAGACTTTGAGTATTTCTTCTTCTTGTCGTCAGAGTCATACTCCTTGCTCTTCTTCTTCTTGTTGTTCTCATTGTCCCACTACGGACACTCAGAGATGTAGTGGCCAGGTTTCTTGCACTTGTGGCATGTTCTCTTCTTGTAGTCATGAGCATAAGCTTCATCATTCCTTGAGCTTGATCGTGAAGACTTTCTGAAGCCTTTCTTCTTGGTGAATTTTTGGAACTTCTTCACAAGCATAGCAAGCTCCTTTCCAATGTCATCGGGATCATCAGAACTGTTGTCAGATTCTTCTTCAGATGAGGAGACAGCTTTTGCCTTCAAGGCACGAGTTCGCCCATAGTTGGGACCGTAGATGTCTCTTTTCTCAGAAAGCTGAAACTCGTGTGTGTTGAGCCTCTCAAGTATGTCAGACGGATCGAGTGTCTTGAAGTCAGGACGTTCTTGAATCGTCAGGGCTAGGGTGTCAAACGAGCTGTCAAGTGATCTCAGGAGTGTCTTGACGACTTCATGCTTGGTGATCTCAGTGGCGCCGAGAGCTTGAAGCTCATTTGTGATGTCAGTGAGTCGATCAAACGTGAGCTGGACATTCTCATTGTCATTTCTCTTGAAGCGGTTGAAGAGGTTGCGAAGGACACTGATTCTCTGATCTCTCTGGGTTGAGATGCCTCCATTGACCTTGGAGAGCCAGTCCCAGACTAGCTTAGATGTTTCCAAAGCACTCACGCGGCCATACTGTCCTTTGGTCAGATGACCATAGATGATGTTCTTGGCAGTGGCGTCCAGTTGAACGAACTTCTTGACATCAGCAGCGGTGACACCTTCACCAGCCTTGGGAACGCCATTCTTGACGACATACCATAGGTCGACATAATGGCTTCAAGATGCATGCGCATCTTATTCTTCCAGTAGGGATATTCAGTTCCATCGAAGATGGGGCATGCAGCGGAGACTTTGATTATCCCTGCAGTCGACATAGCTAAAACTCCAGGTGGTTAAACCGAATCACACAGAACAAGGGAGTACCTTGCTCTGATACCAATTGAAAGTGCTAGTGATCGACTAGAGGGGGGTGAATAGGCAATTTTTATTGAAGTCTTCAAAACATGGAAGTTTCGAAGACAAACGATAGAAATAAACCTCCATATACTTTATCGTCCATATGTGAGGTGATCCTTTGAAATAAACCAGTACTTTATCGTTGTATTCCTGTAGTTTTCCTCTATGTAGTCCCCAAGGGCCGGTTTATCTTTCCAAGGTGAACCGGGATTTTAACCAATGCTCCAATTTGAACAAATGTACATTAGCCCCCAAGTGTCAAGGATAATGCTTGCATTGTACTTGAGACTTGCAAAAAAAATTGACAGAGCAAATAGGCATTAGCCCCCAAGTACAAAGTGCATAACTTGTTATACGCTTGGTACTTCAAATATACATAGCTCATTGATGATATATCTTAACTTTCTAGGCCGAGCTGAGTAAGAAGGATGCTCAAACCGCTGACCTTCAGGAGAACATTAAATCTCAGCAAGCGGAGGCTTCCAAGGCCAAGGAAGAACTGACTAATGCCTTATCAGCCATGGAGAAGCTGAAAGAAACCTTTAATAAAGAGCGTGCAGACTGGGAGACAGAGAAGGTCGGTTTAACAAAGAAGGCCGAAGACGCAGAAGCAGCTCTGAAGCCGGTGGTTGAAGAACTGACCGGCTTAAAACGGCAGATTAATGCCATGACCTCTACTGTATTCGGTCAGTATCCACATATGAAGTTTTTCCAATCCATAATATCTTATCAAAGGCCGGTTTATTGATGCTTTACCATGACAAGGACCCGCATTACTCATCTGGGCTCCGACATGCGGATGAAGCTTAAAGCGGCCTATACTTTGATAGAACAGCTGTATTCTGGATCCCAGCGAGCCATTTGTACTGCAGCTTATAACAAGCCTCCTCCAATGCTGATAAAAGAAACCATGGAAAAGCTGGCCATGCTGCCTGCCCGGTTGGATGAACTGAATAAATCAGCCGCAAGGTCAGGCGCACTGACGGCACTAATCCGGGCCAAGGCATGGATTCCTGATCTTGATCCGTCCGACATTAGCAAAGGTTATCCTGGTGTGAAGGAAGACGGTTCAGATTTCGACAATGACGATCTCCGAAGGCTGACAAAGGAAATGCGGCCTATAGCAAGCAAATTGGCGGATGACACAGATCTATCTCATTATCAACCGGTTTACGATGTTGAGGGGAAAAGATAGCCCATGCAGATTCATGATGTAGAGGATCTTGTTCCGCCGATTTGTAAGCATACTTATGCCCCTGACATTGACCCTTCCAACATTATTCATGAAGAAGTCGTTTTTCAAGCCTTAACTGGAATCGATTGGTCAACGATTGATTTCCAGCGACTGGGTAGGGATGAGGAGAATGCGACCGCTCAAGATGACCCTCAATCTTCAAGCCGTCCGGATGATGAATCTTAATCCGGAAGCCAGTTTAATCATTTGCCAAACTTGTTGAAACAATTATCCTGTGTGGGCACTAAAGTGTGTTGTAATAGGCTAGTTCAAATACTTGTTGAAAGTGCTAGTGATCGACTAGAGGGGGGTGAATAGGCGATTTTTATGAAAGTCTTCAAAACATTGAAGTTTCGAAGACAAACGATAGAAATAAACCTATTACCATGCGGCGGAAGGTAGACTACACTAGGAAAACCATAGTCAAGTATTCAATGAAGTGAAAGCACAATGACTAATAGCAGCTAGGCAGTAAAGATCAGGTAGGAAGATATTGTGAATCCAATCAGAACAAGCAATCACTCAGTGAAGACAAAAGATAATGCAATCATACAATGACTTCACAAGGACCAACAGTAACTAAAGGGAAGGATGAAACCAGTGACTCGTTGAAGACAATGATTTGTTGGACCAGTTCCAGTTGCTGTGACAACTGTACGTCTGGTTAGGGAGGCTGAGATTCAACTCAGAAGACCTCGTCTTCAGCTTATTCCCCTTGAGCTAAGGACACCCAGTCCTCGCCCAATCACTCTGGTAAGTCTTCAAGGTAGACTTCCAAACCTTCACAGACTTCATTCACCGGCGATCCACGATGACTCTTGGATGCTCAGAACGCGACGCCTAACCGGCTGGAGGATTCACAGTCCTCAAGTGTAATAAGTCTTTAGATCACACAGACAAGAAGACTTAAGTGATGCCTAACACTCTTTGGCTCTGGGTGTTTAGGGCTTTATCCTTGCAAGGAATTCTCTCTCAAAGGTTTCGAGGTGGGTTGCTCTCAAACGACAAAAGCCGTACTCTAACTCTGAGCAGCCAACCATTTATGGTTGTAGATGAAGGAAATATGCCCTAGAGGCAATAATAAAGTTATTATTTATTTCCTTATATCATGATAAATATTTATTATTCATGCTAGAATTGTATTAACCGGAAACATAATACATGTGTGAATACATAGACAAACAGAGTGTCACTAGTATGCCTCTACTTGACTAGCTCGTTAATCAAAGATGGTTATGTTTCCTAACCATGGACAAAGAGTTGTTATTTGATTAATGGGATCACATCATTAGATGAATGATCTGATTGACATGACCCATTCCATTAGCTTAGCACCCGATCATTTAGTATGTTGCTATTGCTTTCTTCATGACTTATAATGTTCCTATGACTATGAGATTATGCAACTCCCGTTTACCGGAGGAACACTTTGGGAGCTACCAAACGTCACAACGTAAACGGGTGATTATAAAGGGGCATTACAGGTGTCTCCAAAGGTAGATGTTGGGTTGGCATATTTCGAGATTAGGATTTGTCACTCCGATTGTCGGAGAGGTATCTCTGGGCCCTCTCAGTAATGCACATCACCTAAGCCTTGCAAGCATTGCAACTAATATGTTAGTTGTGAGATGATGTATTACGGAACGAGTAAAGAGACTTGCCGGTAACGAGATTGAACTAGGTATTGGGATACCGACGATCGAATCTCGGGCAAGTAACATACCGATGACAAAGGGAACAACGTATGTTGTTATGCGGTCTGACCGATAAAGATCTTCATAGAATATGTAGGTGCCAATATGGGCATCCAGGTCCCGCTATTGGTTATTGACTAGAGACGTGTCTCGGTCATGTCTACAATGTTCTCGAACCGTAGGGTCCACACGCTTAAGGTTTCGATGACAGTTATATTATGAGTTTATGAGTTTTGATGTACCGAAGGAGTTTGGAGTCCCGGATGAGATCGGGGACATGACGAGGAGTCTCGAAATGGTCGAGACATAAAGATTGATATATTGGAAGCCTATATTTGGATATCGGAAGTGTTCCAGGTGAAATCGGGATTTTACCGGATTACCGGGAGGTTACCGGAACCCCCCGGGAGCCATATGGGCCTTCATGGGCCTTAGTGGAAAGGAGAAAAGGGGCAGCCCATAGGTGGCCGCGCGCCCCCCTTCCCTTAGTCCTATTAGGACTAGGAGAAGGGGCCGGCCCCCCCTCTCTCTCTTTCCCCCTTTGGGAAACCTAGTCCAACTAGGATTGGGGGGGGGGAGTCCTACTCCCGGTGGGAGTAGGACTCCTCCTGCGCCCTCTCCCTGGCCGGCGCACCCCTCCCCCTTGGCTCCTTTATATACAGGGGCAGGGGGCACCTCTAGACACACAAGTTGATCCACGTGATCGTTCCTTAGCCGTGTGCGGTGCCCCCCTGCCACCATATTCCACCTCGGTCATATTGTAGCGGTGCTTAGGCGAAGCCCTACGACAGTAGAACATCAAGATCGTCACCACGCCGTCGTGTTGACGGAACTCCTCCCCGAAGCTTTGCTGGATCGGAGCCCGGGAGTGTCATCGAGCTGTACGTGTGCCAAGAACTCGGAGGTGCCGGAATAACGGTGCTTGGATCGGTCGGATCATGAAGACGTACGACTACATCAACCGCGTTGTGCTAACGCTTCCGCTGTCGGTCTACAAGGGTGCGTAGATCATACTCTCCCCTCGTTGCTATGCATCACCATGATCTTGCGTGTGCGTAGGAAATTTTTTGAAATTACTACGTGTTGGGGAACGCAGTAATTTCGAAAATTTTCCTACGCACACGCAAGATCATGGTGATGCACAGCAACGAGAGGGGAGAGTGTTGTCTACGTACCGACGCAGACCGACTGCGGAAGCGATCACAAAACGTAGAGGAAGTAGTCGTACGTCTTCTTCCCGATCCGACCGATCCAAGCACCGTTACTCCGGCACCTCCGAGTTCTTAGCACACGTTCAGCTCGATGACGTTCCTCGGGCTCCGATCCAGCAAAGCGTCGAGGAAGAGTTCCGTCAGCACGACGGCGTGGTGACGATCTTGATGTACTACCGACGCAGGGCTTCGCCTAAGCACTGTAACGGTATGATCGAGGTGGAATTTGGTGGCAGGGGGCACCGCACACGGCTAAGGAACGATCTCAAGGATCAACTTGTGTGTCTTGGGGTGCCCCCTGCCTCCGTATATAAAGGTTGGAGGGAGGGGGGCTGGCCGGCCAAAGAGGTGTAGGCGCAGGAGGAGTCCTACTCCTACCGGGAGTAGGACTCCCCCCTCCAATCCTAGTCCAACTAGGAAACCTTCAAAGGGGAGAGAGAGAGAGGTGGCCGGCCCCTCTCCTAGTCCTAATAGGACTAGGGAGAGGGGGGGAGGCGCAGCCCTATGTGGGCTGCCCTCTCACCTTTCCACTAAGGCCCATGTTGGCCCATTTGGCTCCCGGGGGGTTCCGGTAACCCTCCCGGTAATCCGGTAAAATCCCGATTTCACCCGGAACACTTCCGATGTCCAAACATAGGCTTCCAATATATCAATCTTTACGTCTCGACCATTTCGAGACTCCTCGTCATGTCCGTGATGTCATCCGGGACTCCGAACAACCTTCGGTACATCAAAATGCATAAACTCATAATAACTGTCATCGTAACATTAAGCGTGCGGACCCTACGGTTCGAGAACAATGTAGACATGACCGAGACACGTCTCCGGTCAATAACCAATAGCGGGACCTGGATGCCCATATTGGCTCCTACATATTCTACGAAGATCTTTATCGGTCAGACCGCATAACAACATACGTTGTTCCCTTTGTCATCGGTATGTTACTTGCCCGAGATTCGATCGTCGGTATCCAATACCTAGTTCAATCTCGTTACTGGCAAGTCTCTTTACTCGTTCTGTAATACATCATCTCATAACTAACATCTTAGTTATTATGCTTGCAAGGCTTATGTGATGTGTATTACCGAGAGGGCCCAGAGATACCTCTCCGACAATCGGAGTGACAAACCCTAATCTTGAAATACGCCAACCCAACATCTACCATTGGAGACACCTGTAGTACTCCTTTATAATCACCCAGTTACGTTGTGACGTTTGGTAGTACCCAAAGTGTTCCTCCGGTAAACGGGAGTTGCATAATCTCATAGTTATAGGAACATGTATAAGTCATGAAGAAAGCAATAGCAACATACTAAACGATCGGGTGCTAAGCTAATGGAATGGGTCATGTCAATCAGATCATTCAACTAATGATGTGACCTCGTTAATCAAATAACAACTCTTTGTTCATGGTTAGGAAACATAACCATCTTTGATTAACGAGCTAGTCAAGTAGAGGCATACTAGTGACACTCTGTTGGTCTATGTATTCACACATGTATTATGTTTCCGGTTAATACAATTCTAGCATGAATAATAAACATTTATCATGATATAAGGAAATAAATAATAACTTTATTATTGCCTCTAGGGCATATTTCCTTCAGTCTCCCACTTGCACTAGAGTCAATAATCTAGTTCACATCGCCATGTGATTTAACAGCAATAGTTCACATCACCATGTGACTAACACCCATAGTTCACATCGTCATGTGACCAACACTCAAAGGGTTTACTAGAGTCAGTAATCTAGTTCACATATCTATGTGATTAACACCCAAAGAGTACTAAGGTGTGATCATGTTTTGCTTGTGAGATAATTTTAGTCAACGGGTCTGTCACATTCAGATCCGTAAGTATTTTGCAAAATTCTTTGTCTATAATGCTCTGCACGGAGCTACTCTAGCTAATTGCTCCCACTTTCAATATGTATCCAGATTGAGACTTATAGATTCATCTGGATTAGTGTCAAAAACTTGCATCGACGTAACCCTTTACGACGAACTTTTTTGTCACGTCCATAATCGAGAAACATATCCTTATTTCACTAAGGATAATTCTGACCGCTGTCCAGTGATCTACTCCTAGATCACTATTGTACTCCCTTGCCAAATCAGTGCAGGGTATACAATAGATCTGGTATACAGCATGACATACTTTATAGAACCTATGGCCAAGGCATAGGGAATGACTTTCATTCTCTTTCTATCTTCTGCCGTGGTCGGGCTTTGAGTCTTACTCAACTTCACACCTTGTAATACAGGCAAGAACTTTTTCTTTGACTGCTCCATTTTGAACTACTTCAAAATCTTGTCAAGGTTTGTATTCATTGAAAAAACTTATCAAGCGTCTTGATCTATCTCTATAGATCTTGAAGCTCAATATGTAAGCAGCTTCACCGAAGTCTTTCTTTGAAAAACTCCTTTCAAACACTCCTTTATGCTTTACAGAATAATTCTACATTATTTCCGATCAACAATATGTCATTCACATATACTTATCAGAATTGCTGTAGTGCTCCCACTCACTTTCTTGTAAATACAGGCTTCACCGCAAGTCTGTATAAAACTATATGCTTTGATCAACTCATCAAGGCGTATATTCCAATTCCGAGATGCTTGCACCAGTCCACAGATGGATCGCTGGAGCTTGCACATTTTGTTAGCCCCTTTCGGATTGACAAAACCATCTGTTGCATCATATACAACTCTTCTTTAATAAATCCATTAAGGAATGCAGTTTTGTTTATCCTTTTGCCAGATTTCATAAAATGTGGCAATTACTAACATGATTCGGACAGACTCGAGCATAGATACGAGTGAGAAACTCTCATCGTAGTCAACACCTTGAACTTGTCGAAAAACCTTTTGCGACAATTCTAGCTTTGTAGATAGTAACACTACTATCAACGTCCGTCTTCCTCTTGAAGATCCATTTATTCTCAATTGCTTGCCGATCATCAGGCAAGTCAACCAAAGTCCATACTTTGTTCTTATACATGGATCATATCTCAGATTTCATGGCTTCAAGCCACTTTGCGGAATCTGGGCTCACCATCGCTTCTTCATAGTTCGTAGGTTCATCATGATCTAGTAGCATGACTTCCAGAAAAGGATTACCGTACCACTCTGGCGCGGATCTTACTCTGGTTGATCTACGAGGTTCAGTAGTATCTTGTTCTGAAGTTTCATGATCATCATCATTAGCTTCCTCACTAACTGGTGTAGGTGTCACAGAAACAGTTTTCTGTGATGTGCTACTTTCCAACAAGGGAGCAGGTACAGTTACCTCGTCAAGTTCTACTTTCCTCCTACTCACTTCTTTCGAGAGAAACTCCTTCTCCAGAAAGTTTCCGAATTTTTTAGCAACAAAAGTCTTGCCTTCGGATCTGTGATAGAAGGTGTATCCAATAGTTTCCTTTGGATATCCTATGAAGACGCACTTCTCCGATTTGAGTTTGAGCTTATCAGGATGAAACCTTTTCATATAAGCATCGCAACCCCAAACTTTAAGAAACGACAGCTTAGGTTTCTTGCCAAACCATAGTTCACACGGTGTCGTCTCGACGGATTTATATGGTGCCCTATTTAACGTGAATGCAGCTGTCTCTAATGCATGACCCCAAAAACGATAGTGATAAATCGGTAAGAAACATCATATATTGCACTATATCCAATAAAGTATGGTTATGACGTTCGGACACACCATTATGTTGTGGTGTTCCAGGTGGCTTGAGTAGTGAAACTATTTCACATTGTTTTTAACTGAAGACCAAACTCGTAACTCAAATACTCTTCTCTATGATCAGATCATAGAAACTTTATTTTCTTGTTACGATGATTTTTCACTTCACTCTGAAATTCTTTGAACTTTTCAAATGTTTCAGACTTATGTTTCATCAAGTAGATATACTCATATCTGCTCAAATCATCTGTGAAGATCAGAAAATAATGATACCTGTCGCGAGCCTCAATATTCATCGGACCACATACATCAGTATGTATGATTTCCAACAAATCTTTTGCTTGCTCCATTTTTCCAGAGAACGGCGTTTTAGTCATCTTGCCCAAAAGGCATGGTTTACAAGCATCAAGTGATTCATAATCAAGTGATTCCGAAAGCCCATCAGTATGGAGTTTCTTCATGCGCTTTACACCAATATGACCTAAACGGTAGTGCCACAAATAAGTTGCACTATCATTATTAACTTTGCATCTTTTGGTTTCAATATTATGAATATGTGTATTATTAAGATCGAGATCCAATGAACTGTTTTCATTGGGTGTTTAACCATATTAGGTTTTATTCATGTAAACAGAACAACAATTTATTCTCTTACTTAAATGAATAACCGTATTACAATAAACATGATCAAATCATATTCATGTTCAACGCAAACACCAAATAACACTTATTTAGGTTTAACACTAATCCCGAAATTATAGGGAGTGTGCGATGATGATCATATCAATCTTGGAACCACTTCCAGCACACATCGTCACTTCACCCTTAACTAGTCTCTGTTTATTCTGCAACTCCCGTTTCGAGTTACTAAACTTAGCAACTGAACTAGTATCAAATACTAGGGTTTGCTATAAACACTAGTAAAGTACACATCAATAACATGTATATCAAATATACTTATGTTCACTTTGCCATCCTTCTTATCCGCCAATCACTTGGGGTAGTTCCGCTTCCAGTGACCAGTCCCTTTGCAGTAGAAGCACTTAGTCTCAGGCTTAGGATCAGACTTGGGCTTCTTCACTTGAGCAGCAACTTGCTTGCCGTTCTTCTTGAAGTTCCCCTTCTTCCCTTTGCCCTTTTCTTGAAACTAGTGGTCTTGTCAACCATCAACACTTGATGTTTTTCTTGATTTCTACCTTCGTTGATTTCAGCATCACGAAGAGCTTGGGAGTTGTTTCTGTTATCCCTTGCATATTATAGTTCATCCCGAAGTTCTACTAACTTGGTGATGGTGACTAGAGAATTCTGTCAATCACTATCTTATCTGGAAGATTAACTCCCACTTGATTCAAGCGATTGTAGTACCCAGACGATCTGAGCACATGCTCACTAGTTGAGCGATTCTCCTCCATCTTTTAGCTATAGAACTTGCTGGAGACTTCATGTCTCTCAACTCGGGTATTTGCTTGAAATATTAACTTCAACTCCTGGAACATCTCATATGGTCCATGACGTTCAAAACGTCTTTGAAGTCCCGATTCTAAGCCGTTAAGCATGGTGCACTAAACTATCAAGTAGTCATCATATTGAGCTAGCCAAACGTTCATAACGTCTGCATCTGCTCCTGCAATAGGTCTGTCACCTAGCGGTGCATCAAGGACATAATTCTTCTGTGCAGCAATGAGGATAAACCTCAGATCACGGATCCAATCCGCATCATTGCTACTAACATCTTTCAACATAATTTTCTCTAGGAACATATCAAAATAAAACGCAGGGAAGCAACAATGCGAGCTATTGATCTACAACATGATTTGCAAAATACTACCAGGACTAAGTTCATGATAAATTTAAGTTCAATTTAATCATATTACTTAAGAACTCCCACTTAGATAGATATCCCTCTAATCCTCTAAGTGATCACGTGATCCAAATCAACTAAACCATAACCGATCATCACGTGAGATGGAGTAGTTTTCAATGGTGAACATCGCTATGTTGATCATATCTACTATATGATTCACGCTCGACCTTTCGGTCTCCGTGTTCCGAGGCCATATCTGTATATGCTTGGCTCGTCAAGTATAACCTGAGTATTCCGCGTGTGCAACTGTTTTGCACCCGTTGTATTTGAACGTAGAGCCTATCACACCCGATCATCACGTGGTGTCTCAGCACGAAGAACTTTTGCAACGGTGCATACTCAGGGAGAACACTTCTTGATAATTTAGTGAGAGATCATCTTATAATGCTACCGTCAATCAAAGCAAGATAAGATGCATAAAAGGATAAACATCACATGCAATCAATATAAGTGATATGATATGGCCATCATCATCTTGTGCTTTGTGATCTCCATCTCCGAAGCACCGTCATGATCACCATCGTCACCGGCGCGACACCTTGATCTCCATCGTAGCATCGTTGTCGTCTCGCCAATCTTATGCTTCCACGACTATCACTACCGCTTAGTAATAAAGTAAAGCATTACATCGCGATTGCATTGCATACAATAAAGCGACAACCATATGGCTCCTGCCAGTTGCCGATAACTCGGTTACAAAACATGATCATCTCATACAATAAAATCAGCATCATGCCTTGACCATATCACATCACAACATACCCTGCAAAAACAAGTTAGACGTCCTCTACTTTGTTGTTGCAAGTTTTACGTGGCTGCTACGGGCTTAAGTAAGAACTCATCTCACCTACGCATCAAAACCACAACGATAGTTCGTCAAATAGACTCCGTTTTAACCTTCTCAAGGACCGGGCGTAGTCACACTTGGTTCAACTAAAGTTGGAGAGACAGTCTTCCGCAAGCCATCTATGTGCAAAGCACGTCGAGGGAACCGGTCTCGCGTAAGAGTACGCGTAAGGTTGGTCCGGATCGTCTCGTCCAACAATACCGCCGAACCAAAGTATGACATGCTGGTAGGCAGTATGACTTGTATCGCCCACAACTCACTTGTGTTCTACTCGTGCATATAACATCAAACCATAAAAACCTAGGCTCGGATGCCACTGTTGGGGAACGCAGTAATTTCGAAAATTTTCCTACGCACACGCAAGATCATGGTGATGCACAGCAACGAGAGGGGAGAGTGTTGTCTACGTACCGACGCAGACCGACTGCGGAAGCGATCACAAAACGTAGAGGAAGTAGTCGTATGTCTTCTTCCCGATCCGACCGATCCAAGCACCGTTACTCCGGCACCTCCGAGTTCTTAGCACACGTTCAGCTCGATGACGTTCCTCGGGCTCCGATCCAGCAAAGCGTCGAGGAAGAGTTCCGTCAGCACGACGGCGTGGTGACGATCTTGATGTACTACCGACGCAGGGCTTCGCCTAAGCACTGTAACGGTATGATCGAGGTGGAATTTGGTGGCAGGGGGCACCGCACACGGCTAAGGAACGATCTCAAGGATCAACTTGTGTGTCTTGGGGTGCCCCCTGCCTCCGTATATAAAGGTTGGAGGGAGGGGGGCTGGCCGGCCAAAGAGGTGTAGGCGCAGGAGGAGTCCTACTCCTACCGGGAGTAGGACTCCCCCCTCCAATCCTAGTCCAACTAGGAAACCTTCAAAGGGGAGAGAGAGAGAGGTGGCCGGCCCCTCTCCTAGTCCTAATAGGACTAGGGAGAGGGGGGGAGGCGCAGCCCTATGTGGGCTGCCCTCTCACCTTTCCACTAAGGCCCATGTTGGCCCATTTGGCTCCCGGGGGGTTCCGGTAACCCTCCCGGTAATCCGGTAAAATCCCGATTTCACCCGGAACACTTCCGATGTCCAAACATAGGCTTCCAATATATCAATCTTTACGTCTCGACCATTTCGAGACTCCTCGTCATGTCCGTGATCTCATCCGGGACTCCGAACAACCTTTGGTACATCAAAATGCATAAACTCATAATAACTGTCATCGTAACGTTAAGCGTGCGGACCCTACGGTTCGAGAACAATGTAGACATGACCGAGACACGTCTCCGGTCAATAACCAATAGCGGGACCTGGATGCCCATATTGGCTCCTACATATTCTACGAAGATCTTTATCGGTCAGACCGCATAACAACATACGTTGTTCCCTTTGTCATCGGTATGTTACTTGCCCGAGATTCGATCGTCGGTATCCAATACCTAGTTCAATCTCGTTACTGGCAAGTCTCTTTACTCGTTCTGTAATACATCATCTCATAACTAACATCTTAGTTATTATGCTTGCAAGGCTTATGTGATGTGTATTACCGAGAGGGCCCAGAGATACCTCTCCGACAATCGGAGTGACAAACCCTAATCTTGAAATACGCCAACCCAACATCTACCATTGGAGACACCTGTAGTACTCCTTTATAATCACCCAGTTACGTTGTGACGTTTGGTAGTACCCAAAGTGTTCCTCCGGTAAACGGGAGTTGCATAATCTCATAGTTATAGGAACATGTATAAGTCATGAAGAAAGCAATAGCAACATACTAAACGATCGGGTGCTAAGCTAATGGAATGGGTCATGTCAATCAGATCATTCAACTAATGATGTGACCTCGTTAATCAAATAACAACTCTTTGTTCATGGTTAGGAAACATAACCATCTTTGATTAACGAGCTAGTCAAGTAGAGGCATACTAGTGACACTCTGTTGGTCTATGTATTCACACATGTATTATGTTTCCGGTTAATACAATTCTAGCATGAATAATAAACATTTATCATGATATAAGGAAATAAATAATAACTTTATTATTGCCTCTAGGGCATATTTCCTTCAGTCTCCCACTTGCACTAGAGTCAATAATCTAGTTCACATCGCCATGTGATTTAACAGCAATAGTTCACATCACCATGTGACTAACACCCATAGTTCACATCGTCATGTGACCAACACTCAAAGGGTTTACTAGAGTCAGTAATCTAGTTCACATATCTATGTGATTAACACCCAAAGAGTACTAAGGTGTGATCATGTTTTGCTTGTGAGATAATTTTAGTCAACGGGTCTGTCACATTCAGATCCGTAAGTATTTTGCAAAATTCTTTGTCTATAATGCTCTGCACGGAGCTACTCTAGCTAATTGCTCCCACTTTCAATATGTATCCAGATTGAGACTTATAGATTCATCTGGATTAGTGTCAAAAACTTGCATCGACGTAACCCTTTACGACAAACTTTTTTGTCACATCCATAATCGAGAAACATATCCTTATTTCACTAAGGATAATTCTGACCGCTGTCCAGTGATCTACTCCTAGATCACTATTGTACTCCCTTGCCAAATCAGTGCAGGGTATACAATAGATCTGGTATACAGCATGACATACTTTATAGAACCTATGGCCAAGGCATAGGGAATGACTTTCATTCTCTTTCTATCTTCTGCCGTGGTCGGGCTTTGAGTCTTACTCAACTTCACACCTTGTAATACAGGCAAGAACTTTTTCTTTGACTGCTCCATTTTGAACTACTTCAAAATCTTGTCAAGGTTTGTATTCATTGAAAAAACTTATCAAGCGTCTTGATCTATCTCTATAGATCTTGAAGCTCAATATGTAAGCAGCTTCACCGAAGTCTTTCTTTGAAAAACTCCTTTCAAACACTCCTTTATGCTTTACAGAATAATTCTACATTATTTCCGATCAACAATATGTCATTCACATATACTTATCAGAATTGCTGTAGTGCTCCCACTCACTTTCTTGTAAATACAGGCTTCACCGCAAGTCTGTATAAAACTATATGCTTTGATCAACTCATCAAGGCGTATATTCCAATTCCGAGATGCTTGCACCAGTCCACAGATGGATCGCTGGAGCTTGCACATTTTGTTAGCCCCTTTCGGATTGACAAAACCATCTGTTGCATCATATACAACTCTTCTTTAATAAATCCATTAAGGAATGCAGTTTTGTTTATCCTTTTGCCAGATTTCATAAAATGTGGCAATTACTAACATGATTCGGACAGACTCGAGCATAGATACGAGTGAGAAACTCTCATCGTAGTCAACACCTTGAACTTGTCGAAAAACCTTTTGCGACAATTCTAGCTTTGTAGATAGTAACACTACTATCAACGTCCGTCTTCCTCTTGAAGATCCATTTATTCTCAATTGCTTGCCGATCATCAGGCAAGTCAACCAAAGTCCATACTTTGTTCTTATACATGGATCATATCTCAGATTTCATGGCTTCAAGCCACTTTGCGGAATCTGGGCTCACCATCGCTTCTTCATAGTTCGTAGGTTCATCATGATCTAGTAGCATGACTTCCAGAAAAGGATTACCGTACCACTCTGGCGCGGATCTTACTCTGGTTGATCTACGAGGTTCAGTAGTATCTTGTTCTGAAGTTTCATGATCATCATCATTAGCTTCCTCACTAACTGGTGTAGGTGTCACAGAAACAGTTTTCTGTGATGTGCTACTTTCCAACAAGGGAGCAGGTACAGTTACCTCGTCAAGTTCTACTTTCCTCCTACTCACTTCTTTCGAGAGAAACTCCTTCTCCAGAAAGTTTCCGAATTTTTTAGCAACAAAAGTCTTGCCTTCGGATCTGTGATAGAAGGTGTATCCAATAGTTTCCTTTGGATATCCTATGAAGACGCACTTCTCCGATTTGAGTTTGAGCTTATCAGGATGAAACCTTTTCATATAAGCATCGCAACCCCAAACTTTAAGAAACGACAGCTTAGGTTTCTTGCCAAACCATAGTTCACACGGTGTCGTCTCGACGGATTTATATGGTGCCCTATTTAACGTGAATGCAGCTGTCTCTAATGCATGACCCCAAAAACGATAGTGATAAATCGGTAAGAAACATCATATATTGCACTATATCCAATAAAGTATGGTTATGACGTTCGGACACACCATTATGTTGTGGTGTTCCAGGTGGCTTGAGTAGTGAAACTATTTCACATTGTTTTTAACTGAAGACCAAACTCGTAACTCAAATACTCTTCTCTATGATCAGATCATAGAAACTTTATTTTCTTGTTACGATGATTTTTCACTTCACTCTGAAATTCTTTGAACTTTTCAAATGTTTCAGACTTATGTTTCATCAAGTAGATATACTCATATCTGCTCAAATCATCTGTGAAGATCAGAAAATAATGATACCTGTCGCGAGCCTCAATATTCATCGGACCACATACATCAGTATGTATGATTTCCAACAAATCTTTTGCTTGCTCCATTTTTCCAGAGAACGGCGTTTTAGTCATCTTGCCCAAAAGGCATGGTTTACAAGCATCAAGTGATTCATAATCAAGTGATTCCGAAAGCCCATCAGTATGGAGTTTCTTCATGCGCTTTACACCAATATGACCTAAACGGTAGTGCCACAAATAAGTTGCACTATCATTATTAACTTTGCATCTTTTGGTTTCAATATTATGAATATGTGTATTATTAAGATCGAGATCCAATGAACTGTTTTCATTGGGTGTTTAACCATATTAGGTTTTATTCATGTAAACAGAACAACAATTTATTCTCTTACTTAAATGAATAACCGTATTACAATAAACATGATCAAATCATATTCATGTTCAACGCAAACACCAAATAACACTTATTTAGGTTTAACACTAATCCCGAAATTATAGGGAGTGTGCGATGATGATCATATCAATCTTGGAACCACTTCCAGCACACATCGTCACTTCACCCTTAACTAGTCTCTATTTATTCTGCAACTCCCGTTTCGAGTTACTAAACTTAGCAACTGAACTAGTATCAAATACTAGGGTTTGCTATAAACACTAGTAAAGTACACATCAATAACATGTATATCAAATATACTTATGTTCACTTTGCCATCCTTCTTATCCGCCAATCACTTGGGGTAGTTCCGCTTCCAGTGACCAGTCCCTTTGCAGTAGAAGCACTTAGTCTCAGGCTTAGGATCAGACTTGGGCTTCTTCACTTGAGCAGCAACTTGCTTGCCATTCTTCTTGAAGTTCCCCTTCTTCCCTTTGCCCTTTTCTTGAAACTAGTGGTCTTGTCAACCATCAACACTTGATGTTTTTCTTGATTTCTACCTTCGTTGATTTCAGCATCACGAAGAGCTTGGGAGTTGTTTCTGTTATCCCTTGCATATTATAGTTCATCCCGAAGTTCTACTAACTTGGTGATGGTGACTAGAGAATTCTGTCAATCACTATCTTATCTGGAAGATTAACTCCCACTTGATTCAAGCGATTGTAGTACCCAGACGATCTGAGCACATGCTCACTAGTTGAGCGATTCTCCTCCATCTTTTAGCTATAGAACTTGCTGGAGACTTCATGTCTCTCAACTCGGGTATTTGCTTGAAATATTAACTTCAACTCCTGGAACATCTCATATGGTCCATGACGTTCAAAACGTCTTTGAAGTCCCGATTCTAAGCCGTTAAGCATGGTGCACTAAACTATCAAGTAGTCATCATATTGAGCTAGCCAAACGTTCATAACGTCTGCATCTGCTCCTGCAATAGGTCTGTCACCTAGCAGTGCATCAAGGACATAATTCTTCTGTGCAGCAATGAGGATAAACCTCAGATCACGGATCCAATCCGCATCATTGCTACTAACATCTTTCAACATAATTTTCTCTAGGAACATATCAAAATAAAACGCAGGGAAGCAACAATGCGAGCTATTGATCTACAACATGATTTGCAAAATACTACCAGGACTAAGTTCATGATAAATTTAAGTTCAATTTAATCATATTACTTAAGAACTCCCACTTAGATAGATATCCCTCTAATCCTCTAAGTGATCACGTGATCCAAATCAACTAAACCATAACCGATCATCACGTGAGATGGAGTAGTTTTCAATGGTGAACATCGCTATGTTGATCATATCTACTATATGATTCACGCTCGCACTAGCCACGTAAAATTTGCAACAACAAAGTAGAGGACGTCTAACTTGTTTTTGCAGGGCATGTTGTGATGTGATATGGTCAAAACGTGATGAGTTATAAGTTGTTGTATAAGATGATCATGTTTTGTTGAAGTTATCGGCAACTGGCAAAAGCCTTATGGTTGTCTGTCTATTGCATAAGATGCAAGCGCCCAATAATTGCTTTACTTTATCGCTATGCGATAGCAAAAGTTGCAAGAGCAATAGTTGGCGAGACGACCATCTTACGACATATTGATATAGATCAAGATGATGGAGATCGTGATGTCATGCCGGTGACGATGGAAATCATGACGATGCTTTGAAGATGGAGATCAAAGGCACAAGATGATGATGGCCATATCATGTCACATATTTTGATTGCATGTGATGTTTATCTTTTATGCATCTTATCTTGCTTTGATTGACGGTAGCATTATAAGATGATCTCTCACTAAATTATCAAGAAGTGTTCTCCCTGAGTATGCACCGTTGCCAAAGTTCATCGTGCCCAGACACCACGTGATGATCGGGTGTGATAAGCTCTACGTCCATCTACAACGGGTGCAAGCCAGTTTTGCACACGCAGAATACTCAGGTTAAACTTGACGAGCCTAGCATATGCAGATATGGCCTCGGAACACGGAGACCGAAAGGTCGAGCGTGAATCATATAGTAGATATGATCAACATAACGATGTTCACCATTGAAAACTACTCCATCTCACGTGATGATCGGTTATGGTTTAGTTGATTTGGATCACGTGATCACTTAGAGGATTAGAGGGATGTCTATCTAAGTGGGAGTTCTTAAGTAATATGATTAATTGAACTTTAATTTATCATGAACTTAGTCCTGGTAGTATTAGCATATCTATGTTGAAGATCAATAGCTCGCGTTGTTGCTTTCATATGTTTATTTTGATATGTTCCTAGAGAAAATTGTGTTGAAAGATGTTAGTAGCAATGATATGGATTGGATCCGTGATCTGAGGTTTATCCTCATTGCTGCACAGAAAAATTATGTCCTTGATGCACCGCTAGGTGACAGACCTATTGCAGGAGCAGATGCAGACGTTATGAACTTTGGCTAGCTCAATATGATGACTACTTGATAGTTTAGTGCACCATGCTTAATGCCTTAGAATCGGGACTTCAAAGACGTTTTGAACGTCATAGACCATATGAGATGTTCCAGGAGTTGAAGTTAATATTTCAAGCAAATACCCGAGTTGAGAGATATGAAGTCTCCAACAAGTTCTATAGCTAAAAGATGGAGGAGAATCGCTCAACTAGTGAGCATGTGCTCAGATTGTCTGGGTACTACAATCGCTTTAATCAAGTGGGAGTTAATCTTCCAGATAAGATAGTGATTGACAGAATTCTCTAGTCACCATGACCAAGTTAGTAGAACTTTGTGATGAACTATGATATGCAAGGGATAACGGAAACGATTCCCAAGCTCTTCGTGATGCTGAAATCGATGAAGGAAGAAATCAAGAAAAACATCAAGTGTTGATGGTTGACAAGACCACTAGTTTGAAGAAAAGGGCAAAAAGGGAAGAAGGGGAACTTCAAGAAGAACGGCAAGCAAGTTGCTGCTCAAGTGAAGAAGCCCAAGTCTGGTCCTAAGCCTGAGACTAAGTGCTTCTACTGCAAAGGGATTGGTCACTGGAAGCGGAACTGCCCCAAGTATTTGGCGGATAAGTAGGATGGCAAAGTGAACAAAAGTATATTTGATATACATGTTATTGATGTGTGCTTTACTAGTGTTTATAGCAACCCCTCAGTATTTGATATTGGTTCAGTTGCTAAGAGTAGTAACTCGAAACAGGAGTTGCAGAATAAACAGAGACTAGTTAAGGGTGAAGTGACGATGTGTGTTGGAAGTAGTTCCAAGATTGATATGATCATCATCGCACACTCCCCTATACTTTCGGGATTAGTGTTGAACTTAAATAAGTGTTATTTGGTTTTTGCGTTGAGCATGAATATGATTTGATCATGTTTATTGCAATATGGTTATTCATTAAAGTCAAAGAAT
Source organism: Triticum monococcum (assembly GCA_034509565.1). NCBI lineage: Eukaryota > Viridiplantae > Streptophyta > Magnoliopsida > Poales > Poaceae > Triticum > Triticum monococcum. The sequence goes on along the minus strand of CM067841.1, from coordinate 554,374,790 downwards.
AATTGTTGTTCTGTTTACATGAATAAAACCTTCGATGGTCGTACACCCAATGAAACAAGTTCGTTGGATCTCGATCGTAGTGATACACATATTCATAATATTGAAACCAAAAGATGCAAAGTTAATAATGATAGTGCAACTTATTTCTGGCACTGCCGTTTAGGTCATATTGGTATAAAGCGCATGAAGAAACTCCATGATGATGGGCTTTCGGAATCACTTGATTATGAATCACTTGATGCTTGCGAACCATGCCTTTTGGGCAAGATGACTAAAACGCTGTTCTCCGGAACAATGGAGCAAGCAACAGATTTGTTGGAAATCATACATACTGATGTATGTGGTCCGATGAATATTTAAGGCTTGCAGCGGGTATCATTATTTTCTGACCTTCACAGATGATTTGAGCAGATATGGGTATATCTACTTAATGAAATAGAAGTCTGATACATTTGAAAAGTTCATATAATTTCAGAGTGAAGTGGAAAATCATCGTAACAAGAAAATAAAGTTTCTACGATCTGATCGTGGAAAAGAGTATTTGAGTTACGAGTTTGGTCTTCAGTTAAAACAATGTGAAATAGTTTCACTACTCACGCCACCTGGAACACCACAGCATAATGGTGTGTCCGAACGTCATAACCGTACTTTATTGGATATAGTGCAATCTATGATGTTTCTTACCGATTTACCACTATCGTTTTTGGGGTCATGCATTAGAGACAGCTGCATTCACGTTAAAAAAAAGGGGCACCATCTATATCCGTCGAGACGACGCCTTATGAACTATGGTATGGCAAGAAACCAAAGTTGTCGTTTCTTGAAGTTTGGGGTTGCGATGCTTATGAGAAAAAGTTTCATCCTGATAAGCTCAAACCCAAATCGGAGAAATATGTCTTCATAGGATACCCAAAGGAGACTGTTGGGTACACCTTCTATCACAGATCCTAAGGCAAGACATTCGTTGCTTATAATGGATCCTTTCTAGAGAAGGAGTTTCTCTTGAAAGAAGTAAGTGGGAGGAAAGTAGAAAACTTGATAAGGTAATTGTACCTTCTACCTTATTGGAAAGTAGTTCATCACAGAAATCTGTTCCTGTGACTACTACACCAATCTGTGAGGAAGCTAATAATGATGATCATGTAACTTCAGATCAAGTTACTACCGAATCTCGTAGGTAAACCAGAGTGAGATCCGCACTAGAGTGGTACGATAATCCTGTTCTGGAGGTCATGTTACTTGACCATGACGAACCTACGAACTATGAGGAAGCGATGATGAGCCCAGATTCCGCGAAATGGTTTGAGGCCATGAAATCTGAGATATGATCCATGTATGAGAACAAAGTTTGGACTTTGGTTGACTTGCCCGATGATCGGCAAGCAATTGAGAATAAATGGATCTTCAAGAGGAAGACGGACGCTGATAGTAGTGTTACTATCTACAAAGCTAGAATTGTAGCAAAAGGTTTTCGACAAGTTCAAGGTGTTGACTACGATGAGAGCTTCTCACTCGTATCTATGCTTGAGTCTGTCCGAATCATGTTAGTAATTGCCGCATTTTATGAAATCTGGCAAATGGATAAACAAAACTGCATTCCTTAATGGATTTATTAAAGAAGAGTTGTATATGATGCAACAGAAGGTTTTGTCAATCCGAAAGGTGCTAACAAAATGTGCAAGCTCCAGCGATCCATCTGTGGACTGGTGCAAGCATCTCGGAGTTGGAATATACGCTTTGATGAGTTGATCAAAGCATATAGTTTTATACAGACTTGCGGTGAAGCCTGTATTTACAAGAAAGTGAGTGGGAGCACTACAACATTTCTGATAAGTATATGTGAATGACATATTGTTGATCGGAAATAATGTAGAATTATTCTGTAAAGCATAAAGGAGTGTTTGAAAGGAGTTTTTCAAAGAAAGACTTCGGTGAAGCTGCTTACATATTGAGCTTCAAGATCTATAGAGATAGATCAAGACGCTTGATAAGTTTTTTCAATGAGTACATACCTTGACAAGATTTTGAAGTAGTTCAAAATGGAGCAGTCAAAGAAAGAGTTCTTGCCTGTATTATAAGGTGTGAAGTTGAGTAAGACTCAAAGCCCGACCACGGCAGAAGATAGAAAGAGAATGAAAGTCATTCCCTATGCCTTGGCCATAGGTTCTATAAAGTATGTCATGCTGTATACCAGATCTATTGTATACCCTGCACTGATTTGGCAAGGGAGTACAATAGTGATCTAGGAGTAGATCACTGGACAGCGGTCAGAATTATCCTTAGTGAAATAAGGATATGTTTCTCGATTATGGACGTGATAAAAAGGTTCATCGTAAAGGGTTACGCCGATGCAAGTTTTGACACTAATCTAGATGACTCTAAGTCTCGGTCTAGATACATATTGAAAGTGGGAGCAATTAGCTAGAGTAGCTCCATGCAGAGCATTGTTGACATAGAAATTTGCAAAATACATGTGGATCTGAATGTGGCAGACCCGTTGACTAAGATTCTCTCACAAGCAAAACATGATCACACCTTAGTACTCTTTGGGTGTTAATCACATAGCGATGTGAACTAGATTACTGAATCTAGTAAACCCTTTGGGTGTTGGTCACATGGCGATGTGAACTATAGGTGTTAATCACATGATGATGTGAACTATCGATGTTAATCACATGGTGATGTGATCTAGATTATTGACTCTAGTGCAAGTGGGACACTGAAGGAAATATGCCCTAGAGGCAATAATAAAGTTATTATTTATTTCCTTATATCATGATAAATATTTATTATTCATGCTAGAATTGTATTAACCGGAAACATAATACATGTGTGAATACATAGACAAACAGATTGTCACTAGTATGCCTCTACTTGACTAGCTCGTTAATCAAAGATGGTTATGTTTCCTAACCATGGACAAAGAGTTGTTATTTGATTAATGGGATCACATCATTAGATGAATGATCTGATTGACATGACCCATTCCATTAGCTTAGCACCCGATCGTTTAGTATGTTGCTATTGCTTTCTTCATGACTTATACATGTTCCTATGACTATGAGATTATGCAACTCCCGTTTACCGGAGGAACACTTTGGGTGCTACCAAACGTCATAACGTAAATGGGTGATTATAAAGGAGCATTACAGGTGTCTCCAAAGGTAGATGTTGGGTTGGCGTATTTCGAGATTAGGATTTGTCACTCCGATTGTCGGAGAGGTATCTCTGGGCCCTCTCGGTAATGCACATCACCTAAGCCTTGCAAGCATTGCAACTAATATGTTAGTTGTGAGATGATGTATTACGGACCGAGTAAAGAGACTTGCCGGTAACGAGATTGAACTAGGTACTGGGATACCGACGATCGAATCTCGGGCAAGTAACATACCGATGACAAAGGGAACAACGTATGTTGTTATGCGGTCTGACCGATAAAGATCTTCGTAGAATATGTAGGAGCCAATATGGGCATCCAGGTCCCGCTATTGGTTATTGACTGGAGACGTGTCTCGGTCATGTCTACAATGTTCTCGAACCGTAGGGTCCGCACACTTAAGGTTTCGATGACAGTTATATTATGAGTTTATGAGTTTTGATGTACCGAAGGAGTTCGGAGTCCCAGATGAGATCGGGGACATGACGAGGAGTCTCAAAATGGTCGAGACATAAAGATTGATATATTGGAAGCCTATATTTGGATATCGAAAGTGTTCCGGGTGAAATCGGGATTTTACCGGATTACCGGGAGGTTACCGGAACCCCCCGGGAGCTATATGGGCCTTACTGGAAAGGAGAAAAGGGGCAGCCCATAGGTGGCCGCGCGCCCCCCTTCCCTTAGTCCTATTAGGACTAGGAGAAGGGGCCGGCCCCCCTCTCTCTCTTTCCCCCTTTGGGAAACCTAGTCCAACTAGGATAGGGGGGGAGTCCTACTCCCGCTGGGAGTAGGACTCCTCCTGCGCCCTCTCCCTGGCCGGCGCACCCCTCCCCCTTGGCTCCTTTATATACAGGGGCAGGGGGCACCTCTAGACACACAAGTTGATCCACGTGATCGTTCCTTAGCCGTGTGCGGTGCCCCCTGCCACCATATTCCACCTCGGTCATATTGTAGCGGTGCTTAGGCGAAGCCCTGCGACAGTAGAACATCAAGATCGTCACCACGCCGTCGTGCTGACGGAACTCCTCCCCGAAGCTTTGCTGGATCGGAGCCCGGGGAGTGTCATCGAGCTGTACGTGTGCCAAGAACTCGGAGGTGCCGGAGTAACGGTGCTTGGATCGGTCGGATCGTGAAGACGTACGACTACATCAACCTCGTTGTGCTAACGCTTCCGCTGTCGGTCTACAAGGGTACGTAGATCATACTCTCCCCTCGTTGTTATGCATCACCATGATCTTGCGTGTGCGTAGGAAATTTTTTGAAATTACTACGTTCCCCAACAGTAGAGTGTGGGCTATTTATAGCCACTAGGCAACCCGACCTGATTTGTCCGAAATGACCCTTGGTCACTAAGGAACTGACACGTGTTCCAACGGTCAGATTTCAAACACACACGGCAACTTTACTTGGGCTACAAGCAAAGCTGACTTATCCAACTCTGGACAAGATTTGCTCTCATAGTCTTCACTCGAAGACATAAGATTTTGGTTAAGCATCACTTCAGTCATTCTGACTGGTTCACTTGGACCCCACTTAACAGTACGGTGGTTCCTATGACTCAACAAAGAAGAAAAAGAACGACGAAACAACTAAGTCTTCGCGCTCCATAGTCTTCATGCAATGTCTTCTCTTGTCATAGTCTTCAATGTGAATGTCTTCACATACCACCTTTGACTTCAATGTCTTCATTCATTTTTAGGGGTCATCTCTGGTAGGAAAACTGAATCAATGAGGGACTCCTACCTGTGTTATCCTGCAATTCTCACAAACACATTAGTCCCTCAACCAGGTTTGTCGTCAATACTCCAAAACCAACTAGGGGTGGCACTAGGTGCACTTACACTTATCTGCTTATGCCATCGAGCATACTTGTTTTGCTTGACATTGATAACTCGCCAAGCTTTTGGGATCTATTATATGCATAATCCACAGTGGCTTTGTTTTGCTTATTCCTGTAAAAAATTGAAAGTGTCCTAGCGGTTTACCGCTGGACGGGTCATGGTGCACAAACATATATATAACCTAGATGCAGAACCGGCTGTAATATGTAGATATAAAATAGATGATACCTGTGGTATATCTCGTTTGGCTTACCAACTGTTGTTATAACAAAAAGGTGATAACACCAATCTGGAGTGTTGATGACTCCTTGCATCCTTATCGGTTCATACCAAAATCTTTCCGGGTGATGGTAAACACCGGTGTATGCATATAATTGTGGTGACCTGTAGTCAAACCAGACCGGAGCAATATTACTGCCGGATTAAAACTGACCATGTACTGACAACTTAGCGTTGAAATCCTTGCCGGATTGTAATAAACACTGGTTTATCAGAAAATATTCCTAAATACCTTATCAAAAGATGTTTAAAACAGCAAATCCAAAAGAAATATACAAGGCTTTTCATGGGCTGCCAGGCTCTAAATCGAGGCTTTTCATGGGCTACCGGGCCGCTGAGTTAAACCATTTTTCAAAGCCTTTTAAGATGGACCTCAATCTTTAACCAATCATCATTTTAACTTTGACAAGTTCAGGGTCTATGAGATTGACTTGTCAAACGTTCGATGGGTCATGCCAGGTTTACCTGGACAGAGTGGCTCACTTAAAAAAGGCAGGATAACCCAGGGTTTTAGGTGAATACACCTGGCTTCCAAGCCTAGCTTGATAGCCTATTACAAGGGTGCAAGCTCATTGTTCTTTGAGAAGCAAGGAGCCCCCGAATAATATTTGAGCTATGCTAAGTGGTTAACTATGTTTTAGTTGTGCTTTATGCAACAGACTCTCTTTACTTCCACATAATTTCCTTTTGGCTTTAAGCCTATCAAGAGGTGTAACTATGGTGTAAATACAACCAAGCCCCCTAGTGATTTCCCTTTTTGGTCTTAAACCGATCAAGAGGTGTAGCTGTGGTTCGAATACGACCAAGCCCCCTAGTGATTTCCTTTATATCTGTGTGGCCTTATAGGCCGGGTTAATAGAACTCCGCTTTGTAAGTAGAAGCCCCCATGGAACCACACAAGAACAGAGACCCCGCTTTAGCTGAGGCTCCGGTTTATTATATAATATATACATTGTCATAAGTATGTACATAAGAAGAGCTTGTGGCTCAAGTATAGTAAGGCCGAAGAAGAGCTATATTCCATGGCCGCTGGGTCTCCTCCTCCGATTTGCGTGAGTCTTTATGCTCTCGAGCATCGATAAGGTAGTATGCCTCGTTATGCAGGTTTTTTGCTGACCACAAAAGGTCCTTCCCAAGGTGGGGATAACTTGTGCATATCAGTCTGATCCTAGATGAGCCGAAGCACTAGACCACCCTCTTGAAAAGTTCTGGTATTAACCTGGCGGTTGTGATAACGTCGGAGATCTTGTTGATAAATCGCCGAACGCGCCGCTGCCAGATCACGCTCCTCATCTAACAGGTCCAGTGAGTCCTGTCGTGCTTTCTCATTCTCAGCTTCAACGTAAGCCGTCACTCGGGGCGAGTCATGACGGATGTCAGTAGGGAGAACCGCCTCTGCTCCGTAAACCATGAAGAAAGGTGTTTAACCCGTTGATCTGTCTGGTGTGGTGTTGATGCTCCATAAAACAGAAGGTAACTCCTCCACCCAACAACCCGGCGTCCGCTTTAAAGTAACCATAAGCCGGGGTTTGATTCCTCTCAAGATCTCTTTATTTACCCTTTCCGCTTGACCATTAGATTGAGGGTGAGCCACTGATGACACATCAAGCCGGATGTGCTCTCGTTGACAAAATTCCTCCATAGCGCCCTTGGATAGATTATTACCATTATCAGTTATAATGTTGTGTGGAAAGCCAAACCGGAATATCACCTTTTTGATGAATTGAACCACCGTGGCTACATCACACTTACTGACTAGCTCTGCTTCTACCCAGTTGGTAAACTTATCAACCGCCACCAACATGTGGGTCTTTTTGTCCTTGGACCTCTTAAAGGGTCCAAGCATATCCAGCCCCCATGTTGCAAACAGCCAAGTGATTGGAATCATTCTCAACTCCTGAGTTGGAACATGAGCGCGGCGTGCAAATTTCTAACAACCGTCACACCTTTTTACTAAATCCTCAGCATCAGCATGAGCCGTCAACCAATAGAAGCCGTGACGAAGAGCCTTAGCCACCAAGGATTTTGAACCGGCGTGCTGACCACAATCTTCTTCGTGGATTTCTCGCAAAATCTCACAACCCCCTTGTGGAGACACACAAAGCTGAATTGCTCCTGTGACGCTGTAATGATATAGCTCCCCGTTGATAATGGTCATTGTCGGTGTCAAAACCGGCGGATCTTGGGTAGGGGGTCCCGAACTGTGCGTCTAGGCCGGATGGTAACAGGAGGCAGGGGACACGATGTTTTACCTAGGTTCGGACCCTCTTGATGGAGGTAAAACCCTACGTCCTACTTGATTAATATTGATGATATGGGTAGTACAAGAGTAGATCTACCACGAGATCGGAGATGCTAAACCCTAGAAGCTAGCCTATGGTATGATTGTATGTTGTGGTTGTTGTCCTACGGACTAAAACCCTTCGGTTTATATAGACACCGGAGAGGGTTAGGGTTACACAAGGTCGGTTACAAAGGAGGATATATCCATATCCATATTGCCTAGCTTGCCTTCCACGCCAAGTAGAGTCCCATCCGGACATGAGACGAAGTCTTCAATCTTGTATCTTCATAGTCTAACAGTCCGGCCAAAGGATATGGTCCGGCTGTCCGGAGACCCCCTAATCTAGGACTCCCTTAGTAGCCCCTGAAACAGGCTTCAATGATGATGAGTCCGGCGTAGTATTGTCTTCGGCATTGCAAGGCGGGTTCCTTCTCCGAATACATCACAGAAGAATTTGAATACGAGGATAGTGTCCGACCCGGCAAAATAAGTTCCACATTCCACCGTAGAGAGAATAATATTTTCGCAGATCTAATTTGTTGGCTTGTTTTGGCAGCATGACGTTATGTCATGGCCCGGTGATTATTCGAACCGTTTTCTTCAACCAGCTCTACACATAACGTGAGGCGATTTCTTGACACGTCTTGTCAAAGCAGAGATCGTGTTCCCCCAATTACGGGATTCTCATTAATGCGGTCGTGGGTAACCCAACCGTGTCTAGGACTCCTAGATTATAGGCAAGTCCTAAACGGCTACGGAGAGGACGCTTGATATTCACCCTCTTTATAAAGGGACAAGGTTTTCGCTTTTTCCCTCTCGTGCTCAATCGAACCCTTCCCCCGCCTCGAGTTCTAACACCCAAAGCCCAGGTTAGGTGCTCCGGATCTTCAATCATGTATGGATCCAGCCTTCAAGGCCGATGGATGCCCTCCTCTGTTACAGAAGAGGACATCAAGAAGTTGAGGTAGGCTAGATACCTTACCGTCAAGGTTTCGCATCGGCTGCCTGCTCGAGGGCAGGTCGTCCCTACTCCCGAACCCAACGAGAACGTTGTGTTCGTCTCCCACTTCCTCCGAGCCTAGGCCTCACTCTAGATCCCTTCGTCAGGGGTTGGATGTTCTATTATTGGCTAGACTTCCAGGATCTAGCTCCGGACTCCTTTCTCCACATTTCGACATTTATTGTCGTGTGTGAGGCCTTCCTCCCCATTACCCCTTACTTCGGCCTGTGGCTCAAGACCTTTGAAGTGAAGCCGAAGATGATCGAGGGGCAACATGCAGCGTGCGGAGGTGCATCAATTGGCAAGATGGCAGGAGTTCCATGGCCGAAAGGTTCCTTTCCAGAGGTGTCTAAATTATGGCAACGGGAGTGGTTTTGCGTCACGGCTCCCAAAAGTGCCAAGTGGGCGGCTGCCCCCGCTTTTTGCTCGGGCCCCCCACCATGACTGATGTCATGGATTAGCAGAGGTCTGAGCTGGGGTCCAGCCAAGGACGTGCCTATATTGCAAAGCCGCATTCGAGATCTCTTCGAGGGAGATTTTAATTTGGTCGCAGTAATACAAGTTATGCTGGTTCGTCAAGTCCAGCCTTGCAAACACCGGCCCCTTCGCTTGTGGGAGTTCAACCCAGAAGGACCGCATGCCATTCAAAGTTTCCTCGGCCTGACGCACGAGGAGATGTACAAGTCATTCTTCGGACCTCAAATAGAGTGTCCGGATACTACCGAGGACGTAGGCCTGTGGAGTAACCGCACCGCCGAACAAGTAAGAAATCCTCTAGCCGAACACACTGTCTTTTATTCATCATGAAGTTATTTCTGAGAGTTCGCTCTTTGACCAGGACTGGCTAACAAAGGCGAAGATGATTCGGTGTTTGGCCCCCCTCCCTGAGGGTTTGGAAAATCCGATATTGGAAAAGATGCTCGAGCTTGCACCTTGCCCGGAGCCCTCGAAGGAAGATACAGGGGCGATAATACGGGCGGACGCGGGCCCCCATCGCTGCCAGTTCCAACCGAGGGAATGAGCGTCTCCATGAAGGAGGATAACCGGGGGAGGAAAAGGACTGCTTCCAAGGATCCGGAAGCCGAGGCCTCCAAACGGGAGAAGAAGTCTCCCACGAAGGGTCCTGCCTTGGGGGTGCCTTTGCCGCACAAAGTCCACGGGGGGATCAGCCCTCCAACGAGTCATAAGTGATCCAAAATACTTTAATAGTGAAGGTATACTATCTTTTTTCTGAGAAAATAACCACCGCATATATCTTACAGTTCGGGCCTTAGCCCCTCTCAGCTGAGCTCGTCTACGGGGGATCTTCTTCCGGAGATGATGGAGAGCGAAACGCCTCCCCCGGACCCCTCCGCTCAAGAAGCGGGCGACCCTGAAGTGTCATCACGGAGGGCCTCTCCGGATCCGGTGAGGCCAGAAGATAATCCCATACACCCCCGAAGTCCCCAGCGTCTGGTTCTCGAAGAGAGCAAACAAAAGAGTCCGACACCATCTGGTATGCGGTCGGACGTTCTGAGGGAGCTAGTGGGGCGAGCGGCCATCTCAGAAGAACACTATATGGTGATGGAGATAATTTCGTCCGCCGAAAGCGGATTACATGAAGCCTTTATGAGTCTACTGACAGGCTTTGAGGTACGTGAGATAATATGTGATAGTACCGCACATGTTAGGTGTGCCCTGTGTAGATAGTAGCCCCTGAGACTCTGGTTGTCATCGAGAACGGCGGCGAACAGAGGATCATAGTCCCAGGCAATAACCAGACTGCCCTTATGTGCAGGTTATGGAAGCTCTGGTGGCTAGCCGGACTAATGAGTTTGCCGAATTAAAACGGCAACTAGATGCGGTAGACACCGACATCGAGCTTGTTAATAAGAGGCTTGACGAGGCACAGGGTAAGTGTTATTATCTAGTGAACGCCACATAGTAAGAGCAGCATGATGCCAGTATCTTTAATATGTTGTGACTGCAGATGGAGCTGCCACCATGGAAGCCTTGCGGGAAGAACTTGCCCGAGCCAAGGAACAAGCGAGGATTAGTAATGTGGCTACTTTGAAGGCGGCTGAAGAGTTGAAAGCCGAGAAGGCCGCACATTGCGAGAGCCAAGGGAAGATGGCCAAGATGGCCGTAGAATTAAAAGACACTGCCGACCATTGTCGGCTCCTTGAAAAAGAAAACCGAGCGAAGGCAACGGACCTTGAGAAGGCCATGATGGCGGACAAAGACACCCGCTCTGCTATGAGAGCGAAGAAGGAGGAGCTGCGGGAAGCCGGGGATATTGCGGCTGGGAAGCCCTTCATGCTACGGAGGAAGTTCGGAGATCCACAGTATGCCCCTCTGGATCGGTTGTGGAGTTCAGCACATTCGTATATGGACTTGGCGGCGAGCGCTGCCGATGCGGCCAAATACTTCCAAGGTTAAACATATCATGAAGTGGACAAGCTGTTCTGGTCGCAATTCAACGTTCCAGAGCGTCCGCTTCCATTGACTGATCAGCTAGCCGAATGGGCCGAACTAAATACGTTGTCCGGACTTGCCATGAGCTCTGTCGTGGATCAGCTATGGCCAGAAAAGCCAAAGCCGAACAGCTACTTCAGTTTAGTGCAGTGGTTCCTTGGTGCGGTGCCACGCATTAATGCGATGAAGAGGTCGGCGTGCATAGAAGGCTCGCGGATGGCCCTTGCCCGTGTTAAAACATGTTGGGCGGAGATGGATGCTACCATTGTTGTGGCGCAGGGTTCGGCCATAGGCCGAGTGGCTGCCGAGCACTATTTCGAGGAGGTTCTCGAGGATGCTCGTTTGATAGAGGCCCAGTGCTCAAAGAATATTATGTTTGAGTGACATGTATTCCCATTGTAAACACAATGATTTTATGAAATTTTATAAGGCTGTGTTTATACTTTTGCCCGAAAGTAATATGATGCCTCCTGTGCGGCCGTTTATGTAGACATGTGTATAACCTGAAAGATTGCAGTCGTCGGCTTCAGCCCCCACGCATATAATGCGGAGGTGTTCGCAAAAAACGCGTATTCACACTTAACTCAATGACTTGGTCCTATTAAGGAGGTGAAAGCGCAGCGAACGAGGCAACCGGACTATAGTGCTTTAACACTTTCACTTAGCCATAGGAGTTTGACAGTGGGGCTACTAGATAGCCCCTGGTGGCTCCGCACTCTCCCGATCTTGGGGTGCGTACATGCCTGGCCGGAAAACGACCCTTCATTAAGGCGGAGGAATTCTAACATTCCGATAGGTCATCGAGTGGTTGACCAGTCTCATGCTATATCATGACAGTTAGTTTTCAGCTTTCTCTACTAAGGTGCTCGTCCGGATGAACCAGGGCACAATCGCAGTAGTTCTCCTGGTGCTGCCTTAGCCGATAAAGCGGAACGTAAGGCACCAAAACACAGGAGCCGGGCAAACCCAACATTTGACCAAAGACAATGATTCGGAGCTGATGCATATAAGGCCAAACTCGCGATGTCGAACACTCCGTAAGGTGTTCGGTCTTTATGGTATAAACCGGGCCTAAATAGTGCCCTTTGTAAGAATCCCCTTGTGTCCAGGTACGTGCATTATTCTGACGTGGCCACATGCCAAGACGTCAGCATCCTTCTCAATTGTGCTGAGAATTCGGTGGATGTGTATCAACAAGAGACAGTAAAAAAAAGGTTTACGCAGGGTCTTAATCTAAAAAGAATCCTTGGAACGGGTCCCTGCTGCACGTCTGCGCCTGTGTCTCCATTGTGCCATATCCTGGACGGGTGTAGCACGATGATCATCTATAAAAGAGAGGAACTTAGGTGAAAAAGTTGTCGTGCAAAAAGATAGTTTTTAAAGAAACCATGTATAATTCAAGATGAGTAAAAATTTCCACTTGTCCGTGCGCGTTGAGCCCCTTGTAATTGTAATAGGGGTGTGACCGGTATGAATTACATATAGATGCGCCGGACTCGTCTAACCATGTCCATGGTCTTGACAACCTGTTAAATGCTTTAGTTGGTGAGGCTGTTTTTAGTGTGCGGCTGCCAAGGCAGCCACACTCTCTTCGGCACGCAAAGATCGCTTAATACTTCCGTTCACTGTAATGATGCCACGTGGGCCAGGCATCTTGAGTGTGAGGGAAGCATAGTGCGGTATTGCATTAAAGCAAGCGAAAGCTTCGCGTCCAAGTAGTGCTTGATAGCCACTTTGGAACGGAGCGATGTGGAAGGTTAAATGTTCGCTATGGAAGTTATCGGGGAAGCCGAATATAACCTTTAGTAGCAGGGAGCCCGTGCAATGAGCCCCTGGGCCTGGCGTTACTCCTTTAAAGGTAGTATTGCTATGGCCAATTTTTGTTGGGTCTATCCCCATTTCGCGGATTGTATCCTGGTATATCAGGTTTAGACTGCTGCCACCATCCATTAGGACTCGTGTGAAGTGGTATCCGTCAATTATTGGGTCTAATACCAGGGCAGCCCATCCTACACGCCGGATACTTGCTGAGTAATCACGATGGTCGAAAGTGATCGGTTGAGACGACCAGTGGCAGGACTCCGCGGTGACAGGCCCTTGGGCATATTTTTCTGGGAGTGCCGTTTTGTTTCTCCCCTTGATCATGTGTAACACGTTTACTGTTTTGACTTCTGGTGGAAATTTCTTTTGTTCCCCAGTGTCTTGCTTGAGAGGCTCATCCTCGTCTTTGCTTGTTGTATCCTCCCCCTTGTGTACGGCATTGAGCTTGTCGGACTACTTGAAGACCCAACATTCTTTGTGGGTATGATTAGCGGGTTTACCAGGGGTGTTATGGATCTGACATATTTGGTCCAGAATTTTGTTTAGGCTAGACAGTTCGTCTCTGGCGCCTTTAGAGGGCGGCTTTTGCTGACCTGGCCAAGAGCTTTTGAATCCGGCGTTTACTGTCGTGCTCTTCGTGCTGTCTTCTTTATTCCGGCGTTTGTTATTGCCGTTGCGCCGTGATTTCCCGTTTCCATCTCTAACTTCGGATGTACTGGGGTCGCTGGTGCTGCATCTGGCTAGCCAGCTATCCTCACCCGCGCAAAAGCAGGTCATGAGGCTTGTTAATGCTGCCATTGTTCTCGGCTTTTCTTGGCCGAGGTGTCTAGCAAGCCATTTGTCACGGACGCTATGCTTAAAAGTTGCCAAGGCTTCGGCGTCCGGACAGTCGACGATTTGGTTCTTTTTAGTAAGAAACATGTTCCAAAGCTTTCAGGCTGACTCTCCGGGCTGTTGAGTTATATGACTCAAATCATCCGCGTCCGGAGGTCGGACATAAGTCCCTTGAAAATTTGCCCAAAAGGCGTCTTCGAGCTCTTCCCAACTTCCAATGGAGCTTTCGGGGAGGCTCTTAAGCCAGTGCCGAGCTGGCCCTTTGAGTTTGAGGGGTAAATACTTAATGACGTGGAGATCATCTCCCCGAGCCATGTGGATATGGAGGATATAGTCCTCAATCCAGAGCCCAGGGTCTATTGTTCCATCGTATGCCTCTATGTTTACGGGTTTGAATCCCTCTAGAAATTCATGGTCCAACACCTCATCGGTGAAACATAGGGGGTGTGCGGCACCCCTATATTTGGGTGTACCGCGTTGTTCGGATGTTTGTTGTGTTGCATCGTATGCTGGAGCACGCTTGCGTGGTCCATAGATGGATCTGGTTTCGCCGTCCTTTTGATGCGAGCCCTCACGTAGACCGCGTATTGGCTTATGTGCGGCGTTTCTTGCCGCTTTATGTTGGCCGTGAGGTCGTCTATCTGGCCAGATGGCTATTTTAATTTTTGGTTGTGGGGGGTCTAAGGCCTCCTCATCGAATTCAGGTAGCAACTTCCACTTTGGGTAGCTCTTGGTGGGGCGATTGCCGCCGTACCTCGCTGCTGTGTTGAGTACTTTACTCCATCTGATTTGGAGTGTGTCCTGCGCAGCCTTGAGCCTTTGCTTCTGCTTTTTTGGACTCCTCGCGGTGGCAACAAGCCTTTGACTGGCATTCTGCTGCTCTGGGTGCCTGTCCGGCGTTATGTCGTCCGGACTATTATCTTTGACAGAATTGGTTTGTTCGGTTTGATTCTCCGTATTGCCGTGGTCCGGCGGTGGTTCGCCCTGCTCCAACGCTGGGTCTGTATGATCGTTATTTCTGCCGAGGTGGGATTCGGGGCGGTGTTTACGCCGCCGCTTTGACTGCTTCTCGAGGGGACAAGACTTCGTAGCGTCCTTCCGTTCCTCGTCGTCTTCTTCTTTTGGTGTGTCCACCATGTATACGTTATATGATGAGGTGGCTTTCCAGTGCCCTATGGGCGCTGGTTTATGTTCGTCTCCTACACCGTCGTCCATACCGTCGATGTCTTCAGAGTCGTTACGAAGTGGGTGGTGGCTAGGCATCGAATTTCTTCGTCGTCCGCATCCCAATCCTGTTGGCCATAATCCGGCCAGGGCTCTCCTGACAAAGAGAGAGACCTTAGTGAATTCAGAATGTTGCCGAAGGGCGAGTGCTGAAAGATATCTACGGTGGTGAATTCCATGATCGGCGCCCAATCGGATTCGATTGGCAGGGGCGCGGATGGTTCAGAGTCCGAAAAAGAGTCCGGCACCTTGGAGTCACGGGCTGCGCAGGGAATTAGGCTGGTGTTCGGCTCGATCGCTGTTGAGACTGCAGTCCCTGAGGCGGTGTCTAGCCACCCGTCGTTGATTGGCGCAGTTGGCTCCGAGCTAAGGGTCAGAGCTGATACGGGCGTGGCCTCTGGGGTACTGTTCGGCGGCAGAGCTAGGTCATACCCATCGTGACAGTGCGGCGCACCCGGCTGTGGCTCGAATCCGTCGAAGATCAAGTCTCCGCGGATGTCGACCGAGTAGTTCAAACTTCCAAATCTGACCTGATGGCCAGGGGCGTAACTTTCAATCTGCTCCAGATGGCCAAGCGAATTAGCCCGCAGTACAAAGCCGCCGAATACGAAGATCTGTCCGGGGAGAAAAGTCTCACCCTGGACCGCATCGCTATCGATGATAGTAGGAGCCATCAAGCCTAACGGCGACGACACAGAGGAACTCTCAATGAAAGCACCAATGTCGGTGTCAAAACCGACAGATCTCGGGTAGGGGGTCCCGAACTATGCGTCTAGGCCGGATGGTAACAGGAGGCAGGGGACACGATGTTTTACCCAGGTTCGGGCCCTCTTGATGGAGGTAAAACCCTACGTCCTGCTTGATTAATATTGATGATATGGGTAGTACAAGAGTAGATCTACCACGAGATCGGAAAGGCTAAACCCTAGAAGCTAGCCTATGGTATGATTGTATGTTGTGGTTGTTGTCCTATGGACTAAAACCCTTCGGTTTATATAGACACCGGAGAGGGTTAGGGTTACACAAGGTCGGTTACAAAGGAGGAGATATCCATATCCGTAGTGCCTAGCTTGCCTTCCACGCCAAGTAGAGTCCCATCCGGACACGAGACGAAGTCTTCAATCTTGTATCTTCATAGTCTAATAGTTCGGCCAAAGGATATGGTTCGGCTGTCCGGAAACCCCCTAATCCAGGACTCCCTCGGCCATTGACTTGGATCGCCGGATTATCTGCCGGGCCAAGGTTTCATCATCTAGTAACTCGCTCCGATTCATGTAAGCCAGGTACAAGACTGTCCAATCCGGTATAACATGCAAAGCTGCCACCAACTGGGCCTCCGGGACAAGAATAGCCAACTCCTCCTCTGTGGGTATCTTGACCAACAGATTATGAAGTACGTCGAGGAGGACATTAGGTGGCACCAGTTTATGTTGAGAGCCTAGACGACTCAAAGCGTCCGCCGTTTCATTCTTTCGCCGGTCTATATGGTCAACTTGATAACCCTTGAAATGACCAGGCACTATGTCCACCTCTCGTCGATATGCAGCCATGAGTGGATCCTTAGAATCCCAAGTGCCAGATGCCTGCTGAGCCACCAGGTCCGAGTCATCGAAGCACTTAACCCAGCTTAAGTTCATCTCCTTAGCCATCCGCAGACCATGGAGTAAGGCCTCATACTCAGCTGCATTGTTAGTGCAAGGGAACATTAAGCGGAGAACATAACAAAACTTTTCACCTCGTGGAGAAGTTAATATGAATCCAGCCCCCGAGCCCTCCAACTGTCTAGACCCATCAAAGTGAATGGTCCAATATGTGTTATCTGGATTTTCCTCCGGTGCCTGCAACTCTGTCCAATCATTGATGAAGTCCACTAGTGCTTGGGATTTGATTGCTGTGCGAGGCGTATATTTTATCCCGTGAGGTCCAAGCTCAATAGCCCACTTAGCAATCCGGCCAGTTGCTTCTCTATTTTGAATGATATCTCCTAGAGGGGTTGAACTAACCACTATGATGGGATGACCCTAAAAATAATGCTTGAGCTTCCGGCTTGCCATAAAAACCCCATACACCAGCTTCTGCCAATGCGGATACCTCTGCTTTGATTCGATAAGCACCTCACTATTATAATAAACCGGCCGTTGAACCGGATACTCCTTTCCAGCCTCCTTGCGCTCCACAACAATAGCCACACTAACAGCCCGAGCATTAGCATCCACATATAGCAATAAAGGCTCTTTATCGATCGGAGCTGCAAGAACAGGCGGCTCAGCTAACTGTCTCTTCAAATCCTCAAACGCTTTATCAGCCGCGTCGCTCCAGACAAAATCATCCGTTTTCTTTAGCATCTGATATAAAGGGATAGCCTTCTCCCCAAGACAACTGATAAACCGGCTCAAAGCCGCAATCGGGCCTGCCAGACGCTGAACGTCATTGATGCATGTCGGTTTAGCCAGAGAGGTGATAGCTGTGATCTTCTCCGGATTAGCCTCAATGCCCCTACTAGACACCAGAAAACCCAAGAGCTTGCCTGCCGGAACACCAAAGACACATTTGTCTGTATTAAGCATCATCTTATAAACCCGGATGTTATTAAAGGTTTCCTTCAGGTCCTCTATCAATGTTTCCTCCTTCCTAGATTTCACCACAATATCATCCACATAAGCATGAACATTGCGCCCAATCTGTTTATGAAGACAATTCTGAACACAACGCTGATAAGTCGCCTAGGCACTCTTGAGCCCGAAAGGCATAGACACATAGCAGTAGGCTCCAAAGGGAGTTATGAAGGTTGTCTTCTCCTGGTCCTTAACTGCCATTTTAATCCAATGATAACCAGAATAAGCATCCAGAAAACACAAACGGTCACAACTCGCTGTAGCATCAATAATCTGATCAATACGCGGGAGAGCAAAGGCATCAGCTGGACAGGCTTTGTTCAAATCTATGTAATCCACACACATATGCCAAGTGCCATTTTTCTTAAGCACCAGCACCGGATTAGCTAACCACTCATGGTGAAAGACCTCCACAATAAACCCCGCTGCCAAGAGCCGGGCTACCTCCTCACCAATAGCCTTACGCCTCACTTCATTGAAGCGGTGAAGAAACTGCCTGACCGGTTTAAACTTGGGATCTATATTAAGGGTGTGCTCAGCGAGTTCCCTCGGTACACTTGGCATGTCAGAAGGCTTCCATGCAAAGATGCCCTGGTTCCCACGGATGAACTCGATGAGCGCGCCTTCCTATTTCGGATCCAAGTCAGCGCTGATGCTGAACTGCTTGGATGAATCACCAGGAACAAAATCAACCAATTTAGTGTCCTCTGCCGATTTAAACTTCAGTGCCGGATCATGCTCCGTAGTTGGTTTTTTCAAAGAAGTCATGTCTGCCGGATCAACATTGTCCTTATAAAACTTCAGCTCCTCTCTGGCACAAACCGACTCAGCATAAGCCGCATCACCCTCTTCACATTCCAAAGCAATCTTCCTGCTCCCATGTACTGTGATGGTCCCCTTATGACCCGGCATCTTAAGTTGTAGATAAACATAACACGGCCTCACCATGAACTTGGCATAAGCCGGTCGTCCGAACAGGGCATGATACAGACTCTTGATTTTCGCCACCTCAAAAGTCAACGTTTCTCACCTTGAATCATGATCATCTCCAAAAGCCACCTCTAGGGCTATCTTGCCCACTGGATACGCCAATTTACCAGACACCACAACATGAAAGACGGTGTTCGACGGTTTATGATTCTTATCAGTCAATCCCATACGGCAGAAGGTATCATAGTAAAGGATATTGATACTGCTTCCCCCATCCATAAGCACCTTGGTGAACTTATACCCGCCAACTTGAGATGCCACCACTAAGGCCAGATGACCCGGATTATCAACCTAGGGTGGGTGATCCTCTCGACTCCATAAAATGGGTTGCTCCGACCAGCGCAGACACTGAGGTATCACCGGTTCAACAGAGTTCATGGCCCTCTTGTGAAGCTTTTGATCGCGCTTACACAAGCTAGTGGTAAAGACATGATACTGCCCACTATTCAACTGCTTCGGATTGCTCTAATAACCCGACTGCTGCTGCTGTTGATTCCCCTGATGGTTATAACCTCCCTGATTACCCTGATTACCTTGATTGACATGTCTGGTCTGATTGCCTTGGAATCCTGAACCGGAGCCGCTGCCTCCGTAACCCAGCCCATGAAAATCGCCTCCTGAACCGCCGGGCGGGCCATTGTCATATTGAAACATATTGGAATTTTTGAACTCTCGCATGATGAAACAATCCTTCCAAAGATGCGACGCTGGCTTCTCCTTTGATGCGTGCTTTGGACACGGTTGATTTAGTAGGCGCTCCAAATTGGGGCCTGACCCTCCACCCCTCTAAGGCGGTTTACCCTTGCGACTATGACCGTTATCCTGGGCATTGGTGTTAACCACAAAGTCCAAGCTAGTATCTGCCTTGCGCTTACCATTGTTCCCATGACCTGCTAGATTATGCTGTTGTCCCTTGGCACTGTGGTTCTTTTTCCCCTTCCCCAGTTTGTCATCCTCAGACTCAGGGTCTTTGGTACTATCTGAATCGGCATATTTCACCAAAGCAGCCATAAGGGTTGACATGTCATTGCAGTGACGTTTGAGCCTTCCCAAATTCAATTTTAATGGCATTAATGGCATAAACCGGCAATTGCCTTCCAACGTCAAAACTGTTGTATCCGCGTTGATGCGGTCTGACAAATGCAGAATAGCTGAGACACGCTTCACCCAATGGGTTGTAGACTCCCAATCCTCTTGAACACAAGCGGCCAGGTCCACAATCGACATAGGTTGTTTACACGTATCCTTAAAATTCTGGATAAACCGGTTTTTTAACTTGGCCCATGACCCGACGGAGTTAGCCGCTAAGCTCTTTAACCAAATATGAGTTGTCCCCTCCAACATCATGGTGAAGTACTTAGCACACACCGCTTCATCCACATCCAGCATCTCCATCGCCATCTCATAACTCTCAACCCATGACTCAGGGGGTAAATCGGTAGTGTAATTGGGCACCTTACGAGGGCCTTTAAAATCCTTGGGTAGTCGCACGTTACGCAAAGCTGGGGTGAGACACGGTACCCCTAAAGAACTGAAGACCACACCTGGCTCCACTGAAGTGGTAGGACGAACCGGAGTAAGCTGACGAGCCGCATGTGGGACGAACTCAGCTTCTCGACATGCACGACCATGATCCACCACATCCTGCGCATTAGCACCACCACCTGCCGGGTTATGCCCTTGCGGCGAGTTACAGTGACGTGCCCTACTTGACACGGCCGGTTCATCGATGTGCCTATTGTAGCTCCGACTCGGACGGGGGGTGGAATGAATCCTCTCGCGACTATGCGAATAAGCCTGCTGTTGGGTTAAAGCTGTTTGAAGGAGCTCTCTGGCCTGTCGTGTCTCAATGGCCACAGGTGACTCGCCGTCAATTAGGAGGGCTGCCAATCGTGAAGCGGCAGCCACAATGTTATCCAACGGGTTGGAGTAATGTCCCGGGGGCGTTGGAACATACTGTGGCACAATGTTGTCCTGACAAGGCGGGTCCATCATGCGCGGCTGAACCGGCGCTCCTGTTACCAGTGCCTCCGTCCGGTTTATCACTGGCTGGTTACTGGTTCCCACTCCTGGCGTGTTGAAGAGGCTTCTTGGCTCATAACCCGGTGGGAGGTGCGATCGGTATCTCCTCCTCATGACATCATCTGAGGCACTCTGATCCAGCCTAAGCCGGTAGGCCTGAGCTTCTAACTCGGTCCGTTCTGTACCCATCCTGGCATTCTCTGCTGCCAGGTCCGCTTTAGCCTGAGTTATCTGATCTTTCACCTTTGCAATCTCCGCATTGTGCTGATCCCGGTTTGCTGCATCCACTTCTGCTGCCAGCAATGTTGCTAAAGCGTCGAACAAATCAGACACAACCTGAGCCGGAGGCGGCATAGAGCCCCCTGCCCCTGCCGGCGTTGCTGTCGCTGAACCGGAGATCATTGCCGCAGCTGTAGAAGAGTGTTGTGCTGGCTGTGTACCGTCCATGAAGACCGCGACCCGGTTTGGCGGATCAAGGGGGTCCGGAATACTGTTTCCATCGGAACCTCCACTAATCCGGCCATCCTGTAACTAGTATAGCGACTCGGTCTCTCCGGTTGAAGACTCGTCATCGAAGCAGACAACGGTTTCGCCACCAGATACCGATCCATCCGCATATTCCGCTCCGTGGATGACACCTACGAAGACATGGTTTACGGTGGGCTGAACTGGGGCAGAGCTTGCACGCTGAGCCGTCTCGATGGTGTTGGTGCAGATGTCCAGCTCAGGGCCCGGTTCGCCGATCTTACTGATAAAGACGGTACCCATATTCAATTGAACCGGCCTCGGGACCCCATCCTGCGTCGTCGATGTAGAGCCTGCCGTGATGACTCTTAGTCATCCGGCCCACAGCGTATCCCTTGAGTCCTTCGAAGCTGCCCTTCAAGAACTCGAAACCATCGTGCGACAGCCCCATGGTGTGCGCCAACTGTCGTGGTTTTGTCACGGCAGATGTCCTCGTGAAATGACTTAGTCGTGGAGCCGTCGTTACAGGTTAGCTTAAAGGAGTTAAACCGGACAAGGGACACGAGAGTTTTATACTAGTTCGGCCCCTTCTATGAAGGTAAAAGCCTACGTCTAGTTGTGATGGAATTGCAGGGGTTTCGATGACCAGGGAGCGAATCCGCTTTGCCTGGCTCTTGAGTTGTTGTGTGTTGTCTCGTCCCTAAACCGCCGCCAGGTCGTCCCTTTATATACATAGGTTGACGCCCGCCGGTTTACAGAGTCCCGAGGCCGGATCATAAACGTGTCCGGCTCGGTCTATATTCCTTCTAACTTACAATACAAGTTACATATTCATGCCGGTTTATGTCTACAGGCCTTAACCCGACCTTGGGCCTTGGGCCTTCCTGAAGCGCCACCATCTTTGTCTCCATGGGCTTCTAATCTTCATAGAATTAACCCGGCTACTCTTGGCCGGTTTACGTCCAGCAGTAATATCCCCAACACCGCAGGTCATTGGTGTTGAGATAATGGTACAGGAAGCGGGGTTGTACTATTCGTCGCCACCAAGGCCGTCGTGGACCACGTTAGGCATGTACCTGTATCGAGTGTTCGTGCATTTCGAAGAAGTGGTTAATCCATCAATCGAAGTCATGCCGACGCTGCTGGTGCTAGGGTCCGTCGGCGACATCCATTACAGGAGTCAACATCAGACTTTCCCCACGTTGCTCGGAACAATGGATGGCACAGGGCCTACTCCATCGCGCGGCGGAGGCCACTGCTTCTTTGGGAGAAGAGGCAGGGCTGGCTGCCTGGATGTGCTCTAATTTGAGGTAACAACTGAATCTTGTCAGATACTAGTTAAAGCTGAGCTATCGGTGTGAAGCACTGATGCGGCAGTACATTTGATTGTGACCTGTTCTATTTTTGTACCTGAACTTTTTTTACAAAGGATTGTACATCAACTTAATGTGCTAGCAGAACTTATTGTGTTGGCTGTTTGTTTTCTTTGCACATCATTCAAGATATTTCCCCGTCATTGATAAAGACGATGAACCATTATATACGAGTTCGTTGGTTTCAATGTAGCCCTACCCGTAGCGATCCACTGCTTCCACCCTGATTATGCGTCCTGCGTGAAAATTTTGTATGCAAGTTCAGTGTGCTATGATGTTCTATATGATTGTGTCAACTATATAAGTTTTTACTGAGCATCAGCAATGTATATGGTTGAAAGATGTATTTACAGGCATCGACCGATGGGTCTCTCTCTCTCTCATGCACACACATAGACACACACAAGTGGGGCTCGTTGAATTATTTGTTCACTCGTGGCAGCTTTTAATTAGGTTCCACTATACTCTAACTTTTTTCTAAAGTTATTAACTGAGCTCAGTGACTTCAAAAAGTTGTACATAAGCCTTATTTGGGACATTCCGACGTTGTTGAATGTGGGCTGAGTAGCCATGTAAAGTGGTATTGTACTACGCAAGCCTTTTTTGAACATCAGCAATACAACTGGACCGGCGGTTGTACACAATATCCTAAAATAAGCGCAGCCTAGCCTATCTTTCTTTTAGTAAAATAAAATGCACAACCCAGTTAATTTTTTATATAATAAGATTACCAAGCCCAACTTAATTTTTTAATAATATTCGTATCTCAATATTATTTTTATACGAAATACTTAGTCCAGACCATCATTGTTTTTTCACCCATCCTAGAAAATGCGTCAATTTCTACTAAAATCAAATGGCTTGTAAATTATCAAAAATGATAAATGCGATGCATGTACGCAATATTATTTTTTACCCAGCTCGGTAAAAAGGTGTATTCGAATAAATAATCAAATGCGCTGTAAATTATCATCAATAGTTTTTTTAGAAACAATTAGCATAAATAGTAAATCGGCTATTATTTTTTTTAACCAACCCAGGAAATAGATTATTTTTTGAGTCAAAGCCCAGGAAACAGATGTATTGGCAAACAAAATGAAATGGGATGTAAAACCTAAATAAATGGGTTGCGTTCCGCCACAACTTTCGAAGCTTACTTTGTTGGCCCACTAGAGGAAGCATGCGCAAGGTGTTGTCCATTTAGTGAACAAAATGATTTAATGGTCTAAAACAAAGAGTCAACAAATTATTCTGACATATGTAGTCGTTGGATTGACATCCAACGGCGATCCTGCTTCTCCAATCTCTAATCTAGTTGCTCCTACCACACTCGCCAAAACCATCACCGGCTCGAGCGCCTGCATCTGCCTCCCGTGGTCGGCTGTGTTGCCGCACAGGCCTCGCCGGCCCACTCTACTCCCAACGGTGGCCAGGTCATACATGTACTCACCCACACCTTTTGTTATTCTCCAACGAAGGCAGCCTTACCCAGCAGTCGAACTAGTCCCTCGTACTCCCCTCCACCATGGACTCCAGTGCCCCTTGTTCCATGACTCCAGATCGTTCCCATCTTAGGCCTCGCAGGCGTCCACCGCCTTGGAGCTCTCGGCACGGCGTGGTTAACGTGGTCAAGGAACGCCTTCCATCGGAAGAGAACTACACGTGGAGAGGCTGGCAGTTGGGTCCACGGCCGCAGCAAGGAAGTGCCTCCTTATTACGCGCAAAATAATGATTCTCCACCTGACAGCAGGACCTACCGGAAGGGCCACGAAAAAATGTTTTCCCCCTGATAGCTGGGACCCACCAGCTACATCTTCGTACGCAAGGAAGTGCGTCTGTATTATAGGCAAAAAATGATTATTCCCCCTAAAAGTTGGGACATGTCGGTGTCAAAACCGGTAGATCTCGGGTAGGGGGGCCGAAGTTGTGAGTCTAAGGATCAATGGTAACCAGGGACGATGGGGACACGATGTTTTACCCAGGTTCGGGCCCTCTTTAAGGAGGTAAAACCCTACGTCATGCTTGATTGTATTCGATGAGTATAGGGGTTACAAGAGTTGATCTACCTCGAGATCGTAATGGATAAACCCTAGCTGTCTAGCCTATGATTGTTCTGATAGCCTCTACAGACTAACCCCTCCATTTATATACACACCGGAGGGGCCTAGGATTGTACAGAGTCGGTTTGCAGAGGAAGGAAACAGTACATCCGGACATCAAACTTGCCATCCACGCATATAGGAGTCCTACTCGGACACGGGGGGTAGTCTTCTGCTTTATCTTTTAGGCCCATCAGTCTGGCCCATATCGAATAAACCGAACAACCGAGGACCCCCTAATCCAGGACTCCCTCAGTAGCCCCCGAACTTGCCTTCAATGACGACGTAGTATCCGGCTGATGTCTTCGGCTTTGCAAGGCGGGTTCTTCAACACACTATGGATTAACGACAGTCTGGCTTTGACCTCCATGTTTGGCCTTTACGATTCCTTCCTATCGTCGCCTTGATTTCCACGCGTCGGGTGAATGTGAATGGTCAATAATAACTTTTTGACAAATAATCCCCTTACCACGCAGGGGCGGCATCTATATAAGGAGGTTAGATCCCCAAATGACATCCACTTCGCGCAATGATCATCAGAGCTAGCCATGGAAAACTTCAGAACATGGCCAGCGCTCCTCGCTCTTCTTCGCACCCCCACGGCCCTCAAGCGGGTGATTGGCGAAGCTGCTCCGTATCTCACCTTCGGCTGAATCGACTTCAGATGCAGGGATATCCCCCCCCCCCCCCCCCGCGTATATCTAGTCTCCGTGCGGGCGGGTTTGGCCTCGATTGGCAATGACATGCTAGCACAGAATTTCCCGAACCCCAACAAGGAGGAAAGGGTGTGCTTTGTCTCATTTCTTCTGAGGGGATTAGGATTCCCGATCCACCCCTTCCTCAGGGGTCTATTGGAATTCTACGGGATCTAGTTGCACAACCTTACACCAGGTTCCATCCTGCACATATCAGGTTTTGTCGCTCTCTGCAAACTACTTTTAGGCTGCGAGGCTCATTTTGAATTGTGGAGAGAGTTGTTTTGCCTCGTCCCTCGTCATCAAGGGGGTTCCATATTTCAAGTGGGCGGCACCGATGTATGTCGCATAGCTAGATCAGGTTACGTCATCAGAACTCCCAAAAAGGGATCCGGCAAATGGACTTCGGAATGGTTTTATATTGAGGATGTTCCCCTTCCGTACCCAGTTCGATGTGGACTTCCCGAATGCTCCAGCGCTCCTTTGAAGAAACGACTCAACTGGCACCCATGGAGCCCCAAGCAAGAAGACAGTGTAGAAGTAATGAGGTTGGTCAGCAAGGTTAGGTTACTTGCCCATTCCGAACTCTCGATAGTCAAAGTCATGGCCATCGCGATAAAGTAATGCATTCAGCCCCTTCAATCCAGAGTAACCCCTTTATGGTAATACAATGGAGAATACGACGCATCTCGTTATAAACAAGAAGGTCCGGATACCCCGGCCGCTCTGGCCGCCATTCTGGCAAATCTTTATAAAGGGGAGAAAGAAGAATTTGCCCATTTAAATTGTCAGGAAGGCTTTTCCATGTACTCCCTCCGTCCGGGTTTATTAGGCCCAAAGACCACTTTGATAGGACCAAGGCAGTGCTAGAAAGTAAACGCTTGAAAATTAGAGCTAGAATTGGCCAATTAGCAGGCTCTCCTCTAGCTTAAAGTAGATGCTAAATTAATAAGTCATGGCAGCTTACATGCGCATGCAAACATAATAAACAGCTGATGCAAGAAACAAGGCATTGCATGGGGCGGCTTGCAGGCAAACAATTGCTTGCATTGGCTTGCATGCACGGCTCATAACTGCTCACTCGGTTAACAAGGCACCGCATAGGAATACGGAACGTAAAAATGATGCGATTGGAGCAGGTTTGGCGTGCACGACCTTACATTTTCGGATGGGGCTTCGTGGCCAGGAGGACCTTTAAACCCGGATGAAGGGAGTATAACCCCATTGAATGGGTAAGTTTTTGATTATCAGGATTGTATCACCTCATTATCAAGGTATGCTAACCAAATCGTTCTGACCGTCTTAAAGCAGACATGGAGAAAGGTGGTAAAAAATATTCACTGGCCCTCCCCATAGCCAGATGACTATGCTTGCAATGAGGACACCGGCTCCCGCGAAGATCCGGATATATCTATAGAGTTTGACGATGGAGTCTTTTATCAAGCGAGCCTTCATGGCTCGGAAGTGGCTATTATGGCTGACTACCCCGACCTCCTCTCTTTGTCAAATGTAAGTATTCGGAGATTATCCTAAAAAAGGAACCCCCACGAGCGTCTCACCCATCACACTAAATCGTGCTTCATAGGATCGGCGCTCAGCGAGCCGCACCCCCAAGGGCAGCCCCCCGGAAGGTAGCATCTATGCAGGGTGAGCCTTCAAAACGGAAGGAACCAAGAGTGCCGTCGAACCCCCTCCTTCATAAAAGAGGTATATCCTTTAATATGTGCCTAGGCATAAGACCAGATTTTCATATATCTCCTCCTGTTTTATTCTAGGAGGAGCACATGGCAAACCGTGTCCAAAATCCCAGTTAGCCGATTATCAGCTAATCTGGTGCCAAACGCATCAACCAGGACAAGAGCCAATACGGATGGGGCCTCGGCTCATCCACCTCATGAGGATTCAAATGAAGTGTCCGTCACAAATTACGAAGTGGAGAGCATGTTGAATCACCGATGAATGAAAGAGACTATGCACGCTCCAATTTTTGTTGAGCGGGAATTTACTGCCCTTAGCACCGTGGATGCCTATATCCGAGCCGCCCAGGACGGACTTGCTGGAGCTGCCCACCTGTTTTCAAAAGAAATGCAGGTAATGGTTTGTGTAATTTTTAATAGATATATGCCAGTAGCCCCCGAGACTTGAAACGGTTCAGGCAAACAGATTTAAGGATCATGATGACCGCGGGTTCTCAAAGAGAAGAACAACACGTTGTCCAAGGAGCTTGAGACGAGCCAAACAAAGCAAAAGCCGCCACCACAGAGCTGGAGGAGATGAAGAAAGCCACGATGACCACTGAGCAAAAGAACAAACTGGAGGAGGAAAAGGATAAGCAAGCCGAAGAGATAAAGAACTTAGAGGCTCGGTTATCAGACGCACATAAAGAGAATAAAAAGTTGAAAGGCAGCATATTTGGTATGACTTTGAACCATCCAAGGGACTCGTATTATCCTGTAATTCAAAGTGCTATAATGCTTGTTCTTGCAGGTCTGTTAACCGGGCGTCCTGAAGAGGAAGTATCTGGGTTCCAAGGCGACGTGCTAAAAGAGCTGTCTGTAGTGCACGAGCGGGCCCAGAAGGCCATGAAGGGTATAGTCAAAGCGCTATGGCCATCTGATGCCCCTCCAGAAAGT
This sequence comes from Triticum monococcum, assembly GCA_034509565.1. Taxonomy (NCBI): domain Eukaryota; kingdom Viridiplantae; phylum Streptophyta; class Magnoliopsida; order Poales; family Poaceae; genus Triticum; species Triticum monococcum. Next base: position 554,347,004 of record CM067841.1, on the reverse strand, counting down.
ATGGAGGGGATGGCGAACCTGTTCAAAGGGGCCTGGCGCCGTTTTGAGCTACGGAAGGCCTCAGCATGCCGGGAACATGCATAGGAGGCATGGGCGATGGTGAAAACATGCTGCACCGGGCTCGATCCGAATCATATGGTACGAGTTGGACCTCGGGGATGGGATGGGAAAGAGATTCCCGGGAACTTGGTATACAATCAAGTGATGATAGCTGCGAAATATTCGCATGAAGATTGTAGCTTAGACAGTCTTATAGATGACATAGAGAAAGAGTAGGCATTCGATTCCATGTATCAAATGTACTTTATCATCGAACTTATCTCTGACCGAACTTTTCAAAATTTGTCATCGCAGGCCTTCGGCTTCAACCTCCAAACCAAGAAGTTGGAGTGTTTTCGGATACCATGTTAGAATGTAATGAACATTCATTATGTACGGAAACCAGGCAATCAAGTCATATCGCTCAAACAGACAAAACTTGTTCGGGGAGTTATGTTATATTACTATTTAACGTAAGAAACATCTTCCGAGGGAAATAGTTTCGTTAAGGGTTCCTTTTGTTGGGTCGGCACGCTTAATTATGCATGCCTAGGCTTTGTTTCGAAGTACGAGCAGCCTATCCCGTATTTATTTGAAAAACTACATAAACGTAGACTATCTGTCGTTGCTTGTCGACCAATTATTCCTGTAAGAACGCTAGCCTTTGGCTTCACCCGTCTGAGGTACAGATCCGGATTACCCAGTTGTAGCAATCGCAGAGGTACTCCCTTTACACCCTAGCTGAACAATCGGGAACGTAGGGTATAAGCACAGGAGCGAGCCAACCCGGCTTGGAAAAAAATGAAGTCATAGAGGTGCATATAATGGCAAAAAATGTATAGAACAAACGAGGTAAGCAATGTACGCAACAAGCTTTTAGTAATAAGCTTCGTCAAAGAAGCCCCCAGTTATAGTGGGGTATACACATTTAAAGATGTGTACCCCTAACAGTTCGGTAGATCCGAACATACCCTAGGATATAAAAAGGAAAAATAAAAAGGAGAGAAGAAAAAAGAAACCTAGTCAAAAATAAAAAAGGATGCGACCGAACTATATGTAGAATCGTCGGAGCCGAGCAGCGTTCCATGGATTCGGCTCAAGGCGATTGTCCGATGTGTTTCGAAGGTGATAGGCTCCTCCTGTGAGAACTTCATCTATGATGAAGGGGCCCTCCCATATTGGTTTGAGCTTATCCTTCTTCTTCTCCGGGAGACGTAAGACAAGTTCGCCAACGTTATAAGTCTTGGCCCGCACTTCTCTGCTATGGTATCGCTTGGCCTGTTGTTGATAAAATGCGGAACGGGCTCGTGCAATATCACGTTCCTCTTCGAGGCCATCTAGGTCGTCCTGCCGATCAAGCTCGGCTTCTTGCTCTTCGTACATGCGCACTCGAGCTGAGTCATGAATGATGTCGCAAGGCAGGACAGCTTCTGCGCCGTACACCATGAAGAAAGGTGTGTATACATTTCTTCGGTTAGGTGTAGTACACAGCCCCCAGAGTACGAAATCAAGTTCCTCAACCCAGTCTTATCCGACTCCCATAGGGAGCGCACCAGTCGCGTTTTGATGCCGCTCATTATCATACCATTAGCCCATTCAACCTAACCTTTTGTTTGAGGGTGGCATACGGATGCATAGTCAAGTTTAATGCCCAATTTAGCACACCAGTTTTTCACCTCATCGGCTGTAAAATTAGAGCCATTATCAGTGATGATGCTAAGGGGACACCATAGCGGTGTACCACGCCAGATATAAAGTCAATCACTGGCCCTGCTTCGGTCGTTTTCACTGGTTTGGCCTCTATCCACTTAGTGAATTTATCCACCATAACAAGTAAATATTTCTTTTTGTGGCTTCCCCCTTTAAGGGGTCCGACCATATCAAGGCCCCAGACCGCGAAGGGCCAAGTGATGGGGATTGTTCTTAAGGCAGTGGGAGGCATATGACTTTGATTGGCCAAAAGCTGACATCCCACACAGCGCTGGACAAGGGCTTGTGCATCCGCTCGGGCCGTTGGGCAGAAAAAAACTGTCGGGAAGGCTTTGCTTATGAGGACCCGAGCTGCGGCGTGATGGCCGCCCAGATCAGCATGTATTTCAGCTAAGAGTTGTTGTCCCTCCTCTTCAGAGATGCACCTTTGGAGAACTCCGGTAGTGCTTTTCTTGTATAGTTTTCCTTCGTGAACTTTGTAGGCTTTAGAACGTCGAACTATATGACGGCCCTTGTTTTGATCATCAGGAAGCTCCTCCAATTAAGGTAGGCTAGGAAGGGTTCGGTAGATGGAGCAATAACAACCATGATCTCATGAGCAGAGGGTATTATTTCGGTATCTGAACCCCCGATGATACCTGTATCGTATTTGGCTGCTGGGGGCGTGATCAGGTCCATACTTGGGTCTCCACTCTCGTCCTGCCATACCACGGACGGCTTGAAGAGCCTTTCCACAAAGGTGTTGGGCGTGACGGGGTCGCGCTTGGCGCCCATGCGAGTGAGTATATCTACTGCCTGGTTACTGACTCTAACGATGTCATGAAATTCGAGCCCCTCGAACAGAGCCGATATTTTTAATACGGTGTTTCAATATGCCGCCATTTTTTGATCTTTTGCATCGAACTCTCCATTTACCTGAGATATTGCAAGGTTTGAGTCGTTACACACCTCTAGGCGTTGTATGCCCATGGAGACAGCCATGCGGAGACCATGTAGAAGTGCCTCGTATTTGGCTGCGTTATTAGAGTCCATATACATGATTTGTAACATGTAGCGGACTGTGTCCTGCATAGGGGATGTCAAGATGACACCAGCCCCCAGTCCGGCTAGCATTTTAGAGTCGTCGAAGTACATGATCTAGTTGGAGTAGGCACTGTAATCTTTGGGGAGCTCGGCTTCTGTCCACTCTGCGACAAAGTCAGCCAACACCTGAGATTTAGTAGCTCGACGTGGCTTGTATGTTATTTCAAATGGTAAGAGCTCAATGGCCCATTTAGCTATACGGTCGGTGGCGTCCCTGTTGGCTATAATGTCGTTAAGTGGCACTTCGGATGCCACCGGGATCGAACACTCTTGAAAATAGTGTCAGAGCTTTCGGGATGCCATAAAGACCGTGTAAGCTATCTTTTGGTAGTGAGGGTATCGGGATTTTCATGGTGTAAGGACCTCTAATATGTAATACACTGGATTTTGGATGGGGAATTTATGCCCCTCTTCGCCTCACTCAACGACAAGTACAGGCTTCACTACTTGGTGAGTTGCGGAGATATAAAGCAGCATAGCCTCGCCAACACTTGGGGCGGCTAGGATTGGATTGCTTGCTAGTAAGGTTTTTCTTTCTTCCAATATGGCTGGGGCCACTTCCCTCCATTCGAAGTTGTCAGTGCGTCTAAGTAGTCTGTAAAGTGGTAATGCTTTTTCTCCTAATATGGAGATAAAGCGGCTCAAGGCCACTACGCACCTTGCGAGCTTTTGGACCTGTTTTAGGTCTGTTGGCATAGCTAATTGCGACAAGGCTCGGATTTTAGCTGGGTTTTCTTCAATTCCTCTATGGGAGACAATGAACTCTAATAGCTTTCCTGCTGGAACACCGAAGACGCATTTTTTCGGATTGAACCGTATGTCGTATGTTCGGAGGTTGTCAAATGTGAGACGAAGATCATCCACCAAGGATTCGATGTGTTTAGTCTTGATGACCATGTCGTCCACATATGCTTCAACTGTCTTGCCGATTTGTTTTTCCAAGCATGTTTGAATCATGCGTTGGTAAGTGGCACCAGCGTTTTTAAGCCCAAAAGGCATAGTGTTGAAAGAGAAAGGCCCATACGAGGTGATGGACGTCGTTGCGTCCTGGTCGGACTCCTTCATTTTAATCTTGTGGTATCTGGAGTAAGTGTCGAGGAAACACAATGAGTCGTGTCCTGCGGTCGCATCAATAATCTGGTTAATGCGGGGCAACGGGAAAGGGTCTTTAGGGCTAGCCTTTGTGAGGTCTTTGAAATCGACACAAAGGCACCAAGATTTATCCTTCTTCAGCACCATGACCAAGTTGGCTAGCCAATCCGGGTGTTTGATTTCTCTGATGAAACTGGCCTCGAGTAATTTGGCTAGCTCCTCCCCCATAGCTTGTCATTTGGGTTCGGAAAATCACCGCAGTGTTTGCTTGACAGGTTTGAACCCTTTGATTATGTTGAGGCTATGTTCGGCCAGTCTGCGTGGGATCCCGGGCATGTCCGAAGGGTGCCAAGCAAAGATATCCTAGTTTTCACGTAGGAGCGCGTGCAAGGCGGCGTCTACCATCGGATCCAGCTGTGCTCCAATGGACGTTGTTTTATTAGGATCCGTCGGATGCACTTGAAATTTAACTATTTCATCTGCTGGTTTGAAAGAGGTGGATGTAGGTCTCTTATCAAGAATCACGTCATTCTGGTCCATCGTGGACCGTAGGGTGGTTAGTTCTTCGGCTGCAAGGGCTTCGGACAGTGCCTCAGGCGCCAAGGATGCAGTTTTGTTTTTGACGTGGAGTGCTTTATCCGGATCACTTGTAACTATGATTATTCCATTGGGCCCTGGCATTTTGAGCTTCATGTACCCATAATGGGGTACGGCTTGGAAGCGTGAAAAAGCACCCCGCCCTAGAAGGGCGTGATATCCGCTATTGAAGGGAGCAATGTGAAAGAGCAACTCTTTCGACCTGTAATTTTCATGCGTGCCGAATAGTACGTCAAGTTTAATTCTCCCCGAACATCGTGCTGCTCAACTATGGATGATGCCTCGAAAGGTGGTGTTGCTTTGCTCAATGCGTGTTCTGTCAATCAGCATTTTGTCGAGCGTGTCCTCATAGATGAGGTTAAGCCCACTACCTCCGTCCATGAGCACTTTGGTAAGTCAGAAACCATCCACAATTGGGTTTAGAACTAGAGCGGCGGGTGCTCGAACTGATCGGGCCCTTGGTTCATCATCGGCGGTGAAGGTTACTGCCGCGTCATTCCATGGGCTCCCTGCGGTTACTTGGTGGACTTCGGCGAGGTCGCGGAGCGTCCTCTTATGCCGATTATTGGAAGAGAAGGTCTCGAAAACCGCCGGGACGTTAAGATCGTTATCCTCCGGAGAATGATTCTCTGGAGTAGCGGTGGTGAGGATGGCCTCCCCACTTTTAGCTATCTGCCGGAGTACCCAACATGCTCGAAGGCTGTGAGTTGGGTCAGTACTCGGCATCGCATGTATCAAACAGGGTATATTGAGGAGTTCATCAAAAACGGACTTGTACCCCGTAAAGGGTTTGTTTTTCTTGCCGACGGGCTTATGGATGGATGCCTTGTAAGGGTGTATCCGTTTTGCCCGGGCAGTACATTGCTTGAAGGCAGCAGGTTCCAACCGGATTCTCTAGGCCTTCCATGTGCTTTCCATCGCGCAGTACTTTCGCATGACATGCTATAGTTCCATGAAACTTTGTATGCGACAGCGGTCAAGGGCATTCTGAATTCCCTTGTTGTTACAATTATGATGAAATACCGAGATTGCATCGTCGTCGCAACAATCCTTAATCTTGTTTTTGACAAGTAGGAACCTGGCCCAAAAGTGATGGACCGTTTCCTGAGGTCGCTGCCGTACATAAACCATATCATATATGTCTGGAGGGCCTGGATTTCTTAGGGAGTATTGATTGTGGTGGCCGGGTGGGCTAAAACTCAAATCCTGACCCATGATTGTATCCGGAGCTTGTAAAATCTACGAGGTTCCCAGTATGGGTCTGGGAATATCCAAGTGCTCTCCGGACCCTATGTCCGGTCCGGAATTCGGGGGACGGGATGTCGCATCCAAGGGGAGAGTGTCTGACTCAAGGGATTCCGAGATCCGAACATAGTTGGTCTTTAACTTAGTGGAAGAAGCGTTTTCGGCTCGTTCCTCGACGACCGTTACCAGGTGGGTGATCGTTGGGAGATTAATTTCCCTCTGGTCAGGTTTAATCCCGATCCGATCATAGTCCATTGAAAGCCCCAGGGTGACGATGCGATCTAGCAGTTCGTTTAAGGACGAGATGTCCGCCAGATCCATCTTTTCGGAGTTCTTGAGACAGATGCGAGGGTGGTTTTTGGCGATCGCGGGGGACATTATCAGCTTGATGGCCGTGCAGGCACCCACAATGAAACCGCCGAGCTGGAGGACATATCATGAAGTTAGGCTCCTTCCAGAAGTGATATTGTTGTTGATGACAAGGTGAGCCATTAATCTCTTTTGGTGAATACACAGCAGATCTCTCAATGAAAGCACCAATGTCGGTGTCAAAACCGGCAGATCCCGGGTAGGGGGCCCAAGCTGTGAGTCTAAGGATCAATACAAGGGACGATGGGGACACTATGTTTCACCCAGGTTCGGGCCCTCTTTAAGGAGGTAAAACCCTATGTCCTGATTGATTGTATTCAATGAGTATAGGGGTTACAAGAGTTGATCTACCTCGAGATCGTAATGGCTAAACCCTAGTTGTCTAGCCTATGATTGTTCTGATAGCCTCTATGGACTAACCCCTCTGGTTTATATACAGAATGGAGGGGCCTAGGATTGTACAGAGTAGGTTTGCAGAGGAAGGAAACAGAACATCCGGACATCAAACTTGCCATCCACACATATAGGAGTCCTACCCAGACACGAGGGATAGTCTTCTGCTTTATCTTCACGACCCATCAGTCCGGCACATATCGAACAGACCGGACACCCGAGGACCCCCTAATCCAGGACTCCCCCATGACCCACCAGCTTTATCTTCGCATAGAAGGAAGTGCCTACTTATCCTCCCTAACAACTGGGACCCATCGGGTCGAACCATATGTCGGTTTGTCTGTCTGGTCGCGATCATGTACGTAGATACTGGTCGATCGGTCTCTCTGCAGCGATGAACCATGTCCGAGTAAGGAGATGCACGTGTCGTTCTAGAGGAGCGGACATAGCATGTCACGCAGTCCGGTCTACATACATCGTGTACACATAGGTACAGCCACGCAGCAAGAAATTAAATATGGCTACGTACGTACATAAGGGTGGGGTCTCGAACGCATACTCGTGCATACGTACGGCCAGGGCTCGTGTACATGGAGAGGCAACGAATGGCAGCGATGTCGTCCTGTTCATCGGCAGCTAACCGGCTAGGTCGGAATGGAGGAAACAACGTCGTCTTCACCGAGAGCCAAGTGACTTGGTCGGAATGCGTCCTGTCCATCGGGAGCGAAGCCACTAGGTCAGAACGCGTCCTGTTCATCGGGAGCCAACCGGCTTGGACGGAACAGCCGACACGAGGCCTGGGTACCGCACAATGGAGGAAACGGCCTTCTGTTTGACCGCCTACGGTCGAAACGGGATCCTATTCACTGGGAGGGGTCTCATGTACTACAAAACGGAGGAAACGGACTTCTCTTCGACCTCCTATGGTCAAAACAAGGTCCTGTTGATCGGGAGGGGTGTGGCGTACCGCAAAATTAAGGAAACGGACTTCTCTTCGACCTCCTATGGTCGAAATGGGGGTCTTGTTCATCTGGAGGGGTGTGGCTTACCACAAAATGGGACTCCACGGGCTACTATTCATCCACCGTCGACTTCCTCCAGCCTCCACCTGCTACTGTTCATCCACTGTCTCCAGCCTCCACCAGACACTATTCATCAAAGGGCTACTGTGCATCCAGCCTCCACCGGCTTTAGTTCAACCAGTCTCCACGGGGTCTTGTTCATCCAACCCCAACCGTCTAGGGTGTGTGGCAGCCTCCTTGGGCTCCTATTCATCCAGCGGCAGCCGTGTATTATATACCACGGGGTCCTATTGTAACACCCCGGATATGATTTACCCAATTTGTACTCCAACTCTTGCCATTTCTGGCGTTAAGTTATTTTATTTTCTCGGGTCCGGGTCTTTGTCTCCGTGTGTTGTTATCGTTGTCATGCATCTCATATCATGTCATCATGTGCATTGCATTTGCATACGTGTTCATCTCATGCATTCGAGCATTTTCCCCGTTGTCCGTTTTGCATTCCGGCGCTTCGTTCTCCTCCGGTGGTCATTTCTACCTTTCTTTCGTGTGTGGGGATTAAACATTTCCGGATTGGACCGAGACTTGCCAAGCGGCCTTGGTTTACAACCGGTAGACCGCCTGTCAAGTTCTGTACCATTTGGACTTCGTTTGATGCTCTAACAGTTAACCGAGGGACCGAAAAGGCCTCGTGTGTGTTGCAGCCCAACACCCCTCCAAGTTGGCCCAAAACCCACCAAAACCCTCTCCATCATCTAGAGCGTTCGATCACGATCGCGTGGCCGAAAACCGCACCTCATTTGGACTCTCCTAGCTCCCTCCACCTCTATATAAAGACCCCTCCTCGAAAATCCGGATCTCCCCCGTCCAAACCCTAAAAATATCTCCTCCGTCGCCGCCGGACACGTCCGGACGGAGCCGGACGTTGTCCGCCGCCGCCACCGACCAATCCCGCGCTGCCACCTATCCCGGGCGGGCGCCCACATCGCTGCCGCCGCACCGGCCCGCCCGAGCCCGCGGGAGGCCCCCACGGCCCGTTCCTCCGCCACCCAAGCCCCGCGCCTCCTCGCCCCTCTTCCCCGACGCCGGAGCCGGCCGTCTCCGCCGCCCAGATCACCGGCCGCCGCCACCGGTCCTCGCCGCCGCCACGAGAGCTCGCCGAAGCCGCCTCCCCGCGCCGCCTCGCCTCCCCGCCGCCGGATCCGGTCGGGAGAGGCCGGAGCCACCTTCCCCTCGCCTCCCCGCCGCTCCATCAAGCTCGCCGGAGCCGAGGGAGCTCGCCGGAGCCGAGGGAGCTCGCCGTACTTGCCTCGGGCCGCGTGCCACCGAACCCTAGATCTGGAGGTCCAAATTTTCTTCTAAGTCCTCGTTTTTCCAGATTCAAATGCCCTTGTTCATCTCAGAGAGTACATCATTTCATCTCATTGCATCATTTTCATTTGAGTTCATCTTGATGCCCGAAATGCTGTTGGAAGAATGCTATTTGAGATAATTGTCAGATCTGCTGCTCCAATTAGATATTTGTCATTTTTGCCATGATTATTGTGTGCATGATATGCCCATGAGCTCTACATGTGTTTTGTTATATGTTTTGCCATCTTTCCAGAGGTGCAACCCATGTATTTTTGTGATGTGTGTGGTGACTAGCACAAGCTTGCAAAGTGAGGCATTCGTTAATACTGATTTCAGGGACTTAGCATTTCCACTAAGTCCTTGGACTGTTTATCTCATATGGCCATTTGTTCATGTTGTTTCCTAGTGATCCATGCCTCTTTTGAGGATGATCAGTAAGGATGTTTTGTTAATCTTGTAGTGCTCTATCCATCCATATCTTTGTTTGCAATTATGGAACACCCTAGCTTGAGTCAATCAAGCTCTACTTTTGTCATTTCGTGAATCTAGGCAGATTGTCTACTTGTTAGCAATTTTGCCGAGGATGTTATAGTTGATCTATGTATGCTATGTTATTGTTCTTGCCATGTCTAGCTTGCATTTCGTGTATTCTTGATGGATGTATGCTTATATTGTCATGACTTGCTCTGTAATGAGTGCATCGAGCTCGTAAACATGCCTACTTGATATCTATTTTCAGCATGCTCTAGTTTTCACTAAGTCTGAGAACTGATTATGTTTTTGCCATGTTCACATGCTTGCAAATGTATTTTCTGATCCCTTTTGGCTCAAGGTCACCAAGGGACTTTTGTTAAGCTCTTTGAGTATCTCCATGACATGCTTTACTTTGCCATGTTCAGGTCCTGTAGCATGTAGTTTTGTTGCTCCAAAGAGTGCTATCTGATCTGAAATTCCAGACAAGTGTTAATTTCACTAAGCCTGAGATCTGTTTCCCAAATGCATTTTTGCCATGCTTGTTTGAACCTGCTAATGGATGAATTGGCCGTAGCTCAGTGCTAGACTTTTGTTAAGTGTCATGAATGGATCCCTGCCATGTATTTTGATGCCATGTTTGGGTGCTGTAGCATGTTCATCTTGTTGCATTTAGATGGCTACTTGCTGTAAATCGCAGACCGGTGTCATATTTGAATCGCTTGCCATTTCCAAACCGTAACTCTGATTCCGGTGATCTTTATATCGTTTTCAAGCGATTTAATCTCATCTTTCTAGTGGCACACTTGGTTTTCCAAGTTGAGGCCAGGTTCATGCATTCCTTGTCAATCTTGCATATGCATCACATATTGCATCCCGCATAGCATACCACGTTTGCATCATATTGTTTGAGCTTTGCACGTGGTTGATTGTGTCCTTGTTGCTTGTTTGTCTTGTTCGGGTAGAGCCGGGAGACGATTTCGCTAAAGAGGAGCCCGTTGATTTTGCTTTCGAGGATCCAGTCAACTCTGACAACTTTGCAGGCAAGATGATCATACCCTCGAAATCACTACTATCTTTGCTTTGCTAGATGTTCGCTCTTTTGCTATGCCATGCTACGATGCCTACCACTTGCTTTCAAGCCTCCCAAATTGCCATGTCAAACCTCTAACCCACCATGTCCTAGCAAACCGTTGATTGGCTAAGTTACCGCTTTTGCTCAGCCCCTCTTATAGTGTTGCTAGTTGCAGGTGAAGATTGGAGACCGTTCGTTGTTGGAACCTTATTTACTTGTTGGGATATCATTATAGTGCCATGTTATCTTAATGCATCTATATACTTGGTAAAGGGTGGAAGGCTTGGCCTTATGCCTGGTGTTTTGTTCCACTCTTGCCACCCTAGTTTCCGTCATATCGGTGTTATGTTCCCGGATTTTGCGTTCCTTACGCGGTTGGGTTATAATGGGAACCCCTTGATAGTTCACCTTGAATAAAGCTTTTCCAGCAATGCCCAACCTTGGTTTTACCATTTGCCACCTAGCCTCTTTTTCCCTTGGGTTTCCGGAGCCCGAGGGTCATCTTATTTTAAGCCCCCCTGGGCCAGTGCTCCTCTGAGTGTTGGTCCGACCGAGCTGCCTGCGGAGCCACCTCGGGGAAACTTGAGGGTTGGTTTTACTCGTAGCTAGTCTCATCTGAGTGTGCCCTGAGAACGAGATATGTGCAGCTCCTATCGGGATTTGTCGGCACATTCGGGCGGTGTTGCTGGATTGGTTTTAACTTGTCGAAGTGTATTGAAGAACCGGGATACCGAGTCTGATCGGAACGTCTCAGGAGGAGGTCTATTCCTTCGTTGACCGTGAGAGCTTGTCATGGGCTAAGTTGGGACTCTCCTGCAGGGATTTGAACTTTCGAAAGTCGTGCCTGCGGTTATGGGCAGATGGGAATTTGTTAATGTCCGGTTGTAGATAACTTGAACCTTAATTTAATTAAAATGAATCAACTGTGTGAGTTACCGTGATGGCCTCTTCTCGGCGGAGTCCGGGAAGTGGACACGGTGTTGGAGTAATGCTTGCCGCAGGATTGCCCTCTAGTTACTCATTCGCGCTTTGCCTCCTCTTCTCGCTCTCTTTTGCGAACAGGATAGTCACCATATATGCTAGTCGCTTGCTGCAGCTCCACATATATTTACCTTTCCTTACCTATTAAGCTTAAATAGTCTTGATCGCGAGGGTGCGAGATTGCTGAGTCCCTGTGGCTCACAGATTACTATTACACCAGATGCAGGGCCTGATGATTCCGCTCCAGATGGCGCGCTTGAGCTCAAGTGGGAGTTCGAGGAGGACTCTCAACGATACTATGTTTCTTTTCCTGATGATCAGTAGTGGTGCCCAGTTGGGGCGATCGGGACCGTGTCGCATGTTGGGTTATCTTTATTTTGGCGCCGTAGTCGGGCCATGAGTGTTTGAATGTTGTAATGCTATTTATGTACTTTGATTGACGTGGCGAGTGTAAGCCAACTATGTTATCTCCCCTTTTATTATCTATATTACATGGGATGTTGTGAAGATTGCCTAACTTGCGACATTGCTTTCAATGTGGTTATGCCTCTAAGTCGTGCCTTGACACGTGGGAGATATAGCCGCATCGAGGGCATTACAAGTTGGTAATCAGAGCCTTCCCCGACCTTAGGAGCCCCCACTGATTGATCGTTTTTAGCAGACGAGTTGTGTCTAGAAAAATGTTTTGAGTCATTTAGGAATTATATATCGGAGAGCTTAGGAATTCTTTTTACTTCCCAGTCTCCTCATCACTCTGGTAAGGCATCCTGACGTAGAGTTTTGACTCTTCTCTTCTCAAATTTCACTAAAAAAAATTAGGATCACGCTGGTATCTTGGAATCGTTCCGATGGTTTTGTGACGAGAACATTGTCTTGGTGCCTCCTGTCAGGGGTTTTGTGGCAGTGTCCCGGGGAGTTGAGCTCTGAGGTGTTGTCGTCACAACTTTATCGTTGCAGTTCTGGAATACCTGAGTTTAGTACGCCGACATCGAAAATCTCTTTTATGCAGTTCGTTGGTGAGATAACCTCGACGCCACCCAGTACTGGGGCGGGAGTTCGGGAGTATCGCCATAACTTGTATAACGGATGCTTTTCAAAGGTTGAGGTAGATGGTTTCCGAAGTTTTCTCGGTTATGTGTTGAAGGATGGATACAGCTGGATGTAGGATTTGCTAGATTTGGGTGAGATATTATGCTTCCCCTGTATCCCCAACACCTGATTGCATAGCTGGAAAGGTTCGGGAGTTTCATAGGTGGGAATTCTTGTAGCTCTATTTCTTCTTCCACGGATATTTGGTTTGAGATTGGGATTTCTTACCGAGTATTCGTTCTTGATCCGTACCTTGTTGATTTATTTCTCTACCTAAAATCTAAGTGGCTTCTCAATTTATGGATATGTGACTATTTCAAGAGGAATGCATTCATTCTTATGTTCGGATGTGAAGACTATATGTTGCAATTTTCATTCCGTTGGATTCAGCTTCAATATTTGTCTATCAATGTGCTAATGGATGTCAACCTCTTTAGGATGGCTCCTCCAACGCGCACGACTCCGAGTCCTGATCTGCCACCACCTCCACCTCCTCCTGAGGCATGGCAAGCTGTGATGGCCGCAACCAATGCAAACACGCAGTTGATCATGCAAATTCTTCAAGAGGGCAATCAAGCGAATCAAGGCAACCAAGGGAACCAAGGCAACAATCAGAATCACTTTGCTACACTCAACCAGTTCCTTACTAACGGGCCAAAGACTTTCAGCAATTGTGTTGAGGCAACTGATGCTGACGATTGGCTAGTGGATCTGTGCAAGCATTTCAAGTGCAGTAACGTTAGGCCTGAGGACTTTGTCAAGTTCGCTTCCTTCCAACTCAAAGACCAAGCTGCAGAATGGTTCCAGCAGTACAAGGATTCCAGAGGAGGACGTGTGATTACCTGGGATGAATTCAGTCAAGATTTCAAAGCTCATCATATTCCTCAGAGCATGGTTGAAAGCAAGCGTGAGGAATTCCGCAACCTGAAGCAAGGCTCTTTGTCTGTCTATGACTACAACAAGTTGTTCCAGAAGCTCGCCCGCTTTGCTAAGCAGGACGTCCCTGATGAGAAGAGCATGATATACCAGTTCAGGGGTGGTCTCAGAGAAGAAATTCAGCTAGCTCTTGTTCTCTTTGAGCCCTTGAGGTACGATGAGTTCTACAACATGGCATTGAAGCAAGAGGCCGCTCAACTGAGGTGTGATGCTTCCAAGAAGCGAGTCAGAGATGCTACTCCTTCTTCCTCTACTCAAGTTGCCAAGCAGCAGAAGTATTGGCTTCCTCCTCCTCCGTTTCGTCAGCCGTATCAGAAGAGCAAAGGTGGCAGTGGATCTACCCACCCACCCAACCCTGGCTTTCAGAACAAGACTTCGTCTCAAGCTCCAAGATCGAGTGCTCCGTATCACCGTCCGCTTTCAGAGGTCACGTGCAACAAGTGCCAATAGAAGGGTCACTATGCCAACAAGTGCTTCAATCAGAGGCGTCTCCCTCCTCCTCCTCCTGTCAGATCGGCAAGTACAGCTGTGGTCAAGCATAACCCCAAGCACGCCAAGGTCAACTTGATGAATGCAGCTCAGGCAGAGGACTCGTCAGATGTCATCATGGGTAACCTTCCTATTAATGATATTCCTGCAAAAGTTCTTTTTGACTCTGGTGCATTGCATTCCTTCATGTCATTCCCATTTGCATCGGAGAACAATTTTAGTACTAAGGCATTACCTAGAGCTATGCAAGTCGTCTCTCCGGCTAAGCGTCTGAGTGCTAGTATGATGATTCCGGATATTTCTATCATGATGGGTGATTTCAAGTTTCTGGCTTCTCCAATGGTTCTTGGTAACTCGGATATTGATCTTATTCTCGGGATGGATTGGCTTTCTAAGCACAAGGCTCAGCTTTATTGTGCAGCCAGGCAGATTCAATTGACCCATTCGTCTGAGGATGTAATTGTCTCTGCTGCTCGGGATAATACTATCCGTTTGTTTTCTCTCAATGAGAAGGGTGAACTGGATGCTATCTCGCAGATTCCAGTCGTTTGCGAATGTCAAGACGTCTTTCCAGAAGAGCTTCCAGGAATGCCTCCGCACCGGCCAGTTGAATTCGTCATTGATCTTGAGCCTGGCACGGAACCAGTGTGCAAGCGTCCTTACAAGCTCGGACCTGAAATGTTGAAGGAGCTGAAGAAGCAACTCGATATTCAAGAGAGAATGGGTCTCATCCGGCCTAGTTCTTCTCCGTGGGGTTGTGGTGTTCTTTTTGTGAAGAAGAAGGATGGAACGGGCCGGCTTTGTGTTGATTACCGTCCATTGAACAAGAAGACCATCAAGAACAAATACCCACTTCCCAACATCAACGAGCTGTTCGAACAACTCAAAGGTGCCCAATATTCTGCAAGCTTGATCTCCATATGGGTTATCATCAGATTCGAATCCGTGAGCAAGATATTCCCAAGACGGCCTTCAGGACAAGCTATGGTTCATATGAATACACTGTCATGTCTTTTGGCCTCGTCAACGCTCCTCCGACGTTCTCTCGCATGATGAACTTCATCTTCAATGCCTACACCAATGACTTTGTTTTGGTCTATCTCGACGACATTCTAGTTTTCTTGAAGAACAAGGAAGATCATGCCAAGCACTTGCGTTTGGTACTGGATAAGCTGAGGGAACACCAGTTCTACGCCAAGTTCTCCAAGTGTGAATTTTGGCTCGATGAGGTTCTTTATCTTGGTCATATCATCTCTGCCAAGGGCATTGCGGTGAATCCTGAGAAGGTGTCTGCAATTGTGAATTGGGAACCTCCTCAGAACGTGAAGCAACTCCGTAGCTTCCTCGGTCTCGCAAGCTACTGCCGAAGATTCGTTGAAAACTTTTCTAAGATCGCAAAGCCTCTCTCAAATCTTCTCTAGAAGCACATCAAGTACGTTTGGTATCCGGAGTGTGACATTGCTTTCAACACTTTGAAAGAGAAATTGATCACTGCTCCAGTTCTGACTCCGCCTGATGAATGCAAGCCGTATGAGGTATTTTGTGATGCCTCTCTCCAAGGTCTTGGCGCAGTGTTGATGCAAGAGAAGAAAGTTGTGGCTTATACCTCTCGCCAGTTGAAGCCCAACGAGAAGAACTACCCCACTCATGATCTCGAGTTGGCAGCAGTTGTGCATGCTCTTTTGACTTGGAGACATCTCTTATTGGGAAGAAAAGTGGATATTTTCACTGACCACAAGAGTCTCAAGTACATCTTCACTCAGCCTAATCTCAACCTCAGGCAGACTCGATGGGTCGAAATGATTCAAGAGTATAATCCAAGTATCGAGTATACTCCAAGCAAGGCCAATGTGATTGCTGACGCATTGAGCAGGAAGGCTTATTGCAACAGCCTGATTCTCAAGCCTTACCAACCCGAGCTTTGTGAAGCTTTCCGCAAACTTAATCTGCAAGTTGTTCCTCAAGGTTTCCTCGCCAACCTTCAAGTCTCTCCTACCTTGGAAGATCAGATTCGCCAAGCTCAGCTTCTTAATGCTATGGTGAAGAAGGTGAAGATTGGGATTGCCAAGAGTCAACCCAAGTACAAGTGCTACCGCCTTGATGACAAGGATACTCTCTTCTTCGAGGATCGTATTGTTGTGCCCAAAGGTGACCTTCGTAAAGTGATCATGAACGAGGCTCACAATTCTCTCCTCTCCATCCACCCTGGGAGCATGAAGATGTATCAGGACCTCAAGCAGGCTTATTGGTGGACTCGAATGAAGCGCGAGATTGCTCAATTCGTGAATGAGTGTGATGTCTGCAGAAGGGTGAAGGCAGAACACCAAAGACTAGCGGGTCTCCTCCAACCTCTTGCCATTCCAGAATGGAAGTTTGACCACATTGAGATGGACTTCGTGACTGGGTTTCCAAAGTCCAAGCGTGGCAATGATGCTATATTCGTTGTCATCGACAAACTCACTAAAGTGGCTCACTTTCTGCCTATCAAAGAGTCAATCACTGCAACTCAATTGGCGGAACTCTATACCCCTCGAATTGTCTCTTTGCACGGTATTCCTCAAGTGATCTCTTCAGACCATGGCAGCATCTTTACCTCCAAGTTTTGGGATTCTTTTCAGAAGGCCATGGGCACCAACACCCGCTTTAGTACAGCTTTCCATCCTCAAACTAGTGGTCAAGTCGAGCGTGCCAATCAGATTCTTGAAGATATGCTCAGAGCTTGTGTGATCTCCTTCGGCATGAAGTGGGAGGATTGTCTTCCTTATGCTGAATTCTCCTACAACAACAGTTTTCAAGCAAGTTCGGGCAAGGCCCCATTTGAAATTTTTTATGGCAGGAAGTGTCGTACCCCTCTCAACTGGTCTGAAACCAATGAACGTCAGCTCTTGGGAAATGACTTAATCACAGAGGCAGAGGAAATGTGCAAAGTCATTCGAGATAACCTCAAAGCAGCCCAATCCCGCCAGAAGAGCTACTATGATAGTAAGCACCGTGATTTGGCTTTCGAGATCGGAGATCATGTTTACCTTCGTGTCTCTCCTATGAAGGGTACTCGTCGCTTCAGTATCAAAGGGAAGCTTGCCCCTAGATACGTCGGACCTTTCAAGATCATCAGCAAGAGAGGCGATCTCGCCTATCAACTCGAGCTTCTGTCAAACTTTGCAAATATTCATGATGTGTTCCATGTCTCTCAGCTCTGAAAGTGCTTCAAGACTCCTGACCGCACTGTCAACTTCGAGGACATTGAGCTCCAAGAAGATCTCTCCTATCATGAGCACCCAGTTGCTATTCTTGAAGAGACTGAACGCAAGACTCGCAACAAGTCAATCAAATTCCTCAAAGTCAAGTGGTCACACCATTCCGATCGTGAAGCTACCTGGGAATGCGAGGATCACCTCCGTTCTGAGTACCCGGCGTTCTTTCAGTCCTAGATCTCAGGACGAGATCCTTTCGTAGTGGTGGAGTGTTGTAACACCCCAGATATGATTTACCCAATTTGTACTCCAACTCTTGTCGTTTCCGGCGTTAAGTTATTTTATTTTCTCGGGTTCGGGTCTTTGTCTCTGTGTGTTGTTATCGTTGTCATGCATCTCATATCATGTCATCATGTGCATTGCATTTGCATACGTGTTCATCTCATGCATTCGAGCATTTTCCCCGTTGTCCGTTTTGCATTCCGGCGCTTCGTTCTCCTCCGGTGGTCATTTCTACCTTTCTTTCATGTGTGGGGATTAAAAATTTCCGGATTGGACCGAGACTTGCCAAGCGGCCTTGGTTTACTACCGGTAGACTGCCTGTCAAGTTCCGTACCATTTGGACTTCGTTTGATGCTCCAACGGTTAACCGAGGGACCGAAAAGGCCTCGTGTGTGTTGAGCCCAACACCCCTCCAAGTTGGCACAAAACCCACCAAAACCCTCTCCATCATCTAGAGCATTCGATCACGATCGCGTGGCCGAAAACCGCACCTCATTTGGACTCTCCTAGCTCCCTCCACCTCTATATAAAGACCCCTCCTCGAAAATCTGGATCTCCCCAGTCCAAACCCTAAAAAATAACTCCTCCGTCGCTGCCGGACACGTCCGGACAGAGCCGGACGTTGTCCACCGCCGCCACCGACCAATCCCGCGCTGCCACCTGTCCCGGGCGGGCGCCCACATCGCCGCCGCCGCGCCGGCCCGCCCGAGCCCGCGGGAGGCCCCCGCGGCCCGTTCCTCCGCCGCCCAAGCCCCGCGCATCCTCGCCCCTCTTCCCCGACGCCGGTGCCGGCCATCTCCGCCGCCCAGATCGCCGGCCGCCGCCACCGGTCCTCGCCGCCGCCACGAGAGCTCGCCGAAGCCACCTCCCCGCGCCGCCTCACCTCCCTGCCGCCGGATCCGGTCGGGAGAGACCGGAGCGACCTTCCCCTCGCCTCCCCGCCACTCCATCAAGCTCACCGGAGCCGAGGGAGCTCGCTGGACTTGCCTCGGGCCGCGTGCCACCAAACCCTAGATCTGGAGGTCCAAATTTTCTTCTAAGTCCTCGTTTTTCCAGATTCAAATGCCCTTGTTCATCGTGCCGTAACTCCGCATCCGTAGATCTGTTTTGGGCGTATAGCATATCAAAATGTTCATCTCAGAGAGTACATCATTTCATCTCATTGCATCATTTTCATTTGAGTTCATCTTGATGCCCGAAATGCTGTTGGAAGAATGCTATTTGAGATAATTGTCAGATCTGCTGCTCCAATTAGATATTTGTCATTTTTGCCATGATTATTGTGTGCATGATATGCCCATGAGCTCTACATGTGTTTTGGTATATGTTTTGCCATCTTTCCAGAGGTGCAACCCATGTATTTTTGTGATGTGTGTGGTGACTAGCACAAGCTTGCAAAGTGAGGCATCCGTTAATGCTGATTTCAGGGACTTAGCATTTCCACTAAGTCCATGGACTGTTTATCTCATATGGCCATATGTTCATGTTGTTTCCTAGTGATCCATGCCTCTTTTGAGGATGATCAGTAAGGATGTTTTGTTAATCTTGTAGTGCTCTATCCATCCATGTCTTTATTTGCAATTATGGAGCACTCTAGCTTGAGTCAATCGAGCTCTACTTTTGTCATTTCGTGAATCTGGGCAGATTGTCTACTTGTTAGCGATTTTGCCGAGGATGTTATAGTTGATCCGTGTATGCTATGTTATTGTTCTTGCCATGTCTAGCTTGCATTTTGTGTATTCTTGATGGATGTATGCTTATATTGTCATGACTTGCTCTGTAGTGAGTGCATCGAGCTCGTAAACATGCCTACTTGATATCTATTTTCAGCATGCTCCAGTTTTCACTAAGTCTGAGAACTGATTATGTTTTTGCCATGTTCACATGCTTGCAAATGTATTTTCTGATCCCTTTTGGCTCAAGGTCACTAAGGGACTTTTGTTAAGCTCTTTGAGTAGCTCCATGCCATGCTTTACTTTGCCATGTTCAGGTCCTGTAGCATGTAGTTTTGTTGCTCCAAAGAGTGCTATCTGATCTGAAATTCCAGACAAGTGTTAATTTCACTAAGTCTGAGATCTGTTTGCCAAATGCATTTTTGCCATGCTTGTTTGAACCTGCTAATGGATGAATTGGCCGTATCTCAGTGCTAGACTTTTGTTAAGCGTCATGAATGGATCCCTGCCATGTATTTTGATGCCATGTTTGGGTGCTGTAGCATGTTCATCTTGTTGCATTTAGATGGCTACTTGCTGTAAATCGCAGACCGGTGTCATATTTGAATCGCTTGCCATTTCCAAACCGTAACTCCGATTCCGGTGATCTTTATATCGATTTCAAGCGATTTAATCTCATCTTTCCAGTGGCACACTTGGTTTTCCAAGTTGAGGCCAGGTTCATGCATTCCTTGTCAATCTTGCATATGCATCACATATTGCATCCCGCATAGCATACCATGTTTGCATCATATTGTTTGAGCTTTGCACGTGGTTGATTGTGTACTTGTTGCTTGTTTGTCTTGTTTGGGTAGAGCCGGGAGATGATTTCACTAACGAGGAGCCCGTTGAATTTGCTTTCGAGGATCCAGTCAACTCTGACAACTTTGCAGGCAAGATGATCATACCCTCGAAATCACTACTATCTTTGCTTTGCTAGATGCTCGCTCTTTTGCTATGCCATGCTACGATGCCTACCACTTGCTTTCAAGCCTCCCAAATTGCCATGTCAAACCTCTAACCCACCATGTCCTAGCAAACCGTTGATTGGCTATGTTACCGCTTTTGCTCAGCCCCTCTTATAGCGTTGCTAGTTGCAGGTGAAGATTGGAGACCGTTCGTTGTTGGAACCTTATTTACTTGTTGGGATATCATTATATTGCCATGTTATCTTAATGCATCTATATACTTGGTAAAGGGTGGAAGGCTTGGCCTTATGCCTGGTGTTTTGTTCCACTCTTGCCGCCCTAGTTTCCGTCATATCGGTGTTATGTTCCCGGATTTTGCGTCCTTACGCGGTTGGGTTATAATGGGAAGCCCTTGATAGTTCGCCTTGAATAAAGCTTTTCCAGCAGTGCCCAACCGTGGTTTTACCATTTGCCACCTAGCCTCTTTTTCCCTTGGGTTTCTGGAGCCCGAGGGTCATCTTATTTTAAGCCCCCCTGGGCTAGTGCTCCTCTGAGTGTTGGTCCGACCGAGCTGCCTGCGGGGCCACCTCGGGGAAACTTGAGGGTTGGTTTTACTCGTAGCTAGTCTCATCTGAGTGTGCCCTGAGAACGAGATATGTGCAGCTCCTATCGGGATTTGTCAGCACATTCGGGCGGTGTTGCTGGATTGGTTTTAACTTGTCGAAGTGTCTTGAAGAACCGGGATACCGAGTCTGATCGGAACGTCTCGGGAGGAGGTCTATTCCTTCGTTGACCGTGAGAGCTTGTCATGGGCTAAGTTGGGACTCCCCTGCAGGGATTTGAACTTTCGAAAGTCGTGCCCGCGGTTATGGACTGATGGGAATTTGTTAATGTCCAGTTGTACATAACTTGAACCTTAATTTAATTAAAATGAATCAACTGTGTGAGTTACCGTGATGGCCTCTTCTCGGCAGAGTCCGGGAAGTGGACACGGTGTTTCGCGCTTTGCCTCCTCTTCTCGCTCTCTTTTGCGAACTGGATAGCCACCATATATGCTAGTCGGTTGCTGCTGCTCCACATATATTTACCTTGCCTTACCTATTAAGCTTAAATAGTCTTGATCGCGAGGGTGCGAGATTGCTGAGTCCCTGTGGCTCACAGATTACTATTACACCAGATGCAGGGCCTGATGATTCCGCTCCAGATGGCGTGCTTGAGCTCAAGTGGGAGTTCGACGAGGACTCTCAATGATACTATGTTTCTTTTCCTGATGATCAGTAGTGTTGCCCAGTTGGGGCGATCGGGATCGTGTCGCATGTTGGGTTATCTTTATTTTGGCGCCGTTGTCGGGCCATGAGTGTTTGAATGTTGTAATGCTATTTATGTACTTTGATTGACGTGGCGAGTGTAAGCCAACTATGTTATCTCCCCTTTTATTATCTATATTACATGGGATGTTGTGAAGATTGCCTAACTTGCGACATTGCTTTCAATGCGGTTATGCCTCTAAGTCGTGCCTCGACACGTGGGAGATATAGCCGCATCGAGGGCGTTACACCTGTTCATCCAGCGGCAACCGCCTATACATGCGGCCGGGGTCCTATTCATCCAACCCCCCACCAGGAACTGTTCATCCACATCCAACCCAACCGGCTCGACTCACACCACGTCTCGACTCGTTCTATGTATCGCGCGCGCGGTAGCAACGGGCATTGTTCATCCAGAGGCAACCCAACCGGCTAGCTACATCTCGCACGGCGGTTCGATCGGCTTCAGTAAGCATGCAGCAGCAGTGATCGATCGGGTTCAGTTAGCAGCATAGGAGTCTCGGTCGTGTTCAGTTAGGAGCGAAGGGGTCAATCGATCGGCTTCAGTACATAGCAGCAGGAGATCGCTCGGGTTCAGTTATAGCGACACGGCTCGCACCACGCGCGCGCACGAGAGAAACTCGCAAACCACACTGCATCGCTCGGCCTCGACCACCCACCGTAGCCAGGAACTCCCCGATATTTTCCTCGCCCTCGCTTTTACCACGATTTTCTCCATCATGGATGGCCCAAAGAATGTCTGGCAGGTGCGTCTCCGGCCCGCCCAGGACGAATAGCCCATTTTCTGTCATGATTTTTTGTCATAGAAGTAGGAGCCCACCACATCTATGATGATATTGGGTTTTGTCATAATTATCGTCATAGAAGTGTCATAAGCATGACAGAAAAAAATTGTTCGGCCCAAAATGTCACAGATGTGTCTTTTTTTGTAGTAATTCTCGATTAGTACAAGTGAAGGCTAGCAAAAGATTGAGGAGCGACCAACTAGAGAGCGACAACGGTCATCGACATGCATTGAGATTAATCAACACTGAATGCAAGCATGAGTAGGATATAAATCACCATGAACTTCAATATCGTGGAGGCCATGTTGTTTTTGATTCAACTACATGCATGAATATGTGTCAAGTCAAGCCACTGAAATCATTCAAAGGAGGATACCATCCTATCATACTACATCATAACCATTTTAAATTGCATGTTGGCACACAAGACAAACCATTATCCACTCCTAGCTAATTAAGCATGGCATGAGTAACTATAATCTCTAATTCTCATTGCAAACATGTTTCATTCATAATGGGCTGAATCAGGAATGATGAGCTAATCATATTTACAAAACAAAACAGGTCGAGTTCGTACCAGCGTTTCCTCATCTCAACCATTTCATCATATATCGTCATTATTGCCTTTCACTTGCACGACCGAACGATGTGAACAATAATAAGAGTGCACGTGCATTGGGAAAAGCTGGAATGTGCAAACATTTATTCAGAGGAGAAGACAACGTAATATGGGCTCTTTGTTAGATCAACAATAATGCATATTAGAGCCACTCAACATTTTCATCGTGGTCTTCTCCTTACGACCGAAAGAAATGGAAAAAGGATTTCAAAGAAACACACTGAAATGTTTGTCGGTGTTCTGGGAATGGGGGTACCCAGACTTTCCTGCCTGCGGCCCACGGCGTGGATCCATCGACGGCCTGGTACGGCCCAGTTTCATCATCAGCAACTCAAGACCCTTGCGAGGGGCCAAGCCTCGCGAGGTGGACGACGCCAAGACCTCCATGAAGAGCGGCCTCCTCAGGCTGGCTTCGGAGGAGCGGAGATTTCTATGCAAGGATCATCTCGTGAGGCTCGGATGACATGAGCCATGATGACCAGTGCCAGGCGGGCACCAGCGGGCGTAGTGTACCAGTTTCCTATTTGGTGCTAAGGAGGCAGGCGCAGACGCGGAGTCCCGAGGAATCAGGCAAAGGTTTCCATTCCGGTGCAATAAGACCAAGACCGCCAGGACGATAGGACGAAGGTCATCGTCGAGCCCACCATGGCGTCACGACTAGAGGCTTTCACAGGAGAAGACTACTTTTGTCACGATAGCATGTACGAGTTGTCTCCCTTCGAATTTGGCGATTGTGGGATCCCTTCCCGCCTTCATTTGGGACGAGGACCAAGGCCACTATAAATAGGACTTAGCCACCACCATAGAAGGAGAGATCACTCAGACCACCCTCACATCCACCAGCTCATCGAGCACAAGAACACTCCTCCTCCTGAGGTTGTTCTTTGACTGTACTAGTTCATCCTCAGCCCCTCAAGGCCAATCCACCACAAAGCAGGAGTAAGGTTTTACACCGCAAGGGGGCCCGAACCTGGGTAAAACTGATATGTCTCTTTTCGATTCTGTTCATCGAGCTAGGCTATGAGATTAGCGAGTAGGCAGACTGGGGAGGACGAGTTCTTCGCACGCACCCCAGAGTTCGAACTTCTCAAGGGTCTGAGGAACCCAAAATCCGACGTTTGGCATGCAAGGTAGGGGCGCATCGGAGCCTCTCTTCCGCCGCTCGACCTGCCACCGCTCCGCCGCTTCTATGGCTGACGCCCGTTGGGCTCGTGCTGAGCGTCAAACCGCCCTCGCCGCTCACGTCGCCCAGACGGCACCTGCTGGCGGGCCTCCCCGTCGTTCCCCGTCGCCTGCCACCAACGCCGCTACCGGCCCGGCGGGGCACGAGCAGCAAGCTTCATCGTTGCACCCCTCCATGCGGCGTGATGGGCGCACCACCACCCCGTCGCTGACTCCGGCTGGTTCATCGTCCCATGCTCGTCGCGGGCAGGCGGACGCGCAGGCCATGTTGCTCATGGCGCGCGAGCTCCTGTGCTATCGCCCCGTCGACGACCTCTACAAAGACTGGCTGGACCGCATCGCCGAGCTTGTCAGCGCCGCCGGGGGCTCGCCTGCACCGCCTCTCTCGTTGCCTCGCCCGCCTCTAGCTGCGGGTGACGTAGCCCACGGAGCACCTCCTCCACCTCCCCGTCAAGACACCATGGTC
Organism: Triticum monococcum; assembly: GCA_034509565.1. Lineage (NCBI taxonomy): Eukaryota > Viridiplantae > Streptophyta > Magnoliopsida > Poales > Poaceae > Triticum > Triticum monococcum. Next base: position 554,322,587 of record CM067841.1, on the reverse strand, counting down.
GAGCCAAGGCGCGAGGTCCCGCGGCGTGACCCGCCGTGCAGGGCACCGGCGCGTGAAGAAGAAAGCTGCCAGGTGGTCCAGTGGCTGCAAGAAGATGCTCATGCACTCCTAGCACCGCCATGTCAAGACCATGTGCCGCCTGTGGCGGTGGCGCGCGAGCGCCAAGATCTGCCTCTGCCTCCACGACGGGCTCCCGTGACCACGGCGGGCTGACGCGCCTTCACTCATGAGCTGCGCAGCGTTGTGTGGCTGGGGAAGTTGAAGCCCGGCCCGCCTCCGCGCTACGACGGCACCCCCGACCCTACTGAGTTCCTGCAGCTTTACGAGCTGAGCATCGAGGCGGCCAACGGCGACGAGAAGGTTAAGGCGAACTGGTTTCCCATGGCCCTCAAGGATGGCACGCGCTCGTGGCTCCTGAACCTGCCCGCGGGATCGATCTCCTCCTGGGACGAGATGCGCGAGGGTTTTGTCGCCAACTTCCAGGGCACTCACGACCGCCCATCGGCTACGGGTGACCTGCAGTGCATCAAGCAGCTGCCAGGGGAGACCCTGCAGAAGTACATCCAGCACTTCAACAGCTTTCGTCTCAAGATCCCCAAGGTGTCAGACAAGGCCATCATCTCTGCATTCACTGATGGCGTCCGAGACATCCATATGAAGGAGGAGCTCGCCATACACGAGGACATGTGCATGGCTCTAGAGATGTTCAACATGGCGACCAAGTGTGCGAGAGCTGAGGAGGGACGCCTCTCCCTTCTCGAGCTCCCTAAAGCTGACCCAGAGGACAAGATAGTCAAGGCCAACGACGTGAAGTGCAAGGGGGCAGCCGTGCTCACGGCCGAACCAGAGATGAAGCGCGGTTGCGACAACCCGGAGTCATCCAAGGGCAGCCACCCGTTCTGCATCTTCAACAACGTGCACAGCCACAACACTGACCACTGTTAGGAGCTCCGGGCCATTCACGACGGGTGCCTCGGTCATCTCCCCGAGCGCAACGATCGAGGCTATGACCACGGAGGAGGCCGAAGTGGAGGACAGTGGGACGGCTGCAACCCTCGTCAAGAGGGGCGCGATCAGCCTCGCGAGGGCCTTGGAGGGACCAACCCCATGTGGACCATCCTCAGGGCAACGTTGGGCTCCCTCCGCTGCCACCACTAGCAAGAAGGAATGACGATCACCACCAGGACGTGGGGGCTGGGGGCATCCAGGAGCCTCGTGTTGTCACTTGCATCCTGGGCGGCGCTCAGGCCCCTGCCTCCCATCGCATCTTCAATTAGTTTGCTCGTGAGGTGAACGCGGCCCTCACTAAGCTCAAGGCTACACATCCGCTTAGGTGGTCCAAGTGCATCATCACCTTCAGCTCATCCGACCAGCTCAATTGCGTGGCAGTAGCCGGCGCTCTCCCGATGCTCTGCTCGCCAACCATCAGCAATGTCCTCATCACCAAGACTCTCATCGATGGCGGTGCAGGGCTCAACGTTCTTTCCATTGAGACATTCAACCGACTCCAGGTGCCCTATGACCAGCTGCAACCCGCCAAACCCTTCTCAAGAGTGACCGATGGCTCCACCACCCCGATAGGGTAGAGCCGCCTCCCTGTCACCTTCAGCACCCGCGACAACTACCGCACTGAGCTCATTGACTTTGACGTCGCTCACATTCTCCTTCCGTACAACGCCATCCTCGGCTACCCGGCCCTATCCAAGTTCATGCCAGTCACCCACCATGGATACAATGGGGCTGTTTGGTTTCCAGCCACACTTTGCCATACTTTGCCACGCCTAACCTTAGGCAAGTTTGACCAAGTTAGGTAGGTGTTTGGTTCTAGCCACACCTAAGGCAGGATTATTTTATGAGCAGTGAACCCCACATGTCATAGACACAAAAAGTGTGGCAAGATTCCCTTAGGCAAGCCAAAGTGTGGCTAACAATTTGAGCAACTCAACTAAGGCAAGTGTGCCAAAAATCATGTGGCAATATATGGCAAAGATAGTCACAATCCAAACAGCCCCAATGTCCTCAAGATGCCAGGGAGCCGCGACATCATCACGGTCGCCTGTGAGGAGAAGGACGTGATGTGCTCTCTCGAGCGCGCCTACCAGGCTGCAGCGATTGAAGACCCAGACAACGAGGGCGCTGTCTACCCTCCTGAGATTGTCCCTAGGAAGAAGAAGCAACTGGTCCGCCAAGAACCTCAGGAGAGCAGGGTGTCGAGCGGCTCCACCTCAGGACCAGCGCCCATAGTCAGGGCACCTCCCACTCTCGCATAGGAAGGCGCGCCCGGCGCCTCCCTTATGTTGTGCTCGGGGGCTCTCCTTTGAAGGGCCTCTAACCTGGCCAGCGTCACGAGGGAGGTGCTTGGGAACCACATGGAGGCGTGCTTCAACGCTCGCTTTCGTGAGGAAAGCGCGGGGCGTGAGGCACCTAGCGCTTGGGAATTCATCACCAAGGCAACTGAGGAGCTTTAGAAGGCAAGAGCGATACGGGGCGACCGTCGCCCACCACCTGGCATAGCTCCTTGTCCTGGCGAGGATAGCGAGTTGTGCGTCTGCGTCAACATCCTAGGACTCGACAAGGTCGCCTCTCAGCGGCTCTTCTGGCCGTCCCACATTGGCCGGTGCGAGGGCCAACCTCACAGCTACGTTCGCATGCCTTTCGGCTTGCTGGGCGGGGCTATCGTGCAACAGCGTCACATGCAGAGCATCCTGGCGGCTCAGGAGGCCAGGCTCCAGGTGATCCTGATGGAGGTGGCGGTGGATTCTCACGAGCCCCTGGGCCCTCAGAGCCTCCCGAGGTTCAGGGCCTGGGCGGCTCATGAGGAGCGACTCCTTCAGCACGCGTCTTCGGCTACTCCAGCACTTCTTCGGCAACTGTGTGAGGTGATTTCTTTTGGTTTGTTCAGTTGGGGCGCCCCTCAGGCTGCATCATCCCCAAGCCGCGTGGGTCCGTCCCTACGGCATGTACCCTTCCTGCATCTATCAGAACTAGCTCTACCTTATACATGAGATGATTTATGTCATCACCTGCTTGCCTGGCGTCTTATCGCCTTTCGTGGCCTCCCGCGTTACTGACCAGCCTCTTGCTCATCCCGCAACGGGGGCTACACATGCTGGCACGGCGCTCGTGCTCGGGTCCGTCCCTGCAACACTGACAAATCTGAGAGGTCGAGCTCTGGCTCGCGGCCCGCCCCGCGCACGTCACCTCACCAGATCCTCAGTGCCTTCGTCTTCTTGTGGAAATATCAGTGGCAGGACAGCAAACGCGTTTACGAGTTATGCTCTCTTCTCGGACTAACCCGCAGGAATCCCTGGAGTCTGGCTGTAGGCGGCCCTTCTGGCTGTCCCATTTTCATGCAATTCGCTTGCACGTTAAAGGGGGGGCCTCCTGAGCACCGTGCCTCAGGAGCTCCTACTAACTCTCCAGCCCTCGCCCCCTGGCCTTGACCACGGCATTGCAACCTAGCGTACGAGCGGCGGCCGATCCTCGCTCGAGGGTCAGGACCTGAGGACATAGAGCACTTAGATGAGCGGGGAAGGGGGAGACCGGCGTGAGCCCTGCCTGGAAGCATCACCGTTAAGGCACAATCAGGCGCTGTGCAAAGGAATCACCTCAGGCTTGCTAAGATAACTCACCCATACATGTCAGCGTGAACCTCACCGTTTGATGTTTCCGACCCCCTCAATCTCGCTTCGGCAATGCCACTTCCCTTTTCGGCCTCCAAGGAGCTGCTTGCACGCCAAAGGGGACCTCTTGAGCATTGCGCCTTAGGAGCTCTTACCGGACCTCGGACCGCTCACCTCCTGGCCTTGACCATGGCATCGCGACCTGGCATACCAGCGACGATCGAAGCCTGCCTGGGGACTGGGACCTGCAAGCGTAGAGCGCAAATCTACCGCAAGAACGAAATAGGGGAACAATGCTGAAGCGAGATACACAGCTGCAACCTTATGCTAGGAGTAGTAAACCTTGGAGCAAAAGCATTACAGTTTTTGTTAAATACCCCCACGGGGTTTGTCACAATTTCGCGTAGGGAAAAAAAGGAACCGTCAAGGGGGGCGATTGCTGGGCATCACCGACGACGCCGAGCGGACGCCGCTGCTGCGCTCCGCGCGCGGCGAGAGCTCGATGGCATGTAGCTGTCGTCGTTAGATTCCCAGGAGTCATCGCTGCTGCTGGAGGAGCTGTCGGTGAGGCCGGAGGCGGGCTCAGCACCCGCAACCGCGCCATGCAAGCTACTTCCCCCGGGGCAGCACTCCAGCGCTGGCCCTCCTCGTCGAAAACCTTGAAGAACAGCGTGGAAGCGCCATCGTACTCGAAGTGGATGGCAAGGGCCCCCTATAGACGGCAGGTGCGGGCGACCTCGCCCCATCCTCGGGTCATGAAGATGTTTTCCGGGGAGACTACCTCGACCTCCGCCCCGTAGCCAGACTGCAGCACCCGGCATGCTGCAGCCACAACTCAAGCGGCCCCCTCAGCGGCATCTCCTCGGTGAAGAACCGCGGGAACTGGATCCACCTGCGCGGTGGCATTGCTGCCCACACCATGAACTCGCGCGAAGTGCCCTTGGCGTGGGTTCGCGGGCCAGCTGGCCGCGCAGCCTCAGTTTGTCCACCGTGGCCGCGGCCCGCGCGGCACTGGGCGCTGCCGCCCTTCCCGGAGGCCTGCACGCGGGCGTATAGAGGGAGCAGCAAGCCAGGCAGAGGCCGCTCATACCAGGGTTGCGTCACCTCCTGCCTTTCACCGGTGTCGCGAGGGCGTCCAAACATTTTCTTTGGCAAAAGTGGCTCGGGCCCCTCCCAAGGGGTCTTTCCCTTCTCCGTCACGGAGAATCTCCTAATCGGTGCCATGGGTGTTTACGCGGCAAGACGGCAAAGCGAATAAGAGGAGGGAAAAGAAGAAGGCAGCACGAAGACGGAGATGAATGAGGGGGGGCTCTGCCCCTCCCCTCATTTATAGAAAATGGGGGGCCAATCGCCTGCCTCCATGATCCCACACAATGATGGTTTTCTCTACATGCAGCGGAGTCTCAACAATTCGAACGGTTATCGAGGCAACGTGGGGAAGTGGAGACGCCCACATCCCATCAATTGCCACGCGTCGACCAAGGTCGCGGGCGGTTAGAGCCCACGGCGCTCCGCACTTGCCCTTTGGCTTCGCCTCAAAGCCAAGTTCGCGAGCGCCTTGGGCCTGAGGGCTACTGTCGGTGTTTTGGGAACTGGGGTACCCAGACTTGCCTGCTTGCGGCCCACTGTGTGGCTCCATCGACAGCCTGGTACGGCCCAGTTTCATCATCAGCAACTCATGACCCTCACGAGGGGCCAAGCCTCGCGAGGCGGACGACACCAAGACCTCCACGAAGAGCAACCTCCTCAGGCTGGCTCCCGGGGAGTGGAGATTTCTATGCAAGGATCATCTCGTGAGGCTCAGATGACGTGAGCCACAACGACCAAGGCCAGGCAGGCGCCAGCGGGTGCAGTCTACCAGTCTCTTCTTTGGTGCTAAGGAGGCACGCGCAGACACGGAGTCCCGAGGAATCAGGCAAAGGTTTCCATTCTGGTCCAACAAGACCAAGACCGCCAGGACAGCAGGACGGAGGTCATGGCCGAGCCCACCACGGCGTCACAACCAGAGGCTTTCGCAGGCGAAGACTACTTTTGTCAGGATAGCATGTACTAGTTGTCTCCCTTCGAATTTGACCGTTGCGGCATCCCTTCCCGCCTTCATTTGGGACGAGGACCAAGGTCACAATAAATAGGACTTAGCCACCACCATAGAAGGAGAGATCACTCAGACCACCCTCACACCCACCAGCTCATCGAGCACAAGAACACTCCTCCTCCTGAGGTTGTTCTATGACTGTACTAGTTCATCATCAGCCCCTCGAGGCCAATTCACCACAAAGCAGAAGTAGGGTCTGACACCGCAAGGTGGCCTGAACCTGGGTAAATGGTTGTGTCTCTTTTTGATTCAGTTCGTCGAGCTAGGTCGTGAGATTAGCGAGTAGGCAGACTGGGGAGGACAAGTTCTTCGCATGCACCCCCAGAGTTTGAACCTCTCAAGGGTCTGCGAAACCCAAAATCCGACAATGTTTTTGGAGTTTTTTTTTGAAGAAAGTAAAACGAAAACAAGAAAAACTATTTACACAGGAAAGCTCCCACCAAGTAAAAGAAGAACGAGCAATCTTTTTGGCTTTTCTTTTAATACTACAACTAAATAAAGTAGAAAGAAAAACAAAAAAGAAGCAAGAACTAATTTTTTGTATTTTCTCAAAGTTTTTCAAACACGCAAGAAAATAAGAAATGTAAACTAACATGGATAATAAAATATGAACACTGACAAGTGGAATGAGTGTGTGAACATGAATGTAATGTTGGTGAGAAATACGTACTCCCCAAGCTTAGCCTTTTGGTCTAAGGTTGTCTAGGGCCACGGCTCAAAATAACCCTCTCCTCGATACTGCGGTGTGTCCTAAGGGTTCCATTGGTTAGTGAGCTCCTGTGGCTCCCATTGATAAATAGGCTCCTGGTAAGGTTAAGGAGTTGGTGCAGGCTCAGGTGCTGGAGGAAATGCAAACTAGCCACTCTCGCTTCTGACACTCCTCTCTCTTCCCCCATAGCAATTTCAGACAGAAAATCCTCCACGTCCCTAGGATGTGGCTCATTGATGGTGCCCTCATAAGGTATTTTGCAAACATCGCAAAAATCAAATAATGTCATCTCCTTAGGTTCATCATACCAATGAAGTTCTACCGTGGGTGGTGATTTGCTAGAATAAAAATGAAAGTTTTGCACAAAGGTGTTAGTGAATAGGAGGTATTGATCACACTTATCTTGAAGGAAAGGAAGGAGGCCTGCATTCTCTGCCAAATAATAGAAATCAGCATAAATTCCAGTCTCTCTCAAGAATGTGTTGCTTGGCCACTCACACGGCCGAACCTCCACAGCGAGAGGAAGGTTGTACTTGGGCTTCTTCTTCTCCTCATTTTCATTCCCTTCCAAATCCCGGCTTGAAGAACCCCTTAACCGCCTCTTCATGGTTTATCTTTCCTTTGAAAATTTCTGAAATTTTTAGAGACTCAAAATAAAAGTGAACTAAACTCAACAAAATTGATAGCAACTACTCCTACAAGTGTCTAGAGGCTATATCATGCATTAGAACTACTTGGGACCATATAAATTTGACATGCAAGCTCAAGAACAGGGTCACCATAGCAGCAAAAATTTGCACTAAACAAAGCACTATAGCAAAAAGTAATTGGACCAATGGAGGAGTCACATACCGATGAAAATCCCCCGAAACAGTTTCAGCAACGGAGTTTTGAGCAAAGAGATCGAAAATGGCAGCAAAATGAGCAAGAACACGGGTTTGAGCAATGGTGCGATTTTTTCTGGAGGAAGACGAAGGTACGACGGGTATGACAGGTACATCCTCACAAACACCGATGGGTATAGCAGTTGATTTATCAACCATTTGCAAAAGATTTCAATGGGTGTCAACTTATTCAATTCAAGTCTACGATATAAAGAGAAAGGCATAACACTAACACCGGCTCCCAAATCACATAAAGAAGTTTTAACATAGTTTCTTTTAATGGAGCATGGTATAGTTGGTATTCCTCGAACTCCTAGTTTCTTTGGTATTCCACCTTTAAATGTATAATTAGCAAGCATAGTGGAAATTTCAGCTTCCGGTATCTTCCTTTTTTAGTAACAATTTCTTTCACATACTTAGCATAAGGAGACATTTTCACAATACATGTCAAACGCATACGCAAAAAGACAGGTCTAAGCATTTCAACAAAGCGCTCAAAGTCTTCATAATCCTTTTTCTTGGATGGTTTAGGGGGAAAGGGCATGGGTTTCTTAACCCATCGCTCCCTTTATTTACCATGTTTCATAGCAATGAAGTCACTCTTATCATATCTTTTATTCTTAGGTTGTTGGTCATCAAGATCAACAGCAGGTTCTATCTCCACATCATTATCATTACTAGGTTGAGCATCAACACGAACATCATCATTATTATTATTACTAGGTTCATGTTCATTACCAGATTGTGTTTGAGCATCAGAAATGGAAATATCATTTGGGTTCTCATGTGTGTCTATAACAGGTTCACTAGAAGCATGCAAGGTCCTATCATCTTTCTTTTTCTTCCTAGATGGCCTAGGTGCCTCAGTATTAATTCATTGAGAGTCTTTCTCAACTCTCTTAGGATGGCCTTCGGGATACAAAGGTTCCACAGTCATTTTACCACCTCTAGTCATAACTCTAACAGCATGATCATTCATCTTATTATTCATTTCATTCAGCAAATCATTTTGTGCCCTGAGAACTTTTTCTACTTGGGTTTTGACCATGGAAGCATGTTTAGTACTCCCTCTGTTCACTTTTATAAGACCTTGAAAACATTTCAGACAATGTACAAAATAGCTCATTTTGAGTTGTCTGAAATAACTTACAAAAGTGAACGGAGGGAGTAACAAACTTGAGATCATTAACAGTTCTACACATATAGTCACCCAAGTGTTCAAGCATATAAGCATTTCTTTTCAATTGTCTACTAATATATGCATTGAAGTTTTCTTGTTTAACAATAAAGTTATCAAATTCATCCAAGCATCGACTAGCAGCCTTATTATGAGGAATATCACCTTCATCAAATATATACAGAGAATTTACGTCTACTACCTGTGTCGGGTTATCAAGACCATGTATTTCTTCAATAGGTGGTAAGTTCTTAACATCTTCAGCTTTAATACCTTTTTCTTTCATGGATTTCTTTGCCTCTTGCATATCTTCTGGATTAAGAAATAGAATACCCCTCTTCTTTGGAGTTGGCTTAGGAGTGGTTCAGGAAGAGTCCAATCATTATCATTACTCAACATATTATTCAATAGTACTTGAGCTTGTTCGGTAGTTTGTTTCCTGAAAACACAACCAGCACAACTATCTTGGTGGTCCCTAGAAGCATCAGTTAGTCCATTATCAAAGATATCAAGTATTTCATTTTTTTCTTGAGAGGATGTTCAGGCAAAGCATTAAGTAATTGGAGAAGCCTCCCGCAAGCTTGTGGAAGCTATCTTCTTCAAATTGCACAAAGTTAAATATTTCCTGTAAAGCAGCTTGTTTCTTATGGGCAGGAATTTTTTTCAGAGAAGTAATATATCATATCCTCGGACTACGCACACAACCGGGAGCAAGAGAATTAAACCATATCTTAGCATCACCCTTTAACGAGAAAGGAAACAACTTAAGAATATAGTAATAGTGATTTTTCCCTCATGAGCAAATAGGGTGGCTATATCATTCAATTTAGTAAGATGTGCTACAACAGTTTCAGATTTATAACCATGAAAAGGATTAGATTCAACCAAAATAATTAACTCAGACTCGACAGAGAATTCATAATCCTTATCAGTGACAAAGACAGATGAAGTAGCAAACTTAGGATTATATTGCATTCTAGCATTCAAAGATTTTTCTTTCCACTTGCATAGTAGTTTCTTAAGATCATCTCTATCCTTACAAGCAAGAAAGTCCCTAGTTACCTCTCCATCCATAACATAACCTTCAGGTATAACAGCCACTTCAATCTAGGAGAGCTAGGTCTAATGGGTGTTTCAAAGTTTCCAGTTTCAATAATTTCATCAGTTTCAGAAATATCATCAGTTTCGGCATTCTCAATATCTTTAGCTCTAGCAAGTTGTTCATCAAGAAATTCACCTACTGGCACAGTATTATCAAGCAAAGTAGTAGCATCATCAAAAGTATCATGCATAGCAGAAGTAGCATCATCAATTACTTGCGACATATCAGAATCAATAGCAGGTGTAGGTGTCGCAAGCTTACTCAAAACAGAAGGTGAATCAAGTACATAGCTAGATGGAAAAATCTTGGTCCTAGAGGGACCATGTTCCTTACCTCCCCTCGTCCTAGAGGGAAAAATCTTGGTTTTTGTATCTTTCAGATTCTTCATAGTGATCAACAGATATAAATCCCAAGTGACTCAACAAATATAGCTATGTTCCCCGGCAACGGAGCCAAAAAAGGTCTTGATGACCCACAAGTATAGGGGATCGCAACCGTTTTCGAGGGTAGAGTATTCAACCCAAATTTATTGATTCGACACAAGGGGAGCCAAAGAATATTCACGAGTATTAGCAGTTGAGTTGTCAATTCAACCACACTTGAAAGACTTAATATCTGCGGCAAAGTATTTAGTAGCAAAGTAGTATGGAAGTAACGGTAATGGTGGCAAAAGTAACATTAGCAGTTTTGTAGTGATTGTAACAGTAGTAGCAACGAAAGTAACTTAGCAAAGATCAATATGTGAAAAGCTCATAGGCATTGGATCGGTAATGATAATTGTGTTGGATAATATTCATCATGTAGCAGTCATAACCTAGGGTGACACAAAACTAGCTCCAATTCATCAATATAATGTAGGCATGTATTCCGTATATAGTCATACGTGCTTATGGAAAAGAACTTGCATGATATCTTTTGTCCTACCCTCCCCCTCTCCGGAGCCCCGAACGGACTCCAGATCAGCCCTCCCGATGAAGAATAGGAGGCGGCGGCTCCGTATCGTAAAACGCGATGAATCCTTCTTTCCGATTTTTTCCTCCGTGAATAGGTACTTATAGAGTTGAAGTTAGGGTCGGAGGAGGTCCAAAGGGCCTACAAGCCTGCAGGGCGCGCCCCCAGGGCTTGTGGCCTTTGGGTGGCATCAGTCCTGGTTAGTTTTATTCAAATCATCCAAATTAAAGTCCAAAACAAGGGCAAAAGAGTTTGAAAAAATAGATGTGATGGAGACATGTCAGACGGTCAAGTAGTATACCATCCTCGAGGGAACTAAGAGGACACGCATTAAGGATGGAATTCACCTTAATGTGATTGAAGTAGGAGTTGGGCATGTCTCTTAGCAATGGAGCTCTGGACATGGTGATTTCCGAATGATACTCCACATCACTCTGCGAGCAGTCGGTGCCGACACACCTCCCCCCCCAATGCCGCCACCTTCCACATCACCGCCACCACCGTTTCGTCGTCGGGGCACCGAAGCTTCCCACCCCCACCTCCCGACGGCGCCGCGAGCAGGAAGCCGCCTCGCCGCCCCAGCCAGCTCCTTTGTCTTGACGTCGGCATGCTCGTCGGACGCCTCCAGGCCAGCCACCTGGTTCAAGGGAGGCGCGCATCTCTTTGACGGTCGACTTCTTCGTCGATGCCCGCAAATTGTTCGACAGTTTGCCAAGGTACAAAATAGACCCCGCCCGTCGCTAATGATGAGGAGATCTTGGTTGCCATGTTGGTTCATCACCACCTTAATAGCCAGCGGCCGTTGTTCCGTGGCTCGATCCTGGGGCACCTTCTGGCGTTGAATCGCAACTGAGAGAGCGGTTGTTTTCTTCTTTGGAAGGACAACTTTGACACAACCAAACCGTTGTTCAAACATAAAAAATTCCAGCGGCGTTTCCGTATGAGTAAGAATCTTTTCAACCGTATTAGAGAGGGGGTGGTCGGATACGATAACTATTTCGAGTGGAAAGAGGATGCCCTTGGAAAGATTGGCTTCTCATTTTATCAGAAAAGCACTGCAGCCATTCGGATGCTTGCATGCGGAGTGCCCGTTGATCTCATTGACGAGTACGCCCATATGATCGAGTCTACATGCCTAGACTTCAGGTACAAGTTCTGCAAGTTTGTGACACTCTTTCTTCGGCATGGCCGGATTACACAATGATACCAACATGCTTCAACGCTCACCGGTGGTTGCAAGGCTTGCCGAAGGCAACAGCCCGCCGGTGAATGTTACCATCAACGGTCACAACTACGACAAAGGATATTACCTAGGTGACGATATCCATCCTCAGTGGACCACTATTGTGAAGACAATCCCCAACCCTGTCGGAGAGAAGAGGAAAAGATTTGGCCAAGAGCAAAAGAGTGCTAGGAAGAACGTCGAGCGTGCCTTTGGTGTTTTGCAATCTCGATGGGGCATCGTTCGGTATCCTGCTAGGACTTGGAGCACGAAGAAGCTGTAGGAGGTGATGACTGCTTGTGTGATCATGCACAATATGATCGTAGAAGATAAACGCCCGGAACGTATTTACGATCAAGGGTTTCAGTCTCGGGGTGAGAATGTTGTGCATGAGCAATGGAGGAGCGGCAACGTTTGAACAGTTCGCCCAATTTCATCATGAAATGCGTGATTGAGAAATTCACATGCTGCTGCAAAATGATTTGGTTGAGTATATATGAGCTCATGTTGACAACCAATGAATGCATCTTTTTATTCGGTTTGTAAAACTATGTGAGACAATTTAATTTTTATTCCGCTTGTAAAATTATGCTTTACATGAAACTGTGCTTTATTCGGCTTGTACATATTTGCTGAAAAGGGTAAACAGCAGTCCGCGTCGGTAAATATTGGTCGACATGTTGGACTCATTGTCAACCTATAAATAGTAAATAGAACGGACACCGATCAAGCGGTTGATCTAAACAAACAAAAATACCGTTCGTTTGGGTCGCTCCATTAAAGTTGCTTTCATATACTCTGCCTCCTGATGGAAAAGAATTCAGGCGACGGTTGCTCAGTGAAATATTGTCGTGGTTCAGGTGGGATCTGACCTCGGTTACGTGCCACTAACCACCAGCAGCCTGTCCTTGCCGGAAGGATGAGGCAAGCAAGGAAAAGCCAGCGGTGGTTCGTGGATCGCCTCGTGCTACCCGCAATCGTTGTACAGCACACAACCACAGTGCCCGCCGTGCCAATTTGGCAACCACTGTTTCCCCTCATCGAGAGCCACGAAGACACTACTGCATCCGTCACAAAGCGGAGAAGCGGGACGAGACTTTTGGTGGCTAAACGACGCCGAGGACACGGAGCGCGTGCGCCGGACAACGTTACTGCTGCCGTCCTGACACCCACCTGGAATTGCGTGGCTCGCCTGCCCGCTCCGGACACGCCGCGGCCGCTCCCACCTCACCGAAATAATGCAGCAGGCGTGTACTAGTAGTACTAGCACGGGAGGCGGTGCCGGGTACGCGATGCGGGGTGCGCGGAACCGCCCACCCGCCCGCGCGATCGATCCCGTGGTCCTCGGACGGAGAAAGCCTGGCAGCAGCGCCGCAAGCGTGCGGTGTGGGGCGTCGTCGAGGCGCTGTCACCCGCGCGCACGCGCCCCACGGGCACGGCTGTCCCTACGTACGCGCGCCGCACGGAACCTACCGGCGCGTGCCGGTCTGCCCCGCGCTGTCGGTCCACGCCGCGCGCGCCTCCACCGCTTTCAATGCGGGCCCACGCCACGGCACGGGAGGAAGCAAACGGTGGGTGATCGATCGATCGATCCATAGTCCAGGCAACGACGCGCTGGACCCGGCCGATGCCGACACTTGTCCCCGGCCGCGGCCGCTGCCGCCTAGCGTGCCGTCGTCGCCCGTCCCTCTCGCCGTTCCCCCGATTTATTATTTTCATTTGTTAATCCATCAGTCGGCGTCCCACTTTACGTGGTGGCTACGGGCCGAGCGGTGCGGTGCGCGGGGCGGCTTTCTGGCGGATCGCGATCCGGTTCGTGTCCCCGGGACGTCACGCGCCGACGATGCGGTTGACGGGGCAGCGGAGATAAACAAACAAAGCAACCAAACAAAGCGGACGACGAGGCGATCGAGAGTGAGCGGGCGGCGTGGCCGTGCCGCGTCGTCGAGCGCCGGGCGTGGCCGGCAGCGGCGGGGCCAGGGGCCACGTGCCCGCGCGCCCACGCGGGCGGCGGGTTTTGCTAGCGCAGCTGGCTGGCGGGCCCCGCCCGCCCGTCCGCCCGCCGGCTGCGTAGCGTGAGTAGCGTACGTACGCCGACCGGACCGCTGCGCGGGACGCACGGCACGGATCGTGATGCGCCCGCCCGTCCTTCCCGCGGGGCCCGCGCTGGCCCGTGACGTGCCGCCGCAACGTGCCGCTCGACGCACCGCCGCGGGGCGGGGCCCACGCGCGGCGGCTTTGATGCCATTTGTTTATGCCATGGAAGGACCCGGCCGGTTTTGCATTCTCGTCCCCGTAACATGCTCTTATTTCTTACAAGTACGATCTAAAATGTCCAGCGTGGAACTTGAAAAGAAAAATAAAATGTCAAGCGTGAGGAAAAACGAAAGACCCACACTACGTCGGTAAAAATTATAAAAGTTAATTACTAGTACATCTATAGTATATGAACTTGCATGGTGCGTATAGATTCATAAATTAAGTTGAAAAATGACACAAATGAGTCACTGAACTATGATTTCGGGCACAATTTGATACATTTGGTGTTAAATCTAGCGTCGGATGTTAACTCAATGACGTGCCAGTGAGCCCATAGTATCTTCTCTGTATATCTGTATGAGGTCCCACTTCTCAGTTGGACAGAGAAAGATATAAAGGATATAAATAAAACGACATGCTGCAGAATTCAAACCTCAAACATGAGAGGTTTCACTAGAGCAAGTAAAAGCTGATGCATGATAACTAGTCAGTAATTCTATTATGAATACTTGCTCGATTCTTTGGGCTTAAAGCTTTCTTTTGTTTTTTTTAAAACTAGAAGCTTTCTTGTATTTCGTGGTTGAACTCAGTAACTGAGATGACGATGATGACACTTAAATAATGGATGAATCTGTATGTATGAATCCATAGTTCTATACTCACCCTTTCATGTATTGTAGGTGTAATTAACTTACATTCTAATGCCAACCTATCTCCTAGTACTTACAGTGGAAATCACATAGGAGTATTTTGTTATTTTGGCAATCTTATAGAGCATGTTCCAAATCAGGCTGTAAGCTTGGACTGAACTCTTGAGCTCAACCACAAATCTTCTATCTTTTCTTTATTTAAATTTTTTTGTAACATTTTTTAAACAGCTTAAATTAAGTTTGCTGATATTTTAGTATGTCGGAGACGATTTTGAAAAGGCAATTTACACTTCTTTTTTCTTATAAAACTGCAATTTGATTAGAATACTAGCACGATGCCCGTGCGTTGCTACGAAATTATAAAATACGAGGAGTTTGGTCATTGGCTTAGGAAGCCATCAAATACCACAAAGGTGGAATTACAATTTCTTCACTCAAATTTCTATCATATAGAAGTATAGAACTGAAAGAAATTTGTTAGGAAGAAACTGAAAACGAGAGCTTTATTTTGAGTTGGAGTTGCATTTCTGCATTTGTTATTTGTTCTTTCTTTAGGTGTTGATCTCACGTAAAAGTAGTAATGTAGTTCTTTATTTTAAGAAAATATGCCCTAGAGAAAATAATAAAGTTGTTATTTATATTTCCTTATATCATGATAAATGTTTATTATTCATGCTAGAAATTGTATTAACCGGAAACTTAGTACATGTGTGGATACATAGACAAACTTAGTGTCCCTAGTATGCCTCTACTTAACTAGCTCGTTAATCAAAGATGGTTAAGTTTCCTAGCTATAGACATGTGTTGTCATTTGATGAACGGGATCACATCATTAGAGAATGATGTGATGGACAAGACCCATCCGTTAGCTTAGCATAATGATCGTTTAGTTTTTTTGCTATTGTTTTCTTCATGATTTATACATGTTCCTCTGACTATGAGATTATGCAACTCCCGAATACCGGAGGAACACCTTGTGTGCTATCAAACGTCACAACGTAACTGGGTGATTATAAAGATGCTCTACAGGTGTCCCAGATGGTGTTTGTTGAGTTGGCATAGATCGAGATTAGGATTTGTCACTCCATGTATCGGAGAGCTATCTCTGGGCCCTCTCGGTAATGCACATCACTATGAGCCTTGCAAGCAATGTGTCTAATGAGTTAGCCACGGGATGATGCATTACAGAACGAGAAAAGAGACTTGCCGGTAACGAGATTGAACTAGGTATGATGATACTGACGATCGAATCTCGGGCAAGTAACATACCGATGACAAAGGGAACAACGTATGTTGTTATGAGGTTTGACCAATAAAGATCTTCGTAGAATATGTAGGAGCCAACATGAGAATCCAGGTTCCGCTATTAGTTATTGACTGGAGATATGTCTCGGTCATGTCTACATAGTTCTCGAACCCATAGGGTCTGCACGCTTAACGTTCAATGACGATTTGTATTATGAGTTTCGTGTTTTGATGAACCGAAGTTTGTTCGGAGTCCCGGATGAGATCACGGACATGACGAGGAGTCTCGAAATGGTCGAGACATAAAGATTCATATATTGAAAGGCTACATTCGGACACCGGATTGGTTCGGGTCGTCTCGGATAAGTTTCGGAGTACCGGGGGTTACCGGAACCCCCCGGGAGGTTAATGGGCCACCTTGGGCCTTAGTGGACAAGAGAGAGGGCCGGCCAGAGGTGCCCCCTCCCTGCGCAGTCCGAATTGGACAAGGGAAATGGGCGGCGCCCCCTCCCCCTCCTTCCTTCTCTTCCTTCCTCATTCCCTTCTTCTCCTACTTGGATTAGGAAAGGGGGGACCGAATCCTACTTGGACCAGGAGTCCAAGCAGGACTCCCCCCATGGCGTGCCCCCTAGGGCCGGCCACCTCTCCACCCCCTTTATATACACGGGAGGGGGCATACCAAGTCTTCTCTTAGTCGTGTGCGTGCCCCCCCTCCACAGTTACACACCTCGGTCATATCGTCATAGTGTTTAGGCGAAGCCCTGCGCCGGTAACTTCATCATCACCGTCATCATGCCGACGTGCTGACGAAACTCTCCCTCGTCCTCAACTGGATCAAGAGATCGAGGGACGTCATCGAGCTGAACGTGTGTTGAGCGCGGAGGTGCCGTACGTTCGGTGCTTGGATCGGTTGGATCGCGAAGACGTTCGACTACATCAACCTCGTTACTAAACGCTTCCGCTTTCGGTGTACGATGGTACGTGGACACACTCCCCCCGCTCGTTGCTATGCATCTCCTAAATAGATCTTGCGTGATCGTAGGAAAATATTGAAATACCGCGTTCCCCAACATTATTTGTGGTAGGTCCCATATGTGAGTAGAAGTAAATTTATGTATGTTTTGAAATGTTGTTGGTCCCACATGTGGGTAGTGGTACTTTTTCAACTAATAAAACTTGGTGGTCCCACCTGTGGATTGAGGGCATTTGTTTATTGGTTATAAGGTTGTTGGTCTCTTATGTGGTAGATGTGCATTTGTTTATGGGTGAAGGTTGGTGGTCCCACGTGTGAACTCACCATCAACTCCAACCTTTATAAGTAGGGAAGGTTGTGGGTACACTTTACTAAGAGTCAGTTCTTTTCGCCTCATGATTCTCCAGACTCTAATTCTAGGAAACTGCCCATAAAATCACCTGCTCACAAAATCAGCCATCTAGTTCTTATTTGAGATTCCAGCCTGTGATTGTTGTATGAGTTATGTGCTGAAATGTCTGTAACGCCCCTAGATTTGAACTGACTGATGACTGCTAACACTTGGTTATTTTGGATAGTTTCATGCCTAATATGAACATGAAAGCAAGATGCAAATTTCATAAAGTGCTTAATATTAGAATTTTAAAGTGAGTTGCAAATATCACAAAGTGTTTAATATTACAAAATTCATACTAAGTCCACATGCAACATACAATTTAGAAAGCAAGTAAGGATTCAAATTTTTATAGCACATATTTCCTAAATATTGGAAGTATGAGAGTGAGAGAGGATCAGATAGAAGCAAGCATAGATTCAACCGACCAAAACACCAGCTAGCAGTTAGCATAGTTCTCACCTGTATTGCAGCATCCATGAATGCATCTTTCGATCGATCCATCTTTCGGCCAAGCATGCATTACGTTTTGTTTGCACTATTTTGGGATGTGTTGAGTAACCAAGGCAGTGCGGGTGTGCAATTTAGACTTCAAAGTTTCATTCACGCAGTTAAAGTCTTGCATATTTTTGTACGGATTTGCAGGGTGATGGTAGGAATCAAGAATATGATGGACGCAGCAATGTAAAATTGATAACTTTGGCAGGGATGAAACACAAATTTTACTCTTTTATACTACTACCAAAGAGAGATATAGAAGAACAAGAAGCTAGCTAGCTCAGTTGGGGTCCCTAGCGCAGCTTGACTAACATAACAGGGGGGAACAGGTAAAGTAAAGTGTGAATGTTTGAAGGGGCCAAATGAGAATATTTTCTTCCATCTAAGTCCTCACAAAACAATTCCTTAAGTGATTTTCATTGGGGGGGGGGGTCCGCTCAACACCTACTTGCTCGAAAGTGGTGGTAAACAGACTTACAAAGAGGAAATTAATGCATGCTCGCAGATTGAGACAAGGAGGCCCAATTTCACCGCTCCTTTGTGTCATAGACATGGACATTCTCACTTCATTGATTATGAAAGCTGACAACGAGGAGGTCTTGCAAACATTGCCTGGGATTAACACCATGCATCGCCTATCCATATTTGCCGATGATGTGCTTCACTAGACTGATGCGCTAGGATATCACTTTTGTCAAATCTTCACTGGATATATTTAGCAAGTCCTTGAGCCTTCAATTTAACTACGACAAATCCTTGGCAATTCGGATCAAAGGAGAGGAGGTTGACACTATGCGCATGGCAAAGGTTTTGGACTACAAGATTGATTCATTCCCTTGCCATTACTTAGGTCTGCAATTGAGCTTGAATTATCTGACCAACTATCAATGGCAACCCATGCTAGATTCAGTCAGGGATTTCCTCCCAGTTTGGTAGGGAGGGCTCATTGCTAGGGCCGACAGATTGGTGCTTATCAAGACAAATCCACCATCTCATGGTCATTGAAACTTTTGATCTAGGTGTTCGAGGAAATTAACACGTGGTTACGAGCTTTCTTCTAGGCGGGGCCATGGCAAATAATGGAGGTCAATGCCTTGTTGCCTGGGCTTCGGTTTGCAAACCAATTAGCTTGGCGGACTAGGTGTCAAAACCCTTCAACTACAGGCTATTGTGCCGAGGGTACAATGGGAATGTTGTGGCGCACTGACCCTGATCGGCCGTGGCAAGGCTTGCAACTCCTAGATGATGATATAGTGCATCATGTTTTTGACAGCCTTGTCATGATTTTGATGGGTGATAGAGGCAGGACCTTATTCTGGAGGGATAGATGAATAAATGGCTACGATGTAAGAGATCTTGTGCCGCTCATTTCCCTCAAAATCTGCACAAGGTTTGCCAATAAAAGGACAGTGAAGGTTGCATTTAGTAACCATAGCTAGAGAGAACATGCTGATATATCCAACAGCTTGTCAACTCTTTAACTTTTTGATATATCATAGCTTCGGACTATCATCAGCACCATCACACTCAAGCCTGATGTGCCCGTCACATTTATTTGGAGGTGGACAACTTCTGGGCACTACTCTGCAAACTCGGTTTACAAACTATTATGGCAATTAGCTACAGATTCGCCCGAGCTTCATGCATCTGGAAGTGTTGGGAACCTCACAAGTACAAGATCTTCGCATGACTAGCATTCCTCTACCGCCTTTTGGACCTCGGATAGAAGGACACAACATGGTCTCCGAGCACAAACTTCTGCATGCTTTACCTTCCTCCAAAATGAAGATACCATGGATCACATCCTTATGTATTGTGTGGCTTCTCGTGAGACTTGTTATAGGTGCTTGTCGTAACTGGGAGTCATTGTTCAAATTCCCGATCAGCAACATTCTCTAGAGGAATGGTGGCTTGGTATAGGAGGACGCTCCATAGCAAAGCCACGAGGGGCTTCGACACCGTGATCGCTCTTATTACTTGGAACTTATGGGAACAACGGAACGCTCAGGGTGTTCCCTTCTATAATAGGGACAAACAGAAGTTTGGCCAAGCACTAGTCGATCACATTTCAGATGAGTAACCTCTTGGAGGGGAGCTGGAGCGGTGTATGTTGACTATCTAGTGAGTGGTTAGTTTTGTTTCTTTTTTAGTGTGTGTACATACATTATTGCTTGCAACGATCGTAAGTTTCTTGTACATTTTTTGCGCTCTCTTGTATAAAAATTTGGTATGACATTGTCGTACTCTCTCAAAGAATAAACTCCTAAAGTTTTGCGGTGACCTTCGTCATCTAATCTAGCGTCATCCTCTTCTCCAGGGCTTTGGCCCTTCCGGATCGACGTCACCGGCGTTTCATGGCAGGGTTCGGTGACCTCTCGATTGCACGTGTGGACAGAACTCCGTTGTTTCTACGGTGCCACGAAACTCTAGCCGTCACTACTATCGATGTGCCATCTGTATGTGCGAGTTGGAGAAGACAAAAGAATACCAAAATTCAATTGTGCGATATGCTGCTTTTGTGTTTTGTATGCATTTTTTGAGTTGCTTTTGTGCATTTGTGGTGCACACAAAGATCACGCCCAACGCGTGACCGAGAAGGGACCGAACCACAAAGTTCGTAACCGCCCCAGGGTTTGCGCAATTTCGCGGATCCCGAGGGCCCGGGCGGAAAAGCGGGCGTTACAAATTGTAATGCCGCCACGCAAAAGACGAGGGGCGGCGGCGCGGACAGTCAAAGCGCTCCGTCCCTGACTGCGCCGAGTTTTATTCCCTCCTCTCCTCTTGCCGCTCCACCACTCGCTCGCTCCCCATTTCCTCCCTTTTTAACCAGCTGCTCCCCCCACCCCCTATAATAAGTCCCTCCTCCCCCTCCCTCTCCCACCCCCCCAACCCCAGATCCTGCACGCCATCCATCAGCTTCATACGCACACACCCATCCGTCAACAAGAAAGAGAAAGGCGAGCCGGCCGGCCATGGCGCCCAGGACGTCCGACAAGACGGCGACGCCGCCCGCTGCCGGGGCCGCCGCGACCGGGCTTGCGCTCGGCGTCGGCGGCGGCAACGGCGGGGGCGTCGGCCCGCACTACCGCGGCGTCAGGAAGCGGCCGTGGGGCCGGTACGCGGCGGAGATCCGCGACCCGGCCAAGAAGAGCCGGGTGTGGCTCGGCACGTACGACACCGCCGAGGAGGCCGCCCGCGCCTACGACGCCGCCGCCCGCGAGTACCGCGGCAACAAGGCCAAGACCAACTTCCCCTTCGCCTCCGCCTCCGCGCCGCCCGCCGCCGCCGCGGCCCTCACCGGCGACGGCAGCCGGAGCAGCAACAGCAGCACCGTGGAGTCCTTCGGCGGCGACGTGCAGGCGCCCATGCAGGCCATGCCGCTCCCTCCGTCGCTCGAGCTCGACCTCTTCCACCGCGCGGCCACCAGCACCGCCGGCGCCGGCATGCGCTTCCCCTTCAGCGGCTACCCGGTGTCGCACCCGTACTACTTCTTCGGACAGGCCGCGGCGGCCGCCGCCGCCGGCTGCCACATGTACAGCCAGGCGCCGAAGGTGACCGTGGCGTCCGTGTCCCCGAGCGACTCCGACTCCTCGTCGGTGGTGGATCTGGCGCCGTCGCCGCCCGCGAGGAAGCCCGTCCCCTTCGACCTCGACCTGAACTGCCCGCCGCCGGCGGAGCTCTGATCGGGGCCGCCGGAGTTCATGTAGCTGATATGACTGCTAGGTTCTTTCATCGCCTTCTTTTTTTGCCCCTAGTAGAGCGAAGAAAATTTGCATGTACCTCCATGATGTTTTTAGGAGAGGCCGTCCGCCTTGCACAACAGCGGCAGGGGCAGATCTGTAAATACGGTTTCTTTTTTCGCCGGAGAGGCAGAGATGGATGGATGTATTGTCGCCCAAGACAAGTCCTGCCGGCGTTGCCATGGACCGAATTATATCGAGTTACTTCCTACTTTGACAGACCACTCGTATTTACTCGCTGCTCAGTTACTATCTTCTTGCGAATCCTCTACTCCATTTACTAGCAGATCTTTTTTTTTACGAGTAGACATTAACCAGCATATCTTTGGTGAAACGGAAGGTAGATGGACGGCAGGAGTAAGTGCGTTCGCACCCGTCGTCTCGTCTATCTCATCTCATCTGGCCGCTTGGTTGCGACCCATGCAGCATGGTCATTATTGGCCGGCCGACGAAAGCTCGGGTCGGGTCGGTCGGGTCACCTCGTGCGCGCGCTGCTGCTGCTGCATGGATGATGGATTCATGCTCGCCGCCCACTACGTGTCGAATTTACTACTGCAAATCGCGCTCACGATCCGTCGCAATAATAAAACAGCGATGCGCGTGGACGGCTCCTTGGAAAAAATGTCGCCGTCGCCGTCCGTCCTTTTGGGTTTTAATTTAATTTTAAGCCAACCCCTCATAGTAGCTTGGCAGCACAAGTGTCAAATTACTGACAGTAACAAGATCAGATAAGGGTATGGTAAATCCGCCGCTGCCTCCGCGGCCGCCCTGCCGACGGAGGAAATGGTATTTTATTGCTGTGATCTTGCTTTGGCCAAGTCCTCTTCTTCTCGCAGCGGCGGCACGACGGAAGTGTCCGGTGTCAGATCGTGGGAGGGAAAAATAATAATCAGTGCGCCTGCCGCCGTACGTACCGCGACGTGTCGTCCACTCCAGGCTGTTTCCCGCGGAGGGACGTAGGCGCGGCCGCGGGGGGGCATGTGGATAACGAACGAGGTCGGGGAGCGTCGTGGGCGTGAGATAAATTGCTTGTTAATTAGGCGCGGCGGCCAGCAGTGCGGTGCGGTGCCCACCCGCTACGGGGGCGGCTGGGCCCGCGGTGGATCTTTCGCTGCTTCGCTTCCGTTCCGTCGGTGTGGGTGCGGGTGTGGGTGTGGCCCCCGTACGGCGCGGGATCGCGACCGTGTGCGCGCGGTGCGCGGGGTGGGGCGGGGCGGGGCGGGGCGGGTGGTTGGTCGCCCTTTTCCGCTCGTGACCTTGGGAGTGGCGTGAGCGTGTGGGCGACGCGCCCGCGGGCCACGTGTGCCGCCGCTGCCGGCCACTCCCTGCCCTGCCGCCCCCGCCCGGATCCGCGCTGCGGGTTGCGACTACGTAACCTGTTGTGTGGCGCCCATGGGAACGTAGGAGCGGTGGGAGTCGGTGCAGCGCTGGGCGCGGGGTGGGTGGAATTGGGTGGTGCGTGTGCGCGGGGGGCGCAGGGGATGGGGCGGGGAGACCTGGCGTGGTCGCGGCAGACAGGGGGGCGGGCCCGGCGCGCGGGAGCGGCGGGCATCGGGGTGCAGTGATTCGCGCGGCGGCAGTTTCGCCCTCGCCCGCGGGCTGTGTGTGGGGCCCGCGCGCGGCGCGGGGCCTGCTGCCTGCCCGGCCCTGCCCGCCCGATCCGGCCGTCCACCAGCCAGCTACGCGCACGCACGCATGTCGCCACTGGCCGCCGGTTTCGTCGCGGCTCGCGGCTACGCGCCTCGCTGGTTTGTTTTCTACTAGCACTAGCAATTTGTTTATTGTGCTCGTTCTCAACGCGTGCGTCCACGTCATGCTACGTGCTCGCTGGCCACGATGGGTCCGGGGAAATTAGCTGCGGCGCGACTGAGGATGCCGGCGGTATAATAATGCTCCGTGCTCGCGAATTCCGTTGACGGTTCGTTCGGTTTGAAAAGGAACGCGCGCGGTCCGGCCGGAATTTGTCCCGCCGGTGTACGTGGGTCTCCTGGGAAATTCGGCCGCACACTCGTGGAAGTGCGCGCTGCGGTGACCTGTTGGAGGGTTGGCGTACGGGGTAAGAAATCCACACAAGTTGAAAAACGTGAAAAATCACAAAACTGACCCTTTGGCCGAAGTTCAGCACAAAATGACCCTCTTTTGAAAATATTTCACAACATGGCCCTACACGCATGACGCCCGCACCCGGGGCGCCATGCTAGACAGCATAACGCCTCGGTCAAGGGCGCCATACTGTTCAACGCTGACTGCTGAAGGAAATATGCCCTAGAGGCAATAATAAAGTTATTATTTATTTCCTTATATCATGATAAATGTTTATTATTCATGTTAGAATTGTATTAACCGGAAACATAATACATGTGTGAATACATAGACAAACAGAGTGTCACTAGTATGCCTCTACTTGACTAGCTCGTTAATCAAAGATGGTTCTGTTTCCTAACCATGGACAAAGAGTTGTTATTTGATTAACGGGATCACATCATTAGATGAATGATCTAATTGACATGACCCATTCCATTAGCTTAGCACCCCGATCGTTTAGTATGTTGCTATTGCTTTCTTCATGACTTATACATGTTCCTATGACTATGAGATTATGTAACTCCCGTGTGCCGGAGGAACACTTTGTGTGCTACCAAACGTCACAACGTAACTGGCACTGGTAGAAAAAGGGCCTATAGTCCCGGTTCGTAAGGGCCTTTAGTCCCGGTTCCTGAACCGGGACGGTTCCTGAACCGGGACTAAAGTGTCGGTACTAATACCTTCCCCCTTTAGTCCCGGTTTAATCCAGAACCGGGACTAAAGGCCCTCCACGTGGGCAGTTCGCAGAGCCCAGGCAGGAGATCCTTTGGTCCCGGTTGGTGGCACCAACCGGGACCAATAGGCATCCACGCGTCAGCATTTCTGTGGCTGGGGTTTTAGTTTTTTTTAAGGGAGGGGAGGGGTTGGGGGTTTTGGGGGGTTAATTTAGGTGTTTCATATATTGTGTTAGCTAGCTATAATTAATAGAGAGAAGTGTCCTCTCTTATGTCCGTGCTTGGTCGACACTACGTACTATACATACGTATAGAGAGGACTAGACACGCTGGCTAGCTAGTAAGCAAAGGAAGGAAACAGAAAATCGTCATGAACATATATGCATACAGAGAGAAGTGATATCGACCACCTCTCCTACTCCGAGAGATTGGTCGAACAACAAGTTCTCGTATATCTATCTGACACTACCGGCTACATATATACAGTAATTATCTCTTACAAATATAATCATACGGACTCAGGTTTAACATAGAATTCTCCGTCTTCAGGGATCACGTGGTCAAGAAAGAATGCCGCCAATTCCTCTTGAATTCCTCGCATGCGAGCTGGTGCTAGGAGTTCATCCCGCTTCCGAAACATCTAATTTAAAGAAGGGGGTCAATACATATATATATGAATGAATGAAACTCAACACAAATGATGGTAATAAAATAAAATTGTGAATGTTGTTATTTACGTACTTCATATTGTTCGTCAGTGTAGCCCCGCTCACAGGTCGTGTGGCGGATGGACTTGCAAACATAGTATCCACAGAAACCATTCCCTTGTTCCTGCCACAACCACTTTATAAGAAATAGAGGTTAATCAAACTGATAAGCAAGAATGCCAAATGGTATTGATGAAACTAGCGCTTGAATGACTAGTAGATGCGCTTAAAATGCTACTATAGCTAGTACTTACTTTCGGGTGTCTAAATTGCAGCTCCTTCGGCAGTCCCGGAGCTTTTCTGGTGAATTTTCTCCAAACCCTGCCGGACAAAGAAAACAATTACTTGATATATCAGGAATTGAACAAAGTTGCCGATATGGTGGATAATGATCGATTTAACTTACTTCTCGAGTATTTGAGTCATGTCTGCATAGTCCTTGGGATCTTTTCGTCTTGAGTCTAAGACGGTTACTAGTCCCTGCTCAAGCTTAATATGTAGGAGAATATAGTGGAAACTGCACACGCATGCATAACTCATCAATTACATTACTATAACCTTGACTAATATATAAGGGAAACCGAATACGCACAAGACAGTAACACTCACTTGAAGTTGTAAGGAAAGAGTATTATATCTTTGTTTTGATTTATTATCAACGATTGTAGCATGCTGGCCTCGGTTTCTGCGGCATGAAATTTAACCTGAGTTGCATCTATGAGATATGTGTTAATGAACCCAATATCACCGACTTATCTTTTCTTCAATTCGACGATCTTCAATCTGCATAATATAGTGAGGATGATTATAAATACATGCAATGAAAGAGCTAAGCTATATAGAGAAACTTAATGACAGAAGTAGTACTACTTACAGACAGTAGCAGGCGACCGTTGTTTTATCGAGGGCCAATTGATTGAAAAACTGATAGAACTCCTCAAATGGAACAGGCAACAGATCAATTCCAACGAGGTCATGCTCCTTTTTAACTTTCAAATACAAAGTACTCCTCCCCCCAGAGTCTCTGCAGATTTTCAAGTACCAATCATGCAATCTTCGCATCATCGTTGATAGAGATCTTTCATCTTTGACGAGAGGCTTCCCGTACTCGTATCTTTGTATCTGCATCTCCATGGGTTCATAATGTACTTTGTCGGGCAGGTAATCTGCAAGATTGCTATAACCGGGCACCATCCTCGGATCATTAGCGACGTTGTGGCTAGGCACCTTGAGCGGGGGGCACGATTGCTTCGCTTGTTCGCCGAGCTGGGCAATCTGTTTCCCAGCTCATCGTTCTTTCAGCCTTTGATCACTGACAATACTTCCCGACCGCTCCGCTTCGGCAAATTCCTTTCCAATAATGCGGTCATAGTTTCCTTTCGGCGGATCAGACTTCGGTGGTTTTGTCAGGGCAACCAGAGTGCGCTTCACTTTCATCCGATCTACCTTCTCCTCCAGAGGTGGATGTTTCTTTGCTTTCACCCCTTCAAAGAATTTCCTCACTTCTTCTCGCGCGATCTCGGCGTTCTCCTCCTGGGTCCTCTCGTATGGTAACTTCTCTGGAGTCTTCAGAGAAGGACCGAATCTGTATGTTCGACCGCCTCTGGTTGTATTGCTAGACGCCGACCGAGCAGACGGAGCGGTTGTCTTCTTTACTTGCTTAAAAGGCGGAGGAGAAGGACTACGACGCGCCGGAGCAGCTGGAGCGGCGGTAGGTCTCTTCCGCCCTTGCTGACGAGGCGGAGAAGGAGGAGGCTGGCTGCTCGGGCACGTCGGCGCAGGCGGAGAAGGAGGCGGAGTGCCGCCACGCGCCGAAGAAGGAGCCGGCCGAGGGCCCTGATCGTCACTCGCCGGAGGAGGAGGCGGTGGAGGAGGCGGAGTGCCCTGACTCGCCGGAGGAGGAGGAGGAGGCGGAGGCGTCCAGTTCGGAAGGTTGATGAGCTCCTTCCGCCATAGGCATGGAGTCTTCAAAGCAGACCCTAGCCGAGTCTCCCCTTCACCGGTAGGGTGGTCAAGCTCGAGGTCCTCAAATCCCTCCGTTATCTTATCCACCATCACCCTAGCATATCCTTCTGGAATCGGCCGGCAGTGAAAAGTTGCGCCGGGTTCAGTAGGATAAACAGAGCCAACAGCCGCCTTGACCTTCAAATTCATCCATTGCGTCATAAGGTGGCAATTTTGAGACTCCGTGATAGCATCCACGGGATAGCTGGCAGGAGCCGTCAAGGCATGCTCCGGCTGAAGCAGCTCGGTGGAAGCCACGCTGCTTCTGCGCTGAGATGGCGGGGTAGCTTCGGGGGAGGCTTCGGCAGTACGTTTGCTGCGATTTGCTTCTCGTTCCTCTATCGCGTCTACCCTTGCTTGCAGCGCCTGCATTTGGGTCTGCTGCACTTTTTTCCTCCTCTCATGGGATTTGTAACCGCCTGCGTCCAGAAACCCAACCTTCCATGGAACGGAGCCTGGCGTGCCTCGTGTCCGTCCAGGGTGCTCAGGATTCCCGAGGGCCATTGTGAGCTCGTCGTTCTCTCTGTCTGGAAAGAACGTCCCTTCCCGCGCTGCTTCGATATACTGCTTAAGCTTACTGATTGGTATGTCCATTTGTTCGTTCGTCCAAATACACTTCCCTGTTTCAGGGTCCAAGGTTCCGCCAGCCCCGAAGAACCAAGTCCGGCAACGGTCTGGCCAGTTATTTGTCTCTGGTTCGATCCCTTTAAGAATCAGATCATTCTCAATCTTGGACCACTTAGGCCGGGCTACGAGGTAGCCACCTGACCCCGTGCGATGGTGAAGCTTCTTCTTCGCAGCATTTTGCTTGTTTGTTGCCGACATCTTCTTACTCTTTTCCGATGTCTTGTGGGCCACAAATGCGGGCCAGTGATCTCTGATCTTCTCATATCTGCCCTTGAATTCTGGTGTCTCATTATTTTCGACAAACTTATTATTCAGCTCTTTCTTCCACCTCCTGAATAGTTCTGCCATCCTCTTCAGAGCAAAAGACTTGATTAATTTCTCTTTAATTGGGTTCTCTGGATTATCCTCTGGCGGTAGGGTGAAATTTGAATTCAGCTCAGTCCAAAGATCATTTTTCTGCATATCATTGACATAAGACACCTCAGGGTCTTCTGTAGCCGGCTTAAACCATTGCTGGATGCTTATCGGGATCTTGTCCCTAACCAGAATCCTGCACTGAGCAACAAATGCGCTCTTTGTCCGGAGGGGTTCAATAGGTTGGCCGTCGGGCGCGATTGCTGTGATCTCAAGCTTTTCATCCGAGCTCAACTTTTTCTTCAGGCCTCGTCTCTTTACCGAAGTTGTGCTCGATCCGGAGGGCTAGAAAAAAGAACAAAGACTTAATTAATATGTGTACATACCAAAACAATGAATGCATCAATCAGCTAGTTAGCATAGGCTTAACTAATATATATACCTGGCCGGACTCGGTTCGGTCACCGGAGCCGTCATCACGGTCTCCTTCTTGCACCGGCATTGGGTCACCGGAGCCGTCCTCATGTTCTTCTTCTTGCACCGGCATAAGGTCACCGTAGCCAGCTTGTTCACCCTCTCCTTCTAGACCATCGGTTTCGTTGAGAAAGTACGAGACGGCATCACTTCCTTCTGCGATTATCTCCCTCAACAACGCTTCTTTTGCTGCTTTGTCTAGGGCGGTGTCCATAGTTTCTACAAATATTTACAACATGGCAATTATTATTCAAACATGACAGATGGATATATTAGTGCCAAACGTAGAACTAGCTACCTAATCATAGTAAGCTATCGGGAGGGGGTATATATCGACAACGACGACACTACATCTATGTCCCTCGACGACCCTCGTTCCCGATAAAAAAAGAGGAAGAAGAAGAAAAAAGAGAGGAGAAGAACTCTATTCTTTCTTCTCCTCTTTTTTTTCTTCTTCCTCTTCTTTTTTTATCCTCTTCTTCCTCTCATGTTCGAGAGGATCGCCGAGGGGTCGGGAGGTTGCCTAGTGTCAAAGGATTCAACAAAACCATGTCTTCATCATTAGGCGAAAGTAACATGTGCATGATGGTACGAAGCTCTTCAAAGTTGTTCTGGAACGGAGTCCCAGATAGGATAATTCGCTTTTTGGTACAAAGTTCAGAAAGAGCCTTCCGAATATCGCTATTTGGAAGGCCTTTGCTGAACTCATACCAAAAGGCGGATTATTCTATCCGGGACTCCATTCCAGAACAATTTTGCAGAACTTCGTACCAACATGCCCTGGTTACTTCCGGCTAATGATGAAGGCATGGATTTCTTCAATACTTTGACACTAGGAAACCTCTCTCGACCCCTCGGCGATCCTAGACCCCTCGAACCCTCGACGACCCTGGAACCCTAGACCCCTAGACGACCCTCTTCTTCCTCTCATGTTCGAGAGGATCGCCGAGGGGTCGGGAGGTTGCCTAGTGTCAAAGGATTCAACAAAACCATGTCTTCATCATTAGGCGAAAGTAACATTTGCATGATGGTACGAAGCTCTTCAAAGTTGTTCTGGAACGGAGTCCCAGATAGGATAATTCGCTTTTTGGTACAAAGTTCAGAAAGAGCCTTCCGAATATCGCTATTTGGAAGGCCTTTGCTGAATTCGTACCAAAAGGCGGATTATTCTATCCGGGACTCCATTCCAGAACAATTTTGCAGAACTTCGTACCAACATGCCCTGGTTACTTCCGGCTAATGATGAAGGCATGGATTTCTTCAATACTTTGACACTAGGAAACCTCTCTCTTCTTCTCCACTATTCCTTTCTTCTTCTCCTCTTCTTTTTCTTCTTTTTTCTTCTTCTTATTTATTTCTCCTCTTCTTTTCGGTAGAGGAAACCCTAAATAGCAAGTATCGTGGGTGTGAGATACATGTGGCCGTCGGTGTCGGACACTACATCCACGTCCCACAAGTGACGTGGGCGTCGAAGCCCGCGCCACTTGTGGGATGTGGATGTAGTGTCCGACACCGACGGTACATGTATCTCACACCGACGATACTTTCTATTTAGGGTTTCTCCTCTACCGCTCGGCGACCCTCGACGACCCTCGTTCCCGATAAAATAAAGAGGAAGAAGAAGAAGAAAAAAGAAGAAAAGAAAGAATAGAGGAGAAGACTTCCTCTTCTTCCTCTCCTCTTCTTCTCCCTCCTCTTCCCCTTCTTCCTCGCCTCTCTCATGAATGTCCGACGTTCTCGACCCCCCCCCCATGTGTCGAAGAAAAAAAAGAAGAAAAAAAGAAGAGAAGAAGAAAGGAATAGAGGAGAAAAGAGACCCCCCCATATATATTCTAATTTTCTCTTCTTCTCCTCTATTCCTTTCTTCTTCTCCTCTTCCTTTTCTTCCTCTCCTCGTCTTCTCCTTCTTCTTCTCCTTCTTTCTCTACTTATTTTCCTTTTCCTTATTTTACTTTTTCCTCTCCACTAACATCATCATATATATGAAAAAATGCATATATGAAAAAAACATCATCATATATATCATCAACAGAAAAAAACATCATCATATCATCAACAGAAAAAAAATCATCATATCATAAACAGGAAAAAAAACATCATCAACATCATCATATCATCAACAGGAAAAAAACATCATAAACATCATCATCTTATCTAGTTCTCTCGACCCCTCGTCCCTCTCTCATGTTGTCAGGGAGGGGCTATATCGACCTCTCCGCTCATGTTGAAATTATCGGGGAGGGGGAATAGCTAGAGGAGAAGAAGAATAATTCTATTTTTTCTTCTTCTCCAATATTCCTTTCTTCTTCTCCTCTTCTTTTTCTTCTTTTTTCTTCTTCTTATTTATTTCTCCTCTTCTTCCTCTCCTCTTCTTCTTCTTATTTAGTTCTCTCGACCCCTCATCCCTCTCTCGACCCCTCGATGACCCTCGTCCCTGATAACATATTTTTCTCCCCTCGACACCTCTCGACCTCTCGTCCCACTCTCGACCCCTCATCATCATCTATCACCCCCTCGTTTTCTTTAGCATATATCCATGAACAAAATAGAGGAGAAGATCGAAGAAAAAGAAGAAGTCTTCCTCTTCTTATTTTCCTTTTTCCACTCCTTCCTTTTCTTCTTCTTCTTCTTCTTCTTCTTCCTTCTTCCTCTTTTCTTCCTTTTCCTTATTTTACTTTTTCCTCTACACTAACCTAAAATCAATATCTACTAATTAACAACCTAAATAAAAAAATGAATACATATATGAAAAAAAACATCATATAAAAAACATTTTTGACATATTTAGCATATTCTGATCCATAGTTCAAAATTTTCAAATTTCATTCAAATGAAATTTGAATCGGATTCAAATAACTTGTTGAAAACCTATTCTAAACCTCTCCAAAAATTCTGAAATTTTGCCATCGCCTTTGTCTTGCATTAGTACCTCACCACAATTTTTTTTTAAAAATTCCAAAAATGCCCAAAGCCATCTAGCATTTCATCAAACACCTTCTATATGGACAAAAAATTCCTCCTGTTCCAAAAAATTCAGAAAAGTGGACAACGCGTTGCTGCTGCTCCACTTCTCCTCTCCTCTACTTCTCCTCTCCTTCTACTCTTGAATGCATCGGGGCCGGTGACGACCATGAAGCAGGGGCGGAGCAAGGGTGCTCGGGCGCAAGAGTGGCACTCGAGAGGGGGGCTCACTTTGAGGGGGGCGGCGACGGCTGGAGTCCGGCGACGAGGACGGCGGGCTCGGGGCGGCACGCGGTGACGGGGACGGCAGCCTCGGGCCGGGCGGCACGCGGTGACGGCCGGGGACAAGGAGGCGGGCTCGGGGAGGCACGCGGCGACGGGGACGAGGGCGGCGGGCTCAGGGATGCCGGCGACTAGGACGACACGGGCTCACGGAGGGCTCGGCGGCGACGAGGACGAGGAGCAGCCTGGCGTCGTCGTCGGAGGAGAGGACGAGGAGATCGATCAAACTGAATCGAGAATTTCACAAGTGTTGGCTTATATAGCCAGAGCATTGGTCCCGGTTCGTGAAACCAACCGTGACCAATGCCCCCCTTTAGTCCCGGTTGGTGCCACCAACCGGGACCAAAGGCCAATTTTCAGCAGCCCAAAGGGCGGGAAGCGGCGGCCTTTGGTCCCGGCTGGTGGCACCAACCGGGACTACGAACCGTGACCAATGCCCCCTTTAGTCCCGGTTGGTGCTACCAACCGGGACCAATGCCCTTGTGCTGCCCGCGCCCAAAAGTTTAGTCCCACATCGCTAGCTGAAGGGCGCCGGCAGTTGCTTATAAGCGCTGCTGTGCCTCCCCATTCGAGCTCCTCTCTAATGCAGGCTTTCGGGCCTAAACTTGCTACTGCCTGTGGGCCTATTGGGCCTCTGCGGGCCTGAATCCTGGCTCATGTAGGGTTTCTAGTCGTATTCAGGCCGTGGAGGCCCAGTAGGTGGCATTTTTTTGGTTTTTTCTTTTTTATTTCTACATTTTTTTGGTTTTTTATTTTTTTATTTCTACTTAAAACTAAATACTTATAGTTTTTTAGTGATTTCTTTTTGCTTTTAGGTCACAAAAATTATAAACTTTCTGTTAGTGCCATTAGTTTTAAATTTTGAATAGTTTAAATTTGAATTTTTAAAAATTTGTGTGAATCACTAGTTTATGAATAACTTTACTATAAAAATAGAATTTTTTTTCTATTTATTTTTTATTTATACTTACAACTAAATACTTATAGTTTTTTTGTGA
Source organism: Triticum monococcum (assembly GCA_034509565.1). NCBI lineage: Eukaryota > Viridiplantae > Streptophyta > Magnoliopsida > Poales > Poaceae > Triticum > Triticum monococcum. The sequence goes on along the minus strand of CM067841.1, from coordinate 554,289,899 downwards.
TTTCTTTTTGCTTTTAGGTCAGAGAAATTATAAACTTTCTGTTAGTGCCATTAGTTTTAAAATTTTGAATAGTTTATTGGAATTTTATAAAATTTGTGCGAATAACTTTACTATAAAAATAGAATTTTTTTCTTCTTTGCTATTTATTTTTTATTTATACTTACAATTAAGTACTTATAGTTTGATTTTAGGTCACAAAAATTATATTCTTTTTGCTATTGAAGAATATTATAGTTTTATTTTAGTTGATCATAACATAATATTTTAATTGATTGTTTTTATTTTCATAAAAGTTTTGTAGTTCATTCTGTTTGCTATTAATTCATTCTTTGAGCTAAATGACTCTGAAATTGGAAAGCATTTCAAAATGAACTCTGAAAAGGTTGAAAGTTGGCATGGTATCATCATTTCACCCACATAGCATGTTCCAAAAAGTAGAGAGGGTTACGACAAAAACTTGATGCACTTCGTGTACAAAATGGACAATCACTTTCGAAGTATCAAAGTTTCGAACCATAAGACATGAAAGCATTTCAAATGAACTCTGAAAAAGTTGAAAGTTGGGATGGTATCATAATTTCACCCACATAGCATTTGCTTATTGCGGGAGAAAGTCTTCACTTTTTCTTCGCTTGTGTCATTTGGTTATTGCGCCGTAACCATGGATAATCTTCAATGTTTATCAGGATGCTTGGGTCAGCCTTGACATTGAAGGGAGGAATTTCATGAAACTTTTCATAATCTTCAGACATGTCTGTCTTGCCGTCCACTCCCAGGATGTCCCTTTTTCCTGAAAGAACTATGTGGCGCTTTGGCTCATCGTATGATGTATTCGCTTCCTTATCTTTTCTTTTTCTCGGTTTGGTAGACATGTCCTTCACATAGATAACCTGTGCCACATCATTGGCTAGGACGAACGGTTCGTCAGTGTACCCAAGATTTTTCAGATCCACTGTTGTCATTCCGTACTGTGGGTCTACCTGTACCCCGCCGCCTAACAGATTGACCCATTTGCACTTAAACAAAGGGACCTTAAAATCAGGTCCGTAGTCAAGTTCCCATATGTCCACTATGTAACCATAATATGTGTCATTTCCGCTCTCGGTTGCTGCATCAAAGCGGACACCGCTGTTTTGGTTGGTGCTCTTTTGATCTTGGGCGATCGTGTAAAATGTGTTCCCATTTATATCGTATCCTTTGTAAGTCAATACAGTCAAAGATGGTCCCCTGGACAACAAGTACAACTCATCACAAATAGTGTTGTCACCTCTGAGACGTGTTTCCAACCAACTGCTGAAAGTCCTGATGTGTTCACATGTAATCCAGTCGTCGCATTGCTGTGGGTGTTTGGAGCGCAGACTGTTCTTGTGTTCATCGACATACGGGGTCACCAAGGTAGAGTTCTGTAGAACTGTGTAGTGTGCTTGAGACCAAGAATATCCGTCCCTGCATATTATTGAGTCTCTTCCAAGAGTGCCTTTTCCAGTCAGTCTCCCCTCATACCGCGATTTAGGGAGACCTATCTTGTTAAGGCCAGGAATGAAGTCAACACAAAACCCGATAACATCCTCTGTTTGATGGCCCATGGAGATGCTTCCTTCTGGCCTAGCGTGGTTGCGGACATATTTCTTTAGGACTCCCATGAACCTCTCAAAGGGGAACATATTGTGTAGAAATACGGGCCCCAGGATGATAATCTCGTCGACTAGATGAACTAGGACGCGCGTCATGATATTGAAGAAGGATGGTGGGAACACCAGCTTGAAACTGACAAGACATTGCGCCACATCACTCCTTAGACTTGGTACGATTTCTAGATCGATCACCTTCTGAGAGATTGCATTGAGGAATGCACATAGCTTCACAATGGCTAATCGGACGTTTTCCGGTAGAAGCCCCCTCAATGTAACCGAAAGCAGTTGCGTCATAATCACGTGGCAGTCATGAGACTTTAGGTTCTGAAACTTTTTCTCTGGCATATTTATTATTCCCTTTATATTCAACGAGAAGCCAATCGTGACCTTCATACCGAGCAGGCATTCAAAGAAGATTTCTTTCTCTTCTTTCGTAAGAGCGTAGCTGGCAGGACCTTTATACTGCTTCGGAGGCATGCCGTCTTTTTCGTGCAAACATTGCAGGTCCTCCCGTGCCTCAGGTGTATATTTTGTCTTCCCATACACGCCCAAGAAGCCTAGCAGGTTCACGCAAAGGTTCTTCGTCACGTGCATCACGTCGATTGAGGAGCGGACCTCTAGGTCTTTCCAGTAGGGTAGGTCCCAAAATATAGATTTCTTCTTCCACATGGGTGCGTGTCCCTCAACGTCATTCGGAACAGCTAGTCCACCGGGACCCTTTCCAAAGATTACGTAGTGTAAATCATTGACCATAGCAAGCACGTGATCACCGGTGCACATGGCGGGCTTCTTCCGGTGATCTGCCTCACCTTTGAAATGCTTGCCTTTCTTTCGACATTGATGGTTGGTCGGAAGAAATCGACGATGGCCCAGGTACACATTCTTCCTGCATTTGTCCAGGTATATACTTCCAGTGTCATCTAAACAGTGCATGCATGCGTGGTATCCTTTGTTTGTCTGTCCTGAAAGGTTACTGAGAGCGGGCCAATCGTTGATGGTCACGAACAGCAACGCCTTAAGGTTAAATTCCTCCTGTCTGTGCTCATCCCACATACATACACCGTTTCCATTCCACAGCTGTAAAAGTTCTTCAACTAATGGCCTTAGGTACACATCAATTTCGTTGCCGGGTTGCTTAGGGCCTTGGATGAGAACTGGCATCATAATCAACTTCCGCTTCATGCACATCCAAGGAGGAAGGTTATACATACATAGAGTCATGGGCCAGGTGTTGCGATTGCTGCTCTGCTCCCCGAAAGGATTAATGCCATCCGCGCTTAAAGCAAACCATACATTCCTTGGGTCCTTTGCAAACTCATCCCGGTACTTTCTCTCGATTTTTCTCCACTGCGACCCGTCAGCGGGTGCTCTCAACTTCCCATCTTTATTTCGGTTCTCACTGTGCCATCGCATCAACTTGGCATGCTCTTCGTTTCTGAACAGACGTTTCAACCGTGGTATTATAGGAGCATACCACATCACCTTCGCAGGAACCCTCTTCCCGAGGGGCTCGCCATCAACATCACCAGGGTCATCTCGTCTGATCTTATACCGCAACACACCGCATACTGGGCATGCATTCAGATCCTTGTATGCACCGCGGTAGAGGATGCAGTCATTAGGGCATGCATGTATCTTCTCCACCTCCAATCCTAGAGGGCATACGACCTTCTTTGCTGCGTATGTACTGTCGGGCAATTCGTTATCCTTTGGAAGCTTCTTCTTCAATATTTTTAGTAGCTTCTCAAATCCTTTGTCAGCCACAGCATTCTCTGCCTTCCACTGCAGCAATTCCAGTACGGTACCGAGCTTTGTGTTGCCATCTTCACAATTGGGGTATAACCCTTTTTTGTGATCCTCTAACATGCGGTCGAACTTCAGCTTCTCCTTTTGACTAATGCATTGCGTCCTTGCATCGACAATGACCCGGCAGAGATCATCATCATCGGGCACATCGTCTGGTTCCTCTTGATCTTCAGCAGCTTCACCCGTGGCAGCATCATTGGGCACATCGTCTGGTTCCTCTTGATCTTCACCAGCTCCCCCCGTTGCAGCATCACCGTATTCAGGGGGCACATAGTTGTCATCGTACTCTTCTTCTTCGCCGTCTTCCATCATAACCCCTATTTCTCCATGCCTCGTCCAAACATTATAGTGTGGCATGAAACCCTTGTAAAGCAGGTGGGAGTGAAGGATTTTCCGGTTAGAGTAAGACCTCGTATTCCCACATTCAGTGCATGGACAACACATAAAACCATTTTGCTTGTTTGCCTCAGCCGCATCGAGAAACTCATGCACGCCCTTAATGTACTCGCGGGTGTGTCTGTCACCGTACATCCATTGCCGGTTCATCTGCGTGCATTATATATAATTAAGTGTCCAAATTAATAGAAGTTCATCATCACATTAAAACCAAAGTGCATACATAGTTCTCATCTAATAACATATAGCTCTTCAGAGCATCTAATTAATTAAACCATACATTGAAACTATGTAAATCATTTCAATGCGAAAACAAATGCGATCATAATCGCAACCAAGGTAACAATTGATCCAACGGCATAATGATACCAAGCCTCGGTATGAATGGCATATTTTCTAATCTTTCTAATCTTCAAGCGCATTGCCTCCATCTTGATCTTGTGATCATCGATGACATCCGCAACATGCAACTCCAATATCATCTTCTCCTCCTCAATTTTTTTTATTTTTTCCTTCAACAAATTGTTTTCTTCTTCAACTAAATTTAACCTCTCGGCAATAGGGTCGGTTGGCATTTCCGATTCACATACATCCTAGATAAATAAAATCTATGTCACGTTGGTCGGCATAATTTTCATAAACAATAAATGAACCAATAGTTATAAAGATAATATACATACCAAATCCGAATCATAGACAGGACGAGGGCCGACGGGGGCGGATACCAAAACCATCGCACTATATAAGATGCAATAATAAATGTAAGAAAATGATACAAGTATCTATCTAAACATACAAGTAAGAATATTTTTCCTTTCAGAAAGAAGATAAGAATAAGAGGCTCACCACCGTGGTGTCGGTGATGAGATCGGCGCGGGTGATCGACGGCAGTGAAGACGGAGACGGGGCATGACGGACCACTAAATCTAGACAAATCTCGAGGAAAATGGAGCTTGGAGGCCGAGCTTCGAGAGGAGAAAGCTTAAGTAGTGTGGCTCGGGCATTCCATCGAACACCTCATGTGCATAGGAGGTGAGCTAGAGCACCACAAAGCCCTCTCCCCCTCGGCCAGAAAAAACAGAGCACTGTGCTCTGCTCTTGCGCGAGGGGGTATATATAGGCACCTCATTGGTCCCGGTTGGTGACATGAGCCGGGACTAAAGGGGAGCCTTTGGTCCCGGTTCAAGCCACCAACCGGGACCAATGGTGGTGGGCCAGGAGCGAGGCCCATTGGTCCCGGTTCGTCCCACCAACCGGGACCAAAAGGTCTAGACAAACCGGGACCAATGGCCCACGTGGCCCGGCCGGCCCCCTGGGCTCACGAACCGGGACCAATGCCCACATTGGTCCCGGTTCTAGACTGAACCGGGACTAATGGGCTGAGGCGGCCTAGACCATAGCCCCTTTTTCTACTAGTGTGGGTGATTATAAAGGTGCTCTACAGGTGTCTCCAAAGGTACATGTTGGGTTGACGTATTTCGAGATTAGGATTTGTCACTCCGATTGTCGGAGAGGTATCTCTGGGCCCTCTCGGTAATGCACATCACTTAAGCCTTGCAAGCAATGCAACTAATGAGTTAGTTGCGAGATGATGTATTACAGAACGAGTAAAAAGACTTGCCGGTAACGAGATTGAACTAGGTATTGGATACCGACGATCGAATGTCGGGCAAGTAACATACCGATGACAAAGGGAACAACGTATGTTGTTATGCGGTCCGACCGATAAAGATCTTCGTAGAATATGTAGGAGCCAATATGGGCATCCAGGTCCCGCTATTGGTTATTGACCGGAGACGTGTCTCGGTCATGTCTACATTGTTCTCGAACCCGTAGGGTCCGCACGCTTAAGGTTTCGATGACAGTTATATTATGAGTTTATGAGTTTTGATGTACCGAAGAGTTCGGAGTCCCGGATGAGATCGGGGACATGACGAGGAGTCTCGAAATGGTCGAGACTTAAAGATCGATATATTGGACGACTATATTCGGACATCGGAAAGGTTCCGAGTGATTCGGGTATTTTTCGGAGTACCGGGTAGTTACGGGAGAAGCAATGGGCCTTGATGGGCTTTAGTGGAAAGAGGAGAAAGGGCCAAGGGGCTGCTGCGCCCCCCTCCCCTCTAGTCCGAATTGGACTAGGGAAAAGGGGGCCGGCCACCTTTCCTTCTCCTCCACTTCCTTCTCCCTTCCTCCCCTCTTGGTGGACTCCTACTAGGACTTGGAATCCTAGTAGGACTCCACATCCTGGCCGCACCAAGCCTTGGCCGGCCTCCTCCTCCTCCATCCTTTATATACTGAGGCAAGGGGCGCCCCATAGACACACAAGTTGATCCACGTGATCGTTCCTTAGCCGTGTGCGGTGCCCCCTGCCACCATATTCCACCTCGATCATATCGTTGTAGTGCTTAGGCGAAGCCCTGCGTCAGTCGAACATCATCATCGTCACCACGCTGTTGTGCTGACGGAACTCATCCCCGAAGCTTTGCTGGATCGGAGCCCGGGGAGCGTCATCGAGCTGTACGTGTGCTAAGAACTCGGAGGTGCCGGAGTAACAGTGCTTGGATCGGTCGGATCGGGAAGACGTACGACTACTTCCTCTACATTGTGTCAACGCTTCCGAAGTCGGTCTGCGTGGGTACATAGACAACACTCTCCCCTCTCGTTGCTGTGCATCACCATGATCTTGCGTGTGCGTAGGAATTTTTTTGAAATTACTACGTTCCCCAACAGTGGCATCCGAGCCTAGGTTTTATGGTTTGATGTTATATGCACGAGTAGAACACAAGTGAGTTGTTGGCGATATAAGTCATACTGCCTACCAGCATGTCATACTTTGGTTCGGCGGTATTGTTGGATGAAGCGGCCCGGACCGACATTACGCGTACGCTTACGCGAGACCGGTTCTCCCGACGTGCTTTGCACACAGGTGGCTTGCGGGTGACTGTTTCTCCAACTTTAGTTGAACCGAGTGTGGCTACGCCCGGTCCTTGCGAAGGTTAAAACGGAGTCAAATTGACAAACTATCGTTGTGGTTTTGATGCGTAGGTGAGATTGGTTCTTGCTTAAGCCCGTAGCAGCCACGTAAAACTTGCAACAACAAAGTAGAGGATCTAACTTGTTTTTGCAGGGCATGTTGTGATGTGATATGGCCAAGACATAATGCTAAATTTTATTGTATGAGATGATCATGTTTTGTAACTGAGTTATCGGCAACTGGCAGGAGCCATATGGTTGTCGCTTTATTGTATGCAATGCAATCGCGATGTAATGCTTTACTTTATCACTAAGCGGTAGCGATAGTTGTGGAAGCATAAGATTGGCGAGACGACAATGATGCTACGATGGAGATCAAGGTGTCGCGCCGGTGATGATGGTGATCATGATGGTGCTTCGGAGATGGAGATCACAGGCACAAGATGATGATGGCCATATCATATCACTTATATTGATTGCATGTGATGTTTATCTTTTATGCATCTTATCTTGCTTTGATTGACGGTAGCATTATAAGATGATCTCTCACTAATTATCAAGAAGTGTTCTCCCTGAGTATGCACCGTTGCGAAAGTTCTTCGTGCTGAGACACCACGTGATGATCGGGTGTGATAGGCTCTACGTTCAAATACAACGGGTGCAAAACAGTTGCACATGCGAAATACTCAGGTTATACTTGACGAGCCAAGCATATACAGATATGGCCTCGGAACACGGAGACCGAAAGGTCGAGCGTGAATCATATAGTAGATATGAATAACATAGTGATGTTCACCATTGGAACTACTCCATCTCACGTGATGATCGGACATGGTTTAGTTGATTTGGATCACGTGATCACTTAGAGGATTAGAGGGATGTCTATCTAAGTGGGAATTCTTAAGTAATATGATTAATTGAACTTAAATTTATCATGAACTTAGTCCTGGTAGTATTTTGTAAATCATGTTGTAGATCAATAGCTCGCGTTGTTGCTTCCCTGTGTTTATTTTGATATGTTCCTAGAGAAAATTGTATTCAAAGATGTTAGTAGCAATGATGCGGACGTTCATAACATCTGCATCTGCTCCTGCAATAGGTCTATCACCTAGCGGTGCATCAAGGACATAATTCTTCTGTGCAGCAATGAGGATAAACCTCAGATCACAGAATTTATAGTTTGGCTAGCTCAATATGATGACTACTTGATAGTTTAGTGCACCATGCTTAATGGCTTAGAATCGGGACTTCAAAGACGTTTTGAACGTCATGGACCATATGAGATGTTCCAGGAGTTGAAGATAATATTTCAAGCAAATACCCGAGTTGAGAGATATGAAGTCTCCAACAAGTTCTATAGCTAAAAGATGGAGGAGAATCGCTCAACTAGTGAGCATGTGCTCAGATTGTCTGGGTACTACAATCGCTTGAATCAAGTGGGAGTTAATCTTTCAGATAAGATAGTGATTGACAGAATTCTCTAGTCACCATGACCAAGTTAGTAGAACTTCGTGATGAACTATAGTATGCAAGGGATGACGAAAACGACTCCCGAGCTTTTCATGATGATGAAATCGATGAAGGTAGAAATCAAGAAAAACATCAAGTGTTGATGGTAGACAAGACCACTAGTTTCAAGAAAAGGGCAGAGGGAAGAAGGGGAACTTCAAAAAGAACAGCAAGCAAGTTGCTGCTCAAGTGAAGAAGCCCAAGTCTGGACCTAAGCCTGAGACTGAGTGCTTCTACTGCAAAGGGACTGGTCAATGGAAGCGGAACTACCCCAAGTGATTGGCAGATAAGAAGGATGGCAAAGTGAACATAAGTATATTTGATATACATGTTATTGATGTGTACTTTACTAGTGTTTATAGGAACCCCTATGTATTTGATACTAGTTCAGTTGCTAAGATTAGTAACTCGAAACGGGAGTTGCAGAATAAATAGAGACTAGTTAAGGGTGAAGTGACGATGTGTGTTGGAAGTGATTCCAAGATTGATATGATCATCATCGCACACTCCCTATAAATTCGGGATTAGTGTTGAACCTAAATAAGTCTTATTTGGTGTTTACGTTGAGCATGAATATGATTTGATCATGTTTATTGTAATACGGTTATTCATTTAAGTAAGAGAATAAATTGTTGTTCTCTTTACATGAATAAAACCTTATATGGTTACACACCCAATGAAAATAGTTTGTTGGATCTCGATCGTAATGATACACATAATCATAATATTGAAACCAAAAGATGCAAAGTTAATAATGATAGTGCAACTTATTTGTAGCACTGCCGTTTAGGTCATATTGGTGTAAAGCGCATGAAGAAACTCCATGTTGATGGGCTTTTGGAATCACTTGATTATGAATCAGTTGATGCTTGCGAACCATGCCTCATGGGCAAGATGACTAAAACTCTGTTCTTCGGAACAATGGAGCGAGCAACAGATTTGTTGGAAATCATACATACTGATGTATGTGGTCCGATGAATATTGAGGCTCGCGATAGGTATCATTATTTTCTGATCTTCACAGATGATTTGAGCAGATATGAGTATATCTACTTGATAAAACATAAGTCTAAAACATTTGAAAAGTTCAAAGAATTTCAGAGTGAAGTGGAGAATCATCGTAACAAGAAAATAAGGTTTCTACGATCTAATCGCGGAGACAAATATTTGAGTTACGAGTTTGGTGTTCAATTAAAACAATGTGGAATAGTTTCACAAATTCGTGCCACCCGGAACACCACAGCATAATGGTGTGTCCGAACGTCATAGCCGTACTTTATTAGATATAGTGCAAATCTATGGTGTTTCTTACCGATTTACCACTATCGTTTTTGAGGTTATGCATTAAAGACAACTGCATTCACGTTAAAAAGGGCCACCATCTAAGTCCGTTGAGATGACACAATCTGAACTGGGGTTTAGCAAGAAACCAAAGTTGTCGTTTCTTAAAGTTTGGGGTTGTGATGCTTATGTGAAAAAGTTTCATCCTGATAAGCTCAAAACCAAATCGGAGAAATATGTCTTCATAGGATACCCAAAAGGAGACTGTTGGGTACTCCTTCTATCACAGATCCTAAGGCAAGACATTCGTTGCTTATAATGGATCCTTTCTAGAGAAGGAGTTTCTCTCAAAAGAAGTGAGTGGGAGGAAAGTAGAACTTGATAAGGTAATTGTACCTTCTCCCTTATTGGAAAGTAGTTCATCACAGAAATTTGTTCCTGTGACTACTACACAAATTAGTGAGGAAGCTAATGATGATGATCATGAAACTTCAGATCAAGTTACTACCGAATCTCGTAGGTAAACTAGAGTGAGATCCGCACCAGAGTGGTACGGTAATCCTGTTCTGGAAGTCATGTTACTAGACCATGACGAACTTGCGAACTATGAGGAAGCGATGATGAGCCCAGATTCCACAAAATGGTTTGAGGCCATGAAATCTGAGATATGATCCATGTATGAGAACAAAGTATGGACTTTGATGGATTTGCCCGATGATCGGCAAGCCATAGAAAATAAATGGATCTTCAAGAGGAAGACGGACGCCGATAGTAGTGTTACTATCTACAAAGCTAGAATTGTCGCAAAGGGTTTTCGACAAGTTCAAGGTGTTGACTACGATGAGAGTTTCTCACTCATATCTATGCTTAAGTCTGTCCGAATCATGTTAGCAATTGCCGCATTTTATGAAATTTGGCAAATGGATAAACAAAACTGCATTCCTTAATGGATTTCTTAAAGAAGAGTTGTATATGATACAACCAGTAGGTTTTGTCAATCCTAAAGGTGCTAACAAAATATGCAAGCTCCAGCGATTCATCTATGGACTGGTGCAAGCATCTCGGAGTTGGAATACACGCTTTGATAAGTTGATCAAAGCATATAGTTTTATACAGACTTGCGGTGAAGCCGGTATTTACAAGAAAGTGAGTGGGAGCACTACAACATTTCTGATAAGTATATGTGAATGACATATTGTTGATCGGAAATAATGTAGAATTATTCTGTAAAGCATAAAGGAGTGTTTGAAAGGAGTTTTTCAAAGAAAGACTTCGGTGAAGCTGCTTACATATTGAGCTCCAAGATCTATAGAGATAGATCAAGACGCTTGATAAGTTTTTTCAATGAGTACATACCTTGACAAGATTTTGAAGTAGTTCAAAATGGAGCAGTCAAAGAAAGAGTTCTTGCCTGTATTACAAGGTGTGAAGTTGAGTAAGACTCAAAGCCCGACCACGGCAGCAGATAGAAAGAGAATGAAAGTCATTCCCTATGCCTTGGCCATAGGTTCTATAAAGTATGTCATGCTGTATACCAGATCTATTGTATACCCTGCACTGATTTGGCAAGGGAGTACAATAGTGATCTAGGAGTAGATCACTGGACAGCGGTCAGAATTATCCTTAGTGAAATAAGGATATGTTTCTCGATTATGGACGTGACAAAAGGTTCGTCGTAAAGGGTTACACCGATGCAAGTTTTGACACTAATCTAGATGACTCTAAGTCTTGGTCTAGATACATATTGAAAGTGGGAGCAATTAGCTAGAGTAGCTCCATGCAGAGCATTGTTGACATAGAAATTTGCAAAATACATGTGGATCTGAATGTGGCAGACCCGTTGACTAAGATTCTCTCACAAGCAAAACATGATCACACCTTAGTACTCTTTGGGTGTTAATCACATAGCAATGTGAACTAGATTACTGAATCTAGTAAACCCTTTGGGTATTGGTCACATGGCGATGTGAACTATGGGTGTTAATCACATGATGATGTGAACTATCGATGTTAATCACATGGTGATGTGATCTAGATTATTGACTCTAGTGCAAGTGGGAGACTGAAGGAAATATGCCCTAGAGGCAATAATAAAGTTATTATTTATTTCCTTATATCATGATAAATGTTTATTATTCATGCTAGAATTGTATTAACCGGAAACATAATACATGTGTGAATACATAGACAAACAGAGTGTCACTAGTATGCCTCTACTTGACTAGCTCGTTAATCAAAGATGGTTCTGTTTCCTAACCATGGACAAAGAGTTGTTATTTGATTAACGGGATCACATCATTAGATGAATGATCTGATTGACATGACCCATTCCATTAGCTTAGCACCCGATCGTTTAGTATGTTGCTATTGCTTTCTTCATGACTTATACATGTTCCTATGACTATGATATTATGTAACTCCCGTGTGCCGGTGGAACACTTTGTGTGCTACCAAACGTCACAACGTAACTGGGTGATTATAAAGGTGCTCTACAGGTGTCTCCAAAGGTACATGTTGGGTTGACGTATTTCGAGATTAGGATTTGTCACTCCGATTGTCGGAGAGGTATCTCTGGGCCCTCTCGGTAATGCACATCACTTAAGCCTTGCAAGCAATGCAACTAATGAGTTAGTTGCGAGATGATGTATTACAGAACGAGTAAAGAGACTTGCCAGTAACGAGATTGAACTAGGTATTGGATACCGACGATCGAATCTCGGGCAAGTAACATACCGATGACAAAGGGAACAACGTATGTTGTTATGCGGTCTGACCGATAAAGATCTTCGTAGAATATGTAGGAGCCAATATGGGCATCCAGGTCCCGCTATTGGTTATTGACCGGAGACGTGTCTCGGTCATGTCTACATTGTTCTCGAACCCGTAGGGTCCGCACGCTTAAGGTTTCGATGACAGTTATATTATGAGTTTATGAGTTTTGATGTACCTAAGGAGTTCAGAGTCCCGGATGTGATCGGGGACATGACGAGGAGTCTCGAAATGGTCAAGACGTAAAGATCGATATATTGGACGACTATATTCGGACATCGGAAAGGTTCCGAGTGATTCGGGTATTTTTCGGAGTACCGGGTAGTTACGGGAGAAGCAATGGGCCTTGATGGGCTTTAGTGGAAAGAGGAGAAAGGGCCAAGGGGCTGCTGCGCCCCCCCTCCCCTCTAGTCCAAATTGGACTAGGGAAAAGGGGGTCGGCCACCTTTCCTTCTCCTCCACTTCCTTCTCCCTTCCTCCCCTCTTGGTGGACTCCTACTAGGACTTGGAATCCTAGTAGGACTCCACATCCTGGCCGCACCAAGCCTTGGCCGGCCTCCTCGTCCTCCATCCTTTATATACTGAGGCAAGGGGCGCCCCATAGACACACAATTTGATCCACGTGATCGTTCCTTAGCCGTGTGTGGTGCCCCCTGCCACCATATTCCACCTCGATCATATCGTTGTAGTGCTTAGGCGAAGCCCTGCGTCGGTAGAACATCATCATCGTCACCACGCCGTTGTGCTGACGGAACTCATGCCCGAAGCTTTGCTGGATCGGAGCCCGGGGAGCGTCATCGAGCTGTACGTGTGCTAAGAACTCGGAGGTGCCGGAGTAACGGTGCTTGGATCGGTCGGATCGGGAAGACGTACGACTACTTCCTCTATGTTGTGTCAACGCTTCCGCAGTCGCTCTGCGTGGGTACGTAGACAACACTCTCCCCTCTCGTTGCTGTGCATCACCATGATCTTCCGTGTGCGTAGGAATTTTTTTGAAATTACTACGTTCCCCAACAACTGCCACGTCGTCCTGGCCTTGGACCCATGACGCCTTGGCCCAGGGCGCCATGGGCTGTACCACGACGCCCCGGCCCGGGGCGCCATACCCCTTCACTACATCGCCGCCCGAGCCTCCTCTCTGTTCATTCTGTCTTTCCTCTCTGTTCTTTCCCACTCCATGGCGCCCCTCAAATCGCCCCTCCCTCTCCCCACTCTAGAGCTGCGGATCTGAGCCGAAGATTGGTGGATCTGGTTGCCCTTTGAATCCTGAAGGTATTCTCCTCCCTTTCCCCTCTTTCTATTGGTTGAAATCTCTTCATTTGATTGATTTGGGTGAAACCCTAGTTCATCTTTTTGTTGAAATGTATAGTGGATTTTGGTGTGATAATGTAGGGATTAGTGTGATTTAGGATATGTATGGCTTACAATATGTATGATATAGGATTATTATGAAAATGCTATGAATTTGGTTAGGATATGTACGCACATATATATGGTGTATGAAAGAATTAGTGCAAATATATGGTGTATTATGTTGTAGAAAATTATATGCACATATATGGTGTATGGAAGAAGAATTAATTTAGAAATGTTGCACATGTATGTATGTTTTTGCACTACTGCGGATATTTGCAAATGACAAAGGGGCTTACCATATACATTTGTAATTTGCAGGATGGCTTCTCTTATCCATCCATCATATGATCAATTGCATCGTGGACGGTTCATGGTAGATGAAGGAAGGGTTTTTGATCAGCCTCACCTAAGGTCCGGTTCGGTTCATGACAAGATGAAGTCTGACGAGCGATACACGGAGTATATCCGGAAGACCGGGCTTATCCCTTTCATCTCACTCGTGTCTCGTTCGATGCCGAAGATGAACCCTTGTGCGATCACGGCACTCATTGACCGATGGCGCCCTGAGACACATACTTTTCACTTCTATGCTGGGGAGATGACTGTCACTTTGCAGGATGTTTCTCTGATGACTGCACTTCCCATCAAAGGAGAGCCTATTTGTTTTAGCACAGATTCAGATGGATGGCGTGAGATTATGGTTGGACTCATAGGGAGGGAGCCAGGGGTACAAGGGAAGTCCGCCGATGCAAGTTATCATTGGATTGCTGAACACTTTGGGGAATGCCCGGCTGTTGCGGACGATGAAACAGTGCAACAGTATACCAGGGCATACTTGTGGTATGTAGTCAGTCGGACTCTTTTCTCTGACGGCACTGGCGTGAACGCCTCCTTTATGTGGCTTAAGCTGTTTGCTGGGTGGGAGCATGGATTCAGTTGGGGTACGGCGGCGTTGGCTTATTTGTATCGTCAGGTAAGTAGTTTTGCTAATAATATTGTGTTCACCATGTAGAATTTTTCTCTAGTTTGTAATGACATATTTCTTGTTTGTGTGTAGCTGGACGAGGCGTGCCGTAGGGGGGCGAATCCAAGAAACATCGTAGAGTCAAAGGAAGCCAACATCGGTGGTCCGATGCTTCTATTATCGATCTGGAGTTGGGAGCACTTGCCAGTGGGGCGGCCGACACCAAAGGGTTACGACCGGTGGGATGATCATCATGACCCGGACCGTATGCCTACATGGGCGTATAAGTTGGACAAGGTTGAAGGTTTTGTTGGCAGTTCAAAGACCATGTATTTGCACTACTGCAATGTGCTTGACATCATGACCCCGGAGCAGGTATCTTAGTAGCCTCTTGCTTTGTCTCTTCGGTTTGTTCGGTTTTCCAAAATTCATACTAACAATGTTCTCTTTGTTTATAGGTTACCTGTGAACCATATGGAACGGAGGGCAATATTGGTAGGGGAGCTGGTTTTATTACTTTCGGACTTAACCCAAAGTGTCTACAGGAAGCACACTTATGGCGGATGCGTTGCCCGTTGATTTGTTATTATGCTGTTGAGTTTTATAAGCCACAACGAGTTATGACACAGTTTGGCTTATTTCAAGAGACCCCGCTGAAGTACAAGGACACTTTGATACATTTGCATAGGTAAGTGCTTAGCGGCGACTAATGCTTTCTCCATTGTTTTCAAAATACTAACAAAAATGCAATTGTCAAATGCTATGCAGTCTTGACAAGATGAAGCAGAAGAGTACAAAAAAATGGGATCGAGAGCATGACATGTATATCCAGGAGTTCAAGCACAAGCTCAATAAGATTGAGCTTTCATTGCGTCAACCGACTTCTAAGCCTCCCCCACGGCCTTTTGATACAGAAGCATTCAACAATTATCTTGTGTGGTTTCGTTCTATTGCCCGTACTCAACTTAACGCACCCGCATTTCAGCCAGGGGACATATTACATGAACCCAATCCAGGTTTTGATCGTATGGCCAATATGGAGTACAACACGCTTGTTAGAGATGGAAGACGGCATGAATCGGCGCCAACTATCCGCTTTGTGGTACGTTACCGTTATATCTATATGCTTGCCTACATTGTGCCAAAATGATTTGTCCTATTGTGTCCAACAGCAAAACGAGCTCTCGAAGCATGTGAACGACGCCGGTGAGGCACTCAAGTACCCTCCTGGTGAAGAGTCGTACAATAAGCTTAAAGCTTTTGTTGAGGTATGACATTTGATAATTTGTTTTTCTAACACATTTTTTAGGCATATCTCCTTACTTCATGATATGTCAATTTCATAGCGGAGCAAGTCTTGGGCACGTGGTCTTGGTGCTCTACTAGGCTGCCGCTCCACGGATGTCGCCGTCCCTACAGCTTCGAGGGGAAGGATGCTGCACCGGCTAAAAGGGGGAAAGGAAGGAAATAATGCATTTGTCTTCAAGTTTGTGGTGAACTATGTATGAAACTAGATGCATTTGTGGTGAACCATGTATGAAACTAGATGTATTTGTGGTGAACTATGTATTTGTGGTGAAACTTGATGCATTTGTGGTGAAACTTGATGCATTTGTGGTGAAACTTGATGTACTTGAAGCATCAGCAAAACTTGGTGTATGAAACTATGTATAAGTTGGTGTATGAAAATCCAGCAGCAAAACTTGATGTACTTGGAGCATCAGCAATACTTGCCAGCACGACGCCCTGGGCTGGGGCTGAAGGAAATATGCCCTAGAGGCAATAATAAAGTTATTATTTATTTCCTTATATCATGATAAATGTTTATTATTCATGCTAGAATTGTATTAACCGGAAACATAATACATGTGTGAATACATAGACAAACTTAGTGTCACTAGTATGCCTCTACTTGATTAGCTCGTTAATCAAAGATGGTTATGTTTCCTAACCATAAACAAAGTGTTGTTATTTGATTAACGAGATCACATCATTAGTTGAATGATCTGATTGACATGACCCATTCCATTAGCTTAGCACCCGATCGTTTAGTATGTTGCTATTGCTTTCTTCATGACTTATACATGTTCCTATGACTATGAGATTATGCAACTCCCGTTTACCGGAGGAACACTTTGTGTGCTACCAAAGGTCACAACGTAACTGGGTGATTATAAAGGAGCTCTACAGGTGTCTCCAAAGGTAGATATTGGGTTGGCATATTTCGAGATGAGGATTTGTCACTCCGATTGTCGGAGAGGTATCTCTGGGCCCTCTCGGTAATGCACATCACATAAGCCTTCCAAGCATTGTGACAAATGAGTTAGTTGCGAGATGATGTATTACGGAACGAGTAAAGAGACTTGCCGGTAACGAGATTGAACTAGGTATTGGATACCGACGATCGAATCTCGGGCAAGTAACATACCGATGACAAAGGGAACAACGTATGTTGTTATGCAGTCTGACCGATAAAGATCTTCGTAGAATATGTAGGAGCCAATATGGGCATCCAGGTCTCGCTATTGGTTATTGACCGGAGATATGTCTCAGTCATGTCTACATTGTTCTCGAACCGTAGGGTCCGCACGCTTAACGTTACGATGACAGTTATTATGAGTTTATGCATTTTGATGTACCGAAGTTAGTTCGGAGTCCCGGATGTGATCACGAACATGACGAGGAGTCTCGAAATGGTCGAGACACAAAGATTGATATATTGGATGACTATATTCGGACACCGGAAGTGTTCCGGGTGATTTCGAAGAAAATCGGAGAGCCGGAGGGTTACCGGAACCCTACCGGGAGAAGTAATGGGCCATATGGGCTTTAGTGGAGAGAGAGAAGGGCTGCCAGAGGTGGGCCACACGCCACCTCCTCCCTGGTCCGAATTGGACTAGGAGAGGGGGCGGCGCCCCCCCTTTTCCTTCTCCCACTCCACCTCTTTCCCCCTCCTAGTAGGAGTCCTACTCCTACTAGGAGGAGGACTCCTCCTTGGCGCGCCACACCTGGCCGACCGGCCTCCTCCCCTTGCTCCTTTATATACGGGAGCAGGGGGCACCCCAAGACACACAAGTTGAACCACGTGATCGTTCCTTAGCCGTGTGCGGTGCCCCCTGCCACCATATTCCACCTCGATCATATCATTGTAGTGCTTAGGCGAAGCCCTGCGTCGGTAGAACATCAAGATCGTCATCACGCCGTTGTGCTGACGGAACTCCTCCCCGAAGCTTTGCTGGATCGGAGCCCGGGGATCGTCATCGAGCTGTACGTGTGCTAAGAACTCGGAGGTGCCGGAGTAATGGTGCTTGGATCGGTCGGATCGGGAAGAAGACGTACGACTACTTCCTCTACGTTGTGTCAACGCTTCCGTTGCGATCTACAAGGGTACGTAGATCAGACTCTCCCCCTCGTTGCTTTGCATCACCATGATCTTGCGTGTGCGTAGGATTTTTTTTGAAATTACTACGTTCCCCAACAGTGGCATCCGAGCCTAGGTTTTAAGGTTTGATGTTATGTGCACGAGTAGAACACAAGTGAGTTGTGGACGATATAAGTCATACTGCCTACCAGCATGTCATACTTTGGTTCGGCGGTATTGTTGGACGAGACGAGCCGGATCAACCTTACGCGTACGCTTACGCGAGACCGGTTCCCCCGACGTGCTTTGCACACAGGTGGCTTGCGGGCGACTGTCTCTCCAACTTTAGTTGAACCGAGTGTGGCTACGCCCGGTCCTTGCGAAGGTTAAAACGGAGTCTATTTGACAAACTATCGTTGTGGTTTTGATGCGTAGGTGAGATTGGTTCTTGCTTAAGGCCGTAGCAGCCACGTAAACTTGCAACAACAAAGTAGAGGACGTCTAACTTGTTTTTGCAGGGCATGTTGTGATGTGATATGGTCAAGACATGATGCTAAATTTTATTGTATGAGATGATCATGTTTTGTAACCGAGTTATCGGCAACTGGCAGGAGCCATATGGTTGTCGCTTTATTGTATGCAATGCAATCGCGATGTAATGCTTTACTTTATCGCTAAGCGGTAGCGATAGTCGTGGAAGCATAAGATTGGCGAGACGACAACGATGCTACGATGGAGATCAAGGTGTCGCGCCGGTGACGATGGTGATCATGACGGTGCTTCGAAGATGGAGATCACAAGCACAAGATGATGATGGCCATATCATATCACTTATATTGATTGCATGTGATGTTTATCTTTTATGCATCTTATCTTGCTTTGATTGACGGTAGCATTATAAGATGATCTCTCACTAAATTATCAAGAAGTGTTCTCCCTGAGTATGCACCGTTGCGAAAGTTCTTCGTGCTGAGACACCACATGATGATCGGGTGTGATAGGCTCTACGTTCAAATACAACAGGTGCAAAACAGTTGCACACGCGGAATACTCAGGTTATACTTGACGAGCCAAGCATATACAGATATGGCCTCGGAACACGGAGACCGAAAGGTCGAGCGTGAATCATATAGTAGATATGATCAACATAATGATGTTCACTGATGAAACTACTCCATCTCACGTGATGACCGGACATGGTTTAGTTGATTTGGATCACGTGATCACTTAGAGGATTAGAGGGATGTCTATCTAAGTGGGAGTTCTTAAGTAATATGATTAATTGAACTTAAATTTATCATGAACTTAGTACCTGATAGTATCTTGCTTGTTTATGTTGATTGTAGATAGATGGCTCGTGCTGTTGTTCCGTTTAATTTTAATGCGTTCCTTGAGAAAGCAAAGTTGAAAGATGATGGTAGCAATTACACGGACTGGGTCCGTAACTTGAGGATTATCCTCATTGCTGCACAGAAGAATTACGTCCTAGAAGCACCGCTGGGTGCCAGGCCTGCTGCTGGAGCAACACCAGATGTTATGAACGTCTGGCAGAGCAAAGCTGATGACTACTCGATAGTTCAGTGTGCCATGCTTTACGGCTTAGAATCGGGACTTCAACGACGTTTTGAACGTCATGGAGCATATGAGATGTTTCAGGAGTTGAAGTTAATATTTCAAGCAAATGCCCGGATTGAGAGATATGAAGTCTCCAATACGTTCTATAGCTGCAAGATGGAAGAGAACAGTTCTATCAGTGAGCATATACTCAAAATGTCTGGGTATAATAATCACTTGATTCAATTGGGAGTTAATCTTCCAGATGATTGCGTCATTGACAGAATTCTCCAATCACCGCCACCAAGCTACAAGAGCTTCGTGATGAACTATAATATGCAAGGGATGAACAAGACTATTCCCGAGCTCTTCACAATGCTGAAAGCAGCGGAGGTAGAAATCAAAAAGGAGCATCAAGTGTTGATGGTTAACAAAACCACTAGTTTCAAGAAAAAGGGCAAAGGGAAGAAGAAGGGGAACTTCAAAAAGAATGGCAAGCAAGTTGCTGCTCAAGAGAAGAAACCCAAGTCTGGACCTAAGCCTGAAACTGAGTGCTTCTACTGCAAGCAGACTGGTCACTGGAAGCGAAACTGCCCAAAGTATTTGGCGGATAAGAAGGATGACAAGGTGAACAAAGGTATATGTGATATACATGTTATTGATGTGTACCTTACTAATGCTCGCAGTAGCACCTGGGTATTTGATACTGGTTCTGTTGCTAATATTTGCAACTTGAAACAGGGACTTCGGATTAAGCGAAGATTGGCTAAGGACGAGGTGACGACGTGCGTGGGAAACGGTTCGAAAGTCGATGTGATCGCGGTCGGCACGCTACCTCTACATCTACCTTCGGGATTAATATTAGACCTAAATAATTGTTATTTGGTGCCAGCGTTGAGCATGAACATTATATCTGGATCTTGTTTAATGCGAGACGGTTATTCATTTAAATCAGAGAATAATGGTTGTTCTATTTATATGAGTAATATCTTTTATGGTCATGCACCCTTGAAGAGTGGTCTATTCTTGTTGAATCTCGATAGTAGTGATACACATATTCATAATGTAGAAGCCAAAAGATGCAGAGTTGATAATGATAGTGCAACTTATTTGTGGCACTGCCGTTTAGGTCATATCGGTGTAAAGCACATGAAGAAACTCCATACTGATGGACTTTTGGAACCACTTGATTATGAATCACTTGGTACTTGCGAACCGTGCCTCATGGGCAAGATGACTAAAACACCGTTCTCCGGTACTATGGAGAGAGCAACAGATTTGTTGGAAATCATACATACAGATGTATGCGGTCCGATGAATATTGAGGCTCGTGGCGGATATCGTTATTTTCTCACCTTCACAGATGATTTAAGCAGATATGGGTATATCTACTTAATGAAACATAAGTCTGAAACATTTGAAAAGTTCAAAGAATTTCAGAGTGAAGTGGAAAATCATCGTAACAAGAAAATAAAGTTTCTACGATCTGATCATGGAGGAGAATATTTGAGTTACGAGTTTGGTGTACATTTGAAAAATTGTGGAATAGTTTCGCAACTCACGCCACCCGGAACACCACAGCGTAATGGTGTCTCCGAACGTTGTAATCGTACTTTACTAGATATGGTGCGATCTATGATGTCTCTTACTGATTTACCGCTATCGTTTTGGGGATACGCTCTAGAGACGGCCGCATTCACGTTAAATAGGGCACCATCAAAATCCGTTGAGACGACGCCTTATGAACTATGGTTTGGCAAGAAACCAAAGTTGTCGTTTCTGAAAGTTTGGGGCTGCGATGCTTATGTGAAAAAGCTTCAACCTGATAAGCTCGAACCCAAATTGGAGAAATGTGTCTTCATAGGATATCCAAAGGAAACTATTGGATACACCTTCTATCACAGATCCGAAGGCAAGACTTTTGTTGCTAAATTCGGAAACTTTCTTGAGAAGGAGTTTCTCTCGAAAGAAGTGAGTGGGTGGAAAGTAGAACTTGACGAGGTAACTGTACCTGCTCCCTTATTGGAAAGTAGTACATCACAGAAAACTGTTTCTGCGACACCTACACCAATAAGTGAGGAAGTTAATGATAATGACCATGAAACTTCAGAACAAGATACTACTGAACCTCGTAGATCAACCAGAGCAAGATCCGCGCCAGAGTGGTACGGTAATCCAGTTCTGGAAGTCATGCTGCTAGATCATGATGAACCTACGAACTATGAAGAAGCGATGGTGAAGCCAGATTCCGCAAAGTGGCTTGAAGCCATGAAATCTGAGATGGGATCCATGTATGAGAACAAAGTATGGACTTTGGTTAACTTGCCCGATGATCGGCAAGCAATTGAGAATAAATGGATCTTGAAGAAAAAGACTGACGCTGACGGTAATGTTACTGTCTATAAAGCTCGACTTGTCGCAAAAGGTTTTCGACAAGTTCAAGGGGTTGACTACGATGAGACCTTCTCACCCGTAGCGATGCTTAAGTCTGTCTGAATCATGTTAGCAATTGCCGCATTTTATGATTATGAAATTTGGCAGATGGATGTCAAAACTGCATTCCTGAATGGATTTCTGGAAGAAGAGTTGTATATGATGCAACCGGAAGGTTTTGTCGATCCAAAGGGAGCTAACAAAGTGTGCAAGCTCCAGCGATCCATTTATGGACTGGTGCAAGCCTCTCGGAGTTGGAATAAATGCTTTGATAGTGTGATCAAAGCATTTGGTTTTATACAAACTTTTGGAGAAGCCTGTATTTACAAGAAAGTGAGTGGGAGCTCTGTAGCATTTCTGATATTATATGTGGATGACATATTGCTGATTGGAAATGATATAGAATTTCTGGATATCATAAAGGGATACTTGAATAAGAGTTTTTCAATGAAAGACCTCGGTGAAGCTGCTTACATATAAAGATCTATAGAGATAGATTAAGACGCTTAGTTGGACTTTCACAAAGCACATACCTTGACAAAATTTTGAAGAAGTTCAAAATGGATCAAGCAAAGAAAGGGTTCTTGCCTGTGTTACAAGGTGTGAAGTTGAGTCAGACTCAATGCCCGACCACTGCAGAAGATAGAGAGAAAATGAAAGATGTTCCCTATGCTTCCGCCATAGGCTCTATCATGTATGCAATGTTGTGTACCAGACTTGATGTGTGCCTTGCTATAAGTTTAACAGGGAGGTACCAAAGTAATCCAGGAATGGATCACTGGACAGCGGTCAAGAACATCCTGAAATACCTGAAAAGGACTAAGGATATGTTTCTTGTATATGGAGGTGACAAAGAGCTCATCGTAAATGGTTACGTTGATGCAAGCTTTGACACTGATCCGGACGATTCTAAATCGCAAACCGGATACGTGTTTACATTAAACGGTGGAGCTGTCAGTTGGTGCAGTTCTAAACAAAGCGTCGTAGCGGGATCTACATGTGAAGCGGAGTACATAGCTGCTTCGGAAGCAGCGAACGAAGGAGTCTGGATGAAGGAGTTCATATCCGATCTAGGTGTCATACCTAGTGCATCGGGTCCAATGAAAATCTTTTGTGACAATACTGGTGCAATTGCCTTGGCAAAGGAATCCAGATTTCACAAGAGGACCAAGCACATCAAGAGACGCTTCAATTCCATCCGGGATCTAGTCCAGGTGGGAGACATAGAGATTTGCAAGATACATACGGATCTGAATGTTGCAGACCCGTTGACTAAGTCTCTTCCACGAGCAAAACATGATCAGCACCAAGGCTCCATGGGTGTTAGAATCATTACTGTGTAATCTAGATTATTGACTCTAGTGCAAGTGGGAGACTGAAGGAAATATGCCCTAGAGGCAATAATAAAGTTATTATTTATTTCCTTATATCATGATAAATGTTTATTATTCATGCTAGAATTGTATTAACCGGAAACATAATACATGTGTGAATACATAGACAAACTTAGTGTCACTAGTATGCCTCTACTTGACTAGCTCGTTAATCAAAGATGGTTGTGTTTCCTAACCATAAACAAAGTGTTGTTATTTGATTAATGAGATCACATCATTAGTTGAATGATCTGATTGACATGACCCATTTCATTAGCTTAGCACCCGATCGTTTAGTATGTTGCTATTGCTTTCTTCATGACTTATACATGTTCCTATGACTATGAGATTATGCAACTCCCGTTTATCGGAGGAACACTTTGTGTGCTACCAAACGTCACAACGTAACTGGGTGATTATAAAGGAGCTCTACAGGTGTCTCCAAAGGTAGATGTTGGGTTGGCTGTTGGAAATATGCCCTAGAGGCAATAATAAATTGGTTATTATTATATTTCCTTGTTCATGATAATCGTTTATTATCCATGCTAGAATTGTATTGATAGGAAACTCAGATACATGTGTGGATACATAGACAACACCATGTCCCTAGTAAGCCTCTAGTTGACTAGCTCGTTGATCAATAGATGGTTACGTTTTCTTGACCATGGACATTGGATGTCGTTGATAACGGTATCACATCATTAGGAGAATGATGTGATGGACAAGACCCAATCCTAAGCCTAGCACAAAGATCATGTAGTTCGTATGCAAAAGCTTTTCTAATGTCAAGTATCATTTCCTTAGACCATGAGATTGTGCAACTCCCGGATACCGTAGGAATGCTTTGGGTGTACCAAACATCACAACGTAACTGGGTGACTATAAAGGTGCACTACAGGTATCTGCGAAAGTGTCTGTTGGGTTGGCACGAATCGAGACTGGGATTTGTCACTCCGTGTAAACGGAGAGGTATCTCTGGGCCCACTCGGTAGGACATCATCATATGCGCAATGTGACCAAGGAGTTGATCACGGGATGATGTGTTACGGAACGAGTAAAGAGACTTGCCGGTAACGAGATTGAACAAGGTATCGGTATACCGACGATCGAATCTCGGGCAAGTACAATACTGCTAGACAAAGGGAATTGCATACGGGATTGATTAAGTCCTTGACATCGTGGTTCATCCGATGAGATCATCGTGGAACACATGGAGCCAACATGGGTATCCAGATCCCGCTGTTTGTTATTGACCGGAGAACGTCTCGGTCATGTCTGCATGTCTCCCGAACCCGTAGGGTCTACACACTTAAGGTTCGATGACGCTAGGGTTATAAAGGAAGTTTGTATGTGGTTACCGAATGTTGTTCGGAGTCCCAGATGAGATCCCGGACGTCATGAGGAGTTCCGGAATGGTCCGGAGGTAAAGATTTATATATGGGAAGTCCTGTTTTGGTCACCGGAAAAGTTTCGGGTTTTATCGGTAACGTACCGGGAGGGTCCCGGGGGTCCACCAAGTGGGGCCACCAGCCCCGAAGGGCCACATGGGTTGTGGGGAGTGCTCCTTGGCCTACATGGGCCAAAGGCACCAGCCCCAAGAGGCCCATGCGCCTAGGGAAAGCCTAAAGGAAGAGTCCTACTAGTGGAAGGCACCCCCTAGGTGCCTTGGGGGGGAGGGAAACCTCCCTTGGCCGCCGCCCCTAGGAGATTTGATCTCCTAGGCCGCCCCCCTCCCTTGGCCCTCCTATATATAGTGGGGGAAGGAGGGCTCTTGTGACATGCCTTTGGTTGACTCCTTCTCCCTCTCCAACACCTCCTCCTCTCCCGTGGTGCTTGGCGAAGCCCTACAGGATTGCCACGCTCCTCCATCACCACCACGCCGTTGTGCTGTTGCTGGATGGAGTCTTCCTCAACCTCTCCCTCTCTCCTCGCTGGATCAAGGCGTGGGAGACGTCATCGGGCTGTACGTGTGTTGAACGCGGAGGTGCCGTCCGTTCGGCACTAGGATCATCGGTGATTTGAATCACGACGAGTACGACTCCATCAACCCCGTTCACTTGAACGCTTCCGCTTAGCGATCTACAAGGGTATGTAGATGCACTCTCCTTCCCCTCGTTGTTGGTTTCTCCATAGATAGATCTTGGTGATACGTAGGAAAATTTTGAATTTCTGCTACATTCCCCAACAGTGGCATCATGAGCTAGGTCTATTGCGTAGATTCTATGCACGAGTAGAACACAAAGTAGTTGTGGGCGTTGATTTTGTTCAATATGCTTGCTGTTACTAGTCTTATCTTGATTCGGCGGCATCGTGGGATGAAGCGGCCTGGACCAACCTTACACGTACTCTTACGTGAGACCGGTTCCACCGACCAACATGCACTAGTTGCATAAGGTGGCTGGCGGGTGTCTGTCTCTCCCACTTTAGTCAGATCGGATTTGATGAAAAGGGTCCTTATGAAGGGTAAATAGCAATTGGCATATCACGTTGTGGTCTTTGCGTAGGTAAGAAACGTTCTTGCTAGAAACCCATAGCAGCCACGTAAAACATGCAAACAACAATTAGAGGACGTCTAACTTGTTTTTGCAGGGTATGCTATGTGATGTGATATGGCCAAAGGATGTGATGAATGACATGTGATGTATGAGATTGATCATGTTCTTGTAATAGGAATCACGACTTGCATGTCGATGAGTATGACAACCGGCAGGAGCCATAGGAGTTGTCTTTATTTATTTATGACCTGCGTGTCAACATAAACGTCATGTAATTACTTTACTTTATTGCTAAAGCGTTAGCCATAGTAGTAGAAGTAACAGATGACGTGACAACTTCAAGAAGACACAATGATGGAGATCATGATGATGGAGATCATGGTGTCATGCCGGTGACGATGATGATCATGGAGCCCCAAGATGGAGATCAAAGGAGCTATATGATATTGGCCATATCATGTCACTATTATTTGATTGCATGTGATGTTTATCATGTTTATACATCTTATTTGCTTAGAACAACGGTAGTAAATAAGATGATCCCTCATTAAAATTTCAAGAATGTGTTCCCCCCTAACTGTGCACCGTTGCTACAGTTCGTCGTTTCGAAGCACCACGTGATGATCGGGTGTGATAGATCCCTACATTCACATACAACGGGTGTAAGACAGTTTTACACATGCAAAACACTTAGGGTTGACTTGACGAGCCTAGCATGTGTATATACATGGCCTCGGAACACAGAAGACCGAAAGGTCGAGCATGAGTCGTATGGTAGATACGATCAACATGAAGATGTTCACCGAGGTTGACTAGTCCGTCTCACGTGATGATCGGACACGGCCTAGTTGACTCGGATCATGTAATCACTTAGATGACTAGAGGGATGTCTATCTGAGTGGGAGTTCATAAGATGAACTTAATTATCCTGAACATAGTTGAAAGGTCTTCGCAAATTTTGTCGTAGCTCGCAATTCAGTTCTACTGTTTAGATATGTTCCTAGAGAAAAAATTAGTTGAAAGTTGAGAGTAGCAATTATGCGGACGAGGTCCGTAAACTAAGGATAGTCCTCATTTGCTTCATAGAAGGCTTATGTCCTTAATGCACCACTCAGTGTGCTGAACCTGGAACGTCGTCTGTGGGTGTTGCGAACATCTGACACACACGTTTTGATAACTACATGATAGTTCAGTTAAACGGTTTAGAATTGAGGCACCAAAGACGTTTTGAAACGTCGCGAAGCATATGATATGTTTTGAGGGCTGAAATTGGGATTTCAGGCTCGTGCCCACGTCAAGAGGTATAAGACCTCCGACGATTTCTTAGCATACGGACTAAGGGAGAAAAGCTCAATTGTTGAGCTTGTGCTCAGATTGTCTGAGTACAACAATCATTTGAATCAAGTGGGAGTTAATCTTCCAGATGAGATAGTGATGTTTCTCCGAAGTCATTACCACCAAGCTGCTAGAGCTTCGTGATGAACTATAATATATCAGGGACATATATGATGATCCTTGAGATATTCGCGATGTTTGACACCACAAAAGTAGTTTCAAGAAGGAGCATCAATTGTTGATGGTTGGTGAAACCACTAGTTTCAAGAAGGGCAAGGGCAAGAAGGGATACTTCATGAAACGGCAATTCAGCTGCTGCTCTGGTGAAGAAACCCAAGGTTGAACCCAAACCCGAGACTAAGTGCTTCTGTAATAAGGGGAACAGCCACTGGAGCAGAATTACCCTAGATACTTGGTAGATTAGAAGGCTGGCAAGGTCGATAGAAGTATATTGGATATACATTGTGTCGATGTGTACTTTACTAGTACTCCTAGTAGCACCAGGGTATTAGATACCGGTTCGGTTGCTAAGTGTTAGTAACTCGAAATAAAAGCTACGGAATAAGCGGAGACTAGCTAAAGGTGAGCTGACGATATGTGTTGGAAGTGTTTCCAATGTTGATATGATCAAGCATCGCACGCTCCCTCTACCATCGAGATTGGTGTTAAACCTAAATAATTGTTATTTGGTGTTTGCGTTGAGCATATACATGATTGGATTATGTCTATCGCAATACGGTTATTCATTTAAGGAGAATAATGGTTACTCTGTTTATTTGAATAATACCTTCAATGGTCTTACACCTAAAATGAATGGTTCATTGAATCTCGATCGTAGTGATACACATGTTCATGTCAAAAGATATAAGATAATACCACCTACTTGTGGCACTGCCACGTAAGTCATATCGGTATAAAACGCATGAAGAAGCTCCATGTTGATGGATCTTTGGGCTCACTCGTTTTTGAAAAGTTTGAGACATGCGAACCATGTCTATTGGTGTATATGCATGAAGAAACTCCATGCGAATGGACCGTTTGGACTCACTTGATTTTGAATCACTTGAGACATGCAAATCATACCACATGGGCAAGATGACTGGAAGCCTCGGTTTCAGTAAAATGGAACTAGGAAGCAACTTGTTGGAAGTAATACATTTTTGATGTGTGCAGTCCAATGAGTGCTGAGGCATGTAGTGGATATCGTTACGTTCTTACTTCACACATGATTTGAGTAGATGTTGAGTATATTTACTTGATGAATCACGAGTCTGAATTATTGAAAGGTTCAAGTAATTTCAGGGTGAAGTTGGAACATCGTCGTGACAAGAGGATATAATGTCTATGATATGATCATAGAGATGAATATCTGAATTACAAGTTTGGCACAGAATTAAGACATTGTGGAAATTGTTTCACAACTGATACAGCCTGGAACACCATAGTGTGATGGTGTGTCCGAACATCATAACTGCACCCTATTGGATATGATGCATACCATGATGTCTCTTATCGAATTACCATCATAGTTTATGGATTATGCATTAAAGACAACCACATTCACTTTAAATAGGGCACCACGTAATTCCGATGAGATGACACCGTATGAACTATGGTTTAGAGAAACCTAAGCTGTCATTTCTTAAAAGTTTGGGGCTGCGATGCTTATGTGAAAAAGGTTTCAGGCTAATAAGCTCAAACCCAAAGCGGATAAATGCATCTTGATAGGACACCCAAAACAGTTGGGTATACCTCCTGTCTTAGATCCGAAAGCAATAAGGGATTGTTTCTAGAACCGGGTCCTTTCTTGAGGAAAAGTTTCTCTCGAAAGAATTGAGTGGGAGGATGGTGGAGACTTGATGAGGTTATTGAACCATCTCTTCAACTAGTGTGTGGCAGGGCACAGGAAGTTGTTCCTGTGGCACCTACACCAATTGAAGTGGAAGCTTATGATAGTGATCATGAAACTTCAGATCAAGTCACTACCAAACCTCGTAGGATGATAAGGATGCGTACTACTTCAGAGTGGTACGTAATCCTGTCTTGGAAGTCATGTTGCTAGACAACAATGAACCTACGAGCTATGGAGAAGCGATGGTGGGCCTGGATTCCTAAATGGCTCGAGGCCATATAATCTGAGAGAGGATCCATATATGAAAACAAAGTGTAGACTTTGGAAGAACTACTTGATGGTCGTAAGGCTGTCAGGTACAGATGGATTTTAAAAGGAAGACGGACAATGATGGTAAATGTCACCATTTAGAAAGCTCGACTTGTCGTTAAGATGTTTTCTGACAAGTTCAAGGAGTTGACTACGATGAGACTTTCTCACTCGTAGCGATGCTAAGAGTCTGTTGGAATTATATTAGCAATTACTGCATTATTTATGAAATCTTGCAGATAGGATGTCAAAACATTGTTTCCTCGATGATTTTCTTGAGGAAAGGTTGTATGTGATACAACCGGAAGGTTTTGTCAATCCCGAAAGATGCTAATAAGTATGCAAAGCTCCAGCAATCCTTCTAAGGACTGGAGTGAGCATCTCGGAGTTGGAATGTATGCTTTGATGATGATCAAAGATTTTGGGTGTATACAAAGTTTATGAGAAACTTGTATTTCCAAAGAAGTGAGTGGGTGCACTATAGAATTTCTGATGAGTATATGTTGTTGACATATTGTTGATCAGAATGACGTAGAATTTCTGGAAAGCATATAGGGTTATTTGGAAAGTGTTTTTCAATGGAAAGCCTAGATTAAGCTACTTGAACATTGAGCATCAAGATCTATAAGGATAGATCAAAACGCTTAATGGTGCTTTCAAATGAGCACATACCTTGACATGATCTTGAAGGTGTTCAAGATGGACCAGTCAAAGAAGGAGTTCTTTCCTGAGTTGTATGGTATGAAGTTAAGAATTAAAGCTCGACCATGGCAGAATAGAGAGAAAGGAAGAAGGTCGTCCCCTATGCTTAAGACGTAGGCTCTACAGTATGCTATGCTGTGTACCGCACCTGAAGTGTGCCTTGCCATGAGTCAGTCAGGGGGTACAAGAGTGATCCAAGAATGGATCACAGGACAGCGGTCAAAGTTATCCTTAGTAACTAGTGGACTAAGGAATTTTCTCGATTATGGAGGTGATAAAGAGTTCGACGTAAAGAGTTACGTCGATGCAAGCTTAACACCTATCCGGATAGCTCTGAGTAGAGATACCGGATACGTATAATGGAGCAACAATTTGGAATGGCTCCAAGTAGAACAGTTATTTGAAATGGCTCCAAATGTAGCGTAGTAGTTGCATCTACAAGATGACATAGAAATTTGCAAAGTACATACGGATCTGAATGTTGCAGACCCGTTGACTAAAACCTCTCTCACAAGCAACATGATCAAACCTAGAACTCATTGAGTGTTAATCACATAGTGATGTGAACTAGACTACTGACTCTAGTAAACTCTTGGGTGTTAGTCACATGGCGATGTGACCTGTGAGTGTTAATCACATGGCGATGTGAACTAGATTATTGACTCTAGTGCAAGTGGGAGACTGTTGGAAATATGCCCTAGAGGCAATAATAAATTGGTTATTATTATATTTCCTTGTTCATGATAATCGTTTATTATCCATGCTAGAATTGTATTAATAGGAAACCCAGATACATGTGTGGATACATAGACAACACCATGTCCCTAGTAAGCCTCTAGTTGACTAGCTCGTTGATCAATAAATGGTTACGGTTTCCTGACCATGGACATTGGATGTCGTTGATAACGGGATCACATCATTAGGAGAATGATGTGATGGACAAGACCCAATCCTAAGCCTAGCACAAAGTTCATGTAGTTCGTATGCAAAAGCTTTTCTAATGTCAAGTATCATTTCCTTAGACCATGAGATTGTGCAACTCCCGGATACCGTAGGAATGCTTTGGGTGTACCAAACGTCACAACGTAACTGGGTGACTATAAAGGTGCACTACAGGTATCTCCGAAAGTGTCTGTTGGGTTGGCACGAATCGAGACTGGGATTTGTCACTCCGTGTAAACGGAGAGGTATCTCTGGGCCCACTCGGTAGGACATCATCATATGCGCAATGTGACCAAGGAGTTGATCACGGGATGATGTGTTATGGAACGAGTAAAGAGACTTGCCGGTAATGAGATTGAACAAGGTATCGGTATACCGACGATCGAATCTCGGGCAAGTACAATACCGCTAGACAAAGGGAATTGCATACGGGATTGATTAAGTCCTTGACATCATGGTTCATCCGATGAGATCATCGTGGAACATGTGGGAGCCAACATGGGTATCCAGATCCCGCTGTTGGTTATTGACCGGAGAACGTCTCGGTCATATCTGCATGTCTCCCGAACCTGTAGGGTCTACACACTTAAGGTTCAATGACGCTAGGGTTATAAAGGAAGTTTGTATGTGGTTACCGAATGTTGTTCGGAGTCCCAGATGAGATCCCGGATGTCACGAGGAGTTCCGGAATGGTCCGGAGGTAAAGATTTATATATGGGAAGTCCTGTTTTGGTCACCGGAAAAGTTTCGGGTTTTATCGGTAACGTACCGGGAGGGTCCCGGGGGTCCACCAAGTGGGGCCACCAGCCCCGAAGGGCCACATGGGCTGTGGGGAGTGCTCCTTGGCCTACATGGGCCAAAGGCACCAGCCCCAAGAGGCCCATGCGCCTAGGGAAAGCCTAAAGGAAGAGTCCTACTAGTGGAAGGCACCCCCTAGGTGCCTTGGGGGGGAGGGAAACCTCCCTTGGCCGCCGCCCCTAGGAGATTTGATCTCCTAGGCCGGCGCCCCCCTCCCTTGGCCCTCCTATATATAGTGGGGGAAGGAGGGCTCTTGTGACATGCCTTTGGTTGCCTTCTTCTCCCTCTCCAACACCTCCTCCTCTCCCGTGGTGCTTGGCGAAGCCCTGCAGGATTGCCACGCTCCTCCATCACCACCACGCCGTTGTGCTGCTGCTGGATGGAGTCTTCCTCAACCTCTCCCTCTCTCCTCGCTGGATCAAGGCGTGGGAGACGTCATCGGGCTGTACGTGTGTTGAACGCGGAGGTGCCGTCCGTTCGGCACTAGGATCATCGGTGATTTGAATCACGACGAGTACGACTCCATCAACCCCATTCACTTGAACTCTTCCGCTTAGCGATCTACAAGGGTATGTAGATGCACTCTCCTTCCCCTCGTTGCTGGTTTCTCCATAGATAGATCTTGGTGATACGTAGGAAACTTTTGAATTTCTGCTACGTTCCCCAACATTGGCATATTTCGAGATTAGGATTTGTCACTTCGATTGTCGGAGAGGTATCTCTGGGCCCTCTCGGTAATGCACATCACATAAGCCTTGCAAGCATTGTGACTAATGAGTTAGTTGCGAGATGATGTATTACGGAACGAGTAAAGAGACTTGCCGGTAACGAGATTGAACTAGGTATTGGATACCGACGATCGAATCTCGGGCAAGTAACACACCGATGACAAAGGGAACAACGTATGTTGTTATGCGGTCTGACCGATAAAGATCTTCGTAGAATATGTAGGAGCCAATATGGGCATCCAGGTCCCGCTATTGGTTATTGACCGGAGATATGTCTCAGTCATGTCTACATTGTTCTCGAACCATAGGGTCCGCACGCTTAACGTTATGATGACAGTTATTATGAGTTTATGCATTTTGATGTACCAAAGTTAGTTCATAGTCCCGGATGTGATCACGGACATGACGAGGAGTCTTGAGATGGTCGAGACATAAAGATTGATATATTGGATGACTATATTCGGACACCGGAAGTGTTCCGGGTGATTTCGAAGAAAACCGGAGAGCCGGAGGGTTACCGGAACCCTACCGGGAGAAGTAATGGGCCATATGGGCTTTAGTGGAGAGAGAGAAGGGCTGCCAGAGGTGGGCCGCGCGCCACCTCCTCCCTGGTCCGAATTGGACTAGGAGAGGGGGGCGGCGCCCCCCCCTTTTCCTTCTCCCACTCCACCTCTTTCCCCCTCCTAGCAGGAGTCCTACTCCTACTAGGAGGAGGACTCCTCCTTGGCGCGCCACACCTGGCCGGCCGGCCTCCTCCCCTTGCTCCTTTATATACGGGGGCAGGGGCACCCCAAGACACACAAGTTGATCCACGTGATCGTTCCTTAGCCGTGTGCGGTGCCCCCTGCCACCATATTCCACCTGGATCATATCGTTGTAGTGCTTAGGCGAAGCCCTGCGTCGGTAGAACATCAAGATCGTCATCACGCCGTCGTGCTGACGGAACTCCTCCCCGAAGCTTTGCTGGATCGGAGCCCGGGGATCGTCATCGAGCTGTACGTGTGCTAAGAACTCGAAGGTGCCGGAGTAACGGTGCTTGGATCGATCGGACCGGGAAGAAGACATACGACTACTTCCTCTATGTTGTGTCAACGCTTCCGTTGTGATCTACAAGGGTACGTAGATCAGACTCTCCCCCTCGTTGCTTTGCATCACCATGATCTTGCGTGTGCGTAGGAATTTTTTGAAATTACTACGTTCCCCAACAGGGGCGCCATGCCTGTTGTCAGCACGACGCCCTGGGCCGGGGTGCCATGCCTGTTGCCAGCACGACGCCCCAGCCCAGGGCGCCATGGCCGGCGAAAATGGCTAAGTCCAAACGAAAGTTGCTTCTGATGTTGGGGGCGCCATGCAATTTTTCTTGGCGCCATGTATGACGCCCTGGGCCAGGGCGCCATACTTACTAACATGGCGCCTTAGGCTAGGGCGCCGTGACCTGCACTTCTCTGTTTTTTGACTATGTGGTTTCTGTTTTTTTGTAACTAACATAGTTTCAGTTTTCAACCACATAAGTTCACGACATACATTCAAAAGGTTCACGACATACATTCATTCCACACAATCATTACTTTCATGACTTACATAGTTCAACCACCCAAAAGGTTCACGACATACATAAGTTCGACTACCCAAAAGATTCACGACATACATAAGTTCGACCACCCAAAAGATTCACGACATACATAAGTTAGACACATCATTACTTTCACACCCCAAGCCAATAAGCGAAGCGTCGACCATCACCATCAGCACGACCACGTCCTTGAGCACCACCATCACCACGGCCACGTCCTCGAGCACCACCGTCACCACGGCCACGTCCTCGAGCACCACCGTCACCACGGCCACGTCCTCGAGCACCACCGTCACCATGGCCACGTCTTCGAGCACCACCGTCACCACGGCCACGTCCTCGAGCTCCACCGTCACCACGGCCACGTCCTCGAGCTCCACCCTCACCACGGCCACGTCCTCGAGCTCCACCCTCACCACGGCCATGTCCTTGAGCTCCACCATCACCGTGGCTGACACCACCATCACCATCTCGTTTTGATCTCTTTCTTTTGCCCCTTGAGCTACAACCTCTACTACTGTGCCCCTCGTTGTTACATTCACCACAACGGCTGATATCACGAGGCTCTGCGAAATGTTGGCTACCCCATTCCTTACGGAATCCACCACCCCAATCATCCATGTCACCCAAGAAACGCTTTGTCTTCCGTCTTCCATGTGTCACCACCTTCATTTCCAAATCAGGGTATAGTGGGGGTCCATGGTATTCCGGCCATTTAGATTGGTCTAGATAGGGATGAAACCTCGCAGCCCATGTATTTTTGACTGCATTGATCGAATACTCCTCCAATCTTACATTGTTGGTCATGTTGACACTCACATTTCTAGTGCGAGATGCAGCCAACAAGTGAGAGCACGGGAGATGATACAATGTAGGCCTCTCGCATGAACACGCGCCCATCTTAAGATAAACCTTGAAGGATCCACCTCCATGTGGCACGCCGTTACGCGACATTCCACCGTGCTCGTCAACTTGGTAAATCAATTCTATGTTATCAAAGGACTGGACTTTGTGTGAATTCGCCTTCCTTGCTTGGTATTCCATCCAATCGTTGATCTTTGGTGGATACTTGTACATCTTTTTGGCCTTGTTTTTCCCGGACATCAAGTTGGATGTTTCTTCACTATACTTTTGAAAATAGACATTCAACTTCTGGAATGTATACTCTACTATTGCTGTCACCGGCAATGCACGGACACCCTTTAGCACCATGTTGAAACATTCAGCCATGTTGTTGGTCATGTCACCGTACCTCACTCCATCGTTGTCAAAAGCCCATGCCCACTTTCCTTTATCGGCAAGATTCCTATTTAGGAAATCTTTTCTACCATTGTTTGCTTTGGCATACACTTTGTCCCACAATTTCTCAAAATGTCTAGTGGTGAATGCGAGACAACAATCATGAAGAAGGTCAGAAAATTCCTTGTCTCCACATGCTTGGTAAAAGTTGGAAACAAAATGCCTCATGCACCACCTATGGTGCACGCGAGGATGTCCTGGAATGTCCTCCACTGCATTGAGTATCCCTGGGTGGTGGTCTGAGATGATGCAAACCTCTCTTTCAGGTCCAATTACCTTGGTCCTCACTAGACTAAGTAACCACTCCCAGTTGTCATTGTTCTCCGCCGACACCAAAGCAAACGCCAATGGAACCAATTTGTCACCACCATCATTAGCCACGGCGATCAACAATGCGCCTCTGAACTGGCCAGTCAGAAATGTGCCATCCACGGACATAACCGGCCTACAATGCTTGAAGGCCCCAATGCATGGCTCAAAAGTCTAGAATGCATGTCCAAATATACGAACATTTGCATCGTTGTACATCCTTATTCTCACGCCATCTGGCTCCACCATATAGTACATGCCAGAATTTTCTGCCGCCATCGCTTTCAACACCATCGCGAGGCGGTTGTATGATTCTTCCCAACCACCATACAATATCTCAAAGGCAGCTTGCTTGGCCTTCCATGCCTTCCCATACTTCACCTCATACCCAAAAACCTCCTTCACCATCTCCATCAAAGCCCGAATGGGATATGTCGGGAGTATCTTTATGGAGGCTGAAAATCGATATGCAATGAATTTGGAGGTCAATTGACGGTGCTCATCCTTTACATTAGCATCATCAATATCCTTGCCACTACATCGACGGTGAAACATGGAACTTGTAATCTTCCATTGTGGCCCGCCTTTGACACATCTTGCACGAATAACCCAAGGGCAATGATTCTTGTGTTCCTCACATTTGACCACATAACGCACTTTCGAGTTTGACTTCTCCACAATGAATGGCCGATGAAACTCAACTGCGTAGTCCTTGGCCCATATTTGAAGTTCTGTCAAGCTTTCAAAGATTGTTCCTTCAATAACACCATACACACTTGCTTTGGTATCTCGCTTTGAAGTTAACCTTGGTGCAAGAATTTTACTTGTGCCACCATCAACAATCGCCTTATCGGCTAGGCTTAGATCATGAAACAATGATGTCTTGTGACTACGGCCTATTACCTTCTTGAAAGCATTGGCTTCTTTAGCCGTCAAACCATCCTCATCTATTTCTTCATCTGGGCCTTCATCCTCCGAGTCCCACGCATAGGACCTACTGTATGGAATCTCATGGTCCATGTCCTCTTCCATGCAATTTGCCTCAACATCACCAACATAATGGTCATGAAGATAAGCCTCCGATTCATCACCCTCAAACTCACTACCATCCATGTGCAAGTCTTCATTATCAACTTGGTCATTCCCGCCGGGGCTCAAACATTGGGTCATTGGAGGTTGCCTCATTGTTGTGTCATGCACATCCGGAGTGACATGTGTTGAATCTCGAACCGGGCTTCTAACATCATATGAAGATGCACACCGATTCAAATCAATGTGCAGCCGAGCACGAACAACCTTTGTGGCAAATAACTCAAATGATTTATCTTGTGAGGCCAACACACTCTCTTTATATGCTTCCCAATGAAACTCGGAGTCAAGAGGCATTATCTTCCAACGAATATGTTGCCCATACCCAACATTATACCTTACGATTAAGTCTACTCCATCGCTTTCTTCCATCCAATTCCACCTTCTTCGAAGCTCAACCAAAACCTCCTCAAGGCTAGGACTTGTGGGAAACACCATCACTACCGGCTTCTTCTTCGGGTCACCATACTCCGCTTCTCCCTTCTCAAAGGAGACAAAGTCCACATGATGCACATTGACAATCCTTGCCATCTAGAATCATAAACAACAAAATGCATCAACAAAAATAGCAAATTTGGATGACCTAGGGTTTCCCCAAATCCCCACAGTGTGGAGATTTCAACCAACAAAAAGAGGAGGAATGATGGAGAATACCTTGAGGGGTCGAAGGGAAGGATAAATCACCGATTTGGAGCTCCGATCCACGAAATTTTGTGGGCATTAGGTAGGGGATTGAGTGGGGCGGCCAGGGTGGAGAAGGGGGAAAGTGAGGGTGTGTGGAGGGGAAAATAGGGGGGACTCTGTTTTGTTCACGCAAGGGGCATGGCGCCCTGAGCAGGGGCGTCATGGACATAAGCACGGCGCCCTGTCTTGGGGCGCCATGGTGGCATGCCATGCCAACGTGGCAAGTCAGCGCTGACAAGTATGGCGCCCTTGACCGAGGTGTTATGCCTTCTAGCATGGCGCCCCGAGTGCGGGCGTCATGCGTGTAGGGCCATTTTGTGAAATATTTTCAAAAGAGGGCCATTTCGTGCTGAACTTCGGCCAAAGGGCCAGTTTTGTGATTTTTCACTTGAAAAACAACCGGCACCGATCTCGACCGGTGTAGCCGACCGTACATCTGGTCTTGTTCGTTTATTTGATTCCTTAAACGATAAATGATCTCCTGAATTTCAACAAAGTGTGGATTTTTAGTTCTTTTTTAGAATTGGGAGGAGTACTAGAAGCGGTCAGAATGCCATGGGAGTGATCCATTTTGTAAGGAAAACCGAATCCAGAACATAAACAAATTGTTTCAATTCATGAGGGAAACCAAATCGAAAACTAAACTAATTGACCATGCTTGTAAGGAAAACCAGGCCAAAAAACCGCACAAGCAACCAGCCCTCATCGACCATACACCCAAAGGCCAAAATCGCAACAAACAAACACTCGAATCCAGAGTCGCTGCTCCAACTTCCCTCCTCGCGCACGAGATGCAACGACGCATGATTTGGATGCTTGTAGCCCATGCATGCTACACGAGACAACTGCTCGCGGACCATAAAATGTTTGCGTTAGACATCTGAGAACGGCGCACCAACGTACAAGCCAGATCGACCCTACATATCATGTCAACCATGACAACGCCCATACCACCCTCGCAGCACCACGCATAATCCGCCAACACCACCTCTTGGAGCCATCACACCAACATACCACTGCTCGCCTTTGAACTGCAACGCCGCATGAGCCGACTGCCTGTACCCCAAGCTACACACGGAAGCCTTGATATACCGACCGCTCGCCTCCGAGCAACAACGCCACACGATGCTACCAACTCTTACGGAAAAAGGCTTTTGCCTCACTGTATATATAAAGCACAACGGTCGAACCAATACAAGGTGACGAGGAATTACAAAACGGATCAAAGATAAAACCAGAATACAATAGTGCCCACACCCTACCAAGAAGCACCCTAGGCTACTAACAAGAAAAGAACTCATGGGTCGAAGAGAGACTACTCAACTTCGATGGAACGCACACAGTAAACTGTCGCTGGAGTCTGGAGAGGAACTGTATACTCTCGCTTCGGACTATGGAGCGTTGATTCTACCTGCAAACACAGAGGACAGAGACCGATGCTACCAACGTCGAGTGTAAAAGATTGGAAGCCGCGGGATCACCTCCTGCGAGAGCCAATGGGGTATCGAGAAAGGATCTGAGGTAGCCTGCCGATGCCGAGGAGAAGCAAACATAGTGAACCTGAACTCCATGGCGATGCCCCCAAGGGGGTGACAACGACACACGCTGTCGTCGACGCTGCCGAAATATGGTCAAGGTTTTTCACCAGAAGCTCTGATGCGGACATGATACCGATAGGCATTGCCATTATCGATGTCGTGGTGTGAAATCTCACAATAAGATGGGTGAGAAACAAGGCTTGATCTAGCGAGACGCATTCGGTGACACAAGAGGTATACAAGTTTAGGCCCCTTGTGGTGGACCTAAAGCCCTAATCATGTTCTTGCGTAAGAGTGTGTGTTTACAAAATTTTTGCGCCAATAACTAGGAACCAGGGAGGAACTTATATAGAGTTCGATGCATCCTAGTTTTGCTACAGTACTGTCAATAAAGGTCTAATAATGCCTGTCCACTATGGGAGGTAACGGGGGTCATCGTAATTAGATGTAATGCCATGCTTCAAGATTTTAGTAACGTTCCAATTTTAGCCTTTGGCCGTCGGGCTGCATCGATTGGAATGAAATACACCCAGATCAGGATGTGTCCTTCTCAATCCTAGCCGAGTGATGGAAATCTTCACTCGTGTTAAGGCATATCTCTCTCAAGGTAGTTTTGATGATTGATGACAACATGTTTGCGGACTAATCTTGTGCTTTGAATAATTCACAGATTCTCCCCTGGCACGAGACGCCTTCTTCCCCTCGGAGTGTATTTCAAGATGGTGTAGCTCTTTCGTTTCTTTCTCGGTGGACTAGTTGCGTAGAGGGCACCGTACTATCAAGAGGGGGTCCACTGGGGTTTTGCATGGGTGGAATCGTCACGTACACATCAGCTTCTCACCCTTCGAGCATTTCCTTTCCATTGAAGAGATCTCTCCTCTCTTCCTTGTCTTGTCTGGGTCTAAGCGGTAGTACCGCGCACCCAGCGGTAGTACCGCTGAGGAGCCAAGCGGCAGTACCGCTCTGCAGCGGTAGTACCGCCCTTGGCTCCACAGCAGTAGTACCGCTGGGGGCCTAGCACCTCCGCCTTGTCCTCAGCATATTTGAGAGATCCCTTCTCTCTCTCTCTCTCTCGCCCCAGCGGTAGTACCGCACTGCCTGCGGTACTACGGCCGAAGGGTCACAAGCGGCAGTACCGCTCCACGGCGGTACTACCGCCCTTGACCCCACTGCCGTAGTACCGCTGGGTAGTCTGGCTCCTACCGCCTCGATTCGAGAGGTCTTTTTCTCGTGTCGGGTTTTGCGGCACTAGTCACAGTTGTAGTGGCGGTAGTACCGTTCCAGGAGCGGTAGTACCACCCTACCACCGCGGTAGGACCGCATTTGGGTCCATTCCCTACTAAGTCTCCTCAGCGCGGCAGTACCGCTGGCTGGCGCGGCAGTACCGTCGTCTGGCGGTAGTACCACCCTGTGCGGGGCTGGTTGGTGGGGGGCAACGGGATTGTTGCCCCCACTATAAAAGGGAGTCCCCTTCCTCCTTCTCACCTACCTCTTTCTTCCCCAAACTCCATGTTTTGCTCAAGCCCCATTAAATACTCCAAGATTCATTTTGCCCGATCTATCTCCCTAGCCAATCAAACTTGTTGATTTGCTCGGGAGTGGTTGAGAAGGCTCCGATCTACACTTCCACCAAGGGATTTTCGATTCCCCCACTCATCCCTAGCGGATCTTGTTACTCTTGCGTGTTTGAGCACCCTAGACGGTTGAGGTCACCTCGGAGCCATATTCCATTGTGGTGAAGCTTCGTGGTCTTGTTGGGAGCCTCCGATTAAGTTGTGGAGATTGCCCCAACCTTGTTTGTAAAGGTTCGGTCGCCGCCTTCAAGGGAACCAATAGTGGAATCACGGCATCTCGCATTGTGTGAGGGCGTGAGGAGAATACGGTGGCCCTAGTGGCTTCTTGGGGAGCATTGTGCCTCCACACCGCTCCAACGAAGACGTACTTCCCCTCAAAAGGAAGGAACTTCGGTAACACATCCTCGTCTTCACCGGATCCACTCTTGCTTATGTCTTACCTTTACTTGTGCAAGCTCTTTAGTGTTTCTACCCTTGCTTGCTTGTATGCGTGTTGTTATTGCATCATATAGGTTGCTCACCTAGTTGCACATCTAGACTACCTACTTTGATGCAAAGTTTAATTTGGTAAAGAAAAGCTAAAAATTGGTAGTTGCCTATTCACCCCCCTCTAGTCAACCATATTGATCCTTTCAATTGGTATCAGAGCCTCGTCTCTTTATTAAGGACTTACCGTCCAAAGAGTATGGTTGATACCATAGACGGTGTGGAGGAACACTCCGGTGTGAATTCGATCTCGTCTATGGGAGATGGGGGAACTTCGGTCTCTCGTGAGGAGTTCAATGTAGCCTTGGAGACATTGAAAACCTCCATGACGACCGAAGTTGAAAGCATGTTTATTAAATTTCTTGAGGGGCTTAAACTATCCACCGCACCGTTGAAAGTGGGTGATCCCGCCAACAAGGTGTCGGATGCTATCCCAGACAAGGGGGAAGCTAGTAGTGAAAAGGCTCCTTCTTCTAGTGGCAAGAATGGCACCGGCATCTTTGCCCATGTGGAACCACCACTTGTTTATGGTGGACCGGTTCCTTCCACTCATTTGAATCATGCCGGTCCTCCCCCTAAGATTGTGAAAAATGAGGATTTTGATTCTTGGGTTTACCGCTTTAAACGTCATTTAAATCATGTGAACACTAACCTTTGGAGAATCATTGAAGAAGGTTTCTATCCACATGATCCAAGCAACTTCACTCCTCGAGACCTCTCTTCATCATTCAAGATGCAATTCCACCCGAAGACCTACCTCATCTTCGTCCCTTCACCTTGGCCAAAGATGCATGGCATTGTGTCGTGTCTCTCTACCGGGGAAGCGCAAGAATTCAACGCTCCAGCTATGAAGTGGTACAAGATGAGGCCGATGAGTTTGCAATGAAGGAAGATGAATAACCTCGTGAGCTTTATCGGAGAGTAACCAAACTCGCGGTCTCACTACGAGATCACGGGAGCAAGGACACGGATGAAAATTGGATCAAGCACAAATTCCTGAAGGCAATGATGCCCTACCACAAGGCCATGTCCTCCGTCATTCGTCAAAGACCGGACTTCCACACTTTGACGTCAAGCGAAGTGTTGGATGAGTTTGTGGCCATGAACATTTTGGACAAGACCGCCGACAATGCAGTGCTTCGTTCTCAACGGGCAAAGAAGCCTAACCTTGCTTTGAAGGCCAAGTTCACCGTGGAAGAAGAAGAAGAGGAAGAAGAGGAGAGCAACCCCGAAGATACGAAGTATGCATATCATGAACACATGGCACTTGCTTCAAGGCAATTTTGGAGCAAGAAAAACTCGAGGCCCAACTTTAGCAAAAACAACTCGAGTGGCACAAGGGGCAAGCAACGTGTAAGGACTTGCTACAATTGCGGCAACGTGAGTTATTTTGTTGCGGAATGCCCGTATGAGAAGAGGGAAGACAATGGTGGCAAACTTATCCAAAAGGATAAGGCCAAGTCATTCCCCAACAAGAACAACTTCACCTAGAAGACTCCTCCCAAGGCTTTGGTTGTGCAAGAAGAGTACAAAGAGGATGATGACGATGATGAAGATGATGAGTCGGTTGCCATGGCCTCCGTTGCCATTGCAACAAAGTCACGGGTGTCTCTCTTCGACTCACCCAACGAGAGCATCACCGCCAAGTGCCTCATGGCTAAAGCCACCAACAAGGTAACCTCCAACATCAAAACTACCATCATTAATCATCCTTCCCCAACGGATAGCATTAATGAACTTGTGGGAGCTAATGTGGAGGCTAATGAGTTTGAGGCCTTTATGGGCAAACTCAAGGGAAAATCCAAGAAGCACTTTGTTGCTCTCTTGGAACAACTTGGTGAGGCCAATGACATGATCGAGGCTCACGAAGACACCATCTCTAAGATGGAAGGGCATAGTCATGACTATGCCGATGAGATTTCGGATCTTTCCAATGCTCTGGAGGAAGAGCGTGGTCTTCGTTTGGCTCTTGAGGAGTCATACAACGTTGATCATGCTAAGTTAGAGAAAGATTATGATCATGTCCTCGTTGTTTCTCGTGTGCTAAATTCCGAGAAGGCCAAACTCGGGGTTGATCTTGCTAGACTAAAAGAGGAGTTTGATATACTTGACAAGGCCCACAAGGCCTTGAAGTGTATTCACGCTAGTCTCAAGGAGTCTCATGATCAACTCCAAGTGATGCTAACTAAGGAGAAAGCAACTTTTCCTCATATGGTTTTAATTGATAATGCAAATGCAACTAACCCGTGTTGTGAGCATATACATCTTGTTGAGGAAAATGCTAAGTTGAAGGAGCAACTTGAGAGAGGTCTTGCGACTTGCATACAAGGCAAGAAGAACCTCAACGATCTCTTGATCAACCAAAAGGGAGGTGTGGCCAAGGAAGGGGTTGGGTACGTGCCCGACTCCAAGAACAAGAAGAAGA
Organism: Triticum monococcum; assembly: GCA_034509565.1. Taxonomy (NCBI): domain Eukaryota; kingdom Viridiplantae; phylum Streptophyta; class Magnoliopsida; order Poales; family Poaceae; genus Triticum; species Triticum monococcum. The sequence goes on along the minus strand of CM067841.1, from coordinate 554,246,349 downwards.
ATGACAAGACCAAACGACCTCCTCCCCTCATGCAAACCTTTGTGAGGGAGGGAGAGAGTGTCCCCGAGGGGAAGAAGAAGAACAATGTCAAGAAGGGCAATGTCACCCCTCCCAACAAAGCCGGCGATTTTAATCCTTCTTATGTGTTATGCCGTGCTAGTGATGGGCATGTTTATGCCAAATTTGTTGGTTCTCTTCATGAGTACATTGAATGGTCTATTTGGGTTCCTAAGACCCTTGTTACTAAAATCAAAGGACCCATTACAAAATGGGTACATAAAACCAAGCATTGATCTCTTGTAGGTGTTTGCTTCCGGTGGTGGATCATGGTTGCTCGATAGCGGAGCTACAAATCATATGACCGGAAGCAAGGACTTGATGGTGGACGTGCACAAAGTTCCATCTATGCCCACCAATGTCGAGTGGGGTGACGCCTCATCCTCTAAGGTATTGGGACTTGGCAAGGTGGTCATCTCTCATGATCTCACGATTGAGAAGGTCATGCTTGTTGAGTCCCTTGCATACAATTTACTTTCTGTTCGTCAACTTGCAATCATGGGCTTTGCCACTTTCTTTGATATCGATACCGTGGCCCTCTTGTGGAGCAAGACTCTTAAAGTAGCTTTTGTTGGGCATGTCGAGAATGGTCTATATGTGATTAACTTTTCGGAGCGACCCACTAAGACCGCGACATGCCTAATGGCTAAAGTTGATGTGGGATGGCTTTGGCATCACCGTTTAGCCCATGTCAATATGAGATCTTTGCAAAGTCTTCTCAAGGGGGACCATGTCCGTGGACTAACGAATGTTAGTTTTGTTAAAGATCGTGCTTGCAGTGCCTATATCGAAGGAAAGCTACATGAGAAGGCTCACCCTCCCACGACTATCATTTATTCAAAGAGGCCCTTGGAGCTCCTTCACATGGATCTTTTTGGGCCCCCATCCTTCGATAGTCTTGGAGGTAGAAAGTATTGCTTGGTGATTGTGGATGACTACTCAAGGTACACGTGGGTGTATTTCTTCAAGAGGAAGAGCGAGACCCAACAAACCGTCATTGACTTTGCAAATGAAGCACAACGTCAACACAATGCAAAGATCTTGACAATAAGAAGTGACAACGGCACCGAGTTCAAGAACTACACCTTGGATGAATTTCTTAGTGATGAGGAATCAAGCATCAATATTCCGCACCATACACCCCTCAACAAAACGGTGTTGCGGAGAGGAAGAACCGGACGTTGATGGATGCGGCAAGGACCATGATGGCAGAGTTCAAGTCTCCGTACAACTTTTGGGCCGAAGCCATCAACACCGCGTGTCATGCATCCAATCGGCTCTACCTCCGCAAGGGCTTGAACAAGACTCCATATGAGATACTCACCGGTAACAAGCCCAATCTCAAGTACTTCCGAGTATTCGGGTGTAAGTGTTTCATTTTCAAGAAAGGTGTTCGGTTGTCTAAATTTGAGGCTAGAGCTTATGAGGGCATATTTGTTGGTTATGCTACAAACTCTCATGCTTACCTGTCCTCAATAAATCCACGGGACTTATTGAGGAGACATGTAACGTGGAGTTTGATGAGAATAACGGCTCCCAAGTGGAGCAAAGTGGCACTTGTGATGTAGGTGATGAAATTCCTCCTCAAGCCATAAGAAGAATGGGTGTTGGTTTCATCCTACCCATTGAGGAACCCCTTGTGGCCGAAGGAGAAGGACAATGCTCCACTCAAGTGGAGCCATCATCAACCCAAGGCCCACACGCTTCCGAAGAACAAAGTGAAGGCCCTCAACCTCATGAACAAGACCAAGGGCAAGATCATACTCAAGACGGTGTTGACACACCAAGTGATGCCCATGGTCAAGTTCTCTCCCCCGAGCAAGTTCAAGATCAAGAACAAGTTCATGACGGCGCTCAAGATGATCAAGTAACCTCTCCTCAACTCACCACCGAGGAGGAATTAGAGCGTCGTGCCGCCAAGGTTGCTTCCAAGCTCTCCACCAAGGATCATCTCATGACGAATGTGCTTGGAAGCTTAAGAAAGGGGGTAAGCACTCGTAGACAATTAGCAAACTATTGTGAGCATCACGCGTTTGTCTCTTGTGTGGAACCCCACAAGGTCTATGAGGCGCTAGAAGATCCGGATTGGCTCAATGCCATGCACGAAGAACTCAACAACTTCGAGCGCAACAAAGTGTGGAGATTGGTGCCAAGGCCAACGGGGAACCACAATGTCATTGGAACCAAGTGGATACTTAAGAACAAGCAAGATGCCCATGGGATTATCATCCGCAACAAGGCTCGTTTGGTAGCACAGGGCTACTCCCAAGTCGAGGGTATCGACTACGGTGAAACCTTTGCTCCCGTTGCTCGTCTTGAATCCATCCGCATGTTGATTGCATATGCTTCTCATCATAACTTTAAGTTACAACAAATGGATGTGAAGAGTGCTTTTCTTAATGGTCCCATTAATGAATTGGTTTACGTCAATCAACCCCCCGGGTTCGAGGATCCCTACTTTCCCGATCATGTGTATCAACTCGATAAGGCACTCTATGGCCTTAAACAAGCCCCACGTGCGTGGTATGACCACCTTACCGAGTTGTTACAAGACCGTGGTTTTGAAGTTGGGCCAATCGACCCCACTCTTTTTACTAAGAAGGTCAAAGGGGAGTTGTTTGTGTGCCAATTATATGTTGATGATATTATTTTTGGTTCTCCTAACAAAGCTTTCAATGAGGAATTTTCCGCTCTCATGACCTCAAAGTTCGAGATGTCCTCCATGGGAGAGTTGAAGTTCTTTCTAGGGTTCGAAGTGAAGTAAAGAAGAGAAGGAACCTTCATCAATCAATCCAAATACACTCAAGACATGCTCAAGAGATTCAAGCTAAGTGACGCCAAGCCGGCCTCCACTCCAATGCCCACCAAGTGCCAACTTGACTTAGATCCCAATGGTAAAGTGGTGGATCAAAAGGTATATCATTCCATGATTGGATCCTTGCTTTATCTTTGTGCATCTAGACCGGACATCATGTTGAGTGTGGGAATTTGTGCACGGTTTCAAGCCGCACCTAAGGAAAGTCACTATGTAGTGGTCAAACGAATCTTTCGATATTTGGCTCATACCCCAAACTTTGGCTTATGGTACCCAAGAGGATCAAACTTCAAGCTTGTAGGGTACTCGGATTCCGATTGGGCGGGAGACAAAGTGGATAGGAAGTCCACTTCCGGAGGGTGCCAATTCCTTGGTTGCTCTTTGGTAAGTTGGTCTTCCAAAAAGAAAAGTTGTGTCTCTCTCTCGTCCACTGAGGCGGAGTATGTTGCCGCTGGTAGTTGTTGTGCACAACTTCTATGGATGAGGCAAACTTTAAAGGATTACGGTGTCACTTGTGACAAAGTGCATCTTTGGTGTGACAATGAAAGTGCCATCAAGATTTCTCTCAACCCAGTGCAACACTTCAAGATGAAGCATATTGAGATTCGGTATCACTTCATTCGGGATCACATTAGGCGAGGAGAGATCGAGCTCAACTATGTCAACACTCATGACAACCTTGCAGATATTTTCACGAAGCCCTTGGATGAAGCAAGATTTCGTGAGTTAAGGCATGAGCTAAATATCATTGATTCGAGCAATGTGGCTTGAATCCGTGGACACCCTACCATGCTCAATTTGTTGTCTAGTTTAGGTGTAGGCATGGACATAGGGGGAGTGTTGTTCTCTCAATGAACTCTCCCTCCCCCATTATGCATAAATTGATCAAGTCTTTCACGTTAGCCATTGTTAATGGCACTTGTGCTTCAAAGACGAGTTTTGGTCATGGGCCCAAGGTTAAAATCTTCGTGGTGCCATACCTTTTGACTCAAACATAGGTGGCCTCGACCACCGCCCTCGTTTGAAGAGGTGTGTCTTGCTCGTTTGCTTGTGTGCTTGTTTTTCTCTTGCCGTTTTTGTCGCTTCGTAGAGCTAAAGCTGTGTTGTTTAGTTGCCGTGGCGTGCTGGGCGGTACTACCGCTGGTGGTGCGCGGTACTACCGCTTATAAGCGGTACTACCGCCCCCCCAGCGCGGTACTACCGCTAGGGACGAGAACAGGGGGTTAAGTCGGGGCAGGGGGAGGTTTCTTCTCCCCCATACCCATTCACTTCGCCCCTCTTTTCTCTTCCTCTCTCCAGCCTCCACTCGCCGCGGGAGGGCTCCGACGGATCTCCGTCTCCGGGGCGTCCCTCTCCATTTCCTTTGGTGGAGTCGATCCCCACCTCGTCCTCTTGCCATGGATGCCGGTATTGCCCCCGTTCCTTCTTTCGTTTTGTCTCTTTTTAGTTCTTGTTTCTTAGGGGCAATGGTGGTTGCATCTCTAGATTTTTGGCTAAATCTAGGCTTGAGTTGGTTGGAGAAAGCAACTAGACTATCTCGATTAGAGTTTGGTAGGATTATTTTTGAATTTGGTAGGCCGGTAGTGCTGGATCTGACCATGATAGTAGGAATCCACTGTTTCACCGCCTCGTGCTAAGAAACTGCCGTTTCTCCGCCTCAAGCGGTACTACCGCTCTCTTGGAGCGGTACTACCACTTGACCTAGAGTGGTACTACCGCTCCCTCTGGGGCGGTACTACCGCGGGCAGGCCACGGTACTACCGCTGCATGCCAATTTCCATCATTTTCCTGGCTTACCTTGATCTTTTGTTGAGTTTGTTGGCTTATGCTCGTTCTTTCTGGTTGTTTTGCGTGTTCTTGTGTTTGGCTCTAGGTGATGACCCTTCCGAGCAGCAAGGTCGCCGTATCAACCCCGGGTGTGCCACATCAAAACGCTACCGCACCTCAGAGCCAGCCGGTGGTTCCTCGAGCACCCAACCGCCTCCAGCAAGTGCATCTGCAAGTGTTCCTCCACCTCCTCAGCAATCGAAGCGAGCCGCCCACAAACCCAAAGGGAAGACTGTGACTGAGATGACCAACACGGAGTTTTGGGAGAAGCGTCGCCGCAATCCCTATGCGGTGGTCCAAGAACCCACTTTGGTCAACCGCCCGTTCTAGAACCGTTTTTAGTTTGCCATCTATTTTGATGTGATCAAGGCCAAGAAGAATCTTTTTGTTGATGTTCGCTCCATTGATACTGATGCTATGGAGAAGGACCCAGAGTACTTTGGCGAAGCCCTTCAGATGTGCACTCAGTTGAACATTCTTAGGATCATGCAATTCAACAAGGATTTCGATGCGGATTTGGTGGCTCAATTCTATGCCACCGTCCATCTTCGGACGGATGTCGATAGGACTCTGACATGGATGACCAATGGCAAGCTGCTTTCTGTCAAGTGGCAGGCGTTCATGGGGTTACTTGATGTGGTGGACAACGGGCTTGAGACTCCTGTCGGTTTCCGTCCTCACCGCAATGCTACATCCACCCACAAGCAAGCCCTTTGGCCCTACTGCACTGTGAAGGTTCACCCAGTAACTGAGAAGAAGACCTATGAGCTGTCTCCATATCTGGACATTCTTCATCGCATATTCCGTGAGACTCTCTTCCCTCGGATCGGGAATCTGGATATGGTCCACTCTTACCTCGTGGACATGCTCCTTTTCTGTCAGCATGAGAAGGAAGCAAGCACTGGAGAGAGCCTGGATATCTCTCATGTCATGTGGTCTAAACTTCTATCTGCCGTGTCTGAGCGCAAGTGTCCTATCTATGGTCCATTCATCATGAGGCTCATTGAGAGGGCCTGGGCACAGACTTATCCCAGAGTGTTGCTAGAGACTGGAGACTTGGTGTCTCATGAGATCAAGCGTCTGAGGAAGAAGGACAACTGGATAGCGCCTCACACAGGAGGTCCATCTGCTACTGCTCCCACAGGGGGTCCGTCTGCTGATGCTGCTGCTGCCATGGGGACCGAGGGTGAGGCTGCTACTGATGATCATGAGGAGAACTTTGGCCCCTCTAGTGCAGAACCGTCGTCGGCACAGAAGCTTAAGTGCAAGATGAAGAAGCTTTTCTGCATGGAGTCTCATGGTCAGTACATGACTCATGTGGTGGAGAAGCATGCCAGGACACGCCACAAGGAGCTCATGCGTCACATGGGAGCAACAGTTGCCAGTGGGTCTGAGGGTCAAATCACTGAAGAGGAGGATTGTATTCATCAGAATTGCCATTGGACCGACTCCGATGCCGAGCAGTTTTCGACCCACGATGAAGATGCGGAGATGTGATGTTCGAGCTCTTCCACCTCCCATCACCTGGAGTCGTAGTGTCACTCTATGCCCTTTTTGGCGTCTCACTGCCAAAGGGGGAGAGAGTGTAGGGATTTGCTTCTTGTGTCGTGTTTTGAGTCGTCTTGTGGTTTCTTGTGTGTTCTCTTGGTGTCCTTCTTTGGTTTGGTTTGGTGTGAGACCTAAGCTCTAGACATATGGTGTGAGACATATGCTCCCTATTGCTACCTTATTACTTATGTCATGTCTGAGTACTGTAGTTTATTGTGAGATGCATGCTTGTCCTGTTTATTCACTTCTCTCATATATCTTGTGCTTAGTATTGTTGGACTATAAAATATAGGGGGAGTGTTGGTCTGAATGTGTGGGTCGTGCCATCTCTTGGTGCACACATTCTGGGGGAGCCCGTCTATATTTTGTAGTTCTTAGCTTTCTTCGTTTTATTTCTTTTCCTTGCGCAAATCCCTAGTTGTCATCAATCCACCAAAAAGGGGGAGATTGTTACGGCATATCTCTCTCAAGGTAGTTTTGGTGATTGATGACAACATTTTTGCGGACTAATCTTGTGCTTTGAATAATTCACAGATTCTCCCCTGGCACGAGACGCCTTCTTCCCCTCGGAGTGTATTTCAAGACGGTGTAGCTCTTTCGTTTCTTTCTTGGTGGACTAGTTGCGTAGAGGGCACCGTACTATGAAGAGGGGGTCCGCTGGGGTTTTGCATGGGTGGAATCATCACGTACACATCAGCTTCTCACCCTCCGAGCATTTCCTTTCCATTGAAGAGATCTCTCCTCTCTTCCTTGTCCTGTCTGGGTCTAAGCGGTAGTACCACGCACCCAGCGGTAGTACCGCTGAGGAGCCAAGCGGCAGTACCGCTCCGCAGCGGTAGTACCGCCCTTGGCTCCACAACAGTAGTACCGCTGGGGGCCTGGCACCTCTGCCTTGTCCTCAGCATATTTGAGAGATCCCTTCTCTCTCTCGCGCGCGCCCTAGCGGTAGTACCGCACTGCCTGCGGTACTACGGCCGAAGGGTCACAAGCGGCAGTACCGCTCCACAGTGGTACTACCGCCCTTGACCCCACTGCCATAGTACCGCTGGGTAGTCTGGCTCCTACCGCCTTGATTCGAGAGGTCTTTTTCTCGTGTCGGGTTTTTCGGCACTTGTCACGGTTGTAGTGGCGGTAGTACCGTTCCAGGAGCGGTAGTACCGCCCTACCACCGCGGTAGTACAACATTTGGGTCCGTTCCCTACTAAGTCTCCTCAACGCGGCAGTACCGCTGGCTGGCACGGCAGTACCATCGTCTGGCAGTAGTACCGCCCCCTCTCAGTGGTAGTACCGCCCTGTGCGGGGCTGGTTGGTGGGGGGCAACGGGATTGTTGCCCCCACTATAAAAGGGAGTCCCCTTCCTCCTTCTCACCTACCTCTTTCTTCCCCAAGCTCCATTTATTGCTCAAGCTCCATTAAATACTCCAAGCTTCATTTTGCTCGATCTATCTCCCTAGCCAATCAAACTTGTTGATTTGCTCGGGAGTGGTTGAGAAGGCTCCGATCTACACTTCCACCAAGGGATTTTCGATTCCCCCATTCATCCCTAGCGGATCTTGTTACTCTTGGGTGTTTGAGCACCCTAGACGGTTGTGGTCACCTCGGAGCCATATTCCATTGTGGTGAAGCTTCGTGGTCTTGTTGGGAGCCTCCGATTAAGTTGTGGAGATTGCCCCAACCTTGTTTGTAAAGGTTCGGTCACCGCCTTCAAGGGCACCAATAGTGGAATCATGGCATCTCGCATTGTGTGAGGGCGTGAGGAGAATACGGTGGCCCTAGTGGCTTCTTGGGGAGCATTGTGCCTCCACACCGCTCCAACGGAGACGTACTTCCCCTCAAAAGGAAGGAACTTTGGTAACACATCCTTGTCTTCACCGGATCCACTCTTGGTTATCTCTTACCTTTACTTGTGCAAGCTCTTTAGTGTTTCTACCCTTGCTTGCTTGTATGCGTGTTGTTATTGCATCATATAGGTTGCTCACCTAGTTGCACATCTAGACAACCTACTTTGATGCAAAGTTTAATTTGGTAGAAAAGCTAAAAATTGGTAGTTGCCTATTCACCCCCCCCTATAGTCAACCATATCGATCCTTTCAACTCGGTAACGTGCCCCGGGTGAGTAAATCCCCTCCATGCAGGATGGTATATTAGTACTTGATGAATGTGGGCTTGGGTCTTCATGGGCCTTTGCTGGGTTTTAGGTCACCGTGGGCCTACCCGATGGGAGATAACGTCATCATTAACCCCGTGATAACCCACAAGTTTAGAGGATCACAACAGTTTTCGAGGGTAGAGTATTCAACCCAAATTTGTTGATTCGACACAAGGGGAGTCAAAGAATATTCTCAACTATTAGCAGCCGAGTTGTCAATTAAACCACACCTGAAAACTTAATATCTGCAGTAAGGTATTTAGTAGCAAAGTAATCTGATAGTAGAGGTAACGATAGCAAAAGTAATATTTTTGGGTTTTGTAGTGATTGTAACAGTAGCCGTGGAAAAGTAAATAAGCGAAGAACAATATAGAAAAAACTCGTAGGCATTGGATCGGTGATAGAGAATTATGCCGGATGCGATCGATCATGTAATAGTCATAACATAGGGTGACACAGAACTAGCTCATGTTCATCAATGTAATGTAGGCATGTATTCCGAATATAGTTATACGTGCTTATGGAAAAGAACTTGCATGACATCTTTTGTCCTACCCTCCCGTGGCAGCGGGGTCCTATTGCAAACTAAGGGATATTAAGGCCTCCTTTTAATAGAGTACCGGACCAAAGCATTAACACATAGTGAATACATGAACTCCTCAAACTACAGTCATCACCGGTAAGTATCCCGATTATTGTCACTTCGGGGTTAACAAATCATAACACATAATAGGTGACTATAGACTTGCAAGATAGGATCAAGAACTCTCATATATTGATGAAAACATAATAGGTTCAGATCTGAAATCATGGCACTCGGGCCATAGTGACAAGCATTAAGCATAGCAAAGTCATAGCAACATCAATCTCAGAACATAGTGGATACTAGGGATCAAACCCTAAAAAAACTAACTCGATTACATGATAAATATCATCCAACCCATCACCGTCCAACAAGTCTACGATGGAATTACTCATGCACGGCGGTGAGCATCATGAAATTGGTGATCGAGGAAGTTGATGATGACGATGGCGACAGATTCCCCTCTCCGGAGCCCCGAACGGACTCCAGATCAGCCCCCCTGAGAGAGTTTAGGGCTTGGCGGCGGCTCCATATCGTAAAACGTGATGAATCCTTCTCTCTGATTTTTTTTATCCCCGAACACGAATATATGGAGTTGGAGTTGAGGTCGGTGGAGCGTCAGGGGGGCCACGAGGCAGGGGGCGCGCCCCCATCCTCGTGGATAGGGTGTGGCCCCCCTGACATGGATCTTTCTTCCAGTATTTTTTATATATTCCAAAAATAATCTCCGTTGATTTTCAGGTCATCCCGAGAACTTTTATTTCTACACAAAAATAACACCATGGCAATTCTGCTGAAAACAACGTCAGTCCGGGTTAGTTCCATTCAAATATGCAAGTTAGAGGCCAAAATAAGGGCAAAAGTGTTTAGAAAAGTAGATATGACGGAGACGTATCAACTCCCCCAAGCTTAAACCTTTGCTTGTCCTCAAGCAATTCAGTTGATAAACTGAAAGTGATAAAGAAAAACTTTTACAAACTCTGTTTGCTCTTGTTGTTGTAAATATGTAAAGCCAGCATTCAGGTTTTCAGCAAAGATTATGAACTAACCATATTCACAATAACACTTAGGTCTCATGTTTAGTCATATCAATGGAATAATCAACTAGCGAGCAATAATAATAAATATCAGATGACAACACTTTCTCAAAATAATCATGATATGATATAACAAGATGGTATCTCGCTAGCCATTTCTGAGACTGCAAAACATAAATGCAGAGCACCTTTAAAGATCAAGGACTGACTAGACCTTGTAATTCATGGTAAAAGAGATCCAGTGAAGTCATACTCAATGTAAACTAACAGTAATGGATGCAAATGACAGCGCTGCTCTCCAACTGGTGCTTTTTAATAAGAGGATGGTGACTCAACATAAAAGTAAATAGATAAGCCTTTCGCAGAGGGAAGCAGGGATTTATAGAGGTGCCAGAGCTCGGTTTTGAAATAGATATGAATAAAATTTTGAGCGGTATACTTTCATTGTCAACATAACAACTGAGAGATCTCGATATTTTCCATCCTACACACATTATAGGCGGTTCCCAAACAGAATGGTAAAGTTTATACTCCCCCTCCACCAACAAGCATCAATCCATGGCTTGCTCGAAACAACGAGTGCCTCCAACTAACAAGAGTCCCGGGGGAGTTTTGTTTGCAGTTATTTTGATTTGATTTGCATAAAGCATGGGACCGAGCATCCCGGTGACCAGCCATTTTTTTGTGAGTGAGGAGCGGAGTCCACTCCTCTTGAGAATAACCTCCCTAGCATGGAAGATGCAGACAACCCTAGTTGATACATGAGCTATTTGAGCACACAAAACAGAATGTTTATTTGAAGGTTTAGAGTTTGGCACATACAAATTTACTTGGAACGGTAGGTAGATACCGTATATAGGTAGGTATGGTGGACTCATATGCAACAACTTAGGGGTTTATGGAATTGGATACACAAGCAGTATTCCCGCTTAGTACAAGTGAAGGCTAAAAAAAGACTGGGAAGAGACCAGCTAGAGAGCGACAACAGTCATGAACATGCATTAAAATTAATCAACACCGAATGCAAGCATGAGTAGGATATAATGCACCATGAACATGAATATCGTAGAGGCTATGTTGATTTTGTTTCAACTACATGCGTGAACATGTGCCAAATAAAACTACTCGAATCATTCAAAAGAGGATACCACCCCATCATACCACATCACAACCATTTTAATAGCATGTTGGCATGCAAGGTAAACCATTATAAACTCCTAGCTAATTAAGCATGGCATAAGCAACTACAATCTCTAATTGTCATTGCAAACATGTTTCTTTCATAATAGGCTGAATCAGGAATGATAAACTAATCATATTTACAAAAATAAGAGAGGTCGAGTTCATACCAGTTTTTCTCATCACAATCAGTTCATCATATAATCATCATTATTGCCTTTCACTTGCACGACCGAATGATGTGGATAATAATAATAGTGCATGTGCATTGGACTAAGCTGGAATATGCAAGCATTCAATTCAAGAGAGAAGACAAGGTAATATGGGCTCTTTGTTAGATCAACAATAATGCATATGAGAGCCACTCAACATTTGATTATGGCCTTCTTCTCTCGACCCCCAAAGAAAGGAAACAAAATTATTTACACAGGAAAGCTCCCAACAAGCAAAAGAAGAATGAGAAATCTTTTTGGGTTTTCTTTTTAATTACTAATACTACATGCATGGAAAGTAAACTAACTAAAAGCTACAACTAAATTTCTTGTTTTTCTTAAGGATTATCAAACACACAAGAAGAAAGCACAAAAAGGGAAATAAACTAGCATGGATATTACAATGAAAAAGTATGAGCATCGACAACTAGCATGAGTGTGTGAAAATGAGTGTAATGTCGGTGAGAAATACGTACTCCCCCAAGCTTAGGCTTTTGGCCTAAGTTGGTCTATCCCCATGGATGGCCTGGTGGATATCCGAAGTTGAAGCTGAGGTCGTACTGAGAAGGAGCCTCGGGTTGCCACTGGTTGGCAATCTCCTCCGGATCCCACTAGTAAAAAGACTGTCGTGAAGGATCAAATTGTGGTTCCGGCTCTGGCTCTGTAGCTGATGTGGGGCTTCGGTAGGCGTAAATGGCCTCCGGCGGAACAAGGTACTTGCCTGCAGATAAGTCAAACAAGGAAGGAGCGGGCAAAGTGATAGTCTTAGGGTGATTTTTATCAAAAAATCAGCTTGTGTTTAAGCATCTTTTCCTTATTCTTAACGATAAAATCATGTGCTACCATACTCTTATAGTCTAGAAAAACAGGAGGCAACAACTTCTCTTCCTTCTCATAATGCCTAATAGGTATGTTAAAAGTATGCAGCGAGGTGCGAGGCAAAGATACCTCCCAAGATGGGGCCCTTAGTACGGTTAAGATTTAACCGCTTTGCAACAATAGAGCCCAGACTAAATGTGTCATCACAGAACAAGGCATGGCACAAAATAACAATATCAGGGGCACTAAGGTTGCCACAGTTTCCGTGACCAATTAAGCATCTACTAGCAAATATTGCAAAGTAACGTAAAACAGGAAAATGTATGCTAATAATTCTTACATCGGAAACCTTCCTCGTTTCCCCTACAACAATTATATCAATAAACCTTTCCACATCGTCACGATGTGGTTCCTCTACATTGCTCTCAAAAGGGATCAAACAAACCTGACAAAAATCACGAAGTGACATCTCCTTATCCTCATCATATAAATAAAATTCCACCGAAGGTGGTGAGCTCCTAGCATGGAAATGAAAGTTTTGCACAATGATATTGGTGAGTAAGAGATACTGTTCACGTTGGTCGTGGAGGAAGGCGGTGAGGCCTGCATTCTCAGCCAACTCATAGAAATCATCATAAATCCCGGCTGCTCTCAAGAAATCATCACAAGGCCATTCACACGGCCGAACCTCCGCGGTGCGAGGAATATTATACTTGGGCTTCTTGTTCTTCACTTTGTTTATACTTCGAGCTTCAGCTCGATGAGCCCCTCAAAAATATCTTCATCCTTTTTTGAAATTTTTAGCAACTCAAAATAAAAGTGAACCAAACTCAACAATATTGATAGCAACTACTCCTACAAGTGCCTGGAGGTAATATCATGCATTAAAACTACTTTTGACCATATAAATTTTACATGCAAGCTCAAGAACAGGGTCACCTAAGCAGCAAAAATTTGCAATGGATAAAGCACTAGAACAGAAACTAATTGGATCATTGGAGGAGTCACATACCAAAGAACAATCCCCCAAAGCAGTTTTGTGAATGGAGCTTTGAGCAAGGAGATCGAAAATGGCAGCAAGATGAGCTAGACCTCGTACTTGAGCTGGTTAGTGATTTTTTTGGGAGGAAGGAGTGTGTGGTGGCTGGAATAAGTGGAGGGGGCCCACCATGGGCCCACGAGGCAGGGGGCACGCCTAGGGGGTGGGCGCGCCCTGGACCCTTGTGGCCAGGTGCTTGCTCCCCCTGGTGCGTTCTTAGTGCAAGATATTCTCAAATATTCTAGAAAAAATCATATTTAATTTTCAGGGTGAGGGAGTCCTGGATTAGGGGGTGTCCGGATAGCCGGACTATTACCTTTGGCCGGACTCTTGGACTATGAAGATACAAGATTGAAGACTTCGTCCCGTGTCCGGATGGGACTTTCCTTGGCGTGGAAGGCAAACTTGGCAATACAGATATGTAGATCATCTCCCATTGTAACTGACTCTGTGTAACCCTAGCCCTCTCCGGTGCCTATATAAACTGGAGGGTTTTAGTCCATAGGACAAACAACAATCATACCATAGGCTAGCTTCTAGGGTTTAGCCTCTTTGATCTCGTGGTAGATCTACTCTTGTACTACCCATATCATCAATATTAATCAAGCAGGAGTAGGGTTTTACCTCCATCGAGAGGGCCCGAACCTGGGTAAAAACATTGTGTCCCTTGTCTCCTGTTATCATCCGCTTAGACGCACAGTTCGGGACCCCCTACCCGAGATCCGCCGGTTTTGACATCGACATTGGTGCTTTCATTGAGAGTTCCTTTGTGTCGTCACCTTTAGGCCCGATGGTTCCTCCGATCATCAACAACGATGCGGTCCAAGGTGAGACCTTTCTCCCCGGACAGATCTTCGTGTTCGGCGGCTTTGCACTACGGGCTAATTCGCTTGGCCATCTGGAGCAGATTGAAAGCTACGCCCCTGGCCGTTAGGTCAGATTTGGAAGTTTGAACTACACGGCTGACATCCGCGGTGACTTGATCTTCGATGGCCCCGAGCCACAACCAAGCGCGCCACACTGTCACGATGGGCATGACTTAGCTCTACCGCCGAATAGTGCCCTGGAGGCCGCGCCCGCAACAGCTCCGGCCCTTAGCTCGGAGCCAACTGCGCCGATCGAGGGCGGGTGGCTAGACACCACCTCGGGGGCTGCAGTCTCAACGGCGATCGAGCCGAACACCAGCTTTATCCTCTGCGAAGCCCGTGACTCCAAGGTGCCGGACCCTGCTCCGGACTCCGAACCCTCCGAACCCCTGCCAATCGAATCCGGTTGGGCGCCGATTATGGAATTCACAGCCACAGATATCTTTTAGCACTCGCCCTTCGGCGACATTCTGAATTCACTAAGGTCTCTCTCTTTGTCAGGAGAGCCCTGGCCGGATTATGGACAACGGGATTGGGATGCGGACAACGAAGATATTCTACGCCCACCCACCACCACTTCGTAGCCACTGTCGACGATTTAACCGACATGCTTGACTTTGACTCCGAAGACATCGACGACATGGATGACGATGTAGGGGGCAAACAGGAACCAGCGCCCACAGGGCACTGGACAGCCACCCCATCCTACGATGTATACATGGTGGACACACCCAAAGGAAACGACGAGGACGAACGGGAGGACGCAATGAAGGGTCATTCCTCCGAAAAGCAGTCAAAGCGGCGGCGTAAGCGCCGCTCCAAGCCCCGCCTTGACAGAGACAGCGGTCATATAGACCCAGGTACAGAGCAGGGTGAGCCGGTGAATGATGAACATGGCATCGAGCAACCATCCGAACAAGGCAACTTGGATAAACAAACCGCACAACCCATCCCCGACGAAGATAACAGTCCGGACGACCTCATGCCGGACAAGTTCCTGGAGCAAAAGAACCTCCACAAAAGGCTCGTCGCCACTGCGCGTAGCTTGAAAAAGCAGAAGCGGAAGCTCAAAACTGCGGAAGATGCACTCAGAATCAGGTGGAGCAAAGTACTCAACACCGCAGACAAATACAGCGACAGTCGCCACACAAAAAGCTACCCGAAGCGAAAGCTCCTGCCTGAATTTGATGAGGAGGCCTTAGAACCTCCACAATCAACAAATAAGGAAGCCACCTGGTCGGATAAACGACCCCATGGCCAATACAGAGCGGCAAGAGGCGCCGCACACAAGCCAGCACGCGACCCACTCAAGGATTCACATCAAAAAGATGGCCCAGCCAGATCCATATACGGGCCAAGAAAGCAAGCTTTAGTAAGCAATGCAACACAACAAACATCCGAACACTACGGCACACCAAAATACAGGGGTGCCGCACACCCCCTCTGTTTCACCGATGAGGTGCTGGACCATGAATTTCCAGCGGGATTCAAGCCCGTAAACATAGAGCGTACGATGGAACGACAGACCCTGGAGTCTGGATTGAGGACAATATCCTCCATATCCATATGGCCAGAGGAGACGACCTCCATGCCATAAAATACTTACCCCTCAAGCTCAAAGGGCCAGCCCGGCATTGGCCTAAAGGCCTCCCCGAAAACACCATTGGAAGTTGGGAAGAGCTCGAGGATGCTTTTCGGGCAAATTTTCAAGGGACCTATGTCCGGCCTCCGGATGCAGACGATTTAAGTCATATAACTCAGCAGCCCGGAAACTCTGGAACATATTTCTTACTAAAAAGAACCAGATAGCCGACTGTCCGGACGCCGAAGCCTTAGCAGCTTTCCAACACAGCGTTCGAGACGAATGGCTCGCCAGACACCTCGACCAAGAAAAGCCAAGAACTATGGCCGCATTAACAAGCCTCATCACCCGCTTTTGCATGGGAGAGGATAGCTGATTGGCAAGATGCAGCACCAGTGACCCAAGTACATCCAAAGTCAAGGACGGAAATGGGAAACCGCATCGCAGCAAGGACCAGCGCCGGAATAAGGGAAACAGCCCGAAGAGCACAGCAGTCAACACCGGATTCAAAAGCTCTTGGCAGGGTCAGGAAAAGCTGCCCCTCAAGGATAACAGGGACGAGCTATCTAGCCTAAAAAAATCTTGGACAAAATATGTCAAATCCACAACACTCCCGGGAAGCCTGCAAACCATACCCACGAATAATGTTGGGTCTTCAAGCAATCCGGCAAACTCAACGCTGAACACAAGGGGCTCGATACACCAAGTGAGGACGATGACGAACCCCACAAGCAGAGCACCGGGAAACAAAAGAATTTCGCACAAGAAGTCAAAACAGTAAACTTACTTCACGTGACAAAAGGGAAAAACAGAGTGGCGCCTATAGAGATACGCGTCATGCGACCTATCACAAAGGAGTCTCGCCACTGGTTGTTAAAACCGATCACCTTCGACCATCAGGATTACTCCGGAAGTATCCGGAACGCAGGTTGGACCGCCTTGGTATTAGATCCGATAATCGACGGATTCCACTTTACACAAGTCCTGATGGACGGCGGCAGTGGTCTAAACGTGCTATATCAGGACACAGTCCGCAAAATGGGGATGGACCCAACAAAAATTCGCCGTAGCAACACTTCCTTTAAAGGAGTAACGCCAGGCCCGGATGCCCATTGCATGGGTTCACTCCTTCTAGAAGTAATGTTTGGTTCCCCCGATATCTTCCGCCGCGAAAAGCTAACCATCCACATTGCCCCATTTTCAAGTGGCTATCAAGCACTACTGGGACGCGAAGCTTTCGCCCGCTTTAATGCAATACCGCATTATGCATCTCTCACGCTTAAGATGCTCGGCCCACGAGGCATCATCTCACTAAAGGGAAACAATGAATGTTCCTCGCGCGCAGAAGACTGTGCGGCTGCCTTGACAGCCACACATTAAAACAACTTCACCAACAAAAGAATCTAACAGGTCAATAAGACCACGGACACGGCTAGGCGAGTCCGGAGCAAACTTATAATTGATAAAAGGTTTTTGTAGCCGTACACCCCTATACAAGGGGCTCCGCATATGTAAAATAAGCGACAATAAGGCTCAATTTTCCCCATCTTGAATTATACTTTGTTTACTTAGTACAACATATATTTTGCACGGCTATTCTTCTTTCAACTAAGTTCCTCTCTTTTATAGATGAACACCGTGCTACACCCGTCCAGGACAGGGCGCAATGGAGACACAGGCGCAGACATGCAGCAGGGACCCGTCCCAAGGATTCTCTTTAGATTAAGACCCTGCGTAAACCTTTTTCACTGTCTCTTGTTGATGCACATCCCCCAGATTCACAGTATAACCGAGGAGGAGGCTGGCGTCTTGGCATGTGGCCACGTCAGAATTTCGCACGTACCTGGACACCAGGGGCTTATTATCATGGGCACTGCTCAGCCCGTTTTTATAAAGACCGAATACCTTAGGGAGTGTTCGGTGTCGCGAGTTTGGCCTTATATGCATCAGCTCCGAATCATGTCTTTGGTCAAATGTTGGGTTTGCCCGGCTCTTGTGTTTTGCTGCCTTACATTCCGCTCTATCGGCTAAGGTGGCACCATGAGAACTACTGCGATTGTGCCCTGGTTCAGCCAGGCGAGCACCTCAGTAGAGAAAGCCGAAAACTGACTATCATGATATAGCGTGAGACTGGTCAACCACTCGATGACCTATCGGAGTCTTCAGGATTCCTCCGCATTAACGAAGGGCCGTTTCCCGGCCAGGCACACACGCGCCCCGAGTTCGGGCGAGCGCGGCACCACCAGGGGCTATATAGTAGCCCCCCTGTCAAACTCCTATGGCTAAGTGAAAGTGACAAAGCATTATAGTCCGATTGCCTAGTTCGCTGCGCTATCACCTCCTTCATGGACCAAGACAGTGGATCAAGTGTGAGAATGCGCCTTCTGCGAACACCCCCGCATTATATGCGTGGGGGCTGAAGCCGACGACTGCCATCTTTCAGATGATATAGACATATACATCAACGGCCGCACAGGAGGCCTTATTAATACTTGCAGGCACATGTATAAAAAGCTTCCACAATTCATCAAAATATTATTTTACAATAATACACGTTATTCGAACATAATATCCTTCGAACACTGCGTCTCTATCAAATGAGCGCCTTGCAGAACTTCCTGAAAATAGTGCTCAGCAGGTATTCGGCCTCCGTCCGAATCTTGGGATGCAACAGCGGCGGCCTCCATCTCCGCCCAGTATGTCTTGACACGGGCAAGGGCCATCCGCGCACCCTCTATGCATGCTGACCTCTTCATCACATTGATATGCGGCACTGCACCAAGCTAAAATAACTGTTCGGGGCTGGCCTTTCCGGCCACAGATGATTAACGACATCCTTCATGGCGAGTCCGGACAACCTATTCAGTTCGGCCCATTCAGCCAAACGATCGGTCAACGAAAGCGGACGCTCCAGATTTTTGAATTGTGACCAGAAGAGGTTCTCCACTTCGCTATCTTTCTGATCTCGGAAATGTTCGGCCGCATCAGCGGCACTCGCAGCTAAATCCAGATATGCGTCTGCCGAACTCCACATCTGGTCCAACGGAGCGTATTTAGGATCTCCGAACTTCATCCGCAGCATAAAGGGCTTTCCAGCCGCGATATCTCCGGCCTGACGCAGCTGCTCTTTCATCGCAAAACGAGCATCCTTGGCCGCTGTAGTAGCCTTCTCCATGTCTGTCCGCTCCGCCCGATCTTCTTTTTCAAGAAGCTTGCAGCGGTCAGCAACATTCTTTAACTTCACAGCCATTTCGGCCATTTCTTTCTTGCTTCGGCAGTGAGCAGCCTGTTTGGCCTTCAGCTCTTCAATTGCCTTTACGGCAGCCGCATCACTTCTCCTGGCTTGCTCCTTGGCTCGGGCAAGTTCCGCCTGAAGGTTCTCCATGGCAGCGGCCCCATCTGCATCAAGCGCACACGCTGTAAGATACTGGCATCAAGCTCCTCTTACCAGGTGTATCCGGAGAAATTAAACACCTTGTGCCTCGTCAAGCCGCTTGTTGACAAGCGCGATGTCGGCATCTACCACGTCAAGTTGCCGCATTAGCTCGGCAAATTCATCAGTCCGGCTGGCCACCGGACACTTCGCCACCTACATAGGAAGGCGACAAAATTACACCTAGGACTATGATCCTCTGCATGCTGTCTTCTTCGACAACACACAGAATCTCAGGGGCTACTATCTACACTGGGCGCATCTTATATGCGGAATTGTCAAAAGGTACTTCACCTCGCGTACCTCAAAACCTGTCAGAAAACTCCTGACGGCCTCGTGCAACCCGCTTTCAGCGGACGAAATCCTTTCAATTAACGTACCCATCAACGTATGGTGTTCCTCTGAGATAGACGCTCGCCCTAACAGATCCTTCAGTTCATCCGACCGAGCACCAGGCGGTGCCGGACTCGTTCGATGGCCTTTTTCAAAGACCGGACACGGATGGCATTGGGGGCCGTATGACTGCCTTCCGGCGCTGCCGGATTTGAAGAAAACCTCCGCGATGATACCTTAGGATCGCCCGCCTCGTAAGGCGGTACGGCAGGGGGAGGCGTTTCACTCTCCATCATCTCCGGAAGAAGATCCCCCGAAGATGAGCTCTGCTGAGAAGGGCTGAGATCCGAACTACAAGGTAAAATTTCGGTTATTTTCCTCAGAAATAAAACAAGGATTTCTCTCATTTTAAACCTCCCCTCTCTACTTACGGCTCGGTGGAGGGCTGATCCCCTTGAGGGCATAGTACGGCCGAGGCATCCCCCGACACAGGACCCTCTGGCGAAGATTTCTTCCCCCACTTTGAGACCATGGACTCCGGGTCTTCAGAGGTAGTCCTCTTCCTCCCCTGGGTAGAGGAATTTTCAATTCCTCCTTTCCAGACAGCCTCCTTCGGGGAGGCAACAGCTTCTTTGTCCCCCCCTTTCTTTCTTCCAAAGGCACGATCTCTAGCATCCAGGTTAACACGGGATCCGGCGAGGTCTCGGGAAGGGGGGCCGGACACCTGACTAACTTCACCTTCGCTACCCACTCCTGTTTCAAAGGCAACTCTTTTAAGGGTGATGTTGTGATAAATGAACGGATGGTGTGTCTGGGTACAGGGTTACTTACTTGAGTATCCGGACGATTGCAGCTCAGACCCGCGTCCTCCATAGAATCCGGACACACTACTTGTGGTCCGAAGAACAATTTGTACATCTCCACGGGCGTCATGCCAAGAAAATGTTGGAGAACTCGTGGTCCCTCCGGGTTGAACTCCCACAGGCGGAGGGGGCGACGTTTGCAGGGCAGAACTCGGCGAATTAACATAACCTGCGTCACCATGACCAGACTGATGTCTCTTTCTAGGAGATCTCGGATGTGGCCCTGCAATAGGGGCACGTCCTTTGCCGACCCCCAGTCCAGCCCCTTAGTGACCCATGACGCCAGTCGTGGTGGGGGACCTGAGCGGAAAGCAGGCGGCGCCACCCACTTGGTGCTCCTGGGAGCTGTGATATAAAACCACTCTTGTTGCCATAAGCTGAACTCCTCTTGAAAGGAGCCCTCGGGCCATGGAGCGTCAGCATTCTTGCTTATAACAACGGCTCCGCACTCTGCGTGCTGTCCCTCAATCATCTTTGGCTCTACTTTAATGGTCTTAAGCCACAGTCCGAAGTGAGGAGTAATACAGAGGAAGGCTTGCACACGACAATGAACGATGAGATGTGGAGGATGGACTCCGGGGCTAAGTCGTGAAATTCCAGCCCATAATAAAACATGAGCCCCCTCACGAAGGTATCCGTCGTGAAGCCTAGCCTTCGGAGGAAGTGAGACACGAAAACCACCTTCTCACTAGGCTTGGGAGTAGGAATAACCTGCCCGTGAGCAGACAACCTATGCGAGATTTCGCCGGTCAAAAACCTAGCCTCTCTTAGCTTTAGCACGTCTTCCTCCATGACGGAGGAAGGCATCCATCGGCCTCGAAGGTCGGAGCCGGACATCGTCGAAGGTCCGAAGCGCCTGAAATCTGGGGCCTTGGGTGTTGGAACTCGAGGCAAAGGGCGAATTCGATTGAGATCAAAAGAAAGGAGTAAGGCCTTGGTCTCTTTATAAGAGGTTGAATACCAAGAGCCCTCCCCGTGACCGTTTGGGACTCGCCTTTGATCGAGGAGACACACCAACGGGCACAATTGGGTTACCCATGTCCGTATTGATGAAAATCCCATAAATAAAGAGGACACGATCTCTGCTTCGACAAGACGTGCCAAGGAAACCGCCTCGCAAAACGTGCCGAGGTGGGACAATAAAAACGGTTCAAATAAAGGTTTGGCTGTGGCGTGATGACACGCTATGGAATACATCAGCAGATTAGATTTGTGTAAATATTATTCTCTCTACGATAGTATGTGGAACTTATTTTGCAGAGCCAGACACTATCCTTGTGTTCAAAATCTTCTATGAAGTATTCAGAGGAGGAACCCGCCTTGCAATGCCGAAGACAATCTGCGCGCCAGACTCGTCGTCATTGAAGCCTGGTTCAGGGGCTACTGAGGGAGTCCTGGATTAGGGGGTGTCCGGATAGCCGGACTATAACCTTTGGCCGGACTCTTGGACTATGAAGATACAAGATTGAAGACTTCGTCCCATGTCCGGATGGGACTTTCCTTGGCGTGGAAGGCAAGCTTGGCAATACGGATATGTAGATCTCCTCCCATTGTAACCGACTATGTGTAACCCTAGCCCTCTCCGGTGCCTATATAAACCGGAGGGTTTTAGTCCATAGGACGAACAACAATCATACCATAGGCTAGCTTCTAGGGTTTAACCTCTTTGATCTCGTGGTAGATCTACTCTTGTACTACCCATATCATCAATATTAATCAAGCAGGAGTAGGGTTCTACCTCCATCGACAGGGCCCGAACCTGGGTAAAAACATTGTGTCCCTTGTCTCCTGTTACCATCCACCTAGACGCACAGTTCGGGACCCCCTACCCGAGATCCACCGGTTTTGACACTGACACAGGGCATTTGAAGAACTTTTATTTTCGGGGTATTTTTTTATTGCATGGATAATTCGGAAAATAGACAGAAAATATTATTTTTGCTTTATTAATTATAAATAACAGAAAGTAAAAAGAGGGTACAGAGAGTTGTGTTTTCTAAATTCATCCATCTCATGCTCATCAAAAGGAATCCACTAACAAGGTTGATCTGGTCTTGTTAACAAACTCATTTCGAATAACATGAAACCAGAGAATTTTCAAATAACACTAGGTTACCTCAACGGGGATATGCATGTCCCCAATAATAAGAATATCATATTTCTTCATGACAGTGGGAAGAGGAAATTCAAAACCTCCAATAGTGATTTTTGAAAATTTTCCAATAGAATTGATACTGTGGAGTTGAGGTTGTTTCCTCGGAAAGTGTATCGTATGCTCATTACCATTAACATGAAAAGTGACATTGCCTTTGGTGCAATCAATAACAGCCCCTGCAGTATTCAAAAAGGGTCTTCCAAGAATAATAGACATACTATCGTCCTTGGGAATATCAAGAATAACAAAGTCTATTAAAATAGTAACATTTGCAACCACAACAGGCACATCCTCACAAATACCGACAGGTATAGCAGTTGATTTATCAACCATTTGCAAAGATATTCCAGTATGTATCAACCTATTCAAATCAAGTCTATGATATAAAGAGAGAGGCATAACACTAACACCGGCTCCAAGATCACATAAGGCAGTTTTAACATAGTTTCTTTTAATGGAGCACGGTATAGTTGGTACTCCTGGATCTCCAAGTTTCTTCGGTATTCCACCCTTAAAAGTATAATTAGCAAGCATGGTGGAAATTTCAGCTTCCGGTATCTTTCTCTTATTTGTAACAATATCTTGCATATACTTAGCATAAGGATTCATTTTAAGCATATCAGTCAAACGCATACGCAAAAAGATAGGTCTAATCATTTCAGCAAAGCGCTCAAAATCCTCATCATCCTTTTTCTTGGATGGTTTAAGAGGAAAGGGCATGGGTTTCTGAACCCATGGTTCTCTTTCTTTACCATGCTTCCTAGCAACAAAGTCTCTCTTATCATAACGTTGATTCTTTGATTGTGGGTTATCAAGATCAACATCAGGTTCAATTTCTACATTATTATTATTGCTAGGTTGAGCATCAACATGAACATCATCATTTACATTATCACTAGGTTCATGTTCATTACCAGATTGTGTTTCAGCATCAGAGATAGAAATATCATTAGGATTCTCAGGTGTGTCTACAAAAGGTTCACTAGAAGCATGCAAAGTCCTAACATTTTTCTTTTTCTTCCTCTTAGAAGGACTAGGTGCATCAATGTTATTTCTATGAGAATCCTGCTCAATTCTCTTAGGGTGGCCCTTAGGATACAAAGGTTCCTGAGTCACTTTACCTCCTCTAGTTGCAACTCAAATAGCAAAGTCATTATTCTTACTATTCAATTCATTGAGCAAATCATTCTGAGCTTTAAGAACTTGTTCTACTTGAGTGGTAACCATATAAGCATGTTTACTAATAAGTTTAAGTTCACCTTTAACACTAGCCATCTAATCACTCAAGTGTTCAATCATATAAGCATTATGTTTCAGTTGTCTACCAAAATAAGCATTTAAATCTTCTTGCTTAACCATAAGTTATCAAATTCATCCAAACATTGGCTAGCAAACTTAGGAGGAGGGATTTCAGCTTTATCATGTCTATAGAGAGAGTTTACCTTTACTATCTGTGTCGGGTTATCGAGACCGTGTGTTTCTTCTATAGGTGATGAATTAAGACCATGTATTTCTTCAACAGGAGGTAAATTCTTAACATCTTCAGCTTTTATACCTTTTTCTTTCATAGATTTCTTTGCCTCTTGCATATCTTCAGGACTGAGAAATAGAATACCCCTTTTCTTCGGAGTTGGCTTAGGAGTTGGTTCAGGAAGTGTCCAATTATTTTCATTGGTCAACATATTATTCAATAGAATTTCAGCTTGATCAACTGTTTGTTTCCTGAAAACACAACCAGCACAACTATCGAGGTAATCTCTGGAAGCATCGGTTAGTCCATTATAAAAGATATCAAGTATTTCATTTTTCTTGAGAGGATGATCAGGCAAAGCATTAAGTAATTGGAGAAGCCTCCCCCAAGCTTGTGGGAGTCTCTCTTCTTCAATTTGCACAAAATTATATATTTCCCTTAAAGCGGCTTGTTTCTTATGAGCTGGGAAATATTTAGCAGAGAAGTAGTAAATCATATCCTGGGGACTACGCACACAACCAGGATAAAGAGAATTAAACCATATCTTAGCATCACCCTTTAATGAGAACGGAAATAACTTAAGGATATAATAGTAGCGAGTTTTCTCATCATTAGTGAACAAGGTAGCTATATCATTTAATTTAGTAAGATGTGCCACAACAGTTTCAGATTCATAGCCATAGAAAGGATTAGATTCAATCAAAGTTATTATACCAGGATCAACTGAGAAATCATAATCTTTATCAGTAATAAAGATAGGTGAAGTAGCATAAGCAGGATCATATTTCATTTTAGCATTCAAAGATTTTTTCTTTCAGCTTAGCTAATAGTTTCTTAAGGTCACTTCTATCATTGCAGGCAAGAAAGTCTCTAGCAGTTTCTTCATCCATAACATAACCCTCAGGCACAACAAGCAATTCATATCTAGGGGGAGAATCTTCACCATCACTTTCATCAATATTATCAGTTTCAATAATTTCATTCTCTCTACCCTAGCAAGTTGTTCATCAAGAAATTCACCAAGTGGCACAGTAGTATCAAGCATAGAAGTAGTTTCATCAGAAGTATCCTGCATAGCAGAAGTGGCATCATCAATAACATGCGACCAATCGGAATCAATAGCATGTGTAGGTATCGCAAGCTTACTCAAAACAGAAGGTGAATCAAGTGTAGAGCTAGATGGCAGTTCCTTACCTCCCCTCGTAGTTGAGGGAAAAATCTTGGTTCTTTGATCTTTCAAGTTCTTCATAATGATAAGCAGATATAAATCCCAAGTGACTCAAAGAATAGAGCTATGCTCCCCGGCAATGGCGCCAGAAAATGTTCTTGATAACCCACAAGTATAGGGGATCGCAACAGTTTTCGAGGGTAGAGTATTCAACCCAAATTTATTGATTCGACACAAGGGGAGCCAAAGAATATTCTCAAGTATTAGCAGCCGAGTTGTCAATTCAACCACACCTGGAAACTTAATATCTGCAGCAAGGTATTTAGTAGCAAAGTAATATGATAGTAGTGGTAACGATAGCAAAAGTAATATTTTTGGGTTTTGTAGTGATTGTAACAGTAGCAGCGGAAAAGTAAATAAGCAAAGAACAATTTGGGAAAAACTCGTAAGCATTGGATCGGTGATGGAGAATTATGCCAGATGCAATCAATCATGTAACAGTCATAACATAGGGTGACACAGAACTAGCTCCAGTTCATCAATGTAATGTAGGCATGTATTCCGAATATAGTCATACGTGCTTATGGAAAAGAACTTGCATGGCATCATTTGTCCTACCCTCCCGTGGCAGCGGGGTCCTATTGGAAACTAAGGGATATTAAGGCCTCCTTTTAATAGAGTACCAGACCAAAGCATTAACACATAGTGAATACATGAACTCCTCAAACTATGGTCATCACCGGTAAGTATCCCGATTATTGTCACTTCGGCGTCAACGGATCATAATACATAATAGGTGACTATAGACTTGCAAGATAGGATCAAGAACTCTCATATATTGATGAAAACATAATAGGTTCAGATCTGAAATAATGGCACTCGGGCCCTAGTGACAAGCATTAAGCACATCAAAGTCATAGAAACATCAATATCAGAACATAGTGGACACTAGGGATCAAACCCTAACAAATCTAACTCGATTACATGATAAATCTCATCCAACCCATCACCGTCTAGCAAGCCTATGATGGAATTACTCACCCATGACGGTGAGCATCATGAAATTGGTGATGGAGGAAGGTTGATGATGACGATGGTGACGGATTCCCCTCTCTGGAGCCCCGAACGGACTCCAGATCAGCCCTCCTGAGAGAGTTTAGGGCTTGGCGGCGGCTCCTTGTCGTAAAACGCGATGAATCCTTCTCTCTAATTTTTTTCTCCCCGAGCACGAATATATGGAGTTGGAGTTGAGGCCGGTGGAGCGTCAGGGTGAGCACGAGGCAGGGGGCGCTCCTAAGGGGGTAGGGGGCGCCCGCCACCCTCGTGGACAGGGTGTGGGCCCCTTGACGTGGATCTTTCTTCCAGTATTTTTTATGTATTCCAAAAATAATCTCCGTTGATTTTTAGGTCATTCCGAGAACTTTTATTTCTGCACAAAAATAACACCATGGCAATTCTGCTGAAAACAACGTCCGTCTGGGTTAGTTCCATTCAAATCATGCAAGTTAGAGTCCAAAACAAGGGCAAAAGTGTTTGGAAAAGTAGATACGATGGAGACGTATCACACCCGAATCCGCCGTTATCTTGTGAAATTCAGCCTACGATCTGCGGATCTGTAGGAAAACATCAAAATCGTTTCTACAAGATCTCAGGAATTCAAGAAGATAGTTTTGTAGGAAGTTCCTAGGTCTCCACGCTTGATCCCTATTGATTACCATGCACTTTAGGAGACGTAGTGCGGGAGGCGTAGATGATGCCTCAATTACCGCGCCCCACTTACGCCATCTATCATAAATGTTGTTGCTATATGAACACATGTACCTTATGGTCCATGACCGTGTGTGGGTAGTTTCTTAGGAACTTAGGCTGGTCGTAATGGGAGTATCATAGCTAGTATCATGCATGCTAACTAGGCAATTTTGATGAGGTGTCATCAAATTAAATAAAGAAAGAGAGGGTTGAGTATCATATCATGATACCGTATCATAATTAATTCTATGCTACTATGTGTCATGCATGGCAATAAATAAAGTACTACATGATACTAATATATGATACTATGCATTAGGGAGGTAGTATCATACACTAGTACCATATGCATGATACTAGTATATGATACTCCCCATTAAAACCAGCCTTAGGGTCCACAATAGTAGCTAGATGACTCTCTCTCTCTCTCTCTCTCTCTCTCTCTCTCTCTCTTCTTTTGAATCTTCAATGCCATGTTTTAGCGAGCTGCCTCACATGATGGATCGACTTGATTTAATAGGTGGTGCGGTTGTTGGATATGATGAATTGTCACTTTATGACCAGATTGTTTATTGAATACAATTGAATCTTTGAGGTGTTCTTGTTGTATAATTTAATAGCTTTGCATTCTATCTATCTTCTCTGGCCAAGTTTGATGGGTTTATCTTCAGAAAGAGTGGTGCTTTGTAGTGGATTCAATCTCGCGATGTGTTGGGGAACGCAGCAATAATTCAAAAAATTCCTACGAGTCACCAAGATCAATCTAGGAGATGCTAGCAATGAGAGAGAGGGAGTGCATCTTCATACCCTTAAAGATCGCTAAGCGGAAGCGTTACAAGAATGCGGTTGGTGGAGTCGTACTTGCGGCGATCCAAATCGCGGAACCGATCCAACCGCCGAACGAACGACGCCTCCACGTTCAACACACGTATAGCGCGGGGACGTCTTCTCCTTCTTCATCCAGCAAGGGAGAGGAGAAGTTGAGGGAGAGCTCCGGCAGCACGACAGTGTGGTGGTGGAGCTTGCGGTTCTCCGACAGGGCTTCGCCAAGCACTACGGAGGAGGGTGTTGGCTGCCCTCTCTCTCCCTCACTATATATAGGCGTAAGGGGTGGAGGAGGCGCCCTAGGGTTCCCTAGGGGAGGGGCGGCGGCCACAGGGGAAACCCTAGATGGGTTTGGGTGTCCCCACCCCTAGGAAACTTGCCCCCCAAGCCGGGAGGGGCGGCTGCCCTAGGGGAGGCGCCCCACCTCTCCAGGTTACATGAGATGGGTTGGGAGGGGCGCAGAACCCCTTAGTGGGCTGGTGTGCCCCCTCCCCTTGGCCCATAAGGCCCCCCAACGCTTGCTGGGGCCTCCGAAACACCTTTAGGTCATGCTGGTCGTCACCCGGTACTCCGAGAACAATTCCGGACTCCAATACCCTTCGTCCAATATATCGATCTTCACCTTCGGACCACTCCGAAGTTCCTCGTCACATCCGGGATCTCATCCGGGACTCCAAACAACCTTCGGTAACCACATACTATTTCCCATAATAACTCTAGCGTCACCGAACCTCACTACAAAAAAAATACACTTCCGTGATGATACGTGTTTGTCACAATAGGTCGCTATTTTTGTCATGCATGTACATCCATGACAAATTTATGACAGAATCAAGGTAGTCATACCTGTGCTGTCGTAGAAGTGTTCCATGACATTACCAAAATTATGATCACAGAAGTGTCCACTTCCACGACGATAAATTGCGCGTCACAGAACTGCTTTCGTCAAGGGTGACCGACAGATGGCATCCACCGTAACGGAACGCCGTTAAGCTATCGGGTCGGGTTTTGGATCCAATAACCCGTTAACAGCTCCAACCAATGGGGATTTTCCACGTGTAAAATCATCATTGGCTAGAGGAAACACATGTCGGCTCCTCGTCGGGACAGATGCCATCCACTCACTGGACAGAAGGCGCCTATGATACGTCGACACGTTGCACGGCCCAACAAGTTTAAATGGGCCGGCCCAACTAGAGGCCCACAAGATTTTGCGGACCATAATGGGCCGGCCCAGCTAAAGGCCCACGAAATTT
Organism: Triticum monococcum; assembly: GCA_034509565.1. Lineage (NCBI taxonomy): Eukaryota > Viridiplantae > Streptophyta > Magnoliopsida > Poales > Poaceae > Triticum > Triticum monococcum. The sequence goes on along the minus strand of CM067841.1, from coordinate 554,217,383 downwards.
TGCGGCCATAATGGGCTGGCCCAGCTAAAGGCCCACAAGATTTTGCGGGCCATAATGGGCCGGCCAAGGTAAAGGCCCACAAGATTTGTTTGTGCTATAATGGGCCGGCCCAGGTAAAGGCCCACAAGATTCTTGCGGGTCATAATGGTCCGGCCCAGCTAAAGGCCCATGAGATTTCACCGACATTAATGGGACGGCCCAGCTGTAGGCCCACAAGATTTTGAGGACCCTAGTAGGCCGGCTCATTAACTGGCTGCCATGTTTGGGCCAAATGCCGACCCATATTTGATCCGGTCCATTAATGGCCTGCCATGCTCCGGGCCTAATAGTGGCCCATATGAGATCCGGCCCGTTAAAAGCGTACCATGTTCTGGGCCAAATTACGGCCCAGACCAGGTCCGGCCCTTTAAGAGGCTTTGGGCTCAATTATGGCCCATATCAGATTCGGCCCGTCAACTGGACACTATGCTTTTGGGCCCACTTGCTAAAGGCCCACTTAGTAATTCGGCCTGATATTAGTTTTGTCCTGTTAAGGGCCCGTTTAACATTTCGGCCCTATATTAACTTCGGCCTGTTAAAAGCCCGTCATATAGTTGGGCCTAACTACGACCCGGTTTGCATCCGGCCTGCTCGCAGCCGATATCTGATTGGGCCAAACAAGGACCCAGACAATTTTGGCCTCTTAAAAGCCCGTGATTTGATTCGCACAATCATGGGTCGGGGTTCATTTCGGGCTGCTGCCGGCCCGTGAGCTGATCAGCATGTTTCAGGCCCAACCTACATCGTGATTGCATGACGGCTCGATTATGTACCGTAATTTTATGGTTTGGCCGGTTTACTGCCAAGACAGGATATATATACAGTAAAATAACTGCATCATCGTGAATAAGAAAAAACTTATACTATACAATAAAGAAATTACGGCATATTACATCCACTGGGCATCAAAGTTCGCCACTATGATAATAAAGCACAAGCAGACAGCAGATTACATACACTGGGCATCAAAGATCGCCACCAATGCAAATAAACACGCCGACAAAATAATATACAAAACCGACAGCACTTTAATAGAGTTCAAGAAAGGTTAGCCCTGCTGGGGAGCTGCACCGCAAGCAGCTGAGCAAGATGATGAGACTGCGCTTGTTCAACACTTATATCTTCCTCACTCTGAAAGATAAACAAGCGGACAGATGGGATGTTTTGCACATAAAAGTATCAGTGCTGACAATTCATCACATTTCTTACTGACGAATAAAGTGAGACAGTTTAATTCATTAACACAATATGGTATTGTTCAGGTCAAGACATGGCAGGAAATGACATTGTGAAGGAGTTGGCAGCTTCACGACACCACTGGATTACAGATCAAGAACTCATAAGTATCAATGGTTAGTGTGCTGTCAATTTATACCATTTCAGATTGGCAAATAAAGAGGGGGTTTAAATAATAGTAGAATGATATGACATTTTTCATAGTTAAGACATTGCAGAATATGACATTGTGCTGTAGTGGGTAGGTTCACCACACCACTGGTTTACAGATGAAGAACAGAAGCATACATGCACTGCAAAAAAGATCACTTGCTCTGTATAGTTTAATTTACATGGTATGAAGAAGGAACTTGGTTGTACAAATGAAAACTTAAATTGAGAAAGGACGAACTTTTGTTTATGAACTACATATAATAAACTTTAAACAAGAAATTTGATGCAAACACCAAAAATAAATAGCTGTTGCAGTCATGCCTAACCAAATATATACAACAAAGTTTGAAGGCTTGAGATGGAGAAACTTACATTATTGGTGAAGACAGGCTCTATAAAGGCCTTGTCCATGCTGATGGGCGGGCAATTCAAAAAGTTTACCACATAATCTTCTTCAAAAGCATTGCCTTTATTCTACATTTTGTTAAGAGTAAATATAGATGTGATAATATATGAAAAATGGAGAATATTTAGGATAAGATGAAGAGTGATGCTACATAACCAAGTAGCTATAAATGTAAGTGCAGCGATATAGGCAAAAGGTACAACCAAGAGCAATGCACAGCTAAACTTCTTCAGTACCAACCTTATGGTAAGAGTAAATATAGATCTGATGTGTAGAAAATGAAGGCCAAAGGAAAATAAGCTGCAGAGTGATGGCACATGATCAACTACCTGTCATTATAAGTACACTGATAAAGGCCATCATGTCCTTACAAGAACAATGCAGAGCTAAAACAAACATTGGCATTGGATATATTCTAAACTAATGTAACCATTCATACAGATCAGATAATTTAGAGTGAACAATTGATAAGCAAGCTATCATCCATACTGCTGTCACATAATGAACCAGGTATGTATGCAAGTACAGTGATACAGGACAACATGTACTAACAAGAGCAAAGCAGCGGGCAACATATTTGAGATATCCTGTCGTTCTTGTCAAACCAGAATGTGTCTTCGAGCAGATTTCCTGCAAAAAAGATCCGTAAGTCACATGCGGAAAAGTAGAAGTTCAAATTGTCATGTGATTTCATAGATAGTACCTCATCCTGGGAACGAGACCAGTGCATAACAAGGTTTTTCCATTCAATGTCTTCTAAATTTAGCACATGAGACTTCACCAGAAATTCGTTTATAGACTTGCCATAAAAGTGTGATTTCCTCAGGTAACACCGATACTGCTGCAATGCTTCCTTGAAAAGCACAAGCAAGCTTTGCTCGTCATGACTATCTAGATTGACCCTCGCCTAGTTACAACAATGTAATGTAAATCATTGATGTGTTCAATCAGCAGAAAACAGGAAAATAATAGCCATGAATAATATCACTTACACGTAAGTTGGACAGGAAGATGTGAAAATGGTGTTTGTCTTCACAATAATCTTCCCATGATGGGAATATATGCACGTAGTCCCTTACAACATTGAAAGAATTGTCTTTTAAACTGGGAATAAATGGAATGGGGTTCCAATCTGCAGGAATTAACCGTCTCTACAGTTGGGATAGGTCTTCGGCCGGTGGACTTGCTGTACTTTTTGCTGGAGTGGGATTTTTCTATGGTACAGCTGGTGCTATGGCAAATGAAATCGGTATACCTTTTGCTGGTGTGCAGGTCCTGTGTGGTGGGGCTAGTGGTGTGGCTAGTGAAGTATGGGTACAGTCTATTGGAGTCGGTCCTACGTTTTGTGTCACTGGTTGTACAACCAATATATGTGGGGTGCTGTCTGATTTCTCCGGCACCACCACGTTTTTCAAGGACTTTGTTGGTGCTCCTTCAGGTTCGGCAATCACCCTCTTCCTTTTTGATGTCTGATGCACAAGAACAACATTTGGGTGGAAAAACATGGTATGATGAAAGATGGAATATGTATTGATAATGGATGGGCATGGCATCTCGACATATATGATGAGTAAACTAAGCAGATGGTGGTGCAACAAAGTAGAAGAAATGCAAGACAACATATGCAAGATACCCGCAATCAATAAAACATTGCCAAATTAGAACAAGCACCTTGATGGGTGAACAGGACAGGCCATCTGCCTTTGACTCCTTGAGATTAGAATAGTCATTAGGATGATATTCTGAACAAGCATCAATAGGTGGGGAGCGTATGAGTTTCATTGCATCCAGAATGGAACTCAATGCCTTGATGCCAATTTTGTAAGTCATTGCAGTGTTTAGCTTTAAGAGTGGACTGCTGCTAGTGCGACACAAAGCAGCTACACTGATCATAGTGTAGATATAACGGGAAAACCTTAAGCATCAGAGTAAAATCAGCAATGTGGAACTTACTGGAATATATGTGCTAGGATTGCTGGTACGGCTAGAAAGGCTTCGGATACCAACTCTCTTCAAGTGAAGGTGCGGTATTGTTAATATCAATGTAACTCTCAAAGGCAACACATCTCCCCACATTTCCTTGCTATTCTTATAGGATTCAAGTGGGCAGGCCACTACAAATCCTATTCCTATGTTTACAAGATCCTACGAATCAAAGAGGCTCAAAGTGTCCATCACAATCGACCGTATAGACCTCTACACTGCAAATGTCCCTGCTCCTCTTCAGTACAAGGAACATACTGTACTGCTATCATACTCCCCCCGTTTCAAAATATAAGTCTTGGTAGAGATTTCCACTATGGATCACATACAGATGTATCCAGGTACGTTTTAGAGTGTAGATTCACTCATTTTGCTCCATATGTAGTCCATGGTGGAATCTATACAAAGACTTGTATTTAGGAATGGAGAGAGTACATATTAAAGAAGAACATAAGAGGAACATGGTAAAGAAGAGCAAGAAGATTTTGGATAATAAAATGTTGGTTGCGCAGTGCCCACACATGATGAACCAGAGCGCATTAAGAATGTAACTCCTAGCTGTCTCTCGACCATTTCAGGCGGCTGGATGAAGATCCTACGTCTCCTAACCCTTCTTCTTCCTCGTCTCTCATTCTTCCCATACAGAACACCGCACGGGCCGCCGGCCGGACCACCGGCCCCCACCGCCTGTGTTCCTCCGCCACCCCCACCCCAACCCCCACCCGCGTCGAGTTTTCTTTGTACGACGAGGCCCCACAACCACCCGAGCCCCTTCGAGTGCACCGGCAAACTCCGACGAGCTCTGAAAAATCAATTGGCCCAATTTTGAAATTTAGTCTACTGTGATTTAACTAGTGTGGAATATAAAAGGGGAAAACCATAAGCATTGCGAGTATGGTGTTGAGCGTGCCATGGCGGATCTAAAGGTGCAAACCGGACAAAGGCAACTTCGCAACCAAGACAAGAAATCAGAGTAAAGCAGTGGCAATCTATTTTCTTACTACGATAAATAAGTTGAGCAGATACGAAAGAGTACCGCCTCTGGTGCGACGCCGTGTAGGCATTTGCTGAGAATTTGACGGTGCTGCGGTAGCGATGGTTGTCGGCAGCATGGAAGCAGATCTAGGAGGGTAGATGGTGGCAGCGAGGCGTGATGGATGAGACGGTCGTAGGAGCGGCACCGACAAGGTGGACGGCGGGAATGAAGCGAGAGGACGGGATGCAAGGATCCCGGTCCGAAGCCGTGGATGAGAGAGGTCTATCTCTTGTAATGGACGACGGCGTCGGGGTATCAGCTCCGGCATGGTTGAGGAGGACGGCGGTGGATGGGGTGGCGGACGGCGGCGGACGGAGGAGGGTGGGGTGGAGAGGGTGTTTTGGCGCCCGCGGAGTACGAATGGGGAAAAGGGAGGTAGAGAGGAAGGGGGAACCATGTATTCAGGGCGCGCTTGTCTCAAATGCGGGGAAATTTACAAACTTAGCCCCCGTTTCAAATTTCTACTACATCACAGCAACACTAGTCGGTCGGGGATAGGACGGTAATCTCGCATACAACGAATATTTGCCGACGAGAGTTTGTTTTTGGCCCCCACCGTGTATGAATATGAATTGGGGAGGGAGTCGATTTCGGCCGAGGACACACTATGTTTTGGCGCCCACCGTATATGAATCCGGGTGAGAGGCGGTTATGTCACATTTGGGTGAAATTACAAACCTACCCCTACCGAAACCTATTAAAATCCAGCATATAGGCTTTGCGTGGCAGGGATAGGCAGCAGTGATTTCCATCTCGCAGATTTTGGTTCCAGGCGGTTACTGCAACTTTCCCCGCTACGTTCAGATTTTGCAGAGTGCATGTTTACCGTGCCAACTCAATTGGAATCCTGTTTGTATTCTATTTTTTTCCGGGTGGGATCCATTTTCAATTGGAATTACATTCTATATGCATCATTTTTTGTATATACTTTCAAAAGCACAACACCATTTATACATAAATATGGTTTACAAATGGCATGTCTCAGATTCATAAGGTTGTATCTATCAATTTGGATTTTCAAATATTTGAAACCACTTTATGTTTAAATCCAATTTATGCATTCCTCGCTAACTGTCTCCAATTAATGTGTGTTTCATGTGGTTTTTTTACTTCTCAAACATGTATAATGTGTTTCACACACGCAACATATAGTGTAATCCCGTTTAGACATTAATTGCATATAAACCATGCATTGTTTGTAATTGAAGAATCTATGGATCACCAATATTGATAAACAATATAACATTACACGTGTGCCCAAATTCAAATGAATATGCATGTTTGATACACCAATTTGCGTTATGGTATTATCGATGTCGTGATCTCCAGTTTAAATATTTGAATCCCCTTTAATCCAGATATTCGTCTCATATAGCTATCACTCATGCTTATATAGCACTATCTCTCTGGACCTATACGCGTTCATCATCTCTTAGGTATCTCTCATGCTACCTGTATGTCGACAACGATCTTTTATCTTCGTAACACACTGACGATACTCTCTCCCTCGACCTTCATCACTCTATCTCTCTCTAAGTATATCTCGCTCCCTGCTATGTGTCTCTAACTATGATTCTCCATGTGGAATCTCTTTCTCTCACACAAACACAAAACTTTGTCTCCCGGGGTCTCATTTCTCTCTACTATTCCCATGTGTGCCACTCGCACACCCCTCATATAGAGATGTCTTTCGCTCCTTAGATATGAGAACCTATGACTCTTCCTCATCAATATCTCTTTCTCACACACAAACACAAACTCTGTCTCCCAGGGTCTCATATTTCTCCATTGTTCTCTTGTATGTCGCTCACACACACCCTCTCAACCTAGAGATATCTCGCATTCCCTCGTATGTCTCTCTGGCTATCACTCTCATTGTGAAATATCTTTCTCTCTCGCAGACACAAAACTCCGTCTCTCTAGATCTCATTTCTCTCTGATATCTGTTTGTATGTGACTCACACGCACCCTCTCTCTATCTCTCTCACACCCACACACATAACCCAACCTTCTGATCCACTCGACTCCTATCTCTAACGCACACTAGCTAGCATCTTTATCTTTCTATTTATTTGTTTCTCCATCAACCTTCTTTCTCGCCCTCACTCTTGATTCCTATCACGCACACTACATATGTTTCTCTCTACATGGAGTCAAGTGCCCTCTCACACACATATATAACTTCCCCCTTTGAACCACCCGACGGTCATCTCCAACACCAAAACTAGCGGATGTCCCTCTAGCTAGCATCTCCATCTCTGTATCTATCTGTAGTTTCTCCATCAACATATCTTTCTCGCGCGGAGTCCTGCTTCGTATCACCCACAATATATATGTCTCTCCATACATATGCATTTATAGGTTGGTCTCTTTTGCACAATCATTGCGCCTCACTCCCTCTACTCGCCATAGATGCATGCTCCAGCCCATGCCACTATCTCTTAAAGACAAAAACACATGCTCAATTGTCGGGAGTTCTTCCATGCATTCTCACATGCATGCATATTGTCATACCGATCCGTCTCTCCCATGTCGTTGATCTTATGACTTATGTCTTCTTTCTTTTATCTCGGTCATGCGCGCGCGCACACACACATCCCACGTATACATGTATACCTCTCACACATGCACGTTCAAGGTCTCTATGTCTCCATACATAGTTAATTACCCTCAATCCTAACGCCACATCGAATCGTTCTCCTCTTTTGTGCACATAACTTCCGCCTGGATGGGTAAAACACACACTCACACTTAGCAATCTCCTTCTAGCTACCCCCGCCTCCCACTCTTCCCCTATATCCCCGAAACCAATAAGACCATCCCTTAGTTTAATTCCCGCCTACATGCACCATCGATATATAGTAGTGTTCCTTGGTGTCTCTCGAACAAACACGTTCTCTCGAAGTCGACTCCTCTCACGCGCACACACCTTCTCTCCCCTCTCTATGGGCATTTTCTCTCTCGCACCCCATCGTTGGTGGCCTCTTCCATACACATCACCTCTCTATGATGAAAGCCATGCCCACTTGAATTATATCCTCCATAGAGGACCCCGCGACACACACTCACGCACCCCCCAACACACACACTAACACTCCATCTCTCTCTCTCTCTCTCTCTCACACACACACACGCAAGCATGCACGCCCCCCCACACACACTAAGACTCCATCTCTCTCCCTCTCTCTCTCACACACACAAACTAAGACTCCATCTCTCTCTCTCTCCTCTCTCTCTCTCACACACACACACACACACACACACTAAGACTCCATCTCACACACACATGCTCTAGGCGGAGCATTTGTTCCTACCACCCTTCATCCAACCTTACCCGTATGATAAACAATCACCTTTATTTACTTGCATAACATGGACAAATTCCACTTTACTTTAGTAGTCAGCAAACTTATCATCTGTACCCTTATAAAAAATGAGTTGGTGGTGATGGTGTGCTTGCCATCTTGTAATACAGACCGTATGATCTATATCTGAGGATAGAAAGCAAACTATGATAATTTTACAAGAGATACCGGCACCTCTCTCCACATTATTATCTCTCACAACCTCATTGCTCAGCAATTAAAAAAGGAATAAGTCTCTGGAACAATCTAGCATGCATGGTTGCCACTGCCGCCTGCCGGCACCGTCCATCCCCATGCCTCCACCCATTCCGACCACCAGTCACCACCACGCTCCACTCCTCCTCGCCTTATCTCTCATCTTTCATTTTTTTATGACATTCTCGAGATACCAGTTTTCCGATAAAATTCTTGAGATATCACTAGTTTTTACACATGGGATTACTCCTGCATGGGTCAATCACAATAGGTGTTCTGTAAAAAAAATGCATATTGATGTTCCGTGCAATGCACGAGAATCTTGCTTGTAATTATATAACACAAATCACGAGCAGGAAGTGACATTTTTTTGACACAACCACGTTAACATGGCCACGTAAATCACTAGCTAAAGTTAATACCATTATACTTATATCCCGATGCAAAAGGTTGAGTACATGTCCGAAGAGTAGAGTCGCACACACGCACTCTGTCTCTCAAAATCTCTCTCACACACACAAGTTACGTGACGCCCACTTAAGCAGACACATATGTTACAATTTGTGCACCCGCGGGTACACGTGATGCTGCGCATTTATTTAAGCCGGAAGGCAAACCCAAACAGTAGCTGCATTCATTCCCCTCCCGCTGCCTCTTCTCTGGTCGCCGTCGCCCGATAGCCATGGGCCGGCCGAAGGTAACAACATACGCCATACTCTCGCCGGAGCGGTGCTTTAATATGGAAATTTTAGTGGTCATGCATGCATCTTTTTGTGCTAGCGGTCGCTTCCCGCGGACGTGCGCGGGCGGTGGAAGAGGAAGGAGAAGGGAAGCAGGCTATGGAGTAACGTTTTTTTACCACAATTTCTTAGGAAACTAAGTGCAATAATTGAGTAGTTTTGCAAACTACCAGTACTACACCTGAAACGGTTCAAAACCTATACTCCCTTGCCAGCGCGCGCTTCCCGCGTGAAACGGTCAGCGTCCCCCCTGGAGTGTCAGTGCCGCATTAATGCCCGGCCAGAGCAGAGGTGACCTCTCACTGGCGCCGACTTTGAAGTGGCGCGACAGCCGAGAGAGCGCCGCTTCCCGGTGCACGCGACTGCTCCGCGTCGAGACTGGTGATAGGCCCTGTTTGGATCCATGGGTTAGAGTTAGTTTGAGCTAGTTGGGGCTCAAATAGCCCTAAACTATCCAAGCATGAGGATTTAAATTGGAGCAAGTTGCACCGAATCCACCATAAAAAACTATCCCACCCAAGAGGTGCTAACTGGAGATAGTTCTCATTGGGACCACTGAAAAATCACTTTTCTCTCTAAATGAAGTGCATTTATTGTCAGTGTAACCCTGTCACCCAAACACCTCTTTGGCTACAGTTAGTTCAGGGTTAGTCATGCATTATTCTAACCTCTAGCTCAGTTAGAGTATCAAACAGGAGCAGTATAGGACATGCAAGTTGCTCAAAGCATACAGGCAAATTCGTACGTGAAAGGATTTTTTTCTTTTTGAAAACGGAACGTGAAAGGAATTTTTTTTAGAATGCTCTTGGCATGACGCTAACATGTGATAGTTAACTGACCTCAATAGAGGGCAGAAACGCCAGCCCGCCGCACTTTGATAGAGACGAGGAGGGAGAAGCGATACAGGCTACTGGATTACTAGAGATAGTTGTCGCATGGAAGCCAAGAATTATGGTGATAGCGTGGGTTAGCCATGTACTAGTATGATACTACACTGGGCTGCCGTGTTTCGTACTCTTCCAGTCCACTGTGGAGATGATTGGTTAATTTTATATCGCTGAATAATATTAAATATTATGAGTGCAAATGCTCCACTACGAGGTTCCTTGCTCCTTCTCGGTCGTCCGGAATCTATGTTCTTCTACTCTATTTTTTTACGTGAGCTTTGTTCATCTTTTTGCCAACACGCGAGACATCTAACATCAAGGTGCACGTGTTATGCAAGGATAGATCCATCTATATGAACACGTGGGACTGGAACTATGAGACGAACATGTACCCAGAAGTGGACGCACGAACCTGTGTAATGTAGTGCAGTAAGTGAAGTAGAAAGGCACAAATGGTATGAACATGCGTGGCATATAGGGTGTGCTTGGTTGCGTTCTCGTCTCAGCATAGTTGTTCCCTCTTCATGCATGCTCAACTCAACACCCCTATTTATGCATGCTTCTAGTGTATTTAGGCTAAACTAGTGTGGACTCATGCACTCTCCATACACTCTACCAAACACCCAAAAGTAGGTCGAGAAGGGAACTCTTGGGCGGCATTTGTCTCTTACTACGTACTACCACTAAATGTTGTACGTGCAATGCACGGTGATGTTATGGAGTACGTGCCTAAGTACTCTACTACTACTATATTAGTTGGAGGCACATATTAACTTTTATATTTGTTTACGTGTATGCCCCGAGACCTTCCAACTAGATGTGTCTTTGTCTCCAGGTCGCACTTTGTATCGTTCATACCACTAAGTACTACTACGTGTGGTCTCCGACCCAGAAGTGGAAGAAGTGGAGACGCTCTACCACACTGTTTTTTTATGCTGGGCTCTACGACGCTGTTCATGCCCCACTCCTTTCGCTGACGTGTGGGACATCCAGCATGTGCCGTGTTTGGCACCCTTCGTCGTAAGAGTTGAGACGCTAGCATTCATCAGAAATAAAAAATAATTATAAATCGGCAGTGATACTATTTTTTGCGAACCAATCAAAAGTGATACTATACCACGCGGTTTCCTTGCTCCTCGATATCGGAAAGAATACTTCCGTTCGCCGACATGTGGGACATCGACCATCCTGGTCCACTTTCCATGCACGCAGAACTCCAAGGGACTCACCCAGGTTGTCGCGCCGCAGTAACAATGACTAATGAGCCGTCAAATCACAGGCCCACTTCCCACTTTGAAGTTGCTTGGATGAAGAAACCATCATGACTTCGTTGAATTCCGCTTCTTGAAGAAAACTACTGTACCAGCAGTACTGCTAGCTACAGTAGTTACTCCAACAGAGGCCTCCTTTTGTTCATAGGATAGGAATATGAAAATCATAGGAAGTGAGATGACATGCATCTCAATTCCTATAGAGAAAGAGATGCCATTTGATGCTTAGGATAGGAATTTTTCCATTTAGTCTAGGCCAATGTAATGGTAATTTGCTCTGAAAACTACAATAATAACTAGTAGTACTGGTACATGCTCGTACTCACACACACACACACACACACACACACTAACTACTAGTACTACTACTTCTCACATGCTGGCGATACGCCATCGTTCTCCTTCCCGGCTTTGTCGGCGACACCCCACCGTGCTTGGATCTCCGCCGACCTCTCCGCAGCAGCGCGTGCATCCTTTTCTTTCTTGCGGTGGCGGGCCTCTCTTTTCTTGAGTGCTTTCTGACTTTTCCGTTCCCTCTGTGCAGCTTTGGCCGCCTCTTGCTCTACCGCCCATTCAGCCTTGGCATCTTCAAATTCCTCCCACATAGTTGTGAGGTCGCGAGCGGCGATGAACTCGGCATGGCGGGATGCCATCGCTTCCCTACCATTTTGTGTGCAGTCGTGGGCGGCGAGGAACTCGGCGCGGCGTGATGCCATCGCTGCCTTACCGGTTAGTGTGCAGCACGGTGGCATGAACGACGCTTGGTGAGAGCTCTGGGGTGGAGTGGCTGGACAACCGTATAGTGCATTGGTTTGTCAAGAGCTCAAGGACAGAAGACGAAGCAAATTTGGATTCCCCCTCAATCCTGGTCATTTATTACCGAGTAAAATGCATTGGCGGTCATCAAACTTGTCTTGATAGCTCACTTTGATCATTGTATACGAGATATGGTGATCATACGGTCACTGGCTCAGCGTATAGCTCCGTATTTGTCTAGTTGACCAGTCAAACAGTCCGCATGCGCCTCATCAGCTCGTGTTCTTTATCTATCTACGCGGGCCTACCTGTCAATGGAGAAAGAAATACTGTAAAAACCAAAATTATGCTAGAGTCCGGACCACTTCCGGAGCCCGCTTTGACCGCCCTGGCCCCTCAAGGCGCCAGCTGCCCGCCGCATGCATGCATAGCAAGTAGTACTCCTTATGTGGAGGAGAGAGAGGCATTGACAAAGTCAAGGAGTGGGCTCTGCAAGACCCCGTCTCTACATGTGCTCCTAAGTATAAAAAAAATAATTCTGAAAAAGGCATAAAAAGAATTGTGTCTTAAAAAAGAAAGGTAAAAAACATTTGAGAGGAAATAGATAGAGAGAAAGTGAGAAAAAGCTATAACCCGGGCATTACATGAGGAAGGAGGGAGTGGTGCACATGCCAAGTTCACTGGGCTGCCGTGTTTCACACTCCTCAGTCGTAATAGTGGAGACAATAGCTTTCATCAAAAAACAATGAATACTCATTGCTCGTCCACTATATCGGAAAGAATACTTTCATTCGCTGACATGTGGGACGTCGACCATCTTGGTCCACCTGCCATGCACAAAATTATCCTGGTTTACCCCGATCGTATCGCAGGCCCAACCTTTCCCACTGTAAGTTGTTCGGACGAAGGAAATATCATGACTTCGTTGAATTCTGCTTCTTCAAGAAAACTTACTGTACCCGCAATACTGCTACCACACGCGAAGATTGGACGGCACTGTACCACGTCATATCACTGAAACCCACTAGGGCAAACTAGCCCGCCTAGGTCATCTATTTTGGAACGGAGAGAGTACGTCTCTGCACTGCTATGATTTTGTGTTGCACGTCATATCACTGAAACCCACTAGGCCAAACTAGCTCACCTAGGTCATCGATCGCTAAGCCTACAATTTTAGGAGCTAGGGCTATTGGTCGATCGACGAGGGATAAGTATAAGCGTACCACGAGCTCATCAGCCCCAACGTTTCTCTTCGGTGAGTGTTTTGCAAGTACTATAGCTCGCACAGTAGCTAGCCTACTAACACCAAGAATCATCAAACAAGCCCTGCTGATATGATAAACAGTTCAAACTTACATCTAATCATGCCATATATTACATCAAAAGCTGGTGAGGATACATCTATTTCCATAACTCGGAGAGGGTTCGCATGATTCATTGCATGATTCACTATCAAACAAAAGTAGCAAGATCCACCCACACAAGACAGTGCACTAGCCCTAAGATGGTTTGATAACACACATCGTTCTGGTAATTAAACACATGGCATTGCAAACTACCCTGAAGGGTTAGCCCGACGAACTATTTCTTGTCATCGATCTCTCGGGCAATGACCACATCACGAACAGCGGCATGGGAATTGATTTCTGGGTGATGTCCGCAGGACTGACTGCGATATCGGAATCGATCTGTGGGGCGATGTCCATAGGATGGACAGCGGCATCGGAATCGATCTCCGGGGCGATGCCAACAGGACGGGCCACGACATCGGAATCATCAAGGACTTCCACCGGCACCTGCACAACCCTAACATATTAGCAAGCACATTGCAAATAATCAAAAAGCACAACTGTGGTAATAAGCCATTATTTTTTACCTTGTGCAGCTCACCGGGGGATCTCATCCCTCCGGGGGCCATCTCCACGTCCTCGATGGGGGCCATCACCTTGCCAGGGGAATACTGCTTCTCAACGGCGACTATCTCCTCAAACTCGGTCTTGAGCCTCACATAGGTGCCAATCAAAGTTCCTGGGGTAGGCACGGTGGGGCCCTTGCCATTCTTCCAACTTCCTTTGAGAAGTTCGTCCGCCAACGTCCTCAACTCTTGGGCAATGCTTGTTTCTTGGAGTTCTTCGTCTCCATGGGTTGGCCCGCCAACATGGTCAACTCGTTGGTTGGTGCTCGCTTCCTTGAGATCGCTGTCTCCACTGGGTTGTCCGCCGGCAACTCTTTGCCTAGTGCTCCAGGATCCATCAATGAACTGACAAACAAAAAGCAATCGAAAGGAAACCACAATCGCAATGAAAATGGGAAAAGAATAGGACGTGAGAATCGGTTGGTGCTTCGCAAAAAGAAGATTCTTGGAATGAAAATATAGCAGCATAACTGATTCGCCCACCTTTCCTTCGTCGGTACAAAAGAAAAATGGCATAAGTGAGTAGCCCGGAGTGAGGTTTTCTTCAAGAAAGGGAAGAAAGGGCTTGAACGAGCGTTCCAGTGAAATGATGGTTGCTTCGTCCAGTCCAACTTGGAGGCCACCTTACCACTGCTGGTAAAGGTGTGGGTTTTGTGATATGATGGGTCATGGCGGCCACACCGGGCTTACAGATGAGTCTCGACTGTAGCACCTCGCTGTGATTTGGTGGATGGCACGCGAGCACGGTTGCTTTGAAATGTCCCGCATGTAGATAGAGCGGCTAGTCATATAGGAGTGCTCAATATTGTGCACCACGACCAAGGCGGAGAGGAAAACAAGAGAACTACATAATTAATGCATGAGTTTAATTAGGGTAGTTTTGTAAAGTACGAGATACATTCCTCCAATTGCAAAATGCCTTGGTTCATGAGATTTGAGATTTGAGCCCTATAAAGTGGAAGGGAGGGAGTACTGCACACGGTGTAGTCTAGTCACTTGTTGAAATTTATAGAAAGGCAAATACCCCTTTCCGGTTTACATGGCTATACTACTCCCTCCGTCTAGGTGTTTAAGTCATCTTAGGCTAGCCATAGTGGGAGTAACTTAGCTAGTAACATAGCGCACTCCAAGAATTTTTTGCTTATGCGGCAAGTAATTAATGAGAGGTGGTAACATAATATGTTACTGTAACATAGCGCTTTTCAAGATAAGATGATTCTACAAGCTAATAAATGAAGCCATCTAAAATACTACTATTATGTTACTTTGCATTATGAAGGTAGTAATTTAGGCTAGTGTCATATGCATGACACTAGTCTAAGTTACTCCCCACTATGACCAGCCTTACGAAAACCAAATAGTCCCAAAACACTTACGCGCGGCGCATTAACTTCTACCTTGTTTCTTGTTTCTTGACATATCAACCAATAAGAGATGAGAGGTGTGCATGCTTTTAATGACTTGCAATGGCTAGTTCATTGCATGCAATGCTATTAATTAGCAAATAAACATTGGTGACCCCAGGAGGAAACGGTGCTAAGCGCGTGGACCTACGCAGAGTGAGTATCAACCAATGGATAATGGAGTTTAATTGTTAAACAATAGCAATTTTGTCTCATGCAAGAGCCTGGCTAGTACTCCAAGGAAGCGCACCACGCGAGCGTTCGCAACTGCCACGTTCGGGTTGCGCTTGGCTCTTCACCTCTTCGAGAAGACGGGCAATAATGATTACTCCTACTTCTATAGTATCGAATGCACTACTGCAAGTCCGTCCACCTCGTGCGGGAGGGATAGCAAAAGCTTCAATTTACTGCTCCTGCCTTTGCGTCCATGACAGGTGGGCCCAACAGGTGGTTGGACCTCCTGTCATGCAGCCAAAGGCAGGTGCAGTTAAGGCACCGGAGCTCAGTCCGCGAGGGAGAGGGCGTTGTAGTAATGAAATTTCTCGGTCTTGTACGAGTTGATGAAGATTGGGGTTGCTTTCTTGCTAGGGTTGCTCACTATGTATATATAGGCCAGATCCTCCGCGCTTGCTTGGTAGGTTTGCTCTATTCACACACTTTCATCCTCTCCAGATTTAAACAAGATAGGGGTAGTAACACCGTCTTTCCCCCTTCAAAAAACACTGGCTTTCTATCCTCACCGTTGGTTACAGATCCGGACGTATCCCCCTCCGCCGGTGAAGGGGAGGAGGGGCAGCGTTTTGGCCGTCGTCGACAGCGAGGGAGGAGACCCACTGCCGGCTGCACCGTTATCTCTGGCCGAGCGCCGGCGCGGGAGGTCCTCTGATCCCTTTGTCATTGCCTGTGAGCGGACCCGGCCTCCCGCCGCCCACCTATCCACATCCCGACGACCTTCAGGTATATCTTCGTTCGAAACCGCCTTAGCTCTACTTCCCCAGCTCGCTACGTCACTTCATGTGCATCATTTTCTACCTCTCAGCCCCTCTCGGTCGGATGGTCCAACATCACATATTTTTTCTTCTTCTATTGTTAGAGGTAAAGCTACTTCACGAAGTCGAATCTTGTACTCCCTCCGTTCGAAAATACTTGTCATTGAAATGGATGTATCTAGATGTATTTTAGTTCTAGACACATCCATTTTGATGACAAGTAATTCCGGATGGCGGGAGTACTTGGTTCAAACAAGAAATAAAGTGGGGGTGGGGGAATTTACTATGTACATCCAGTGGCGGAGCTAGCACAGGATCATTGGGAGGGGCAATGGCAAAATATAGCTTTATGAAGGGGTAAAAGTCCCTATTTTTCTCAATCTATGCCATCTTAAAAAAATTCTTCACAAAAGCTACCAGGTTTGGGGGGGGGGGGCACAGCCCCCTCAGCCATACACATAGCTCCGCCTTGGTACAAACAGGAAGGAAATGGGGTGAAAGTAGTACAGACTCGCCATCCAACCGGTCTCTTGGTCGAAAAGGGAAATATAGGGGTAACGCTGTACACAGTGGTATGACCAGGACTAGATTTGCTATCCACACATAGGAGTAGGTGGCTAGAGTGAAAAAAATGGGACCAACCCAGATATGTTTCTTGGATGTTTGTTTCTCGGGGCAACAAACTATGAATCACCACTTTATGCCCCTGTTTATGTACATGGTGCTGGACTGCTGGTGCACCCACTGTTATAAGCCATGACAAGTTTAGCCAAATGTTTTTGCCTGTAATTGTTTGAGACTCTGACTGTTTCCTCCATGCCTTTTTGTGCAAACAGGGATATCCAATTCACCTGGTTGCTGTTGTGACCTTTTGGTGCACTGCACAAAACTCTTCTTAGAATAAGTGACTTTTGTGCTGTTTAACTAGAATGTCAGAATGGAACAGTTGGTTCATTTTGGTGGAACTGCACAAAGGGAGATCTGTGTTCCAATCCTCGTCACCCATATTGGCGCCATAACCTTCCTTTAGGTAAGAATGATATTTAATGCATGTGTTCATCTCTATTTTCCGACTGCCATGAGAAAATAATGCTGTTTTTACTAGTACACTTGTACTCCCTCACTGACAAGACCTATTCTGAATTAGAAGGCCAATCATGTACTTGGTTTCACCAACTGGTGAGGAGAAAGAGAAACAGAGCATGAAGAGGAAGAGGAAGAATAAACAGTGCCAAGGCGATCTTGCTAAAGCCAGAGGCCTCAGTCGAGGCCATTCAAGGGCTCCGGCAACGACTACCTTACATGTGAGACGATCCTCCAGGGAGCCCTTCCACTTCTGTTGTCTCACTTAATTAATTAGGAGTACTTAAGTACCACTAATTTATTACTGCCTAATTTTCCTGTTGGAGTTAAACAAATCTTTAGTAGGACCCTATGCTGAATCATGTACGTGTGTATGTTTGTCTATGGAGGTGAATCATGTGGTGGAGCAGGGAGGGAATATTATTAGTGTCATGACATAATAGTGCTATTGTTTTGCATGTCAATTTATTGCCATTGGTTCAATGAGGCAATGTTTTGCGTATTGTCCATCATGAATTTGATGCTACTAGTTGAGTAATATGCTAATGTCTTCCTATCCTTTCTCACTAAGCTAATGAAGGTTTCACCTTGTTCCTACTTGTGCAAACAGGGATCATGTTGTGCCAATCATACATTAAATGGAACTACACAAGACAATACAATGAACTGTATCCCAGTCAGTGCTTTAACTCTACTAGAAGTTCTTGATAATCTTTCGATATAATCTCAGCACTGGTAAACAAGAGTGATTTCAACCATACATTTCAAGTGCACAAAAATATATACTATTGTGTGATTCCAATGAGTGCTTTATCATCTCTTATGGGACTACATGAATAAGCTTTTTTTCTCAGGTTGGTATGGGCCTAAGGCCTTCATCCATATTAGTTTGCTGTCATCTCTATTTGTATCGTGCTACTATCATGAGAAACTCCTTTATCTTTGCACGTTAAAGTTTTGCAACCTATGATAAATGGCAATGCTTTGACTGTTGAGTTGAGCTAATTGGCACTGATTAATTAAACTAATACCTCTTGAGGGAGTCCTAGATTAGGGGGTCTCCGGACAGCCAGATTATATCCTTGGGCCGGACTGTTGGACTATGAAGATACAAGATTGAAGACTTCGTCTCGTGTCCGGATAGGACTCTACTTGGAGTGGAAGGCAAGCTAGGCAATACGGATATGGATATCTCCTCCTTTGTAACCGACCTTGTGTAACCCTAACCCTCTCCGGTGTCTATATAAACCGGAGGGTTTTAGTCCGTAGGATAACATATAATCATACCATAGGCTAGCTTCTAGGGTTTAGCCTCTCTGATCTCGTGATAGATCTACTCTTGTACTACCCATATCATCAATATTAATCAAGCAGGATCTAGGGTTTTACCTCCATCAAGAGGGCCCGAACCTGGGTAAAACATTGTGTCACCTGCCTCCTGTTACCATCCGGCCTAGACGCACAGTTCGGGACCCCCTACCCGAGATCCGCCGGTTTTGACACCGACATTGGTGCTTTCATTGAGAGTTCCTCTGTGTCGTCACCTTTAGGCCTGATGGCTCCTCCGATCATCAACAACAATGCGGTCCAGGGTGAGACCTTTCTCCCCGAATAGATCTTCGTGTTCGGCGGCTTTGCACTGCGGGCTAATTCGCTTGGCCATCTGGAGCAGATTGAAAGCTACGCCCCTGGCCATCAGGTCAGATTTGGAAGTTTGAACTACACGACCGACATCCGCGGAGACTTGATCTTCGATGGATTCGAGCCACAGCTGGACGCGCTGCACTGTCATGATGGGTATGACCTAGCTCTGCCGCCGAACATTACCCCAGAGGCTGCGCCCGCATCAGCTCTGACCCTTAGCTCGGAGCCAACTTTGCCAATCGAGGACGGGTGGCTAGACACCGCCTCACGGGCTGCAGTCTCAACGGCGATTGAGCCGAACACCAGCCTAATCCTCTACGAAGCCCGTGACTCCAAGCTGCCGGCCTTTTTTCCGGACTCCGAACCGTCCGCACCCCTGCCAATCGAATCCGATTGGGCGCCGATCATGGAATTCACCGCCGCGAATATCTTTCAGCACTCGCCCTTCGGCGACATTCTGAATTCACTAAAGTCTCTCTCTTTGTTAGGAGAGCCCTGGCCGGACTATGGCCAACAGGATTGGGATGCGGACAACGAGGAAATTTGACGCCCACCCACCACCCACTTCGTAGCCACTGTCGATGATTTAACCGACATGCTCGACTTCGACTCCGAAGACATCGACGGTATGGTCGACGATGTAGGAGACGAACATGAACCAGCGCCTATAGGGCACTGGAAAGCCACCTCGTCATTTTTCATATACATGGTGGATACACCCAAAGAAGGCAATGGCAACAAGATAACGGAGGATGACCCCTCCAAAAAGCAACCCAAGCTCCGACGTCAGCGGCGCTACTCTAAGTCCCGCCAAAGCAAAAGTAGTGATACCGGCACAGGAGATAATAACACTCCGGATAGTGCCGAAGACAACAACAATCCCCTCCAGCAATATTTAGAGCAGGAGGATGGAGGAGCCAGCCGTCCTGAGAGAGCGGCAGACGGAGAGGAGGAGGATGACAATTACATGCCCCGCTCCGAAAACGAGGCAAGCCTCGGCGATGATGAATTCACCGTACTAGAGGATCCTGTCAAACAAGGGCGCTTCAAGCGCCAGCTTATGGCCACGGCAAATAACCTGAAGACAAAGCAGCAGCAGCTTCAAGCTGATCAAGATCTGCTAGCTGACAGATGGACTGAAGTCCTCGCGGCAAAGGAATATAAACTCGAGCACCCCTCCAAGAATTACCCAAGTGCAGGATACTACACCGACTGGAGGAAGAAGCGTATGATACGGCTGATCGGCCACCTCGTGGCCGCGATAGAGAGGCATTCCAGCCAAAAACTCAGCCTCCACCCCGACGCCATTCAAATAAAAACGCATGGGGAGATACGCCAGACCTATGAGACATATTGGAGGACAAAGCAAAGCATGCAAGATCAATCTACGGATCACGAGGGCACAGAACTCTGCGAGACGATAAACGTCACGCCGGATATAGTAAAAGCAAATCCGTTCGGGCCGAACACAGCGGGCAAGACCCATTCGAGCTGCGTCACGATATAGCCCAATACAGAGGCGCCGCACACCCCTTATGCTTCACAGACGAAGTAATGGATCATCATTTCCCAGAAGGTTTCAAACCTGTAAATATTGAATCATACGACGGCACAACATATCCCGCAGTATGGATCGAGGATTTCCTCCTCCACATCCACATGGCCCGCGGTGATGACTTACACGCCATCAAATAGCTCCCACTAAAGCTCAAAGGACCAGCGCGACATTGGCTTAACAGCTTGGCAGCAGACTCAAGCTGTTGGGAAGATCTGGAAGCCGCATTCCTCGACAACTTTCAGGGCACTTTTGTGTGACCACCAGACGCCGGTGACTTGAGCCACATAATTCAGCAGCCAGAAGAGTCGGCCAGGCAATTCTGGACTCGGTTCCTTACAAAGAAAAATCAAATCACCGACTATCCGGATGCAGAGGCCTTAGCAGCTTTCAAACACAACATCCGAGACGAGTGGCTAGCCCGACACCTTGCTCAGGAAAAGCCGAAATCTATGGCAGCTCTCATGACGCTCATGACCCGCTTTTGTGTGGGAGAAGACAACTGGCTGGCTCGTAGTAATAACATATCAAAGAACCATGGTACCTCTAATACCAAGGACGGCAATAGCAGGTCACGTCGCAACAAACATAAGCGCCGCATTAACAACGAAAATATCGAGGATACGGCAGTCAATGCCGGATTCAAAGGCTCTAAACCCGGTCAGCGGAAAAAGCCATTCAAACAAAGTACGCTGAGTCTGTCCAGCTTGGACCGTATACTCGATCGCTTGTGTCAAATACACGGCACCCCAGACACGCCAGCTAATCACACCAACAGGGATTGCCGAAAACAAGGAGAAGGGGCCGCATAGCGACGACGAGGAGGAGCCCCGGCAGCCGCACACCGGAGGACAGAAGAGGTTTCCCCCGCAAGTACGGACGGTGAACATGATATACGCAACCCACATCCCCAAGAGGGAGCGGAAGCGTGCGCTCAGGGACGTATATGCGTTGGAGCCAGTCGCCCCAAAGTTCAACCCTTGGTCCTCCTGTCCGATCACCTTCGATCGCAGGGACCACCCCACTAGTATCCGTCAAGGCGGATTCGCCGCACTGGTCCTAGACCCAATCATTAACGGATTTCACCTCACTCGAGTCCTTATGGATGGCGGCAGCAGCCTGAACCTGCTTTGTCAGGACACAGTGCGCAAAATGGGTATAGACGACTGTCAAAGGCGTCATTCCAGGTGTAGAGGCCCATTGCATAGGCTCAATTACACTGGAAGTGGTCTTCGGATCCCCGGATAACTTCCGAAGCGAAGATTTAATCTTCGATATAGTCCCGTTCCGCAGTGGTTATCACGCGCTGCTCGGGCGAACCGCATTTGCTAGATTCAATGCGGTACCGCATTATGCATACCTCAAGCTCAAGATACCAGGACCTCGTGGAGTTATTACAATCAACGGAAACACAGAGCGCTCTCTCCGAACAGAGGAGCACACCGCGGCCCTCGCAGTAGAAGCGCAAAGCAGCCTCTCAAGGCAACCAACCAATCCGGCGCTTCAACGCCCGGACACCTTCAAGCGTGCTCGGAGCAATCGGCAAATAGACCACCTGGCGCGATCTGAGCTCGCGTAGCAATACGGCGGCCACCCTAGTCCCAGCCAAACAGCGAAGCTCGTGCCACGCATACATAATTACGCATTAAAAATACCATGGGTATAGGTGGGGAGGGGGGCACACTGCGGCACGCCCCAAGACGTGGCTTAAACCACACTAGGGGCTTCCCGTTTGGTTATGTTTCTCTTCTTTCAGGACCTTAATCTCTGAAAACCCTATCCGGCAGCACTATTGCTGAACACATGATGCAGCAACCAAGGAGGCAGAAAGCTACGTCACACCACGGAATTCCCAGGTGGATTACAATACCGGGCGAAATATTTAATTTAATACTATTCCTCAGCTTGCCCTTGGAAGGGACATAGTCCCACTCTTTGCTTATCGCACTTTCTGTATCATTCTGCTTTAACGCACCTTTTTGAATAAACAATGCATAACATCACGACTATTATTGCATTCTTGTTGTATATATGTGTGTTCATTAACGACGCCTTGCAACCGTACACTTTGGTACGACAAATACACCAGGGGCTTACGTACCCCACAACATGGTGTGAAAAGTCCGAACACTTTCACAAGTGCGGCACCCCGAACTTATAGCATTATATGCATCAGCTCCGAATCATGTCTTTGGTCAAATGTTGGGTTTGCCCGGCTCCTATGTTTTGGTACCTTACGTTCCGCTCCATCGGCTAAGGTAGCGCTAGGAGAACTACTGCGATTGTGCCCCGGTGTCGGTGTCAAAACCGGCGGATCTCGGGTAGGGGGTCCCGAACTGTGCGTCTAAGGCGGATGGTAACAGGAGGCAGGAGACACGATGTTTTACCCAGGTTCGGGCCCTCTTGATGGAGGTAAAACCCTACGCCCTGCTTGATTGATATTGATTATATGGGTAGTACAAGAGTAGATCTACCACGAGATCTGAGAGGCTAAACCCTAGAAGCTAGCCTATGGTATGATTGTTGTTCTGTATGTTGTATATTCTATCGACTAGCCTGGCCCTGGTTTATATAATGCACCAGATGCCTAGGGTAACAAGAGTCCTAGCCGAATACGCTGGTGGGGAGAAGTCCTTGTCTTGATCGCCTAGTCTTTGTGGAATCTTCCTTGTTTGCGGCAGCTGTCCGAACTGGCCCATGAGTATACGGTCATGGGGGGCGTCGGCCCAATCTAATAGATCGGGAGACGACGTGGTGAGTACCCCCTAGTCCAGGCTTAAAGGCATGTATCGCTCCCCAAATTCGGCCTTCCGAATACCAGGGGCATCGCCAAAATTTAAAATTATAGAATTCTATGGCTTAGTGAGAGTGATAAAGCATTATTAGTCCGGTTTCCTTGTTTGTTGTGCTGAGCACCTCCCTCGAAGGACCCAAATATGGGAACAAGAGTGCTTAGGTTTATCCTGAACACCCCAGCACTCGTGGCATGGGGGCAGAAGCCGAGGACTAGCTATCTCCCAGATTGATAAACGGCCAAACAGAAGGTAATATTTTAAATTCAAACAAGCGTTGCATAGCGCATGTGAAACAAGTTTTCATAAACACAGGATAAAACAAGCATGTCTCACTCAAATATTACATCTTTTGAACACTCGTCCGCTATGAGACGGGCACCCGGCAGAACACCCTCGAAGTACATCTCAGGGTGGCGGTGCTCCTTGCCCTCCGGCGGCCCCTCCTTGATCAGCTTCACGGCGTCTAGCTTGACCCACTGCAATTTCACACGGGCGAAAGCCCAACGTGCACCCTCAACGCAGACAGATCGCTTGACGACGTCCAGCCACGGACAGGCATCCACAAGCCGCCTCACCAGGCCAAAGAAGCTGTTCGGAAGGGCGGCGCCAGGCCACAGCCAGACTATAAAGCCCTTCATGGCCTGATCGGCCGCCTTATGTAGCTCGACCATCTGCTTCAGCTGGGCACTCATTGGCACTGGTTGTTCGGCCTCAGCATACTGAGACCAGAACAGCTTCTCTGTTGAGCTTCCATCCTCGGCCTGGTAAAATTGTGCGGCATCGGACACGCTGCAGGGCAAATTTGCGAATGCTCCTGGAGAGCTCAGGATTCGTGTAAGTAATCGGTAGTTTACTTTTACATGCTTGCTTTACATATAGAAAGCCTTACCCGCCGCTATCTTCTTCATTGCGTCGATCTCCTGGAGGGCTCTTTGGGCTTCGGCCTTGGCACTTTTTGCGCTCTCGAGGGCCGCGGCAAGCTCAGACTCCCGCGTCTTTGAGTCAAGCTCCAACGCCTCGTGCTTCGCCATGAGAACCTGGAGCTCTTGCTGCACCTCGCCCACTCATGCTTCTCTCGCTCGGTGCGCTCCTTGGCCGTGTTATCTTCGGCCTTGGTTAGCGCTTGCTTCAGGGTCGCCACCTCGGTCGTGGCCCCTAGCAAATATTCGATGATCCTGTCATTTTGCAATCGTGTCTTCTTTTATACATACATATCTATAGACAGGGTATTACTTACCCATGTTCTCCTCGAGCTGACTCTTGACAAGGCCGAGCTCTTTCCTGGACCCCTTGAGGTCCTGCTTCAGTATGGCGACCTCTGCAGTCAGTGCGGCGGACGCCAGTAGCGAAGCCTGCATATGCATATTGACATACTTATATTAGACTCCTACGATATTATTTGATCCTCTGTTCGGCTTTTATTTTTGAACACCGAACAAAGCATCAGGGGCTACTGTCTATGCGGTAATATTTGTACTACATTTTAAAGCACTTACCTCAAAGCCTGTTAGAAGGCTGGCACAGGCTTCAGTCAATCCGCTCTTGGCGGACTGAACCTTTTGGATCACCGCACTCATGATAGTGCGGTGCTCCTCGTCGATAGAAGCGCTGCGAAGCGCTTCCAGCAGATTGTCCGGCGCCTCTGGATGGACAGAGGTTACCGGCACAGGCATCCTGCCCCTCTTAGAAGGAGGCCGCCTGCCCAAGCCCGGAACCACTGGAGGTTCCGGCGCGGCGTTCGGCTGAGGGTCGAACTCCGAGCTCTCAGGGGCCCCGTCCCCTCGGCTCCCGGAGTCCGGAAGGTCGCCTTGAGGCGCCTCCAGGACTGTCTCCTCATGACCCGATGCCTCTTGAGACAGCACCTCAACGTCGTCAGCAGGATGAGGGGAGGTGGCGGTCGGGACTGGATCGCTATCCATGTCCGACGAGCCCAGGGACCTGTCCGATGATACATCGATACTGGCTCGTGGCAGCCTGCATAATTATGTTCGGCGTTAGGGAAAGCAGTGTGACAAAGGAATACTATGAGTTACTCTGGTACCCGAATACTTACGATCTCCCCAGGGGCTTGGCCTTGGGCAACCACTCATCTTCGTCTTCATCGACAGTGGTGGAGCTGTCCGGAAGGAGAGTCCTTCCCTTCTTGGACCCTTTGGCCCCCACAGTGTGGACGGTCTTCCTTTTCTTGTCTCCCCCAACTGGAGGGGGAGCATCTTCTTCTTCCTCCTCATCTTCGGGGGTGGAGTGTGTCGTAGAGTTATCGGACGATGAGTCCGATAACACCTGGCGCCGGGAACTCTTTCGGGTTCCCTTGGCCTTCTTGGTCTTCTTCGGCACCTTGTAAGGAGCCGGAGTCAGCATCTCCGTCAGGAGAGCGCCCGCAGTGTCTTCGGGCAAAGGGGCCGGACAGTTAATCTGCCCCGATGTCTCCACCCAGTCCTGTCAAAGGCATGGAGATTAGACCCCGCGCATGATTAAGCTAGGGGAAATAAATGTCCTACGGGACGTAGTAAACTCACCGAACGGGCTAGGCGCTTTGCGCTTAGTCCGCGGTCCTCGGCGAGAGAAGGAGGACCTCGACGCCCTTGAACAGCACCTTCCAGACGTCATTGTGCGTCGTATCAAAGAGCTCACTTAGAGTCTGGTGCTGGGCCGGGTCGAACTCCCACAAGTTAAAATCCCGTTGTTGACACGGGAGGATCCGGCGGATGAGCATAACCTGCACTATGTTGACAAGCTTGAGCTTCTTGCTTGCCATACTCCGGATACATTTCTGGAGTCCATCTAGCTCCACCGATGAACCCCACGACAAGCCCTTCTCTTTCCAGGAAGTGAGCCGTGTAGGGAATCTGGATCGAAACTCGGGGGCTGTCGCCCATTTGGCGTCGCGTGGCTCGGTGATGTAGAACCACGCCGATTGCCATCCCTTTATTGTCTCCACAAAGGAGCCTTCAAGCCATATAACATTGGGCATCTTGCCCACCATGGCTCCGCCGCATTCTGCTTGTTGGCCTCGTACCACCTTCGGCTTGATATTGAAGGTCTTTAACCATAGGCCGAAGTGGGGCCGGATGTAACACCCCGGATATGATTTACCTAATATGTAATCCAACTCTTGCCGATTCCGGCGTTAAGTTAATTTATTTTCTCGGGTTCGGGTTTTGGTCTCTGCGTGTTGTTGTCGTTGTCATGCATCTCATATCATGTCATCATGTGCATTGCATTTGCATACGTGTTCGTCTCATGCATTTGAGCATCTTCCCCATTGTCCGTTTTGCATTTCGGCGCTCCGTTCTCCTCCGGTGGTCATTTCTACCTTTCTTTCGGGTGTGGGGATTAAACGTTTCCGGATTGGACCGAGACTTGCCAAGCGGCCTTGGTTTACTACCGGTAGACCGCCTGTCAAGTTTCGTACCATTTGGACTTCGTTTGATGCTCCAACGGTTAACCGAGGGACCGAGAAGGCCTCGTGTGTGTTGTAGCCCAACACCCCTCCAATTTGGCCCAAAACCCACCAAAACCCTCTCCATCATCTAGAGCGTTTGATCACGATCCCGTGGCCGAAAACCGCACCTCATTTGGTCTCTCCTCGCTCCCTCTATCTATAAATAGGTGCACTCCCCCGAAAATTCCGGATCCCTAACCCTAGCCCCGCTCCTCTCCGCGCGCGGGACGTGTCCGCCAGCGCTGGACAACGTCCGCCGCCACCGCCGCCCAACCACGTTCCGCCACGTGGTGCGGAGCCGCTCGTCCCGCCGCCGGCCCGGGGAGCCCGCATCTGGCCCCCGAGGCCCATCCGGATCCGCCGCCGCCCGCCTTCGTCCTCCTCCACTCCGGATCGCCGCGCCACCATGAGATCCGCGCCGGCCGCAGCCCTCGTCGCCGGCTGGAGCAAGCTTTGCCGCGCCTCCTCGCCGTTCCGGCTCCGGCGACCCGCCTCCCAACGCCGGCACCGCGCCCGACCGCCGCCATCGCCGACTCGGCCTCCTCCGCACCTCCTCGCCCTGGGAAGCGCCAAGTCCGGCGACCTCTGACGACTCCGGCAACCTCATCAACATTTCCGGCGACCTCGGCGTCCGTGCGCTACAGTGTTCTCAGATCTAGATCCGGTTGACTTTTTCTCAGAAACCCTAGATATTTTGGCATGTTCATCGCATCGTAACTTTGCATCCGTAGATCCGTTTTGGGCGTTTGGCATATCAAAATGTTCGTCTCAGAGAGCACATCATTTCATCTCATTGCATCATTTTCATTTGAGTTCATCTTGTTGCCCGAAATGTGGTTGGAAGAGTGCTATTTGAGATAATTGTCAGATCTGCTACTCCAAATAGCTATTTGTCATTTTTGCCATGATTATTGTGTGCATGATATGCCCCTGAGCTCTACATATGTTTTGTTATATGCTTTGCCATCTTTCCAGAGGTGTAATCCATGTATTTTTGTGATGTGTGTGGTGACTAGCACAAGCTTGCAAAGTGGTGCATTCGTTAATGCTGATTTCAGGGACTTAGCAATTCCACTAAGTCCTTGATCTGTTTATATCAATATGCCATATGTTCACGTTGTTTCCTAGTGATCTGTGCTTCTTTTGAGGATGATCACTAAGGATGTTTTGTTAATATTGTAGTGCTCTATCCATCCATGTCTTTGTTTGCAATCTTGGAGCACCCTAGCTTGAGTCAATCGAGCTCTACTTTTTCTATTTCGTGAATCTGGGCAGATTGTCTACTTGTTAGCGATTTTGCCGAGGATGTTGTAGTTGATCCGTGCATGCTATGTTATTGTTCTTGCCATGTCTAGCTTGTATAATGTGTATTCTTGATGGGTGCATGCTTAGATTGTCATGACTTGCTCTGTAGTGAGTGCATCGAGCTTGTAAACATGCCTACTTGATATCTTATTTTGCATGCTCCAGTTTTCACTAAGTCTGTGATCTGATTATGTTTTTGCCATGTTCACATGCTTGCAATTGTATTTTCTGATCCCTTTTGGCTCAAGGTCACTAAGGGACTTTTGTTAAGCTCTTTGAGTAGCTCCATGCGATGCTTTACTTTTCCATGTTTAGTACCTGTAGCATATAGTTTTCATGCTCCAAAGTGTGCTACCTGATCTGAAATTCCAGACAAGTGTTAATTTCACCAAGTCTGAGATATGTTTACCAATTGCACTTTTGCCATGCTTGTTTGAACCTGTTAATGGACGAATTGGATCCCTGCCATGTATTTTGTTGCCATGTTTGGGTGCTGTAGCATGTTCATCTTGTTGCATTTAGATGGCTACTTGCTGTATATCGCAGACCGTTGTCATATTTGAATTGCTTGCCATTTCCAAACCGTGTCTCTGATTCCGGTGATCTTTATATCGATTTCAACCGAAATCACCTCACCTTTCTAGTGGCACAATTGGATTTCCAAGTTGAGGCCAGGTTCATTCTTCCCTTGCCCAAATATTACATATGCATCACATATCGCATCCCGCATAGCATACCATGTTTGCATCATGTTGTTTGAGTTTGCACATGGTTGATTGTGTTCCGTTTGCTTGTTTGTCTTGTTTGGGTAGAGCCGAGAGACGAGTTCTCTAACGAGGAGCCCGTTGAGTTTGCTTTCGAGGATCCAGTCAACTCTGACAACTTTGCCGGCAAGATGATCAAACCCTCAAATCACTACTATCTTTGCTTTGCTAGATGCTCGCTCTTTTACTACGCCTATGCTACGATGCGTACCAGTTGCTTATCATGCCTCCCAAATTGCCATGTCAAACCTCTAACCCACCATGTCCTAGCAAACCGTTGATTGGCTATGTTACCGCTTTGCTCAGCCCCTCTTATAGCATTGCTAGTTGCAGGTGAAGATTGGAGACCGTTCCTTGTTGGAACATTATTTACTTGTTGGTATATCATTATATTATCTTGTTATCTTAATGCATCTATATACTTGGTAAAAGGGTGGAAGGCTCGGCCTTTTGCCTAGTGTTTTGTTCCACTCTTGCCGCCCTAGTTTCTGTCATATCGGTGTTATGTTCCCGGATTTTGCGTTCCTTACGCGGTTGGGTGATAATGGGAACCCCTTGATAGTTCGCCTTGAATAAAGGTTTTCCAGCAATGCCCAACCTTGGTTTTACCATTTGCCACCTAGCCTCTTTTCCCTTGGGTTTCCGGAGCCCGAGGGTCATCTTATTTGAACCCCCCCCCCCCCGGGCCAGTGCTC
Source organism: Triticum monococcum (assembly GCA_034509565.1). NCBI lineage: Eukaryota > Viridiplantae > Streptophyta > Magnoliopsida > Poales > Poaceae > Triticum > Triticum monococcum. The sequence goes on along the minus strand of CM067841.1, from coordinate 554,187,723 downwards.
CTCTGAGTGTTGGTCCACCTGTCAGCTGCCGGTGGCCACCAGGGGTAACTTTGTGCTGGCCTACCCGTACCTAAGACAATCTAAGTGTGCCCTAAGAACGAGATATGTGCAGCTCCTATCGGGTTTTGTCGGCACATTCGGGCGGTGTTGCTGGATTTGTTTTAACTTGTCAAATTGTCTTGTAGAACCGGGATACGGAGTCTGATCGGAATGTCTCGGGAGAAGGTATATTCCTTCATTGACCATGAGAGCTTGTCATGGGCTAAGTTGGGACCCCCTGCAGGGATTCGAACTTTCGAAAGCCGTGCCCGCGGTTATGGGCAGATGGGAAATTGTTAATGTCCGGTTGTAGATAACTTGAACCTTAAATTAATTAAAATGAATCAACCGTGTGAGTTACCGTGATGGTCTCTTCTCGGCGGAGTCCGGGAAGTGAACACGGTGTTGGAGTAATGCTTGCCACAGGTTGTTCTCTAGTTATGCGTTTGCGCTTTGTTTTCTCTTCTCGCTCTCTTTTGCGAAAAGGTTAGCCACCATATATGCTAGTCGCTTGCTGCAACTCCACATATTTTACCTTGCCTTACCTATAACCTTAAATAGTCTTGATCGCGAGGGTGCGAAATTGCTGAGTCCCTGTGGCTGACAGATTACTTCCAAACCAGATGCATGGCCCGATGACTCCATTCCAGATGACGCGCTTGAGCCCAAGTGGGAGTTCGACGAGGACTCACGCCGTTAGTATGTGTCTTTCCCTGATGATTAGTAGTGGTGCCTAGTTGGGGCGATCGGGACCGTGTCGCATGTTGGGTTGATCTTTTATTTTGGCGCCGTAGTCGGGCCATGAGTGATTGGATGTTGTAATGCTATTTATGTACTTTATTTGACGTGGCGAGTGTAAGCCAACTATGTACCTTCCCCTTTTATTATCTATATTACATGGGATGTTGTGAAGATTGCCTTACTTGCGACATTGCTTACGTAGGAGATATAGCCGCATCGAGGGCGTTACATCGGATGCGGAGGAAAGCCTCACACACGATGATGAACGCCGAAATGTTGAGGATGAAGTTCGGGGCCAGATCATGAAAGTCCAGCCCGTAGTAGAACATGAGACCGCGGACGAATGGATGGAGGGGAAACCCCAGTCCGCGGAGGAAGTGGTGGAGGAAAACTACCCTCTCGTGAGGTTCCGGGGTAGGGACGATCTGCCCCACAGCGGGCAGCCGATGCGCGATATTCGCAGCTAAGTATCCGGCTCCGCGCAGCTTCTTGACGTCTCCCTCCGTGACGGAGGAGACCATCCACCTGCCTCCCGCTCCGGACATGGTTGGAGAAGGTGGAGGTGGGAAGTGCGGACTTGGGCGCTAGAGCTCGAATGTGAGAAAATGGATGAGCAAAGGAGGAAGAAGGCGTGGATGAAAGAGTGAATCCTTATCCCTTTATATGGGCACACGAAACTATGCACCCCCACTAGCCTGGTAAAACTTGCTCATCCCCCAAGCGTCGTAATCGATGGCGTGGTTAGGTTACCCACGCCCGTATTGATGAGAATCCTGTAATAAGGGGACACGATCTCTACTTTGACAAGACGTGTCGAAAAACTGCTTCGCATTATGTGCGGGGCTAGTTAAAGGAAACGGTTCGAATAATCACCGGGCCATGACATAACGTCATACTGTCAAAACAAGTCAGCAAATTAGATTTGTGAAAATATTATTCTCTCTACGGAAGTGTGTGGAACTTATGTTGCAGGGTCGGACACTATGCTCGTATTCAAATTGTTCTGTGATGTATTCGGAGGAGGCACCCGCCTTGCAATGCCGAAGACAATACTGCACGTCGGACTCATCGTCTTTGAAGCCTGGTTCAGGGGCTACTGAGGGAGTCCTGGATTAGGGGGTCTCCGGACAGCCGGATTATATCCTTTGGCCGGACTATTGGACTATGAAGATACAAGATTGAAGATTTCGTCTCGTGTCCGGATAGGACTCTACTTGGCATGGAAGGCAAGCCAGGCAATACGGATATGCATATCTCCTCCTTTGTAACCGACCTTGTGTAACCCTAACCCTCTCCGGTGTCTATATAAACCAGAGGGTTTTAGTCCATAGGACAACATTTAATCATACCATAGGCTAGCTTCTAGGGTATAGCCTCTCTGATCTCGTGGTAGATCTACTCTTGTACTACCCATATCATCAATATTAATCAACCAGGACATAGGGTTTTACCTCCATCAAGAGGGCGCGAACCTGGGTAAAACATTGTGTCCCCTGCCTCCTGTTACCATCCGGCCTAGACGCACAGTTCGGGACCCCCTACCCGAGATCCGCCGGTTTTGACACCGACACCTCTCTTTAAGCAAGACTACTATGTTGCTAACTTTACCCATTAAGATAATAAGGGTGCTTCTATTTGTTAGTGTATGTTTCATAAACTAGTTCCACTATTACAGTAATCTCACTCTCTCAATATATGTGCCAACAGGGATGCTCGATTCTGGTGGAACTGCACAAAAACTTTGGGTGCTTCATTGCCTCGACAGCTTCCGTCCTTTCCTGTCAGTTGCTAAACTCCGCATGCTTTCTTCCTTTGTTGTCAGTCGCTTGGCTTATCTCAGCTTCCAGTCAAAGGAAATAGTAATTGATAAGCTACCTCACACAGGTTGGTACTGGTCTTTATCCTGATTATTGTGCCTGTCATATGTATTGGTAATTTGGTATTGTGCTACTGTTTGCCGATTTCATAAAGGAGTAATTTGGAGCCTGAACTCGCAGGCAAATCATTACATCGGGTGAGTTCAGTAGAACTGCACAAAATGATCAGATGGACACGTACTTATGCTGCTGCTATGTACTCCAAAGTTAACTCAGACAAGCATCGATGTTGACAAGAAGTGCCTATATTCATTCGAGTATCAACCGGCGTCAACCAATTGTCAAACTCCAAGTGTTAGGAGAGTGAACGCCAAAAATATTGCTTGGTGCATAGCCCAGAAAAATGCAGTCCAATCTTTGGTCACAACTTGTGCCTTTTGGTTATCGACACATATGGTAGCAAACTATATGGCATGGAGTCTAAAGATTCCAGACAACTTGGTTGACGCGTATATTCATCTAGCACTTAATCAGTCTGCACGCCAAGGATGCTCCATTTTAGTTGAACTACACAAAAAATTTGGGTGGTTCATTTTATCAACCGCCTCCTTTCTCGTCTTTAATGTAGAATTTTGGCGAGATACAAGACCAAGATAACCCAGTAAACTGGTTGGATGAATGTAGTAGCCAAGTTGCTCAAACCTCCCTCAGCACGAGGCCACTATTTGAGGACAAACCTACAAGCAAAGTTCAGATTGTCTGTGCTGCCTCTTATGTACTCGAAAGTTTACTCGTACAAGAACTAATTTTAGCAAGAAATACCTCCGACTGAACACCATTTACCAGTCTGTACCCTAGGTAATTAAAGTTCGTCCATGGATCATATCGGCTGTGATCTCAATCATTTGGATGCATAAGCATACTGAACATGCGTATATCCGAATCTTTTTGTAAATTATGTAAGAATATTGTCGTGTGATCTATCAATCATTTGGATGCATAGATATGCTCAGCTTGTGTATATATGAATCTTTTGAGTTGTTGATTGTGAATGTTGGCTATGGATATGAACGTGTCCTGTGAACCTGAATTTGATATGAATGTTTACCTTTTCTGTTGTATTTGTGTGTGAACTTGTTAGTATGCCTACTGTGGGGTATAAAACGCAGGTCTCTTATAAAAGTAATGCCGTGTCCAATTTATGGTTTCCCTTCTAACCACCGCGGCTGTGCTACCGCGCACCCGAACTAGTGAAGTTTCCCACTCCTCTCCATCTGCGACTCCACTGCAGCTTAATAAATAGTAACGTCTTCGGTTTTAGCCCGGTTTTCCGTAGATTAACCAGGCAATTCTCTTCTTCTTAATTAATTGACGAGGCAATTCTTTTGCCTCCGTTTCAAAAAAAATAGTAACGTCTAACTGAGCCAGTTAGTTAGATGCGTACACTTGATGTAGTAGGATCTTTATTTAGTTTGATGCATACACTTGTTCTTTTTTGGTAGCCCTTTTGTAATGATGGTTGATGTTTGGTTTGGAAGAGAGAGCTGCGTCTTCACTCTTCTGGCCTGCTTACTGCTTCTGTTGCACCCCCAGCCCTGGTTCCTGCTGCTGTTGTTTTCAATGTGCAATCAGTAGTATATTTCGTCTGTTGGTCGAATAAATGTGTTGTTAGAACGACAAACACAATGTTTTAGAAGTCGTTGCACGGTTCGATCCTTTAGTGCCCCGTACCATACGTAGCGCATACTATTTATCGTACAGAACACATTTTTTTGAAACTCGAAACACATTTTCCACTTGTTGATAACATGCAGCCCACTAATGAAGGCCCAATAGAGAAGCTCATAATTAACTGGAAGGGAGGCTCTCACATGAATCCGGCCCAGGTACATGCTCATGGTCCCCTAAACATAAATAAGTAAATAAATAAATAAATAAATAAAGCTATATGCTCATGCACCAGTTCTTTGGGAAAATAGGTAGCCCAGTATTTCTTTTTGATGAATACCCAAGCTAGGCCTATTTGTTTTCTCCAAATTACTGGGCTGCAAATCTTCCAAGACGAGGAGGGATGCATTCCGGCCTGGCTTAAGAGTATGGTCAATGTATGTTAAAACTAATATCAAAAGGGGTTGAAAATTCCAAAAAAATTATAGCAAATGGGATATAAGTTTCTTTTTTTGTTTTTGTTCTTCAGTGATATCTTATACGTATTTCATTGGATTTAACATGACATAGTACTAATTTATTTACAAATTTGTTTTAGTATGGCTATTAATTTTTGGATTAAGAATATTTCGTTCCCCAACAAAAAATTGTGAATTTCCAAAATTTCCCACATATTTAGTTAATTTTTTGACCCTCGTACTGACCAGAAAATGGCCAGCAATTCTAAAATGGAAAACGGGCTGCAATAAATTCCATATGAATTAGAAAATGAGTAAAAATTAGAAAAACAATAGCAAATGGGCTGTACACGCCACAGATTTCGAGGCTGACTTGTTTACGCAAGGCTTTGTCAGTGAACACACGATTCTAGCAGCAGTTAGTTTTGGATGTCCATCCAACGACCGACGTGCTTCTTCAATCTCTGATCTTCCTGCTCCAGCCGCCTAAACTAGCGCCGGCGGGATTGCCTGCTCCCTCCTCTTGTGGCCTGCTGTGATGCCGCGCAGGCTTCCCCGGCCCACCCTACTCCCTCCGCTGGCCTGGCCGCACACAATCAACTACCTCCTTATTACGCGACAAAAATGATTCCTCCCACTGACATCTGGGGCGCACCGGTTGGGAGGCTGACCTGTGGGCCTACTAAGTTGACGCGTACGTAGGGTTTGTCAACTTAGTCAACAAACGATTCTAGTAGCAGTAACCGTTGGATTTGAATCGAACGGTCCTGCTGCTTCTTCAATCGCTGCTCTTCTTGCACCAGCCGCCCAAACTAGCGCTGGGGAGACCGCCTGCTCCTGCCTCCAGTGGCCGGCTATGCTGCCGACGAGGCCTCATCGCCTCCTACTACTCCCATCGCTAGTCGGGCCCTGCGGCGACAGCAGCCTCACACCACAGTCGAACCAGTGAACCCTCATACTCCTCTCCGCGTGGGCATCCACTGTCGCGTCTTCCCCGGCTCCATGTCGTCCCCTTCCTAGGCCTCGCAGTCGTCCACCGCCTTGGTGCTCTCGGCGCGGCGTGGTCAACATGGTCAACGAGATTCCATCGAAAGAGTACTGTACGTGGAGAGGCTGACAGCTGGGTCCATGGACACAGCCCAGTTTTTTGGTGATTTGCCAAGTAAGTCGCTTTGTCAGGCTTGTTGGGCTGCAAATCTTTCAAGACGAGGAGAGCTTTCATTCGGTTGGCCGAGAAAATGGCCCATCAGTAATGAGAAATGGGCTGTACATTTTTAAAACACATCAAACCGGCAATTAGTTTCAAATATCTTTTCTTGATTTCGAGATTTGAAATTACATTAATTTTTATGCGTGGAGAATTTGTTGGATTTTATATTGATATACATTTATTTTTAAAATCAGTTTGAATGTGAGTCGAAATTTCCGGATTAAAAACAGTTCGGACCGCACCGAAATATGCAAAATTTCGTATAATTTTTTAACCGTGGCCACAATATGGGCTGTAATGCTAACAAAAAGAATATGGGCTCCAAAAAAACATTAATAATTAGCAAATGGGCTGTAAATTATTAGAAATAATGGCAGATGGGATGTATACTATTTTCCACAGATTTGAGGCTTTCCTAAAAAAAAGGTTGACGCACAAGCAGTGACTGTTGAATGGCCATCAAACGGCCGCCGTGCTTCTTCAATCTCCGCTCTTCCTACTCCAGCCGCTCAAACAGGCACCGGCGGGACTGCCTGCTCCCTCCTCCCCACGGCCGGCTCTGCTGCCGCGCAGGCCTCACCGCCCCACCGTACTCCCATCGCTGGCCTAGTCATCCCTCTAGTCACCCACACCTGCTGTTATTCTCCGGCGACGACAGACGAACCAGTAAACCCTCGTACAGTCGTACTCCCCTCCGTGTGGGAAACAACTGCTGAGTCTTCCCTGCCTCCGTGCCATTCCCTTCCTAGGCCTCGCCCTCGTCCACCGTCCTGGTGCTCTCGGCGCGGACTGGTCAACGTGGTCAACGACCGACATGCATCTAAAGTGGGCTGTATGTGGAGAGGCCAACAGCTGGGTCCACGGCCGCACGCAAGGAAATGCCTCCTTATTATGCGCAAAATAATGATTCCTCCACCTGACATCAGGGACCCACTGAAAGGGCCTCTGTATTTCGCGAAAGAAACGTTACCGCCACTGACAGCTCGGACCCACTAGCTATATCTTCGCACGCAAGGAAGTGCCTCCTTATTACGCTCAAAAAAATGAATACCCCCCTGCTACCTAGGACCCACCTTGGTGGGAGGCTGACTTGTGGGCCTACTAAGTTGACGGGGACTGAGGGCTTTGTCAACTAAGCCAATATGCATGATTCTAGCTCCATTGACCGTACGATGTCCATCCAACGGTCGTAGTGCTTCTTCAACCTCTGGTCTTCTTGCTCTAGCCGCCCAAACCAGCGCCGGTTGTGCCTCGTGCTTCTGCCTCCCGTGGCCGGCTGCGATGCGGCGGAGGCCTCACCACCCCCTACTACTCCCACCGCTGGCCAGGCCATCCCTCTACTCACCCACACCCCCTGTTATTCCGCGGCGACGGCAACCTCACACCACAGCGAACCAGTGAACCCTCGTACTCCTCTACGCGTGGGCATCCACTGCCGCGTCTTCCCCGGCTCCGCGTCGTCCCCTTCCTAGGCCTCGCCATCGTCCACTGCCCTGGTGCTCTCGGCGCGTCGTGGTCAACGTGGTCAAGGAACGGCTTCCATCGGATGTGGACTGTACGTGGAGAGGCTGACAGTTGGGTCCACGGCCGCAGCAAGGAAGTGCCTCCTTATTACATGCAAAATAATTATTCCTCCACCTGACAGCGAGACCCACTGGACGGGCCACCGTATTTGGCAAAAAAACATTTCCCCCTGACTGCTGGGACCCACCAGTTACATCTTCGCACGCAAGGAAGTGCGTCCGGGCAAAAAAACCGACTCGCCCCCTGACTGCTGGGACCGACCAGCTACATCTTCATAGGCAAGGAAGTGCCTGACAGTTGGGACCCACCTGGTCGAAGCATACGTAGCGTTGTCATTCTGGTCGCGAACGTGTACGTACATACTGGTCGATGTAGAGGCGCGCACGTGTCGTAGTAGAGGCGCGCACATAGCATTTACACGTACATACAGCGGCCAGGGTGCAAGAAAGAAAATACGGCCACGTATGTGTACATACTGGCGGGGTCTCGAACACCTACTCGCGCATACGTACGGCCATGGCTCGTGTACATGGCTGGGTCGGAACGGAGAAACAACATCGTTGTCGTGTTCATGGGGAGGCAACATAATGCGTCGTGTTCATGGGGAGGCAATGGAATGCGTCGTGTTCATCGGGAGGGCTTGGACGGAACAGGCGATGGAAACGAGGCCTGGCGTACCGCAGAACGGAGGAAACGGCCTTGTGTTCGATCGGCCACGTTCGAAACGGGGTCCTGTTCATCGGGACGGGTCTAGCATACCGCAAAACGGAGGAAACAGACCTCCTACAGTCGAAACGGGGGTCCTGTTGATCGGGATGGGTGTGGCGTACCGCAAAATGGAGGAAACGGACTTGTGTTGGAGTGCTACGGTCGAAACGGGGGTCCTATTCATCAGGAGGGGTGTGGCGTACCGCAAAACGGGACTCCACGGGATACTGTTCATCTCCACCGTCGACCCCCCTCCAGCCTCCACGGTTCATCCACCATCGACCTCCTCCAGCCTCCACCTACGACTGTTCATCCACGGGCTCTTGTTCATCTAGCCTCCACCGCGCGCTACTCCACAGGCTACTGTTCAACCACCCCTCCACCGTCTATTGTTCATCCAGCCCTCCACACCACGGGGTCCTGTTCAACCACCCCTCCACGGGCACCCCTCCACCGTCTGCTGTTCATCCAGCCCTCCACACCAGGGGGTCCTGTTCAACCACCCCTCCACCGTCTACTGTTCATCCAGCCCTCCACACCAGGGGACCTGTTCATCCTCCCCTCCACGGGCACCCCTCCGCCATCTGCTGTTCATCCAGCCCTCCACACCAGGGGGTCCTGCTCAACCACCCCTCCACCATCTACTGTTCGTCCAGCCCTCCAATCCATGAGGTCCTGTTCATCCACCCCTCCACGGGCACCCCTCCACCGTCTACTGTTCATCCAGCCCTCCACCACACCACGGGGTCCTGTTCATCCAGAGGCAACGCAACCGCTCACAGTTCATCCAAACCCCGCCGCAACGCTCACTGTTCATCCCATCGATCGGCTTCAGTTAGCAGTAGTAGCGAAGGAATCGCTCGATCGGGTTCAGTTAACAGCCATCGATTGATCGCTCGGGTTCAGTAACGCATAGCCTGCAGTGCAATCGCTCGGGTTCAGTTAGAGCCCAACGCCTCGCTCGGGTTCAGTTAGAGCTAATGCCTCGCACACATGCGCGTACGTGTACGAGAGAAACGCGCATCGCTCGGCCCCCAACCTACCACCGTAACCGGGAACTCCCCAAAATTTTCCTCCCCCTCGCTTCTACCACGGTTTTTCCGTCATGGACGACCCAAAGAATGTCATGCAGCTGCGTCTCTGGCCCGCCCAGGACGAAAAGCCCATTTTCTGTCATGATTTTTTGTCATAGAAATAGGAGCCCGCCACATCTATGATGATACCGGGTTTTGTCACAATTATCGTCATAGAAGTGTCATATGTATGACAGAGAAAATTTTCGTTCGGCCCAAAATGTCATAGATGTGTCTTTTTTTTGTAGTGCCTTAAGTGTGTAGACCCTATGGGTTCGGGAACCATGCAGACATGATTGAGACATCTCTCCGGCCAATAAACAATAGCGGGATCTGGATACCCATATTGGCTCCCACATGTTCCACGATGATCTCATCGGATGAACCATGATGTCGGGGATTCAATCAATCCCGCATACAATTCCCTTTGTCCATCGGTATGTTACTTGCCCAAGATTCTATCGTCGGTATTCCTATACCTCATTCAATCTCGTTACCGGCAAGTCTCTTTACTCGTTCCGTAACGCATGATCCCGTGGCTAACTCCTTAGTCACATTGAGCTCATTATGATGATGCATTACCGAGTGGCCCAGAGATAGCTCTCTGTTATACGGTGTGAGAAATCCCAGTCTCGATTCGTGCCAACCCAACAGACACTTTCGGAGATACCTGTAGTGCACATTTATAGCCACACAGTTACGTTGTGACATTTGATACACCCAAAGCACTCGTACGGTATCCGGGAGTTGCACAATCTCATGGTCTAAGGAAATGATACTTGACATTAGAAAAGCTCTAGCAAACGAACTACATGATCTTGTGCTATGCTTAGGATTGGGTCTTGTCCATCGATGCCAACTACACAACCTTCTTATTGTAGACATTGTTGGGCCTCCAAGTGCTGAGGTTTGTAGGACAGTAGCAAATTTCCTTCAAGTGAATGACCTAAGGTTTATCAATCCGTGGGAGGTGTAGGATGAAGATGGTCTCTCTCAAACAACCCTGCAACAAAATAACAAAGAGTCTCTTATGTCTACATGATCTTATGCACTAGTTCGGCGAAGAGATGGTGATACAAGTGCAATATGGATGGTAGATATGGGTATTTGTAATCTGAAAATATAAAAACAGCAGGGTAGCAAGTGATAAAAGTGAGCGTAAACGGTATGCAATGTATTGAAACAAGGCCTAGGGTTCATACTTTCACTGGTGCAAGTTCTCTCAAAAATAATAATATAATTGGATCATATAACTATCCCTCAACATGCAACAAAGAGTCACTCCAAACTCACTAATAGCGGAGAACAAACGAAGCGATTATGGTAGGGTACAAAACCACCTCAAAGTTATTCTTTCTGATCGATCTATTCAGGAGTTGGTACTAGAATAACACCTTAAGACACAAATCAACCAAAACCCTAATGTCACCTAGATACTCCAATGTCACCTCAAGTGTCCGTGGGTATGATTATACAATATGCATCACACAATCTCAGTCATCTATTCAACCAACACAAAGAACTTCAAATAGTGCCAAAAAGATTCTACCGGAGAGTCAAGACGAAAACGTGTGCCAACCCCTATGCGTAAGTTCACGAGGTCACGGAACTCACAAGTTGATCACCAAAACATACATCAAGTGGATCACGTGATATCCCATTGTCACCACAGATAAGCACATGCAAGAAATACATCAAGTATTCTCAAATCCTTAAAGACTCAATCCGATAAGATAACTTCAAAGGGAAAACTCAATCCATTACAAGAGAGTAGACGGGGAGAAACATCATAAGATCCAACTATAATAGCAAAGCTCGCGATACATCAAGATCGTGCCGAATCAAGAACAAGAGAGAGAGAGAGAGAGAGAGAGAGAGATCAAACACATAACTATTGGTACATACCCTTAGCCCCGAGGGAGAACTAACCCATCCTCGTCATAGAGAGCGTCGGGATGATGAATATGGCCACCGAAGAGGGATTCCCCCCCCCCCCTCCGGCAGGGTGCCGGAATGGGTCTAGATTGGTTTTCGGTGGCTATAGAGGCTTGCAGCGGCGGAACTCCCGATGTAGGTTTCTTTCTGGAAGTTTTGGGTTATATAAGAGGTGTAGGAGTCGGGAACAACTCAGGGGGTCCCCGAGGGGGCCACGAGGTTGGGGGGCGCGCCCCCACCCTTGTGGTGGCCTCGGGACTCTTCTGGCCCATCTCGGTACTCCGTGGGCTTCTTCTGGTCCAAAAATGATTTCCGTGAAATTTCAGGTCAATTGGACTCCGTTTGATTTTCCTTTTCTGCGATACTCAAAAACAAGGAAAAAACTGAAACTGGCACTGGGCTCTAGGTTAATAGTTTAGTCCCAAAAATCATATAAAATACCATATAAATGCATATCAAACATCCTAGATGGATAATATAAGAGCATGGAACAATCAAAAATTATAGATACGTTGGGGACGTATCAAGCATCCCCAAGCTTAATTCCTGGTCATCCTCGAGTTGGTAAATGATAAAAACAAAATTTTTGATGTGGAATGCTACCTAACATATTTATCAATGTAATTTTCTTTATTGTGGCATGAATGTTCAGATCCTAAAGATTCAAGACAAAAGTTTAATATTGACAGAAAAATAATAATACTTGAAGCATACTAACTAAGCAATTATGTCTTCTCAAAATAACATGGCCAAAGGAATCTTATCCCTACAAAATCATATAGTTTGGCTATGCTTCATTTCGTCACAGAAAAATGCTCTCATCATGCACAACCCCGATGACAAGCCAAGCAATTGTTTCATACTTTAGTAATCTCAAACTTTTTTCAACTTTCACGCAATACATGAGCGTGAGACATGAACATAGCACTATGGGTGGAATAGAATATAGTGATGGGGGTTGTGTGGAGAAGACAAAAAGGAGAAAGTCTAACATTGAAGCGGATAATCAACGGGCTATGGAGATGCCCATCAATTGATGTCAATGCAAGGAGTAGGGATTGCCATGCAACGGATGCACTAGAGCTATAAATGTATGAAAGCTCAACAAAAGAAACTAAGTGGGTGTGCATCCAAGTTTCTTGCTCATGAAGACCCAGGGCATTTGAGGAAGCCCATTGTTGGAATATACAAGCCAAGTTCTATAATGAAAAATTCCCACTAGTATATGAAAGTGACAAAACAAGAGACTCTCTATCATAAGGTCATGGTGCTACTTTGAAGCACAAGTGTGGAAAAAAGGATAGTAGCATTGTCCCCTTTTTTTATTTGGCCCTTCTTTCCCCCCTTTTTTTGGCCTTTCTTTTTTTCCTTTTTTCGGGACAATGCTCTATTAATGATGATCATCACACTTCTGTTTATTTACAACTCAAAGATTACATGTCGATACTAGAACAAAGTATGACTCTATATGAATGCCTCCGGCGGTGTACCGGGATGGGCAATGAATCAAAAGTGACATGTATGATAAATTATGCACGGTGGATTTTGCCACAAATATGATGTCAACTACATGATCATGCAAGGCAATATGACAATGATGATGTGTGTCATGATGAACGGAACGGTGGAAAGTTGCATGGCAATATATCTGGGAATGGCGATGGAAATGACATAATAGGTAGGTATGGCGGCTGTTTTGAGGAAGATATAAGCAGGTTTATGTGTGATAGAGCATATCATATCACGGGGTTTGGATGCACCGGCGAAGTTTGCACCAACTCTCGAGGTGAGAAAGGGCAATGCACGGTACCGAAGAGGCTAGCAATGATGGAAGGGTGAGAGTGCGTATAATCCATGGACTCAACATTAGTCATAAAGAACTCACATACTTATTGCAAAAATCTACAAGTCATCAAAAACCAAGCACTACGCGCATGCTCCTAGGGGGATAGATTGGTAGGAAAAGACCATCGCTCGTCCCCGACCGCCACTCATAAGGAAGGCAATCAAAGAAACACCTCATGCTTCAAATTTGTCACACAACTGTTACCATATGTGCATGCTACGAGACTTGCAAACCTCAACACCAGTATTTCTCAAATTCACAATTACTCAACTACCACGACTCTAATATTACCATCTTCATATCTCAAAACAATTATCAAGTATCAAACTTCTCATAGTATTCAATGCACTTTATATGAAAGTTTTTATTATATCCCTCTTGGATGCCTATCATATTAGGACTAGTTTCATAACCAAAGCAAATTACCATGCTGTTTAGAGACTCTCAAAATGATATAAGTGAAGCATGAGAGTTCATCTATTTCTTCAAAATAAAACCACCGTCGTGCTCTAAAAGCATATAAGTGAAGCACTAGAGCAAACGACAAACTACTTCAAAAGATATAAGTGAAGATCAATGAGTAGTCAAATAATTATGTAACTATGTGAAGGATCTCTAACATTTAAGAATTTCAGATCTTGGTATTTTATTCAAACAGCAAGCAAAACAAAAAAATAACGCTCCAAGCAAAACACATATCATGTGGCTAATAAAAATATAGCTCCAAGTAAAGTTACCGATGAACGAAGACGAAAGAGGGGATGCCATCCGGGGCATCCCCAAGCTTAGGCTCTTGGTTGTCCTTGAATATTAACTTGGGATGCCTTGGGCAACCCCAAGCTTAGGCTCTTGCCACTCCTCATTCCATAGTCCATCGAATTTTTACCCAGAACTTGAAAATTTCACAACACAAAATTTAACAGAAAACTCGTAAGCTCCGTTAATATAAGAAAATAAATCACCACCTTTGGTACTGTTGTTAACTCATTCTAAATTAGTATTGGTGTAATATCTACTATATTCCAACTTCTCTATGGTTCATACCCTCCGATACTACTCATAGATTCATCGAAATAATCAAGCAACACAATGAAAACAGAATTTGTCAAAAACAGAACAGTCTGTAGTAATCTGTATCAAACGTATACTTCTGTGGCCCCAAAAATTCTGAAATAAATTTCTTAACGTGAGGAATTTGTCTATTAATCATCTGCAAAAGGAATCAACCTAATTTCACTCTCCAGTAAAAAATGGAAGCAAAACTCGTGAGAGCTAAAGTTTCTGTTTTTTATAGCAAGATCGCAAAGACTTCACCCAAGTCTTCCCAAAGTTCTACTTGGAACAAACACTAATTAAAACATAAAACCACATCTAAACAGAGGCTAGATGAATTATTTATTACTAAACAGGAGCAAAAAGCAAAGAACAAAAAAGAAGTTGGGTTGCCCCCCAACAAGCGCTATCGTTTAACGCTCCTAGCTAGGCATGATTATTTCAATGATGCTCATATAAAAGATAAGAATTGAAACATAAAGAGAGCATCATGCAGAAATGACTAGCACATTTAAGTCTAACCCACTTCCTACGCATAGGGATTTTGTGAGCAAACAACTTATGGGAACAAGAATAAACTTGCATAGGAAGGTAAAACAAGCATAACTTCCGGATTTTAAGCACATAGAGAGGAAACTTGTTATTATTGCAACTCCCACAAGCATATATTCCTCCCTCATAATAATTTTCAGTAGCATCATTATTGAATTGAACAATATAACTATCACATAAATCATTCTTTTCATGATCTAGAAGCATAGAAAATTTACGATTCTCTACATAAGCAAAATTCTTCTCATTCGGAATAGTGGAATTAACATTAACTAAAGTCATGACCTCTCCAAACCCACTTTCATAATTATAATCATCATAAATAGGAGGCATGCTATCATCAAAATAAATTTTCTCATCAAAACTTGGGGAGACAAAAAATATCATCTTCATCAAACATAGCATCCCCAAGCTTGTGGCTTTGCATATCATTAACATCATGGATATTCAAAGAATTCATACTAACAACATTGCAATCATGCTCATCATCCAAAGATTTAGTGCCAAACATTTTAATACATTCTTATTCTAACACTTTGGCACAATTATCGGAATCCTTATTTTCACGAAAGACATTAAAAACACGAAGCATATGAGGCAACCTTAATTCCATTTTTTTGTAGTTTTCTTTTATAAACTAAATTAGTGATAAAACAAGAAACAAAAAGATTCGATTGCAAGATCTAAAGATATACCTTCAAGCGCTAACCTCCCCGGCAACGGCGCCAGAAAAGAGCTTGATGTCTACTACATAACCTTCTTCTTGTAGGCGTTGTTGGGCCTCCAAGTGTAAAGGTTTGTAGGACAGTAGCAAATTTCCCTCAAGTGGATGACCTAAGGTTTATCAATCCGTGGGAGGTGTAGGATGAAAATGGTCTTTCTCAAACAACCCTGTGGCCAAATAACAAAGAGTCTCTTATGTCCCCAACACACCCAATACAATGGTAAATTGAATAGGTGCACTAGTTTGGTGAAGAGATGGTGATACAAGTGCAATATGGATGGTAGATATGAGTATTTGTAATCTGAAAATATAAAAACAACAAGGTAGCAAGCGATAAAAGTGACCGTGAACGGTATTGGTATTGCAATGTGTTGAAACAAGGCCTAGGGTTCATACTTTCACTAGTGGAAGTTCTCTCAACAATAATAACATAATTGGGTCATATAACTATCCCTCAACATGCAACAAAGAGTCACTCCAAAGTCACTAATAGCGGAGAACAAACGAAGAGATTATGGTAGGGTACGAAACCACCTCAAAGTTATTCTTTATGATCGATCTATTCAAGAGTTCGTACTAGAATAACACCTTAAGACGCAAATCATCCAAAATCCTAATGTCACCTAGATACTCCAATGTCGCCTCATGTATCCGTGGGTATGATTATACGATATGCATCACAAAATCTCAGATTCAGCTATTCAACCAACACAAAGAACTTCAAAGAGTGCCCCAAATATTCTACCGAAGAGTCAAGACGAAAACGTGTGCCAATCCCTATGCATAAGTTCACGAGGTCACGGAACTCGCAAGTTGATCACCAAAACATACACCAAGTGGCTCACGTGATAGCCCATTATCACCACAGATAAGCACATGCAAGACATACATCAAGTGTTCTCAAATCATTAAAGACTAAATCCGATAAGATAACGTCAATGGGAAAACTCAATCCATTACAAGAGAGTAGAGGGGCAGAAACATCATAAGATCCGACTATAATAGCAAAGCTCACGATACATCAAGATTGTGCTGAATCAAGAACACGAGAGAGAGAGAGAGATAGAGAGAGATCAAACACATAGCTACTGGTACATACCCTCAGCCCCGAGGGAAAACTACTCCCTCCTGATCATGGAGAGCGCCGGGATGATGAAGATGGCCACCGGAGAGGGATTCCCCCCCCCCTCCGGCAGGGTGCCGAAACAGGTCTAGATTGGTTTTCGGTGGCTACAGAGGCTTGCGGCATCGGAACTCCCGATCTATATTTCTTTCTGGAAGTTTGGGGTTATATAAGAGGTGTTGTAGTCGGGAACAAGTCAGGGGGGTCCTCGAGGTGGGCACGAGGTAGGGGGGAGCGCCCCCCACCCTTGTGGTGGCCTCGGGACTCTTCTGGACCATCTCTGGTACTTCGTGGGCTTCTTCTGGTCCAAAAATGATCTCCGTGAAATTTCAGATCAATTGGACTCCGTTTGATTTTCCTTTTCTGCGATACTCAAAAACAAGGAAAAAACAAAAACTGGCACTAGGCTCTAGGTTAATAGGTTAGTCCCAAAAATCATATAAAATACCATATAAATGCATATAAAACATCCTAGGTGGATAACATAATAGCATGGAACAATCAAAAATTATAGATATGTTGGAGACGTATCATCCATCACATCATTCTCCTAATGATGTGATCCCATTATCAACGACATCCAATGTCCATGGTTAGGAAACCATAATTATCTATTGATCAAAGAGCTAGTCAACTAGAGCCTTACTAGGGGCATGTTGTGGTCTATGTATTCACACATGTATTACGGTTTCCGGTTAATACAATCATAGCATGAACAATAGACAATTATCATGAATAAGGAAATATAATAATAACCATTTTATTATTGCCTCTAGGGCATATTTCCAATAGTCTTCCACTTGCACTAGAGTCAATGATCTAGTTCACATCGCCACGTGATTAACACTCATAGTTCACACTGCCATGTGACTAATACCCAAAGAGTTTACTAGAGTCAATAATCTAGTTCACATCGCCATGTGATTAACACCCAAGAGTTTACTAGAGTCAATAATCTAGTTCACAACACCATGTGATTAACACTCAATGAGTTCTAGGGTTTGATCATGTTATGCTTACGAGAGAGGTTTTACTCAACGGGTCTGCAACATTCAGATCCGTGTGTTCTTCGCAAATCTCTATTCCATATTGTAGATGTTGCTACTATGCTCCACTTGGAGCTATTCCAAATGGTTGCTCCACTATACATATCCGGTTTGCAACTCAGAGTCATCCGGATAGGTGTTAAAGCTTGCATCGACGTAAACCATTACGCTGATCTCTTCATCACCTCCATTATCGAGAAACATTTCCTTATTCCTAAGGACAATTTTAACCGCCGTCCAATGATCCACTCCTGGATCACTCTTATACCCCCTTGCCAAACACGTGGCAAGGCACATCGCGGTACACAGCATGAAATATCGTATAGAGCCTATGGCTAAGGCATAGGGGACAACTTTCGTCCTTTCTCTTTCTTCTGCCATGGTCGAGCTTCAAGTCTTAACTTCACACCTTACAACTCACGCAAGAACTCCTTCTTTGACTGATCCATCTTGAACTCCTTCAAGATCATGTCAAGGTATGTGCTCTGTGGAAGTCTTATCAGGCGTCTCGATCCATCTCTATAGATCTTGATACCCAACATGTAAGCAGTTTTACACAGGTCTTTCTTTGAAAAACTCCATTCAAACAACCCTTTATGCTTTCCAGAAATTCTACATCATTTCTGATCAACAATATGTCATCCACATACACCTATCAGAAATTTTGTAGTGCTCCCACTCACTTTCTTGTAAATACAAGTTTCTTGCAAACTTTCTATAAACCCAGAAAGCTTTGATCACCTCATCAAAGCATATGATCCAACTCCGAGATGCTTGGTCCAGTCCATAGAAGGACCGCTTGAGTTTGCATACCTTTTAGCATCCTTAGGATTGACAAAAACCTTCTGGTTGTATCACATACAACCTTTCCTCACGAAAACCGGCAAGGAAACTTTATTTTGACATCCATCTGCCTGATTTCATAAGTGAAAATGTAGCAACTGCTAACATAGTTTTAACGGACTTTAGCATCGCTATGATTGAGAGAGTCTCATCATAGTCAACTCCTTGAACTTGTCGAAAACTTCTTTGAGACAAGTCGAGCTTCACAAATGGTGACATTACCATAAGCGTATGTCTTCTTCTTAAAGATCCATTTATTCTCAATCGCTTGCCATTCATCGGGCAAGTCCACCAAATTCCATACTTTGTTCTCATACATGGACACTATCTCGGATTTCATGGCTTCCGGCCATTTGTTGGAATCCGGGCCCACCATGACTTATTCATAGCTCATAGGTTCATCGTTGTCCAACAACATGACCTTTAAGATAGGGTTACCACTGCAAAGTTGTACACACCCTTGTCGACCTACGAGGTTCGATAGTAATTTGATCTGAAGCTTCATGATCATCATCATTAGGTTTCTCTTCAACTGATATAGTTGCCACAGAAACATCTTTCTGTGATGCACTTCTCTCTGGTTGAAGTGAAGGTTCAACAACCTCATCAAGTTCTATCTTCCTCCCACTCAATTCTTTTGAGAGAAACTCTTTCTCGAGAAAGGACATGTTCATAGCGACAAAAACTTTGCCCTCAGATCTGAGATAGAAGGTATACCCAATCTTCTTGTTTGGGTATTTCATGAAGACACAATTTTCTGTTTTTGGGTTCGAGCTTTTTTGGCCGAAGCCTATCGATATAAGCATCGTAGCCCCAAATCTTAAGAAACAACAACTTAGGTTTCTTGCCAAAACATTGTTCACATGGTGTCATCTCCACGGACTTAGATGGTGCCCTATTTAAAGTGAATGTAATTGTCTCTAATGCATAACCCCAAAATGATAGCGGTAGATCGGTAAGAGACATAATAGATCGCACCATATCCAATAAGGTTCGATTATGACGTTTGGACACACCATTACGCTATGGTGTTCCAGGCGGCGTCAACTTGAAATGATTCCACCGTATCTTTAGTGATTGGCAAACTCATAACTCAGATACTCTCCCCTTGATCAAATCGTAGGAACTTGATCTTCTTGTTACGATGATTCTCAACTTCACTCCGAAATTGCTTGAACTTTTCAAATGTTTCAGACTTATGCTTCATTAAGTAAATATACCCATATCTACTCAATTCTTCGGTGAAGGTGAGAAAATAACGATATCCACAGCGCGCGTCAACACTCATCGGACCGCACACATCAGCATGTATGATTTCCAACAAGTCACTTGCTCGTTCCATTGCTACAAAGAAAACGGGGTTTTACTCATCTGATTCAAAATCAAGTGACTGCAAAAGTCCATTGGCATGGAGGTTCTTCATGCACTTTACACCAATATGACCTAAGCGGCAGTGCCACAAGAAAGTGGTACTATCATTACCAACTCTATATCTTTTGGCATCAATGTTATGAACATGTGTATCACCACGATCGAGATTTAGTAAAACATTCACATTGGGTGTATGACCATAGAAGGTATTATTCATGTAAATAGAATAACCATTATTCTTTGACTTAAATGAATAACCGTATTGCAATAAACATGACCTAATCATGTTCATGCTCAACACAGACACCAATGCAAACAACATTTATCTGGGTTCAACACTAATCCCGAAGGTAGAGCGAGCGTGTGATGGTGATCATATCATCCTTGGAAACACTTCCAAAACACATTGTCACATCGCCCTTAGCTAGTCTCCGTTTATTCCGTAGCTTTTGTTTCGAGTTACCAATATTAGCAACTGAACCGGTATTTAATACCCATGTGCTACTAGTAAGGTACACATCAATAACACATATATCAAATATACTTTTGTTTAAGTTGCCAGCCTTCTTATCTACCAAGTATTTGAGGCAGTTCCGCTACCAGTGACCGTTCCCCTAATAGAAGCACTTTGCCTTGGGTTTGGGTTCTTGGGTTTCTTCAGTGGAGCGGCAACTGGCTTGCCATTCATGAAGTTTACCTTCTTGCCCTTGCCCTTCTTTGAAACCAGTTGTCTTGTTAACCAACAACACTTTCATGCTCCTTCTTGATTTCTACCTTTACGGCCTTAAGCAAGTCGAACAGCTCCGGGATCATCTTCCCTTGCATGTTATAGTTCATCACGAAACTCTAGTAGCTTCATGATATGGACTGGAGAACTTTGTCAATCACCCTCTTATCTGGAAGATTAACTCCCACTTGATTCAAGTGATTGAAGTACCCAGACATTCTAAGCACATGCTCACTGGCTGAGCTATTCTCCCCATCTTGTAGGCAAAGATCTTGTTAGAGGTCTCAAACTTCTCAACACGGGCATGAGCCTGAAATACCAATTTCAGCTCTTGGAACATCTCATATGTTCCATGGCGTTCAAAACGCTTTTGGAGCCCTGACTATAAGCCGTAAAGCATGGCGCACTGAACTATCATGTAGTCATCAGAACGTGTCTGCCCGATGTTCACAACATCTACAGACAACGCCAGAGGGGCTGGCACACCGAGCGGTGCATCAAGGACAGAAGCCTTCTGTGTAGCAGTGAGGACAATCCTCAGACTACGACCCTAGTCTGCACAATTGCTTACAATATCTTTCAACTTAGTCTTTCTCTAGGAACGCATTAAAACAAGGAGCTAAAGCGCGAGCTATTAATCCACAACATAATTTGCAAACACAATTTAGACTATGTTCATGATAATGAGTTCAATTAATCAAATTATTTAATGAACCCCCACTTAGATAGACATCCCTCTAGTCATCTAAGTGATACATGATCCGAATCGACTAGGCCGTGTCCGATCATCACGTGATACAGACTAGTCATCAATGGTTAACATCTCCATGTTTATCGCATCTACTATACGACTCATGTTCGACTTTTCGGTCTCTTGTGTTCCGAGGCCATGTCTGTACATGCTAGGCTCGTCAAGTCAACCTAAGTGTTTTGCATGTGTAAATCTGGCTTACACCCGTTGCATCCGAACCTTAGAATCTATCATACCCGATCATCACGTGGTGCTTTGAAACAACGAACCTTCGCAACGGTGCACAGTTAGGGGGAACACATTTCTTGAAATTTTAGTGAGGGGTCATCTTATTTATGCTACCGTCATTCTAAGAAAATAAGATGTAAACATGACAAGCATCACATGCAAATCATAAAGTGACACGATATGGCCAATATCATCAAGGCGCGGCATGATCACCTTCGTCACCAGCATGACACCATGATCTCCATCATCGTGTCTTCATGAAGTTGTCTCGCCAACTATTACTGCTACTACTATGGCTAACGGTTAGCAATAAAGTAAAGTAATTACATGGCATTTTCATTGGCACGCGGGTCATATAATAAATTAAGACAGCTCCTATGGCTCCTGTCGGTTGTCATACTCATCAACATGCAAGTCGTGATTCCTATTACAAGAACATGATCAATTTCATACATCACATATATCATTCATCACATCCTTTTGGCCATATCACGTCACATAGCATACCCTGCAAAAACAAGTTAGACATCCTCTAATTGTTGTTGCATGTTTTACGTGGTTGCTATGGATTTCTAGCAAGAACGTTTCTTACCTACGCAAAAGCCACAATGGTGATATGCCAATTGCTATTTACCCTTCATAAGGACCCTTTTCATCGAATCCGATCCGAGGAAAGTGGGAGAGACAGACACCCGCTAGCCACCTTATGCATCAAGTGTATGTGAGTCGGTGGAACCAGTCTCACGTAAGCGTAAGTGTAAGGTCGGTCCGGGCCGCTTCATCCCACAATGCCGCCGAATCAAGATAAGACTAGTAACGGTAAGCAAATTGAACAAGTCATCGCCCACAACTACTTTGTGTTCTACTCGTGCATAGAATCTACGCATAGACTTGGCTCATGATGCCAATGTTGGGGAATGTAGCAATAATTCAAAAAAATTCCTACGTGTCACCAAGATCAATCTAGGAGATGCTAGCAACGAGAGAGAGGGATTGCATCTTAATACCCTTGAATATCGTTAAGCGGAAGCGTTACAAGAACGCGATTGGTGGAGTCGTACTTGCGGCGATTCAAATCGCGGAAGATCCGATCCAAGCACTGAATGGATGGCGCCTCCACGTTCAACACACATACAGCCCGGGGATATCTCCTCCTTCTTGATCCAGCAAGGGGAGAGGAGAAGTTGAGGGAGAGCTCCGGCAGCACGACGGCGTGGTGGTGGAGCTTGCGGTTCTCCGGCAGGGCATCGCCAAGCACTACGGAGGAGGAGAAGGTGTTTTAGGAGGGAGGGGCTGCGCCAGGGGAAGGGGTGCAGCTGCCCTCTCTCCCCCTCACTATCTATAGTGGGAAGGGGGTGGAGGACGTGCCCTAGGGTACCCTAGGGGAGGGGCGGTGGCGAAAGGGGAAACCCTAGATGGGTTTGGGCGCCCCCACCCCTAGGAAACTTGCCCCCCAAGCCGGGAGGGGGGCTGCCCTAGGGGAGGCACCCCACCTCTCCAGGTTACGTGAGAGAGGTTGGGAGGGGCACACAGCCCCTTAGTGGGTTGGTGTGCCCCTTCCCCTTGGCCCATAAGCCCCCCCCCCCAACGCTTGTCGGGGCCTCCGAAACACCTTTCGGTCACGCTGGTCGTCACCCGGAACTCCTAGAACAATTCCGGACTCCAATACACTTCGTTCAATATATCGATCTTCACCTTCGGACCATTCCAGAGTTCCTCGTCATGTCCGGGATCTCATCCGGGACTCCGAACAACCTTCGGTAACCACATACTATTTCCCATAACAACTCTAGCGTCACCGAAACTTAAGTGTGTAGACCCTACGGGTTTGGGAACCATGCAGACATGACCGAGACATCTCTCCGGCCAATAACCAATAGCGGCATCTGGATACCCATATTGGCTCCCACATATTCCACTATGATCTCATCGGATGAACCACGATATCAGGGATTAAATCAATCTCGCATACAATTCCCTTTGTCCATCGGTATGTTACTTGCCCGAGATTCAATAATCGGTATTCCTATACCTCGTTCAATCTCGTTATAGGCAAGTCTCTTTACTCGTTCCGTAACACATGATCCCGTGGCTAACTCCTTAGTCACATTTAGCTCATTATGATGATGCATTACCGAGTGGGCCCAGAGATACCTCTCCGTCATATGGAGTAATAAATCCTAGTCTCAATTCGTGCCAACCCAACAAACACTTTTGGACATACCTGTAGTGCACATTTATAGCCACCCAGTTATGTTGTGACGTTTGATATACCCAAAGCACTCCTGCGGTATCCGGGAGTTGCACAATCTCATTACTACAAAAAAATACACTTCCGTGATGATACGTGTGTCACAGTAGGTCGCGTTTTTTGTCATGCATGTACATCCATGACAAATTTATGACAGAATCAAGATGGTCATACATGTGCTGTCGTAGAAGTGTTCCATGACATTACCAAAATTATCATCACGGAAGTGTCCACTTCCATGACGATAAATCACGCGTCATAGAAGTGCTTTCGTCAAGGGTGACCAACACGTGGCATCCACCATAACGGAACGCCGTTAAGCTATCGGGTCGGGTTTTGGATCTGATAACCCGTTAACAGCCCCGACGAATTGGGATTTTCCACGTGTAAAATCATCATTGGCTGGAGGAGGCACATGTCAGGTCCGGGTTGTCACAGGTCTAACTCATCCAATGGGCGATACGC
This sequence comes from Triticum monococcum, assembly GCA_034509565.1. Taxonomy (NCBI): domain Eukaryota; kingdom Viridiplantae; phylum Streptophyta; class Magnoliopsida; order Poales; family Poaceae; genus Triticum; species Triticum monococcum. Next base: position 554,163,570 of record CM067841.1, on the reverse strand, counting down.
GCCTATGATATGTTGACACGTGGACCGGCCCATCAAGTTTAAATGGGCCGGCCCAACTGAAGGCCCACAAGATTTTGCGTACCATAATGGGCCGGCCCAGCTAAAGGCCCATGAGATTTTGCAGACCATAATGGGCTGGCCCAGCTAAAGGCCCACAAGATTTTGCGGGCCATAATGGGCCGGCCCAAGTAAAGGCCCACAAGATTTTTGTGTGCCATAATGGGCCGGCGCAGGTAAATGCCCACAAGATTCTTGCGGATCATAATGGGCCGGCCCAGCTAAAGGCCCACGAGATTTCGCCGACATTAATGGGTCGGACCAGCCATAGGCCCACAAGATTTTGAGGACCCTAGTAGGCCGGCCCATTAATGGTCTGCCATGTTTTGGGCCAAATGCCGGCCCATATTTGATCCGGTCCATTAATGGTCTGCCACGCTCCGGGCCTAATAGTGCCCCATATGAGATCCGGCCCGTTAAAAGCCTACCACGTTCTGGGCCAAATTACGGCCCAGGTCAGGTCCGACCCTTTAAGAGGCTTTGGGCTCAATTATGGCCCATATTAGATTCGGCCCGTCAACTAGACACTATGCTTTTGGGCCCACTTGCTAAAGGCCCACTTAGTAATTCGGCCTGATATTAGTTTCGGGCTGTTAAGGGCCCGTTTAACATTTCGGCCCTATATTAATTTAGGCTTGTTAAAAGCCCGTCATATAGTTGGGCCTAACTACGGCCCGGTTTGCATCCGGCCTGCTCGCAGCCGATATCTGATTGGGCCAAACAAGGACCGAGACAATTTTTCGGCCTGTTAAAAGCCCGTGATTTGATTCGCACAATCATGGGTCAGGGCTCATTTCGGGCTGCTGCCGGCCCGTGAGCTGATCGGCACGTTTCAGGCCCAACCTACAGCGTGATTGCATGACAGCCCGATTATGTACCCTAATTTTACGGTTTGGCCGGTTTACTGCGAAGACAGGATATATATACAGTAAAATAACTGCAGCATCGTGAATAAGAAAAAACCTATACTATACAATAAAGAAATTACGGCATATTGCATCCACTGGGCATCAAAGTTCGCCACTATGATAATAAAGCACAAGTAGACAGTAGATTACATACACTGGGCATCAAAGATCACCACCAGTGCAAATAAACACGCCGACAAAATAATATACAAAACCCACATCACTTCAATAGAGTTCAAGAAAGGTTAGCCCTGCTGGGGAGCTGCAGCGCAAGCAGCTGAGCAAGATGATGAGACTGCGCTTGTTCAACACTTATATCTTCCTCACTCTGAAAGATAAACAAGCAGACAGATCACATTTCTTACTGACGAATAAAGTGACATAGTTTAAATTTGCATTAACACAATATGGTATTGTTCAGGTCAAGACATGGCAGGAAATGGCATTGTGAAGGAGTTGGCAGCTTCATGACACCACTAGATTACAGATCAAGAACTCATAAGTATCAATGGTTAGTGTGCTGTCAATTTATACCATTTCAGATTAGCAAATAAAGAGACGGTTTAAATAATAGTAGAATGATATGACATTGTTCATAGTTAAAACATTGGAGAATATGACATTGTGCTGTAGTGGGTAGGTTCACCACACCACTGGATTACGGATGAAGAACAGAAGCATAGATGCAGTGCATAAGAAGATCACTTGCCTGTATAGTTTAATTTACATGGTATGATGAAGGAACTTGGTTGTACAACTGAAAACTTAAATTGAGAAAGGACAAACTTTTGTTTATGAACTACATAATAAACTTTAAACAAGCAATTTCATGCAAACACCAAAAATAAACAGGTGTTGCAGTCATGCCTAACCAAATATATACAACAAAGTTTGAAGGCTTGATATGGACAATCTTACATTATTGGTGAAGACAGGCTCTATGAAGGCCTTATCCATGCTGATTGGGGGGGGGGGGGTAATTCAAGAAGTTTACCACAGAATCTTCTTTAAAAGCATTGCCTTTATTCTACATTTTGTTAAGAGTAATTATAGATGTGATAATATACGAAAAAATGGAGAATATCTAAGATAAGATGAAGAGTGATGCTACATAACCAAGTAGCTATAAATGTAAGTGCAGCGATACAGGCAAAAGGTACAGCCAAGAGCAATGCACAGCTAAACTTCTTCAGTACCAACCTTATTGTAAGAGTAAATATAGATCTAATGTGCAGAAAATGGAGGGCAAAGGAAAATAAGCTGCAGAGTGATGGTACATGAACAACTACCTGTCATTATAAGTACACTGATAAAGGACAGCATGTACTTACAAGAACAATGCAGAGCTAAAAAAACATTGGCATTGGATATATTCTACACTAATGTAACCATTCATACAGATGAAATAATTTGGAGCGAACAATTGATAAGCAAGCTATCATGCATACTGCTGCCACATAATGAACCAAGTATGTATGCAAGTATAGTGATACAGGACAACAGGTACTAACAAGAGCAAAGCAGCGGGCAGCATATTTGCGATATCCTGTCGTTCTTGTCAAACCGGAATTCTTCTTCGAGCAGATTTCCTGCAAAAAAGATCCTTAAGGCACCAGATAAGTAGAAGTTAAAATTGTCATGTGATTTCATAGACAGTACCACATCCTGGGAACGAGACCAGTGCATAACAAGGTTTTTCCATTCAATGTCTTCTAAATTTAGCACATGAGACTTCACCAGAAATTTGTTTATAGACTTGCCATCAAAGTGTGATTTCCTCAGGTAACACTGATACTGCTGCAATGCTTCCTTGAAAAGCACAAGCAAGCTTTGCTGGTCATGACTATCCAGATTGACCCTCGCCTAGTTACAACAATGTAATGTAAATCATTGATGTGTTCAATCAGCAGAAAACAGGAAAATAATAACCATGAATAATAGCACTTACATGTAAGTTGGACAGGAAGATGTGAAAATGGTGTTTGTCTTCACAATAATCTTTCCATGATGAAAATATACGCACGTAGTCCCTAACAACATTGAAAGCATTGTCTTTTAAACTGCGAATAAATGGAATGGGGTTCCAATCCGCAGGAATTGGCCGTCTCTGCAGTTGGGATAGGTCTTCGGCCGGTGGACTTGCTGTACTTTTTGCTGGAGTGGGATTTTTCTGTGGTACAGCTGGTGCTATGGCAAATGAAATCGGTATACCTTTTGCTGGAGTGCAGGTCTTGTGTGGTGGGGCTAGTGGTGTGGCCAGTGAAGTATGGGTATAGTCTGCTGGAGTCGGCCCTACGTTTTGTGTCACTGGTTGTACAGCCAATATAAGTGGGGTGCTGTCTGATTTCTCCGGCACCACCATGTTTTTCAAGGACTTTGCTGGTGCTCCTTCAGGTTCGGCAATCACCCTCTTCCTTTTTGATGTCTGATGCACAAGAACAACATTTGAGTGGAAATACATGGTATGACGATAGATGGAATATGTATTGATAATGGATGGGCATGGCATCTCGACATATACGATGAGTAAACTAAGCAGATGGCGGTGCAACAAAGTAGAAGAAATGCAAGACAACATATGCAAGATACCCACAATCAATAAAACATTGCCAAATTAGAACATGCACCTTGATGGGTGAAGAGGACAGACCATCTGCCTTTCACTCCTCGAGGTTAGAATAGTCATTAGGATCATATTCTGAACAAGAATCAACAGGTGGGGAGCGTATGAGTTTCATTGCATCCAGAATGGCACTCAATGCCTTGGTGCCAATTTTGTAAGTCATTGAAGTGTTTAGCTTCAAGTGTGGACTACTGCTAGTGCGACACAAAGCAGCTACACAGATCATAGTGTAGATATAACGGGAAAACCTTAAGCATCAAAGTAAAATCAGCAAAGTGGAACTTGCTGGAATATACTCCCTCCGTTCCGAATTATTTGTCGCGGGTATGGATGTATCTAGATGTATTTTAGTTCTAGATACATCCATTTCTTCGACGAGTAATTTGGAATGGGGGGAGTATGTGCTAGTATTGCCGGTACGGCTAGAAAGGCTTCGGATACCAGCTCTCTTCAAGTGAAGGTGTGGTACTATTAATTTCGGTGTAACTCTCAAAGGCGACACAGCTCCCCGCATTTCCTTGCTATTCTTACAGGATTCAAGTGGGCAGGCCACTACAAATCCTATTCCTATGTTTACACGATCCTACGAATCAAAGAGGCTCAAAGTGTCCATCACAACCGACCGTATAGACCTCTACACAACAAATGTCCCTGCTCATCTTCAGTACAAGGAACATACTGTACTACTATCATACTCCCTCCCTTCCGAAATATAAGTATTGGTAGAGATTTCCACTATGGATCACATACAGATGTATCCATATACATTTTAGAGTGTAGATTCACTCATTTTGCTCCATATGTAGTCCATGGTGGAATCTATACAAAGACTTGTATTTAGGAACAGAGATAGTACATATTAAAGAAGAGCGGAATAGGAACATGGTAAAGAAGAGCAAGCATATTTTGGATAATAAAATGTTGGTTGCGTAGTGCCCACACATGATGGACCAGAGCGCATTAAGAATGCAACTCCCAGCTGTCTCTCGACCATTTCAGGCGGTTGGATGAAGATCCTACGTCCCCTAACCCTTCTTCTTCCTCGTCTCTGATTCTTCCCATACAGAACACCGCACGGGCCGCCGGCCGGACCACCGCCCCCCACCGCCTGTGTTCCTCCGCCACCCCCACCCCCAAGCCCCACCTCTGTCGAGTTTTCTTCGTTCGGTGAGGCCCCACAACCACCCGAGCCCCTTCGATCGCATCGGCGAACTCCGGCGAGCTCTGAAAAATCGACTGACCCAATTTTGAAATTTATTCTACTGTGATTTAACTAGTGTGGAATATAAAAGGGGAAAACCATAAGCATTGGGAGTATAGTGTTGAGCGTGCCATGGCGGATCTGAAGGTGCAAACCAAACAAAGGCAACTTCGCAACCAAGACAAGAAATCAGAGTAAAGCAGTGGTGATCTATTTTCTTGTTGTGATAAATAAGTTGAGCAGATACGAAAGAGTACCGCCTCAGGTGCGGGACCGTGTATGCATCAGCTGAGAATTTGACGGTGCTGCGGTAGTGATGGCTGTCGGCGGCGTGGAAGCAGATCTAGGAGGGTAGACGGTGGCGGCGAGGCGTGGTGGACGAGACGGTGTAGGAGTGGCGCCGGCAAGGTGGACGACGGCGGGGATGAAGCGAGAGGACGGGATGCAAGGATCCCGGTCCGAAGTCGTGGATGAGAGAGGTCGATCTCTTGTAATGGACGGCGGCGTGGGGGTATCAGCTCCGGCATGGTGGAGGAGGACGGCGGTGGATGGGGTGGCGGACAGCGGCGGACGGAGGAGGGTGGGGTGGAGAGGGTGTTTTGGCGCCCACGGAGTACGAATGGAGAAAAGGGAGGTAGAGAGGAAGGGGGGAACCATGTATTTAGGGCGCGCTTGTCTCAAATGCGAGGAAATTTACAAACTTAGCCCCCATTTCAAATTTCTACTACATCATAGCAACATTAGTTGGTTGGGGATAGGACGGTAATCTCGCATACACCGAATATTTGACGACGAGAGTTTGTTTTTTGCGCCCACCGTGTATGAATATGAATCGAGGAAGGAGTCAATTTCAGCCGAGGACACACTGTGTTTTGGCGCCGATCATGTATGAATCCGGGTGAAAGGCGGTTACATCACATTTGGGTGAAATTACAAACCTACCCCTATCGAAACCTATTTAAATCCAGCAGATAGGCTTTGCATGGCAGGGATAGGCAGTAGTGATTTCCATCTCGCAGATTTTGGTTTCGGGCGGTTACTACGACTTTCCCCGGATAGGCTTTGCGTGCCAACTCAATTCGAATCCCGTTTGTATTCTATTTTTTTCGGCGGGATCCATTTTCAATTGGAATTACATTCTATATACATCATTTTTTATATATACTTTCAAAAGCACAACAAAGAATTCTGCTCCTTTATATGTATAATATTATTTACAAACACAACAATCTCGAAATCTTAAGGTTGAATTCAAAAAAATTTAACCAAATTATGTTCTACTAAAATGTATGGATCAGTAATATCTACATATTAAATAACATAGATGTGCGTGAATTCATATGAGTATGCATGTTTGATAGATCAATTTTGGTTCAAGTATGGATTGCATGTATCATCATCTCAAATTCAAATATTTGAATCCCTTTTTTGTTCACTCCTTTCACGCCCATCTCTCTCGCATGCATACTCCTTCAGGTAGCTGTCACTCTCTTTTCTCCAGCTCACCCGCACGCTCACTTCATGTTTCTCCTATCCTCGCAAACAGGGTCTCTCGACGTCTCCCTTGAGAAGTGTCACACTCTCCCTATCATTATACATTACACGGTTTTCATTATCTCTCACGTCTCTACTGTTCTCTGGTATCACTCGGTACCTAAGCTTTCTTTTTCACCGCCACACACACAGTCTCCACTCGTTTTCACTTTGTCTTTCTCTCTATGGGATTCCCTCACACACCTTATATGTCTCTACATATGACTCATACCACTAAAATTACTCCCTCTCTCTCTCTCTCCTGTAGACACAACATTTGTAGTGGTCTCCTTTTCATCTCCATCCCAGACTGACATTATTCATTTGTTTACCGATCAGACAACCCCGACTACCGTCTCCTCTCTCTCACACACAAACACACACACACACAACTCCTGCTTCCACTCCCCTTCCCGACTACCGTCTCTCTCTCACACACACACACAAAACTCTCGCTTTCGCACCCCGACTCGTATTTCCCTCACAAACATTTATCGACTAGCTAGCCTCTAGATAGGTTTATACACCCGCATGCTCGTGCTTCCACCATCGCATACATGTCTCTCTCCCGCTCCTTGTATCTATGTAGATTTTTCTTCCCTTCTTGAGACACGCCCTCTCGATCGTGCACACACACACTATCGCCTCATTTTAAGCTGATACCTATCGCACACACACTCCTTGTGTCTTTGTCACACATGCACTCCGTCCTCCTCCACTCTCCCTCTCTCTCACACACACATGGGCTTTTTGCAACAACTAGCAAGATGCCCATGCGTTGCACGAAACATCAAGATGCATTTGTATGAGTAGTTTATCTTGTGTGGGAAAAGGATGAACGAGGGAAGGCCTTATTTGCAAATGTGGAGAGGGGTGTGGGTATCTCTTTGCAAAATTGCCATAGTTTCCTTCCTATCCGTGAGATATAGATCGGACGGCCCATATTGCAGGAAGGCAGGCACACGATCATTACCGACAATGCTTTTTATAAGAGTAGGGATAAAAAATAGAGTTGGTGATGATGGTGGGCGTGCCATCCTTCAATGTAGGTCATCCGATTTATATCTGACGGATAGGAAGGAAAATATGGCAATTTACCTGCACTCTTCACCACATTTGCAGATAAGGCCTTCCCTCGTTCAACCTTTTCTCCCACAAGATCTTGATGTTCCGTGCAACGCACGGGCATCTTGCTAGTAAGAGTAGAAATTATACATATACCACTTCTCGAATCTTGAAACCAACAACATTCCTCCCTTATCTCATCAAAACCGCCAAAGGAATATATTTTGAGTGAAACATAACATATTTTTAGTGATATACGTATTTCAAAGCTAGACTTTTTTCTATCAAATCGGTGAATATGTATTAATCTACTTTGATCCTGTGGCGACGCATTGGCACATTGCTAGTAGTTATTATAATTTTTTGGACACCATTCAAACGGTGGAGTACATATACGAAGAGAAGAGGTGCACGCACATAGTTGGCCTCTCGCTGTCTCGCACACATGAGTGTTACGTAAAGGCGACTATCGGTGTCAAAACCGGTGGATCTCGGGTAGGGGGTCACGAACTGTGCGTTTAGGCCGGATGGTAACAGGAGGCAGGGAACACGATGTTTTACCCAGGTTCGGGCCCTCTTGATGGAGGTAAAACCCTACGTCTTGCTTGATTAATATTGAAGATATGGGTAGTACAAGAGTAGATCTACCACGAGATCAAGGAGGCTAAACCCTAGAAGCTAGCCTATGGTATGATTGTTGTCTATGGAGTTGATGAAGTTGTCCTACGGACTAAAACCCTCCAGTTTATATAGACACCAGATAGGGTTAGGGTTACATAGAGTCGGTTACAATGGTAGGAGATCTTGAATATCCGCATCGCCAAGCTTGCCTTCCACGCCAAGGAAAGTCCCATCCGGACACGTGACGTAGTCTTCAATCTTGTATCTTCATAGTCCTAGAGTCTGGCTGAAGGTATAGTCCGGCTACCCGAACACCCCCTAATCCAGGACTCCCTCAGTAGCCCCTAAACAAGGCTTCAATGACGACGAGTCCGGCGCGCAAATTTTCTTCGGCATTGCAAGGCGGTTTCCTCCTCCAAGTCCTTCATAGAAGATCGTAGACACCAAGTGTAGTGTCTAGCTCTGCAAAATAAGCTTCCACATATTGCCATAGAGAGAATAATATTAACACAAATCAAATCTGCTGACGTATTCCGCAGTGCGCCATCACACTACGGCCAAGTCCTTTACTCGAATCGTTTTTACTTTTTCACCTCAGCGTGTTTTGCGAGGCGGTTTCCTTGGCAGGTCTTGTCAAAGCAGAGATCGTGTACCCCCCTATTACGGGATTCTCATCAATACGGACATGGGTAACCAAATCGTGCCCGTTAGCATGTTTTCACGATTAAAGGTGAGTCCCTAACGGTTACGGGGAGGGCTCCTGGTATTCAGCCTCTTATAAAGAGACAAGGGCCTTATCTTTTTTCCAACAAGTTCGCCCGTCGCCTCGAGTTCCAACACCCTAGGCTCCAGATTCCGGGCGCCTCGGACCTTCGACAATGTCCGGTTCCGACCTTCAAGGCCGATGGATGCCCTCCTCCGTCCCGGAGGAGGACGTGCTAAAGTTGAGAGAGGCTAAGTTCCTTACCAGTGAAATTTGGCATAGGTTGCCTGCTCAAGGGCAGGTCATCCCCAGTCCCCAGGCCGGTGAGAGCGTGGTGTTCATGTCTCACTTACTTCATGGGTTGGGCTTCCCAATGGATCCCTTTGTGAGGGGGCTGCTGTTTTATTACGGGCTAGAATTCCATGACTTAGCTCCGGAGTCCATCCTCCATATCTCCTCGTTTATCGTTGTGTGCGAAGTGTTCCTCCATGTTAACCCTCACTTCGGACTATGGCTCAAAACCTTCAAAGTGGAACCGAAGATGATCGAGGGACGGCACCAGAGTGCGGAGGCACTGTTATAAGCAAAAATGATGATGCTCCATGGCCCGAGGGCTCTTTTCAAGAGGAGCTAGGCTTGTGGCAATGAGAGTGGTTTTATATCACCGCTCCCCGGAGCACCAAATGGGTGGCGCCTCCTGCCTTTCGCTCTGGTCCCCCACCACGTCTGGCGTCATGGGTCAACAGAGGGTTGGATTGGGGTTTTCCCAAAGACGTGCCCTTGTTATAGGGCTGCATTAAAGATCTCTTGGAAGGAGACCTCAGCCTGGTCAAGGTGACGCAGGTCATGCTGATTCGCCGAATATTGCCCAGCAAACGTCGCCCCCTTCGCCTGTGGGAATTTAATCCAGAGGGACCGCAAGCTCTCCAGAACTTCATGGGTGCAACGCCCGCGGAGATGTATAAACTGTTCTTCGGATCACAAGAGATGTGTCCGGATTCGACCGAGGACGCAGGCCTAAGCCGCAATCGCCTGGATACTCAAGTAAGCAACCTTGTGCCAGGACCTTCTATCTATATAATTGTCATAAACTTTCCCCTAAAAGAGTCGTCCTTTTAAACTGGAGTGGATAGCGAAGGCAAAGCTGATCAGGTGTCTGGCTCCCCTTCCTGAAACTAGGCCGGATCCCGTGCTAGTTAGGATGCTGGAGATAATGCCTTCGGAGGGGAAGGACAAGGAAACTATAGCCTCCTCGAAGGTGGCTGCTCTGAAGGGAGGAACGGGCGATTCCTCTCCTAAGGGGAAGAAGAGAGCCGCCTCTGATGACCTGGAAACCATGGCCGCGAAGCGGGGGAGAAAATCCTCGTCAGAGGGTCCGACGCCGGGGAGTTCCTCGGCCGGACTACGCCCTCAAGGGGATCAGCCCTCCAGCGAGCCGTAAGTAGAGAAAGATTTTCCTTTTGAGGGATGAGGGAAATCCTTGATTTATGTCTGAGAAGATTAACCAAACTTTTACCTTGTAGCTCGGACCTCAGCCCTTCTCAGCAGAACTCGTCTTCGGGGGATCTTCTTCCGGAGATGATGGAGAGAGGGACGCCTCCCCTGCCGTGCCGCCTCGCGAGGCGGGCGACCCTGAGGTGTCGTCACGGAGAGTTTCTCCGAATCCGGCAGGGGCGGAAGATGGCTATGTGGCCCCCCCGAGGTTCTCCGCGTCCGGCCTTCGAAAGAGGTCATGGGACGAGCCCGGCACCGTCTGGTGCTCGGTCGGAGAAGCTAAAGATTCTGCTGGGGCGAGCTTGTATCTCAGAGGAGCACCATGCATTGATGGGCACGGTGATTGAAAGGATCTCATCCACAGAGAGCGGACTACATGAGGCCGTCAAAAGTTTACTGATGGGTTTTGAGGTACATTAGATAATGTACACTTTTGGCAGTAGCGCATGAATAAGATGCGCCCTATGTAGATAGTAGCCCCTGAGACTCTGCGGGTCGTCAAGAAATGACGGCACGCAGAGGATCATAATCCCAGGTCTAAGATGTCACCTTTGAATGTAGGTGGCAGGGTGTCCGGAATCGAGCCGAACTGACGATTTTGCCGGACTAAAGCGGCAACTAGACGTGGCAGAAGCCAACATCGCGCTTGTCAACAAGCGGCTTGAGGAGGCTCAAGGTATGCAATTCCCCGGGCGGCATGAGGTAAGAACAGTTTGAGGCCTTTTTCTTACAATGTGTGTGCTTGACGCAGATGGTGCGGCCGCCATGGAGAGTCTTAGGGCAGAACTTGCCCGAGCTAAAGAACAAGCCAGAGAAAGTGATGCGGCCGCCAATAAAGCCCTTGAAGAGCTGAGAGCTGAACAGGCTGCCCATTGCCGAAGCAAGGAAGAGATGGCCGAGATGGCCGAAAAGTTAAAAAGCGCTACAGACCATTGCAGACTTCTTGAAAAAGAAGACCAGGCGAAACAGACGGACTTAGAGAAGGCCGCTGCCAATGCCAAGGACGCGCGCTCTGTGATGAGAGCTGTGAAGGAGGAGCTGCGTCAGGCCGAACAGATTGCGGCTGGAAAGCCCTTTATGCTGCGAAGGAAATTTTGCGATCCAAAGTTTGCTCCGTTGGACCGAATGTGGAGTGTGGAGGATACCTATCTGGACTTGGCAGCGAGTGCTGCTGATGCGACCAAACACTTTCGAGATTAGAAGGATCGTGAAGTGGAAAAGCTTTTCTGGTCGCAGTTTCACAATCCAGAGCGTCCACTGGCAGTGGACGATCATTTGGCTCAATGCGCCGAACTGAATAGGTTGTCCGGAATCGCCATGAAGTACGTCATGGGTTATCTGTGGCCGGGGAGATCGGAGCCGAAGAGTTATTTCATCTTGGTGCAGCAATTCCTTGACGCGGTGTCGCGTATAAATGCAATGAAGAGGTCAGCATGCATAGAGGGCGCACGGATGACTCTTGCCCGTGTTAAGACATATTGGGCGGCGATGGAGACCACCGTTGTTGCGTCCCGAGATTCGGACAAAAGCCGAGTAAGCTCCGAGCACTATTTTCAGGAAGTCCTTGAAGGCGCTCGTGTAATAGAGACGCAGTGCTCGAAAGCTGCTATGTTATGATAGCATATGTAATTATAAAGTAATATTTTGATAAATTGTAGTGGCCTTTTTATACTTGTGCCTTGAAGTATTGGGAACACCTCCTGTGCGGCTGTTTTAATATATATATATAATCTGAAAGATGGCAGTCGTTGGCTTCAGCCCCCACGCACATAGTGCGGGGGTGCTCACAGAAGACGCATTTTCACACTTAACCCAACGTCTTGGTCCTATAAAGGAGGTGATAGCGCAGCGGGCCAGGCAACCGGACTATAATGCTTTAACACTTTCACTTAGCCATAGGAGCTTGACAGTGAGACTATTTAGGTAGCCCCTTGGTGGCGATTGCGCTCATCCGAGTTCGGGGCGCGTATGTGCCTGACCGGGAAGCGGCCCTTCATTAAAACGGAGGAATCCGATAGATTCCGATAGGTCATCGAGTGGCTGACCAGTCTCACGCTACATCATGACAGTCAGTTTTCGGCTTTCTCTACTGAGGTGCTCGCCCGGCCGAACCGGGGCACAATCGCAGTAGTTCTCCTGGTGCTACCTTAGCCGATAGAGCGGAACGTAAGGTAGCCGAACTCAGGAGCCGGGCAACCCAACATTTGACCAAAGACATGATTCGGAGCTAATGCATATAATGCCAAAACTTGCAACGCCGAACACTCCCTAAGGTATTCGGTCTTTATGAGTGCGGGCGAAAAAACACTCTTTATTAAAAAAGCCCCTAGTGTCCAGGTACGTGTGAAAATTCTGACGTGGCCACATGCCAAGACGCCAGCCTCCTCCTTGGTTATATCAGAAAAAACCAGGGGATGTGTAGCAACAAGAGACAGTAAAAAAGGTTTACGCAGGGTCTTAATCTAAAAAGAATCCTTTAGGACGGGTCCCTACTGCACGTCTGCGCCTGTGTCTCCGTTGTGCCATATCCTGGACGGGCGCCGCACGACGTTCATCTGTAAAAGAGAGGAACTGAGTTCAAAACGGGTCGTGCCGAAAAAGTTTAAAATAAACAAGGTGTAAAGTAAAATATATAAAACTGAGCTTTATTGTCTCTTATTGTATATGCATGGAGCCCCAAGTGCGGGGGTATATGGCCACTAAGCCTGCATCAATGATGATTTTGTACCGAACTCGTCTATCCGCGTTCGTGGTCTTTAATGACCTATTTCGGAGTTTTCTGGCCGGTGAGGCCATTTTGCTGTGGGGCTGTTAAAGCGGCCGCACAGTCCTCCGCTTGGGGAGGCGCACTTTAGTGCTTCCCCTTCAAAGAGATGATGCCTCGTGGATCGGGCATCTTAAGCGTAAGAGATGCATAATGCGGTATTGCGTTAAAGCGAGCGAAAGCTTCGCGTCCCAGTAGCGCTTCATAGCGACTTGAGAACGGGACTATATGGAAGGTCAGCTTTTCGCGGCGGAAGTTATCGGCAGAGCCGAATATGACTTTGAGCCGGAGAAAACCCATACAACGGGTGTCTGGACCAGGTATTACCCCTTGAAAGGAGGTTTTGCTGCGGCGGATTCTTGTTGGGTTAATCCCCATGTGCTGGATTGTATCCTGATATATCAGGTTTAGTCCACTGCTGCCGTCCATAAGGACATTTGAAAACTGGAGTCCGCCCATTATTGGATCGAGTATCAAGGCAGTCCAGCCTGCATCCTTGATATTTCTAGAATAATCTAGCTGATCGAAGATGATCGGTTTTGACAACTAGTGGCCGGACCCTTTGGGGTATGGCCGTGTGGTGCGTACCTTTACGGGCGCCACACGTTTTGTTATGTGAAGTGAGTTCACTGTTTTTACTTCTTGTGGGAAGTTCTTTTGTTTCCTGGTACTCTGCTTTTGGGGTTCGACCTCGTCTTCGCTTGGTGTGTCGAGCCCTTTGTGTTCGGCATTGAGTCTGCCGGATTGTTTGAAAACCCAACAGTCTCTGTGGGTATGGTTAGCAGGCTTCCCGGGAGTACTGTTTATCTGACATATCATGTCCAGGATTTTATTTAGGTTGGATGGATCGTCCCTGTTATCCTGGGGGGGCGATTTTGCCTGATTTTGTTGTGAGTCTTTGAATCCGGCATTGACTGCCGTGCTCTTCGGACTTTTGTCCTTAGTCCGGCGACGGTCCTTGTTGCGTCGCGGTTTTCCATTTCCATCCCTAGTTTTGGATGTACTTGGGTCGCTGGGGCTGCACCTTTCCAACCAGCTATCCTCCCCTGCACAAAAGCGGGTCATGAGGTTTGTTAGTGCGGCCATTGTTCTTGCCTTTTCTTGGCCGAGGTGTCTGGCAAGCCATTCGTCTTGGACGTTATTCCTGAAAGCTGCTAAGGCTTCGGCGTCCGGACAGTCGACTATCTGATTCTTTTTAGTGAGAAATCTATTCCAGAACTGCCGAGCTAATTCTCCGGGTTGTTGAGTTATGTGACTAAGATCGTCTGCATCTGGAGGGCGGACATAGGTCCCTTGAAAGTTTGCTCGGGAAGCATCCTCGAGCTCTTCCCAGCTTCCAATTGTGTTTTTGGGAAGGCTTTTAAGCCAATGCCGGGCTGGCCCTTTAAGCTTAAGGGGTAAATATTTTATGGCGTGGAGATCATCTCCTCTAGCCATGTGTATGTGGAGGATATAATCCTCTATCCAGACTCCAGGGTCTGTTGTTCCATCGTATGCCTCTATGTTTACGGGTTTGAATCCCTCTGGAAATTCATGGTCCAGGACCTCATCGGTAAAACATAGAGGGTGTGCGGCGCCCCTATATTTGGGTGTGCTGGATTCTGATGATGGCTTCATAGCATTGCATACGAGAGCTTGCTTTCTTAGCCCATAAATGGACCTGACTGGGCCATGATGCGAATCCTTAAGCGGGTCGCATGCCGATTTGAGTGCGGCGCCGCTTGCCGCTTTATGGGGTCGTCTATCCGACCGTGTGGCTTTCTCATTTTTTGAATGCGAGGGGTCTAGGGCCTCTTCATCGAATTCAGGCAGTAGCTTTCTTTTCGGATAGCTTTTAGTGCGGCAGCTGTCGCCGTATTTATCTGCGGTACTGATTACTTTGCTCCATCTAATCCGGAGTGCATCTTCTGCTGTTTTTAGCTTCCGCTTCTGCTTTTTTAGACTGCGTGGAGTTGCGACGAGCCTCTCGTGGAGATTCTTCTGCTCCATAGGTTTATCCGGCATAAGGTCATCCGGAATGCCGTTTTCGCTTGAGGAGGGATGTTCGGTTTCTCCATCCGCGTTGCCATGTTCGGACGGTTGCTCTAAGGCCTGCTCATCCTGCTCTATGGCTGGGGTTTTATCGAGGCGGGGCTTGGGTCGGCGTTTACGCCGACGATTTGATTGCTTTTCGGGGGGTCTATCTCCCGTTCCTTCCCCTTTTTCCTCGTTGTCGCTTCCTTTAGGGGTATCCACCATGTACACATCGTGAGATGAGGTGGATGTCCAATGCCCTATGGGCGTTGGTTCGTCGGTATCTCCTGCATCGTCATCCATGCTGTCGATGTCTCCGGAGTCGAAGTTGAGCACGTCGTTTAAATTGTCGACACTGGCTACCAAGTGGGTGGTGGGTGGGCTTTGAATTTCTTCATCGTCTGTATCCCCTCCTCGCTGACCGTAATCCGTCCAGGGCTCTCTTGAAAAAGAGAGAGACTTAAGAGAATTCAGGATGACGCCGAAAGGCGAGTGCTGAAAGATGTCTGCGGCGGTGAACTCCATTATCGGCGCCCGATCGGATTCGATTGGCAGGGGCGCGGGGGGTTCGGAGTCCGGGGAGGAGTCCGGATCCTCGGAGTCACGGGTCGTGCAGAGTGCGGGGCTAGCGTTTGGCTCGATGGCCTTTGAGATCGCAGCCCCCGGGGTGACGTCCAACCGCTCGTCCTCGATTGGCGCAATAGGCTCCGAGTTAGGGGTCAGAACCGATGCGTGTGCGGCCTCCAGGACACTGTCCGGAGGCAGAGCTAGGTCATGCCCCTCGAGATAGTGCGGCACGCTTGGCCGTGGCTCGAATCCGTCGAAGATAAAGTCTCCGCGGATGTCAGCTGTGTAGTTTAAGCTTCCAAACCTGACTTGATGGCCAGGGGCGTAGCTTTCGATCTGCTCCAAGTGGCCAAGAGAATTGGCCCGCAGAGCGAAGCCGCCGAAGACGAAGATCTGTCTGGGGAGAAAAGTCTCACCCTGGACCGCATCGTTGTTCATGATCAAAGGAGCCATCGGACCTAACGGCGACGATACGGAGTGACTCTCAATGAAAGCACCAATGTCGGTGTCAAAACCGGCGGATCTCGGGTAGGGGGTCCCGAACTGTGCGTCTAGGCCGGATGGTAACAGGAGGCAGGGAACACGATGTTTTACCTAGGTTCGGGCCCTCTTGATGGAGGTAAAACCCTACGTCCTGCTTGATTAATATTGAAGATATGGGTAGTACAACAGTAGATCTACCACGAGATCAAGGAGGCTAAACCCTAGAAGCTAGCCTATGGTATGATTGTTGTCTATGGAGTTGATGAAGTTGTCCTATGGACTAAAACCCTTCGGTTTATATAGACACCGGATAGGGTTAGGGTTACATAGAGTCGGTTACAATGGTAGGAGATCTTGAATATCCGCATCGCCAAGCTTGCCTTCCACGCCAAGGAAAGTCCCATCCGGACACGTGACGTAGTCTTCAATCTTGTATCTTCATAGTCCTAGAGTCCGGCTGAAGGTATAGTCCGGCTACCCGAACACCCCCTAATCCTGGACTCCCTGAGCGAGGTTAACAAATAAACCCTAAAACCCTAGGTGCACGATTGCTGCATTCACGGGTACCAAGTACGTGGTGGAGCACCTTCGTAGGAATAGTCAGCTCGCGTGATAATTTGATCCGTAGGAGTTGATGGTCCGGACCACACGTGAACGACTTGGAGCGCGGTGGCTCGCCAGTTGCCACAGATCGAGTAGCCATGTTTAAAATATCGTTTTTAGCGGGGTTAAGAGTTCCGATTTTCAATGGCGCGTTATAAGTAGTAAGTAGTTTTTAGAACGATTGGTATGGAGCGAAAATAGAATTCATAATACTACGTACCGACTTGGCGTATGGTTGTATGGTTTTTTTTGCGATGGAGGTTGTATGGGTTTATGTTGCGAGATGTTGAACCATGTAGTTCTAGGGCAAATATTATGGTTTAGATTTAGATGCTCGTTTTCAGTAATGAAAATCGGAAAGGGAAACCCTTCTTTGATTAAAAAAACTACTACCTCCATTCTGGTTTACTAGTCCCCATCGTACTTTGGGTCAAAGTTTGTCCATGAATTTTACTTGTAAAATGTGAATGGAAAACAAGATGCATGCATGAACACTAGTTACTCTAACCCTCCTCTCTTCTTTAATTCTTTGCCACATCAGCATGTTTGCTATTCCCGTGTGCATGATACCAGCTAAGATACCACCATTATGGCCAGCCTTAATCATCGCATGCAATAATTTAATGCACCTTGAAATATGAACATGTGTGGGGCGTGTATGTTTTTAATGATTTGAGACTATACCTAGCTCGGCATGCAAGATGACTTATTATGCACCGTTCCCCATACCTGCAGGAAGCCCGTTTGTCTCCAAATCTTTTCCTCTCCATGTGTGGAAACAATATGCCTGCCAAACTCTCCTTCTCCCTCCGGCGGTCCCACCACTCAACCCCGTGTGAAAAAATCTGCATGCATGACTCTCCTCCCCCCACGCTCGTGCAATCCGTTGTGACCAGCAATATTTCCACCCCTTCGCTCCCCCGTAATTTACTCCAACAAATATGCCCACGTAGCTGTTACTTAACTGCAGGTGCATTGGGTCACTGACATATGGGCCCAACAAGGGTTTGGCCCACATGTCAGTGACACAACTGGACTTGCAGTTAAGTCAGTGCAGCTCAGTCCATATCTTACGTAGGTGTGCCATTGCTCGCTATAAATATTGCGCCTCCCACGACATCGCTATCTCCTCCCCCTCACGTTCACATTCATCGCTATCTCCTCCCCTCCCTGTCACATCGACCACCATGGCATCGCCCCTCCCAGGCCTTAGGAGCCCCTCGCTGCACCGCGCGGATGGTCACGCGTCGCTGTTCCGTTCCTCGCCGCCACTAGTCGAGGAGGACGCGTCGGCGTTCTGCTCCTAGCCGCGACGCGTCGCCATTCCGTTCCTCACCACCACTACTCAAGGAGGACGCGCCGGTGTTCTGCTCCTCGCCGCGACGCGTCGAGGTGGACGTGTCGGTGTTCCCAATCTCGCCAGCACGTGCGTCGGAGGACGCGTCGGCTCCCCGCAACGAGGAGAATGCCGCGCCGCCCGCTGAGGCCCCCAGCCTTGAGGAGCTTTGGAAAGAAATGGATGTCGCCTTGTGGGAGGCTTTGCCTCCAGCAGAGCGTGCCAAAGTAGAGGCGGAGAAGAAGGCCGAGGAAGAGAAGCGCACCACGGAACAAGCTGCCTAGGAGGCCTATGTCACGT
Source organism: Triticum monococcum (assembly GCA_034509565.1). Classification (NCBI taxonomy): domain Eukaryota; kingdom Viridiplantae; phylum Streptophyta; class Magnoliopsida; order Poales; family Poaceae; genus Triticum; species Triticum monococcum. The sequence goes on along the minus strand of CM067841.1, from coordinate 554,145,299 downwards.
CCGAGAGAGTCAGGCGATTGGCTCTTTGGCAGAAGGCTCGTGCGGGGGCCGTGAGGGTGGCGGAGGACGGCCGTGCCGATGCCCTGAGTGTAGTCGGGCCCAAGCGCCTCATCTACGCTTGGCGGTACGTGGACCGGGCGCATGCTTCCAGCGAGGAGGAGTACATGTTGGCGCTGGATCACCACACCGGTGAGATCGCGCTTGCCCGCCGGCAAGCCACCAATCAGCACCTCACGAGTTGCGAGGCTGAGGAAGAGGCATTGTGTCGGCGTGCTGGGAAACGGCCGCGCACCAGGGCACTCGTGGCGTGCCGCAAGCGCTCCTGCGAGCGCCGTGGCTTTTAGGATTATAATTTTTGTTTCGTATGGCGACCTCATTAGTTTTGGTACGCACGTGATAAATCCCGAATGTTCAGGAATTTTTAGCGTCCTTAATTAAATATGTAAAAGGGAAAGTTTGGAAACCCTGTGTATTCGTACGCATTTTGCAAGTACGTGCATATAGCACAAACTTTACTATATACTATCGCACTACACGTCTCTCTCGATATATGCTTGCAGACGGTGCTACTCCCTCCGTCCAGGTCAATAAGTCATCTTTGGTTGTGCACCGTGACCAAGAAGGAGGGAAGACTTATACACCTGGACGAAGGGAGTACTACTATTGCTTATGTACGTGCAAATGCACGTTTTAACATTACAATGCGGTTTTTGTAAAAGTAGAAAAACAACACTAGTCAAGCTTGTGATTATTTGTTTTTCGTAAGATGACTTACACACGTAGACGGAGGGATTACAATGGTGAGGAATAAACCAGTTAAATCTTTGGTCAAAATTTAGCACAAATTACAATGGTGAAGGATAAACCAGGACGGGTAGTAGTTTAGAAGCCCAAATAAATGAGTGAGGCGCCTTGTGGGAAAAGCTGGGGAAGCCGCCAAAAGAATTGGCCCTAGGAGTAGTAGCTAGGGATCGAATGTGCGAGATGAACCGGAGAAAGTAAATGCAGAGAGATGAAATGCAAAAAAGACGGAGGGATGTGCTGGTTGCTTGTCCGTTTATTTTACCAGGCCACTTATTACTGGGAGTGGTTGGGTTTTGTGATATGACGGCTTTACTGCCGCGCGACGAGCGGGGTGAGAGGTGAGACTCCCGTGCAGCGCCGCCCTCTACACTTGTACTACATCGGCCGTGGTTTCATAGTCCCCCATTGAATTTGACTGAAGATTTAACTGACAAAATGTTAGTGCATGTCAACAAAAACTATATCATTGGATTCGTATTTGAACATAGTTTTGAATGATATAATTTTAGGTGACATGCATCAGCATTTATCGTACTATATATAATGTTAGTTCAATTTTTGGTCGTACTAATCTATAGTACTCCCTCCGGTCCTTTTTTTCTTTGCGTTCTATGCTCAGCCCGCATACCAAGGAGAGGAGAGAGCAGCAAAAATCGGACAGTTTTGCCCCTGGTTTGCTACACAAGGGACTCTGGGTAGTTATTGTGTGCATGCAACGATTGGCTCGACACCCTGTATTCTCGCACCCACGTTCTCCTTTGTCCACCTCTCTGCATGCATGCGGGTTCTCTCTCTCCGCTCAATCTCTGCATGCAGGCGCATGCGTCTCTCTCTCTCTTTGTGCAGAATCTTCTCAGCATCCGCGCCAATCTCTCACCCATTGCATGCCGTTTGAGCATGAAGAACACCGAGGAAAGAAGAACAACATCGTCTCTTGATACTGGTGGAATTGGAGCCAAAACAATTCGTTTAATTTTGGCAGATGAAATCTTTCCGCCAAAATTTTCAACTCCCTCCTAAATTGAACAGCCCGCCATAGATTAGCAGCTCGACTAGCACCCGCACGACATGCTCAAGCGCGTGGACGCCACCGTCATCCAGGTGCATGCTACAGTCTGCGAGCGCGCCGCCTTGCACGAGTCCGTCACCGTCCCCAGGTGTGTCACACACCTGGAACACATCGCCTAGCTGCAACATGTTGTCGTCAGTTAGCGCCCCATCTTCCACAAGTGTGTCGTCGTCCACGAGCAGGAGCATGCTTCGGTACGCGAGCTCGATGTCGTCCACGTCAAGCAAGCTTTCATCCATGGGCCCCGTTTGGATCAATGGGTTAGAGTTAGTTTGGGTTAGTTTGGACACAACTAACCCAAGAAGATCCAAACAGAAGGGCTAGTTTGGGTTAGATGTATCTAACCCATCCAAAAAAACTAACCCATATTAGAGGTGCTTATTTGGGTTAGTTCTTCTTGGGGCCATTAAAAAACATTTTTTCTCTCGCTCTCCCCGCAACAGATCCCTCCCCACTTCCTCGAAGCTTCTCCTCCTCTCCCTCCCCCCTCTCGCACCGCCCGTGGAGGCACCTCACCGTATTCACGCTCCATCTAACCCTGCCATCCGAACACCTCTTTGGTTAGAGTTAGTTCAGGGTTAGTTCAAGTTAGAATCTAACTCTAACCTCTAACTGAGTTAGAGTATCCAAACAGGGCCATGGTCTCACTAGGGTTGGCTATCCTACCACAACCACGATGGGTGCATTTCATCCATGGAGATGTACGGGATGTAGCAGAGAGGGAAGAATGGGAAGGTGAGATGGGACCGGTGGGGACTGGGAGGAGAGTAAGAGTTAGGCGGCTGGCTGCCTTGGGAAGGCGCGAAGGACATGCATGGGAGAGAGAGATGGGAGTAACTGCAGGCATGCGTGCGAGCAAACATAAAGGAGGGGTAAAGTCGGAAAGAACAACCCCAACACGATAATACGCAGAGCATTGCGGGAAAAATGGATTTTTCTTAAACACAGACTAAAAAGGACCAGAGGGAGTAGTAAGGTGCCCGTGCATTGCACCGAAGAGTGAAATGCATTGATCGGGGAGTTGTTTATTTTGACAAAGGATGTGGGGGTCATCTCATGTGTAATGGGTATCGATAGGTTTCTTCAGATATTATTTCATCTCTAGAGCTAACAAACATCCGGGTGAAATAGATAAAAGGTATCTTTTGCAAACAAAAGCGTTCAACTATTCGACCTGCATCCAAAACTTGTGAAGAAATAACACTTATTGTGCTTTGCAAGAAATGATCTTTAAGAATTAGTTTTTGAGTATCGATTGTTATACATGTTGGCTATAGATGACATGGCACTTTCTTATAGTCAACAGTTGGCTATACTATTAAGTAACATTAACCATGCCCATATACACCTAGACGGAGGGATTAAATTAGGATGACTTGCAAGCGGGTAGAGGAGATGTAAGAAATGGTTCATCGTAAGTCTTTCACCAGTACTGTAGTAAAAATTCATACATGGAAGATTCTAGACTAAACCATAAACGGATAGACTTTTATTCATGCGCGATACTCCAATAGAGCAAGATCCTGCATGGAAGTCTCCACATGCTTAGACAACGGATTACATTGAGCGAAGACTAATGATCAACATTTAACTTGATAATGCGTATGTCCAGGTGAACCTCCTTGGATTTCGAACAGGAAGGACAGAAACACATACGGTGCAACGGGAGCAGCACCGTTAGCGTTGAGGTTGTCGCCCATGTCCAAACACCACATAGACACGGTCTTTGAGCATGGTTCATTGTCGTTCCCCGCCCGGGCATTGAAGTTTGTAACTATTTTAGATTAGAATATACTACTCCTCCGGTGCTAGTAGTAGAGCAGAGTCCTACTCTACTCAAGCAAGTTAGGGCATAGCACTGTAGGGAGTACCAGTACTATGATCACTCAAGCAAGTTGTCTGGCATCGACATGACCCTACGCTGTTGGTATGTGTCTCGTAAGTCAAGCGGCGTGCTATAGCCATCATCACCTGTCCACTTCCCGCAGTACATATTTGCTTCTCCATCTTTGTCCGCACATTATCTCGTCCAATCTTCCATCCCCGCTAAGGCGCCTCCCCCCTTGTTCGAAACCCAAGCACTAACAATGGCAGAACCAAGCAGCGTCCGCCGAAAGAGTGGCTGGAATTCGCTCCCCACAGAGGTAACCAAGCTCATTGTTTTGCGTGTGGACAATCTCAGTACCATGCTGCTCGCCACGTGCTCGTCGGGGCTGTACCGTTTACTCAAAGCCCTCAGGCCGGAGCTTTTTAAGCCAGCTCCTTGCTTGCTGATGCCGCCTGATCTTCAAAAATGGCGTGTCACGCAGCATAACGATCATAGGGTGGCGAGCATCAACCCCTTTGACTGCGATCCGATCCCCGTCAGACTCAACTACATTAACGGTATGTACTGGGTCAGCATGAACACGTCTTGGATGGTGCTCGTTGATGGTCGCAGCAGCTGGATGCTCGTGGAGGTCTACACCCGATGATTGATCCCCCTTCCTTCGATTAACACTGCACTATTTTGGCACCGTGGCCCAGAATACTAAAAATCTTACATTAGCCAACATGATACCAAGTTTGATTTGCTCAAGGTTGTAATCTTCCAAGTGCCCACAAGATCTGCAAATTATAAAGACTTCAGGCTAATTGCGTTCTTCAACCGCGGTCTCGCCTATCTGACAGGTCACTGAGGTAAGTGGATAAATCTGCATGTTCATCGCAGGATCATAGATCCTCCATGGTTCTCTGATGCCATTGAACACAAGGGCTTCATTTGCGTTGTCGACTCCTTCTATGGCTGGATGTATTGCTGGCCTACTCCAGTCATCGCTACAAATGGCTATTACAGCAGTATGTTACTTTCCTATGATATCATGATGGCTTGCTTATATTACTGTGAACATTTGCTGAAAAAATATTCATGCTCATAACATGCTGTTCTTAAGATTGACTAAATGAAGAGCCCTTTTATTTGACTCAAACTTGATATGATGTTGTAGGCCGCCTGGTGTCCCTACCCTTCCTAATCCCAGAACCTTTCATAGAAAAGCGGCATGGCAGTTGCAGGTGGTTCCTGGCTCGATTAGACGACGGTGAAAGATTGATGATCGTTCGCACGTACCGGACATGTTGTTTCGTGGAATACAATCACAGTCACTGCAAGGTCTTTCAGCAGGATCCCAGCTTCTCTGGGCCTTCAGGAATTTTTGACTGGAGGCTGGTAAGTAGCCTTGGTACACGCTCTCTGTTTGTCGGACTGAATTATCCGATTAACCAGGAGATAACCGACGGCAAGGATCATGATGGTAGCGCGGTTTCGTTCATCAGGCAAAACTGTGTGTACACATCGTACCATGCGTCTCTGCATGCACCAGACCCTGATATGTGCCGCCATGCTCTGCAGCCCAAAGTAGGAGAGAGGGTCGCAAGTATCAGACTTCGACCTGCTGGCTGGAGTTTCCCCCGTCAGGCACCCATCTAGTTCAAGCTGTCAGCCAATCTCCACAGCTTAATAAATAGTAATGTCTAATTGAGCCAGTTAGTTAGATGCGTACACTTGGTGTAGTAGGATCTTTATTTAGTTTGATGCATACACTTGTTCTTTTTGGTAGCCCTTTTGTAATGATGGCTGATGTTTGGTTTGGAAGAGAGAGCTGTGTCTTCACTCTTCTGGCCTGCTTACTGCTTCTGTTGCACCCCCAGCCCTGGTTGCTGCTGCTGTTGTTTTCAATGTACAATCAGTAGTATATTTCGTCTGTTGGTTGAATAAATGTGTTGTTAGAACGACAAACACAATGTTTTGGAAGTCGTTGCACGGTTCGATCCTTTAGTGCCCCATACCGTACGTAGGAACAAGCTTGTCTACATAGAGGGGGCTAGGGTTACACAGAGTCGGTTACAAGGAAGGAGATCTACATATCCGTATTGCCAAGCTTGTCTTCCACGCCAAGGAGAGTCCCATCCGGACACGGGACGAAGTCTTCAATCTTGTATCTTCATAGTCCAACAGTCCGGCCAAAGGATATAATCCGGCTGTCCGGAGACCCCCTAATCCAGGACTCCCTCAGTAGCCCCTGAACCAGGCTTCAATGACGATGAGTCCGGCGCGCAGATTGTCTTTGGCATTGCAAGGCGGTTCCTCCTCCGAATACTTCATAGAACACTTTGAACACGAGGATCGTGTCCGGCTCTGCAAAATAAGTTTCACATACCACCGTAGAGAGAATAATATTTCCATAAATCTAATCTGCTGACGTACTCCGTAGTGTGACATCACACCACAGACAGGTCTTTATTCGAATCATTTTTCATAACCCATCTCAGCGTGTTTTGCGAGGCGGTTTCTTTGCCACGTCTTGTCGAAGCAGAGATCGTGTCCCCTTTATCACGGGATTCTCATCGATACGGACGCGGGTAACCCAACCGTTCCTATTGGTAGGACTCCTAGATCTTAGGCAAGTCCCAAATTGCCAAGAGGAGGACTCTTGATATTCACCCTCTTTATAAAGGGGACAAGGCTTTTTCTTTTTTCCCTCTCATGCTGAATCAAATCCTTCCCCCGCCTCGAGTTCTAACACCCAAAACTCAGGCCAGGTGCTTCGGACCTTCAACTATGTCCGGATCCAACCTTCAAAGTCGGTGGATGCCCTCCTCCGTCACGGAGGAGGACATCAAGAGGTTGAGGGAGGCCAGATATCTAACCGCCAAAATTTTGCATCGGCTGCCCGCTCGAGGGCAGGTCGTCCCTACTCCCGAACCCAACGAGAGCATCGTGTTCGTCTCCCACTGCCTCCGAGGACTAGGCCTTGCTCTAGATCCCTTTGTTAGGGGTCTTATGTTCTATTACGGGCTGGATTTTCACGATCTGGCCCCGGATTCCCTTCTTCACATCTCGACATTTATTGTCGTATGTGAGGCCTTCCTCCGCATTACCCCTCACTTTGGCCTGTGGCTCAAGACCTTCGATGTGAAGCCGAAGATGATCGAGGGGCAGCACGCAGCGTGCAGAGGCGCTTCAATAAGCAAAAAAATTGACGCTCCATGGCCTGAGGGTTGCTTCCCAGAGGTGTCCGGGTTGTGGCAGCGGGAGTGGTTCTACATCACAGCTCCCCGAAGTGCCAAATGGGTAGCTGCCCCCACCTTTCGCTCAGGCCCCCCACCACAACTGATGTCATGGATCAGCAGGGGGCTGAGCTAGGGTCCAGCCAAGGATGTGCCAATACTGCAAAGCCGTATCCGAGATCTCTTTGAGAGAGATTTCAGTCTAGTTATGGTAGTGCAAGTTATGCTAGTTCGTCAAGTCCAGCCTTGCAAACGTCGGCCCCTTCGCATGTGGGAATTTAACCCGGAAGGACCGCGAGCTATTCAACATTTCCTCGGCATGACGCACGAAGAGATGTACAAATTTTTCTTCGGACCACAAATAATGTGTTCGGACATCACTGGGGATGCAGGTCTGAGCTGCAATCGCCCGGATACCGAAGTAAGTAGCCCCGCATCCGAACACACTGTCCGTTTATTTATCGCAACATTGCCCTAAAAAGCCGCTCTTTGACCAGGATTTGATAGAGAAGGCAAAGTTGATCAGGTGTTCGGCCCCCCTCCCTGAGACTTCACCAAATCACGTGTTAACCAGGATGCTGGACATCGCGCCTTATCAAGCGCCCTCTGGAGAAGATAAAGGGGGAACAAGAAGGCTAACGCCTCTGCGAAGGAGGTTAGCCAGGGAGGAGGAACTGAAACTTCCTCTCCCTAGGGAAGGAAGAGAACCGCCTCTGAGGACCTGGAGACAATGGTCTCCAAACGGGGGAAGAAATCTCCGCCGGAGGGTCCTGCCCTGGGGGATACCCTGGCCGCACTATGCCCTCAAGGGGATCAGCCCTCCACCGAGCTGTAAGTAAAAGGGTACTTAATAATGAAAATATCTCGCTTTACTTCTGAGGAAAATAATCGGAGCATTTATCTTGCATTTCGGATTTTAGCCCTTCTCAGCAGAGCTCGTCTTGAGGGGATCTTCTTCCAAAGATGATGGAGAGCGAAACGCCTCCCCCTGCCACACCGCCTCACGAGGCGAGCGGCCCCGAGGTGTCGTCGCGGAGGGTTTCTCTTGATCCGGCAAGGCCAGAAGGTAATCCTATGCCCACCCAAAGTCCTCAGTATCCGGCTCTTGAAGAGAGCAATCAAAAGAGTCCGGCACCGTCTGGTGTGCGGTCGGACGTACTAAGGGATCTGCTAGAGCAAGCGGCTATCTCAAAAGAGCACCGCGCATTGAGGGGTATGGTGATTGAAAGGATTTCATCAGCCGAAAGGGGGTTGCATGAAGCCTTTATGAGTGTACTGATGGGTTTGAGGTACATGAAATGATGTACATTGTTGACAGTACCGCACATTTTTAGATGTGCCCTGTGTAGATAGTAGCCCCTGAGACTCAGGTTGTCGTCGAAAACGGCGGCAAACAGAGGATCGTAGTCCCAGGTAATAACCAGACCGCCTTTATGTGCAGATGGTTGAAGCTCTGGTGGCTAGCCGGACTGATGGGTGTGCCGAACTAAAGTGGCAGCTGGATGCGGAAGATGCCGACATCATGCTTGTCAACAAGCGGTTTGACGAGGCACAGGGTCAGTGATTTTTCTGGTGATCGTCACATAGTAAGAGCGGCATGATGCCAGTATCTTTAATATGTTGTGACTGCAGATGGAGCTGCCACCGTGGAGACCCTTCGGGCGGAGCTTGCCCGAGCCCAGGAGCAAGTAAGGAGTAGCAATGCGGCCGCTTTAAAGGCGACCGAGGGGTTAAGGGTCGAACAGGCCGCACATTGCGAGAGCAAAGAAAAAAATGACAAGATGGATGTGGAGTTAAAAGATGCTGCTGACAGTTACCGGCTTCTTGAAGAAGAAAATCTGGCGAAGGCGACGGACCTGGAGAAGGCCCGGGTGGCTGCCAAGGAAGCCCGCTCCAAAATTAGAGCGACGAAGGAGCTGAATCAAGTTGCGGATATTGTTTCTCGGAAGCCCTTCTTGTTGCAGACTAAGTTCGGAGATCCGAAATATGCTCCTCTGGACCGGCTATGGAGTTTGGCGGACGAGTACATGGATTTGGCTGCAAGTGCTGCTGATGCGGCCGAGTAGTTCAAGGATCAGAAAGGTCCTGAAGTGGAGAAGCTGTTTTGGTCACAGTTTCACCCTCCAGTCCGTCTGCTATTGCTGAATGAGCGATTGACCGGTTGGGCCGAGCTCCATAGATTATCCGGACTTGCCATGAGGTCCGTTGTGGATCACCTGTGGCCAGGAGGGCCAAGGCCGAATAGCTACTTTAGCTTAGTGCAACAATTCCTTGGTGTTGTGCCACGCATCGATGCTGTAAAGAGGTCGGCGTGCATAGATGGCTCGCGGATGGACCTTGCCCATGTCAAAACATACTGGGCAGAGATGGATGCCAGCACTGTTGCGGCACAGGGTTTGGCCATAGGCCGAGTGGCTGCCGAGCACTACTTTGAAGAAGTTCTTGAAGGCGCTCGTTCGATAGAGGCTCAGTGCTCGAAGAATATTATGTTTAAGTGATATGAATTCCCATTGTAAAAACAATGTTTTATTGAGTTTATCAAGGTTGTATTTATACTTTTGCCCGAAAGTACTATGATCCCTCATGTGCGGCCGTTTATGTATATATGTATATAACCTGAAAGATGGCAGTCGTCGGCTTCAGCCCCCACGCATATAATGCGGGGGTGTTCATAGAAGACGCATGCTCACACTTGATCCAACGTCTTGGTCCATTAAGGAGGTGATAGCGCAGCAAACTAGGCAATCGGACTATAATGCTTTAACACTTTCACTTAGCCAGAGGAGTTTGACAATGGGGCTACTATATAGCCCCTGGTGGCTCCGCGCTCATCCGAATTCGGGGCGCGTAAATGCCTGGCCGGGAAACGACCCTTCGTTAAGGCGGAGGAATCCCGAAGATTCCGCTAGGTCATCGAGTGGTTGACCAGTCTCACGCTATATCATGACAGTCAGTTTTCGGCTTTCTCTACTGAGGTGCTCGTCCGGATGAACCAGGGCACAATCACAGTAGTTCTCCTGGTGCCGCCTTACCCGATAGAGCGGAATGTAAGGCAGCAAAACACAGGAGCCGGGCAAACCCAACATTTGACCAAACACATGATTCGGAGCTGATGCATATAAGACTCCCTAAGGTATTCGGTCTTTATGATGTAAACCGGGCTAAACAGTGCCCTTTGTATTAAGCCCCTGGTGTCCAGGTACGTGCAATATTCTAACGTGGCCACATGCCAATACGTCAGCATCCTTCTCAATTGTGCTGAGAATCTAGGGTATGTGTATCAACAAGAGATAGTAAAAAAGGTTTACGCAGGGTCTTAATCTAAAAATAATCCTTGGAACGGGTCCCTGCTGCACGTTTGCGCCTGTGTCTCCGCTGTGCCGTATCCTGGACGGGTGTAGCACGATGGTCATCTGTAAAAGAGAGGAACTTAGCTGAAAAGTTGTCGTGCAAAAGGTAGGTTATACTAAATAAACCATGTACAGTTCAGGAGTAGTAAAGTTGAGCCTAATTGCCAGTTGTTTACACGCATTGAGCCCCTTGTATTGTTATAGGGGTATAGCCATCAAACATGTATTAATTATATATAGCTACGTCGGACTCGTCTAACCGTGTCTGTGGTCTTAGCGACCTGTCGGATGCTCTAGTTGGTGAGGCCGTCTAGTGTGCTGCTGCCAAGGTAGCCGCACGGTCTTCCGCGCGCAAGGAGCGCTCGATATTTCCATTTACTTGATGATGCCACGTGGAAAGAGAATCTTAAGCATGAGAGAAGCGTAATGCGATATTGCGTTAAAGCGAGCGAAAGCTTCGCGTCCGAGTAGTGCTTGATAGCCACTTTGGAACGGAGCGATGTGGAAGGTCAACTTTTCGCTGTGGAAGTTATCGGGAAAGCCGAATATAACCTCTACTAGCAGGGAGCCCGTACAATGGGCCTTTGTGCCTGGCGTTACTCCTTTAAAGGTAGTATTGCTATGGCTGATTTTTGTTGGGTCTATCCCCATTTTGCGGACTGTGTCCTGATATATCAGGTTTAAACTACTGCCGCTGTCCATCAGGACTCGTGTGAAGTGGTATCCGTCAATTATCAGGTCTAACACCAAGGCAGCCCATCCTGCATGCCGGATACTTGCTGAGTAATCCCGATGGTCAAAGGTGATCGGTTTGGACGACCAGTGGCAGAACTTCGCGGTGATAGGCCCTGGGGCATGTGTCTCTAGGGGCGTCGCTTTGTTTCTGCCCTTCATCACGTGTAACCCGTTTACTGTCTTGACTTCTGGTGGGAATTTCTTCTGTTCCCCAGTGCTTTGCTTGCGAGGCTTGTCCTCGTCTTCGCTTGGTGTATCCTGCCCCTTGTGTTCGGCGTTGAGCTTGCCGGACTACTTGAAGACCCAACATTCTCTATGGGTGTGATTTGCAGGTTTATCGGGGGTGCTGTGGATCTGACATATTTTGTCCACAATCTTGTTTAGGCTGGACAGTTCTTCTCTGTTGCCTCTGGAGGGCCGCTTTTGCTAACCTGGCCGAGAGCTTCTGAATCCGGCGTTTACTGTCGTGCTCTTCGGGCTGTCTTCTTTATTTCGGTGCTTGTTTTTGCTGCGTCGTGGCTTCCCGTTTCCGTCCTTGACTTCGGATGTACTTGGGTCACTGGTGCTGCATCAGGCTAACTAGCTGTCCTCGCTCGCGCAAAAGCGGGTCATGAACGCTGTGCTTGAAAGCTGCTAAGGCTTCGGCGTCCGGACAGTCGACTATTTGGTTCTTTTTAGTGAGAAACCTGTTCCAAAGCTTTCGGGTTGACTCTCCGGGCTATTGAGTTATATGACTTAAATCGTCTGCCTCCGGTGGTCGGACATAGGTCCCTTGAAAATTTACCCGAAAAGCGTCTTCGAGCTCTTCCCAACTTCCAATGGAGTTTTCGGGGAGGCTTTTAAGCCAGTGCCGAGCTGGCCCTTTGAGCTTGAGGGGTAAGTACTTGATGGCATGGAGATCGTCTCCTCGAGCCATGTGTATATGCAGGATGTAGTCCTCAATCCAGACCCCAGGGTCTGTCGTTCTGTCGTACGCCTCTATCTTTACGGGTTTGAATCCCTCTAGGAATTCATGGTCCAGGACCTCATCGGTGAAACATAGGGGGTGTGCGGCACCCCTGTATTTGGGTGTACCGTGGTGTTCGGATTTTTGTTGTGTTGCATTGCATGATGGAGCGCGCTTTCTTAGCCCGTAGATGGATCTGGTTGCGCCGTCCTTTTGATGCGAGCCCTCACGTGGATCGCGTACTGGCTTGTGTGCGGTGGCGTTTGCTGCTCTATGTTGGCCACGAGGTCGTCTATCCGACCGGATGGCTGTTTTGTTTTTTGATTGCGGGGGATCTAAGGCCTCCTCATCGAATTCAGGTAGCAGCTTTCACTTCGGGTAGCTCTTTGTGTGGCGACTACCGCCGTACTTTGCTGCAGTGAGTACTTTACTCCATCTAATTCTGAGTGTGTCTTGTGCAGCCCTGAGCCTTTGCTTCTGCTTTTTCAGACTCCTCGAAGTGGCGACAAGCCTTTGATGGCTATTCTATTGCTCTGGGTGCCTGTCCAGTGTGATGTCATCCGGACTGTTGTCTTCGCCGGAGACGGGTTGTTCGGTTTGATTTTCCGTGTTGCCGTGGTTGGACAGTGGTTCAATGCCGTGTTCGTCGTCCGCGGGCTCACCCTGCTCTATTGCTGGGTCCAGATGATCGTTGTTTCTACCGAGGCGGGATTTGGAGTGGTGCTTACGCCTCCGCTTTGACTGCTTCTCGAGGGAACGATCCTTCGCTACGTCCTTCTGTTCCTCGTCGTCGTTTTCTTTGGGTGTGTCCACCATGTATACATCATATGATGAAGTGGGCGTGCAGTGCCCTATGGGCAGTGGCTCCTATTCGTCTCCTGCATCGTCGTCCATACCGTCGATGTCTTCGGAGTCGAAGTCGAGCATGTCGGTCAAATCGTCGACAGTGGCTACTAAGTGGGTGGTGGGTGGGCGGCGAATTTCTTCGTCATCCGCATCCCAATCCCGCCGAACATAGTTCGGCCAGGACTCTCCTGACAAGGAGAGTGACTTTAATGAATTCAGTATGTCGCCGAAGGGCGAGTGCTGAAAGATATCTGCGGAGGTGAACTCCATGATCGGCGCCCAGTCGGATTCGAAAGGCACGGGTGCCGGCGGAACAGAGTCCGTGGCCGGGGAAGGATTCGGCAGTTCAGCGACACGGCTCTCGTTAGGGGTGAAGTTAGTATTTGGCTCTATCACCGCTGAGAGTGCAGCCTCCATGGCGGGGTCTATCCACCCGTCCTTGGATGGCGCAACTGGCTCCGAATTGAGGGTCAGAGCGGTCACCAGTGCGATCTCCCGAACACTGTCCGATGGTAGAGCTAAATCATGCTCATCGTGACCATGCGCCGCACTCGGCAAGGGCTCGAATCCGCCGAAGATCAAGTCTCCGTGGATGTCGGCCATGTGGTTTATGCTTCCACACCTGACCTGGTGGCCAGGGGCGTAACTCTCGATCTGCTCCAGATGGCCAAGCGAGTTGGTCCGCAGTGCGGAGCCACCCAGTACAGAGATCTGTTCAGGGAGAAAGGTCTCACCCTGGACTGCATCGCTATCGATGATTGAAGGGGCCATCCAGCCTAATGATGACGACACAGAGGAACTCTCAATGAAAGCACCAATGTTAGTGTCAAAACCGGCGGATCTCGGGTAGGGGGTCCCGAACTGTGCGTCTCAGGCGGATGGTAACAGGAGGCAGCGGACACGATGTTTACCCAGGTTCGGGCCCTCTTGATGGAGGTAATACCCTACGTCCTTCATGATTGTTCTTGATAATATGAGTAGTACAAGAGTTGATCTACCACGAGATCGAAGAGGCTAAACCCTAGAAGCTAGGCTATGGTATGATTGTTGTTGTTCCAATGGACTAAACCCTCCGGTTTATATAGACACTGGATGGGGCTAGGGTTACACAGACTCGGTTACAAGGAAGGAGATCTACATATCCGTATTGCCAAGTGAGGGAGTCCTGGATTAGGGGGTGTCCGGATGGCCGGACTATACCTTCAGCCGGACTCCTGGACTATGAAGATACAAGATTGAAGACTTCGTACCGTGTCAGGGAGGGACTTTCCTTGGCGTGGAAGGCAAGCTTGGCGATACGGATATGTAGATCTCCTACCATTTTAACCGAATTTGTGTAACCCTAACCCTCTCCGGTGTCTATATAAACCGGAGGGTTTTAGTCCGTAGGACAACATACAGAACAATCATACCATAGGCTAGCTTCTAGGGTTTAGCCTCTCCGATCTCGTGGTAGATCTACTCTTGTACTACCCATATCATCAATATTAATCAACCAGGACGCAGGGTTTTACCTCCATCAAGAGGGCCCAAACCTGGGTAAAACTTCGTGTCCCTTGCCTCCTGTTACCATCCGACCTAGACGCACAGTTCGGGACCCCCTACCCGAGATCCGCCGGTTTTGACACCGACATTGGTGCTTTCATTGAGAGTTCCTCTATGTCATCGCCATTAGGCTTGATCGCTCCTACGATCATCAATAGCGATGCAGTCCAGGGTTAGACCTTCCTCCCCGGACAGATCTTCGTCTTCGGCAGCTTCGCACTGCGGGCCAATTCACTTGGCCATCTGGAGCAGATCGAAAGCTATGCCCCTGGCCGTCAGGTCAGATTTGGAAGTTTAAACTACACGGCTGACATCCGCGGGGACTTGATCCTCGACGGATTCGAGCCACTGCCGAGCGCGCCGCGCTGTCACGACGAGCATGATCTAGCTCTGCCGCCGAACAGTGCCCTGGAGGCCGCACCCGCATCGGCTTCGACCCTTAATTCGGAGCCAACTGCGCCGATCGAGGATGGGTGGTTGGACGCCGCCTTGGGGGTTGCGATCCCAATGGCAATCGAGCCGAACACCAGCCCCGCACTCCGCGAGACTCGTGACTCCAAGGAGTCGGACTCCTCTCCAGACTGCAAACCCTCCGCGCCCCTGCCGATCGAATCCGATTGGGCACCGATCATGGAGTTTACTGCCGCGGACATCTTTCAGCACTCGCCTTTCGACGATATTCTGAAGACACTAAAGTCTCTCTCTTTATCAGGAGAGCCCTGGCCAGACTACGGTCAGCAAGGTTGGGATATGGACAATGAAGAAATTCAAAGCCCACCCACCACCCACTTTGTAGCCACTGCCGACGATTTAACCGACATGCTCGACTTCGACTCCGAAGACATCAAAGGTATGGACGCCGATGCAGGAGACGATGAACAACCAGCGCCTATTGGGCCCTGGAAATCCACCTCGTGATATGACATATACATGGTGGACATCCCAAAAGAAGGAGATGGCGATGGAACAATGGAGGATGACCCTCCAAGAAACAGCCTAAGTGCCGGTGCGAGCGGCGCCGCGCAAAATCCCGCCAAAGCAAATACGGTGATTCCAGCATGGGAAATAATAATACTCCGGAGAGTGCAGAAGAGAACCCCCTTCAGCAAGATTCAGCACAGGAGGATGCAGAAGCCAGCCCTCATGAGAGAGCGGCAGACAGAGAGGTCGAGGACGATAATTATATGCCTTCCTCCGAAGACGAGGCAAGCCTCAACGACGACGAATTTGTCGTGCCAGAGGATCCCGTAGAGCAAGAGCGTTTTCAACACAGGCTTATGGCCATGGCAAGAAGCCTCAAGAAAAAACTGCAACTGCTTAGAGCTGATCAAGATTTGCTAGTCGACAAATGGACTGAAGTCCTTGCGGCCGAAGAGCATAAACTCGAACGCCCCTCCAAGAGCTACCCAAAGCGCAGGTTGCTACCCCGATTAGAGGAGGAAGCACTTAAACCTACATCACCAGCACTTGATACGGCCGGCCGGCCACCTCGTGGCCACAACAGAGAGGCCTCTCGGCCCTCCACTTAAGCCGCACCCCGTACCAAGGCACGGGAAAATGCGCCAGACCAGCGAGATATGCTGGAGGACAAGGCAAGGCAAACAAGATCGATCTATGGATCGCGTGGGAGCCCCAAGACTCGAGACGATAACCGTCACGCCGGACAAAAATCCGGTAGGGCCGAACACACTAGACAAAGCTCATTGGAGCTATGTCGTGATATAGCCCAATACAGAGGCGCCGCACACCCACTATGCTTCACAGACGAAGTAATGGATCATCAAATCCCCGAGGGTTTCAAACCCGTAAACATCGAATCATATGATGGCACAACAAATCCTGCGGTATGGATCGAGGATTATCTCCTTCATATCCACATGGCCCGCGGCGATGATCTCCACGCCATCAAATACCTCCCACTAAAGCTTAAAGGACCAGCTCGGCATTGGCTTAACAGCTTGCCAGCAGGATCAATCAGTTGTTGGGAGGACTTGGAAGCCGCATTCCTCAACAATTTCCAGGGCACTTATGTGCGACCACCAGACGCCGATGACCTAAGCCACGTAATTCAGCAGCCAGAGGAATCGGCCAGGCAATTCTGGACACGGTTCCTAACAAAGAAAAATCAAATAGTCGATTGTCCGGACGCAGAGGCCCTAGCAGCCTTCAAGCATAATATCCATGACGAGTGGCTTGCCCGGCACCTTGGACAGGAAAAGCCGAAATCTATGGCAGCACTCACGACACTCATGACCCGCGTTTGCGTGGGAGAAGACAGCTGGCTTGCTCGTAGCAACAATATGACCAAGAACCCTGGTAATTCGGATACCAGGGACAGTAGTGGCGGGTCGCGTCCCAACAAGCAGAAGCGCCGCATTAACAGCGACAATGCTGAGGATACGACAGTTAATGCCGGATTCAAAGGCTATAAATCTGGTCAGCGGAAAAAGCCATTCGAAAGAAATCCTAGGGGCCCATCCAGTTTGGACCGAATACTCGACCGCTTGTGCCAGATACATGGCACCCCCGAAAAGCCGGCCAATCACACCAACAGGGATTGTTGGGTGTTCAAGCAGGCAGGCAAGTTAAATGCCAAAAATAAAGACAAGGGGCTGCATAGCGATGACGACGAAGAGCCCCGGCCGCCGAACAACAGTGGACAGAAAGGTTTTCCCCCACAAGTGCGGACGGTGAACATGATATACGCAACCCACATCCCCAAGAGGGAGCGGAAGCGCGCGTTAAGGGACGTATACGCGGTAGAGCCAGTTGCCCCAAAGTTCAACCCATGGTCCTCCTGCCCGATTACCTTTGATCGAAGGGACCATCCCACTAGCACCCGTCATGGCGGATTCGCCGCATTGGTTCTCGAACCAATTATTGACGGATTTCATCTCACTAGAGTCCTTATAGACGGGGGCAGCAGCCTGAACCTGCTTTACCAGGATACAGTGCGGAAAATGGGCATAGATCCCTCGAGGATTAAGCCCACCAAAACGACCTTTAAAGGCGTAATACCAGGTGTAGAGGCCCACTGTACAGGCGTAGTCACACTTGAAGTGGTCTTCGGATCTCCGGATAATTTCCGAAGCGAGGAGTTAATCTTCGACATAGTCCCATTCCGCAGTGGCTATCACGCACTGTTCGGGCGAACCGCATTCGCCAAGTTTAATGTGGTACCACACTACGCATACCTTAAGATCAAAATGCCAGGCCCCCGTGGAGTAATTACGGTCAATGGAAACACCGAACGCTCCCTTCGAACGGAGGAGCACACGGCGGCCCTTGCAGCGGAAGTACAAAGCAGCCTCTCCAGGTAGTTTTCTAGTCCGGCCATTAAACGACCGGACACTGTCAAGCGCGCCTGGAGTAACCTACAACAAGACCACCTGGCACGTTCCGAGCAGGCGTAGCAATGCGGCCCCAACCCCAGCCCTCGCAAAAATGCGACACCAGTGCTTCGCGTACATAACTACGCTCTAGAAATACCATGGGTATAGGGGGAGGGGCACCATCACAGCACGCCTGAAACACGGCTTAAACTGCACCAGGGGCTGCCGATTTCTTAATTTTCTCTTACTTTCAGGAATCCATTCT
This sequence comes from Triticum monococcum, assembly GCA_034509565.1. Lineage (NCBI taxonomy): Eukaryota > Viridiplantae > Streptophyta > Magnoliopsida > Poales > Poaceae > Triticum > Triticum monococcum. The sequence goes on along the minus strand of CM067841.1, from coordinate 554,127,358 downwards.
TCGGAAGGCCTGTTCGGTAGTTCAATTGCCGCACAAACGATGCCAGAACCAGGGAAGCAGACAAGCCATGCATTACGGAACTCCCAGGTGGTCTCTATCACGAGCAGTATACATGTTTCGCATACCATTCCGTAGCTTGCCCCTGGAACGGACATGTTAAATAGTCCAACCTTTTGCTTATCGCATTATTTGTATCGTCCTGCTTTGATCGCAGCCCTTTTTAATAAACAATGCATAGCTTTTGTCTATTTTTGCATTACTCTTTTTTTTACAAATATATGTTCCTTAACGACATGTTGCACCCGTACACTTTGGTACGGCCAAAATACGCCAGGGGTTTAGTACCCCTCAATATGGTGTGAGAAGTCCGAACACTTTAACAAGTGCGGCACCCCGAACTTATAGCATTATATGCATCGGCTCCGAATCATGTCTTGGGTCAATAGTTGGGTTTTCCCGGCTCCTATGTTTTGGTGCCTTACGTTTCGCTATGTCGGCTAAGGTAGCACTAGGAGAACTACTGCGATTGTGCCCCAGTTGAGCTGGGTCGAGCACCTCAGTAGAGAAAGCTAAAACTGACTGTTATGATGAAGCGAGAGCTGGCCGCTGTTCGAGAGGTTTTTCGAGTCCCTAAAGACTTATGCTGCTTAGAGCGAGGAGTCGGCTCTGTCCGGCCAAGGCATGGATAGCGCCCTGAACTCGGTCTTCCGAATACCAGGGGCTTCGCCGAAATTTCAAATTATAGAATTCTATGGCTAAGTGAGAGTGTTCACGCATTATAGTCCGATTGCCTTGTTCGTTGTGCTGAGCGCCTCCCTCGAAGGACACAAACATGGGAAAAAGAGCGCTCAGGTTTATCCCCGAACACCCCAGCACTAGCGGCACGGGGGTAAAAGCTGTTGACTCGCCATCTCTCAAAATTGATAAACAGCCGCACAGAACGTAATATTTTAAATTCCAACAGCATTGCTTAGCGAATATGAACAAGTTTCTAGCTCACAGGACAAAACGAGCGAGTTTTACTCAAAAATTACATCCCTGGAACATACATCCGCCATAAGGCGGGCACCCTTCAGAACATCCTTATAATAATTCTCGGGCTTGCGATGCTCTTTCCCCAGAGGTGGCCCGTCCTTCACAAGCTTCTCAGCATCCAGCTTGCCCTAGTGCACCTTAGCATGGGCAAGGGCCCTACGTGCACCTTCAATGCAGACGGAGCGCTTGATGACTTCGAGCCTTGAACAGGCCCCCACCAGCCGCCGCACCAGCCCAAAATAACTCCCAGGCAGAGCCTCTCCAGGCCACAGCCGAACTATGAGGCCCTTCATGGCCTGTTCGGCCGCCTTGTGGAGCTCGACCAGTAGCTTCAACTGGTCGCTCAGGGGCACGGGGTGTCCGGCCTCAGCATACTGAGACCCGAACACCTTCTCTGTTGAGCTGCCCTCCTTGGCTTGATAGAATGCGGCGGCATCGGACACGCTACGGGGAAGATCTGTGAACGCTCCTGGAGAGCTCTGGATTCGGGTAAGTAACAAGTAACTCACGTTTATGTGTTTGCTTTGCATAAAGAATGCCTTACCCGCCTCTATCTTTTTCACCACATCCAACTCCTGGAGGGTCTTCTGGGATTCGGCCTTGCCAGACTTGGCATTTTCAATAGCCATCGCGACCTCGGACGCTCTCGTCTTTGAGTCAAGCTCCAAACTCTCATGTTTTTTCATTAGAGCCTGGAGCTCTTGCCGCACCTTGCCAACCTGGGCCTCATACTTCTCCCGCTCGGTGCGCTCCATGGCCGCCCTCTTCTTGGCCTCGAACAGCGCTTGCTTAAGGTTCGCCACCTCAGACATGGCCCCTACAATAGCCACGATAATCCTGTAGTTTTTTGCAATTGCACCTTTTATATATATATTTAAACAAGGTATTTCTTACCTTCCTTGTCCTCGAGCTGCTTCTTGGCACGCCCGAGCTCTTGCTCGGACTGCTCGAGGTTTTTCTTTAGTGTGTCCACTTCCGCAGTCAGTGCGGCGGACGCCAGCAGAGAAGCCTGCATATGCATATTGAGTCCTTTTTGTTAGACTCCTGCGAATTTTATTTGATCCTCTATTCGGCTTTTCTTCTCGAACGCCAAACAAAGCATCAGGGGCTACTGTCTATGTGGTAATATTATTTACACATTCTTTACTTACCTCAAAGCCTGTTAAAAGGCTAGCACAAGCTTCAGTCAATCCGCTCTTGGCGGACTGAACCTTCTGGACCACCGCACTCATAATGTGGCGGTGCTCCTCGTCGATGGAGGCGCCTTTGAGCACCTCCAACAGATTGTCCGGCTCCTCCGGTTGGACGGGGGTCCCCGGCACGGTGGGCTTGCTCCTCTTGGAAGGAGGTCGCCCGCCGGACTCTGGAACCTTTGAAGGTTCCCGAGTGGTGTCCGTCCTAGAGCCGGACTTGGAGCCCTGGGGGGTTTATCCCCTTTACTCCTGGAGTCCGGGAGGTCGCCTTGCGGCGCCTCCGGGACCACCTCCTCCTGGCTTGGAACCTGTTGGGACAACACTTCGGCGTCGCCCGTAGGGCAGGCGGAGGTAGCCGTCGGAAGCGAATTCACATCCGACGAGTCCAGTGAACCACTCGACGACGCGTCGAGCCGGTCTTTGGGTGGGCTGCATAAACATATTCGACATAAGGGAAAGGCGTGCAATAAACGAATCCTATGAAATCACTCCGGTATCCGGATACATACGATTTCGCCAGGGGCTTGGCCCTGGGCGGCCACTCTTCTTCCCCGTCATCGGCATTGGTGGAGTAGTCCGGAGGAGGGGTTCTCCCTCTCTTGGACCCCTCGGCCTCCCCAGTTGGGGCGGCCTTCCTTTTCTTCCCTTCCCCCGCTGGAGGGGGAAGGGTCTCTTCTTCCTCCTCCTCATCTTCGTGGGAGGAGTGCGTCTTGGATTCGTCGGATGATGAATCCGACACCTCCGGGCGCCGGGCACTCTTTCGAGTCCCCGTGGCCTTCTTCTTGGCCTTCTTCCCTGGCACCACATAGGGTGCCGGAACCAGTAGCTTCGCCAGTTGAGCGTCCGCTGGGCCTTCGGGCAAAGGAGCTAGACAATTGATCTGTCCGGACGTCACCTGCCAATCCTGTCAAAGGAAAAGGAGCTTAGATCCCGCATGGAGTCAAACTATGAAACACTGATACCCTGTAAAAGGAAAAAGACAGCTTACCGCAAGAGCGTGACGCTGTGCACTAAATCCGCGATCCTCAGTAGCGGATGCGGGAGCCACGACGCCCTTGAAAAGCACCTTCCAGACATCTTCGTACGTCGTGTCGAAGAGCCTGCTCAGAGTTTGGTGCCGCGCTGGGTTAAACTCCCACAGGTTGAAAGCCTGTTGTTGACATGGGAGGATCAAGCGGATGAGCATAACCTGGACTACGTTGATAAGTTTAAGCTTCCTGTCCACCAGGGTTTTGATGCATGTTTGGAGTCTGGTCAGCTCTCCTTTTTTACCCCACGACAGGCCCGTCTCTTTCCAGGACATGAGCCGCGTTGGGGGTCCGAACCGGAACTCAGGGGGTGCGACCCATTCAGCGTCGCGCGGCTCAGTGATGTAAAACCACCCCGATTGCCACCCCTTCAGGGTCTCCACAAAGGAGCCCTTGAGCCATAGGACGTTGGCCATCTTGCCAACCATGGCCCCGCCGCACTCCGCCTGGCTGCCACGCACCACCTTCGGCTTGACGTTGAAAGTCTTAAGCCATAGGCCGAAATGCGGGCGGATGCGGAGGAAAGCCTCGCACACTACGATAAACGCCAAGATGTTGAAGACAGGGTTCGGGGCCAGATCGTGGAAATCCAGGCCGTAGTAGAACATGAGCCCCCGAACAAATGGATGCAGAGGGAAGCCCAGTCCGCAGAGGGAATGGGGGAGGAATACCACCCTCTCATGGGGCCTGGGAGTGGGGATGAGCTGCCCCATTTCGGGAAGCCAGTACGCGATGTCGTTAGACAGGTATCCGGCCTTCCTCAGCTTTTTGATATGTCCCTCCGTGACGGAGGAGACCATCCACTTGCCTCCCGCTCCGAACATGGCTGGAGAAGGTTGAGGTGAGGAGTGCGGACTTGGGCGCTAGAGCTTGAGTGCGCAAGAATGGATAGGCGAAGGAGGAAGAGGGCGTAGGTGAAAAGGTGGATCCTTATCCCCTTATATGGGTGGACGCAACTACATGTCCCCACCAGCCTGGTAAAACTCGCTTATCTCCCAAGCGCCGTAATCAAAGGTGCGGTTGGGTTACCCACGCCCGCATTGATGAGAATCCCGAAATAAGGGGACACGGTCTCTGCTTTAACAAGACGTGCCACGGAAACCGCCTCGCATGACGCGCTGAGGTGGGGTAATAAAATGACTCGGATAAAGGCTTGGCCATGGTGAGACACATTACGGAATACGTCAGCAGATTAGATTTCTGTAAATATTATTCTCTCTATGGCAATATGTGGAAACTTATTTTGCAGAGCCGGACACTACCTTTGTGTTCAAAATCTTCTATGAAGTACTTGGAGGAGGAACCCGCCTTGCAATGCCGAAGACAATCTGCGCGCCGGACTCGTCGTCATTGAAGCCTGCTTCAGGGGCTACTGAGGGAGTCCTCGATTAGGGGGCGTTCGGATAGCCGAACTATACCTTCAGCCAGACTCCTGGACTATGAAGATACAAGATTGAAGACTTTGTCCCGTGTCCGGAAGGGACTTTCCTTGGCGTGGAAAACATGCTTGGCAATACGGATATTCAGATCTCCTACCATTGTAACCGACTGTATGTAACCCTAACCTTATCCGGTGTCTATATAAATCGGATGGTTTTAGTCTGTAGGACAACATACACATCAACAATCATACCATAGGCTAGCTACTAGGGTTTAGCCTCTCTGATCTCGTGGTAGATCAACTCTTGTAATACCCATACCATCAATATTAATCAAGCAGGACGTAGGGTTTTACCTCCATCGAGAGGGCCCGAACCTGGGTAAAACTTCGTGTCCCCTGCCTCCTGTTACCATCCGGCCTAGACGCACAGTTCGGGACCCCCTACTCGAGATCCGCCGGTTTGACACCAACATGGACTGTATGTGGATAGGCCGACAGCTAGGTCCACGGCCGCATGCAAGGAAATGCCTCCTTATTACGCGCGAAATAATGATTCCTCCACCTGACATCAGGGACCCATCGAAAGGGCCTCTTTATTTCGCGATAAAACGTTACCGCCGCTGACAGCTTGGACCCATGAGCTATATCTTCGCACGCAAGGAAGTGCCTCCTTGTTACGCACAAAAAAATGAATACTCCCCCTGTTAGCTGGGACCCAGTATAGTAGCAGACTGACTTGTGGGCCTACTAAGTTGACGGGGACGGAGGGCTTTGTCAACTTAGTCAATATGCATGATTCTAGCTTTAGTGACCGTACGATGTCCATCCAACGGCCGTAGTGCTTCCTCAACCTCTGGTCTTCTTGATCCAGCAGCCCAAACCAGCATCGGTCGTGCCTCGTGCTCCTGCCTCCCGTGGCCGGCTGCGATGCGACGGAGGCCTCACCGCCCCCTACTACTCCCACCGCTGGCCAGGCCATCCCTCTACTCACCCACACCCATGTTATTCTGCGGCGACGGCAGCCTCACACCGCAGCGAACCAGTGAACCCTCGTACTCCTCTACGCGTGGGCATCCACTACCGCATCTTCCCCGGCTCCGCGTCGTCCCCTTCCTAGGCCTCGCCGTCGTCCACCGCCCTGGTGCTCTCGGCGCGGCGTGGTCAACATGGTCAACGAACGGGTTCCATCGGACATGGACTTTACGTGGAGAGGCTGACAACTGGGTCCACGACCGCAGCAAGGAAGTGCATCCTTATTACGTGCAAAATAATTATTCCTCCACCTGATAGCGGGGACCCACCAAACGGGCCACCATATTTCGTGAAAAAAACGTTTCTCCCTGACTACTGGGACCCACCAGCTACATCTTCGCACGCAAGGAAATGCGTCCGGGCAAAAAATGATTCGCCCCAGACTGCTGGGACCCACCAGCTACATCTTCGCACGCAAGGAAGTGCGTCCGGGCAAAAAAAAGATTCGCCCCCCTGACTGCTGGGACCCACCAGCTACATCTTCACAGGCAAGGAAGTGCCTCACAGTCAGGACCCACCTGGTCGAAGCGTACATAGCGTTGTTATTTTGGTAGCGAACGTGTACGTACATATATACTGGTGGATTTAGAGGCGCGCACGTGTCATAGTAGAGGCGCGTACGTGTCGTAGTAGAGGCGCGCACGTAGCATGTACACGTACATACAGCGGCCAGGGTACAAGAAAGAAAATACGGCCACATATGTGTACATACGGGCGGGGTCTCGAACGCCTACTCACGCATACGTACGGCTAGGGCTCGTGTACATGGCTGGGTCGGAACGGAGAAACAGCGTCGTCGTCGTGTTCATGGGGAGGAAACGGAATGCGTCATGTTCATCAGGAGGCAACGGAATGCGTGGGAGCCAACCGGCTGGGTCGGAACGGAATGCGTGGTCGTGTTCATCGGGGGGCTTCGACGGAACACGCGATGGAAACGAGGCCTGACGTACTGCACAACGGAGGAAACGGACCTCCTACGTTCGGAACGGGGTCCTGTTGATCGGGAGGGGTCTGGCATACCGCAAAATGGAGGAAACAGACCTCCTTTGGTCGAAACGGGGGTCCTATTGATCGGGAGGGGTGTGGCGTACCGCAAAACAGAGGAAACGGACCTCCTACGGTCGAAACGGGGGTCCTGTTGATCGGGAGGGGTGTTGTGTACCGCAAAACAGACGAAACGGACCTCCTACGGTCGAAACAGGGGTCCTGTTCATCAGGAGGGGTGTGGCGTACCGCAAAACGAGACTACACGGGATACTGTTCATCTCCACCGTCAACCTCCTCCAGCCTCCACGGGCTACCGTCGACCTCCTCCAACCTCCACGGGCTCCTGTTCATCCAGCCTCCACCGCGCTACTCCACCGGCTACTGTTCAACCAGCCCTCCACGGGCACCCCTCCACCGTCTACTGTTCATCCAGCCCTCCACACCACGGGGTCCTGTTCAACCACCCCTCCACGGGCACCCCTCCACCGTCTACTGTTCATCCAGCCCTCCACCACACCACGGGGTCCTATTCATCCAGAGGCAACGCCACCGCTCACTGTTCATCCAACCCCCCCCCCCCCCCACAACGCTCACTGTTCGTCCCAAAGGCAGCATCGATCGGCTTCGTTTAGCAGTAGTAGCGAAGGAATCGCTCGATCGGGTTCAGTTAACAACCATCGATCGATCGCTCGGGTTCCGTAATGCGTATCCTGCAGTGCAATCGTTCGGGTTCAGTTAGAGCCCAACGCCTCGCTCGGGTTCAGTTAGAGCCAACGCCTCGCACACACGCGCGTACGTGTACGAGAGAAACGCGCATCGCTCGGCCCCCGACCTCCCACCGTAACCGGGAACTCCCCGAAATTTTCCTCCCCCTCGCTTCTACCACGGTTTTTCCGTCATGGACGGCCCAAAGAATGTCATGCAGCTGCGTCTCCGGCCCGCCCAAGACGAAAAGCCCATTTTCTGTCATGATTTTTTGTCATAGAAGTAGGAGCCCACCACATCTATGATGATACCGGGTTTTGTCACAATTATCGTCATAGAAGTGTCATATGTATGACAGAAAAAAAAATTCGTTCGGCCCAAAATGTCACGGATGTGTCTTTTTTTTGTAGTGCCTTAAGTGTGTAGACCCTACGGGTTTGGGAACCATGCAGACATGACTGAGACATCTCACCGGCCAATAACCAATAACGGGATCTGGATACCCATATTGGCTCCCACATGTTCCACGATAATCTCATCAGATGAACCAATAGCGGGAACTAGAAATAACTTGTTGACGGGAGATTAATATAATGGAGAATAAACCCGGGGGCCATAGGTTTCACTAGTGGCTTCTCTCAAGATAGCATAAGTATTATGGTGGGTGAACAAATTATTGTCGAGCAATTGATAGAAAAGCGAATAATTATGAGAATATCTAGGCATGATCATGTATATAGGCATCACGTCCGTGACAAGTAGACCGACTCCTGCCTGCATCTACTACTATTACTCCACACATCGATCGCTATCCAGCATGCATCTAGAGTATTAAGTTCATAAGAACAGAGTAACACACACTACTAGGAAAAGGGCTATAGATGGAATTGACACTAATGGCGCACCAGACATGTGGTGCGCCATTACTATATACTAATGGCGCACCATCTATTGGTGCGCCATTAGTGTGGAAGACACTAATGGCGCACCAGGCACACGGTGCGCCACTAGTAACAAAATGTTTTTTTTTCATTTTTTCAAACATACTAATGGCGCATCCGGGCAGAGTGCGCCATTAGTAGTTAGAACTACTAATGGCGCACTAGCCATAGAGTGCGCCACTACTGTATTTTTTTTACTTTTTTGCAAAACTACTTATGGCGCACCGTTGCATAGTGCGCCATTACTAGTTTAAACTAGTAATGACGCACTGTGCCACGGTGCGCCATTAGTATAAAAATTATTTTTTTTACTTTTTTGTAAAACTACTAATGGCGCATGTCTGTGTGGTGCGCCATTAGTATGTTGGGTTACTAATGGCGCATGTCTCTGTGGTGCGCCATTAGCACCCCCCACACCCTTCCCCCGCTCCATCGCCGCCGACGATCCCCCGCACCCTTTCCCCCGCTCCACCGCCGCCGATGACCCACCGCACCCTCCCCCGCTCCACCGCCGCCGACGACCCACCACACCCTCCTCCGCTCCGCCGCCGCCGACAGCCCACCGCACCCTCCCCCGCTCCACCGCCGCCGACGACCCCCCGCGTCCTCCCCCGCTCCACCGCCGCCGACGACCCACCGCACCCTCCCCCGCTCCACCGCCGCCGACGACCCACCGCACCCTCCCCCGCTCCACCGCCGCCGACGACCCCCTGCCCCCTCCCCCGCTCCACCGCCACCGACGACCCACCGCACCCTCCCCCGCTCCACCGCCGCCGATGACCCCCCGCACCCTCCCCCGCTCCACCGCCGCCGACGACCCACCGCACCCTCCCCCGCTCCACCGCCACCGCCGACACCCCGCACCCTCCCCCCGCTCCACCGCCGACGACGACCCCCCGCACCCTCTCCCCCGCTCCACCGCCGCCGACGACCCACCGCACCCTCCCCCGCTCCACCGCCGACGACGACCCACCGCACCCTCCCCCGCTCCGCCGCCGCCGACAACCCACCGCACCCTCCCCCGCTCCATCGCCGCCGGCGACCCCCCGCACCCTCCCCCGCTCCACCGCCGCCGACGACCCACCGCACCCTCCCCCGCTCCACCGCCGCCGATGACCCACCGCACCCACCCCTGCTCCACCGCCGCCAACGACCCCCCGCACCCTCCCCTACTTTTTGATGATATTTTTAAATAACAAATTTAATGATATTTTCAAATAAGAAATTTGATGATATTTTCAAATAACAAATTGGATGATATTTTCAATAAAAATAAAAAACAAATTTGATGATATTTTCAAAAAAAATTGATGATATTTGATGATATCTTCTGTTCTAGTCCTCATGAAAATAACAAATTTGATAAAAAAAACTAATTATTAGATGCAACAAGAAATAATGAAAAAAAAGTTACTAATGGCGCACCAGAGGCGGGTGCGCCATTGCTATCAGAAAAAAGTTACTAATGGCGCACAAGAGGAGGGTGCGCCATTGCTATCAGAAAAAAACTACTAATGGCGCACCAAAGGGTGGTGCGCCATTGCTATCAGAAAAAAAAACTACTAATGGCGCACCAGAGGGTGGTGCGCCATTGCTATAGTGTCTAGCTGGATACCCCTTCGCCCGATCCCCCCTTCCCTCTCCCTCGCCAGATCCCCCTTTCCTCCCCCGCCACAACTGCTCCGTCGACCCCCAGCCCGCTCCGACAACCCCCGTGCCCGCTCCACACCCGCTCCGGCTCCCCCGCGCCAGCTCCGACGACCCCCGCGCCCGCTCCACACCCTCGCACCTCCCCACTTCCCCTCCCCTCACGCTGCTTCACCCGACTAGGTCGTCCCCATCGACACCGCATCATCCCCGCGACCACCGTCATCCCCGCACCCCACCAAGAAGTCCAGGAGCTTTGCAGTGTTCTTCTACGTCATCTATGGCCAGCCGTTCGAGCTCGGTGACTCTGCATCGTGCGGATCGAGGTCTTCTTCCACCTCCGGCCACCGCGGCCTCACCGTCGATCCACGCCACCTCGTCAACCCCGGCCCCGCACGAGCTCGCCATCGTCTTCCTGTTGGTGAGCTGCACCAGTTCCCCCCCCCCTCTCGGTGACCTGGCTGTCTGGCTTAAGTTGGAGGCTGCAACAGAAGAGTTCATTCAGAAAAAAATACAGGCTTTAAAGATGATTTTTTTTTCTTACTATTGCCATGTTTTTTCAATTTATCAAGCTCCAGCACAAATATCTGATAGTTTTTGGGCTGCGGTTAGTGTACTAATTAGTTGGATATTTGAGTAGTATTGTCAACAGTAATAACTTTTACATGTTTGCATTGCTTCCAAGAGTAACAGTAGGTGTTTAGGACACCTTTAGGAGATCTACTCATCTCTAATCATGCTACTCAAGGATAGGAACCGTAGGCTTCTCTAATCTGCTTGTGCTAGGTTGTTCTACAGTTCAAGATTTACTACTTAACTGAATTCTGTAACTAACAAACCTAGCTCTTGCAAGTAACAACATGGTCAAGATCAAGGTTGACAGTATGTTCTGACAGTATAAGAGTAGGAATTCTGTGTTGTTTCCAAAAGCTCTACAATATCCAGATTTTATGATATTTGTACATCCAGTTTTTGTGGTTAGATATCTGACAGTATAAGAGTATGTTCTGACAGTATAAGAGTAGTATATCCAGTTTTTGTGGTTAGATATCTGAATTGAGAAAAAACATAGCTTTTGCGGTCTCCATATACTACTAATACTACTACTGTATTTCATTTCAAAGTTCAAAATGCTGGTACTAAGATTTTCATTTCCAATGAGTGATGTTTTTCCTAGAAGTAGAAAAATAGCAGTAGCCATGTACTAGGAGTGCATTTTTTCTAGGGTGATGGATAGATCTAGTGAGTACTGCATTGCTTTTGTCCAACTTTCGATAGGACCAAGGAAATGACTGCTCGAAAGCATGCCCATGCGTTTGCCCCCCTTCTCTTGGGCCTGGTCTTCTCCCCCTCTTTATGCCCTTTTCTTTTAAACAGGAAAAGAGGTCATAACCCTTGTAATTATGCACAAGCTCTTTGCTTTCTACCCACAAAAAATGTTGGTTCATGGCTGGCTAACTGCAGGTCCAGCCAACTGGTAGGTGGGTGTAGATGCTTGAATTGCATAGGGCCAACTAACTGCCCCTTGAAGGGGGAAAACAAGATGTTGTTGATACATAAATGTAGTTTTCAGTATTCTGTCCAAACTGAAAACTGTTAAAAAGACCATGTGTTTTTGCTGGGTTTTGTCTCCGACCATTGTGTCATGATGAATTTGCAGGTACCCCGAGAGGCCCTTGAGTTTGCCGGAATGTCGATTAACTTCCATTCCGGCAAATTCGGATACTCCATATGTCCTATTTTCAGCAAAGGTCATGCCGAAATTTTCCGTGAATTTGAGCATGACTTTGCTAAAAATAGGACATATGGGGTACTTGTGACTAATGCATGGGCCGGGGTATCTTAGTACTTAATTAAGTAGGATCAACTGCCCCCCCATTCTTGTTGCATTAAACCATAGGTGGCAATAGAGCCAAGTGATTAGGCCCAACTTAGAATTCTCCTTAGCATCGATAAACCCTAGATGATAAACTCAACATAGGTGGCAATAGAGCCGAGTGATTAGTGCCAAGTGATTAGGCCCAACCTAGGGTGCCTCGGCATCAATAAACCCTAAATGATGAAAACTTAACTTAGCTTCTATAGGGTGCCTCGGTGTCGATGAGAACCTAAATGATGTACGCTTAGGCTTTTAGGGTGCCTCGGCGTCGACAAACCCTAAATGATAAAAGCTTAGCTTTTAGGATGCCTCGGTGTCGACAAACCCTAAATGATGAGACCATGATCTTGTTCCTTGACAATAACCAACTTTTTGACCAAACTTTTTTCCTATTTAGAGCGAAACATGGCCCACAATGATGAGGCCGGCGGTTCGGGCGGCAAGCAATTCTGGGAGCTGTCCCAGGAGTTGGAGGAAGAACCTCACCGCTATGAGGGCGCCGCGGAAGACACCGATCCTGACTACACAACCCCTAGTAGCGTCGGGGATGACACCACTGATGATGGCGCCGCGGATGCCACCACTGATGATGGCGGCGCACGCACACATGGCAACCAACCGAAGAGGCAACGGAAGGACCGGCGCCCGAACATGCTTGGCACCGTCAGGGAGGAATTTACTGAAGTGAACTCCGACGGGCATCCGACGGCGCCCAAACACGTAGTCAAGGGGTACTCGATTCACTCGGGTGCATTCTCTGGAGCACCGCCTCGATCAACACCGAGAACCTAAGGCATAAGGACCGAGGGAATTTGCGCAGCCTCCTCTTCACGAAGCTGCACGAACGATACAAGTTCCCCGCTGAGTTCGCAAACACACGCCCCTCGGGTAATAAAGTGAATGGTGCCGCCCTCACGACGATGACCATGGCCCTGTCTACTTGGAAAAGCACGGTGAAGGCAATGATTGACAAAGGTGATAGTTATGAGAAGATCAAGGCGAAATATCCTTTGATTAGCGAAGATGACTACAAGGATTTCAAGATCAAGTGCAAGAGCCCCACAACCTCCGACTCAAGTCAGTGGGGGAAAGAAATGCGGCAGTTGAACATAGGGGTCCACCAACTTGGTCCCGGCGGTTACAGAGTGGCGGAGCCTGTATGGGACAAGGAGGACGCGGAGCGTGCCGAGCAAGGCCTACTGCCCCGCTTCGAGAAATATAGAGACAAGCAGACCAGGAACTTTCTTAGGGCCCGGTACAAGGAGGACCCGGTAACAAAGGAGCTTACCACGGATCCGAAGACCAAGGAGCTTGAGCTTGTTCTGGTAAGGAATACACCCCCGTGTAATTAGCTCCATATGGTTGCATTCTAATTAATCCCCAATATATCTAAATGGTTCATGTTCCTTCCGCAGGACAAAGAAAGCAGTAGCGCGGGGTCGTCTCAGAGCTCCCCTTTCGACACCCCTTTGAATAGGGCGTTGAACGTAATGAAAAACAGGGATAAGCTCAATAAGCCGACGTCAGCTGGTCGTGTGGCCGGCAAAGGCTTGTCCACAAAATGGTCGTGATACTATGCCGCTAGTGGGCGAAAGGAGAAAAAGACCAGCTCGGAAAGCTAGTCGTGCGAGGTTGAAGCACTCAAGGTGCAAGTGGCGCGGATTCCGGAGATGGTCCAAGAGCAAGTGCAACAACAACTGGGATCGACGCTCACCGGCATTATGCCTACCTTGATTCATGGGATAATGACGTGGATTGCGGGTGGCCAACAGGGGCCGCCCCTGATTCCTAGCTTCACGGCCAGCAACTCGCACAACGTGCAGGCGGCGCCACTGGTGTCTCCGGCGGCGGTGGTATTGGTGTCTATGGCGGCGGTGCCATTGGTGTCTCCAGCGGCGGCGATATTGGTGTCTCTGACGCCGGCATCGGAACTTAATGCACCCGGGTGTACGCCGGCCGGCACCTCGCCAGCAAGCGGCCCCTCGTCAGTTGCACGCCCGCCGGTGGTGGTGCCTCGACATTAGCCGAGCTCGACGGCATCACAGTAACTAAGCCTCTTGGCCGAGGACTTCATCTCCTTGCCTTTGACTTGGCATCCCTGACGCCCTACATGTTTTCGTAGGACGCCGCCGATGTTCCTTGCACTTCGTGGGCGGCGAGTTGGTCAATGTCGCCAAGGGCAGAATCGTTCAACCGGGCAACCCCATGTTCCACGGTAATCCGATGCCACCCACAATGTATAGGGTTGAAGTGGTTCGGGTGCTACCAGGCTGCGACGAGATGTTACCTCCGATTCGACCCGCTAGGGCCGACAAAGAAGATGAGATGACCCTCAGCGCCTGCGTAAGCTGGCCCCTGCTTTGGCCGAAGAGCCAGATTCGTTTGGGGGCAGGGGGCACCACCCCACAGAAAAGACTGCCAGTCGTGCCGGCGCCAAGCCATGGCAAGAACGTCGCAACGCTATCGGACATGTCGGACATCCCTATGGCACAGGATCCGGACATGCATATGGCACAGGATCCGGACGACGACGACAACGACGATGGTACATTTACCAATGTCGATAAGTACTTTGCCGAACATGGGTACGGTGACGATTTCTGCGGGCCTCCTTCTCAAGAACCCAAACAAGACGACCGCGATCTAGCTGGTATGGCGGAGAAACCCAATTGCAACAGGCATCATCTGGCATTCAGTTCTCAGGAACGCCTCCAGCTGCCGCCTTCACCGAGCCTCAGATAGCGGAGGTGCCAAATATTATCAGCCCCAACACGCTCAAGAAGGCGGTCTGTGAGCAGAACTCGGTCCCATTACAGCAGATCAAGAAGAAGGGCCGGAAACGATGGACTAAAAAGGCCGCCGGTGCGAGCCAGCCAGCGCCGAGTACGATCCGTGCTCAGGACGGGCCACCTTCACCTAAGGATATCTCGAGGAGGGTGCATGTGGCGGGTAGGGCGATGCGACCGACAAGTATGCTCAATGCTGCAACCGGTGCTATGCGGAGTCTGCACGACAGTGTTCTTTCTTTGGAGAAGCGGCGTCTCAGAAAGAATGATGTGGCATACCCGGTTTTTGTGGCCAAGGTGCCAGAGGGCAAGGGCTTTGTGGATGGAGCCATCGGGGGTACGATCATCCTGCGGTTTGATGACATCTTTGCTATGTTCAACCTTCATCCGCTGCACTACCCCTTCGTTCGGCTGTTTTCGCTGAGTATGGAGATGCGGATCATTAGAGACAAGACCCCGGACATCGTGATCGTCGACCCCTTCTACATGCGTGCCAAGCTCTTGAGCAGCGCTGGGGACCGCCAAGTCGCGAGTTCACACCTCGAAGACATCATTCTGGCAAACCCAGATAAGGATAACTTCCTTGTGGCTCACTTTCCCGAGTAAGTCATCCCTTAACCGCCCCGTAACATATGATTTCTTAGATTTCGGTCGTTCTTTTTTTTCTAACATTCCGTGTTCTGTGCAGTGACACACATTACACACTCATCCTCTTAAGCCCAAAATATTCCATGGCCACGTATTTCGACCCGAACCGTAACTCCAAGATAGACTACACAAATATCAAGAAAGTTCTTGATGATGTTCTCCCCGGCTACGCCAAATCTGGAGGCACCTTCACCAGGGCAGTTCGTAAGTATGGCAAGCACGTGTTCGCCCATAATACGATGTTTTGCTGCGTCAAGCAGCCGCCTGGCGGTCAAAAGGATGCCTACTACGCCCTCCATCACATGCGGGCGATCGTAAGGGACCATCATCACCTTCTGCTACCAAATAATCTCAAAGATTGGGCCGCGAGCTTGTCGGCAATCCAGGACGCGGACATCAGACAAGAATTCTTTCGCATCCAGTCGGAGTTTGCGGACATCATCGATCAAGATGTCCTTCATACCTCGGGGCAGTTCTTCCTCAGATATCAACCGTCCAACATTGAGATAGACAGAATGCTACAAATGCAGGCTGACAACGCCCGTGATTTCACGACCATCACGACAGACGGCGGCTTCATCCACGCTCCTTTCCATGAGTCGAGTCGAAAGTAGTGATGTGTAGTTCTGAAACATTGATTGGCTCATGTTGTAATTAAACTTTAATGAATTGTATGTCTCTTTGGTTTGGACAGTCGTTCAACTTAGATGTAATCGATGCTATTTATTAGTAGGACCATGAATCGTGCTATTAATGTCTTGCTTTTCTCTTCCGATCCTTTTGTTGCATACTTATATAATGCTTATGTATGTATTGTCTGTTGTTTCTCTTGTGCATAGAGATGCCGTCGTATGTCGTGTACAAGGGTAAGGTTCCCAGAGTCTACGACGACTGGGAGGAGTGTCGGAGACAGGTTCATCGTTTCAGCGGTAACAGTTACAAAGGGTACACCACTAGGGCGGAGGCGGAATCTAGATACGTCTGCTATCTAGCGGGAGAGAGGAGGGAGCGTTGGAGGAACCGGATGAAGACCAGTTTCATCGCGATGCTGCTCATCGTGATGACCGCAGCTCTCTTCTATGTGATGGTAGTTTAGATGATCGATATCGACTTGTAATGTGAAGACAAACTCGATACACGCGGTCTCGAGACTTGTAATGTTTTATCTTTGTTCGGTCTTTTGAATTCGGAGACTAATATGATGAATTGTATTCGGAGACTAATCTTCTATTGTATTCGCTGAATCTGCTGTTGCTGTGTGCTACTGTCTATATTCTGCCAAATAATATATTTTGTAACATGTGCAAAAATCAGAAAAGTAAAAAAACCTAATATTCATACTAATGGCGCATCACCAAACATTACATATGGCCCCTGGGAGGCATACTAATGGCGCATGCTGTTATATACTAATGGCGCACTGGGTGGTGCGCCATTAGTATGGCGCACCAGTGGTGCGCCATTAGTAATAAATACTAGTGGCGTGATACTAATGGCACACTAGTGATGCGCCATTAGTAGGCAAAACTGGTGCGCCATTAGTAGGCATTTTCCTAGTAGTGACATTAGGTAAGATGACATGATGTAGAAGGATAAACTCAAGAAATATGATATAAACCCCATCTTTTTATCCTCGATGGCAACAATACAATATGTGTCGTTTCCCTTTTTGTCACTGGGATCGACCAACACAAGATTGAACCCAAAGCCAAGCATGCCCTCTGTCACTTAGGAAACAATACAATACAATACATGTCGTTTTCCTTTCTGTCACTTAGGAAAGGGGGCGCCCCCCTATCCTAGTCCAATTCGGACCAGAGGGGGAGCGGGTGCACGGCCTGCCCTGGCCGGCCCCTCTCTCTCCACTAGGGCCCAACAAGGCCCATTAAGCCCAGAGGGGTTCCGGTAACCCCTCTGGCACTCCGTTAAAATCCCGATTTCACCCAGAATTCTTCCGATGTCGAAATGTAGGCTTCCATTATATCAATATTTATGTCTCGACCATTTCGAGACTCCTCGTCATGTCTGTGATCATATCCGGGACTCCGAACTACCTTCGGTATATCAAAACATATAAACTCATAATACCGATCGTCACAGAACTTTAAGCGTGCGGACCCTACGGGTTCGAGAACTATGTAGACATGACCGAGACATGTCTCCGGTCAATAACCAATAGCGGAACCTGGATGCTCATATTGGTTCCTACATATTCTACGAAGAACTTTATCGGTCAAACCGCATAACAATATATGTTGTTCCCTTTGTCACCGGTATGTTACTTGCCCGAGACTCGATCGTCGGTATCCCAATACCTAGTTCAATCTCGTTGCCGGCAAGTCTCTTTACTCGTTCCATAATGCAACATCCCGCAACTAACTCATTAGTCACATTGCTTACAAGGCTTATACAGTTGTGCATTACCGAGAGGGCCCAGAGATACCTCTCCAACAATCGGAGTGACAAATCCTATTCTTGATCTATGCCAATTCCACGAACACCATTGGAGACACCTGTAGAGCACCTTTATAATCACCCAGTTACATTGTGACGTCTGGTAGCACACAAAGTGTTTCTCCGGTATTCGGGAGATGCATAATCTCATAGTGACGGAGTAAATGACCATGGGTAGCCTAGCCGACTCCCCCTGGCGCTTCAGAAAAATTATAGGCCGATCGAGCCTTCAAGCTTCCAAGACATGGGGCCGCCTTCCTCCAGCTGACTGCCCCTCAGGCCGGCTGTGCGAAGGTGGCCTAGGCCTATAAATCTCCAAGAAGAAAGCCCCGAGAGGGCCGGCTCCATGAGGCCGGCCACAAGAAGGCCGACTCCAAGCAGCCGGGCCCCCCTCAGCAGGCGGCCCAGATCGTGCCCTCAAAATCTGCACCCACATAACGGTGATGAGACGTGGCGTGGCTACAGCGAAACCTGCCACCCACGAATCCCGGAGCACGCCTGGCCACAGTACGCCATACGGGCGGCCATCACCCGTTCGGCGTGGCACTGTTGCCATATTGACCATGATGTCACCCACGGTGAGCCGTCAGTACGACCCGTGGGCGGTGGGTCCCATCCGTCATGGAGACACCCGAAGGCGGCCGCGCCACCCCAGTCGGCCTGGGGTACGGCCGATTCCCAGTAACCGGCCAGTCCACTCCCTCGAAGGAGGCGCCCCATTAAGGAGATAAGACGAGGTAAGGCTACAGTGATAAGCCGCCCGGCGGCGGCACTGTAGCCATGCTTGCCAAGATGAAGCCCTCGCCACTAAGGGTGGGGCCACAGTAACCAGCCCCCGAGCAGTGGGGCCGGCCTATCGACCAGAGGACCGGCAGCCGGCGGGCCCCATCAGTCGGCGAAGAAGCCGGTGGGCATAGACACATACGGCTAGGGCCCACGCCCAGTCAGATTACCATTGTACCCCTGGGGGTAGGCCTATATAAACCCCTCAGGGCTCCCATGCAGGTGATCTCGTTTTGGATAGTTTTAGACACCACAAGGAGAAGAGGAGCGGGCTGGCCTGGCCCTCCTTCATCCTTTCACCAAACAGCTCAAGGAGCATCCTGTGGCTACACGTCGAGCTAGTGATCATGCGGAGACCCCGCAGAGCAGCATTAGGGGTGTTATCTCCACGGATAGCCCTGAAGCTGGGTAAGATTCGCCAGTGTGCATGTCTTCGCCTTATCCCGTGTCCAGGCACCGGCGATGTTTTATTGGCTCCCACAATGATAAGCCATCCATTGGCATATGTCGCACCCACCACCCGACATTTGGCGCCCACCATGGGGCCAGGTGCACCGTCGTCCGGAGACCTGCTCTGGATGGGAACGCTCTTCCTCCCCAACGTGCGTAGCCAGCCCGGCTCGCCCAATGGCGCTTGCCCCGACGCGCTGCAAGACGTCGCCGATGCCTGCGCGGCGAGCTGCCTCGCCGATCTTCTTGGCGAGGCTCGCATCTCCGACGAGCCCGCTTCCGACGGGAGCACAGACTGCCCCGAGAGCCACCTCGTCAGCCTCCTCGACCAAATCCACGTCTCCGGCGAGCTTGCCGCGGACTTGGAGTCGGTTGGCTCCACTGACCCGATGCTTGTCGACTCCGACACGGCATGCCTTGAAGCCTTCCCCACCAACGTGGTAATCATCAACGACCCTCTTCCTCAAGCCGAAAGCAGCGGCAGTGCCATCACCGAGGTACTGGTCATCAGCCACGACGCCGCCTCAGGCGAAAACGCCCACAACGCCCTACAGACAACACTGCATGACTTGTCCGCCCCCGTCCCGGTTGACGCGGACGCCAAGACATTGGAGGCGCGCCGCCTCGCCCTCGTTGCGGAGGGCTAGAAGCTAGCCACCATGAGACGCCTCACCGAGGCTCACCAGCTTGAGGTCGACCGTGCCGCCTTCGGCACGCCGCCTCCCGACGGTCCGAGCCGCGTCGGCATCGTCAAGAAACACGGCGCGGCTATCGCCGACATGCTGGGAGCAGACCGCCCAGTCTATGCCACGCCTCTCTACAACTTGCGCGCCGCCCAGGCAGCCGCAGACGAGTTGAATGGGCTGGGGCCTGACGAGCTCCCCTACATGACCAGACGCATCCAGCAACTTATCGACGCGGCAACAGAGCAGCATGAAGCCGGCATCCGCGCCGAGAGTCCTCCCCCGCGCCGAGAGCACGGCGCGATGTCCCGAAGACCGACCGCGGGCAACACCCGCGCGAGAAAAGAAAAGGAGCCAGCTGCCAGCCGTAGCCGGACTCAAATCTCCATCGAGCGTGACGCAGAGGGCCGCCCTCGAGCCGTGGAATGGCGGGGCAACCCCCCTCCTCCTCCACCTCGAGGGGAGAGATAACCTACCCCGCCGCCTGTCACGCATCCGACTCTCAGCGGCCGGCTGGGTCGCCGCGAAGGAGTCGGCGAGAATGATGCCCGCCACCGGATCGACCGCCTTGCGCGATCCCTGGCCCTGGAAGAAGAAGATGATGTCGGCCCACCTTGCTTCGGCCCCCGCATCCGCGACGAGCCCTTCCCCAAAGGGTTCTCGCTCCCAAGAGACACGCCCAAGTACAACGGCTCCGTGAAGCCGGAAGATTGGTTGATCGACTACTCCACCGCGATTAGCATCGCGAACGGCAACAGGCGTGTTGCCGTAAAATATGTGCCCCTCATGCTCCAAGGCACGGCGTGCACCTGGCTCAACAGCCTCAAGCCTTACAGCGTCAACAGCTGGCTAGACTTCACTGAATCCTTCATCCGTAGCTTCACCAGCACCTACAAGCGGGCTCCCAAGCCCCGACAGCTCTCCTTCTGTATCCAGGGGCCCAACGAATCGACTCGCGTCTACCTCACGCGTTGGGCCGAGCTCCGCAATTCCTGCGAGGGAGTGCACGAGGTTCGAGCTATAGAGTCCTTCACCGCCGGGTGCCGAGAAGGCACCCTCCTCAAGCACCGACTCCTCTGCGACGAGCCGACTATGCTTGACGAGCTGTTGATCATAGCTAATAAATACGCCACGGCCGATTCCTCAATGAAGACCGAGCTCCAAGTAGACGCCTCCGGGAAGGTGCTCGCTCCAAGTCCCAAGACGCCAGCTAGAGAGTCCCGCCGACGCCCGTACCAGAACGACCACAAGCGCAAGGCTGCCCTGCCGCCTTCCACCAGTCGGCAGGTGGCCATAGTCGACGACGAACAACCCGAAGGGCGGCCCGCACCCAAGAAGCAGAAGGGCGGCAGGCCGGCTTGGCAGCCGGCTTTCTCCTACGAGCAAGCACTTGATGCCCCCTGCAAGTTTCACAGCGGAGCAAAGCCTTCAAACCACACAACCAGAAAATGCCACTGGCTCGCACGGATCTCCAAGGGTGAGGGGATGGCGCCACCTTCGCCTGCTGGTCAGCCGCCTCTGGCCCCTCCGCAGTCGGCTGCTCGACCAACGGTCGGGGCAGTTCAAGACGAGTACCCCGACGAGCATGCTGCCTACGTCGTCTTTCCAAGCCAGTCAGAAGATCGGCATAGCCGGCGCCGACAACACTAAGAAGTCAACGCAGTCGCCTCCAACGACCCAGAGTTCATGCACTGGTCAGAAAGGCCTATTAGCTGGAGCCGGACAGATCACCCAGAGGTGATGCCGTCTCCCGGCTCTTACGCATTGGTTCTGGATGCCATCCTCGCTACAGAAAGGCGAGCCGCTCGTTTCTCCCGCGTGCTGATAGATGGTGGGAGCAGTATCAACATACTATACCGTGACACCATGGAGAAGCTAAGCATCAAGACGAAGCAGCTCATGCCCAGTTGGACCATGTTCCAAGGCATTGTTACCGGCCTATCCTGCTCCCCAATCGGCAAGATCAAGATAGACGTCCTCTTCAGGGACAAGGGTCATTTCCGCCGAGAAGCGGTGTGGTTTGAAGTGGTGGATCTAGAGAGCCCTTACCACGCGTTGCTTGGCCGACCGGCCCTGGCCAAGTTCATGGCTGTACCCCATTATGCCTACCTCAAGAGGAAGATACCAAGTTCCAAGGGCATCATCACCATAGCCGGAGACTACAAGAAATCCTCTGAGTGTGTGGCTGCCAGCAGCCGGCTGGCCGAGTCCCTTGTAGTTGCTGAGGAGAAGAAGATACTGGACCGACTCGTGGCCATGGCCGACAAGCAGCCAGCCCTGTCCCCCGACCCCAAGGAGTGTGATGCCCAAGGTTCTTTTCAGCCGGCCAAAGAAACAAAGAGGGTACCTCTGGACCCGGATCACCCAGAAAAGGTTTGCCACCATCGGGGTAAACCTAGACAGCAAACAGGAAGGCGAGCTCGCCGATTTCCTCCGTGAGAATCGGGACATTTTCGTATGGTCCCCCAAGGACATGTCGGGTGTGCCGAAGGAATTCGCTGAGCACAAGCTACATGTCCGAGAAGGTGCAAAACTAGTCAAACAACCCCTCCGCCGACTATCGGAAGAGAAGAGAAGGATTGTAGGAGAAGAAATAGCCCGGCTTCTGGTAGCCGGCTTCATTATGGAAGTTTTCTTCCCAGAGTGGCTTGCCAACCCGTTCCTCATGCTGAAGAAAAATAACAAATGGCGCATGTGTATAGACTACACCAGCCTCAACAAGGCTTGCCCCAAAGATCCTTTCCTCCTGCCAAGGATTGATCAAGTAATAGACTCCACAGCCGGATGTGAGCTGTTGAGTTTCTTGGATGCCTACTCAGGCTACCACCAGATAAAGTTGGATGCAGCTAACCGCCTGAAAACTGCCTTCATCACACCATTCGGAGCCTTCTGCTACCTGACTATGACATTCAGCTTGAGAAATGCCGGTGCCACTTTTCAGCGTTGCATGCAGAAATGCCTCCTCAAGCAGCTCGGCAGAAATGCCCACATCTACGTAGACGATATTGTGGTGAAGACGGAGAAGCGTGGCACCTTGTTGGAAGACCTTAGAGAGACATTTGAAAACTTGCACCGATTTCAAATCAAGCTCAACCCCGAGAAATGCGTGTTCGGAGTACCAGCCGGCCAGCTCCTAGCCTTCCTAGTCTCCGAACGCGGCATCGAGTGCAACTCGATGAAGATCAAGGCCATAGAGAGAATGGAGATTCCCACCAAGCTGCGGGATGTCCAGAAGTTCACCGGATGCTTGGCTTCCCTGAACCGCTTCATCGGCCGACTCGGAGAGAAAGCCCTCCCCCTCTACCGACTCATGAAGAAGTCCACTCATTCCGAGTGGAAAGACCAGGCGGACCAAGCCTTCCATGAGCTAAATAAGATGTTGACCACGCCGCATGTCTTGGCGGCACCGGCTGAAAAGGAGCCCATGCTCCTTTACATTGCCGCTACAAGCCGGGTGGTCACCACAGTCATCATAGTCCAGCGCCCAGAAGAAGGCCGGGATCAGCCAGTCCAGAGGCTGGTGTATTATTTAAGTGAAGTCTTATCCACCTCGAAGCAGAACTACCCACACTACCAGAAGATGTGCTACGGTGTGTACTTCGCTGCCAAGAAGCTCAAGCCCTATTTCCAAGAGCACCCCATCACGGTCGTGTGTACTGCCCTGCTCGCCGAGATCATAGGCAGCCGAGATGCATCCGGCCGGGTGGCCAAATGGGCTATTGAGCTGGCCCCCTACGCGATCTTCTACTAGCCCCGCACCGCTATTAAGTCCCAGGCACTGGCCGACTTCCTCGTCGATTGGGCCGAAACCCAATACCTGCCACCGGCCCCCGACTCCACTCACTGGCGGATGCACTTCGATGGGTCCAAGATGCACACCGGCTTGGGAGCCGGCATCATGCTCACCTCTCCCAAGGGCGACAAGCACAAGTATACATTGCAAATTCATTTTGCCGCCTCCAACAATGTGGCCGAGTACGAGGCGCTCATACACGGGCTTCGGCTAGCCAAAGAGCTCGGCATCCGCCGGATCCTATGCTATGGCGACTCGGATTTGGTGGTCCAACAGTCATCTGGCGACTGGGACGCCAAGGACGCAAACTTGGCGAGCTATCGTTTCCTCGTCCATCAAATCAGTGGATATTTTGAAGGATGTGAGTTCCTTCATGTACCACGTGCCGACAACATGCAAGCAGATGCCCTGGCACGAGTAGGATCCACCCGGCAAGCTATACCAGCCAGCGTTTCTCTCCACCGTCTCCTCAAGCCGTCTATCAAGCCATCTCTAGAATCTGATTCCATCTTCGTGCCGCCTGACCCCGACACAGTCGGATCCGACTTGGGAAACCAAGTAGGCGGCGCGAGGACTCCAACAGGCGGCCCGAGGACTGCCATAGTCGCACCCAGCCCGGGGAATTCGGAACTTGGCCCGGGGGCTACTGCAGCCGGCCCGGGGACTGCATCAACACAACAGGCGGTGGCCGACTCTGACTCCAACTCTTCACTACCCAACCCACCAGCCCCTATCACAGTGGCGGTCCTGACAATAGAAGAAGTCACAGCTCCATCATGGGCCCAGCCCATCCTCAACTTAGTAAACAGAGAGCTGCCAACCGACGAGATCTCGGCAAGACAGGTTCAACGCCGAGTCGGAGCTTACACAATCGTCAGCCGAGAGCTTGTTAGGCGCAGCGTCACTGGAGTCTTCCAGCGCTGCGTCGAACCAGACAAGGGCATAGCAATCCTCAGGGACATCCACCAAGGCGAATCGGCCACCACGCAGCCTCAAGATCACTCGTCGCCAAAGCTTTTCGCCATGGATTCTTCTGGCCGACTGCTTTGGAAGACGCCAAGGAAGTAGTCAAACACTGCAAAGGGTGCCAAGTTTTTAGCTCCAAGCAACACCTGCCGGCTTCTGCACTCAAGACCATCCCCCTCACCTGGCCCTTTGTCGTCTGGGGGCTGGACATGGTGGGCCCGTTCAAGATGGCACGCGGCGGCATGACACATCTGCTCGTCGCTGTGGACAAATTTACCAAGTGGATTGAGGCAAAGCCGATCAAGAAGCTGAATGGGCCGACTGCCGTTACTTTCATCGCAGATATTACAACCCGGTATGGCGTGCCACATAGCATCATCACCGACAACGGCACAAATTTTGCAAAGGGAGCACTGGCACGTTTCTGCGCAACACACGGCATCCGGCTGGACCTAGCGTCCGTTGCCCACCCGCAGTCAAACGGCCAGGTCGAGCGAGCAAACGGCCTCATCCTCTCTGGCATCAAACCCCGACTGGTCGTGCCACTGGAGCGTTCGGCCGGCTGTTGGCTCGACGAGCTGCCGGCCGTCCTCTGGAGTTTGCGCACTACCCCAAACAAGTCAACCGGCTTCACCCCTTTCTTCCTTGTATATGGTGCCGAGGTTGTCATCCCAACTGACATCGAGTTCGACTCGCCTCGAGTCACCGTGTACACGGAGGCAAAAGCCAAGGAAGCACGAGAAGACGGCGTTGACCTGCTGGAAGAAGGCCGGCTGTTAGCCCTCAGTCGGTCCGCCATCTATCAGCAGGGTCTGCGCCGCTACCACAGCCGGAACGTTAAGCTAAGATCTTTCCAAGAGGGCGATCTTGTGCTCCGGCTGATCTAGCGAATAGCCGACCAGCACAAACTCTCGGCCCCTTGGGAGGGCCCCTTCATCATCAGCAGAGCTTTAGGCAATGACTCCTACTACCTAATCGACGCGTAGAAGCCAAAGGCACGCAAGAGAGATGAGTCCGGCAAGGAGTCGGAACGAGCGTGGAACGCCAATCTCCTCCGAAGATTTTACAGTTAAAAAACAGTACGTAGCATGCTACCTTTTGTACTAAGTACGAGACAAGGGGTGCCCCGAGGAGCGCTCAGGGACTACCCTCTTTTATCTATGAATGATGAGTATCACGCATACGATTATGTTACTACACTTGCTTTCTTCGTCCGGCACCGGGTTCGACCAGTCGGCCCGGGGACTCGCCGCCTCAAGTTATATCTGACGTTCCACCTGTAGTCAGACAACTAGTGTGCCGGCACCCAAGCCCCCTCTTGCCAAAAGTCCCAGCTCGAAGAGACGACTGGCCGACTGGCAAGAGCCAAGGGCAGGAAAGGATGCCCACGCGAAAAACGGCTAAGGACCAATGAACTTATATAACGCGAGCCGGCCTCCCACCCCGCCAGCCAGCTACCAGAGCAGTCGGCTGGCCGGCTTCCCGTTCACCTTGCTGCAATCTGTGAAAGCTCGAGTACTTGCCTTCCCAAAATGACCAAGTCCTTCTCCGGCCACAGACTGCAGAGCAGCTGTCCGGCTAGGAAGGCGACGGCCAAGGGAAGGCGGCAATGGAAAAAGCCAAAGGATAAAAGGCAAACATAAACGGAAGCCAAACACATGCATAATATTTACACAAAAGACCTTCGAAAGGCTAGCATTCAACATAGTCTGAATACACCCCCAGTGGGTGGAACTGCGCAAATTTAAAAATTGTTCAAAAGAGTAACAAGCAGGAAAGCAAGGACGGCGGATCAAGCCAAGGGAACAACGGGCGAGTTTAGCAGGTTGGCGGAGTCGACGGTGCCGGCTGGAGGAGTGACCGGCTAGTGAGTCTCGGCATCGTTGCTAGAGGCACGATCGGGCTGAGGCGGGCTGGTCGCTTCACCATCCGGCGCAGCGTCTTCATCATCCTCTCCCTCTTCCCCTTCGCCCTCATCACTGGAGGCAATCTCCTCCGCCAAGTCCTCACCTTCGGCCGGGTTTAGCCCGAACCACTCCTCCGGCTGAGCGACGCCGGCGTCATCCACCTCAGGGGCAAAGGCGCTGGTGTCGGTGTACTCGGCGATGGTCGAGGCACGCTGGACAATAGCCTGCCGCACCGCCTCCAGCTCCTCGTCAGCCTCCTGCCGCCAGGTGCTCAGCTGGTCTAAGTTCAGCGCTGGATGCTAGGCTCGGACGAACTCCAGTGCCCACCCTGCGCCAGACTGGGCCGCTGACGCCTTCCAAGCCTCGAAGTGGCCGACTGCGACCTCCAGCCAGTCGGCAGTCTGACTTGGGGTGCGCGGAATCACCTCGCCAGGCCAGAGGGCAGCCAGCACTTGCGCCCCGGCGCCCTAAAGACGGCGGAGCATGCGGTGGGTCGACTGCAGGCGGGCTTGAAGCCCCAGAAGCTGCTCCTCAAGTGACCGGCTAGCACCCAGCGCGATCTCAGCCCCCATCTGCCGTCGCGCGTCGCGATAGGCCTCGATGGCTTGGGTGGCGGCGGTAGAGTAGCCGGGAAAGTAATCTGCACAAAGAGGAAAGCAGTGGCACAAAGTCAAAAAATGAATCAGATAGTAGGAGGCAGGCCAGGAAGCAAAGAAGAAGGTGACCTACCGTTAATCAAGTCTTCCACCCGGCTGTAGCCTTGGCTCAGCGCCTGCCTCGTCTCGGCCCAGTTT
This sequence comes from Triticum monococcum, assembly GCA_034509565.1. Taxonomy (NCBI): domain Eukaryota; kingdom Viridiplantae; phylum Streptophyta; class Magnoliopsida; order Poales; family Poaceae; genus Triticum; species Triticum monococcum. The sequence goes on along the minus strand of CM067841.1, from coordinate 554,100,266 downwards.
GCCGCCTCAGTCTCATATTTGGCTTTCAGGGCGGCCTCGCTGTCCTGTGCCACCTTCAGGGCCGCCTTGTGGCTCTCCTCTTGGTCAGCCAGCTTCTTGGCCAGGCGATCGCGCTCGTGGGCCAGGGCGGCGCACTCGCCTTCCTTGGCGCGAAGGGAGGACTGGGCTCTGCTTAGCTGGCTCCTCAAGTCAGCATTGGCCCCTGCAAATATAAAGAAAGAAGTTGTCAGGAAAAGATCTGACCTGACTACTCGGTAGTCTGCCCGAATCTCGGGGACTACACCCAGTGGGTGCGCTGACGCGCCCCCACTTAAAAGAAAAACGAAGCACTTACTCTGGCTCTCAGTCAGATCAGTGGCCTTCTGATTCAACTCCTGGGCCTGGGAGTTGAAAGCGGCCGCGCGGAGGTTGTGGTACTCCTGCAGATAAGACAAGGGACGCGAGTAAGAACAAGATGGCAATCAAGCTTTCCAAGAAGTTCCAAGCCGCCTGCGCAGCAGCTGGCTCGGAACTCGGGGACTACACCCAGTGGGTGCGCTGACGCGCCCCCACAGAAGAAATCAAAAGCAATCGACAAAGAGCAGGAGGACTCACCCGAATAACCGATCGCATCGTGAGAAACTCCTGGGTGTACTGCTTCAGCGCGGTGGCTTTGGGCCTGAAGCCGGTTCCGGACGTCCTGTGCCGCCACATTCAGCACGGCTGTCCCGCTGCCCGGCGTCCACCCGGACGAGCTATCGCTGGCCGCTTCTAGGTCCTGGGCCGACGAGCCGGCATCCACGGTTTTCTGCGCGTCCGGCGCTGAAGTCGCCTTCCCCGCGCGTCGGCGAAGCGGCGACGAGATCACAAGATCCCCTCCCACGACCGGCTTGCCTCCAGCCGGCTGCACGGGCGGCCCTTCAGGCCGGCTTCCTCGGCCCGCTCCAGTCGGCGGCGATGGCGCCACCTCCCTCTCCATCTCTGGCTAGCCGCGGCCGGCCTCCTCCAACAGGGGCACAGGGGTGTCGGGAGCCGCGGCACGGAGGGGAATGACGAACTGCGGAGGCTAGTTCTACTGGGCCTCCGCCTCCCTCTCCGCGTCTGCGGCCTCCGCCTGGGCCTTGGTGGCCGCGACGGCTCGCGCCTCCGCCGATTTCTGCTTCGCCACTCGAGCCGCCCTCCGCTCCTCCGCCTCCCGCTCCTCCCGCACTTCTCGCGCGTTCTGTTCCGTCGCCTCTAGGAGGTCGGCGCGGGGATCCACCCGGCGGGAGCTTGAAGACCCTCCCATGGCTTCGACTATGGAGGCGGTCGGGACCCGCCCAAGGGAAAGAGGGGCCCTGTTTGATAAATTGAGAAAAAGGTTTGGAAAAACATCAATCGAAGAAGAAGAAAAAGAAAGGCATGAGAACAGCGACACTTACGCTGAGACCGCCTGCGACTGCTTCACCACCTTGCGGAAGTGGGCCGCCTTCGCGGCCGCCTCATCCCGCTTGGTCGCCGCCGCGGTACTCTTGGGCTTCTTGGGCCGACTGCCGAAGTAGGTCGACGCGACCCGGCATTTCTGCGCACCGCCATGGAGAGCCGGCGCGGCGGATGGGCCCGCGCTTTGGTGATCGGGCGCCGGCTGACGCCGCGGAACAACTTCAGCCTTGGCATCATCCGGCCAATCCTCGAAGGCGGCCCCGAGCCCAGAGCCGCCTGCCTCGCCGCCCTCCCTTGCGACGTCTTCTTCCATGGCGGCTGCCCCCATGTCCGGGTCGTCAACGTCGTCCATCATGCGGTCAGGAAGGAACTGGCGTTCCACCCCCGTAGCCCCGGTTGTCGACGGAAGCGCGGGGTTCTGTCAAAGAAAAGCCGGCTGGTCAGGAGTCGGCCACCATGAACTCGGCAACAAGCAAAGGAAAAAAGAAGAGAAGCTTACCATAGGCGGAGGATTGGCGCGAGAGTATGGCTCCTTGCCATACTACCACTCCTCGGTGAGCTTGCAGTTGGAAATATAATTCACCATATAAGACACCTCCGCGTGAGGCATCTCCTTGGTGCTTAGCTGGCACGGGTCAAAGCAGCCGCTCATCTGGCCGATCATGGGAGGTCGGCCCTGGAGCGGAAGCACTCGGCGCTCCACGAAGGCGGCCACCAGGTCGGCCCCGGACAGACCCTCTGACTGGATCATCACCCGGAGTCGGGCAACGGAGGCGGCCCCGCGTGGAGACAACGACCTGGACCGGAAGGACCATGAAGGCTGCCTCCCAGCCAGCGAGCCGGCTACGTAAGCCGGTAGGTTGACGAAGTCGCCTTGCGAAGCGATATTCTTCACGTAGAAGTAGGACTTCTGCCAGAGCTTCACCGACTGGATTAGCGGGATGGACAGAAACGGGTTGTTGTCGCTCGTCCTCCGCACGACGATGAAGGCGCCGCATGGGGCGGGCACGCCCACAACAACAGTGCCAAGCTTGCACTGAAAGAACTCTCCCCATAGTTCAAGGGTGGGGTGGACGCCAAGAAAACCCTCGCACATGGTGATGAAGGCCGACAGCAGCATCACCATGTTGGGAGTGAGGTGATGCTGCTGGAGATGATAGAATTCGAGGAAGGAGCGGAAGAACCCGCTCGCCGGTAGGCCAAAACCGAGCAGGCAATGCGAGCGGAAGATTACCCGCTCGTCCTCTTTCGGTGCCGGCGAGATATCCCTCTCCGACGCGAGACGGACCCGCACGTAGTCCACGCCCAGCAGCCGCCGCGTCCGGCGGACAAAGTCGACGTGGTCGTCATGGACATTGGAGCCGTCCCAGGAGCTCGACAGCGCCATGAGAATGGCGCAGCGACGAGAAAGATGCGGCGACGGAGAGACACGCGACCCTGCCGCGGCAAAGCAACGGCGAGCCAAGGAGGTTGGCGGAAGAGCCGGGTGATGGCGGGGAGTTGTGGCTACAGAGAAGAAGAAACGAAAGGACGGGGCGAGAGCGAGCGTGCGAGCGTTTGCCACTCCTCCTCCTCCCCCCTACTTATAAGCCACGTACGGTGAAGCCGAGGAGGCGAGGCGTGGGGGAACGTGGGATTAACTGTGCTCACTCCCCCACGTCCTGCGCTTGTTGCGCTTCCACGGCGTGTGGCAACCGCCGCAGGAAGGTGCGCGGTCCGCCCGGGCCGCAGAAGATCTAAGCGTGGGCCGTGGGCCGGTAGTGGCGGGCCCCGGCCTGCGGCGGCGTCCCGTCGTGCGCGTGGGCTGGCAGGCCCGTCCAGCCACTGGGTGCCACGTGGCGCGTGGGCGGCGTGCGGTCAGTCCGTAGCCTAATACGCACTCCGCTTGGTTCCCGCCCACGAACTTCGACGCCCTCCAGAAGACGGCGCACCTAATCAAAGCCGGCTTCGGCTCCTCAAGACATGAAGCTGTTCGCGCTTCTCGACTCCTTTTTCTGCCTCGGAGCCCAACCAGCTTCAGGGACTACTGACGGAGTAAATGACCATGGGTAGCCTAGTCGGCTCCCCCTGGCGTTTCAGAAAAATTATAGGCCGATCGAGCCTTCAAGCTTCCAAGACGTGGGGTCGCCTTCCTCCAGCCGACTGCCCCTCAGGCCGGCTGTGCGAAGGCGGCCTAGGCCTATAAATCTCCAAGAAGAAAGCCCCGAGAGGGCCGGCTCCACGAGGCCGGCCACAACAAGGCCGACTCCAAGAAGCCGGGCCCCCCTCAACAGGCGGCCCAGATCGTGCCCTCAAAATCTGCACCCACATAACGGCAATAGACGGGGCGTGGCTACAGCAAAACCTGCCACCCTCGAATCCCGAAGCACGCCTGGCCACAGTACGCTGTACGGGCGGCCATCACCCGTTCGGCGCGGCACTGTTGCCATATTGACCATGATGTCACCCACGGCGAGCCGTCAGTACAACCCGTGGGCGGCGGGTCCCATCCGTCATGGAGACACCCGAAGGCGGCCGGGCCACCCCCAGTCGGCCTGGGGTACGGCCGATTCCCAGTAACCGGCTAGTCCACTCCCTCGAAGGAGGCGCCCCATTAAGGAGATAAGACGAGGTAAGGCTACAGTGATAAGCCGCCTGGTGGCGGCACTGTAGCCATGCTTGCCAAGACGAAGCCCTCGCCACTAAGGGCGGGGCCACAGTAACCAGCCACCGACATAGCCCCGAGCGGTGGGGCCGGCCTGTCGACCAGAGGACCGGCAGCCGGCAGGGCACACCAGTCGGCGGGCCCCATCAGTCGGTGAAGAAGCCAGTGGGCATAGACACATACGGCTAGGGCCCACGCCCAGTCGGATTACCATTGTACCCCTGGGGGTAGGCCTATATAAACCCCCCCCCCCCAGGGCTCCCATGCATGAGATCTCGCTTCGGATAGTTTTAGACACCACAAGGAGAAGAGGAGCGGGCTGGCCTGGCCCTCCTTCATCCTTTCACCAAACAGCTCAAGGAGCATCCTGTGGCTACACGTCGAGCTACTGAACATGCGGAGACCCCACAGAGCAGCATTAGGGGTGTTATCTCCATGGAGAGCCGTGAAGCTGGGTAAGATTTGCCGGCATGCATGTCTTCGCCTTATCCCATTTCCAGGCACCGGCAATGTTTTATTGGCTCCCACAATAATAAGCCATCCATTGGCATATGTCGCACCAACCACCCGACACATAGTCATAGGAACGTATATAAGTCATGAAGAAAGCAATAGCAGTAAACTTAAACGATCAAGTGCTAAGCAAACGAAATGGGTCAAGTCAATCACATCATTCTCCTAATGATGTGATCCCGTTGATCAAATAACAACTCATGTCTATGGCTATGAAACTTAACCATCTTTGATCAATGAGCTAGTCAAGTAGAGGCATACTAGTGACACTATGTTTGTCTATCTATTCACACATGTATTATGTTTCCGGTTAATGAAATTCTAGCATTAATAATAAACATTTATCATGAAATAAGGAAATAAATAATAACTTTATTATTGCCTCTAGGGCATATTTCCTTCAGTCTCCCACTTGCACTAGAGTCAATATTCTAGATTATACAGTAATGATTCTAACACCCATGGAGTCTTGGTGCTGATCATGTTTTGCTCATGGATGAGGCTTAGTTAGCGGGTCTGCAACATTCAGATCCGTATGTATCTTGCATATCTCTATGTATCCCACCTGGACTTGATCCCGGATGGAATTGAAGCGTCTCTTAATGTGCTTGGTTCTCTTGTGAAATCTGGATTCCTTTGCCAAGGCAATTGCACCAATATTGTCACAAAAGATTTTCATTGGACCCGAGACACTAGGTATGACACCTAGATCGGATATGAACTCCTTCATCCAGAGTCCTTCATTTGCTGCTTCCGAAGCAGCTATGTACTCCGCTTCACACGTAGATCCCGCCATGACGCTTTGTTTAGAACTGCTCCAACTGACAGCTCCACCGTTCAATATAAACACGTTTCCAGTTTGCGATTTAGAATCGTCCGGATCAGTGTTAAAGCTTGCATCGACGTAACCATTTATGATGAGCTCTTTGTCACCTCCATAAACGAGAAACATATCCTTAGTCCTTTTCAGGTATTTCAGGATGTTCTTGACCGCTGCCCAGTGATCCACTCCTGGATTACTTTGGTACCTCGCTGTTAAACTAATAGCAAAGCACACATCAGGTCTGGTACACAACATTGCATACATGATAGAGCCTATGGCTCAAGCATAGGGAACACTTTTCATTTTCTCTCTATCTTCTGCAGTGGTCGGGCATTGAGTCTTACTCAACTTCACACCTTGTAACACAGGCAAGAACCGTTTCTTAGCTTGATCCATTTTGAACTTCTTCAAAACTTTATCAAGGTATGTCCTTTGTGAAAGTCCAATTAAGCGTCTTGATCTATCTCTATAAATCTTGATGCCTAATATATAAGCTGTTTCACCGAGGTCTTTCATTGAAAAACTCTTATTCAAGTATCCTTTTATGCTATCTAGAAATTCTATATCATTTCCAATCAACAATATGCCATCCACATATAATATTAGAAATGCTATAGAGCTCCCATTCACTTTGTTGTAAATATAGGCTTCCCCAAAAGTCTGTATAAAACCATATGCCTTGATCACACTATCAAAACATTTATTCCAACTCCGAGAGGCTTGCACCAGTCCATAAATGGATCGCTGGAGCTTGCACACTTTGTTAGTACCCATTGGATCGATAAAACCTTCAGGTTGCATCATATACAACTCTTCTTCCCGAAATCCATTCAGGAATGCAGTCTTTACATCCATTTGCCAAATTTCATAGTCATAAAATGCGGCAATTGCTAACATGATTCGGACGGACTTAAGCATCGCTACGGGTGAGAAGATCTCATCGTAGTCAACTCCTTGAACTTGTCGAAAACCTTTTGCAACAAGTCGAGCTTTGTAGACAGTAACATTACCGTCAGCATCAGTCTTCTTCTTGAAGATCCATTTATTCTCGATGGCTTGCCGATCATCGGGCAAGTCAACCAAAGTCCACACTTTGTTCTCATACATGGATCCCATCTCTGATTTCATGGCTTCAAGTCATTTTGCAGAATCTGGGCTCATCATCGCTTCCTCATAGTTCATAGGTTCGTCATGGTCATGCTTCATTTTTGTCACACAAAATGCTCTCATCATGCACAACCCCGATGACAAGCCAAGCAATTGTTTCATACTTAGCCTTTCCAAACTCTTTCAACTTTTCCAAAATATATGAGCGTGAGCCATGGAGATAGCACTATGGGTGGAATAGAATATAATGATTGAGGTTGTGTGAGAAGACAAAAAGGAGAAAGTCTCACATTGACGCGGCTAATCAATGGGCTATGGAGATGCCCACCGATTGATGTCAATGCAAGGAGTAGGGATTGCCATGCAACGGATGCACTAGAGCTATAAATATATGAAAGTTCATCAAAGAAACTAAGTGGGTGTGCATCCAACTTGCTTGCTCATGAAGACCTAGGGCATTTGAGGAAGCCCATCATTGGAATATACAAGCCAAGTTCTATAATGAAAAATTCCGACTAGTATATGAAAGTGACAAAATAAGAGACTCTCTATCATGAAGATCATGGTGCTACTTTGAAGCACAAGTGTGGAAAAAGGATAGTAACATTGTCCCTTCTATATTTTTCTCTCATTTTTTTATTTGGGCCTTCTCTTTTTTTTCTTTTTTTCTTGGCTTCTTTTTTTTCTTTTTTTCATCCGGAGTCTCATACCGACTTGTGGGGGAATCATAGTCTTCATAGTCCTTTCCTCACATGGGACAATGATCTAATGATGATCATCACACTTTTATTTACTTACAACTCAAGAATTACAACTCGATACTTAGAACAAAATATGACTATGTGAATGCCTCCGGCGGTGTACCGGGATATGCGATGAATCAAGAGTGACATGTATGAAAAATTAAGCATGGTGTCTTTGCCACAAATACGATGTCAACTACATGATCATGCAAGGTAATATGACAATGATGATGCGTTTCATAATAAACGGAATGGTGGAAAGTTGCATGGCAATATATCTCGGAATGGCTATGGAAATGCCATAATTGGTAGGTATGGTGGCTGTTTTGAGGAAGATATAAGGAGGCTTATGTGTGATAGAGCATATCATATCACGAGGTTTGGATGCACCGGCGAAGTTTGCACCAACTCTCAAGGTGAGAAAGGGCAATGCACGATACCGAAGAGGCTAGAAATGATGGAAGGGTGACAGTGCATCTAATCCATGGACTCAACATTAGTCATAAAGAACTCACATACTTATTGCAAAAATCTACAAGTCATCAAAAATAAGCACTACGCGCATGCTCCTAGGGGAATAGATTGGTAGGAAAAGACCATCGCTCATCCCACACCGCCACTCATAAGAAAAGCAATCAAAGAACACCTCATGCTTCAAATTTTTCACACAACTTTTACCATATGTGCATCCTACGGGACTTGCAAACTTCAACACAAGTATTTCTCAATTTCAAACTTACTCAACTAGCACACCTCGAATATTACCACCTTTATATCTCAAAACAACTATCAAGTATCCAACTTCTCTTAGTATTTAATGCACTTTAAGGTTTTTATCTTGGATGCCTATCATAATAGGACTAATTTTATAACCAAAGCAAATTACCATGCTGTTCTAAAGGACTCTCAAAATAATATAAGTGAAGCATGAGAGATCAATTATTTCTATAAAAATGAAGCACATAGAGTATTCTAATGAGTTCTGATTCATGTGTGTCTATCTCAAAAGGTGTGTACAGCAATGATGATTGTGGTAAACTAAAAACTAAAACTCAAATCATACAAGACGCTCCAAGCAAAACACATATCATGTGGTGAATAAAAATGTAGCTCCAAGTAAAGTTACCGATGGACAAAGACGAAAGAGGGGATGCCTTCCGGGGCATCCCCAAGCTTAGGATTTTGGTTGTCCTTGGATTTTAACTTGGGGTGCCTTGGTCATCCCCAAGCTTAGGCTCTTGCCACTCCTTGTTCCATAATCCATCAAATCTTTACCCAAAACTTGAAAACTTCACAACACAAAACTTAAACAGAAAATCTCATGAGCTCCGTTAGTATAAGAAAACAAACCACCACTTAAGGTACTGTAATGAAATCATTCTTTATTTATATGGTGTTAAACCTACTGTATTCCAACTTTTCTATGGTTCATAAACTCCATTACTAGTCATAGATTCATCAAAATAAGCAAACAACACATGAAAAACAGAATCTGTCAAAAACAGAACAGTCTGTAGTAATATGTAGGTTTCGAATACTTATGTAACCCCAAAAATTCTAAAATAATTTTATGGACGTGAGGAATTTATATAATAATCATATGCAAAAAGAATCAACCTAATTGCACTCTCCAGTAAAACATGGCAGCAAATCTCGTGAGCGCTAAAGTTTCTGTTTTTTACAGCAAGACCACAAAGAATTTCCCCAAGTCCTCCCAAGGGTTCTACTTGGCACAAACACTAATTAAAAGCATAAAACCACATCTAAACACAGGCTAAATTAATTATTTATTATTAAACAGAACCAAAAATCAAGGAACAAAAATAAAATTGGGTTGCCTCCCAACAAGCGCTATCGTTTGACGCCCCTAGCTATGCATAAAAGCAAGGATAGATCTAGGTATTGCCATCTTTGGTATTGGGAAAGAAAAGAGAAAATTTCTTTTCTATAGCATTTATCTTTCTATTTTGAGAGAGCACGTGGCCATTAATGGTGGAAGAAATATTAAGCACGTTACAGAAATTTGCATCTAAACTAGCCCTCATTTCTTTGATAATTTCATTTTGGTAAAAGCACAAAAGAGAGGTGGATTCCACCTTCTCACTCATGGGGTGCCCAAATATAGTTTTCATCTTTTCATAAGTATCTATGGGATCCCCCTCAAGAAAACCTGCTTCAAAAATAGAATCTAGAACTTGTTTGAACGAAGAGGGTAAACCAATATAAAAGCTTTTCAGGTATATCTCAATTTGATATTGGGGCACATAGCTAGCTCGGATCCTTAATAGCCTATTCCAAGCATCTTTCAAAGATTCATCAAGTAAATAATGAAAAATTCCGGGATCATCTTCATCGAAATTATTCAAACTCGCATTGATAACCCCGGTAGGTCTTTCCATAGCATCATTATTTATGAGCTTAGAGAGGACAGAGAGATTATCCAGAGTAAAACCTGGGAGAGGACCCTTAACCTTTTTGAATCGGCCATGTCACAAGAAAAATAAATGGGAAAAGGCGAATAAAACGGCAAGGGTGAAGTGGGGGAGAGGAAAACGAGAGGCAAATGGCAAATAATGTAATGAGAGGGATAAGAGTATGTGATGGGTACTTGGTATGTCTTGACTTGTGCGTAGACTCACCGACAACGGCGCCAGAAATCCTTCTTGCTACCTCTTGAGCACTGCATTGGTTTTCCCTTGAAGAGTAAAGCGTGATGCAGCAAAGTAGCGTAAGTATTTCCCTCGGTTTTTGAGAACCAAGGTATCAATCCAGTAGGAGGCCACACGCAAGTCCCTCGTACCTACACAAACAAATAAGAACCTTGCAACCAACGTGATAAAGGGGTTGTCAATCCCTTCACGGCCACTTGCAAAAGTGAGATCAGATAGATATGATAAGATATTTTTTTGGTATTTTTATAATAAAGATTAAAAGTAAAGATAGCAAAATAAATGGTACTAGAAATAACTTGTTGACGGGAGATTAATATAATGGAGAATAGACCCGGGGGCCATAGGTTTCACTAGTGGCTTCTCTCAAGATAGCATAAGTATTATGGTGGGTGAACAAATTACTGTCGAGCAATTGATAGAAAAGCGAATAATTATGAGAATATCTAGGCATGATCATGTATATAGGCATCACGTTCGTGACAAGTAGACCGACTCATGCCTGCATCTACTACTATTACTCCACACATCGACCGCTATCCATCATGCATCTAGAGTATTAAGTTCATAAGAACAAAGTAACACATTAGATAAGATGACATGATGTAGAAGGATAAACTCAAGCAATATGATATAAACCCCATCTTTTTATCCTCGATGGCATCAATAAAATACGTGTCGTTTCCCTTTCTGTCACTATAATCGAGCAACACAAGATTGAACCCAAAGCCAAGCAATTTTCCCATTGCAAGAAAGATCAATCTAATAGGCCAAACCAAAATGATAATTCGAAGAGACTTGCAAAGATAACAAATCATACATAAAAGAATTCAGAGGAGATTCAAATATTGTTCATAGATAATCTTGATCATAAACCCACAATTCATCGGATCTCGACAAACACACCGCAAAAAGAGTTACATCGAATAGATCTCCAAGAAGATCGAGGAGAACTTTGTATTGAGATCCAAAGAGAGAGAAGAAGCCATCTAGCTAATAACTATGGACCCGAAGGTCTAAGGTAAACTACTCACACATCATCGGAGAGGCTATGGTGTTGATGTACAAGCCCTCCGTGATCGATGCCCCCTCCGGCGGAGCGCTGGAAAAGGCCCCAAGATGGGATCTCACGGGTACAGAAGGCTGCGGCAGTGGAAATAGGGTTTTGTTGTGCTCCTGGATGTTTTCAGGGTATATGAGTATATATATAGGCGAAGGAAGTCGGTCAGGAGAGCCACGAGGGGCCCACGAGGGTGGGGGCGCGCCCAAGGGGGCAGGCGCGCCTCCCTGCCCCGTGGCCTCCTCGGTTGTTTCTTGACATCCACTCCAAATCCTCTGGATCACGTTTGTTCCAAAAATCACGCTCCCGAAGGTTTCATTCCGTTTGGACTCTGTTTGATATTCCTTTTCTGCGAAACACTGAAATAGGCAAAAAAACAGCAATTTGCACTGGGCCTTGGGTTAATAGGTTAGTCCCAAAAATAATATAAAAGTGTATAATAAAGCCCATTAAACATCCAAAGCGGAATATATAATAGCATGGAACAATCATAAATTATACATATGTTGGAGACGTATCACACGCCCTCGCCCGCCTTCGCCGGCAGTACCCTCCATACACCTACTCGCTGCTGGCCTACGCAGCCTCCCCGACGCCACCTCTCCGCCATGGCGCGCTGCTCTACTCACAAGCCTTCTCATCGCATCTTTGCGACACAGATGCGACGGAGGCTGACATGGACGACATCATCACGACCGGCTCGGCCGTCGCCGCCTCCCCCGGGTTCACCGCCCAAGACGACATAATGGACCTCAACGGCGACATGGACGGCGAGCTCGACTATGGCGAGGAGGAGCCAGAGGAGGAGGAGGAGGAGGAGGAGCCGGCGCTTGCCTCGAGGAACCATTGGCGGCTCATCCAAACGGCGTGCAACAAATGGCATGGGATCATCGAGGAGATCGCGACTTGTCCGGGGAGCGGTGCCAGACTCTAGGATCAGGTATGGCACGGCGGTCTATCCCTTTTCTTTTCTCCATGTGCGCCGCGGACTATTGCTCCTCGGCGCAGATGGTGCGGATGTTCTCCATATTTTGCCAGGACAGCAGCGACCAAGATTTCAAGTACCTCCATGTCTTTTCCCGGATCGAGAGGTGCGAGAAGTGAGCGGATGTCTGGCGCATCCTCGCCAAGGCCAAGGAGACGTACAAGCCGGACACGCCGACACCGGGTGTGGCCGACGGGCGCCCGGACGGCAACAAAAGGGCCAAGTCAGCGAAACACACCGAGTCGGCCACCGCACGCGTGCAAGAGTCCATCAAGCATTGCCTCGCTGACGCCCAGACCCGGGCCGCCCAGCGGGAAGAGAAAACCAAGGCGCGGTGGTCCGCGTTGATGATGAACAGCGCCGTCAAGCTCGACCTGCTCCAGACCAACGTCGCTAGGAAGAAGAGGACCACCGACCTGGCTTTCTTGATGGGGGGTGTCGATGTCAAAACTGGCAGATCTCGGGTAGGGGGTCCCGAACTATGCGTCTAGGCCAGATGGTAACAGGAGGCAGGGGACACGAAGTTTTACCCAGGTTCGGGCCCTCTCGATGGAGGTAAAACCCTACATCCTGCTTGATTAATATTGATGGTATGGGTATTACAAGAGTTGATCTACCACGAGATCAGAGAGGCTAAACCCTAGAAGCTAGCCTATGGTATGATTGTTGATGTGTATGTTGTCCTACGGACTAAAACCCTCCGGTTTATATAGACACCAGATAGGGTTAGGGTTACATAGAGTCGGTTACAATGGTAGGAGATCTGAATATCCGTATCGCCAAGCTTGCCTTCCACGCCAAGGAAAGTCCCTTCCGGACACGGGACGAAGTCTTCAATCTTGTATCTTCATAGTCCATGAGTCTGGCTGAAGGTATAGTTCGGCTATCCGAACACCCCCTAATCCAGGACTCCCTCAGTAGCCCCTAAACCAGGCTTCAATGACGACGAGTCCGGCGCGCAGATTGTCTTCGGCATTGCAAGACGGGTTCCTCCTCCAAGTACTTCATAGAAGATTTTGAACACAAAGATAGTGTCCGTCTCTGCAAAGTAAGTTTCCACATATTGCCATAGAGAGAATAATATTTACACAAATCTAATCTGCTGACGTATTCCGTAATGTGTCACACCACGGCCAAGCCTTTATCCGAGTCATTTTGTTACCCCACCTCAGCGCGTCATGCGAGGCGGTTTCCATGGCACGTCTTGTTAAAGCAGAGATCATGTCCCCTTATTCCGGGATTCTCATCAATACAGGCATGGGTAACCCAACCGCTTCTAGGACTCCTGGATTATAGGCAAGTCCAGACGGACACGGAGAGGACGCTTGATATTCACCCTCTTTATATAGGGGACAAGGCTTTTATTTTTCCCTCTCATGCTCAATCAAATCCTTCCCCCACCTCGAGCTCAAACGCCCAAAGTTCAGGTCAGGTGCTCCGAACCTTCAGTCATGTTCGGATCTAGCTTTCAAGGCCAATGGGTGCCTTCCTCCATCACGGAAGAGGACATCAAAAAGTTGAGGGAGGCCAGATATCTGACCACCGAGATTTTGCATCGGCTGCCTCCTCGAAGGCAGGTCGTTCCCACCCCCGAACCCAACGAGAACGTCATGTTCGTCTCCCACTTCCTCCGAGGTCTAGGCCTTGATCTGGATCCTTTTGTCAGGGGTTTGATGTTTTATTACGGGCTAGACTTCCATGATCTAGCTCCGGACTCCTTTCTTCATATCACGACATTTATTGTCATGTGCGAGGCCTTCCTCCGGGTTACCCCTCACTTTGGCCTCTGGCTCAAGACCTTTGAAGTGAAGCCGAAGATGATCGAGGGGCAACATGCAGCATGTGGAGGTGCCTCAATACGCAGGATGACAGGAGCCCCATGGCCCAAAGGTTCCATCCCAGAGGTGTATGAATTGTGGCAATGGGAGTGGTTCTACATCACGACTCCTAGAAGTGCCAAGTGGGCGGTCGCCCTTGTCTTCCGCCCGGGCCCTCCACCACAACTGATGTCATGGATTAGCAGAGGATTGAGCTGGGGTCCGGCCAAGGATGTGCCTATACTGCAAAGCCGAATTCAAGATCTCTTTGATGGAGATTTCAGTTTGGTCGCGGTAGCACAAGTTATGCTGGTTCGCCAAGTCCAGCCTTGCAAACGCCGGCCTCTTCGCCTATGGGAATTCAATCCCGAGGGACCGTGTGTCATTCAAAATTTTCTCGGCCTGACACATGAGGAGATGTACAAGTCATTCTTTGGACCTCGGGTAGAGTGTCCGGAAATCACTGAGGACGTGGGCCTGAGCAGTACCTGCACCACCGAACAGGTAAGGAATCTTCCGGCCGAACATACTGTCTCTCATTCGTTACGAAGTTATTTCTGAGAGTTCGCTTTTTGACCAGGACTGGCTAGCAAAGGCGAAGTTGATTCGGTGTTCGGCCCCCCTCCCTGAGGGTTTGGAAAATCCGGTATTGGAGAAGATGCTCCAGACCGCACCCTGCCCGGAGCCCTTAAAGGAAAATACTATGGAGGGTAATGCGGGCGGACGCGGGCCCTCAACGCTGCCCATTCTAGCCGAGGGAGCGAGCATCTCCATGAAGGAAGACTACCAGAAGAGGAAAAGAACTGTGCCCGTGGATTCGGAAGCCGAAACTTCCATACGGGAGAAGAAGTCTCCCACAAAGGGTCCTACCTCGGGGGGCACCGTTGCCGCACAAAGTCCGCGAGGGGATCAATTCTCCCGCGAGTCGTAAGTGACCCGAAATACTTTAATAGTACAGATATGCCATCTTTTTCTTCTGAGAAGATAACCACCGCATATATTTTTTGCAGTTCGGGCCTTAGCCCCTCTCAAATGAGCTCATCTTCGGGGGATCTTCTTCCAGAGATGATGGAGAGCGAAACGCCTCCTCCGGACTCCTCCGCTCCGGAAGCGGGCGACCCTGAAGTGTCGTCGCGGAGGGCCTCTCCAAGTCCGGTGAGGCCAGAAGATAATCCCATTTACCCCCGAAGCTCCCAGTGTCCGGCTCCTGAAGAGAGCAGACAAAAGAGTCCGGCACTGTCTAGTGTGCGATCGGATGTGCTGAGGGAGTTGGTGGGGCGAGCGGCCATCTCAGATGAACACCGTGTGCTGATGGATACGGTGATAGAGCGAATATCATCCGCCGAAAGCGGATTGCATGAAGCTTTTATGAGTCTACTGATAGGTTTTGAGGTACGTAAAAGAATGTATGATAGTCCTGCACATGCTAGGTGTGCCCTGTGTAGATAGTAGCCCCTGAGACTCTGGTTGTCATCGAAAATGACGATGAACAGAGGATCAAATTCCCAGGTAATAACCATACCGCCTCTATGTGCAGGTGATGGAAGCTCCGGTGGCTAGCCGGACTAGCGAGTTTGCCCGTTTAGAACGGCAATTGGATGCGGCAGACGCCGACAGCGAGCTTGTTAACAAAAGGCTTGACGAGGCACAGGGTAAGTGTCTTTATCTGGTAAAAGTCACATAGGAAGAGCAGCATAATGCCAGTATCTTTAATATGTTGTGACTGCAGATGGAGCTGCCACTGTTGAAGCCTTGCGGGCAGAACTTGCACGAGCCAAGGAACAAGCGAGGTTGGGTAATGCGGCTGCTTTAAAGGCAGCCGAAGAGTTGCAATCCGAGAAGGCCGCACATGGCGAGAGCCGAGACAAGATGACCAAGATGGCCATAGAATTATCAGCCACCGCCGACCGTTGCCGGGTTCTTGAAAAGGAAAACCAGGCGAAAGCATCGGGCCTTGAGAAGGCTGCTGCGACGAGAAAGGACCTCCGCTCTGCTATGAGGGAAAAGAAGGAGGAGCTGCGGGAAGCCGAGGATATTGTAGCTGGGAAATCCTTTATGTTGCGGAGGAAGTTTGGAGATCCATGGTATGCCCCCCTGGATCGGCTGTGGAGCTCGGAGGATGTGTATATGGATTTGGCGGCGAGTGCTGCTGATGCGGCCAAGTACTTCCAGGGTCAGACGGACCATGGAGTAGACCAGCTGTTTTGGAGACAATTCCGTACTCCCGAGCGTCCACTTTCATTGACTGACCAATTAGCCGAATGGGCCAAACTAAATAGGATGTCCGGACTCTCCATGAGGTCTGTTGTGGATCAGTTATGGCTGGAAGGGTCAAAACCGAACAGCTATTTCAGCTTGGTGCAGCGGTTACTCAATGTGGTGTCGTGCATTGATGCGATGAAGAGGTCGGCGTGCATAGAGGGCGCACGGATGGCCTTTGCCCGTGTCAAGGCATACTGGGCGGAGATGGATGCTACCAATGTTGCAGCGTGGGATTCGACCATAGGTCGAAAGGCTGCTGAGCACTACTTTGAAGAAGTTCTTGAAGGTGCCCGTTTGGTAGATACCCAGTGCTCAAAAAATATTATGTTTGAGTGATATGTAATCTCATTGTAAGCGAAATGCTTTTATAGAGTTTTATAAGGCTATTTTTATACTTTTGCCTGAAAGTAATATGATGCCTCCTGGGCGGCCGTTTTTGTATACATGTGTATAACCTGAAAGATTGCAGTCGTCGGCTTCAACCCCCACGCATATAATGCGGAGGTGATAGCAAAAACACGCGTTCACACTTAACCCAACGTCTTGGTCCTATTAAGGAGGTGATAGCCGAGCGAGCGAGGCAACCGGACTATAATGCTTTAACACTTTCACTTAGCCATAGGAGTTTGACGGTGGGGCTACTAGATAGCCCCTGGTGGCTCCGCACTCTCCCGATCTCGGGGTGCGTACATGCCTGGCCGGAAAACGGCCCTTCGTTAAGGCAGAGGAATTCTAACATTCCCACAGGTCATCGAGTGGTTGACCAGTCTCATGCTATATCATGACACTCAGTTTTCGGGTTTCTCTACTGAGATGCTCGTCCGGATGAACCAGGGCACAATCGCAGTAGTTCTCCTGGTGCTACCTTAGCCGGTAAAGCGGAACGTAAGGCACCAAAACACAGGAGCCGGGCAAACCCAACATTTGACCAAAGACAATGATTCGGAGCTGATGCATATAGGGCCAAACTCGCGACGCCGAACACTCCCTAAGGTATTCGGTCTTTGTGGTATAAACCGGGCCTAAATAATGGCCTTTGTAAGAAGCCCCGTGTGTCCAGGTACGTGCATTGTTCTGGCGTGGCCACATGCCAAGACGTCAGCATCCTTCACAACGGTGGATATGTATCAACAAGAGACAGTAAAAAAGGTTTACACAGGGTCTTAGTCTAAAAAGAATCCTTTGACCGGGTCCCTGCTGCACGTCTGCGCATGTGTCTCCGTTGTGCCGTATCCTGGACGGGTGTAGCACGATGATCGTCTGTAAAAGAGAGGAAGTTAAGTGAAAAAGTTGTCGTGCAAAAAGATAGTTTTTAAAGAAACCATGTATAATTGAAGATGATAAGAAATTGCCACTTGTCTGTGCGCGTTGAGCCCCTTGTATTGACAAATAGGGGTGTGATCATTTATTCGGTATAAATAGTGGCGCCAGACTCGACTGCTGGTTCGGACGCCTTTAATGTTCGGCTGCCAAGGCAGCCTCACTCTCTTCGGCACGCAGAGAGCGTTTGATGTCTCCGTCCACTGTAACGATGCCACATGGACCGGGCATCTTGAGTGTGAGGGAGGCGTAGTGTGGTATTGCATTAAAGCGAGCGAAAGCTTCACGTCCGAGCAGTGCTTCATAGCCACTTTGAAACGGAGCGATGTGGAAAGTTAAATGCTCGCGACGGAAGTTATCGGGGGAGCCGAATGTAACTTGTAATGAGAGGGAGCCCGTACAACGAGCCCCTGGGTCTGGCGTTACTCCTTTAAAGGTAGTATTGCTATGGCGAATTTGTGCTGGGTCTAACCCCATCCCGTGGATTGTATCCTGATATATGAGGTTTAGGCTACTGCCGCCGTCCATCAAGACTCGTGTGAAGTGATATCCGCCAATTACTGGGTCTAATACCAGGGCAGCCCATCCTGCGTGTCGGATAATTGCTGAATAATCGCGATGGTCGAAAGTGATCGGTTGAGACGACCAGTGGCAGGACTTCGCGGTGACAGGCACTTGGGTATATTTTCCTGAGAGTGCCGCATTGTTTTTTCCCTTGATCACGTGTAACACCTTTACTATTTTGACTTCTGGTGGAAATTTCTTTTGTTCCACCATGTCTTGTTTGGGAGGCTCGTCCTCGTCTTCACTTGGTGTATCCTCCCCTTTGTGTACGGCGTTGAGCTTGCCGGACTGCTTGAAGACCCAACATTCTTAGTGGGTATGATTAGCGGGTTTACCAGGGGTACTATGGATCTGGCATACTTGGTCCAGAATTTTGTAGAGGCTGGACAGTTCGTCCCTGGTGCCTTTTAGGGGGCGGCTTTTGACCTGCCCGAGAGCTTTTGAATCCGGCGTTTACTGCCGTGCCCTTCGTGCTATCTTCTTTAATCCGGCGTTTGTTGTTGCTGTTGCGCCGTGATTTCCCATTTCCATCTCTAACTTCAGATGTACTTGGGTCGCTGGTGCTGCATCTGGCTAGCCAGCTGTCCTCACCCGTGCAAAAGCGGGTCATGAGGTTTGTTAATGCGGCCATCGTTCTCGGCTTATTTTGGCCGAGGTATCTGGCGAGCTATTCGTCACGGACGCTATGCTTGAAAGCTGCCAAGGCTTCAGCGCCCGGACAGTCGACAATCTGGTTCTTTTTAGTAAGAAACCTGTTCCAAAGCTTTCGGGCTGACTCTCCGGGCTGTTGAGTTATATGACTCAAATCGTCCGCATCCGGAGGTCGGACATAAGTCCCTTGAAAATTTGCCCGAAAGGCGTCTTCGAGCTCTTCCCAACTTCCAATGGAGCTTTCGGGGAGGCCTTTGAGCCAGTGATGAGCTGGCCCTTTGAGCTTGAGGGGTAAGTACTTGATGGCGTGGAGATCATCTCCTCGAGCCATATGGATGTGAAGGATGTAGTCCTCAATCCAGACTCCGGGGTCCGTTGTTCCGTCGTATGCCTCTATGTTTACGGGCTTGAATCCCTCTGGAAATTCATGGTCCAGCACCTCATCGGTGAAACATAGGGGGTGTGCGGCACCCCTGTAGCTGGGTGTACCACGTTGTTCGGATGTTTGTTGTGTTGCATTGTATGCTGGGGCGCGCTTGCATGGTCCATAGATGGATCTTGTTGCGCCGTCCTTTGGGTGCGAGCCTTCGCATGGGTCGCGTATTGTATTGTGAGCAGCGTTGTATGCCGCTCTATGTTGGTAGAGGGGTCGTTTATCCAACCAGGTGGCTGCTTTGATATTTGGTTGTGGGGGGTCTGAGGCCTCCTCATCGAATTCGGGTAGCAGCTTCCGCTTTGGGTAGCTCTTGAGGGGCAATTGTCGTCATACCTCGCTGCTGTGTTGTGTATTTTGCTCCATCTAATATGGATTGTGTCTTGCGCAGCCTTGAGCCTTTGCTTCTGCTTTTTCAGACTCCTCGCGGTGGCAACACGCCTTTTACGGGCAGTCTGCTGCTCCGGGTGTCTGTCCGGCGTTATGTCGTCCGGACCATTATCCTTGATAGGATTTGTTTGTTCGGTTTGATTATCTGGATTACTGTTGTCCGGCAACGGTTCATCCTGCTCCAGCGCTGGGTCTGCGTAATCGCTATTTCTGTCGAGGCGGGATTTGGGGTGGCGCTTGCGTCGCCGCTTTGACTGCTTTTCGAGGGAACAAGCCTTCGGTGCGTCCTTCCGCTCCTCGTTGTCATCTTTTGGCGCGTCCACCATGTATACGTCATATGACGAGGTGGCGTTCCAGGGCCCAATAGGCGCTAGTTCTTCCTTGTCTCCTTCATCGGCGTCCATACCGTCGATGTCTTCAGAGTCGAAGTCGAGCATGTCGGTTAAATCGTCGACAGTGGCTACAAAGTGGGTGGTGGGTGGGCTTTGAATTTCTTCATCGTCCGCATCCCAATATTGCTGACTGTAGTCCGGCCAGGGCTCTCCTGATAAAGAGAGAGACTTCAGTGTCTTCAGAATATCGCCGAAGGGCGAGTGCTGAAAGATGTCTGCGGCAGTAAACTCCATGATCGGCGCCCAATCGGATTCGATTGGTAGGGGCGCGGAGGGTTCGGAGTCCGGAGAGGAGTCCGGCTCCTTGGAGTTACGAGTCTTGCGGGGTGCAGGGCTGGTGTTCGGCTCAATCGCCATGGGGATCGCAGCCCCCGAGGCGACATCCAACCGCCCATCCTCGATCAGTGCAGTTGGCTCCGAATTGAGGATCAGAGCCGAAGCGGGTGCGGCCTCCAGGGCACTGTTCGGCGGCAGAGCTAGATCATGCTCGTCGGGACAGTGCGGCGCGCTCGGCAGTGGCTCGAATCCGTCGAAGATCAAGTCCCCGCGGATGTCAGCTCGTCATTGATCAAGGGCGTAGCTTTTGATCTGCTCTAGATGGCCAAGTGAATTGGCCTGCAGTGCGAAGCCGCCGAAGACGAAGATCTGTCCGGGGAGGAAGGTCTCACCCTGGACTGCATCACCATTGATGATCGTTGGAGCCATCGAGCCTGACGGCGACGACACAAAGGAACTCTCAATGAAAGCACCAATGTCGGTGTCAAAACCGGCGGATCTCGGGTAGGGGGTCCCGAACTGTGCGTCTAGGCCGGATGGTAACAGGAGGCAGGGGACACGAAGTTTTACCCAGGTTCGGGCCCTCTCGATGGAGGTAAAACCCTACGTCCTGCTTGATTAATATTGATGGTATGGGTATTACAAGAGTTGATCTACCACGAGATCAGAGAGGCTAAACCCTAGAAGCTAGCCTATGGTATGATTGTTGATGTGTATGTTGTCCTACGGACTAAAACCCTCCGGTTTATATAGACACCGGATAGGGTTAGGGTTACATAGAGTCGGTTACAATGGTAGGAGATCTGAATATCCGTATCGCCAAGCTTGCCTTCCACGCCAAGGAAAGTCCCTTCCGGACACGGGACGAAGTCTTCAATCTTGTATCTTCATAGTCCAGGAGTCCGGCTGAAGGTATAGTTCGGCTATCCGAACACCCCCTAATCCAGGACTCCCTCAGGGGGCGCGGACATGCTCCAGAGCAATGACGAGTAACTCAAGGTGTGGTACCTGGCGGATCATAGCATCATCATGAACGAGGTGCCGTCGACCGCGGCGCCAACTCCCACGCCGCCGCCGCCAAGCCCGAGCGATGATGCCTTGACGACGCCCATGATAGAAGCTGCGCCGACCAACCCTCGCACGCCGACCCCTCCGGTGTCGGAGGCCGACACCTCTGTTTGATGCAACGCATCCGTCCTTTCTTTTGCACGTCGAACTTTTTATTTGATCGCCGAATTTTGGCAAGGTGATCGCTGAACTGTGGCGCTGATCGCCGGACTTGTGACGTTTTTTGGCAGCAGGAATGGACCAAGTTTGTATTTGCGACGCCTTGGGGGCGGCACCTGGGGGCGTTGCTGGGACGTAGATCCCCCCCAGGGCCTAAAAATCACCGAGCGAGCGCCCGAAAGAGCGTTGGCCTATGCGTTGGGGGGGCGAACGAGTGGACATGCTCTAAGCTTGAGAGAGATGTCACTAGTGAGCCTATGACCCCCGAGTCTATTCTCATTACTGAAAACAAATATATTATCTGTCGCCCTATTTCCTTTTATTTTCCTTTGTTACGAACTATCTTATGACTTGCATTTAATCTTGTCACTACCAAGATAAGGGGCTTGACAACCCTCTTGCCGTGTTGGTGACAAGCGTGTTTTCTGTGCAGGTATCGCTCAATTTGTTTTGCTAGATGACTCCTATTAGATTTATAATCTTGGTTTTCTAACTGAGGAACATAGTTGTTCCTAGGTTACATCACCCTTATACTTGGGGGATCCCAACCACTCCTAAGGGAGCAAGCACTTCACTAGCTAATGTCACCACTCACATCAATCTTACTAAGAGTGTCTCCACTCACGCCCCAACACCCCCTCGGGGCGTTTTTTTTCGCGTCAGCGCCGAAAAACCCCCACTCGCGGCCTCAGGACGCCGAAATCCGCTGGCTCGGCCCATTTTTTGGCCCGGCGACCCCAGGCCAAACCAGCGCACCAGGGGGCGCTTGCGGGCTCCGACGGAAGGAAAAACCGCGCCTGGGCCACTACTGTCAGGCGGAAAAGCATCTTGCACTTCCAGATTCGCCCCCTACCGCACGCACGCCCTACCGCCACTGTGTCGATCCCGGCGTCGCCTACCCATAGACCAGCGAAAAAGGCCATTCCCCCGCCAGAAAAGAGAATGTTCCACCGCGGCAGCCTCCACCCCGCTCCTGGGCGAGCTTTCTGGCACTCCGGCCACGCAGGGCGGGAATACTGGCAGCTGCGCGCCTACCACGCCCGCCAGGTGTTTGGCGATTTGTCTGCTCAGCAATGGACTCGGACAACGAGGAGGCATTCACGGCACTGCTGGATGAGGAAGCCAATGCCGACGCCCAGGACGAAGAGCATCTCATGGTCCTCGCCGCTTTGGCCAGCCTGTTCGTGAGCAATGCAAAGCCGCGACGAGGTGGCCCAGCATCGGGCTGGCTGAAGGAAAAGCAGAGGCATCGACTAGAAGGTTATTGCTTGCTCTACTCCGACTACTTCGCCGACGCTTCACTACACTGCGAGAAAGTATTTCGGCACCATCGGATGAGCCGAAAGTTCTTCCTCAGGATTGTGAATTCCATCCGTGAGTTCGACGACTACTTCAATTGCAAGAAGGATTGCACCGGCACACTTGGATTCACCTCACTCCAGAAGTGCACGACAGCTATGAGGATGACTGCATACAGAGCTCCCGGTGATTCACTGGAATACTATGGATGCATGGACGAGTCCACTACCATTGAGAGTTTGTACAAGTTCTGCAGGGCAGTGGTGGCAGTGTTTGGACCGCAATACTTGCGATCACCCAATGCTGAAGACACTACTCGGATCCTAGTACATAATGCAGGAAGAGGATTTCCTGGGATGCTTGGAAGCATTGACTACATGCATTAGAAATGGAAAAACTATCCATTTTCTTTGCAGGGGATGTACAAAGGTGCCAAAGGCGGATGTAGTGTGGTACTTGAGGTAGTGGCCACATACGACCTCTGGATTTGGCACTCATTCTTTGGTATGCCAGGAACTCACAATGACATCAATGTACTGCAGTGCTCCCCTATCTTTGCCAAGCTTGTTGAAGGTCATTCTCCTCCGGTGAACTTCGAGGTCAATGGGCGGTACTACAACAAGGGATACTACCTAGCAGATGGCATCTATCCGAGATGGTCCACATTTGTGAAGACTATCTCAAACCATGTGCCAGGAGGCAAGAACTCCCACTTTGCCAAGTGTCAGGAGGCTTCCAGGAAGAATGTCGAGCAGGCATTTGGTGTGCTCCAATCTCGATTTGCTGTTCCCTGGTACCCCGCTTAGACCTGGTCGAAAGATCAAATGTGGGAGGTCATGATTTGTTGTGTCATCTTGCACAACATGATCATTAAGAGCGAGCAGGAAGAGCCAGTGTTTGACGGTTGACCATACTACTGGCAGGGTCCTCTTGCCCAAGTTGATCACTAGGTACCGGCAACTTGGATTGCCTTCCTCAATATGCGTCAGGAGATCAGAGACCCACAGGTGCATCAACAACTGCAGTAGGATCTGGTGAAGCACCTATGGAGGCTCAAGGGCAACGCCTAGCTCGACGTGTGACAAAATATGAGTTTTTATTTGTTGAACTATGTGATTTGTATTGATTTGTTGAACTATTTGATATGTATTGATTTTCTGTGATGAACTATGTGATAAAATAGCTTGTGTTGAATTGGGCCGAAATTGGTCAATTTGTGCCGATAGTGGGCCAATTTGCGCCAAAAGTGGGCTGAAAGTGGGCCAATTTGTGCTGAAAGTGGGCCGAAATCGGCGCCTTGGGTGACCTTGGGGGGGGCTAGGAACCCGAGCCTCCCCCCCCCCCCCATGCCGATTTTTCTGCCGGAGCGCCCCCAGGCGGCGCTATTTCAAGCCCCTGAGGGGCCGAACGGCTGGAGATGCTCTATGCACCAACCAAATGTGTGCCACCTTCGTTGGGCGATATTTGTGTTATGGAAGGGGGAATTGGAAGGAATGTGTGTATAGGGACCGTCATTTGAGAGTGGTGCGGGGTTGCAGACAAATTGAGAGGCGTTAATCTAGTAATCTTACCTCGTGAGAGTACCATGCTCATGTGGGAAGAATGATTTCGTGGTTTGTAGTTGGGGAGGCCCAGTTATTAATGTGAGGAATTAAATAACTGGAGTTGGACACCAATTGGTCAAATCGGAACGATATCAACCATTCTAAATCAATTGACCACCAATTACCTCTCGTGGAATCTTCATGCCATGTCTCCCACCCCAATTGTTGGTAGTGCCTTTTTGTGGGGCCCAGGGAGTGTGAAATTTTACTTCTAATGCAAGGGATTATAGTTGAGATGTTAATGCAATCAACAACCAGCATCCCCCCCCCCCCCCCGCGCGCGGATTCTAGTATGACAAATGTACAATCTGGCTTTGATTATTGTCAATCTTCTTCAGCATGATCGTGGAGTTCCACAAGCCTCTTTCACATCCTTAAACACCTTGATATATCTTCATTGGCGATTGTTACTGTGATATGCATAATGGAGCAATCTTTGTTAGTATAAATAGCAATGTTGTCGATCATCGAGTTTCTTTGCCATCATTGGAGTTTCTGATGGAGGGTTGCTTCACCTGGGACGACATTTTGGTCCTTCAACACACAAGACCTAGAGTAGTCATGTGTCTTGCTTGTGTTCAAGGTTTCAGTGGTCTAAATAACAATTCTTTGTAATTTTCTAGGGTTGCTTTCAAAATAACTTGATTGGTAGTATTCTGTCTCCACCGCTTTGAAGGACTGAGTTGATGACGATGGGGTGTATGTCATCCATGTTTTTTTATCATCCGATCTACATCTAACATATGTGAGGTAAGATGTGTCAATTTTACAGAAGACCCCGTCACTCCACTGGACATTTACAGATCAAATATAACATATTTCTGATGTAATACCGAAACCCGATGATTCATTTTCAAGTTTCTAAACATGTACACTATCAGTCTTTTTTGAATTTGCTGCAACCCACGCGTGCAGTTTGCCAGTGTTTACTGCCTTTCGAGGAAGGTCACTCGTAAAAAAGAGTGCAGGGAGAATCGTGCTGAGTCGTTCGACTCCACCCACATTTGAAGCATCCTCTTCGTGCGCCCACAAAGTAAAGTGCAGTGCCCTACGGGCCTCCCCCGGTCGCTGGTCGTGGAGCCACTAGGCCCTAGCCCAAGAAATGAGTTGGGCCGCCGATCCCAAGGCAAGGAAGACGAGGGAAAGCGAAACAGACAGACGGTCAAAAAGTTTTGCGGCTGCTGCATGCGCTTTCGCTAATCATCCAGCAGCACTGGTGCTAATCCAACGATTTCTTTTGTAAAGAGAAAAGTCGTCTGCTCCAGCCTATCGACGCCCCAGCAGAGGCCAAGAGCACGCTGCCTAGTTGCTACTGCACACTGCTACGGAATGGACTCTGTAGCTAGAACTGCTAGGGGATGGGCACATTCAGACTCAAACTGTTTCGCGATGTTTGCTGTCCCGCGCTAGCTCTGGCGTCATTTATCTTCCATGCACATCTGATAAACTGTTCAGCACCAAGCACGCCATAGAACTGGAAAAGGAAACTTCAGTACTAGTACTGCCAGCTTAGCGCAATGCCGTTCCGACAACAAGCCGTCCTGGAGAACGACGCACCCGTGCGAACGCGATGCGCACGCTCACCAACCGAGAGTAGCTAGCCAGCTGCAGCTACTTATTGTTCCCCATTCGTGGTCACATGTCTAGACTAGACACTAGGCAACCGTGCACATCTACAGCCGCACAGTGCAGTAGTGATCTACCACCGGTAGCCGTCCTACCCCTAGTGCTGCTGCTGCCGTTCCTAGCCCTATACTCCTAGGGCATCTCCAACGCGCAAATTTGCTTTCCTATTCATGGCACGGGTGAGTAGTCCGTTCCGTGGACACCGATGTGGAGCCGTCCATCGCTGCTGCTGCATGCATCTCCAACTCGACAGATTTTCATCAATGTTCAAATAGAAAATAACACAAAACGTCCATATATAGCATGCAAATAAGTCATGTACCACAATAGTTTAAATTCAACGGGATTAACCGGATGTTCGGCAAGTTCTCCACAAACGGATTATTTCGTTTCACACATACTGCCCTTCAGCTTCATCCAATAGTGTATGTGCGTAAATGACCGTCCCTCTATCTTATGATACATCATGGTAGCACGTACATGCTACACAATTTGTAGAGCAACATTGAATGAATGAACGATTCGGTCGACAAGTTGAGCAAAAAGAAGCAGAACTTACGATCTCCTCCACTGCATCGCGCAATGGCCACATTGCCTCCAGCCGAGCGATCGCATCACAAAACTTGGTGAAGATGGTTTGGATGGCATACCATTGATACGATAACGACCTCACATTGCGTTGTTGGATGATGCGCATGTCGTAGGGTGCATGTGCTTTCACGCATGAAATGAATCATGCACACGCTGCTAGAAGAGCCCCCCGCTGCTCCTGCCTGCAAAATCCTCGGATATGGTCAACCACGCATCGCTCAACAACTCACCCTCCATGGTCAAGTCCCCCATCATCCTTCGTGCTATAAAAAACGACATGGCCTTGCAAAATAAGCTCAATAGTATTTGATCAAACACCTGCCACGCGTGGAGTATATAGGATGGAGGGAACATATAGCGGTGCAAATTCGCAGCATAAATAGATAGCATAGCACGCTTCCGATTAGGAGGACAACATACCTATGGTTGGATGGTTAGGTGGACATTAGTATCTCTAACCCATCAGAGTTCAAGTCCTAAACTTCAATCGGTGCTCGCATTTTCCTAGATTTATTTCAGATTTTTCGACAATATTCATTCAATGGGGCCCGTTTACTATGAGGCGCATGTGGTAAATTAATCGATCTTGGCTCAGTTTTCTCAGAGATACTGATAGGGGTAGGGGAGCGAGTGTGCGTTCAAGATGAGTGTATGCTCGTGTATGTGAATGAAATTGATTGCATTGTGTTCAATAAAATGCAAGAGGACTCGTGCTTGAGCCGTTGGGCTCACTGGGCGGCTCCACAGTCTGTGACATTTTTTTAGGGTTAATGTCGCCGCCTTTATTCAAAGAAAAAAGAGTCTGGAATCTCGCTAGCGATCACCTCCAAAATACAGTCCGGTGGTGATCCCAGCCAAACATTACAAATTTCATCTCCTACACCTATCTTAGCTAACTTATGCGCGGCAACATTTGCAGAACGCCTCACCCACGAAACATTGAAATCATCAAAAGCTCGAAGCAAAGTCTTGATCTCCTCCACCCAAGAGCCGATCGCCGCCAAGTTCCTCTTTGGAGCATTGATCATCTGTGCTAGAGCCTGGCTGTCCAGTTCTAGATGTATTCTCTGCACGTTCATCTCCGCCGCAAGAAATAGTGCTCGCTTACACGCTTTGATCTCCGCCGCCTCAGCATCTACCACATGAGGGAAGAAGTGGCTTGCACCTGCCAGGAAGGCACCGTGGTGATCCCGCAGTACAACCCCTCCTCCGCTCTTACCTCCGAACTTCGACGTTGCGCCGTCTGTGTTGGCCTTGATCCAACCCTCCTCCGGTGCTGACCAGCGTTGCATGGTTGGGACATTGGGTACCGGCTCCGGCTTGCTGTGTGCATCCCTCCATTCCTGCATGAAACTACAAACTCTCTCTATTATTGCATGTGGTTCATCGATCATGTTGCCTTCTTTCGTTTCATTGCGTGCTAGCCATAAGGCGTAGACCGCCTGGATCATTGCTTGTCGCTCGTCCTCGCGAGCCTCAGCAAACCACCCAAGCAACCAATTAGCCAGCTCGCTCTGAGAGCATGTGAAACTCGATGGGGCCGCCATCGTTACTCCCTTTTCTGAGCTTAGCTGGTTCCAGAACTGGACCGAGTGTTGGCAAGTCCAAAAGCGATGCAAAATAGTTTCCTCTCATCCGCAAACTTCACAAAAAACTCCAGCCTTGATCTTCCTCCGCAGCAACTCCGCTCCCACGGCCAAGCCGTTTCTAATCACTCTCCACATGTGGATTTTCGCCTTGCCCGGGGCATTGGTATCCCAGAGACCCAAATACCCCTTATGCTTGTTGACCGAACTCGCCGATTCCGGCCGTCCGGTTTTCAATCTGTTCAGTGTCATCTTCAAGTGATAGGTTGACCGCACCGTGAAGTTGCCATCCTTATTAAAATTCCAGGCCAGAACATCCTGCATCGCTGGACCCCCAATGGCTATCTGTTTTATATCTTGCGCATCATCCGGGGAAAACATCTCATCGAGTCTAGCCGTGTTCCACGCATCTCCCGCCGTATCTATCAGGTCTGCTACCTTAGTCACTCCCTGCATATAAACAGCTCCCAAAGGCCGCATGCTCCCGCTCCTCGGGATCCAGTTATCGTGGTGAATATTGATACTAGATCCATCGCCAATCCTCCACACAAGTCCTTCTCTCAAAAGATCACGGCCATGAAGAATGCTTCGAAAGGTGAAAGATCCACCCGAGGGGCATGTTGCTGACATGATCGAGGTCTCCGGGAAGTACCTTGCCTTAAGAACTCGAGCACTTAACGACGTTGGATAATGTAAGATCCTCCAAGCCTATTTGGCCAAGAGGGCTTGGTTGAAAGCCTCCGGATCCCGAAAGCCAAGCCCCCCATCCCTCTTTGCCTCACACATCTTCTCCCACGAGATCCAGTGCACCTTCCTATCACCATTTGTTGCCCCCCACCAGAATTTTGACGAGATAGAAGTCAGGTTCCGGCACATTTTCTTTGTGAGGTGGAAACAGCTCATAGTGTAAGTTGGTGTAGCTTGCAGGATTGACTTAACAAGCACTTCCCGCGCGGCCTTGGAGAGGCCCTGGCCCTTTAACCCATTAACCTTTCCCTTTGAACACTCCGTGACATATCTAAAGGTGCCATCCTTTGATCTTCCTACCAGTGTAGGTAGACCGAGGTATCGCTCGCCAAGGGCTTCATTGTGTATTCCAAGAGTGTTCTGAAGTTGGCCTTTCATGTCATCGCGAGTGCCCTTCCCAAAGAAGATAGCTGATTTCTGTAGGTTAATGCGCTACCCCGAGGTCTCGTCATACTGCCTCAGAATTTCCTTCAACTCCAGCATATTATCCAGAGATCCCTCAAGAAAGACAATGCTATCATCGGCAAATAGTAAATGTGTCACAGTGGGGCCAGTGCTTCCAAATGACACGCCTTTGATTCTCTTCTCCTCTTGCGCTCTCTTTAGTAGTGCCGAGAACCCCTCCACACAAAACAGGAACAGATAGGGGGATAACGGGTCACCTTGTCGTAAACCATAAGAGGGTAAAAAAACCCTGGATAAACCACCATTAAGCTTCACTAAGAATCTCGCCGATGTCACACATCGCATAATCATCGTAATCCACTGAGCAGCAAACCCCACTCTGTTCAGAACCTGCTCGAGAAAAATCCACTCGACCCTATCATATGCCTTCATCATGTCGAGTTTAACCGCACACAAGGGCTTCTTCCTCTTCCTGTTGCGAATGGCGTGCACGCACTCATATGCCACAAAAACTATTGGGGAACGTAGTAATTTCAAAATTTTCCTACGCACACGCAAGATCATGGTGATGCATAGCAACGAGAGGGGAGAGTGTTGTCTACATACCCTCGTAGACCGACAGCGGAAGCATTATGACAACGTGGTTGATGTAGTCATACGTTTTCACGGCTCGACCGATCAAGCACCGAAACTACGGCACCTCCGAGTTCTAGCACACGTTCAACTCGATGACGATCCACGGACTCCGATCCAGCAAAGTGTCGGGGAAGAGTTCCGTCAGCACGACGGCGTGGTGACGATCTTGATGTTCTACCGTCGCAGGGCTTCGCCTAAGCACCGCTACAATATTATCGAGGATTGTGGTGGGCACCACACACGGCTAAGAGAACGATCACGAAGATCAACTTGTGTGTCTAGAGGTGCCCCCTGCCCCCGTATATAAAGGAGCAAGGGGGAGGCCGGCCGGCCCTTGGGCGCGCCAAGGAGGAGGAGTCCTCCTCCTAGTAGGAGTAGGACTCCCCTCTTTCCTACTCCTACTAGGAGGGGGAAAGGAAGGGGAGAGGGAGAAGGCAAGGGGGGCGCCGCCCCCCCTCTCCTAGTCCAATTCGGACCAAAGGGGGAGGGGGCGCGCGGCCCACCCTGGCCGCCCCTCTCTCTCTCCACTAGGGCCCATAAAGCCCATTACTTATCCCGGGGGGTTCCGGTAACCCTCCAGCACTCCGGTTTTCTCCGGAATCACCTGGAACACTTCCGGTGTCCGAATATAGCCGTCCAATATATCAATCTTTATGTCTCGACCATTTCGAGACTCCTCGTCATGTCCGTGATCATATCCGGGACTCCAAACAAACTTTGGTACATCAAAATATATAAACTCATAATGAAAATGTCATCGTAACATTAAGCGTGCGGACCCTACGGGTTCGAGAACAATGTAGACATGACAGAGACATGTCTCCGGTCAATAACCAATAGCAGAACCTGGATGCTCATATTGGCTCCCACATATTCTACGAAGATCTTTATCGATCAGACCGCATAACAACATACTTTGTTCCCTTTGTCATCGGTATGTTACTTGCCCGAGATTTGATCGTCGGTATCTCAATACCTAGTTCAATCTCGTTACCGGCAAGTCTCTTTACTCATTTCGTAATACATCATCTCGCAACTAACTCATTAGTTGCAATGCTTGCAAGGCTTATGTGATGTGCATTACCGAGAGGGCCCAGAGATACCTCTCCGACAATCGAAGTGACAAATCCTAATCTCGAAATACGCCAACCCAACATGTACCTTTGGAGACACCTGTAGAGCTCCTTTATAATCACCCAGTTACGTTGTGACGTTTGGTAGCACACAAAGTGTTCCTCCGGCAAACGGGAGTTGCATAATCTCATAGTCAGAGGAACATGTATAAGTCATGAAGAAAGCAATAGCAACATACTAAACGATCGGATGCTAAGCTAATGGAATGGGTCATGTCAATCACATCATTCTCCTAATGATGTGATCCCGTTAATCAAATGACAACACATGTCTATGGTTAGGAAACATAACCATCTTCGATTAACGAGCTAGTCTAGTAGAGGCACACTAGTGACGTTTAGTTTGTCTATTTACTCACACAAGTATTATGTTTCCGGATAATACAATTCTAGCATGAATAATAAACATTTATCATGATATAAGGAAATAAATAATAACTTTATTATTGCCTCTAGGGCATATTTCCTTTAGTCTCCCACTTGCACTAGAGTCAATAATCTAGATTACACAGTAATGATTCTAACACCCATGGAGCTTTGGTGTTGATCATGTTTTGCTCGTGGAAGAGGCTTAGTCAACGGGTCTGCTACATTCAGATCCGTATGTATCTTGCAAATCTCTATGTCTCCCACCTGGACTAGATCCCGGATGGAATTGAAGCGTCTCTTGATGTGTTTGGTTCTCTTGTGAAATCTGGATTCCTTTGCCAAGGCAATTTCACCAGTATTGTCACAAAAGATTTTCATTGGACCCGATGCACTAGGTATGACACCTAGATCGGATATGAACTCCTTCATCCAGACTCCTCCATTTGCTGCTTCCGAAGCAGCTATGTACTCTACTTCACATGTAGATCCCGCCACAACGCTTTGTTTAGAACTGCACCAACTGACAGCTCCACCGTTTAATGTAAACACGTATCCGGTTTGTGATTTAGAATCGTCCGGATTAGTGTCAAAGCTTGCATCAACGTAACCATTTACAATGAGCTCTTTGTCACCTCCATATACGAGAAACATATCCTTAGTCCTTTTCAGGTATTTCAGGATGTTCTTGACCGCTGTCCAGTGATCCATTCCTGGATTACTTTGATACCTCCCTGCTAGATTTATAGCAAGACATACATCAGGTCTGGTACACAGCATTGCATACATGATAGAGCCTATGGCTGAAGCATAGGGAACATCTTTCATTTTCTCTCTATCTTCTGCAGTGGTCGGGCATTGAATCTTACTCAATTTCACACCTTGTAACACAGGCAAGAATCCTTTCTTTGCTTGATCCATTTTGAACTTCTTCAAAATTTTGTCAAGTTATGTGCTTTGTGCAAGTCCAATTAAGCTTCTTGATCTATCTCTATAGATCTTAATGCCCAATATGTAAGCAGCTTCACCGAGGTCTTTCATTGAAAAACTCTTATTCAAGTTATTCCTTTATGCTATCCAGAAATTCTATATCATTTCCGATTAGTAATATGTCATCTACATATAATATCAGAAATGCTACAGAGCTCCTACTCACTTTCTTGTAAATACAGGCTTCTCCAAAAGTCTGTACAAAACCAAATGCTTTGATCACATTATCAAAGCGTTTAACTCCGAGAGGCTTGCACCAGTTCATAAATGGATCGCTGGAGCTTGCACACTTTGTTAGCTCCCTTTGGATCTACAAAACCTTCCGGCTGCATCATATACAACTCTTCTTCCAGAAATCCATTCAGGAATGCAGTTTTGACATCCATCTGCCAAATTTCATAATCATAAAATGCGGCAATTGCTAACATGATTCGGACAGACTTAGGCATCGCTACGGGTGAGAAGGTCTCATCATAGTCAATCCCTTGAACTTGTCGAAAACCTTTTGCGACAAATCGAGCTTTGCAGACAGTAACATTACCGTCAGCGTCAGTCTTCTTCTTGAAGATCCATTTATTCTCAATTGCTTGCCGATCTTTGGGCAAGTCAACCAAAGTCCACACTTTGTTCTCATACATGGATCCCATCTCAGATTTCATGGCTTCAAGCCATTTTGCGGAATCTTGGCTCACCATCGCTTCTTCATAGTTCGTAGGTTCATCATGATCTAGTAGCATGAGTTCTAGAACGAGATTACCGTACCACTCTGGTGTGGATCTTACTCTGGTTGATCTACGAGGTTCAGTAATAACTTGTTCTGAAGTTTCATGATCATCATCATTAGCTTCCTCACTAATTGGTGTAGGTGTCACAGAAACCGGTTTTTGTGATGTACTACTTTCCAATAAGGGAGCAGGTACAGTTACCTCATCAAGTTCTACTTTCCTCCCACTCACTTCTTTCGAGAGAAACTCCTTCTCTAGAAAGTTTCCGAATTTAGCAACAAAAGTCTTGCCTTCGGATGATAGAAGGTGTATCCAATAGTTTCCTTTGGATATCGTATGAAGACACATTTCTCCGATTTGGGTTCGAGCTTATCAGGTTGAAGCTTTTTCAAATAAGCATCGCAGCCCCAAACTTTCAGAAATGACAACTTTGGTTTCTTGCCAAACCACAGTTCATAAGGCGTCGTCTCAACGGATTTTGATGGTGCCCTATTTAATGTGAATGCGGCCGTCCCTAAAGCATAACCCCAAAATGATAGCGGTAAATCAGTAAGAGACATCATAGATCGCACCATATCTAGTAAAGTATGATTACGACGTTCGGACACACCATTACGCTGTGGTGTTCCGGGTGGCGTGAGTTGCGAAACTATTCTGCATTGTTTCAAATGTACACCAAACTCGTAACTCAAATATTCTCCTCCAAGATCAGATCGTAGGAATTTTGTTTTCTTGTTACGATGATTTTCAACTTCACTCTGAAATTCTTTGAACTTTTCAAATGTTTCAGACTTATGTTTTATTAAGTAGATATACCCATATCTGCTTAAGTCATCTGTGAAGGTGAGAAAATAACGATATCCGCCACGAGACTCAACATTCATCGGACCACATACATCTATATGTATGATTTCCAACAAATCTGTTGCTCTCTCCATAGTACCGGAGAACAGTGTTTTTGTCATCTTACCCATAAGGCACGGTTCGCAAGTACCAAGCGATTCATAAGCAAGTGGTTCCAAAAGTCCATCGGTATGGAGTTTCTTCATGCGCTTTACACTGATATGACCCAAACGGCAGTGCCACAAATAAGTTGCACTATCATTACCAACTCTGCATCTTTTTGGCTTCAACATTATGAATATGTGTGTCACTACTATCAAGATTTAATAAGAATAGACCACTCTTTAAGGGTGCATGACCATAAAAGATATTACTCATATAAATAGAACAACCATTATTCTCTGATTTAAATGAATAACCGTCTCGCATCAAACAAGATCCAGATATAATGTTCATGCTTAATGTTGGCACCAAATAATAATTATTTAGGTCTAATACTAATCCCAAAGGTAGATGTAGAGGTAGTGTGCCGACCGCGATCACATCGACTTTGGAACCATTTCCCACGCGCATCGTCACCTCATCCTTAGCCAATCTTCGCTTAATCCGTAGTCCCTGTTTCGAGTTGCAAATATTAGCAACAGAACCAGTATCAAATACCCAGGTGCTACTGCGAGCATTAGTAAGGTACACATCAATAACATGTATATCATATATACCTTTGTTCACCTTGCCATCTTATCCGCCAAATACTTGGGGTAGTTCCGCTTCCAGTGACCAGTCTGCTTGCAGTAGAAGCACTCAGTTTCAGGCTTTGGTCCAGATTTGGGTTTCTTCTCCTGAGCAGCAACTTGCTTGTTGTTCTTTTTGAAGTTCCTCTTCTTCTTCCCTTTGCCCTTTTTCTTGAAACTAGTGGTCTTGTTGACCATCAACACTTGATGCTCCTTCTTGATTTCTACCTCCGCAGCTTTCAGCATTGCGAAGAGCTCGGGAATTGTCTTAACCATCCCTTGCATATTATAGTTCATCACGAAGCTCTTGTAGCTAGGTGAAAGTGATTGGAGAATTCTGTCAATGACGCAATCATCTGGAAGATTAACTCCCAATTGAATCAAGTGATTATTATACCCAGACATTTTGAGTATATGCTCACTGACAGAACTGTTCTCCTCCATCTTGCAGCTATAAAACTTATTGGAAACTTCATATCTCTCAATCCGGGCATTTGCTTGAAATATTAACTTCAACTCCTGGAACATCTCATATGCTCCATGACGTTCAAAACATCGTTGAAGTCCCGATTCTAAGCCGTAAAGCATGGCACACTGAACTATCGAGTAGTCATCAACTTTGCTCTGCAAGACGTTCATAACATCTAGTGTTGCTCCAGCAGCAGGCCTGGCACCCAACGGTGCTTCCAGGACGTAATTCTTCTCTGCAGCAATGAGGATAATCCTCAAGTTACGGACCCAGTCCGTGTAATTGCTACCATCATCTTTCAACTTTGCTTTCTCAAGGAATGCATTAAAATGCAACGGAACAACAGCACGGGCCATCTATCTACAATCAAATGTAAACAAGCAAGATACTATCAGGTACTAAGTTCATGATAAATTTAAGTTCAGTTAATCATATTACTAAAGAACTCCCACTTAGATAGACATCCCTCTAATCCTCTAAGTGATCACATGATCCAAATCAACTAAACCATGTCCGATCATCACGTGAGATGGAGTAGTTTCATTGGTGAACATCACTATGTTGATCATATCTACTATATGATTCATGCTCGACCTTTCGGTCTCTGTGTTCCGAGGCCATATCTGTATATGCTTGGCTCGTCAAGTATAACCTGAGTATTCCGCGTGTGCAACTGTTTTGCACCCGTTGTATTTGAACGTAGAGCCTATCACACCCGATCATCACGTGGTATCTTAGCACGAAGAACTTTTGCAACGGTGCATACTCAGGGAGAACACTTCTTGATAATTAGTGAGAGATCATCTTAAAATGCTACCGACAATCAAAGCAAGATAAGATGCATAAAAGATAAACATCACATGCAATTAATATAAGTGATATGATATGGCCATCATCATCTTGTGCCTGCGATATCCATCTTCGAAGCATCGTTATGATCACCATCGTCACCGGCGCGACACCTTGATCTCCATCGTAGCATCGTTGTCGTCTCGCCAATCTTATGCTTCTACGACTATCGCTACTGCTTAGTGATAAAGTAAAGCATTACAGGGCGATTGCATTGCATACAATAAAGCAACAACCATATGGCTCCTGCCAGTTGACGATAACTCGGTTACAAAACATGATCATCTCATACAATAAAATTTAGCATCATGTCTTGACCATATCACATCACAACATGCCCTGCAAAAATAAGTTAGACGTCCTCTACTTTGTTTGTTGCAAGTTTTACGTGGCTGCTACGGGCTTAAGCAAGAACCAATCTTACCTACGCATCAAAAACCACAACGATAGTTTGTCAAGTTGGTGCTGTTTTAACCTTCGCAAGGACCGGGCGTAGCCACACTTGGTTCAATTAAAGTTGGAGAAACTGACACCCACCAGCCACCTGTGTGCAAAGCACGTCGGTAGAACCATTCTCGCGTAAGCGTACGCGTAATGTCGGTCCGGTCCGCTTCATCCAACAATACCGCCGAACCAAAGTATGACATGCTGGTAAGCAGTATGACTTATATCGCCCACAACTCACTTGTGTTCTACTCGTGCACAACATCAACGCATAAAACCAGGCTCTGATACCACTGTTGGGGAACGTAGTAATTTCAAAATTTTCCTACGCACACGCAAGATCATGGTGATGCATAGCAACAAGAGGGGAGAGTGTTGTCTACGTACCCTCGTAGACCGACAGTGGAAGCGTTATGACAACGCGGTTGATGTAGTCATACGTTTTCACGGCTCGACCGATCAAGCACCGAAACTACGGCACCTCCGAGTTCTAGCACACGTTCAGCTCGATGATGATCCCCGGACTTCGATCCAGCAAAATGTCGGGGAAGAGTTCCGTCAGCACGACGGCGTGGTGACGATCTTGATATTCTATTGTCGCAGGGCTTCGCCTAAGCACCGCTACAATATTATCGAGGATTATGGTGGAGGGGGGCACCGCACACGGCTAAGAGAATGATCACGAAGATCAACTTGTGTGTCTAGAGGTGCCCCCTGCCCCCGTATATAAAGGAGCAAGGGGGGAGGTCGGCCGCCCCTTGGGCGCGCCAAGGAGGAGGAGTCCTACTCCTTTCCTACTCCTACTAGGAGGGGGAAAGGAAGGGGGAGAGGGAGAAGAAAAGGGGGGCGCCGCCCCCTTCTCCTAGTCCAATTCGGACCAGAGGGGGAGGGGGCGCGCGGCCCACCCTGGCCGCCCCTCTCTCTCTCTCCAGTAGGGCCCATAAAGCCCATTACTTATCCCGGGGGGGTTCCGATAACCCTCCGGCACTCCGGTTTTCTCCGAAATCACCCGGAACACTTCCGGTGTCCGGATATAGCCGTCCAATATATCAATCTTTATGTCTCGACCATTTCGAGACTCCTCATCATGTTCGTGATCACATCCGAGACTCCGAAAAAACTTCAGTACATCAAAATATATAAACTCATAATGAAACTGTCATCGTAACGTTAAGCGTGCGGCCCCTACGGGTTCGAGAACAACGTAGACATGACCGAGACATGTCTCCGGTCAATAACCAATAGCGGAACCTGGATGCTCATATTGGCTCCCACATATTCTACGAAGATCTTTATCGGTCAGACCGCATAACAACATACTTTGTTCCCTTTGTCATCGGTATGTTACTTGCCCGAGATTCGATCGTCGGTATCTCAATACCTAGTTCAATCTCGTTACCGGCAAGTCTCTTTACTCGTTTTGTAATACATCATCTCGCAACTAACTCATTAGTTGCAATGCTTGCAAGGCTTATGTGATGTGCATTACCGAGAGGGCCCAGAGATACCTCTCCGACAATCGGAGTGACAAATCCTAATCTCGAAATACGCCAACCCAACATGTATCTTTGGAGACACCTGTAGAGCTCCTTTATAATCACCCAGTTACGTTGTGACGTTTGGTAGCACACAGAGTGTTCCTCCGGCAAACGGGAGTTGCATAATCTCATAGTCATAGGAACATGTATAAGTCATGAAGAAAGCAATAGCAACATACTAAACGATCGGATGCTAAGCTAATGGAATGGGTCATGTCAATCACATCATTCTCCTGATGATGTGATCCCGTTAATCAAATGACAACACATGTCTATGGTTAGGAAACATAACCATCTTCGATTAACAAGCTAGTCTAGTAGAGGCACACTAGTGACGTTTAGTTTGTCTATGTACTCACACAAGTATTATGTTTCCGGATAATACAATTCTAGCATGAATAATAAACATTTATCATGATATAAGGAAATAAATAATAACTTTATTATTGCCTTTAGGGCATATTTCCTTCAAAAACATTATCCGTGATCAACCTCCCCGGGACAAAGGCACTTTGTTCTTCTGAAATCAGGAGTGGGAGTAAACCTTTTAGCCTGTTTGCCAACACCTTAGTGGCAATTTTATATAGCACGTTACATAAACTGATTGTTCTGAATTGAGAAAGAAACTCCGGTGAGTTGACTTTCGGAATCATAACAATAACTGTATCATTAAACCCCTCCGGTGTGGCAGCCCCATTGACTCCTTCACTTCTTTGCATACATCATCTTTGACCAATGACCAGTGTCGTTGGTAGAACAGAGCCGGGAGTCCATCCGGTCCAGGTGCTTTTGTCGGCCCCATTTGGAATAAGGCTCGCTCAATCTCATCATCAGAAAAGGCTGCCGTCAGCCTTTGATTCATCTCCGCCGTAACCAAGGGTACAATATTTTGCAACACTGCATGAGTACCAGTCGACCCGTCAGAAGTAAACAGCCGTTCATAGAACGAAGCAGCCAACTCTCTCATATCCTCAGCCACCGTGCATCGGGACCCATCTTCACGCCTAAGTGCCTTGACCGTATTTTTCCTCTTCCTGTGGGTTGCTCGGTTCTGAAAGTATTTTGTATTTTGATCTCCTGCTTTGAGCCAATCTACCCTAGAACGCTGATGATAGAACAGTTCCTCCCTTGCATATATTTCTCTGAGCTTTTCCTCAATGGACTGGGTTTCCAGTGAACACCTCGTCACCACAGCGTTTGATTTGGCCGCAACTAACCGGGACTTTAGCTTCCCAATTTGACGACGTATCGAACCAAAAACTGCTCTAGCCCACCGCTGCATGGATCCCATGACTCGGCCCAGCCTCTGCATGCACGCCTGCACCCCTCGCTCTCCCACGTCCGACGAGGCCCATGCTTCCGCCACCATATCGTCATAGTTTGCATGCCTAGTCCAGGCCTCCTCGAAACGAAAAGGCCGATCCCCAGCTGGCTTTCGGGTTGGAGCCGTCTCCATAGCCCGTATTAGCAGTGCTTGATGGTCGGATTCCTCGGTCATCACATGTTCCACCGTCGTCTCCGGAAAAAGATCAATGAAGCTCTCATTACATGTTGCTCGGTCTAGTCTTACCTGAACATTATCAGCTCCATCTCGTTTATTATCCCACGTAAATGGATAGCCCGAGAAACCAAGATCAACTAGACCGCAATCTGCCAAGCAAACTCTAAAGTCTTCCATTTGCGCAAAGCTCCGGTTATTTCCTCCAAGCTGATCCGTTTGGAACATGGCCTCATTGAAATCTCCTGCACAAATCCATGGCTGCTTATCTTGCGCCCTCAAATACCTAATTGCATCCCATGACTTTTTCCATAGCTCCATCCTTGGTTCCCCATAGAAACCAGTGAATCTATAGGATTTACCCTCACAAGTTATTGCCGCATCAACAAAATACTGACTCCATGGCCTCAAAGTTACCTGCACATTATCCCTCCACCACAATGCAAGACCTCCACTCCTTCCTTGACAATCCACAGCCATGCCACATCTAAATCCGAGGCTCCATTTCAATCTCTCCATCGCCCTAGACTTCTTTTTTCTGACCTTTGAAGCGTAAAGGGTGCAGTGTCCACAAAGGGGGCTCCTATACAGCGATGTGCACGCTCGAAAATAGGGTACCCCCCCATCCCACGTGCGACCTTGGGTCGGCCCAGGTGTGGGATGGTCTCCCTGTTTTGTTGTTTTTCGTTTCTTTTTGTGATTTGTTCCTTCTTCTTTTTTGCTACTTTAAAAAAGATTGGGATATGAAAGAAATAGATTTACCAAAAATATTCGCTAATGCAAAAAAAACACAAATTTCATAAATATTCATGAATTCGAGAAAATGATCACAATTTCTGAAAAAATAATATTTCTGAATTTTGATGAACAAAGTTTTAATTTCGAATGAACAATTTTTTTATTTCCTGAACCATTTTGAAATTAACTGATTTTTTTTGGTATTTTGATGCACAAAAATTGAATTTTAAATGAACATTTTTTGAATATTGATGAACATGTCTTATATTCGATGAACAAATTTAAAATTCAATGAACATTGTGTCAAAATTAATGAACAAATCTGGAGTTAAAAAAATAGAATTAAATAAACATTTTTAATATTATAAAAAATTAAAAATACCATGAACATTTTTGTTTGGATGTACAAAAATTGAATTTCGAAAAATGTTCGCTGATTTAAAAAAATATCCGAATTTCTTAAAAGTTAATGAATTTGAAAAAAAAAGTAAATGTACTGACATTTTGAAAAATG
The DNA here is from genome assembly GCA_034509565.1 of Triticum monococcum. Classification (NCBI taxonomy): domain Eukaryota; kingdom Viridiplantae; phylum Streptophyta; class Magnoliopsida; order Poales; family Poaceae; genus Triticum; species Triticum monococcum. Next base: position 554,059,657 of record CM067841.1, on the reverse strand, counting down.
TTTGTGAATTTGAAAAAAAACAAAGAAAAACGAAAATAAAAAGAGAAAGGAGAAAATAAAAAAGGAGAAGAGAAAAAAACTGACTTGGAAAGGTTCTAGAACCTTTCTAAAACCGGAAACCAGAAACTGAAAAAAACACGAAGTAAAAGAATCAATACTAGAAGCTTGGACGGCCCAACCTTTTTTTAATTTTGGGCAAGTCCATTTTCTCACCGTTGATTCTCTTACTTCGTGTTTTTTCCCTTGTATTGTTTCACAGCTTCTTAAGCTGATTGTTGGCTTGCCCTTGTTTGGAGTAAGTTAACTTTTACTTAGATTGGATTTTTGGACTTGCCACTGTTTGAGGTAAGTCGACTTTCCTATTGGCTGGAAGCATGTTACACATTTCGTGTTTTTTTCGTATGCATATTTATTTTTTACTCTTTAGTCAAAAAATAATTTACATGGGTTTTTAACATATTGGATGCGTGAAAATGTAGACACGCAAGTACTATACAGTGTGTGTGTAAATTGCAATGCAGTCTAAAAATTGCATGGATTGGGTCAAGCCCAGTGGCCAGACCGCAGTGGTGCCTCCCAGTCGGTGCAGGTTCGGATCCCAATTCGGATGTGTGTCTGACCACTTTAGCTACTTTTCAGTCAGCTGATTTTTCACTTTGTGGTCAATCAATCTTTTGTTCGTTGGATGTGCTTTGAGATGTGTGTTGTTTTCATTTTCTGCTGTTTAATTCTATTGTTGGGTTGGGCAGTGTGAAATCGATTGGCCCCTATTTTGGGTCAGTCGAATTGCTTTTTGAGATCGTTTTTGTTTTTCTGGGTTGCGTTTTTCTTTTTTCTTTTTTTACCTTTTTGTTATTGGTTATTTTTTTGGTTTTGTTGGTTTTTGGCTGCGTGTAATTATATACATACAAATATTATATAATATGTGACCAAATTTCGTAATTATATTATTAGTTTTGCATATTACGATAAAGTTCAACTTCGGTGCAAAGTTGTGCCCAAGTTTTTTTAAAATTTTCTCTCTTCTTAAAGGAAATACCAATGCCACTAATTCATTCCATTTTAGAAGAAAAAAATATTGTTTTGATATTGTTTGTCTTTATTTCATTTCATTCTACTTTAAGGTTAATACCAATGCTACTATTCATTTGTGCTGAGATTTTGTTTTTGCAAAAGTTCCACTTTTATATGCTTATTATTGCATATTTTTAATAAGCGCATTTTTTTATGTATATTTCGTGCAAATTTTGTGAGAGTTTGTTATAGATTCGTATTCCCATTTTCTTTGTTCTTAAATGGTAATACCAATGCCTCATATTTATTCTTTCTTTTGTGGGTATTTTTGCTTTATTCTTTATTCTAGTTTTTTGATTTTTTGTTGATTTTTACCTTTTCTTTATGCTTTTTTGGATGTCGAGTGTGTGTAAATATATGCACACACGTACTACATGTATACATTACATTAGTGTCTGGAAATTTCATCACTATATGTTTCTTCCTACGTATTATAAAAAATACAATTTTTGTACTAATCTTGACAAAATTTAAGTTTTAAGTTTTTATTTCACTTCTCTCTTATTTAAGGGTAATACAAATGACACTAATTCATTTCTTCTTTGAAACTTATTTTTTATGTAAATTCTACTTGTATATGTTAGTTCTTGCATAGCTATAAAAAGTGCAATTTATGTGTAAATTATGTGCAAATTTGATCATGATTTATTTTTTCATTCCTTTCTTCTTAAAGGGTGGTACCAATGCTACTACTTCATTTTTTTAGAAAATGTTATATTTTTGTGTGTTTAAATAAATATACACACAAGTATTATACAACATCTATACTACTATTAATCTATAGTACTATTAAACAAGAAAACATACACTCAGGCAAACGAAAACTCTGCCAACCAGCAGACGAGAGATTCAATCGGCAACCATCTAACCCCACGCTCAATTATCGCTACCCGCCCACCTAATCGCACTTCGAAATTAGCGCTAATCCAAAATTTAACGCCTAAAAAAACCTCAGGAAATCCACCGGGGAGCCCGTGCCCCATCCTACCTACGCCACTGGCTCTCATCCTGCGGCTGCCTACATGGCGAGAACCATGACCAGAAGAGGAGGACGAGCACAGCAACGACGCCCCCGTCGTCCTCTCTCCCCGTCCTTAATAGGTGTGCCGACACCCCTCTCCATCTCCGACTGCTGCTACCGCGACACGGCGGCATGGATCTGACGTCTCCCAGCTATCTCGACGCGGTAGCCCATGGGATCCGAGCGATGAAGGGGCCTCGCCATGGCCTTTGTTCTCCACTTATTCGTTCTCTCATCCGTGGCAGCTAGATCTTGGTAGGCCTCAAGCACCACCACCAACAGGATCCAGGCGAGCGTACGGATGCTCCTCCACCGTCCCGTCACATGTGTGGCCGCCGTCCAACGGGCGAGACCGAACACCACCACTTGATGTGCAGGTACATCGAACCACCATGTCTCCCTCCTAATCCTTTTTCCTGCCCTCACATGGCTGCTCAGAGGTATAGATTAAAGATCGTGCACTTGCAACCCCACCGTCTACGTGAAGACATGTCTTGGAATCAACTGATTCATGCTACCGTTATGTTACTGCTTATGTAGACATCTGCATATTACTGTTGTCACTCAAACTCACACTCATTGCCTCAACACAGCACACGGGAGCTGCGGCCACAACCGGGGATGTGGACGCACTCAAGGCGGCCGTTGGCGAACAAGGCCGCATGTCGTCGTGCCTCCACGCTGCCGAGGGTGCACAGGGAGCGGCCACATCGGTTGTACGCTTGCTTCGATCTTGGAGTTGTACTGAATTTAGCAGCTTGCCTAATTTCTGAATTAATGATCTTGCATGAGCAGTCGTTCTCTGTACTGACATGTGTATGCTTGATTTAGTGAGGCTCATTATTTGATACATGCAAAATACAGCAAAGTATAGTTTGTGTGCTGGAAGTTACCGATCTAGGCTGACTTAGGTAGGCCCTATAGATGCAAAATTCAGTAATGTGTCATACATCTCAATATGCATTCTTTACATGGGATTTACTGGATTGTGCAGTAGAAGGATTGGATTATTTCATAGTCTTGTTTGACGTTTGTACTTTTCTATCTGCAGGTAAGGATGTACATCCGTTTGCATCAAGAGAATTCCCCATTTAAGGACAAATACTCCCTCCGTTCCTATATAGAAGCCCTTTAGAGATTCCAATATAGACTACATACGGAGGAAAATGAGTGAATCCCATTCTAAAATATGTCTATATACATCCCTATGTAGTCCCTAGGGACATCTCAAAAAGGCTTATGTTTAGAAACGGAGGGAGTAGATGATAGTACATCAAGTGTCTTAATTTTTGTACCACAACTAATATTTGAACTTTTGCTTTTCCCAAAACTCTCGGATGTAGCATGCGAGATTTACAAAATGGTTTGGGATTTTAGAATTGATCTATGCATTGGAGTGTAACTGTAGTTGGAGTAACCATACGCAGATGGACATTGCAATTTAAGACCTCAAAACAATGGTCCAGCAAATTCTTCCCCTGATGCCAGCTTTTGTGGCTTGAGTAAGCGTCAACGGCATCCCTCTGCCCAACAATAATCACACAAGGGCAATCAATGGTGGCAGATTTTTGCATAATGTAACTTGAATTAGGATGTGACTGTTCGATTTAATTATGTATCTTGTTATTTTTGCAACAATGTTTCTGAATAATGTAACTTGAAATGACTTACTTGAAACTCACCTCTGAATAAACAAATTGGCGCATCTTATTCTCACATTTTATCTTGAACATTTTGTATTTTCCAAGTTCTCATTCAGTTGTGTGTCATAAATAACACACTAGAAATCATGTGCTTGTCCTCGAATAACTTGTACTACTTCTTTTGTGCTAAACACACTATCTGTTCCTATAGGCTCTTTTGTTCACTGCTGCACACCTCAAGCTTCTGTCGTAAAGAAAGAAACAACTTCAGCCTCTGGAAGATACTATGTACATATGTTCCATTGACGTACAAGCATGTACACCATTTCAAGATATTACAAATTTTGTTGAGCAACATGGTATGGAGTTTGTATCTAATCAACATATATAACACTTCTTTATAGAATATTATATGTGAAAATGTTAACAGTTATAAATTAGTAAATCCAAAAATCCACTTCAGCACAAGACTTGAATTTATTAGTAGAGAAAAAATGACATGTTTGTTTATCAGTTATGATATGTGTTTTCACGCTGGCTACTTGCCGTTCTTTTTTTCGTAGGACCATACTTTCTGAGGGGCAGATTTTTTTTGGCGGGGTGGGCAGATTTGAGCTTGAAAAGATTTTGCAAGATCATAGCGGTGCTCTTACTCTGATGGAAATTCTGAGTAGGGCGTTCCAAACTAAATTGACACACGTAGGAATTTGTGAATGGAGGGAATATCTTTTTATACACCCAATTGTCATGTATGGTTATAATATTAGTCGAGACGTGCGTTGCACGTGCACACTTACTAGTGTGTGTAAATTGTAGTAGAGTGCGAAATTGCAATATTATATGTTCTTTGCTTGCATATTACTAGAAGTGCAATTTCAGGGCAAACTTGTGTGCAAATTTTTTGTCTTTTTCTTTTTTCTTAAAGGGTTTCATTCTTTTATAGAAAACTTCATTATTTTGATTTTTTTGATTTTGTTTTTATTTTATTTTATTTTCTTTCTTTATAGGCAATAGCATCATTCCACTATTTATGTTTTTTTGTTGCGTATAACACATCGTAAAAATGATATATGTATTGTATGCACTAACAATTGCGTTGCGTATAGCACATCATGTTGTCGTTCGGATAATGGTTGTGACGGGCGTTTTGCTTGTGATTAATTACATGCTAATAACCGATGCTTTATTAAATTAGCCGGTTGGCTGTGCATGCATCCCACCCAGAGGGTCTATATGTGGGCAGCAAATCGACTTAAATAAAATTGGTGGTCAGTCGATTGACACAAATTTTGTTTCAGTTGACTGATCTATAGCCTATCCCACACCCCTCTCTCTCTCATTTAAAAATCCATAGGGACTCCTGCTCTAGTTTATCTCTCCTCTTTTAAACAGACCCTTTATTATTTTTGTTTTAGTTTTTATTTCATTTTGTTTGTTTAGAAAACCACACATATTATAGGTATGCCTACGCCTTTGTTCATAGGTCTCATGCGAAGATTAATTGAACTCTAACTTGTATATATACACACACACCTCATACCGGAACTAAGTTCCATTCAATCGATAGATCAAAACTTACACATAGATATATCTATGAACTTCAACACTTATGTGTAGTTTTCGGGATATGCTCAACAAAATATTATGCCATAGCTTGTACTGTGAGGCGAGGAAGACGTGCATTTGAAGCATGCACCATCAGGTTCGTCGTGACATCTTGGCAAAAGAAACGAAAGTACATCTCTACACCCAGGAGCAAATGCTCCTGGTGTGAGAAGTAACATCAAAAAAATAATCAAAAAATACTTCCACAAAAGTTTGTTGCCCATGCAAAATTTCATTGCGAAATCCCATTTGTGGAAGGCATGCCGAAAAAAATAAAATCAGAGCTCCAAAATGCTTTTGTAAGTAACATTTTCAGAGCATCGATTTTGTTTTTTTACGATACCTTCCACCAATGTGATTTTGCACGAAATTTTGCATGCACAACAAACATTTGGTGGTAGGGTTGAACACAGTGCGTGCTCGTGCCTACCACCAAGCACGTTGGTGGTAGGGTTGTGCAGGCTACCGCCAGCCCGGTTGGCGGTAGCGATGTTTTCTACCGCCAAAGTCCCTGGCGGTAGGCTGTTAGACCCTACCGTCATGGACTCTGACGGTAGCAAAAGGGTCAGATCTTGAAAAAAATTCAAACTAGGATCAAATCTCGAATAGGTTTCAAAAAAATCAAAACACGAAAATTTACCACTCCATGCAACGCCTAACTAGCGAGCAGCTTAGCTAGCTAGCTGCGGCTACTGCTCGTCTTTTCTTCCTTCCCCAATTCGTGGTCACCTGTCTACTCTACGCGCACTAGGCGTCATGACCGTCCGTCTTGGTCTGCGACCGTGCCCATCTACACCTCCTACCCTAGACCTCTCCCTCCAACTATACTCCGCTATTGCTGCTGCCACTGATGGGAGGAGTAGGCTGTGAAGTAGGCTAGTATTTTCTGCGTCGATTCTCCTGTACGCCCGCACCTTTGGTCCTCGCTTCCGTCACGCGGTCGTGGGCGGCAGGCAGGCAGCAGCAAAAGTTGCAGGGTGGCCGGCGTGCCCGTGCGGCGCCGCTAGCCGCTGGTCAGGCCCAGAGCGTGCGGTACGGTAGCCGCTAGCCGCTGGTGTGGTATCCTACGGCGGATGCCGATCCTCCTCATCAACGCCGGCAGCGCCGGTAGGTGCGAAAGTTGCTGCCACAACCAAATACGTACGTACGTACTCTTCCTGCTCCAGTAGTTGGTGCGAAGATTCTTTTTACGTCCGATGGGTGTGCCGGGATCGGGATGCTGTAGTGGCGACGGAGACGGCCCGCACGTCTTAGCGTACGTGCGGCCAATGGCGACCCACGCGGAAAACCAAGTCCAGCATCCGAAAGGACAGGTGCCGACGGCGACGGGACCGACCTGCATGCCTCGTATCCGCGCCAAACTTTCCAGGTCCACGTGCGCGCCGGCCGGCCGGCCCGGCCATGCCCCCGTCACGGCGACACCACGCCTCGATCGACCTGCCGTCCCACGTGCGGCCACCTTGTCCCTCCCCGACGGACGGTCGTCTCGGCGCGGCGTCGACGGGGCCAACCCTCCACCTCTGCCTGCTCGACACGTCACGCGTGCTGGCCGTGCCTAGCTACGCCGCTAGCCCCGGGCCACCATTGATGGCGCACACACGTCGTCGCTGATACGAGAGTGATTGAGCCTTTCTCTTCTTCCTTTCTCCCGTCCCGTGCGCTGCGCTGCGCCTTGATGCCGTCCGTCGATGGCTTGCACGGCGCCTGTGGCAGGCTAGGCGCCGATCGGCGCCGAACACGGCAGAGCGGCCGTCCTCGTCTTCATCAAGGCGATCGAAGGGAAGGAACAAGCCGTGGGCAGGCAATGCGGTAAATGACATGAGGCAGCGGCGCAGGTGGCAGGACTCACGTGAGTGAGTGATCGAGGCAGCGACGGACGACCGATCGAGCCGGCCGGGGCCACGCACGGACCCTGCCCTGCGCCGCGCTGCGTTTTTCCTCTCTTGCCACAGGGGCGAGGGAGGGTGTCAGCGTCAGACGGCATGCAATGCAGCGGAGCTCCGCCTCCATACGGCATGGCCGAATAATTGCGGGGGGTACCGGACGGAATCGCGCCGTGCAGCGCAGGCGTGCATGGCCACGGCCACGGGCAGCCAGCGGCAGGCGAACGTACGATCGTGCTCACCCTCCCTGCGTACGTATGATGGGCGTCACTGGACAAGACCGGTCAGTAGCTCGGCACGGACGGACGGACGGACGGAACGTTTCCAGAGTTAAAGGGTCTCCTGCCGTGCCGCGGTTACGTGTGATGATGCCAGCCCCAGCTACTGAGGCGGCAGGTTACTTGAATCTCGTGAAACCATTTGGCAATGCAGTTTCTGGTTTCATTGGACAGCATTGGTTAGGGACAACAATGCTCCAGTACGACGTACGTACTGTTAATGACAACCGGTAGCACATCGTCTAATCCTTGGATGTCGTATTTCGGGTTCCGGCAGACTCTTAAGATTCGAACACTGGGGTGCGCGCGAAGATTACGTCTACTACCTCTCCGTCTCGCAAAGATCTAGACTACTGAAAGAACTGCACAAGAGACACAAGGTTTATACTGGTTCGGGCCACCGTTGTGATGTAATACCCTACCCCGGTGTGTGGTGCGTGGATTGCCTCTTGGGGCTGATGATGATGAACAATACAAGAAAGAACAGCCTCGCGAAGGTCTGTTCTTGGCTGGGGTGATGAATTGCTGGGAGGAGTTCAGCCACCCTTTCTCTCTCTCTCTCTCTGGCTGCCTTACTCTCACTTACCCGCCAACCGAACGAACTAGCGAACGAACCGAACCCCTTGCTATGTGGGCGCTGGTCCTATTTATAGAGGTCCTGGTCCTCTTTCTAAATATCGAGCGGGAAGAAAGCCAACAATGGCGGGCTAATTTGAAGGGGGACAACAAGTATCAATTATCTTGACAAAAGCAGTCTTCGCCTGCGCAAAGCTCTGGTGATGACGCCGTCTTGGGGTCCACGGTGACCTCCGCCTCGTAGTCCTCCTGGTCTTGGTCTTGTTGCACCGAAATGGCAACCTTTGCCTGATTCCTCGGTACTCCGAGGCTGCGCTTGCCCCCTTTGCACCAAGGAGGAAAGGAGGACGCTGCGCAGCCTGGCACCCGCCTGGCGCCCTGAGTCGTCATGGCTTGCGTCACGGGCACCTCGCGAGGTACCCCGCCTTGATCTCTCCGCCTACTCGCGAGCCAGTCTGACGAGGCCGTGCCTGAGGAAGCTTCGTGTCGTCCGCCCCGCGAGGCTTGGCCCCTCGCAAGGGTCTTGAGTCTTGTGTTGATGAAGATGGGCCGTGCTGGGCCCCTTTTGAGCCACGCCGCAGGCAGGCAAGTCTGGGGACCCCCGTTCCCAGAACGCCGACAGTAGGCCCCGGGCCCAAGGCGCGCCCGGACTTGGCCGTGCTGAGAGGCGAAAGGGCAAAGGCGAAGCGCCGCGGGCCCTAACAGCCTGCGGCCTTGGGCGCCGCGTGGCGGTTGATGGGACGTGGGCGGCACTGTTCCCCCACGCCCCCTTATTCTGCGCCCTGCTAGGCGGACTTGTAGTTGCACACAGCCGCTCCCCTTCCCGTTGCTCGTGTGTCCCCTGTTCTTCATTTCTTCGAACGCCTGCTCCTGCCTCCAATCCAATCTCGAATCTTCCCCCTCCTTCCCATCGTCATGGTTACGACGAGGAAGGAGAGAGGGGAGAAACCCATGCCTCCGTCTTGTGTGCCGCCATCGGTGGCCCCCGCCATCGGCCAGTCGACCATACTCAATCAAGAGTGCCTGGGCAGGGACAGCTTGGCTCTGCCACCATCTTCAATGAGTGCGGGAGGATGACGGCCTGGCCCGCGTCCCACTTCTCCATCGACAGGATAGCTACCGAGGTCCCATATTTTACCGACGCCCTGTGGGCGGGTCTGGTTCCCCCCTTTTCTGATTTCTTCAATGCCGTGCTCTCCCATTATCAGATCCACATGATGCATCTAAGTCGTGAGTTCATCACCCTCCTTTTGGTCTTCGCCTTCGTTTGCGAAGCTATGGTGGGCATCCCTCCTTCGGTTGCCCTGCTGCGCCACTTCTTCTCGCTGCATCTTGTCGACCCTATCCAATGCTGGGCGTGCGTGAGCTTCGCTGCCGAGCCTGAAACCGCGACCTCTGGGATTGACTTCAAGCTCCCCTTGCCCGCGGTTGGGTTCTGCGAGCGGTGGCTGTATGTGGACGCAGGGGTGCCCAGCCCCCTGCTATCGGAGCCGACCTCGCATGCTGTCCCTAATTCGGGTTGGGGCCAGGAGACGCTCGAGAGCCCCAGGCTCGTCTTCGTCTAGCGCCGCTTCGCGCTCCTGAGGAAGCTCGGCGTGACATCGCCCAAGGTGGTGAAGGAGTTTCTGTTATGCCATGTTGCTCCCCTTCAACGCCACTCTCGCCGGATGTGGGCCTTCCGTGGGCGCGAGGATAGCATGAGGCTCCAGGAAGAGGACCTGGATCCTGAGGTGCTGAAGTCGACGCTCTTGACCTTGGCCGGGGACCCCAACCCCGGCAACGTCCGGCAGGGAGGGGCCTTGCTGTATCTCTGCCAGAGCAGGGCCGACTTCGTGGAGCAGATGCCCGTCTTTGATGAGTAGGGGCTGCGCCCCGCCAGCCTCCAGGGACCTCGTGAGAATCCAGTGGTGGTGACTGCCCTTTCAATTGGCCGAGGCGACTCCTCCTCAAGTGGCGGAGCAGGGAGGCAGGAGGCGCCGGAGGCCAAGGGGGCTCCTGATGAGGTGACAGCGCTGGGTGATGCTCTCGAGGGGACAGCTCTTGGGACCCGTGCCGCTGAGGCTGAGGGTGGCAGGCAGCCGTTCTTAGTGTCCGGGGCTGAGGCCTCGGAGGCCCCAGCCGCGTCTTCTGGCGAGGTGATGGACGGCACGCGCCAGGAAGGCACCCCTGACGCGGATCGCTCTGATGCCCCGTCTTCGTCGTAGGTTGATCCTTGTGCTCTTCTCTTGGGCCGCTTCCGCGTGGACTTTGAGGCCCTCCGGAGGAAAAGGGAGGCCCTGGGTGATGACTTCCCTTGTCGCGTGCTAAAGCGCAGGAAGTACTTCGCCACTGACGAGTAAGTCTTCTCCCTTTCTGACTCCTGATCCTCTTGTTGCTTTCACTGATCCTTGCTCCACAGGCCCCTTCCGGCCGAGCTCGCGAAAGCAGCTGTGGTGCCGCCTCCTTTGGCTTCGCCCCCTCTACCGTCCTCAAGTGCTCCGAGCAGCTCTGCCCTCGTGGTGAGGGCGACTGAAGGGATGGACCATCCCGAGGTGCACCGCGGCCCTTCATTCCCCCGATTTTCCTTCGCGGGCCCTCTCGGGGAATAGCCAGCCTGCCGTGGGCTTCTCGTCTGGTCGTGGACTGCGACGGGACGGGCTGGCTCCGGGCTGGGCTCCTGGTGCGGCGCGCCCGGCCGTCGCGAGGGCGCCAGTCCCCAGCCCCCTGCCCGGAGGAGGAACGATGATTCGTGGCCCCCGGCGCTTGCTTGGGGAAGATGATGGTGTGGAAGATGTGCTTGAGCGCGCCCGGGAGCGCCGCGCTCGCCGCCAAGGGTTCCTTCAAAGGGCGACCGACGTGGTGAACCTGCTTGGGAAGGAGCTTGCTGACGAAGACGCGCGCCTGGAGGCCGAGGGCCTGCGCCTGGTTGCAGGGAGGTGTGAGCTGGAGGCCGCCATCGCCCTCGCGTGCCGTCAGCGAGATCTTGACGATGAAGAGGCGAAGGCGTCGCTGGAGGCCTCTCGGGTGGCCCGATCCCAGGCCGCCGAGGAGGCCCGAGGAGCTGACCGACGGCGAGAGGCGGCGGAGGAGCGGACTCGTGAGCTCCTGGCCTAGTGTCACTCACTGGAGGAGCAAGTGGAGCTGCCCGAGTTGGCCCTTGCGTCGATGCGGGTGGCCTCCGGCGACCCAGCTGAGCTCCTGAAGCGTGAAGAAGCGTTGACGCTGGAAGCCGCCAAACGCACCCGCGAGTACGAGCGGCTGGAGACGAGGGAGCGCTTGGTGACGCAGGCAGAGGACAATGTCGCCGCACGGGAGGCTCGTGTCCTGGAGGAGGTTGGACATCGGGTGGCGATGGCGCGCCAAGGCCTCGAGCGCGAGTTCGAGGGGAGGCTGGAGTTGATCCGGGTCAAAGCTGAAGGGAGAACCGCAGTCTTGAGGGCCAAGCGGGAGGAGGCGACGCGGCTGGCCGACGCCTCCCGGGCCGCCCTTGAGGTAGCGCAAGGGGAGTTAGCCGCCTCCCAGGCCGAGGTGCTCCACCTTCGCTAGCGGGTGGAGGCTGAGGGCGTCGCGCGCCAGAACGCGGATGAGATATGTCAGCGGCAGGTCCTGGAGCACATGCACGGCCCCATACTCGCCACGCTCCGGGAGAGGGTTAGCGCAGCCTTGGGCAACATCTGTGAGGCGGCTGTTGGCGAGCCGCACACAGCCAACTATGCTGGCAACCTCCAATTCTTCACCGCCGTGGTGACGCAGCTGGAGGCGCGGTCGGCCAGGGCCGACAGGTTGGTGGAGGAGAGGAGCCGCGCCCTGCTCGGGCGCGCCTTTTCCCGTGTCTTCAGTCATCTCCTAACCATGGATTTCCACTTCGATTTTGATGCCGTCATCGCCCCAGTTCCCCAGGCCGTCCGAGGCGGCCTGGGGCACTGGGTGGAAGACAACGTGGACGCCCTTGTCAGGGCCTTCGCTTCGGGCAACGACGACGTGATCGTGGCTGCTGACAAGGACGGTGCGGTGAACGGCCCTGACGCCGCTGGTGGCGACGCAGACAACGATGGCGAGTTCGGCGAAGCCAGCGACGACTCAGGAGGTGCTTCCGAGGACGCATTGGGGGATTGGTCCGACTGAGTGTGTATCGCTCCTGTCTTTTTTACCCTGCATTAATAGAACTCAGGTTTTTGACCCGATGGCTGTGAGAGCATTTTGGGAGGGGAAGCCCCTCATGTAAAACCTATGTTCATCGTATTAGTAGTTGGCATATTGCACGAGCGCCCGCGCCTGGTGGTTGGCTGGTTTACCTTTGTTTCGCGCAAGCCCCGAAGCAGCCTGTGGGAGGGCGTGACGTCGGAGGCGTTCTTTAATTGAATCCGTAGGATATGAGAGTGTCGCCGGCGGGGAGCTTCACAGGCGTTGGCCTTTTTCACAGGCTCCGGGCCTTTTCCTAAATGCGACGGTGTCATAGGCACTCGCCTTGCTTCACAGGCTCTGGGCCTTTTCCAAAACGCGATGGCTTCACAGGCACTCGCCTTGCTTCACAGACTCTGGGCCTTTTCCAAAACGCGATAGCTTCACAGGCACTCGCCTTGCTTCACAGGCTCTGGGACTTTTCCAAAACGCGGTAGCTTCACATGCACTCGCCTTGCTTCACAGGCTCTGGGCCTTTTCCAAAACGCGATAGCTTCACAGGCGCTCGCCTTGCTTCACAGGCTCTGGGCCTTTTCCAAAACGCGATAGCTTCATAGGCACTAGCCTTGCTTCACAGGCTCTGGGCCTTTTCCAAAACGCGGTAGCTTCACAGGCACTCGCCTTGCTTCACAGGCTCTGGGCCTTTTCCAAATAGGACAACCTCCGCAGGCACCCGAAAATCCTCCCGAGAGGGAGCAACAACAGCAGTTTGGGTTGCGCACGAGCCCGGCCTGACCCGACTCGCGAGGGGCTCGCGAGGGGAGGCAGCTGTGGCGAAGCGGTAACCAGAACGCGAGAAAAGGCTCGAACGAGAATAAGCACCCCTTCCCCGAACACAGGCAAATCTCAAATTCGAATCCAGCTTAAATCCAGCGGGGGAAAAGCTACAGCCAAAGGGAAAGGCAATGAAAGCAGACAAAAGGCCGCGTCCGGCACCTAATCTAGTCTTGGACGTCTTCTCACCAGCGCGGAGCTAAGTGCTGTCCACTGGGCGTGGGAGGGAGCCCGTGGCCTGAGCCGGCACCCCTGAGACTCCGGGGCGTGTACATCCCCACTCATTATTACGTGAGAGTGTCACGGGGCGGCGAGCTTCACAGGCACCGGGCCTTCTTCATAGGTACTGGCCTTGCTTCATATCGCCAGATGAGGGTTCTGCCTTGCGCCACACTCTAGTGCCATCAGCAACGACCGGAACCCAGGACGCCGCCCGATGGGGTAGAGCGGTCGCCAGCGGTTCCCTCGACGACCACGGGTCCTCCGCCAGGGGCAGGCCCTGAGGAACCTCCCCAGCAGAGGGCCTACCTCCTGAGAACACCTTGCTCCGAACGCCGCGGTGGTGATGTCGGATCTCGGCCCCTCTCCTGCAGCCTCCTGCGCCCTCCTCCCGAGGGGTAGGAGACTGTGGGAGCGGGGCAGCTGCTTGCCGCGGCGACCTGCACCTCATGCGATCCATGGTTAGCGTATACCTGCTCCTGAAGAATTAGCGGCGCCCGATAATCGTTGCCTCCAGCGTGGCCAGCGGGATCGTTCTCGGGCTCCTGGAAAGGCTCAGCTTCCAGTGCCTCGTCCCCCTAGCTCGGGCCAAGGAGCGAGCCTTGTCCGTTCTCGTGAGGGTGTCCTTGGTCCATCATAAGGGGCACGTATTCCTATGACGCCGTCATCCCGAATGCCATGCCGTGATGCCCCGCATGCCACGCGGTCCCGCCTGTCACGCCCACTGTGGGGTGGTAACGCGGCCACCCACTAGGGCCGCGGGTAGCGTTGAGTCCTTCTTCTTCGCGGGCCGGGGGCGGGGGCAGCGCCGCCGCCGGTCCGGTGCTGATAGCTTCGCTGGCGTCGGAGTAGCCTTGGAGCCCGCGGGCGCGCGCGGAGCCCCCGCGCGGGTCGCCCTGGGCTTGAGATGGGAGCTGGGTGGAGAAGGGGTGAGCCCCCGAGGCGGCGAAGCCCAGGAGCTCCGCCACTCGCTCCAGTAGCACGCCATGGCCGCCCTCTAGCAGTCTGCACCGCAGCAGCTCTCGGGCCACCGTGAGCGCGGCCCTCGAGTTCGCCTGCTCCCGGCGGGTGTATGGTGTCATGGTCACGGCGTGATTGGAGGCCCGTGAGCTGCCTGGGGCACAGGGTCACCCGAGGTGAGCGGTTCTGCGCGGGCGGGCCACGCAGCCCATGGGTCGGGGTTGCCCTCCTGGTCGCTGGGCATGGTGATGACGACGCGACGGGGCACAGAGCGGTGGAAGACGAATTCCGGCGCACCCCTACCTGGCGCGCCAAATGTCGGATTTCGGGTTCCGGCAGACCCTTAAGGTTCGAACACTCGGGTGCGCGCGGAGATTACGCCTACTACCTCTCCGTCTCGCAAAGATCTAGACTACTGAAAGAACTGCACAAGAGACACAAGGTTTATACTGGTTCGGGCCACCGTTGTGGTGTAATACCCTACCCCGGTGTGTGGTGGGTGGATTGCCTCTTGGGAATTCTGTTTTCAGGGACTTAGTGTTTTTCACCAAGTCTGGGATATTTTAGTTCATGATGCCATATGTTCAACTTGTTTCCTAGTGATCCGTGCCTCTTTTGAGGATGATCAGTAAGGGAGTTTTGATATTCATGTTATTCTCTATCCATCCATGTCTTTGTTTGCATATGTGGAGTGCTCTAGCTTGAGTCAATCGAGCACTACTTTTGCTTCGTGGTAAATCTGGGCAGATCGTCAACTTGTTTGCGATTTTGCCGATGCTATTGTTAGTGATCCATGCATGCTATGCCATTGTTCTTGCCATGTCTAGCTAGAATTTTGTGCCTTCTTTATGGATATATGCTTTCCTTTTCATGACTTGCACCGTAGTGAGTGCATCGAGCTCGTTTACATGCCTTTGTGAGTTATAATTTCAGCATGTCTCAGTTTTCACTAAGTCTGAAAACTGATTGTGCGTGAGCTATGTTCGTGTGCTCGTTAGAGTATTTTGTGAACCCTTTTGGCCCCAGGTCACTTTGGGTGTTTTGTTAAGCTTGTTGAGTAGCTCCATGCCATGTTCTTACTTGTCATAATTAGGCTATGTATCATGTTGTTTTGCTGCTCCGAAGAGAGCATCGTGGTCTGAAATTTCAGACTAGTGTTAATTTCACTAAGCCTGAAATCTGTTTTGCATATTCATTTTTGCCATGCTTGTTTGAACCTCATAATGGATGAATTTGGCCGTGGTTCAGTTCTAGTGTTTTGTTAAGCATCTTGTGTAAATCCCTGCCATGTATTTTGTTCTCATGTTTGGTGGCTGTAGCATGTTCATTTCGTTGCATTTAGGAGCCTACTTGCTGTAAATCGCAGACCGGTTCATTTCGTAAAACGCTTGCCATTTCCAAACCGTAGCTCCGATTCCTATGATCTTTATATCGTTTTCAGGTGATTTCATCCCCTCTATCCAGTGGCACACTTGGTTTTCCAAGTTTAGGCCAGGTTCATGCATTTCCTGTCACGTCTTGCATTTTGCATCCCGCATCGCATCCCGCATAGCATACCATCATTGCATCTTATTGCTTGAGTTTGGACGTGGTTGATTGTATCCTTGTTGCTTGTTTGTGTTGTTGGGTAGAGCCGGGAGACGAGTTCGCTAACGAGGAGCCCGTTGATTTTGCTTTTGAGGATCCAGTCAACTCTGACAACTGTGCAGGCAAGATGATCATACCCTCGAAATCACTACTATCTTTGCTATGCTAGTTTGCTCGCTCTTTTGCTTTGCCAATTCTATGATGCCTACCACTTGCTTGTCATCCTCCCAATTGCCATGATTGAGCCTCTAACCCACCATTGTCCTAGCAAACCGTTGATTGGCCATGTTACCGCTTTGCTCAGCCCTTCTTATAGCGTTGTTAGTTGCAGGTGACAATTGGAGCCGTTCCTTGTTGGAACATTTATTTACTTGTTGGGATATCATTATATTGCCATGCTATCTTAATGCATCTATATACTTGGTAAAGGATGGAAGGCTCGGCCTCTCGCCTAGTGTTTTGTTCCACTCTTGCCGCCCTAGTTTCCGTCATATCGGTGTTATGTTCCCGGATTATTGCGTCCCTTACGCGGTTGGGCTATAATGGGAACCCCTTGATAGTTCGCCTTGATTAAAGCTTTTCCAGCAATGCCTAATATTGGTTTTACCATTTGTCACCTAGCCTCTTTTTCCCTTGGGTTTCCGGAGCCCGAGGGTCATCTTATTTTAACCCCCTCGGGCCAGTGCTCCTCTGAGTGTTGGTCCAACCGAGCGATGCCCGGGGCTACCAGGGGCAACTCTGGGCTGGCCTACCCGACGTCTTGCTCATCCGGTGTGCCCTGAGAACGAGATATGTGCAGCTCCTATCGGGATTTGTCCGCACATCTGGGTGGTGTTGCTGGACTTGTTTTAACCTGACGAATCGTCTTGTTGTACCGAGATACCGAGTTTGATCGGTGTGTCTTCGGTGGAGGTCTATTCCTTCGTTGACCGTGAGAGCTTGTTATGGGCTAAGTTGGGACCCCCCTGCAGGGATTGATATTTCGAAAGCTGTGCCCGCGGTTATGGGTAGATGGGAATTTGTTAATGTCCGGTTGTAGATAACTTGAACCTTAATTAATTAAATGAATCAACTGAGTGTGTTGCCGTGATGGCCTCTTCTCGGCGGAGTCCGGGAAGCGGACACGGTGTTGGAGTTATGTTTGCGCAGGTTGCCCTCTAGTTCCTCGCTCGTGCTTTGCCCCCTCTTCTCGCTCTCTTTTGCGCAATAAGTTAGCCACCATATATGCTAGTCGCTTGCTGCAGCTCCACTTATACATTACCCCTTTCCTACCTATTAAGCTTAAATAGTCTTGATCGCGTGGGTGCGAGATTGCTGAGTCCCTGTGGCTCACATATTACTATTACACCAGATGCAGGGACAGATGATACTGCTCCAGATGGCGCGCTCGAGCTCAAGTGGGAGTACGACGAGGACTCTCAGCGTTACTATGTGTCTTTTCCCGATGATCAGTAGTGGTGCCCAGTTGGGGTGATCGGGACCTATGTCGCTTGTTGGGTTGTCTTTTATTTTGGTGCCGTAGTCGGGCCATGAGTGTTTGGATGATGTATGTTATTTATGTACTTTGATGTGACGTGGCGAGTGTAAGCCAACTATGTATGTCCCCTTTATATTATTTATGTACATGGGATGTGTGATGATTTCCTAACTTGCGACATTGCTTTCAATGCGGTTATGCCTCTAAGTCGTGCCTCGACACGTGGGAGATATAGCCGCATCGAGGGCGTTACAAGTTGGTAATCAGAGCCTTCCCCAACCTTAGGAGCCCCCATTGCTTGATCGTTTTTAGCAGCCGAGTTGTGTCTAGAAAAATGTTTTGAGTCATTTAGGAATTATATATCGGAGAGCTTAGGAATTCTTTTTACTTCCCAGTCTCCTCATCGCTCTGGTAAGGCATCCTAACATAGAGTTTTGACTCTTCTCTTCTCAAATTTCACTAATTTTTTTTTAGGATCACGCGAGTATCTTGGATTTATTCCGATGGCTTATGATGAGAACACTGTCTTGGTGCCTCCTGTCAGGGGTTTAGTGGAAGTGTCCCGGGGAGTTGAGCTCTGAGGTGTTGTCATCATAATTTTATCGTTGCAATTCTGAAATACTTGAGATATGTTCGCGACATCGAAAATCTCCTTTATGCAGTTCGTTGGTGAGATAACCTCGACGCCACCCAGTACTGGGGCGGGAGTTCGGGAGTATCGCCATAACTTGTATAACGGATGCTTTTTGAAGGTTGAGGTAGATGGTTTCCGAAGGTTTCTTGGTTATGTGTTGAAGGATGGATACAGCTGGATGTAGGTATTGCTAGTTTGGGTGAGATATTATGCTTCCCCTGTATCCCCAACACCTGATTGCATAACCGGAAAGTTTCGGGAGTTTCATAGGTGGGAATTCAAGTAGCTCTTAGGATATCCTTCCGATAGATGTATGATATAAAATTGGGGTTCGACGTCTAGTGGTTCGCCTATTCACGGTTGATTTTACAGTGGTCTCGTTGTGTCTTAAAGAGTCCTTGGCTATGCTGACTCGGGGACGCTTCGTATGTCATGTGCACTGCCTTGTACATGATGGTGCTGTACGATCGAGCCCGTGTAGGTCCCACCACGAAAACTTCGGACGAAATTTCTATCATATGTTGCTTATTTTGCAAGCCAATCCTTGGTTTTATTTTGAGTTGTGGTATTCGAGTTGCTTCGAAGTCATATGTTGATTCCATCCCTTGTTGATTTACCTCTTCTACATAATTCTTCGTGGCTTCGCAATTTAGGAATATGTGACCACTTCAAGAGAAGTGCATTCGTTCATTTTGTTCGGATGTGAAGACTTTATGTTGCAATTTTCATTCCGTTGGATTCACCTTCAATATTTGTCTATTTGTGTGCTAATGGTGGTCAACCTCTTCAGGATGGCTCCTCCAACGCGCACGACTCCGAACCCTGATCCGCCACCACCTCCACCTCCTCCGGAGGCTTGCAAGCTGTGATGGCCGCAACTAATACAAATACACAGTTGATCATGCAAATCCTCCAAGAGCGGAATCAAGGCAGTCAAGGGAATCAAGGCAACAATCAGAACCATTTTGCTACTCTGAACCAGTTCCTCGCTAATGGTCCGAAGACGTTCAACAATTGTGTTGAGGCTACTGATGCTGACGATTGGCTAGTGGATCTGGGCAAGCATTTTGAATGCAGCAACGTCAGGCCTGAAGATTTCGTCAAGTTCGCTTCTTTCCAGCTCAAAGATCAGGCTACAAAGTGGTTCCAGCAGTACAAGGATTCCAGAGGTGGACGTTTGATCACTTGGGATGATTTCCGTCGAGATTTCCGAGCTCATCACATCCCTCAGAGTGTGACTGAAAGCAAACGTGAGGAATTCCGCAATCTGAAGCAAGGCTCTTTGTCTGTCTATGACTACAACAAGTTGTTCCAGAAGCTCGCCCGTTTTGCCAAGCATGATGTTCCTGATGAGAAGAGCATGATCTATCAGTTCAGGGGTGGTCTCCGTGAAGAAATTCAGCTCGCTCTTGTCCTTTTTGAGCCGTTAAGATACAATGAGTTCTACAACATGGCACTGAAGCAAGAGGCTGCTCAGTTGAGGTGTGATGCTTCCAGGAAGCGAGTCAGAGACACTACGCCTTCTTCCTCTACTCAAGTGGCCAAGCAGCAGAAGTATTGGCTTCCTCCTCCTCCGTTCCGTCAGCCGTATCAGCAGAAGAGCAAAGGTGGCAGTGGTTCATCCCACCCACCCAACCCAGGCTTTCAGAACAAGACTTCGTCTCAAGCTCCAAGATCGAGTGCTCCGTACCACCGTCCGCTTTCAGAGGTCACGTGCAACAAGTGCCAATAGAAGGGTCACTACGCCAACAAGTGTTTCAACTAGAGGCGTCTTCCTCCTCCTCCTCCTGTCAGATCGGCAAGTACAGCAGTGGTCAAGCATAACCCCAAGTCCGCCAAGGTCAACTTGCTGAATGCAGCTCAGGCAGAGGACTCGCCAGATGTGATCATGGGTAATCTTCCTGTTAATGACATTCCCGCAAGAGTTCTTTTTGGTACTGGTGCATATTTATCATTTTTATCGAAGCCTTTTGCATCCATGCATGAGGTGCATACTATTGATTTGCCTAAGCTGATAGCGGTCTCGTCTCCGGGTTTGTTCATGAACACCAAAATGATGGCTCCAGATGTTACTATCACGTTGGGCGACTACAAGTTCCTTTCTTCCCCAATGGTTCTTGGTAATTCTGATATCGATCTTATTCTGGGATGGACTGGCTCTCTAAACACAAGGCTCACCTCGATTGTGCAGCCAGGCAGATTCAACTGACTCATTCGTCTGAGGATGTCATTGTCTTTGCCGCTCGTGATGATACAATCCGGTTGTTTTCTCTCAATGAGAAGGGTGAATTGGATGCTATTTCGCAGATTCCGGTTGTTTGTGAGTATCAAGACGTCTTCCCAGAAGAGCTCCCAGGAATGCCTCCGCACCGGCCGGTTGAATTTGTTATTGAACTTGAGCCCGGTACGGAACCTGTGTGCAAACGTCCCTACAAGCTCGGCCCTGAAGAGTTGAAGGAGTTGAAGAAACAACTCGATGTTCAAGAAAGAATGGGTCTCATTCGGCCTAGTACTTCTCCGTGGGGTTGTGGTGTTCTTTTTGTGAAGAAGAAGGATGGAACGGACCGACTTTGTGTTGATTATCGTCCATTGAACAAGAAGACCATCAAGAACAAATACCCACTTCCCAACATCAATGAGCTGTTCGAACAACTCAAGGGTGCCCAAGTATTCTCCAAGCTTGATCTCCGTATGGGTTATCATCAGATTCGAATCCGTGAGCAAGATATTCCGAAGACGGCCTTCAGGACAAGCTATGGGTCATATGAATACACTGTCATGTCTTTTGGCCTCGCCAACGCTCCTCCGACGTTCTCTCGCATGATGAACTTCATCTTCAACCCCTACACCAATGACTTCGTTTTGGTCTATCTCAACGACATTCTGGTTTTCTCCAAGAATAAGTAAGATCATGCCAAGCACTTGCGTTTGGTTCTTGACAAGCTCAGGGAACATCAGTTCTACGCCAAGTTCTCCAAGTGTGAATTTTGGCTCGATGAGGTTCTTTATCTTGGCCATATCATCTCTACCAAGGGCATTGCCGTGAATCCTGAGAAGGTGTCTGCAATTGTTAATTGGGAACCTCCTCAGAACGTGAAGCAACTTCGTAGCTTCCTCGGTCTCGCAAGCTATTGCCGAAGATTCGTTGAAAACTTTTCCAAGATCACGAAGCCTCTCTCAAATCTTCTCCAGAAGCACGTCAAGTACGTTTGGTCTCCGGAGTGTGATATTGCTTTCAACACTTTGAAAGAGAAGTTGATCACTGCTCCAGTTCTAACTCCGCCTGATGAAACCAAGCCGTACGAGGTCTTTTGTGATGCCTCTCTCCAAGGTCTCGGTGCTGTATTGATGCAAGAGAAGAAAGTTGTTGCTTATACCTCTCGCCAGTTGAAGCCTAATGAGAAGAACTACCCCACTCATGATCTCGAGTTGGCGGCAGTTGTGCATGTTTGTTGACTTGGAGACATCTTCTATTGGGAAGGAAAGTGGACATTTTCACTGATCACAAGAGTCTCAAGTACATCTTCACTCAGCCTAATCTCAACCTCAGGCAAACTCGATGGGTCGAAATGATTCAAGAGTACAATCCGAGTATCGAGTATACTCCAGGCAAGGCCAATGTGATCGCTGACGCTTTGAGCAGGAAAGCATATTGCAACAGTCTGATTCTGAAGCCTTATCAACCCGAGCTTTGTGAAGCTTTTCGCAAACTTAATCTGCAATTTGTTCCTCAAGGTTTCCTCGCCAACCTTCAAGTTTCTCCTACCCTGGAAGACCAGATTCGCCAAGCCCAGCTTCTTGATGCTATGGTGAAAAAGGTGAAGATTGGTATCGCAAAGAGTCAGTCCAAGTACAAGTGCTACCGCCTTGATGACAAGGACACTCTCTTCTTCGAGGATCGAATTGTTGTGCCCAAAGGTGAACTTCATAAGGTGATCTTGAACGAGGCTCACAACTCTCTCCTCTCCATCCACCCTGGGAGCACGAAGATGTATCAGGATCTCAAGCAAACTTATTGGTGGACTCGAATGAAGCGCGAGATCGCTCAATTCGTGAATGAATGTGATGTCTGCAGAAGAGTGAAGGCAGAACACCAAAGGCCAGCAGGTCTCCTCCAACCTCTTGCCATTCCAGAATGGAAGTTTGACCACATTGAAATGGACTTCGTGACTGGGTTTCCAAAGTCCAAGCGTGGCAATGATGCTATATTCGTTGTCATCGACAAGCTCACCAAAGTGGCTCACTTTCTGCCTATCAAAGAGTCAATCACTTCAGCTCAATTGGCGGAACTCTACACCTCTCGAATTGTCTCTCTGCACGGTATTCCTCAAGTGATATCTTCAGACCGTGGCAGCATCTTTACCTCCAAGTTTTGGGATTCTTTTCAGAAGGCCATGGGCACCAACATCCGCTTCAGCACTGCGTTCCATCCTCAAACAGGCGGTCAAGTCGAGCGTGTCAACCAAATTCTTGAAGATATGCTCAGGGCTTGTGTTATCTCCTTCGGTATGAAGTGGGAGGATTGTCTTCCTTATGTTGAATTCTCATACAACAACAGTTTTCAAGCAAGTTCGGGCAAGGCCCCATTTGAAATTCTTTATGGTAGGAAATGCCGTACCCCTCTCAACTGGTCTGAAACCGGTGAACGTCAGCTGCTGGGTAATGACTTAATCACAGAGGCAGGAGAAATGTGCAAGGTCATTCGTGATAACCTCAAAGCAGCCCAATCCCGCCAGAAGAGCTACTATGATAGTAAGCACCGTGATTTGGCTTTCGAGATCGGAGATCATGTTTACCTCCGCGTCTCTCCTGTGAAAGGGACTCGTCGCTTCGGTATCAAAGGGAAGCTTGCCCCCAGATACGTCGGACCTTTCAAGATTGTCAGCAAGAGAGGCGACCTCGCCTATCAACTCGAGCTTCCTTCAAACTTTGCAAATGTTCATGATGTGTTCCATGTCTCCCAACTCCGAAAGTGCTTCAAGACGCCTGAATGCACCGTCAACTTCGAGGACATTGAGCTCCAAGAAGATCTCTCCTATCGTGAGCACCCAGTTGCAATCCTTGAAGAGACTGAACGCAGGACTCGCAACAAGTCAATCAAATTTCTCAAAGTCAAGTGGTCACACCATTCCGATCGTGAAGCTACCTGGGAACGCGAGGATCACCTCCGTTCTGAGTACCCGGAGTTCTTTCAGTCCTAGATCTCGGGACGAGATCTTTTTGTAGTGGTGGAGTGTTGTAACGCCCCAGATATTACTTCCCCAATTTGTACTCCAACTCTTGCCGTTTCCGGCATTAAGTTATATTTATTCCTCGAGTTCGGGTCTTTGTCTCTGTGTGTTGTTTTCTTTTTCATGCATCTCATATCATGTCATCACGTGCATTGCATTTGCATACATGTTCATCTCATGCATTCGAGCATTTTCCCCGTTGTCCGTTTTGCATTCCAGCGCTTCGTTCTCCTCCGGTGGCCATTTCTAGCTTTCTTTCATGTGTGGGGATTAAACATTTCCGGATTGGACCGAGACTTGCCATGCGGCCTTGGTTTACTACCGGTAGACCGCCTGTCAAGTTTCGTACCTTTTGGACTTCGTTTGATACTCCAACGGTTAACCGAGGGACCGAAAAGGCCTCGTGTGTGTTGCAGCCCAACATCCCTCCAATTTGGCCCAAAACCCATCAAACTCTGCTCC
This sequence comes from Triticum monococcum, assembly GCA_034509565.1. NCBI lineage: Eukaryota > Viridiplantae > Streptophyta > Magnoliopsida > Poales > Poaceae > Triticum > Triticum monococcum. The sequence goes on along the minus strand of CM067841.1, from coordinate 554,036,072 downwards.
ATGTCCTAGAGCGTTCGATCACGATCGCGTGGCCGAAAACCGCACCTCATTTGGACACTCCTAGCTCCCTCTATGCCTATATAGAGACCCCCTCCGAATTCGGATCTTCCTCTCCCCCGAAACCCTAATTTCCTCCTCCGCCGCCGCCGGACACGTCCGGACGGACCGGACGCGTCCGCTCCGCCGCCCACAGCCACTCCGGAGCCGCCACGTGTCCCCACGCCCACATCCCCGCCGCCGGCCCGGGAGGCCCAGGAGGGGCCCCCGCGAGTCCGATCCGCCGCCGCCCTTCGTCCCGCGCCCCGCCGCCTTCGTCCTCCTCGCCGGTGGCCGGCGCCGCTGCGCGCGCCCTTGCCGGCCGGCGCCCAAAGCGCCCCGCCGCGCCGTCACGCCGCCCGAGGCCGGCCGGGCCTCGCCTCCCTCGCCGCCGTGGACCGGATCCGACCGGGTCCGCGCCTCCTCACCGCCACCTCGCCGCCGTTCCGAGCTCGCCGGAGCCGGCCGCCTCGCCGGAAGCCTCGGTTCGCGCGCCGATGAACTGTACCCCGGACGAACCCTAGATCTGGGTTGACTTTCCCCTCTCCCATCTAATTTTTATGCTATCTTTGACTGATCATATCTCCGCATCCGTAGCTCCGTTTTGGACATATGATATATCAAAATGTTCGTCTTGACATGTACATAATTTTATTCCATTGCATCATTTTCATTTGTGTTCATCTTGATGCCCAAAATGTTGCTAGAAGGAGGCTTCGTGAGTTAAATTGCAGATCCGTTAGTTCATCATAGACTTTTGTCATTTTTGCCATGATTATTGTGTGCATGATATGCCTATGAGTCTTTGGGATGAATTGTTAAGCATTTTGTCTTCTTTCCAGAGGTGCCACCCGTGCATTTTTAGGATGTGTGTGGTGACTTGTGCAAGCTTGCAAAGAGAGGCACCTGAGAATTCTGTTTTCAGGGACTTAGTGTTTTTCACCAAGTCTGGGATATTTTAGTTCATGATGCCATATGTTCAGCTTGTTTCCTAGTGATCCGTGCCTCTTTTGAGGATGATCAGTAAGGGAGTTTTGATATTCATGTTATGCTCTATCCATCTATGTCTTTGTTTGCATATGTGGCGTGCTCTAGCTTGAGTCAATCGAGCTCTACTTTTGCTTCGTGGTAAATCTGGGTAGATCGTCAACTTGTTTGCGATTTTGCCGATGCTATTGTTAGTGATCCATGCATGCTATGCCATTGTTCTTGCCATGTCTAGCTAGCATTTTGTGCCTTCTTTATGGATATATGCTTTCCTTGCCATGACTTGCACCGTAGTGAGTGCATCGAGCTCGTTTACATGGCTTCATGAGTTATAATTTCAGCATGTCTCAGTTTTCACTAAGTCTGAAAACTGATTGTGCGTGAGCTATGTTCGTGTGCTCGTTAGAGTATTTTGTGAACCCTTTTTGCCCTAGGTCACTTTGGGTGTTTTGTTAAGCTTGTTGAGTAGCTCCATGCCATGTTCTTACTTGTCATAATCAGGCTATGTATCATGTTGTTTTGCTGCTCCGAAGAGAGCATCGTGGTCTGAAATTTCAGACTAGTGTTAATTTCACTAAGTCTGAAATCTGTTTTGCATATTCATTTTTGCCATGCTTGTTTGAACCTCATAATGGATGAATTTGGCCGTGGCTCAGTGCTAGTATTTTGTTAAGCATCTTGCGTACATCCCTGCCATGAATTTTGTTCTCATGTTTGGTGGCTGTAGCATGTTCATTTCGTTGCATTTAGGAGCCTGCTTGCTGTAGATCGCAGACCGGTTCATTTCGTAAAACGCTTGCCATTTCCAAACCGTAGCTCCGATTCCTATGATCTTTATATCGTTTTCAGGTGATTTCATCCCCTCTATCCAGTGGCACACTTGGTTTTCCAAGTTTAGGCCAGGTTCATGCATTTCCTGTCACGTCTTGCATTTTGCATCCCGCATCGCATCCCACATAGCATACCGTCATTGCATCTTATTGCTTGAGTTTGCACGTGGTTGATTGTATCCTTGTTGCTTGTTTGTGTTGTTGGGTAGAGCCGGGAGACGAGTTCGCTAACGAGGAGCCCGTTGAGTTTGCTTTTGAGGATCCAGTCAACTCTGACAACTGTGCAGGCAAGATGATCATACCCTCGAAATCACTACTATCTTTGTTATGCTAGTTTGCTCGCTCTTTTGCTTTGCCAATGCTACGATGCCTACCACTTGCTTGTCAGCCTCCCAATTGCCATGATTGAGCCTCTAACCCACCATTGTCCTAGCAAACCGTTGATTGGCTATGTTACCGCTTTGCTCAGCCCTTCCTATAGCGTTGTTAGTTGCAGGTGACGATTGGAGCCGTTCCTTGTTGGAACATTTATTTACTTGTTGGGATATCATTATATTGCCATGCTATATTAATGCATCTATATACTTGGTAAAGGGTGGAAGGCTCGGCCACTCGCCTAGTGTTTTGTTCCACTCTTGCCGCCCTAGTTTCCGTCATATCGGTGTTATGTTCTCGGATTGTTGCGTCCCTTACGCGGTTGGGCTATAATGGGAACCCCTTGATAGTTCGCCTTGATTAAAGCTTTTCCAGCAATGCCCAACATTGGTTTCACCATTTGCCACCTAGCCTCTTTTTCCCTTGGGTTTCCGGAGCCCGAGGGTCATCTTATTTTAACCCCCCGGGCCAGTGCTCCTCTGAGTGTCGGTCCAACCGAGCGATGTCTGGGGCTACCAGGGGCAACTCTGGGCTGGCCTACCCGACGTCTTGCTCATCCGGTGTGCCCTGAGAGCGAGATATGTGCAGCTCCTATCAGGATTTGTCGGCACATCTGGGTGGTGTTGCTGGACTTGTTTTAACCTGACGAATCGTCTTGTTGTACCGAGATACCGAGTCTGATCGGTGTGTCTTGGGTGGAGGTCTATTCCTTCGTTGACCGTGAGAGCTTGTTATGGGCTAAGTTGGGACCCCCCTGCAGGGATTGATCTTTCGAAAGCTGTGCCCGCGGTTATGGGCAGATGGGAATTTGTTAATGTCCGGTTGTAGATAACTTGAACCTTAATTAATTAAATGAATCAACTGAGTGTGTTGCCGTGATGGCCTCTTCTCGGCGGAGTCCGGGAAGCGGACACGATGTTGGAGTTATGTTTGCGCAGGTTGCCCTCTAGTTCCTCGCTCGTGCTTTGCCCCCTCTTCTCGCTCTCTTTTGCGCAATAAGTTAGCCACCATATATGCTAGTCGCTTGCTGCAGCTCCACTTATACATTACCCCTTTCCTACCTATTAAGCTTAAATAGTCTTGATCGCGAGGGTGCGAGATTGCTGAGTCCCTGTGGCTCACAGATTACTATTACACCAGATGCAGGGATCAATGATACCGCTCCAGATGGCGCGCTCGAGCTCAAGTGGGAGTACGACGAGGACTCTCAGCGTTACTATGTGTCTTTTCCTGATGATCAGTAATGGTGCCCAGTTGGGGTGATCGGGACCTACGTCGCTTGTTGGGTTGTCTTTTATTTTGGCGCCGTAGTCGGGCCGTGAGTGTTTGGATGATGTATGTTATTTATGTACTTTGATGTGACGTGGCAAGTGTAAGCCAACTATGTACCTCCCCTTTATATTATTTATGTACATGGGATGTGTGATGATTTCCTAACTTGCGACATTGCTTTCAATGCGGTTATGCCTCTAAGTCGTGCCTCGACACGTGGGAGATATAGCCGCATCGAGGGCATTACAGGAGCCAACAATGGCGGGCTAATTTGAAGGGGGACAGCAAGTATCAACTATCCTAACAAAAGCAGTCTTCGCCTGCGCAAAGCTCTGGTGATGACACCGTCTTGGGCTCCACGGTGACCTCCGCCTCGTAGTCCTCCTGGTCTTGGTCTCGTTGCACCGAAATGGCAACCTTTGCCTGATGCCTCGGTACTCCGCGGCTACGCTTGCCCCCTTTGCACCAAGAAGGAAAGGAGGACGCTGCGCGGCCTGGCACCCGCGTGGCGCCCTGAGTCGTCATGGCTTGCGTCACGGGCACCTCGCGAGGTACCCCGCCTTGATCTCTCCACCTCCTCGCGAGCCAGCCTGACGAGGCCGTGCTTGAGGAAGCTCCGTGTCGTCCGCCCCGCGAGGCTTGGCCCCTCGCGAGGGTCTTGAGTCTTGTGTTGATGAAGATGGGCCGTGCTGGGCCCCCTTTGAGCCACGCCGCAGGCCGCAGGCAGGCAAGTCTGGGGACCCCCGTTCCCAGAACACCGACATTGGACTCTTCGCTCCAGCGAATCACTCCACACATCCACGATTGAATGGGACGCACTGCTAATGTTGCATACTACTACTACTAGTACAGTAGCATCCGAGGTGACGCAAAATCAGAATTGATTATTCGAAGCGTGATGGAAGGCCTTGCATGGGCCGTCGAATCAGCAATTCAAGCCGCTGGGTCGACGACACAAGACGAGCAATCATGGAGCGAAGTACACCCACACGCACGCAGGAGCTACTCCAGGCAGCGAGCGACATTGCTGCTATACGTCGCGGGGCCAGTCGGTGTCAGCAGCACTCAGCAGTGGTGGAAATTTAACCCTCCGGAAAGATTTGTATGGGCGGGGAGAGCCCCCGTCTGGTGCGTGCGTCAATAGTGATGCCTAACATGATGAACGTGCGGCTCTTGCCAACGCATCGCGACAGTGGCAGCGGCGGCCAGAAGGGAAGGCAGGATGGCTCTCGGCTCGCACGTTCCTGATGCGGTGCCTCCTCCGCCTCAGCCCTCCTTTCCTGCTGCCGCTGTAGCAGCAGCAGCCATGCCCGTTCCCGAAAACGACTCGCCAAAATGAAATGAGGGCCCCGCACCCGCACCGCACGGCACCAGAAACGAATCGATTGGCACGCAGGCGCCCTATGCTGTGCGGATCGAGCCCAAGACCTGCCGGGCCCCGCCGCATGCAGGCGCGCGGGCCGCCGACCCCTACCCCGCAACCGCGCTGCGCCCCGACCCACGACACCACGCGAGCCACCGAACCGTGCCCCGGCACGTCGCCGTGCGCCGCTCGCCCCTCCGCCTGGTCTGGCCGGGGGCACGCGCATCCCGGGGCCACGCCGCTCGCACTGGGTGGCATCGACCGTACGACAGCGCGACTTACGTGACACAACATAATGGGTAGTCCCAGGCCCAGGCATCTTTGCCCGGCAGCGCACCGTCAGTGAGCGAGCGAGCGCGGCTAGCCGGCCGGCCGGCCGCGGCAGAATTTCGTGTTTTGACTCTTTTGGCATACAAATTCGGGATCTGACCCCTATTTGAAAAAATTTCGGGATTTGACCATTTTTCTTACCGCCAGATGCTCTGGCGGTTGGGTTACACAGCCTCACGTCAGCCTCACCAAACGGCTGCCATTTTGTGCCGTCGACCCTACCGCCAGGACACCCAGCGATAGGGTGTGCAACCCTACCGCCAATGTCCGTGGCGGTAAGTGCCGAACCGTTTTAAGCCCGTGGGGGCCGGATCGTGGGGCCCATCCACGAACCCAGCCCCCATCTTCTTCTCCCCTACCGCAAGAACAGAGAGGGGAAGGCCTCTCTCATCCCCTCCACTCCTCCCATCCGATCTTCTTTGTTTGTGAACCGTTTTTGCGGATCGAGATGGCTCTGAAACGAGAAAAGTAAGCTCTCTCATTCCCTTCAATTCGTTTTAGTTAAGAAGCTTTCGATTCAATGCATTATTTGGCACAAGATGAACCCTATTTCATTTAGTAGATTTTGAATTTTGTTGTTTTTAGGTTTGTTTAAATAGGAGTAATATGATGTTTGATGTAGTTGACTATGATAGAACCTATTTTATATAGTTGATGAACCCTAGTTCATGTTAATATTTTTTGAATTATTTATTGATGTTTGATTTGGTTAAATATGTTTTTATGGTCTTTTGTGTTTTTTTTGCTTGCTATGCCCCTATGCAGGAAGAGCAGGCAGTATTCTCAGTCGATATTGGACTGGGCCAACGAGCACAAGTCTTTTGTGACAATGTGGGAGGAGAGGACGTTCCGCAAAGATGGGGAGAGGTCAGGCATTTGCGGGAATGTGTATGAGAGGCACATGAATTGGTATGACGATGGCATCAAGTTTTGTCTGCATCTGAGGCCACGATGGACGGAAGCGGACATGGCATCACTTAAGGAGGAGGAGGACTCTGAGGATGAAGCATACAAGAGAAACCTCAGAGATATGCAAGGTGATTTCAGGGAGTATGCGCCCCTTATGAACAGAGTGGTAAGTTTTGTTGAAATGCATTCGAGCTAATGATGATGACATGGTCATTCTCGCTAACTTTTTAATGATCCTTGGATTTCCAGGCCGCAGAGCTAAACAGAAACATTTTCGACGGCTCGAATGCACTAAGTTCTGACCCCGGAACCGTGGAGGGTGACAACAAGCTGAGGGAAGCGACGAAGGTAACTTTAAGCCTCAAAGCATTCTATTGGAGCGAACGCAAATTTGATCCATGCCACATGTTCTTACTTATTTGCAACCCTAAACCTGATCCAAGTCATACTCTACTATATTTGTTATTGTAGAAGATCATTAACCGTTGTCGCAAGCTAGCGGGCATGCTTGGGTGCGCCGCCTCGGTTGACGTGCATGTTCCTCCTCCTGGTGGGTCGACACATGCCAGTAGCGGCCGGCGGCCGAATTTCGTGTTTTGACCCTTTTGGCATAAAAATTAACAAAAGACCCCATCACTCTACTGAACAAATTAACAGAAGACCCTTTTGGTAGAGTACATGCATAGGCCGGTTGTGGCCGCGCGTGGAGGTACAGCGGGATGGGGCGGACGGGGCGGCACAGGGATGGCTACATGATGGATGGTGTAGGGCTTGCGTCACGGCGGCAGGCCAGGAGGCTGGCTGCAATGCGCAGTGCAGGGCTGCAGGGCCCCGCGCGGCGTCAAATCGCACGGCGGCTGGGGTGGAGTTGGAGCCACCGAAGACCAACTCCACCGCGCGACCCTATCCTGTCCGGCCCCGTCCGTTTGGGGTAAAATGGACAAAGGAGGCGGCCCAGCGCGCGACGGCCCGGACCCATCTTGTCCGTTTTGTGTCCGAGCCGACCCATTTCGAGCGCAAACTTGCGCCGGGTTTGGGTCGCGGCGGACACCAAACAGACGCGCGCTCGTCCGTGTCGGGGCCGCGTGGCAGGTGGCCACCCACCTCCCACCCACCCACATCAATGCGCACGAGCGGGCGGCCCCACCTGTCATACGCACGTCGAGCGGTCGTCATCCTTCTTTAAGTGGGAAGCATGGACGGGTCATCGTCCACACTGCCCCACGCCACCCAGCGGCCTCCTCGAACCCCGACAGCGCAGAAACCCTAGCCCGACTCCTCCTCGAGCTCGCTGGCCGCCCACCTCGCCATGGGCTTCTGGAACGGCAAGGGGAAGCACGACCGCGAGGCCGGCTCCTCCTCGGGGCGCCGCCGTGGCTCCGTGAAGAAGGAGGAGCCCGCGTCTCCGCCGCGCTCCTCCCGTCGGGCCCCCGCGTCTCCGCCGCGCTCCTCCCGTCGGGCCCCCGCGTCTCCGCCGCGCTCCTCCCGTCGGGCCCCTGCGCCACCGCCACCCTCCTCCCGTCGAGCCCCCGTGCCGGCCCCCTTCACCATTTCCCCTAGGCCCTCCGGCGAGCACGACCGGCAGTACATCTGCGCGGACGTGTGCCGGAGGTACTGGGAGACGAGGACGCCGGTCCCGTGGAGCGACGCCCACCTCCCCAACGGGTGGCATCTCTCCGCGGACTGGGTGCCCATCCCGCCAGTGCCGGCGACCGGCCGTGCACGGCGCGATGAGATCAACCGCCGCCGCCGCCTCTGTCACAGCCCTAGCTTAGTCTTGCCTATCCTTGCATAACCTCCATGCATCATGTTTACTTTTCCTCAGAAAGTTGAAATGGGGATGGCAGAAACCCCAGCACCACTTAATCCAACTAGGGTTACTAAAATATTTTTTTCAATGTTCCTGAAATGCCCTTCAAAAATGCTCATCATCTTTGTCTTGGTCTAAAACCCTTGACAAAAATGGTTCACATTTTTCTTGGACAGCATTGGGTCACTGAATTAAATCTTATGCTATTTGAATTTGGGCACTTAAATAATATAAAATATTTAAAATACCCAAATAATCCCAAACCAAAATGTTCCATGTTTGATATTTTCTAAACATTGGGCATGCACAGTTTGGTGATTTTTGAAAGTGCCTAGATATTTTTAGTTATGCCACAAACTTACAGAACAAAAGAAAAATAGAAATAATTAGAAAAGGGAGAGAGAGAAAGGATCCAGCCACTTACCTGGCACAGCCCACCTGGCAGCCCACTGGCCGGCCCAGCACTGTGCTGGCCCCTGCCAGTCATCGCCTACCTCTGCCAGTAGGCAGAGGAGGGACACGGCGCACGCGCCCGAGCTCGCCACGCAGCTCCCTGGCCGCCTGCCTCGCTTGGACAGCGCGGCGACGCCTCGAAGCCACTCCTCGGTGCCGCCCCGACCCCGCCGACACCCCATTCCTCCCCCTTGCTCTCTCCCTGCCTCGTCTCTCTCCCGAACCCGAGCGCAGCCGTCGCCGCCGCCGAGCATCGCCGCGGCCACAGCCACTGCCTCGCCTCGTAGTTGCGCCCAGAGGCTCCGCCTCGACCCCCTCTTCCTCTCCACCGAGCCACAAGGCCCCGGACGCGCTGCAACGCCGCCACCGTTGTCGTTTCCATCGCCGGCCGCCGGAGATCCCCCTTGCCGCCATGGCCACTCCAGCTCTTCCCCGACCTCTCTGACCCGCTCGTCGAGACCACTGTGAGCTGCTTCCTGTCCTCCCCCTCAGCGTTCCCCCTCTCGTGCACCGTACACACCACACTGAGCTCACCGCACCCGCCACCGTCTATGCTCACCGCCGGCGTGGCTCCGGCCACGCAATGGCTCCGCCGTCACATCCACCTTGCTCACCACGCTGCGTAGAGCACGTAGGTGCCCCGCACGAGCTGCCCCGACCGCCGTAGTGTCGACCCCGAGCTCACCCGAGCTCCGGCGACCGCCAAGGTCGACGCCGGCGACGACTCTGGCCACCCCAGGCCCAGCCACGGCCACCAACGGACGCGCCGTTGCGCCAGCTACCCGTAGAGCCCAACGGCGCCTCGAACGGTGCCCTGTAGGTGAAACCCGCACCTGCCCCGCCGCGTTTGGCCTCGCCGGCGGCTAAACGCCGGCGAGTTGACCCCGCTGACCCCGTTTGACCATGGGTGGGCCCAGTTGACCCCCTGGGTCACTGACGTGTGGGCCCCAGGCCACTAATGAACCAGGATTAGAATTAACTTAAATTAGTTAAACTAATGACCCTGACACGCGGGACCCACTATTAGAGTTGACCTGGGCCGTGCCTTTGACCTGCTGACGTCACCCCGATGTCATGCTGACGCAATAATTATTTACTGGAATTATTTTTATATAGGAAATTCCAGAAAATGTTGCAAACTTCTAAAATTCATAGAAATTCAACCGTAGCTCCAAATCAAACAAATTATATATGAAAAATGATCAGAAAAATCCAACCTATCCATCTGTACTAGTTTCATGCATGTTAAAGCAACCTAACCTTGCTGTATAGATGAAACATGATAATGCACTTATATGAGTTCATAGTTTAGGCTTGTATTTGAATCCTTGATTCAAATAAGCTCAAAACCTTCTGATTGTAGTTGCATTAGCCCAACACACCCATTTTACCATGTCATGATCATGCATCATATTGTGCATTGCATTGATTGTGCTTCTCTCTCTGTTGCCGGTATTTGTCCCCTCTCGATAGACGTGGCTCCGACGACGTGTTCGATGACACCGATGAAGAACTATATTATCTTCAGAAGTGCCAGGCAAGCACAACCCCCTTGTTCATTCTGATACAAGCCCACTCTCTCGCTCATGCTCTCTTTTACTGCATTAGGACAACAACAATTCATCTGTTACTTGTTGCGGTAGTTGAACCCCTTATCCTCTGCATGACCTGTCATTGCCACAATAAATAGATGAAACCCACTAGCATGAGTAGGAGTTGTTTGAGCCCTGATGTGCCTACTCATTCATGCTTGTTTGTCATGCCTACTACTGCTTAGAGTTGAGTCAGGTCTGATTCATCGGGGGTGAATTGGAATAGTGATGAACATGTCCTACTGTGTGTGAGCTAAGTGTGTGAACACGTTTTGGTAAAGGTAGCGGTGAGAGGCCATGTAGGAGTACATGGTGGGTTGTCTCATTGCAGCCATCCTCAGGAACTGAGTTCTGTGTTTGTGATCCATGAACAGCTACTACCACTCATTGGGATCCTTAATTGACCCTCTCGGCTTCTTAATCACCCTAGTACTCTGTCCAGGAGTTGCAACTAGTTTCTGGTGTTTGTAGGTTATGTGTTGGCAGCCGTGCGTAGCACTGACCCTAGGGGTGGGCTATGTTGCGGTAGATACACCGTGGCACGGTGTACCGGGCGCCCGTTTGGTGTCTCGGGAACCCTGTTCACATCGTCCGGGGCCGTATGTGGAAACCTCGGCCGGACTCCCTGCGGATGGAACCTGGATAGGCGATAAACCTGGACTAGAGACTTAAGTGTTTAGGTAGGCCGTGGCCGACACCCTCGCCAGGCTTCCGCTTGAAGGTTGCCGAGATACATGACGTGTATATGGTGGTAAGTGGTGGGAGCGTGTGTGAAGAAGTACACCCCTGCAGGGTTATCATTATCTATTCGAATAGCCGGATTCCTCGGATATGGAAACTTGGACCCCTTGCATAGTTCATAGACAAGTGAAATTGGATACTCTAAAACTCGCGAGATAAGTGTGAGTGCTATGGATGGCCTTCTCGTAGGGAGACGAGAGCGGATCCATAGTGGTGTATTGAATGGTGAATATGTGGACTCGTGTGCGCCACCCCAAAAGAGTTGCTTGCAATCGTAGTTCGGGTTAGCCACTGAGTCAAAGCTGGCTTGCTGCAGTTAAACTCCACCCCCCTTGATGATACCGATGCATATGTAGTTTAGATCTGATGTAAGTCTTGCTGAGTACCTTTGTACTCACGTTTGCTTAATTTATGTTTTGCAGAGAGATTTCAGTCTCGCTAGTAGTTCCGCGTGGACTTCGACGTTTAGCTTGATACCTCAGCTACGATCTTGTGCCCTCGACAGGATCTGGTAGATAGTCAGGCTTCTTAGCCTTTTTCATTTATAGATGTCTGTACTCAGACATGTTAAGCTTCCGCATGTGCTTTGCATTGTATGCTATGATTGTTGGGTCATGAGACCCATGTTTGTAATATCTGGCTCTTCGGAGCCTAATGAATTAATACTTGAGTCGTAGAGTCTTGTTGTGATGCCATGTTGTATTTACACATATCGAGCATATTGTGTGTATGATTGAAATGCTTGGTATGTGTGGGATCCGACAATCTAGTTGTTTATCCTTGGCAGCCTCTCTTATGGGGAAATGTAGTCTAGTGCTTCCATGAGCCATAGTAGTCGGCTATAGCCCGGTTCAACGGAGTCCTGCTAGCCCAGCACTACTGCTCAGGACACTTGACTAGCCGGCATGTGTTTCACTTTGTTCCTATGTCTGTCCCTTCGGGGAAATGTCACGCGGTGACATCCGGAGTCCTGCCTAGCCTGTTACAGCCCGGGTTACCGGAGTCCTGTTAGCCCAGTGCTACAGTCCGGATTCACACGCTGTTGACCGACATGCTCGAGGTTGATTCATGTATGCCTGTTCCCATGGGTTAGTGCCGCTTTGGTTTCACGACTAGCCATGTCGGCCCGGGTTCTTTGTCATATGGATGCTAGCGACACTATCATATACGTGAGCCAAAAGGCGCAAACGGTCCCGGGCCAGGTAAGGTGGCACCCGTGGGAATACCGTGCGTGAGGCCGCAAAGTAATATGATGTGTTACATGCTAGATCGGTGTGACTTTGGAATCGGGGTCCTGACAGCCTCCTCCCCGACGACCTGTACTACGACCACAGGTATGCCCCCGACTCGCCGCTCTGGGACACATGGCTTCAGGACGAGCACGACATGCGGCGCGCGTCCTACTTCGCCGGCACCATGTTGGGGCCGCGGAGGCCACGTGCAGAGCCGCGCGGGCGTACGCGGGTGCGTGGCCTGACGCCCACGCCGTCGCCTTCCCCGTCTCCGTCGACCCCTCCCCCTCCTCGCATGACAGCGGAGGAGGAGGCCCGTCTCCTGCAGCGTGTCATGGACGACTCCATGAACACGCACGACGAGCGGCAGTGGGACGGCCTGGAGGAGGCCATGGCCCTCTCTGCTGCTGGGCATGTGGCCTTCCCGAAGCTGCAGCTGGCGGCCGTCACGGCGGCGGCCAAGGAGGAGCCAATGGAGGAGGACTCGCCCGCGTTCGAGAAGCTCCTGGGCCAGGGGTGGGGCTGGTCGTGCACTGCGCCGGAGATGGCCGCCGACCTGGGCGTGAACTGGTGCCCCACTCCGGAGCGGGAGGCGTCGCCGCGGGAGGAGGTGGTGCAGGCACCTCCGGCCGTCCAGCCCGCCCCCGTCCACCACGCACCGCCGGCCCATCTCTGGACGCCGCCGGAGTACGTCGACCTCGTCAGCGACGACGACGACACCGGCGGCCCGTGAAGACGGCGACGGCCACGGCAGGAGCGCGCGGAAGGAGTTTTTTTTTTTATTTTCTTATTATGTTAATTATGAATCTGGGTCTTTTAAGTGGCCGTTGAAACTGGCCCGTTTTGTGGCCAACCCATATATATGTTTTATGTTTTTTTTAAATGCCTTTATTTGCTTTTTTAATTATTTAATTATTATTTTTAATCCCGTCCGCCCCGGATACGATTTGAGGTGCGGCCGCGCGGTGGGCGCACGCACGACCCAATGGACACAGCCGGACACGGGCGTACCCATCGGCGCCCCCAAAAAACAGATTCGGGTTAATCCGGACGTCCGTTTGGGATCGCGCGGTGGAGTTGGCCGAACGAGGCCCGGTCAGCGACAGCCTCCCTCCCTCAAACCTCCCGACGCCTACCCTATCCGCGGTGCCCCAGACCTGCACTACCACCACCAGTAGGGCTGCTAGCGGCACTGTTCTCCCCATTTCACGAGCAGCGCCATGGCCATAGCCATAGCCTTTGGCAGCGAGGGTCCGTGTGGGAGTGGGAGGGACAGCGCCCGGGCTCAGGCTGCGAGGGTGCCCATCCCGGGCTCCTCCCCTGCCGCTCGCCAGCCAGGGTTCTTCAAAGAAACTCCACCGCGCTCGCGAAGAGAGAGAGAGAGACGTCACGCAAATGCTGCCGGAGATGAGAGGGCAGCGGAGCAGCAGCTGCGGAGGCGGAGGCGCGGCGAAGAGGGGAGAACAGTGGGTCAGTGGCGCAGCTGCGGAGGCAGAGGCAGCAGCAGGCGTGCCTGGCTCCCCGGCCGCGTCGACGTCGCCATCCCGTCCCCCTGGCACTTCGTCTACTTCCCAGCCAGGCTGCAGGAGTTCCTGGCGCAGCCGCTGCCGGCCGCGAGGGACGCCGCCCCGTCCCTGCCGTCCACTAGCATGACTAGTAGTTAACAAATGTACAATCTGACTTTGATTATGGTCAATCTTCTAAGCATGATCGTGCGAGTTCCATAAGGCATTTTTACATCCTTAAGCACCTTGATATATCTTCGTTGGCGTATATTACCGTGTTATGCATAATGGATCAACCTCTTTTAGTATAAATAGCAGTGTTGTCGATCACCGAGTTTCTTTGCAATAATTGGAGTTTCTGATGGAGGGTTGCTTCACCGAGGGCGACATTTTGGCCCTGCAACACTCGAGACCTAGAGTAGCCGTGCGTCTTGTTTGCGTTCAAGGTTTCTTGCTGGACTTTTAATAAACAATTCTTTGTAATTTCCTGGGGCTGCTTTCAAAATAAGATGATTGGTACTAGTAATTCTGCCCCTACCCCTATGAAAGACCGAGTTGATGATAACTGGGTGTCTGTCATTCTTGGTTTTTTTATACCATCCGATCTACTACATGTAACATATGTGATGTGAGGGTGTCAATTTAACAAAAGACCCCATCACTCTATTGGACATTTACAGATGAAATATAACATATTTCTGATATAATACCGAACCTAGATGATTATTTTTTAAGTTTGTAAATATCTATCAGTCTTTTTTGAGTTTGTTGCAGCCCGCACGTGCACTTTGGCAGTGTTTACTGCCTTTTGAGTAGTTCGACTCCACCCACATTTGAAGCGCATCTCCTTCGTGCACCCACAACGATGAAAAAGGACAAAACTTGCCTTTTACGCAAAGTTCAACACACAAAAAAAACCCAATTTGAAATTATTTCATAAAATGAATTTTTCGTTTGACACCCGGACCCAGAGCGTGATGCTAGACAGCATCAAGCCCTGTTCAAGGACGCCATGGGATCATCGCTGACTCACCATGTCGGATATGCCTTTGAGCGCCATACTCAATAGCATGACGCCCCAAGCTAGAGCGCCATGCTCCTTCGCATGCTACCTTGCATGCATTAGCTAATGGCCGTGCCGCACAAGAGCTTATGTATCCATGTGCCCAGATGAAATCCATCAGGGCATGTACAATGGTGCTATCTTAGGAGTGCCACGTAGGATAAATGATGAGGTGGAGAAGAGAGAACTCATAAGAGAAGGCTTGTCTTCTCTTATTTAAGATAAGACAAGAGATAATCTCTTAGCACAATATGTCTCACCATATTTTTAGGAATTGCTAGTTATTGAAGATAAGGCTAAGAGATGATCCATTGTAGACATTTTTCTTTGTTATTTCTAAATTACATGTAAATTTTAAAATAAAACTATTTTATCAACTATTGTACATGTCCTCAATGGCTAAGCTAGGTAGCTACCGATGTGTAGATTCCTTTCCAAATGTGTCGCACTAGTCCATGCTAGCCTTATTTCTTTCCTCCTTCGTCTCACGTACGCATCTAAATCTTCTCTTGCCAAATACTCGATTCCGTAGCTACACGTACAATGCTACACGTACGAAAGGTTACGTGAGTGTTTTACATAAAATCTGATGTGGAGGTGATTAATTGAGCCAGGATCAGAGGCTGGGCCTACCCCGGGTGAAAATCAGGGGTCGAGAGTCTATTCATAGGATGTAGCATTATTCCCTCATGCGTGCTCATTAAGGTTTGCTCCCGATGCCAACACAGATGTTTTGTGTACCTGTTTTAGTTAGGAAAAAAAACTTAATACAGACGCATGAACGTGCTAGTGTTACAACATGCTTCCTTCACTGTGTATACTATACATAAGAAAATTAATGTCACAAAAAAATACATAAGAAAATTCTTTCATATTCAAAAATAAAAATTATCTTTCTTCTTCTTTTCTTTTCTTTAGTACCATCAAGAGTGTTTAAGTTCTTTGCCGTACAAAATCACATCGAACAACGTAAATACAAATGTTTTCATCCATTTATTTTCACAAAGGAGGTATATATACATGAATAATTACTTGTTGAGAGCATAGAAAATGTAGATAGTCAACAAATGAATATTAGTATGTGCTGGAATTTTGTCTATTTTGGGCCTAGCCCAATAGCAGTTTCAGAAATTCTTAATAAATCCTAGAGGCCCACGCAGCCCATTCGTGCAAGGCAAGAGGTGGAACTAAAGTTTAGTCTCACATTGCTAGTTTAGAGTGAGCACTAGTAGAAAAGAGGGCTTTGGTTCAGGCCGGGTCAGCCCATTAGTCCCGGTTCAGTCCAGAACCGGGACCCATGGGGGCATTGGTCCCGGTTCGTGAGGCCAGGGGCCTGCCGGGCCTCGTGGGGGCATTGGTCCCGGTTCGTCTGGCCCCTTTGGTCCCGGTTGGTGGGACGAACCGGGACCAATGGGCCTCGCTCCTGGCCCACCATCATTGGTCCCGGTTGGTGGCTTGAACCGGGACCACAGACTTCCCTTTGGTACCGGTTCATGCCACGAACCGGGACCAATGAGGTGCCTATATATACCCCTCGCCCGGGAGCAGAGCACCCTAGTGCTTTGTTTTTCTCTGGCCGGCGAGGGGAGGGATTTGTGGTGCTCTAACTCACCTCATATGCACTTGAGGTGTTCGATGAAATGCCCGAGCCACACTAGTTAAGCTTTCTCTTCTCGAAGCTCGACCTCAAAGCTCAATTTTTCTCAAGATTTGTCTACGTTTAGCGGCCCGTCACGGCCCATTCCCGTCTTCGCCGTCGTCGATCGCCCGCACCGATCTCGTCGCCGGCACCACCGTGGTGAGCCTCTTTGTGGGATCGAAGTATGTCTAGAGGGGGGGGTGATTAGACTACTTGACCAAATAAAAACTTAACCTTTTCCCAATTTTAGTCCTTGGCAGATTTTAGCTATATTAGAACAAGTCAAGCAATCATCACACAATTCAAGCAAGCAAGCAAAGAGCATATTAGCAGCGGAAAGTAAGGCCTGCAACTTGCAAGAATGTAAAGGGAAGGGTTTGGAGAATTCAAACGCAATTGGAGACACTGATGTTTTTCCCGTGGTTCAGATACGTGGTGCTATCCTACATCCACGTTGATGGAGACTTCAACCCACGAAGGGTAACGGTTGCGCGAGTCCACGGAGGGCTCCACCCACGAAGGGTCCACGAAGTAGCAACCTTGTCTATCCCACCATGGCCATCGCCCACGAAGGACTTGCCTCACTAGCGGTAGATCTTCACGAAGTAGGCGATCTCCTTGCCCTTACAAACTCCTTGGTCCAACTCCACAATCTTGTCGGAGTCTCCCAAGTGACACCTAGCCAATCTAGGAGACACCACTCTCCAAGAAGTAACAAATGGTGTGTTGATGATGAACTCCTTGCTCTTGTGCTTCAAATGATAGTCTCCCCAACACTCAACTCTCTCATAGGATTTGGATCTGGTGAAAAGAAGGTTTGAGTGGAAAGCAACTTGGGGAAGGCTAGAGATCAAGATTCATATGGTAGGAATGGAATATCTTGGTCTCAACACATGAGTAGGTGATTCTCTCTCAGAACATATGAGTTGGAAGTGTATATGTGTTCTGATAGCTCTCTCCACGAATGAAGAGGAGGTGGAGGGGTATATATAGACTCCACACAAAATCCAACCGTTACATACAATTTACCAATCTCGGTGGGACCGAATCAACAAACTTGGTCAGACCGAAAAGGTAAACCTAGTGACCGTTAGAGATTTTCGGTGGGACTGACATGCAACTCGGTAGGACCGATATGGTTAGGGTTTGGGCATAACGTAATCTCGGTGAGACCGATTACACAAACTCGGTGAGACCAATTTTGGTAATTAGCTAACCAGAGAGTTGGTCAGGCAAACTCGGTGGGACCGATTTGCTCCTTCGGTGAGACCGAAAAGTTACAAAAGGGAAACATAGAGTTTACATTGCAATCTCAGTGGGACCGATCCGCTCTTTCGGTGAGACTGAAAAGTTACGAAAGGGAAATAGATAGTTTGCAATCCCATCTCGGTGAGACCGAGATCCCTATAGGTAGAACCGAATTGCTAGGGTTTGGCAGTGGCTTATGACAAGTGAAACTCGGTGGCGCCGGATAGAAAGAATCAGTAGGACCGAGTTTGGCTTAGGGTTTAGGTCAAATGTGGATATGGAAAAGTAGTTGAGGGTTTTTGGAGCATATCACTAAGCACATGAAGCAAGAGGCTCATTAAGCAACACCTCATCCCTCCTTGATAGTATTGGCTTTTCCTAAAGGCTCAATATGATCTTGGATCACTAAAATATAAAATGAAGAGTCTTGAGCTTTTGAGCTTGAGCCAATCCTTTGTCCTTAGCATTTTGAGGGTTCCACTTTCACATCCATGCCATGCCAATCATTGAGCTTTCCTGAAATAATCATCTTGGAATAGCATTAGCTCAATGAGCTATATGTTGTTATGAATTACCAAAACCACCTAGGGATAGTTGCACTTTCAATCTCCCCCTTTTTGGTAATTGATGACAACATATAGATCAAATCTTCGACAAATGATAATAGGCATGAAATATATCGTCGCTTTGAGATGTATGTGATAAGTAAGAGCTCCCCCTAAATTTGTGCATATTTAAGATTTGCTTTGGACTGCAAATGCACAAGGAGTTAGAGTCATGGGTTACTCTTCCATGTTACATACATCTTGGTGGAGCGCTTAAAATGATAAGAATGAAATACATGCACCCATCACCAAGAATAGTGAATGATCACATAAGATAGATAGGATAATAGCATTAAGCAAGCTTTAAGTGTAGCTTATGATCAAACACATGATCATCAATGTCTCACAGATAATGACATAGTAACATAGTACTCAAGCACTCAAAAGCAAACAAAGTTCGAAAAACCACCAAATAAAGCAAGAGAGAAAAGCAACACACTCTCTCTCTCGAAGCCTATGATCTATACATGTTCTCCCCCTTTGGCAACAAGTTACCAAAAAGTTCCTAGAAAATGCATAGTGCTAAATCGACACTCAGGCTTAATCTTCAGGTGGTGGTGGAGTTCGGAGCACTCCAAGGACGAAGCCTTCTGTAGACGTGGTCGGAGTCGAGGCTGAAGTAGACGCTGGAGCTGGTGTAACTGAGGCTGTAGCTGGTGTAGAAGTGGTGGCTCTGGTGTCAGCAACTGGCACTGCAGACGACCTCGGACCTCGTGGCACTCTGGCAAAGGCATCAGTTGTAGTCTTGCCTCTCCTCTCCTGCATGTCATCCTGGAGCTGCTCCACTGCAGTCTGAATCTCTATCACCTTGATATCCAAGTCATAGAATCTTTGTTCTACGATCCTCTCTAGGCTTGCCTGGTTCTGAGTTAGGGTGGCTAATCCTTTCTCAATCCACAGGGTGGATGCAATCAGGTAACCAAGCTGCTCTTGTTTGGTTTTTAAGAAATATTCAGATGCCTCCTCTTGAGTTGGCATTTTGGCAGCTTTCTCCTTCCTTGCCTTCTCCTTCTTGGCTTGTGCTTGGGCAGACGATGGTTCATTATCAGTCATGACAACTTGATTATCTTCAAAATCTGGATGGATGGGCAGGTGTTCCTTGTCCAATAAGTATATGCCCGTGCCCATCTTGGAGTTAATGAGCTCCTGAATTTGTGGGGCATACCCACAGCTCCTCTTCTGGTCTGCTGCAGTCCTCTTGATGTTCTCTACCATGAGGCTCATCACCTTGAACTTCTATGGCACATCAAAGATATGTAGCAAATTGATCGCATGGCCTCTGATCATCTTGTGATCACCTGACTTGGGCAACAAGGTGTGCCTCAGTATCCAATTGATGGTTGGCATCCCTGACAAAAGATAGTGTACTGAGCCAAACTTAAAAGTGTCAAGTGCTTCATTTGGAATCTCCTTGTACATGTTTGACATTGAGTTGTGGTCCATCTTCTTCTTGGCATAGATATCCAAGTCATCCTCATGCTCTTGTGGGGCATTGATCAGCTGAGCCCATTCCGCAACTGTAGACTGGTACCTCATACCCTCAGACATCCAAACAATTCTCCCATCTGACTAAAAATGTGCGGTGAAGTAGAACTGCATGATGAGTTCCTCGTTCCACTTTGTGAGCTTCTGCCCAACAAAGTTCTCTACTCCACATGCCTTGAAGCTGTCATGCACTCCAGGGTAGTACTCTTCGTTGTCCTTGATGTATTGCCAATCAACCCATCTCATATCACATACAATTGGCTTCTTATCTAGCAGCAATGTCTCATAGAAGTCCTGCTGTTCCTTGGTGTGAAATCTGTAGTCCACAGCAGTCCTCCTCCTTGAAGCATATGGATCTGCTTCTCTCCACTTCCGGAGCCCTGGATCTCTCCCGAGCTTCATGTCCTCAGCCACAGGATGAGCATCGTTGTGGTCTGGGATCTTGGGCTTGAGTTTTCTGAGAACTTGCTCTTCATCATCTTCTGCAGTGTCAGGCACTGGGGCCTTGTTCTTCTCAGTAGCTGGGATGCTTCTTGTATTCCTCTTGGGCTTTGGCTTTGGAGCTGGCTTGGCCTTGGAAGCACCTACCCCTGATCTTATGGCATCACCCATCAGCTTGGGTGCCTTTGGTGCTGGTGCAGCTACCTCTTCCTCTTCTTCCTCCTCATCTTCCATGATGGAAGCCTTTCCAAGCACTCTGGCTACGGTCTTCTTGACCCTTTCCTTTCTTTTCTTGCCTTCAGCTGCAACTGGCTCTATGGGAGTGGGCTTCTCAGTTGAAGCTCTGGCCTTTGACATAGGCTGCCTGCCTGCTGGCCTTTTGATCTTTAACCCTGGCTTTGTGCCCTGTGCTGGCTCAATTCTCTTGGAAGTTTTGTTTCTCACTTGATGATGTAGGGACTTCACATGAGGCTTTGTAGGCACC
This sequence comes from Triticum monococcum, assembly GCA_034509565.1. Classification (NCBI taxonomy): domain Eukaryota; kingdom Viridiplantae; phylum Streptophyta; class Magnoliopsida; order Poales; family Poaceae; genus Triticum; species Triticum monococcum. The sequence goes on along the minus strand of CM067841.1, from coordinate 554,015,672 downwards.
ACTTGATTTGTTGTGAAGTTCCTCTTTATCCTTAAGTGACATCTCATGAGCAACAATTCTTCCAATCACCTCCATTGGCTTGAGATCTTTGTAATTGGGCGTCATTTGGATCAATGTGCACACGGTATCATATTTTCCATCCAAGGCTCTTAGAATCTTCTTGATGATGAATCTATCAGTCATCTCTTCACTCCCTAAGCCGGCAATCTCATTTGTGATGAGAGCAAGCCTAGAATACATTTCAGCGACACCTTCACCGTCCTTCATTTTGAACTTGTCGAGTTGACTTTGAAGCACATCCAACTTGGATTCCTTGACGGAGTCGGTACCTTCGTGCATATCAATCAAAGTGTCCCAAATTTCCTTTGCATTCTCAAGACGGCTGATTTTTTTGAATTCTTTGGGGCACAATCCGTTGAAGAGAATATCACAAGCTTGAGCATTGTATTGCAGCATCTTCAACTCATCCGCGGTAGCTTCACAGTTTGGTTCTTTCCCATCAAAGAAGTCACCTTGCAAACCAACACACACAATAGCCCAAACGGCGGGGTTATGTCCAAGAATATGCATTTTCATTTTATGCTTCCAACTAGCAAAATTAGTACCATCAAAGTAAGGACCTCTACGGTGATAATTTCCCTCGCTAGACGCCATACTCTCCTAGGTTGTGAAACCAAGGCAATGGAGACCAAAGCTCAGATACCACCTGTGGGATCGAAGTATGTCTAGAGGGGGGTGATTAGACTGCTTGACCAAATAAAAACTTAACCTTTTCCCAATTTTAGTCCTTGGCAAATTTTAGCTATATTAGAACAAGTCAAGCAATCATCACACAATTCAAGCAAGCATGCAAAGAGTATATTAGCAGCGGAAAGTAAGGCATGCAACTTGCAAAAATGTAAAGGGAAGGGTTTGGAGAATTCAAACACAATTGGAGACACGGATGTTTTCCCGTGGTTCGGATAGGTGGTGCTATCCTACATCCACGTTGATGGAGACTTCAACCCACGAAGGGTAACGGTTGCGCGAGTCCACGGAGGGCTCCACCCGCGAAGGGTCCATGAAGTAGCAACCTTGTCTATCCCACCATGGCCATCGCCCATGAAGGACTTGCCTCACTAGCGGTAGATCTTCACGAAGTAGGCGATCTCCTTGCCCTTACAAACTCCTTGGTTCAACTCCACAATCTTGTCGGAGGCCCAAGTGACACCTAGCCAATCTAGGAGACACCACTCTCCAAGAAGTAACAAATGGTGTGTTGATGATGAACTCCTTACTCTTGTGCTTCAAATGATAGTCTCCCCAACACTCAACTCTCTCTCATAGGATTTGGATCTAGTGGAAAGAAGGTTTGAGTGGAAAGCAACTTGGGGAAGGCTAGAGATGAAGATTCATATGGTAGGAATGGAATATCTTGGTCTCAACACATGAGTAGGTGATTCTCTCTCAGAACATATGAGTTGGAAGTGTATATGCGTTCTGATAGCTCTCTCCACGAATGAAGAGGAGGTGGAGGGGTATATATAGCCTCCACACAAAATCCAACCGTTACACACAATTTACCAATCTCAGTGGGACCGAATCAACAAACTCGGTCGGACCGAAAAGGTAAACCTAGTGACCGTTAGAGATTTTTGGTGGGACTGACATGCAAGTCGGTAGGACCGATATGGTTAGGGTTTGGGCATAACGTAATCTTGGTGAGACCGATTACACAAACTCGGTGAGACCGATTTTGGTAATTAGCTAACCAGAGAGTTGGTCAGGCAAACTCGGTGGGACCGATTTGCTCTTTCGGTGAGACCGAAAAGTTAGAAAAGGGAAACATAGAGTTTACATTGCAATCTCGGTGGGACCGATCCGCTCTTTCGGTGAGACCGAAAAGTTACGAAAGGGAAACAGAGAGTTTGTAATCCCATCTCGCTGAGACCGAGATCCCTATCGGTAGAACCGAATTGCTAGGGTTTGGCAGTGGCTTATGACAAGTGAAACTCGGTGGCGTCGGATAGAAAGAATCGGTAGGACTGAGTTTGTCTTAGGGTTTAGGTCAAATATGGATATGGGAAAGTAGTTGAGGGTTTTTGGAGCATATCACGAAGCACATGAAGCAAGAGGCTCATTAAGAAACACCTCATCCCTCCTTGATAGTATTGGCTTTTCCTAAAGACTCAATGTGATCTTGGATCACTAAAATATAAAATGAAGAGTCTTGAGCTTTTGAGCTTGAGCCAATCCTTTGTCCTTAACATCTTGAGGGTTCCACTTTCACATCCATGCCATGCCAATCATTGAGCTTTCCTGAAATAATCATCTTGGAATAGCATTAGCTCAATGAGCTATATGTTGTTATGAATTACCAAAACCACCTACGGATAGTTGCACTTTCACTCTTGTTCTTATCTTCTTTTTGAAAGAAAAAATTCTTACTTTAGATAGATACTTGTCTAATTTTCTTACTTTTATTATTGCTTGTTATTATATAGTGCGATGGTTTTGGTATCCGCCCCGTCGGCCCTCGTCCTGGCACTAGTAGAAAAGGGGCCTATTGTCCCGGTTGGTGAGGGAACCGGGACTAAAGGGTCGGTGCTAATGCCCTGACCCTTTAGTCCCGGTTCAATCCAGAACCGGGACTAAAGGGCGCGGCCACGTGGAGCTCCACCTTTAGGGACTAAAGAAAATTTTATGATTTTTTTTTGAAAATTGTTTTTGAATTTTTTTTTGATTTTCAAATTTCTGAATTATTTTAACCTCTAGTCTGTAATCACCACCCCTCATCACTTCTCAATCTATCCTCTAATCACCCCTCATCATTCCAAATCATCTAACTTCCCGAACGGTCACCCATCCTCCCACTCCCCCAGTCTGAGCACGCTTAACTTCCGGGTTCTATTCTCCCTCGCTCCAAGTCTGCACTTGTTGTTTTCCTGACAATAGTAAGATGTCAATCCTATTAACCTTCAGGAATTTTGCTTGAGCATGAAGTGACACATTTCACTGTTTGAGTTTGAAACTATTGTTTAAAAAAAATTATTTAGTAACACTAATATTTCTTGAATAATTAGTTTGACCATTGTTTGACCACAGCTTGGCCAGATTTGACCAAAATTGAAATAACTAAAATAATTATTTAGTAACACTAATATTCTAGAATAATTAGTTTGACCACTGTTTGCCCACTGTTTGAATATTTCTCGATTTTTTCCACTCTAGATCTTAAAAGCCCCGTAACTTTTTTCTATTAGGTTTTTGAGGATTTTGCAGTGTTTAATGGGGTTTCCCCCGTTAAATTCAGATGTAACTTTTCGAGTAGATGATTTTCATATAAAAAACTTTTTTATCCGAGTTAGTATGCAAAAGTTATGCCCATTTTTACAAATTTTAGAGAGATTTTGCAAATAAAGTCAAAATTCACATTTGCAAATTTTCCCAAGAACTAGACCACATATCACATGAGAAACTTATTTTCTTTTATTTTTTTGACATTTCCATCATTTTCTTTTATTTTTTTTAAAACTGAAAAGGCGATCCACAGGGGGCGGGGGGGGGGGGGGGGGGGTAGAGTTTGAAAATGAGACCTTTAGTACCGGTTCGTGGCACGAACCGGGACTAAAGGTCTCAACCCCATTAGTCCCGGTTCGTGCCTCAAACCGGGACTAAAGGTCTAATCTTTAGTCCCGGTTTGAGGCACGAACCGGGACTAAAGGTCATCGCACCCTTTAGTCCCGGTTCATGTCTTAAACCGGGACTAAAGGGCCCGAGTGAACCGGGACTAATGCCTTAGCCGCACGAACCGGGACCAATGCTCACATTAGTCCCGGTTCGTGACTGAACCGGGACTAATGTGAATATTGCCCCGTGACCATAGCCCTATTTTCTACTAGTGTGGCTATGATTCGGATGTGGTATATATTATATTTTATGACTATTTGGTTCATTTATTGTTTATGACAATTATGTCGACCAACGTGACATAGATTTTATTTATCTAGGAGGTAGTTGAACTAGAAATTCCAACCGACCCTATTGTCGAGAGGTTAAATTTAGTTGAAGAAGAAAACAATTACTTGAAGGAAAAAATAAAAAAATGAGGAGGAGAAGATGATATTGGAGTTACATGTTGCGGATGTCGTCGATGATCACAAGATCAAGATGGATGCAATGCGGTTGAAGATGAGAAAGATTAGAAAATATGCCATTCATACCGAGGCTTGGTATCATTATGCCGTTGGATCAATTGTAACCTTGGTTGCGATTATGATCGCATTTGTTTTCGCATTGAAATGTTTTACATAGTTTCAATGTATGGTTTAATTAATTAGATGCTTTGGAGAGCTATATGTTGTTAGATGAGAACTATGTATGTACTTTGGTTTTAATGTGATGATGAACTTCTATTAATTTGGTCACTTAATTATCCATTGATGATCTCTTGTAATGGTTTTTGACACACTTAATTATATATAATGCACGCAGATGAACCGACAATGGATGTACGGTGACAGACACACCTTCGCAGTGGAGAAAAATTGAGATAAAGTACTGGCCTGAGTTTGCAAGTGACCCAAGGAACGTATGGTTTGGTTTAAGCGCGGATGACATTAATCCTTTCAGGGAGCAGAGCAGCAATCACAACACCTGGCCCGTGACTCTATGTATGTATAACCTTCCTCCTTGGATGTGCATGAAGCGGAAGTTCATTATGATGCCAATTCTCATCCAAGGCCCTAAGCAACCGGGCAACGACATTGATGTGTTCCTAAGGCCATTAGTTGAAGAACTTTTACAACTGTGGAATGGAAACGGTGTACGCACGTGGGATGAGCACAAACAGGAGGAATTTAACCTGCACGCGTTGCTGTTTGTAACCATCAACGATTAGCCCGCTCTCAGTAACCTTTCAGGACAGACAAACAAGGGATACCACGCATGCACGCACTGTTTAGAAGAAACTGAAAGTATATACCTGGACAAATGTAGGAAGAATGTGTACCTGGGCCATCGTCGATTTCTTCCGACCAACCATCAATGTCGAAAGAAAGGCAAGCACTTCAAAGGCGAGGCAGATCACCGGAAGAAGCCCACCATGCGTACCGGTGATCACGTACTTGCTATGGTAAATGATTTACACATAATCTTTGGAAAGGGTCCCGGCAGACTAGCTGTTCCGAATGACGCTGAGGGACACGCACCCATGTGGAAGAAGAAATCTATATTTGGGGACCTACCCTACTGGAAAGACCTAGAGGCCCGCTCTTCAATCGACGTGATGCACGTGATGAAGAACCTTTCTGTGAACCTGCTAGGCTTCTTGGGCGTGTATGCGAAAACAAAAGATACACCTGAGGCACGGGAGGACCTGCAACGTTTGCACGAAAAAGACGGCATGCCTCTGAAGCAGTATAAAGGTCCTGCCAGCTACGCTCTTACGAAAGAAGAGAAAGAAATCTTCTTTGAATGCCTGCTCAGTATGAAGGTCACGACTGGCTTCTCGTCGAATATAAAGGGAATAATAAATATGCTAGAGAAAAAGTTCCAGAACCTAAAGTCTCATGACTGCCATGTGATTATGACGCAATTGCTTCCGGTTGCATTGAGGGGGCTTCTACCGGAAAACGTCTGATTAGCCATTGTGAAGCTATGTGCATTCCTCAATGCAATCTCTCAGAAGGTGATCGATCCAGTACGTACCAAGGCGAAGGAGTGATGTGGCGCAATGTCTTGTCAGTTTCGAGCTGGTGTTCCCACCATCCTTCTTCAATATCATGACACACGTCCTAGTTCATCTAGTCGACGAGATTGTCATTCTGGGGCCTATATTTCTACACAATATGTTTCCCTTTGAGAGGTTCATGGGAGTCCTAAAGAAATATGTCCGTAACCGCGCTAGGCCAGAAGGAAGCATCTCCATGGGCCATCAAACTTAGGATGTCATTGGGTTTTGTGTTGACTTCATTCCTGGCCTTAAGAAGATAGGTCTCCCTAAATCGTGGTATGAGGGGAGACTGACTGGAAAAGGCACGCTTGGAGGGGCCTCAATAATATGCAGGGACGGATATTCTTGGTCTCAAGCACACTACGCAGTTCTACAGAACTCTACCTTGGTGACCCCGTATGTCGATGAACACAAGAACAGTCTGCGCTCCAAACACCAGGAGCAGTGCGACGACTGGATTACATGTGAACACATCAGGACTTTCAGCAGTTGATTGGAAACACGTCTCAGAGGTGACAACACTGTTTGTGATGAGCTGTACTTGTTGTCCAGGGGAGCATCTTTGACTGTATTGACTTACAAAGGATACGGGATAAATGGGAATACATTTTACACGATCACCCAAGATCAAAAGAGCACCAACCAAAACAGCGGTGTCCGCTTTGATGCAGCAACCGAGAGGGGAAAGGACACATATTATGGTTACATAGTGGACATATGGGAACTTGACTATGGACATGATTTTAAGGTCCCTTTGTTTAAGTGCAAATGGGTCAATCTGTCAGGAGGCGGGGTACAGGTAGACCCACAGTACGGAATGACAATAGTGGATCTGAAAAATCTTGGGTACACTGACGAACCGTTCGTCCTAGCCAATGATGTGGCACAGGTTATCTATGTGAAGGACCTGTCTACCAAACCGAGAAAAAGAAAAGATAAGGAAGCGAATACATCATACGATGAGCCAAAGCGCCACATAGTTCTTTTAGAAAAAGGGACTTCGTGGGAGTGGAGGGCAAGACCGACATGTCCGAAGATTATGAAAAGTTTCATGAAATTCCTCCCTTCAAAGTCAAGGCTGACCCAAGCATCCTGATAAACGATGAAGATTATCCATGGTTACAACGCAATAAGCAAATGACACAAGCAAAGAAAAAGTGAAGACTTTCTCCCACAACTATTATGATGATACCATGCCAACTTTGTAACAGACGATTATGATACCATTGTCCGTTTTGTACATGCACACGCTATGTGGGTGAAATTATGATACCACGCCAACTTTCAACGTTTTCAGAGTTCATTTGAAATGCTTTAATGTCTTATGGTTTGACCCTCATAATACCAGGACAAAAGGCCATTATTCAAATTTTAACTATTCAAATTTGAAAACAAATGGCACTAACAGAAAGTTTATAATTTTTGTGACCTAAAAAAATAATAATTAAAAATATACTTTAATAAAATAAATAAAAATAAAAACAATAAGTATTTTGTTATAAGTAGAAACAAAATAAAATAAATAAAGTAACAAAGAAAACAAAAAAAGTGCTCGTCGCCCCTGGTCCCAACAAAGAAAACAAAACAAAGAAAACAAGGCCTTTGGTCCCGGTTGGATGAAGCTATGTACCCGGGTAGAGATGATTTGTCTCAAAGATGTTCCGCTCATCCAAGAATCTGAAACTTCATCTACATAAACTCATAAATATCCCTTTCCTTTCTTTTCTTGACTTAAAAAGGTAATCAATCCTTTCTTTTCATCTTTTATCAAGTCTTCCTCTTCCTGATTGAGTCAATCAGGGATAGAAATTCGGATCAACTATGAGGAGTAGGGCTTTGGTCCCGGTTGGTGGCACCAACCGGGACCAATGCTCCTCGCCCCTGGCCCATGACCATTAGTCCCGGTTTGTGCCACAAACCGGGACTAAAGGGTTGGTCCTCGTTGCGGTCGGAGTTTAGTTCCACCTCGCCAACCGAAGGGGGCTCACACCGGTTTATAAGTCCTTCCCTCTCTGCCTTGTTGAGCTCCTCTCAAAGTGAAAATAGATGCCCTTATACAGGAAATTTAACCTAAATTCAGAGTGAATTTCTCTGAAATTCATAGAAATTTACTATGAATTTAGGTTGAATTTTCTCTAGAAGCCCATCTATGCTCATTTTTTTAGTAAGTTAATCACAAACTTGTGATTCACACAAATTTCAAAGAATTCAAATTTTAACTATTCAAATTTGAAAACTAATGGCACTAACAGAAAGTTTATAATTTTTCTAAAACTAATGGCACTAACAGAAAGTTTATAATTTTGCTAACCTAAAAGCAAAAAGAATTAAAAATTAAAGCAAAAAACAAAAGAAAATAAATAATGCAAAAAACAAAACAAAAAACTAGGAAAAAACTATTTTTATAGTAAAGTTAATCACAAACTTGTGATTCACACAAATTTCAAACAATTCAAATTTTGACTATTCAAATTTGAAAACTAATGGCACAAACAGAAAGTTTATAATTTTTCTAAAACTAATGGCACTAACAGAAAGTTTATAATTTTGCTGACCTAAAAGCAAAAAGAATTAAAAAAAAGCAAAAAACAAAAGAAAATAAATAATGCAAAAAACAAAACAAAAAATGGAAAAACTATTTTTATAGTAAAGTTAATCACAAAGTTGTGATTCACACAAATTTCAAAGAATTCAAATTTTAACTATTCAAATTTGAAAACTAATGGCACTAATAGAAAGTTTATAATTTTTCTGACCTAAAAGCAAAAAGAATTAAAAAAATGAAGCAAGAAACAAAAGAAAATAAATAATGCAAAAAACAAAACAAAAAACTGGAAAAAAAATAAAATAGCAACATTAAGTATTTTCTTGTAAGTAGAAACAAAATAAAATAAATAAAACAACAAAGAAAAAATAAAAAATAAAAAAGTACCACCTACTGGGCCCCCACGGCCTGAATACGACTAGAAACCCTACCATGGGCCAGGATTCATGCCCGCAGGAGGCCCAGTAGGCCCATAGGCAGATAAAGTGACTTTAGGCCAGTAAGCCTACATTTGAGAGGAGCTCGAAGTGGTCAGCGCAGCAGCGCTTATAAACCACTATCGAAGCCTCTCGGCTAGCGAGGTGGGACTAAACATCCCACCGCCTGGCTCCAGTTCCAGCACAAGGCCATTGGTCCCGGTTCGTGGCTCGAACCGGGACGAAAGGCTGCCTTTGGTATCGGTTGGTGGCACCAACCGGGACCAATACCCCCCCTTTAGTCCCGGTTGGTGCCACCAACCGGGACCAAAGGCCTCTGCTTCCCGCCCTTTGGGCTGCTGAAAAGAGGCCTTTGGTCCCGGTTGGTGCCATCAACCGGGACTAAAGGGTGGCATTGGTCCTGGTTGGTGCCACGAACCGGGACCAATGCTCTCAGTATATAAGAAAGCACTTAGCGTTTTTCAGATTCATCTGCATCAGTTCCCCCGCCCCGACGACGCCGCCAGGTTGCCCGAGCTCACCCCGTTGCCGCTCTCTGCTGTCTCGTCGACGCGCAGTCGCCCTACCCCGAGCACGCCGCCATGACCACGCCGCGCGCCCCTGCACCGACCACGTCGTCGTCGCCCCAGCTGCCCCGCGCCGCCGTCGCCTCTGCCTCGCCCTGCCCCGACCACGCCGCCGTCGCCTCTGCTCCTTCCCCGACCACACCGCCGTCGCCTCTACCCCGATGCGCGCCGTGCCCCTACCCCGATCACGCCGCACCTCTCATCCCTTTGGTCAGGGTCGGCACCACCCCCCTCTTCCTCCCTGTTTTTTTGCACATATATAGATGTTTTTTCCCGATTATATGTATATGTATGAGTATATGTATATGTGTATATCTGTTTATATGTCCTTTTTTATATTTTTTGTTTTTTGCAGTTTTATAAAAATGTATATATGTATGTATATATGTTCTCTCTCTATGTGTGTGTCTATATATGTGTGTGTGTGTGTGTGTGTTCATGTATATATGCAAAAGATAGATTTTTAGAAAAAATAGTATTTTTTCAGTTCATAGATTTTTTGGTGATATTAATTATTGTAAATATGCAAATGTTTGTATATTCATATGAACAATGAATTAGGCAAAACCTTTAATTTTTTTCTAAAATTTCTATTTGAACATTATTTTAAAAAAGCAAGCAATACTACTTCATGTATTTTTAAGAAGGAAGAAGAAGAAAAAGAATGAGAGGAAAAATGAAATAAGAAGAGGAAGAAAGGAGAAGAAGAGGAGAGGAAGAAGAGGAAAAAAGAAGAAAAAAAACAGGAGAAGAAGATTCTATTTTTCTTCTTCTCCGCCTCTATTCCTTTCTTCTTCTCCTCTTTTTTTCTTCTTTTTTTTTGATCTTCTCCTCTATTCCTTTCTTCTTCTCCTCTTTTTATTTCTTCTTAATCTTCTTATTTTTTATCGGGTCTGTCGTCGTCGATATACCCTGTGTCCCGATAACTTCAACACGAGGGGGGGTTCGACCTACCCTCTCCCCAATAATATTATTTGCCCATGTATGTATGCAAAAGTTACATTTTTAGAAAAGTTTTATATATCTAGCTAGGAAAGGAAGAAGAAGAAAAAGAATGAGAGGAAAAAGGAAAATAAGAAGAGGAAGAAAGGAGAAGAAGAGGTGAGGAAGGAGAGGAGAAAGAAAAAAGAAGAAAAAAAGAGGAGAAGAAGAAAGGAATAGAGGAGGAGAAGAGAAAATAGAATATTCTATTTTCTCTTCTCCTCCTCTATTCCTTTCTTCTTCTCCTCTTTTATCTTCTTCAATCTTCTCCTCTATTAATATCTACTTCTCCTCTTTTTATTTCTTCTTCGTCTTCTTATTTGTTATCGGATATGTCGTTGTCGATATACCCCGTGTCCCGATAACTTCAACACGAGGCGAGGGGGGGGGGGGGTTCGACCTACCCCCTCCCCGATAACATTATTTTCCCATGTATGTATGTCGTCATTGTCGATATAACCCCCTCCCGGATAACTTCGACCGTGATAACTTATACCACGGGAGCACCCCCCCTGGCCCTCTCGCTCGACTAAAACTCTCGAGGACACCCTAACCCTAGAAAAAAACGATGTCAGTCTCCTACCCCCTCCCGCCGCGCCCCTACCCTTGAAGCGTTGCCGAGGCCACCCCAAACCCGGAATAAGCTAGGTCTACGTTTGCCACTAATATATCCACATGCTGTCATATTTGTGTAATAATTGCCATGTTGTAATATTTGCAGAAACAATGGAGTTCGAACGAGACGAGGAACAAGAACAGGTGTTGGGGGACATAATATTAGCCGGAGGTGATGTCATGTCGTATCTTAACGACAACGATGGTCTGTAAGCAGAACAGGGTAAAGAAGAAGCAGGCTACGGTGATCGAAGAATGGAGGAGGAAAGACATGATTATGATGGCTCCGGTGACCCAATGCTGGTGCAAGAAGGAGCCCGTGGTGACGGCTCCGGTGACCGAACAGAGTCCGGCCAGGTAAATATATTAGTTAAGCCTGTGATGACTAGCTAATTGATGCATTCATTGTTTTGGTATGTACACATATTAATTAACTCCGTCTAATTCTTCTTTTTTCTAGCCCTCCGAATCGAGCACAACTTCGGTACAGAGACGAGGCCCGAAGAAAAAGTTGCTCTCGGATGAAAGGTTTGAGAACACAGCAATCGCGCGCGATGGCATGCCGATTGAACCCATCCGGACAAAGGAAGCATTTGCTACTCAGTGCGGGGTTCTTGTTAGGGACAAGATCCCGATCAGCATCCAACAATAGTGTAAGCCTAAGAACAAAGACCCTGAGGTGTCTTATGTCAATGATATGCAGAAAGATGATCTTTGGACTGAGCTGAAGGCAAATTTCACCCTACCACCAGAGGAGGATCCGGAGAAGCCAGTTAAAGAGCAATTAATCAAGTCTCATGCTCTTAAGAAGATGGCAGACCTATTCAGGAGGTGGAAGAATGAGCTGAAAACATTTGTCGACAAGGAAGAGACACCAGAATTCATTGGAACATATGAGAAGATAAGAGATCACTGGCCCGCATTTGTGGCCTACAAGACATCGGAAAAGAGTAAGAAGATGTCGGCGAAAAACAAGAAAAATGCTGCAAAGAAGAAGCTTCACCATCGCACGGGATCAGGTGGCTACCTCAAAGCCCGGCCTAAGTGGGCCAAGACTGAGAATGATCTGCTTGATAAATGGATCGAACCAGAGACAATGAACTGGCCAGACCATTGCAGGACTTTGTTCTTCGGGGCTGGCGAAACCTTGGACCCTGTATGAGGGAAATGTGTTTGGACGGACGAGCAAATGAACATACCAGTCAAGAAGTTAAAGCACTATATCGATGCAGCGCAGCAAGGGACGTTCGTTCCAGACAGAGAGAACGACGAGCTCACAATGGCCCTTGGGAATCCTGAGCACCCTGGACGGACACGAGGCACGCCAGGCTCCGTTTCGTGGAAGGCTGGTTTTTCGGACGCAGGCGGTTACAAATGCCAGGAGAGAAGGAAAAAAGTGGAGCATGCCCAAATTCAGACGCTGCACAAACGGGTTCAAGCGCTAGAGGAACGAGAAGTAGCTCGCAGCAAGCGACCCGAAACTACCCCCGAAGCTACCCCGCCATCTCAGCGGAGAAGCAGCGTGGCTTCCACCGAGCTGCTTCAGCCGGAGCATGTCTTGACGGCTCCTGCTAGCTACCCCGTGGATGCTATCATGGAGTCTCAACATTGCCACCTTATGACGCAATGGCAGAACTTCAAAGTCAAGGTGGCTATCGGCTCTGTTCGACCTACTGAACCTGGCGCAACTTTTCAATGTAGTCCGATTCTAGAAGGATATTCTAGGGTGACGGTGGACGAAATAACGGAGGGATTTGAGGACCTCCAGCTTGACTACCCTACCGGTGAAGGGGAGACTCGGCTGGGTTCTTGTCTATTGACTCCATGCCTATGGCGGAAGGAGCTCATCAAGCTTCTGAACTGGACGCCTCCACCTCCTCCTCCTCCTCCGGCGAGTCAGGGCACTCCGCCTCCTCCTCCGCCGGCGAGTGATCAGGGCACTCAGCCTCTTTCTCTGGCGCGTGGCGGCACTCCGCCTCCTTCTCCGCCTGCGCCGGCGCACCCGAGTAGCCAGCCTCCTCCTTCTTCGCCTCGTCAGCAAGGGCGGAAGAGACCCGCCGCCGCTCCGGATGGTCCGACGCATCGTAGTCCTTCTCCTCCGCCGAGTCGTAAGCAAGGAAAGAAGATAGCCCCAGCCGCTCCGTCTGCTCTGCCGGTGTCTAGCAGTACAGCCAGAGGCGGGAGGCAATACAGATTCGGTCCTTCTCTGAAGACTCCAGAGAAGTTACCATATGAGAGGACCCCGGAGGAGAACGCGAAGATCGTGCGAGCCGAAGTGACGAACTTCTTTGAAGGGGTGAAAGCAAAGAAACATCCACCTCTGGAGGAGAAGTTAGATCCGGTGAAAGCGAAGCGCACTCTGGCTGCCCTAAAAAACCCAGCAAAGTCTCCGTCGAAAGGCAACTATGATCGCATTATTGCAAAGAAATTTGTCGGAGCGGAGCGGTCGGGAAGTACTGTCAGTGATCGAAGGATAAAAGAACGACGAGCTGGGAAAAAAATTGCCCAGCTCGGCGAACAAGCGAACCAATCGTGCCCCCTGATCAAGGTGTCTAGCGACATCGTCGCTAATGATCCGAGGATGGTGCTCGGTTATAGAAATCTTGGAGATTACCTGCACGATGATGTACATTATAAATTCTTGGAGGTGGAGGAACACAAATACGAGTACGGGAAGCCTCTCGTCAAAGATGAAAGATCTCTAACAACGATGATGCGAAGATTCCATGATTGGTACATGAAAACTTGCAGAGAGTCTGGGGGGGGGGGATACTTTGATGCTGAGAGTTAGAGAGGAGCATGACCTCGTTGGAATTGAACTGTTGAATGTTCCATTTGAGGAGTTCTTCCAGTTTTTCAATCAAAAGGCCCTCGATAAAGCAATGATCACTTGCTACTATCTGTAAGTAGTACTACATCTGTCATTAAGTCTCTCTATATAGGTCAGCTCTTTCATTGCATGTATTTATAATTATCCTCACTATATTATGCAGATTGAAGATCGCCGAATTGAAGAAAAGACAAATCGGTGATATTGGGTTCATTAACACAAATCTCATAGATTCAACTGAGGTTAAATATCGTGCCAAAGATACCGAGGCCAACTTGCTACGATCGTTGGTAATAAATGAAAACAAAGATATAATACTCTTTCCTTACAACTTCAAGTGAGTGTTACTGTCTTGTGCATATTCGGTTTCCCTTATTAGTCCAGGTTATAGTAATGTAATTGATGAGTTATGCATGCGTGCGCAGCTTCCACTATATTCTCCTAGAGATTAAGCTCGAGCAGGGACTAGTAACCGTCTTAGACTCGAGACAAAAAGATCCCCAGGACTATGCGGACATGACTCAAATGCTCGAGAAGTAAGTTAAATCGATCATTATCCACCTTATCAGCAACTTTGTTCATTTCCTGATATCAAGTAATTGTTTTCTTTGTCTGGCAGGGTTTGGAGAAAATTCACCAAAAAAGCTTCGGGACTGCCGAAGAAGCTGCAATTTAGACACCCGAAAGTAAGTACTACAGTAACATGTTCCGCGCATCTCCTAGTGATTCAAGCGCTAGTTTCATCAATACCATTTGGCATGCTTGCTTATCAGTTTGATTGACCTCTATTTCTTGTAAAGTGGTTGTGGCAGGAACAAGGGAATAATTTCTGTGGATACTACATTTGCGAGTCCATCCTCCACACGACCTATGAACGGGGGTATTCTGACGAACAATATGAAGTGCGTAAGCAATAATATTCACAATTTTATTTTATTACCATCATTTGTGTTGAGTTTCATTTATTCATACATATATGTATATATATATATATGTATGTATGTATGTATGTATTGACCCCCTTGTTCAAATTAGATGTTTCGGATGCGGGGTGAACTCCTAGCACCAGATCGTATGCGAGCAATTCAAGAGGAATTGGCGGCATTCTTCCTTGACCACGTGATCGCTGAAGACGGAGAATACTATGTGGACCCTGTGTTCATATATAATTAGGAGATTATATTATAAGAGGTAATTATTGTATATATGTAGCTGGTAGTGTTGGAGAGATATACGAGAACTTGTTGTTCGACCAATCTCTCGGAGAAGGAGAGGTGGTCGATATCACTTCTCTCTGTATGCATATGTTCATGACGATCTTCTGTTTCCTTCATTTGCTTACTAGCTAGCGTGTCTAGTCCTCTCTCTCTCTCTCTCTCTCTCTCTATATATATATATATATATATATAGGGTGGGTCTATTCTCATAACACCCCTTAAGACCTTATTCTCCTAAGAAAAACCTTATTCTCCTAACACCCCTACCCCTCCACTCCTCGCTACCTAGCGCCAGCGCCACGACGCCGGGCGTCCTCCCCCACCCCTCCCCGCCTCCTAGCGCGGGAGCGCCCCGGCGGCCGGCGTCCTCCCCCACCCCTCCCCGCCTCCTAGCGCGGGAGCGCCACGGCGGCCGGTGCCCTCTCCCACCCCTCCCCGCCTTCTAGCGCGGGAGCGCCACGGCGGAAGGCGTCCTCCCCCACCCCTCCCCGCCTTCTTCCGCGCCCAGCACCGCGGCGGCCGGCGGCGACCCGCACCCCTTCCCCGCCTTCTTCCGCGCCCAGCACCGCGGCGGCCGGCGGCGACCCGCACCCCTTCCCCGCCTTCTTCCGCGCCCAGCACCGCGGAGCGCGCGCCAAGCGGCCGGCGATGCAGTCCGTCCGCGACGATATTTCCGCGGAGGCGTTTAGGAAGTGACGCCGCATCTCACCTTCACCCCAACACCACCTGGGGGATCCGCCGCAGAAGCATCCAGCCTCGGTGATGCATGGCAGGGGGAAGAGAACTGCAAGGATGCCTTCTCCATCGCAATCGTCGTGGATGCGAACTGCAATGGTGCCCATCCAGCCTTCTCCCGCAATAATGGCGAAGGTGGAAAAAGCACATGAGTTCCTGCAGCGGAGGTGGACTGCACGCCAACAGCAGCAAGAGCTGCATCTGCAGAAGAGGGGGACTGCATATAAGGTAAGAAAATCACATACCAAACCCCCACATCCAGTTTGCAGTGCCATTTTTATACCCATGAAGTGCCCCATCTTGCGTCGACTACAGTCACATGTGTCACCAAAGTAGAAAAACAGAAAAGGATACTTCGAAAAATAAAAAACGCTATATGGATCAAAATTGCAGTCCACAATGACTTAAAATATGTAGAGCGCTGTGCCTAGAAGTGAAGTGCATTGTTTCTTCATGTTAACTAACAGTGCCCCTGCTGTAGAATGATAAATTGAAGTGCAATTTCTTACAGTTGCAAAAATATAATGATATATAGTACGAAAGATGCAGTTCATTTCACTGTTGACGTGCATAAAAAAAGCTTTGGCTTAATAACCTGCAGGAATTTACTATGCCTCAAAAACAGAAGATGCCTCGAATCATTTGCGACCCCGAGCCCCTGAACTGCATTGGAAGAGAAGAGTGGGAGATGCCTGGATGGATAACACCTGAAATACCTAGGGGTTTCTTTAACACAGCAAACAGAACTGCATACTCCATGGAGGAAGATGTAGAGGATAAAGATGAAAACAGTGAACCAAACATCATTCGAGATGGAGAAGGCAGTGAAACAAAAAACCCGCAGGATGAGAAGGAGGACGACGACGATCTGGTCTTCATAGGGGAGCACGCGCAGAAAAATGATGATGAGG
The DNA here is from genome assembly GCA_034509565.1 of Triticum monococcum. Lineage (NCBI taxonomy): Eukaryota > Viridiplantae > Streptophyta > Magnoliopsida > Poales > Poaceae > Triticum > Triticum monococcum. The sequence continues at coordinate 553,999,122 of CM067841.1, read as the reverse complement.
AGGATGATGACGAAGAGCAAATCATAACACTTATGCAACCAAGGTACACGCGTGTCTTTGAAACATTTGGTCAGCAGATCAGAACGGATGATATAGCACCTCCAGAAGCCGATGTTGAAACCCAGCAAGTTTGGCAGGTCCATGAGCAAACGATTCATCGACAAAGGGACAGTGGAATTCCACCAAGGCCGCCTACTGCCCAACAAAAGAATCGGAAGCAGAATCAAGGAGGTCCGCAAGCAACCAAAAAAGTAAAGTTCTCCACACTCCTGCCTCCTCGCGATCCTCAATTACACAGATCTGTTGTCACCCCTCCATGCCCAACAAAAATCGGTGAGCTGCAAACACCGTTAGAAGAAAAACAGTACACGCACGTAAGCATCCTTACCTAATTACTGCAGTTCACTTATTACGCATTCTTTCAGCTTGTGCATTCTCATTAACAAAAAAAAACATCCCATATTGTGTGTGTGCAGGATGAGAACATGCTCCAAGAACTTGTGCCTGTGAAAGGTATGCAGTTCACATCACAAGATGCGGCGCGAGAATTCTAGAACACGTATGCGAGGCATGCAGGCTTTGGCACACGCAAAAACGGTGGATCCAAAACAAACAGATACATCGTGTGCTCAAAGGAAGGCAGAGGCAAAGAAACTGTCACAGATTATCACAGAAAGCGAGAAAAAACATCAAAGAGGACTGGCTGCAAGGCGGGAATGAGATTGAAAAAAATCAAGGATGTGTTTGTGATAGCAGAGATTGAGCTCAATCACAACCACAGGATGATTGACAGCCCGGCTAGGAGCTCAATCACAACCACAGGATGATTGAGCTCAATCACAATCAAAACTGGAGTGAAAATAGTACCGAAAATTTGAAAAAATTCGAAAAACACAATTCCGCGATGTAGCTGCTGCCATCATCGACGACGAGTACGCAGACATGAAAGACGAAGATGTCAGACCACGACCACAGCCTGTGGACTTCCATTCTTAGCACCAGGCACATCGAGTATGCTGCGAAGGACGCCTACACTGCGTTCGAGATATGGAACCGAATCACCACAATGAAGAGAGGCCTCGCGCACGCTGAAAAAGAGAAGACCAGGAAGCGCTCGAGGTCATCCTGGAGGGGGTGGGGCAAGGGGCATCAACTTCCACCTCCAACTCCAACGGGTGGAACTAGTGAAGCAGGCCAGATGCTGAAAGCCAAGGATTCCATGTCGCAAGTGCTCCATTAGTTTCCCTCTGCGTATGTAGATTAGTTTTGCTTTCGTTGTAGTTTGCTTTGGGACAATGTTTGCTTATGTTGCGTTAGTTTGCTTGATGATGCACTATGTTAATTATGAGCGCAGAACCTTGGTTTCTATCTATCAACTATATGCAGTTCTCAAATAGTCTGTTCTCAGTATGTATATTGCTTCAAAACTGCTGCCGTAGCTAGGATACACATAAAAAACAAAACTATCAGAGCAGTTCACATAGAGTATTCTTTCACAAAACTGCTGCTATTAAGAAAGGTTGATGCAGTCCTCTTTTATTAAAAAACTCTAGTTCCGAATGTGGGTTAAAAAAAGGAAAAGCTCGATGGGGGTTTCCAGTATGGATGTTCTTCAACTGCTGCTGCTGATAGGATGCACATGAAAAACTATATGTAAAATACACTAGAAGCCACGCAAAAAATGTCAAATTATTACAACAAAAATGTCTCATGCTGCTGCTGCTCAAGCAAGACTGATCTAAAGCAAATTTAACTTGATTTCCAAACACTTTGCATGCCTATAAAAACATAGCCATAAAGCAGTGCGGTTACATAACAATGTGCATTTCGCATTGCGTATTACTGTAGTCCACCGCGCTTGATCAAGCAAAAAAACTTATCAAACTAGTCCCCACACACCCCCGTGGCTGTAATGCAGTTCATACGGGCTCGCATTGCACATTAATGCAGTTCGCCGCACTACAAAAATTCACCCGCGCATTGCATATTACTGCAGTCCACCGCTATTGACCACGATTCACAGACGAAAAACATAGCCTGCAATGCAGTTCTAACAACTATATAATGCAAAAAAATCTCAAAAAACATCTTTGAGAAATGACCAGAGCCAGTGGCGCCGCAATAAACATGGACAAAAAACTTAAATTCTTCAAAATTAACAACTTAATCCGCTCCAATTCATATGGATAGATCAAAGGCAGCCCGTAATTGCCAAAAACAACAGAATAATACATACAAAAACGCAACAATTTCGATCCGGACGGGGAAGAACAGAGAACAGACGTTTTTCCGCTAGAAACAGAGAGATACTCGACAAATTATACTGAAATTTCAATCCTATTAGCAGATTAATCTGTCGCGGAATAACACAAACATCAACGCGATAAAATCGAATACGAACAGCCAGCAGAAGGATGCGAAACTCCTCCACCACCGGAAGAACGGACGCAGATCCGCCAAATCAAAGGATTTCCGTCGCTTTCTCGCTGAATTCAGTGCTTAACCACATATTAAATCAGCGCACACATAAATAAACCAATAGAAATCGATCAAACTAGCCAGAAACGTTGCTCCATGAAGGTTTCCTGCTGCACCTCTATGTAGTTCGCAACAGAAGAAGGAAGCAGTGCGCATAGCTTTCCAATGCAGTTCAGAAGTGTTATGAGAATATTATTCTCATAATGTTATGAGAATAGACCACCTGTATATATATATATATATATAGCATCAACCAAGCACGAACATAAGAGAGGACACTTCTCTCTATTAATTAGCTAGCTAACACAATATATGAAACACCTAAATTAAATCCCCAAAACCCCAAACCCCCTTAAAAAAACAAAAACCCCAGCCCCTGAAATGATGATGCATGGATGCCTATTGGTCCCGGTTGATGCCACCAACCGGGACCAAAGGCCCTCCCGTCTGGGCTCGGCGCACCGGCCACGTGGAGGCCCATTTGTCCCGGTTCGTGTAAGAACCGGGACTAAAGGGTTAGGGCATTAGTAACGACCCTTTAGTCCCGGTTCACAAACGGGGACAAAAGGCCCATATCAACCGGGACGAATGGGGGTTTTCTACTAGTGGAGTTGGACTTCTTTATAAGGGAGGTTCTTTCCTCACTTGTATGAGCATGAGAACAAGAGGGACATCCACGCGTGCTTCTCCTCCGCTGCCCGCCTCGCCACACCACGCCACGCCTCATCACGACGCGCCGCGGGTTGCAGAAATGAGCCGAGCCGATGTCTAAATTTTTGCCACGCACTACGGGTATACGAAAGGTCACACGGAAACTGAAAAGATTTTTGCGAAAGTGGAGTTTGAATGCGAACGATGCAGCCCTTCGGCTACTGGCTGTTCGCTTCATCTCCGTCTCTTCGTTTCACCTCCCGTCGCTGCCCTCTCACCTCCTTCTCTCGTGCCTATAAAAGGGAGGTCGCTCCTCCCAAAGAGACGCACCAAAACTACTCCTTCCTTCGCCATCGGTTCCATCTCTGAGTTGCTGCTGTCTTCCTCATCCCGGCTTGTGGCGTCCACCGCACGTCGGGATACACTACTAGGAAAAGGGCTATAGATGAAATTGACACTAATGACGCACCAGACAAGTGGTGCGCCACTACTATATACTAATGGCGCACCATGTGCTGATGCGCCATTAGTGTGGAACACACTAATGGCACACCAGACACACGGTGCACCACTAGTAACAATTTTTTTTCATTTTTCCAAACATACTAATGGCGCATCCAGGCAAAGTGCACCATTACTAGTTCTAACTAGTAACGGCGCACCGGCCACACAGTGCGCCACTACTGTATTTTTTTATTCTTTTTTTTGCAAAACTACTAATGGCGCACCGTGGCATAGTGCGCCATTACTAGTTTAAACTAGTAATCGTGCACTATGCAATGGTGCGCCATTAGTATGTTGGGTTACTAATGGAGCATGGGTGGGTGGTGCGCCATTAGTAATCTGGAACCAGCTAGATATTTTGGACAGCCACACCTACACACTCACTTTCCCCACTTCATTCCCTCCACCTCCTTCTCCAAGCTTGTCGGCTGCCTCCTCCTCCTCACCTCATTTGCACCATAGATTCATCAAAATTAAGTGGTTAAATTACCTTTTTTTGATAGGTAAGTAAGGGGAAAGCTATCTTTATGTTGTAGATCTACTTTTTTTCTCCCTAGCTCGCTCCAACAACGTGCACATGCACTTTTTGTGGCCTAGCTAGATCTATGTATGTTTGTGGTGTTGCATATGTTTGTGGTGTTGCATATATGTTTGTGTTTGCAGGTACCGGTATTTGAAATGCGATAGTTGCCAATATTTTGCCAGAATGTTCCGTTTCGGCGAGAATTTTGGCACTATGCATTCTTTTTGGTCCTATTTTTAGGGAAAGTCATGCCAAATTTTTTCTTGGTTCTAAAATATCATTTTGCTCTACCCCGCAAGCGACCATGGTCCGCACGATGACCGAAGGCATCGTGAATAGGTTTTTGAGCTCCGCGAAGGCCGAGATGTTTCAAAAGAACGAGACGGAGATAAGATGTCCATGTCGAAGATGCAAGCTGAAGAGCCTTATTGTGGGCCCGGATTCCGAGCAGGTGCGGGACCACCTGCTCTTGCGTGGTTTCATGGATGGCTATCGGTGGCAAGGTGATGAAGATGACTATGAAGTCGTTCATGGGGCTGGGCAAGAAATGGGGAAGGGCAGCAAGACAACCACCGTGGCTCGGGCGGGCGAGAAGACGAAGAATCTCCAGGACATGATCACGATGGTGATGCTGTACACAGTCATCATGTAGAAGATGCCGGACATGATGATGAGGAAGATGTCGGAGCAGACGAAGGGCATGATCATGAAGATGAAGATGTCGGCGGAGCAGACGATGATGGACCATCGATGGGCTGGGTGCAGGACCCTCATATTCAAGAGCTGCTTCTCAAGTAGACGGATAACGCAAGAGCTGCCGCCCGAGAGAAAGCTAAGCTGGATCAACTGGAGATAGACGTGGTTACTCCATTGTATGAAGGATGCAGGCCCGAGGATACCCGCCTGAAAGTAACGCTCATGGCTCTGGAGATGAAGGTAAAACACAAAATGACCGACACATGCTTCGACGAGAACATGTCATTCTGGCACGAACGTCTTCCCAAGGGGAACAAGTACCCTACCAGTTTCGAGGAGGCGAAGAAAATCGTGTGTCCTCTGGATTTACCGCACGTGAAATACCATGTGTGCATGAACAATTGCATCATTTATCGGGACGAGCACACGGAGTCTGCCATATGTCTGGTGTGCGGCGTCACTCGATACAAGAAGAGGAAGAAAGCTCCTCGAAAAGTGGTGTGGTACTTTCCGATCACTCCTCGTCTGCAGTGGTATTTCGCGGACCCTAAGGTAGCAAAGCTCCTGCGTTGGCACACGGATAGGGAGGAGAAGAAGCGAGAAGATGACGCAAATGATCCAGAGATAAATAAAAAAGACAAGATGTTGAGTCACCCTAAGGATGGGAGCCAGTGGCAAGCGTTGAACTTCGAACACCCAGAATTTGGGAAGGATCCAAGGAACATCATGCTGGGCGCGAGCACCGATGGAGTCAATCCGTTTAGCAGCCAGACAAGCACACATAGCACCTGGCCTGTGTTTGTGTGGATCTACAACCTTCCCCCTGGTTGTGCATGAAGAGGAAGTACATTCACATGAGTATGCTAATTGAAGGGCCGAAACAACCGGGGAACGACATCAATCTGTATCTGGGGCTGCTGAAAGAGGAGCTAGACATGCTGTGGAAAATGCCAGCCAATACGTGGGACGCCACAGAGAAAGAATATTTCCCTATGAGAGCCGCACTGCTCACGACGGTGCACGACTATCTTGGTTACGGATATCTCGCGGGGCAGGTGGTCCACGGATTTTCTGGATGCGTCAGGTGCATGTATGACACAACGTATCGCCAGCTAGATAGAGATCCCGGGTCTTCGAAAACCGTGGTCATGGGACATCGAAGGTGGCTTCGCGACGATGACCCGTGGAGGAAACGCAAGGATCTGTTCGATGGTGAAACCGAACCCCGAAGACGCCCGCGTACGAGGAGCGGCGAGGAAATAGACGAGCTGTTGAATAATTGGAAAGATTGCCCATTGCCGGGAAAGAAGCAAAAGGCGCCAGAGCCGGGAAAGAAGCGAAAGGCGCCAGAGCCGCTACTACAGGTATGGAAAATGAGGTCTGTTTTCGGGACTTGCCGTACTGGAAGATCCACCGTGTGCCTCACAGCCTTGATGTCATGCATATCACGAAGAATGTGTGCGATATTCTGCTTGGTACGCTGCTTAACATGCCAGAGAGGACCAAAGATGGGCCGAAAGCAAGGGCAGACTTGAAATCAATGGGCATCAGGCAGGAGCTTCACGCTAATGATGATGATGATGATGAGGCAAAGCATGACACAGAAAGTCGTCGCAAAGGCAAAAAGGCCAAGAAGATCGGAAATGACTACCCTACCGCGTGCTTCACTCTAAGTCAGGAGGAGATTGAGCAGTTTTTCACCTGCCTCGTAGGAGTAAAATTTCCTTACGGTTACGCGGGGAAGATAAGCAGATACCTAGACCCAGCGAAGCAGAAGTTCAGCGGGATGAAGTCTCACAACTGTCACATGCTGATGATGCAGATACTTCCAGTTGCAATCCGTGGGATCATGGACGCGCACGTCTGTGAAACGCTATTTGGCCTATGCAACTTTTTCGACGTCATCTCTCGGAAGTCAGTTGGCGTGAGGCAACTCAGAAGGCTACATGAAGAGATCGTGGTGATACTATGCGAGCTTGAGATGTACTTCCTGCCCGCATTATTCGACGTTATGGTGCATCTGCTGGTCCATATCATGGAGGATATCATCTAACTCGGGCCGACGTTCCTGCACAGCATGATGCTATTCGAAAGGATGAATGGTGTCATCAAAGGATACGTTCGCAACATGTCACGTCCAGAGGGAAGTATAGCCAGGGGCTTTCTGACCGAAGAGTGCATCTCCTACTGCACAAATTATCTAGGCATCGAGAACCCCATTGGTCTGCCCGTCAACAGGCACCTCGGCAGGCTTGCTGGATGGGGTCACCGTGAGGTTCACCGTGAAATGCATGTCGACTTCAAGGGTCGACTCCCTGACTTTGAAAGAGCAAACCTAGCCGCGCTACAACACATAGACGTGGTCGATCCTTGGGTGGTAGAGCACAAAACCTTTATTGAGAAGACGTACAATGACCGAGGCCAATAGAGGATGGAAGGAGATATAATCAAAGAGCACAACTCATGTTTCACGCGTTGGTTCAAGCAGAAGCTTCTGTCGTACCCTTTACATGAGGATTCTTCAGCGGAAGAACAACTCATATTCGCCTTGTCACGGGGCGCCGAGCACAACCTGATGACCTATGAGGCGTACGATATCAACGGCTACACATTCTACACCGAGGAGAAGGACATGAAGAGCGATGGTTATCAGAACTCCGGGGTAACGATGGAATCCTACACCGGTAACGACAAGGACAGATACTACGGAAGGATCGAGGAGATATGGGAGCTGAGCTACGCTGGAGAGAAGGTCCCGATGTTTCGTGTCAGATGGGCCAAGAGCATCCTAAAAGAAGACCGGTATTTCACCACCATGGTTATACCTGAAGCCAAATCCAAGACCGTGGGCGCAAACGTCACCGCGGAAAATGAGCCATGGGTACTGGCTTCCCAAGTGGACCAATGCTTCTTCATTACCGACCCGTCAAAGCCCAGTCGTGTTGTCGTGAGGAGAGGCAAAAGGAAGATCATCGGAATGGATGGAGTAGCCAATGAGCAAGACTTCGGCAAGTACGGCGACCCGAAGATCGAACATGACGACGACGATGAAGTAGCAGCACACACCACAAGAAGAAGCAGGACCACCCTACCTAAAGGACGTCCGTTCCACAGAAGAACTCCATTTGCGAAAAAGAAGGGCAAGAAGATTGTGAACAGATAGCTAGCTAGCTAACATCGATTGTATTTAAATTCTAGTCTTCATTTCTCGATTGTATTTCATGGGCACTTTTTGAACTATCATGAATATTTTTAAATTTCATGGGCACTTTTTGAATTCATGAAAAATATTGAATATTCATGAGGACACTCAATCTCGATCCCCCTCCATCTCGATCGCTATCCCCCCTCGCCAGATCCCCCTTGCCAGATCCCCCTCGCCGCCGAGCACCCCGCGCACCCTCCCCCGCTCCACCACCGCCGACGACCCCCGCAACCTCCCCCGCTCCACTGTCACAAATGAATGCAACTAAAAATAAAAAAAAAGACAAATTTGATTATATTTAAAAAAACATATTTGATTATATTTTCAAATAACAAATTTGATGATATATTTTTATATTCATAAATATTTTCAAATAACAAATCTGATGATATTTTTAAAAAAATTATTACTGTTTTTATAAAAATTTATTACTGTTTCATATTCATATTCATTTTCTAAAAAATTATTAGATGCAACAAAATAATAATAATAATAAATCTTACTTATGGCGCACGGCTGGCTGGTGCGCCATTGCTATCTAAAAAAAAGAATACTTATGGCGCAAGGTCCCGCTAGTGCGCCATTGCTATGAAAAAAAACATTCTAATGGCGCACAGCCAGGGGGTGCGCCATTAGTAATCTTCCCCCATCCATACACTTCGTCCCTCCCTCGTCCCTCCCTCTCGCCAGACACTTCGTCCCTCTCCCTCCACCGCGGCGCTCCCGCCCTCCACCGCGCCGCCGCCGCTGCCCCGACCCACTGCGCCGCAGCCGCCCACGCGCCCCCGCCGCCTCCCTCTCCCCTTCCTCCCCCTCGAGCGCCGCCTCCCCGCCGAGCCCCCCCCCCCCCCCCGAGCGCCGCCTCCCTCGAAATCCTAGAAACTCGCCAGAGATTTGGAGCCTCGGAGCCGCCGGAGACTTGGAGCCTTGGAGCCGCCCCACGTCCACCAGGAGAGGAGGCCCCACGTCCACCAGGAGAGGAGGCCCGCGACCTCCCCACCGTCTATCCCCGCCTCCCCCAAGCTCACCGTCTCCGCCCTCCGTCGTCTCTGCTCCGGCCACCACCTCATCGTGGTCAGGTAACCCTCCTCCCTCTGCCTCTCTTCTCCTCTCTTCCTCCTCTCCTCCCTCCCGGCCATGCCCTCTTCTTCTCTCTTTTGCTATGTTTAGGTCAAATCCCTCTCGAATATAGGTCAAATTAGGTTCAAAAAATTGTGGGAGTAGTGCCTAGCAAACATGAATAATTAGTACTCCATGTGCATTGGAGTACTTGGTACCTGCAAGATTTGGACACTCAACTGCAAAAGTCGAGGTATCTTTTTCATGCTTGTTGTCTATTGGTTGAAGGATCACTGCCTCTGCCTCACTGGCTGACACTTCCATGGTGCTATATCCTTTGTTGCTTTAATTGTATAGCATTAGATATAGACATTTGAATCAAATTTGTGATCATCAAACTTCAAAATTGCACGAGAGAGGTTGGTGCCTGGATTGCATTCATTGTAGTCATCCTGCGGCTCTTCTTCCCGCGTCACTTCCCTGGTATCATTTCCTACCTAATCTTTTACCTATCCTTGCTGCCCCTAGCAAATTATCACTATGTGTTGCATTGCTCATCTTTGTTGTGCCCTGTAAAGAGAATTTTCTGCTTATATAGCACTACCAAAAAACATGTCCTTATTTTTCATCTACGCAATAAGCCGCTAAACTGTTACATAAATCACGCAATGAGTACTTGGTGCCTAGCTAACATGTATTTGTCCATGGTTTATAGACGAAAAATTGCACTGGACACACTGAAGAAAAATGCACTGTATCATGTATTTGTCCATGGTTTGTAGATGAAAATGAGTTATTTTGGACATTAACCATTGCAAGCAGTGTGCTGCTACCACTGTCCTGCAAGGTAAGAGACATGTAGGACTGAAACTGGATCCAGTCCTGTTTGCAACTAGATACAGACTAATTGCAAACTGTGCTCTTTATTATATCCCAGTAAAATAAAATATAGGATAAAGTATGTAGTGCTGGCTCATGAGAATGAGCAGAGCTATCTAGTCTCTGCAAGCAACTTAAAGCCCCAGTATTCAGTTGCTGGTCTGTTTGGTGTGATACATAACACAAGATGGGTTTGGTGTGGTTCTAGTCAAGAGATATGGACTCTTAATTACAAGTAAATATAGGGTTCAAGATGAGTATGTTGATTATCCAGGGCTGAATCTTAATTACAAGTAAATATAGGGTTTAATTTGTGTTTGGGGTTGGAGCTAGGAAAGAGAGACAGAGGGATAGGAGGGGGGAGGGGAAAGAGAAATGTTTATTTTAGGGTTTAATTAGGGCAGTGGCATGGTGCCCAGCCCAGGTGATATGACTGTCACTGCATGTTCATGTTCATGTTGAGAACCTGTCACAATGCTTGACTTGAGTATGTTTAATCCTCCTTTTCTATGCATGCAGAACATCTTATTTCAGTAGTAGTGCTCTTTTGCCAGGTAAAGGTATCTTTTCTGTGAAGTCATGCAGATTCGATGAATCTTCTCATATGTGCTTCTATATGATTTTTTTTCTTTTTTCTCCTGTTGTTCTGTTAATAACCAGATCTGATACCAGTGAGTTAGATGCCCATGCATGCATGAGCTGGCTGACAGACAAAGACAAGTAAGCCAGGCCTCAAGACAATGCCGCTTAATCAAATTAAACTCAAGATTCTGGTGTTTAACCCTGTTGTGTTGCTTCTAAAAATAATATAAAAGCTGTGAAAAAGAAATCTGTGGAGTTGGCACTTTACATAAGGTTGTAGATCATTGTAGTGTCCTAATGTCTAAGACTGTTGCATTGGAGGTTCATCTTGCAAACATATCAGAACTTGCAAACATTTTATTACTTGTTGCATTGGAGGTTCATCTTGTCTTGAGGCAAACAAATCAGCATTGGAGGCTCATCTTTGAGGCTCATCTTTATTACATATCAGAACTTGCAAACAAATCTGTGAAAGACTTGTAAAGTTGCTGGGTTTTGTCTCCGACCATTATGTCATGATGAATTTGCAGGTATCCCGAGAGGCCCTTGAGTTTGCCGGAATGTCGATTAACTTCCGTTCCGGCAAATTCGGGTACTCCATATGTCCTATTCTCAGCAAAGGTCATGCTGAAATTTTCCGTGAATTTTAGCATGACTTTGCTAAAAATAGGACATATGGGGTACTTGCGACTAATGCAGGGGCCGGGTATCTTAGTACTTAGTTAAGTAGGATCAACTGCCCCACCATTCTTGCTGCATTAAACCATAGGTGGCAATAGAGCCAAGTGATTAGGCCCAACTTAGAATTCTCCTTAGCATCGATAAACCCTAGATGATAAACCCAACATAGGTGGCAATAGAGCCAAGTAATTAGGCCCAACCTAGGGTGCCTCGGCATCGATAAACCCTAAATGATGAAAACTTAACTTGGCTTCTATAGGGTGCCTCGGTGTCGATGAGAACCTAAATGATGTACGCTTAGGCTTTTAGGGTGCCTCGGCATCGACAAACCCTAAATGATAAAAGCTTAGCTTTTAGGATGCATCGGTGTTGAAAAACCCTAAATGATGAGACCATGATCTTGTTCCTTGACAATAACCAACTTTTTGACCAAACTTTTTTCCTATTTAGAGCGAAACATGGCCCACAATGATGAGGCCGGCGGTTTGGGCGGCAAGCAATTCTGGGAGCTATCCCAGGAGTTGGAGGAAGAACTTCACCGCTATGAGGACGCCACGGAAGACACCGATCCTGACTACACAACCCCTAGTGGCGTCGGGGATGACACCACTGATGATGGCGCCGCGTATGCCACCACTGATGATGGCGGCGCATGCACAGATGGCAGCCAACCGAAGAGGCAACGGAAGGACCGACGCCCGAGCGTGCTCGGCACCGTCAGGGAGAAATTTACTGAAGTGAACTCCGACGGGCATCCGACGGCGCCCAAAGAAGTAGTCAAGGGGTACTCGGTTCAGCTCAGGTGCATTCTCCGGAGCACCGTCTCGATCAACACCGAGAACCTAAGACATAAGGACCGAGGGAATTTGTGCAGCCTCCTCTTCACGAAGCTGCACGAACGATACAAGTTCCCCGCTGAGTTTGCAAACACACGCCTCTCAGGGAATAAAGTGAACGGTGCCGCCCTCACGAGGATGAGCATGACCCTGTCTACTTGGAAAAGCACAGTGAAGGCAATGATTGAAAAAGGTGATAGTTATGAGAAGATCAAGGCGAAATATCCTTTGATGAGCGAAGATGACTACAAGGAGTTCAAGATCAAGTGCGAGAGCAGCGCAACCTCCGAATCAAGTCAGTGGGGGAAAGAAATGCGGAAGTTGAACTTAGGGGTCCACCAAATCGGTCCCGGCGGTTACAGAGTGGCGGTGCCTATATGGGACAAGGAGGACGCGGAGCGTGCCGAGCAAGGCCTACCGCCCCGCTTCGAGAAATACCGTGACAAGCAGACCAGGAACTTTCTTAGGTCCCGGTACAAGGAGGACTCGGTAACAATGGAGCTTACCACGGATCCGAAGACTAGGGCGCTTGAGCTTGTTCTGGTAAGGAATACACCCCCGCGTAATTAGCTCCATATGGTTGCATTCTAATTAATCCCCAATATTTCTAAATGGTTCACGTTCCTTCCACAGGACAATGAAAGCAGTAGCGCGGGGTCGTCTCAGAGCTCCCCTTTCGACACCCCTTTAAATAGGGCGTTGAACGTAATGAAAAACAAGGATAAGCTTAGTAAGCCGACGTCAGCTAGTCGTGTGGCCGACAAAGGCTTGTCCACAAAATGGTCGTCATACTATACCGCTGGTGGGCGAAAGGAGAAAAAGACCAGCTCGGAAAGCCAGTTGCGCAAGGTTGAAGCACTCAAGGCACAAGTGGCGCGGATTCAGAGATTTTCCAAGAGCAAGTGCAACAACAACTGGGAACGACGCTCAACGCCATGGTGCCTATGTTGATTCATCGGCTGACGACGTGGATTGCGGGCGGCCAACAGGGGCCTCCCCCGGTTCCCAGCTTCACGGCCAGCAACTCGCACAACACGCAGGCGGCGCCATTGGTGTCTCCGGCGGAGGCGGTATTCGTGTCTCCGGTGCCGGCACGGGTATTGGAGCTTAATGCACTCGGGTGTACGCCGGCCGGTACCTCGCCAGCAAGTGGCCCCTCCGTCAGTTGCACGCCCGCCGTTGGCGGTGCCTCGACATTAGCCGAGCTCGATGGCATCATGGTAACTAAGCCTCTCGGTCGATGACTTCATCTCCTTGCCTTTGACTGGGCATCCCTGACGCCCTACATGTTTTCGCAGGGCGCCGCCGATGTTCCTTGCACTCTCCTGAACTTCGTGGGCGGCGAGTTGGTCGATGTCACCAAGCGCGGAATCGTTCAACCGGGCAACCCCGTGTTCCACGGTAATCTGATGCCACCCATAGTGTATAGGGTTGAAGTGGTTCGGGTGCTGCCAGGCTGCGACGAGTTGTTACCTCCGATTCGACCCGCTAGGGCCGACGAAGAAGATGAGATGACCCTCAGCGCCTGCGTAAGCTGGCCCTTGCTTTGGCCAAAGAGCCAGATTCGTTTGGGGGCGGGGGACACCACCCCACAGACAAGACCGCCAGTCGTGCCGGTGCCAAGCCATGGCAAGAACACCGCAACGCTACCGGACATGCCGGACAAACCTATAGCACAGGACCCGGACATGCATATGGCACAAGATCCAGACAATGACGACAACAACGATGGTACATTTACCAACGTCGATAAGTACTTTGCCGAACATGGGTACGGTGACGAGTTCTGCGGGCCTCCTTCTCAAGAACCCAACCAAGACGACCGTGATCTAGCTAGTACGGCGGAGAAATCCAATTGCAACAGGCGTCATCTGGCGTTCAGTTCTCAGGAGACGCCTCCAGCTGCCGGCTTCATCGAGCCTCAAATAGCTGATGTGCGAAATATTATCAGCCCCAACACGCTCAAGAAGGGGGTCTGTGAGCAGAACTCGGTCCCATTACAGCAAATCAAGAAGAAGGGATGGAAACGAAAGGCTAAAAAGGGCGCCGGTGCGAGCCAGCCGACACCGAGTACGATCCGTGCTTAGGCAGGCCACCTTCACCTAAGGATATCTCGAGGAGGGTGCATGTGGCGGGTAGGGCGATGCTACCGACAAATATGCTCAATGCTGCAACCGGTGCTATGCGGAGTCTGCATGACAGTGTTCTTTCTTTGGAGAAGCGGCATCTCAGAGAGAATGATGTGGCATACCCGGTTTTCGTGGCCAAGGTGCCAGAGGGCAAGGGCTTTGTGGATGGCTCCATCGGGGGTACGATCGTCCTGCGGTTTGATGACATCTTTGCTATGTTTAACCTTCATCCGCTGCACTACACCTTCGTTCGGCTGTTTTCGCTGAGTATGGAGATGCGGATCATTAGAGACAAGACCCCGGACATCGTGATAGTCGACCCCTTCTACATGCGTGCCAAGCTCTTGGGCAGCACTGGGGACCGCCAAGTCACGAGTTCACACCTCGAAGGCGTCATTCTGGCAAACCCAGATAAGGATAACTTCCTCGTGTCTTACTTTCCCGAGTAAGTCATCCCTTAACCGCCCCGAAACAAATGATTTCTTAGATTTCGATCGTTCTTTCTTTTTTCTAACATTCCGTGTTCTGTGCAGTGACACACATTGCACACTCATCCTCTTAGCCTGAAATATTTCATGGCCACGTATTTCGACCCGAACCGTGACTCCAAGATAGACTACACAAATATCAAGAAAGTTCTTGATGATGTTCTCCCCGGCTACGCCAAATCTAGAGGCACCTTTACCAGGCCAGTTCGTAGGTACGGCAGGCACGTGTTCACCCACAATACTAAGTTCTGCTACGCCCTCCATCACATGTGGGCGATCGTACGGGACCATCATCACCTTCTGCTACCAGATCACAAAGTTTGGGCCGCGAGCTTGTCAGCAATCCAGGACACGGACATCAGACAAGAATTCTTTCGCATCCATTCGGAGTTTGCGGAAATCATCCATCAAGATGTCCTTCATACCTCGGGGCAGTTCTACCTCAAATATCAACCGTCCAACAGTAAGATAGACACAACGCTACAAATGCAGGCTGACAACGCCTGCGATTTCATGACCATCACGACAGACAGCGGCTTCGTCCATACTCCGGTCCCATGAGTTGAGTCGAAAGTAGTGATGCTATGTGTAGTTCTGAAACATTGATTGACTCATGTTGTAATTAAACTTTAATGAATTGTATGTCTCTTTGGTTTGGACAGTCGTTCAACTTAGATGTAATCGATGCTATTTATTAGTAGGACCATGAATCGTGCTATTAATGTCCTGCTTTTCTCTTTCGATCCTTTTGTTGCATACTTATATATTGCTTATGTATTGTCTGTTGTTTGGCTTGTGCATATCACTGGTAGAAAAAGGGCCTATAGTCCCGGTTCGTAAGGGCCTTTAGTCCCGGTTCCTGAACCGGGACTAAAGTGTCGGTACTAATACCTCCCACCTTTAGTCCCGGTTCAATCTAGAACCGGGACTAAAGCCCCTCCACGTGGGCAGTGTGCAGAGCCCAGTCAGGAGACCCTTTGGTCCCGGTTGGTGGCACCAACCGGGACCAATAGGCATCCACGCGCCAGCATTTCTGTGGCTAGGGTTTTTGTTTTTTTTGAAAGGGGGGGGGGGTTGGGGGTTTTGGGGGGTTAATTTAGGTGTTTCATATATTGTGTTAGCTAGCTATAATTAATATAGAGAAGTGTCCTCTCTTATGTCCGTGCTTGGTCGACGCTACGTACTATACATACGTATAGAGAGGACTAGACACGCTGGCTAGCTAGTAAAGCAAACGAAGGAAACAGAAGATCGTCATGAACATATATGCATACAGAGAGAAGTGATATCGACCACCTCTCCTTCTCCGAGAGGTTGGTCGAACAACAAGTTCTCGTATATCTATCTGACAGTACCGGCTACATATATACAGTAATTATCTCTTACAAATATAATCATACGGACTCAGGTTTAACATAGAATTCTCCGTCTTCAGGGATCACGTGGTCAAGAAAGAATGCCGCCAATTCCTCTTGAATTGCTCGCATGCGAGCTGGTGCTAGGAGTTCATCCCGCTTCCGAAACATCTAATTTGAAGAAGGGGGTCAATACATATATATATATATATATATGAATGAATGAAACTCAACACAAATGATGGTAATAAAATAAAATTGTGAATATTGTTATTTACGTACTTCATATTGTTCGTTAGAGTACCCGCCCCGCTCACACGTCGTGTGGCGGATGGACTCGCAGATGTAGTATCCACAGAAATCATTCCCTTGTTCCTGCCGCGACCACTTTACAAGAAATAGAGGTCAATCAAACTGATAAGCAAGAATGCTAAATGGTATTGATGAAACTAGCGCTTGAATCACTAGGAGATGCGCGGAACATGCTACTATAGTACTTACTTTCGGGTGTCTAAATTCCAGCTCCTTCGGCAGTCCCGGAACTTTTTTGGTGAATTTTCTCCAAACCCTGCCGGACAAAGAAAACAATTACTTGATATCAGGAAATGAACAAAGTTGCTGATATGGTGGATAATGATCGATTTAACTTACTTCTTGAGGATTTCAAGCATGTCTGCATAGTCCTGGGGATCTTTTCGTTTTGAGTCTAAGACGGTTACTAGTCCCTGCTCAAGCTTAATCTCTAGGAGAATATAGTGGAAACTGCACACGCATGCATAACTCATGAATTACATTACTATAACCTTGAGTAATATATAAGGGAAACCGAATACGCACAAGACAGTAACACTCACTTGAAGTTGTAAGGAAAGAGCATTATATCTTTGTTTTGATTTATTATGAACGATTGTAGCAAGTTGGCCTCGGTAGCTGCGGCATGAAGTTTAACCTGAATTGCATCTATGAGATATGTGTTAATGAACCAAATATCACCGACTTGTCTTTTCTTCAATTCGACGATCTTCAATCTGCATAATATAGTGAGGATGATTATAAATACATGCAATGAAAGAGCTAAGCTATATAGAGAAACTTAATGACAGAAGTAGTACTACTTACAGACAGTAGCAGGCGACCGTTGTTTTATCGAGGGCCAATTGATTGAAAAGCTGATAGAACTCCTCAAATGGAACAGGCAACAGATCAATTCCAACGAGGTCATGCTCCTTTTTAACTCTCACATACAAAGTACTCCTCCCCCCAGAGTCTCTGCAGATTTTCAAGTACCAATCATGCAATCTTCGCATCATCGTTGATAGAGATCTTTCATCTTTGACGAGAGGCTTCCCGTACTCGTATCTTTGCATCTGCATGTCCATGGGTTCATAATGTACTTCGTCGGGCAGGTAATCTGCAAGATTATTATAACCGGGCACCATCCTCGGATCATTAGCGATGTTGTGGCTAGGCACCTTGAGCGGGGGGCATGATTGCTTCGCTTGTTTGCCGAGCTGGGCAATTTGTTTCCCAGCTCGTCGTTTTTCCAGCCTTTCATCACTGACAGTAGTTCCCGACCGCTCCGCTTCGGCAAATTCCTTTCCAATAATGCGGTCATAGTTTCCTTTCGGCGGATCAGACTTTGGTGGTTTTGTCAGGGCAGCCAGAGTGCGCTTCACTTTCACCCCATCTACCTTCTCCTCCGGAGGTGGATGTTTCTTTGCTTTCACCCCTTCAAAGAATTTCCTCACTTCTTCTTGCGCGATCTCGGCATTCTCCTCCTGGGTCCTCTCGTATGGTAACTTCTCTGGAGTCTTTAGAGAAGGACCGAATCTGTATGTCCTCCCGCCTCTGGTTGTACTGCTAGACGCCGACCGAGCAGACAAAGCGGTTGTCTTCTTTACTTGATTAAGAGGCGGAGGAGAAGGACTACGACCCGCCGGAGCAGCTGGAGCGGCGGCAGGTCTCTTCTGCCCTTGCTGACGAGGCAGAGAAGGAGGAGGTTGGCTGCTCGGGCGCGTCGGCGCAGGCGGAGACGGGGGCGGAGTGCCGCCACGCACCGGAGAAGGAGCCGGCCGAGGGCCCTGATCGTCACTCGCCGGAGGAGGAGGCGGTGGAGGAGGCGGAGTGCCCTGACTCGCTGGAGGAGGAGGAGGAGGCAGAGGCGTCCAGTTCGGAAGGTTGATGAGGTCCTTCCGCCATAGGCATGGAGTCTTCAGAGCAGACCCCAGCCGAGTCTCCCCTTCATCGTTAGGGTGGTCAAGCTGGAGGTCCTCAAATCCCTCCGTTATCTCATCCACCATCACCCTAGCATATCCTTCTGGAATCGGCATGCAGTGAAAAGTTGCGCCGGGTTCAGTAGGATAAACAGAGCCAACAGCCGCCTTGACCTTCAAATTCATCCATTGCGTCATAAGGTGGCAATTTTGAGACTCCATTATAGCATCCACAGGATAGCTGGCAGGAGCCGTCAAGGCATGCTGCAGCTGAAGCTGCTCGGTGGAAGCCACGCTGCTTCTGCGCTGAGATGGCGGGGTAGCTTCGGGGGAGGCTTCGGCAGTACGTTTGCTGCGATTTGCTTCTCGTTCCTCTATCGCTTGTACCCTTGCGTGCAGTGCCTGCAGTTCGGTCTGCTGCACTTTTTTCCTCCTCTCATGGGATTTTTAACCGCCTGCGTCCGAAAACCCAACCTTCCACGGAATGGAGCCTGGCGTGCCTCATGTCCGTCCAGGGTGCTCAGGATTCCCGAGGGCCATTGTGAGCTCGTCGTGCTCTCTGTCTGGAAAGAACGTCCCTTCCTGCGCTGCGTCGATATAGTGCTTAAGCTTACTGACTGGTATGTCCATTTGTTCGTTCGTCCAAATGCATTTCCCTGTTTCAGGGTCCAAGGTTCTGCCAGCCCCGAAGAACCAAGTCTGGCAACGGTCTGGCCAGTTATTTGTCTCTGGTCCGATCCCTTTATGAACCAGATCATTCTCAACCTTGGACCACTTAGGCCGGGCTACGAGGTAGCCACCTGACCCCGTGAGATGGTGAAGCTTCTTCTTCGCGGCATTCTTCTTGTTTGTCGCCGACATCTTCTTACTCTTTTCCGATGTATTGTAGGCCACAAATGCGGGCCAGTGATCTCTGATCTTCTCATATCTGCCCTTGAATTCTGGTGTCTCTTTTTTATCGACAAACCTATTCAGCTCTTTCTTCCACCTCCTGAATAGATCTGCCATCCTCTTCAGAGCAAAAGACTTGATTAATTTCTCTTTAATTGGGTTCTCTGGATTATCCCCTGGCGGTAGGGTGAAATTTGACTTCAGCTCGGTCCAAAGATCATTTTTCTGCATATCATTGACATAAGACACCTCAGGGTCTTCTGTAGCCGGCTTAAACCATTGCTGGATGCTTATCGGGATCTTGTCCCTAACCAGAACCCCGCACTGAGCAACAAATGCCCTCTTTGTCCGGAGGGGTTCAATAGGTTGGCCGTCGGGCGCGATTGCTGTGATCTCAAGCTTTTCATCCGAGCTCAACTTTTTCTTCGGGCCTCGTCTCTTTACCGAAGTTGTGCTCGATCCGGAGGGCTAGAAAAAAGAACAAAGACTTAATTAATATGTGTACATACCAAAACAATGAATGCATCAATCAGCTAGTCAGCATAGGCTTAACTAATATATATACCTGGCCGGACTCGGTTCGCTCACCAGAGCCATCATCACGGTCTCCTTCTTGCACCGGCATTGGGTCACCGGCGCCGTCCTCATGTTCTTCTTCTTGCACCGGCATTAGGTCACCGTAGCCAGCTTGTTCACCCTCTCCTTCCGGACCATCGATGATATCGTTGAGATAGTATGAGACGGCATCACTTCCTTGTGCGATTAATCCCTCAACAACGCTTCTTTTGTTGCTTCGTCTAGGGCGGTGTCCATAGTTTCTACAAATATTTACAACATGGCAATTATTATTCAAACATGACAGATGGATATATTAGTGCCAAACGTAGAACTAGCTACCTAATCATAGTAAGCTATCGGGAGGGGGTATATATCGACAACGACGACACTACATCTATATATGTCCCTCGATGACCCTCGTTCCCGATAAAAAAAGAGGAAGAAGAAGAAAAAAAAAGAGGAGAAGAAAGAATAGAGGAGAAGAACTCCTCTATTCTTTCTTCTCCTCTTTTTTCTTCTTCTTCCTCTTCTTTTTTTATCCTCTTCTTCCTCTCATGTTCGAGAGGATCGCCTTGGGGTCGGGAGGTTGCCTAGTGTCAAAGGATTCAACAAAACCATGTCTTCATCATTAGGCGAAAGTAACATGTGCATGATGGTAGGAAGCTCTTCATAGTTGTTCTGGAACGGAGTCCCAGATAGGATAATTCGCTTTTTGGTACAAAGTTCAGCAAGAGCCTTCCGAATATCGCTATTTGGAAGGCCTTTGCTGAATTCATACCAAAAGGCGGATTATTCTATCCGGGACTCCATTCCAGAACAACTTTGCAGAACTTCGTACCAACATGCCCTGGTTACTTCCGGCTAATGATGAAGGCATGGATTTCTTCAATACTTTGACACTAGGTAACCTCTCTCGACCCCTCGGTGATTCTTGACCCCTCGAACCCTCAACGACCCTGAAACCCTCGACCCTTGACCCCTTAACGACCCTCGACCCTCTACCCTAGTTCCCGACCCTCGACCAATAGAGGAGAAGAAGAAAGGAATAGCTAGAGGAGAAGATCGAAGAAAAAAAAGAAGAAACAAAAGAGGAGAAGAAGAAAGGAATAGTGGAGAAGAAGAGAAAATAGAATATATTCTATTTTCTCTTCTTCTCCACTATTCCTTTCTTCTTCTCCTCTTCTTTTTCTTCTGTTTTCTTCTTCTTATTTATTTCACCTCTTCTTTTCGGTAGAGGAAACCCTAAATAGCTAGCAAGTATCGTGGGTGTGAGATACATGTGGCCTTCGGTGTTGGACACTACATCCACGTCCCACAAGTGACGTGGGCGTCGAAACCCGCGCCACTTGTGGGATGTGGATGTAGTGTCCGACACCGACGGTACATGTATCTCACACCGACGATACTTTCTATTTAGGGTTTCTCCTCTACCACTCGGCGGCCCTCTCGACGACCCTTGTTCCCGATAAAATAAAGAGGAAGAAGAAGAAGAAGAAAAAAGAAGAGAAGAAAGAATAGAGGAGAAGAACCCTCGAACCCTAGACGACCCTCTTCTTCCTCTCATGTTCGAGAGGATCGCCGAGGGGTCGGGAGGTTGCCTAGTGTCAAAGGAAACCCTAAATAGCTAGCAAGTATCGTGGGTGTGAGATACATGTGGCCTTCGGTGTCGGACACTACATCCACATCCCACAAGTGACGTGGGCGTCGAAGCCCGCGCCACTTGTGGGATGTGGATGTAATGTCCGACACCGACAGTACATGTATCTCACACCGACGATACTTTCTATTTAGGGTTTCTCCTCTACCACTCGGCGGCCCTCTCGACGACCCTCGTTCCCGATAAAATAAAGAGGAAGAAGAAGAAGAAAAAAAGAAGAGAAGAAAGAATAGAGGAGAAGTCTTCCTCTCCCCTCTCGGCGACCCTAGACCCCCTCTCGACCCTCGACCCCTAGGCGACCGTCGACCCCTCTCTTTTTTTTCTTCCTCTTCTATTTTATCCTCTTCTTCCTCTACCGCTCGGCGACCCTCGATGACCCTCGTTCCCGATAAAAAAAGAGGAAGAAGAAGAAAAAAAAGAGGAGAAGAAAGAATAGAGGAGACAAAAGAGGAGAAGAAAGAATAGAGGAGAAGTCTCCTCTATTCTTTCTTCTCCTCTCTTTTTTCTTCTTCTTCCTCTTTTTTTTATCCTCTTCCTCCTCTCATGTTCGACGACCCTCGACCCCTCGGCGACCCTAGACCCCCTCTCGACCCCCTCTTCTTCTCCCTCTTCTAATTCATTTGTTCATATGAATATAAAAACAATTTCATATTTACAATAATTAATATCACCAAAAAAATCCTAATTTTTCTAAAAAACAGAAAAAAATAGAAAAAATCCTAATTGTTCACATACAGTACATATACACATATATGAACAGAAAAAATAGACATATACATTAGAAAAAATCTATGAACAGAAAAAAAATCCTACACATATACATCACATATGAACAGAAAAAATAGACATATACATTAGAAAAAATAGACATATACACATATACACATATATGAACAGAAAAAATCTATACACATATACATCACATATGAACAGAAAAAAATAAAGTAATAAAAATAAAACAGAGCCGGGCGGCGGCTCACAGCGCGGGGGCAGGCGAGGGCGTCGGCGCGCGGGGGCGGGACGGGGCAGGGGCTGGGCGACGGCGAGAACGGGGTGGTCACGGCGAGCCCGTAGCAGGGGAGCTCGAGGCGACGGCGGGGGCGGCGAGGGCGGGACGGGGAAGGGGCAGGGCGACGGCGAGCACGGGGCAGCGGCGCGGGGCGACGGCGACGGCGAGCACGGGGCAGGGGCGCGGGGCGACGGCGAGCACGGGCAGCCTGACGGCGTCGTCGGGGCGAGCTCGGGCAGCCTGGCGGCGTCGTCGGGGCGGGGAACTGGCGATGAAATCTGAAAAAACGCCAAGTCTCTCCTTATATAGAATAGGCTTTGGTCCCGGTTCGTGGCGCAAACCGTGACCAATGCCCCCCTTTAGTCCCGGTTGGTGCCACGAACCGGGACCAAAGGCCGCCGCTTCCCGGCCGAAAATTGGCCTTTGGTCCCGGTTCGTGGCACCAACCGGGACTAAAGGGGGTCATTGGTCACGGTTGGTGCGACGAACCGTGACCAATGCCCCCTTTAGTCCCGGTTGGTGCCACCAACCGGGACCAATGCCCTTGTGCGCCCCGCGTCCAAAAGTTTAGTCCCACATCGCTAGTTGAGAGCGCCCGAGACCAGTTTATAAGGTCTGCTGCCTCCTCCCTCTCGAACTCCTCCGAACTGAAGGCCTATGGGCCTAATTTGACACTGCTTTGTCTGTGGGCCTATTGGGCCTTCTGCGGGCCTGAATCCTGGCCCATGTAGGGTTTCTAGTCGTATTCAGGCCGTGGAGGCCCAGTAGGTGGCATTTTTTTGTTTTTTCTTTTTTATTTCTACATTTTTTTGGTTTTTTATTTTTTGCTTTTAGGTCACAAAAATTATAAACTTTCTATTAGTGCCATTAGTTTTAAATTTTAAATAGTTTAAATTTGAATTTTTAAAAATTTGTGTGAATCACTAGTTTATGAATAACTTTACTATAAAATTAGAATTTTTTTCTATTTATTTTTTATTTCTACTTACAACTAAATACTTACAGTTTTTTAGTGATTTCTTTTTGCTTTTAGGTCACAAAAGTTATAAACTTTCTGTTAGTGCCATTAGTTTTAAATTTTAAATAGTTTAAATTTGAATTTTTAAAAATTTGTGTGAATCACTAGTTTATGAATAACTTTACTATAAAATTAGAATTTGCTTTTAGGTCACACAAATTATATTCTTTTTGCTATTGAAGAATATTATAGTTTTATTTTAGTTGATCATAACATAATATTTTAATTGATTGTTTTTATTTTCATAAAAGTTTTGTAGTTCATTCTGTTTGCTATTAATTCATTCTTTGAGCTAAATGACTCTGGAATTGGAAAGCATTTCAAAATGAACTCTGAAAAGGTTGAAAGTTGGCATGGTATCATCATTTCACCCACATAGCATGTTCCAAAAAGTAGAGAGGGTTACGACAAAAACTTGATGCACTTCGTGTACAAAATGGACAATCACTTTCGAAGTATCAAAGTTTCAAACCATAAGACATGAAAGCATTTCAAATGAACTCTGAAAAAGTTGAAAGTTGGGATGCATGGTATCATAATTTCACCCACATAGCATTTTCTTATTGCGGGGGAAAGTCTTCACTTTTTCTTCGCTTGTGTCATTTGCTTATTGCGCCGTAACCATGGATAATCTTCATTGTTTATCAGGATGCTTGGGTCAGCCTTGACATTGAAGGGAGGAATTTCATGAAACTTTTCATAATCTTCAGACATGTCTGTCTTGCCATCCACTCCCAGGATGTCCCTTTTTCCTGAAAGAACTATGTGGCGCTTTGGCTCATCGTATGATGTATTCGCTTCCTTATCTTTTCTTTTTCTCGGTTTAGTAGACATGTCCTTCACATAGATAACCTGTGCCACATCATTGGCTAGGACGAACGGTTCGTCAGTGTACCCAAGATTTTTCAGATCCAATGTTGTCATTCCGTACTGTGGGTCTACTTGTACCCCGCCGCCAAACAGAATGACCCATTTGCACTTAAACAAAGGGACCTTAAAATCAGGTCCGTAGTCAAGTTCCCATATGTCCACTATGTAACCATAATATGTGTCCTTTCCACTCTCGGTTGCTGCATCAAAGCGGACACCGCTGTTTTGGTTGGTGCTCTTTTGATCTTGGGCGATCGTGTAAAATGTATTCCCATTTATCTCGTATCCTTTGTAAGTCAATACAGTCAAAGATGGTCCCCTGGACAACAAGTACAACTCATCACAAACAGTGTTGTCACCTCTGAGACGTGTTTCCAACCAACTGCTGAAAGTCCTGATGTGTTCACATGTAATCCAGTCGTCGCATTGCTCCGGGTGTTTGGAGCGCAGACTGTTCTTGTGTTCATCGACATACGGGGTCACCAAGGTAGAGTTCTGTAGAACTGTGTAGTGTGCTTGAGACCAAGAATATCCGTCCCTGCGTATTATTGAGTCTCTTCCAAGAGTGCCTTTTCCAGTCAGTCTCCCCTCATACCGCGATTTAGGGAGACCTATCTTGTTAAGGCCAGGAATGAAGTCAACACAAAACCCGATAACATCCTCTGTTTGATGGCCCATGGAGATGCTTCCTTCTGGCCTAGCGCGGTTACGGACATATTTCTTTAGGACTCCCATGAACCTCTCAAAGGGGAACATATTGTGTAGAAATACGGGCCCCAGGATGACAATCTCGTCGACTAGATGAACTAGGACGTGCGTCATGATATTGAAGAAGGATGGTGGGAACACCAGCTCGAAACTGACAAGACATTGCGCCACATCACTCCTTAGCCTTGGTACCATTTCTGGATCGATCACCTTCTGAGAGATTGCATTGAGGAATGCACATAGCTTCACAATGGCTAATCGGACATTTTCCGGTAAAAGCCCCCTCAATGCAACCGGAAGCAGTTGCGTCATAATCACGTGGCAGTCATGAGACTTTAGGTTCTGAAACTTTTTCTCTGGCATATTTATTATTCCCTTTATATTCGATGAGAAGCCAGTCGTGACCTTCATACTAAGCAGGCATTCAAAGAAGATTTCTTTCTCTTCTTTCGTAAGAGCGTAGCTGGCAAGACCTTTATACTGCTACGGAGGCATGTCGTCTTTTTCGTGCAAACGTTGCAGGTCCTCCCGTGCCTCCGGCGTATCTTTTGTCTTCCCATACACGCCCAAGAAGCCTAGCAGGTTCACGCAAAGGTTCTTCGTCACGTGCATCACGTCGATTGAGGAGCGGACCTCTAGGTCTTTCCAATAGGGTAGGTCCCAAAATATAGATTTCTTCTTCCACATGGGTGCGTGTCCCTCAGCGTCATTCAGAACAGCTAGTCCACCGGGACCCTTTCCAAAGATGACGTAGGGTAAATCATTGACCATAGCAAGCACGTGATCACCGGTGCGCATGGCGGGCTTCTTCCGGTGATCTGCCTCGCCTTTGAAATGCTTGCCTTTCTTTCAACATTGATGGTTGGTCGGAAGAAATCGACGATGGCCCAGGTACACATTCTTCCTGCATTTGTCCAGGTATATACTTTCAGTGTCATCTAAACAGTGCGTGCATGCGTGGTATCCTTTGTTTGTCTGTCCTGAAAGGTTACTGAGAGCGGGCCAATCGTTGATGGTCACGAACAGCAATGCCTTAAGGTTAAATTCCTCCTGTCTATGCTCATCCCACGTACGTACACCGTTTCCATTCCACAGCTGTAAAAGTTCTTCAACTAATGGCCTTAGGTACACATCAATTTCGTTGCCGGGTTGCTTAGGGCCTTGGATGAGAACTGGCATCATAATGAACTTCCGCTTAATGCACATCCAAGGAGGAAGGTTATACATACATAGAGTCACGGGCCAGGTGCTGTGATTACTGCTCTGCTCACCGAAAGGATTAATGCCATCCGCGCTTAATGCAAACCATACATTACTTGGGTCCTTTGCAAACTCATCCCAGTACTTTCTCTCGATTTTTCTCCACTGCGACCCGTCAGCGGGTGCTCTCAACTTCCCATCTTTCTTTCGGTTCTCACTGTGCCATCGCATCAACTTGGCATGCTCTTCGTTTCTGAACAGACGTTTCAACCGTGGTATTATAGGAGCATACCACATCACCTTTGCAGGGACCCTCTTCCTGAGGGGCTCGCCGTCAACATCACCGGGGTCATCTCGTCTGATCTTATACCGCAACGCACCGCATACCGGGCATGCGTTCAGATCCTTGTATGCACCGCGGTAGAGGATGCAGTCATTAGGGCATGCATGTATCTTCTCCACCTCCAATCCTAGAGGGCATACGACCTTCTTTGCTGCGTATGTACTATCGGGCAATTCGTTATCCTTTGGAAGCTTCTTCTTCAATATTTTCAGTAGCTTCTCAAATCCTTTGTCACCCACAGCATTCTCTGCCTTCCACTGCAGCAATTCCAGTACGGTACCGAGCTTTGTGTTGCCATCTTCGCAATTGGGGTATAACCCTTTTTTTGTGATCCTCTAACATGCGATCGAACTTCAGCTTCTCCTTTTGACTAATGCATTGCGTCCTTGCATCGACAATGACCCGGCGGAGATCATCATCATCGGGCACATCGTCTGGTTCCTCTTGATCTTCAGCAGCTTCACCCGTGGCAGCATCATTGGGCACATCATCGTCTGGTTCCTCTTGATCTTCACCAGCTCCCCCCGTTGCAGCATCACCGTATTCAGGGGGCACATAGTTGTCATCGTACTCTTCTTCTTCGCCGTCTTCCATCATAACCCCTATTTCTCCGTGCCTCGTCCAAACATTATAGTGTGGCATGAAACCCTTGTAAAGCAGGTGGGAGTGAAGGATTTTCCGGTTAGAGTAAGACCTCGTATTCCCACATTCAGTGCATGGACAACACATAAAACCATTCTGCTTGTTTGCCTCAGCCGCATCGAGAAACTCATGCACGCCCTTAATGTACTCGCAGGTGTGTCTGTCACCGTACATCCATTGCCGGTTCATCTGCGTGCATTATATATAATTAAGTGTCCAAATTAATAGAAGTTCATCATCACATTAAAACCAAAGTGCATACATAGTTCTCATCTAACAACATATAGCTCTCCAGAGCATCTAATTAATTAAACCATACATTGAAACTATGTAAAACATTTCAATGCGAAAACAAATGCGATCATAATCGCAACCAAGGTAACAATTGATCCAACGGCATAATGATACCAAGCCTCGGTATGAATGGCATATTTTCTAATCTTTCTAATCTTCAAGCGCATTGCATCCATCTTGATCTTGTGATCATCGACGACATCCGCAACATGCAACTCCAATATCATCTTCTCCTCCTCAATTTTTTTTATTTTTTCCTTCAACAAATTGCTTTCTTCTTCAACTAAATTTAACCTCTCGACAATAGGGTCGGTTGGCATTTCCGATTCACATACATCCTAGATAAATAAAATCTATGTCACGTTGGTCGGCATAATTTTCATAAACAATAAATGAACCAATAGTTATAAAGATAATATACATACCACATCCGAATCATAGACAGGACGAGGGCCGACGGGGGCGGATACCAAAACCATCGCACTATATAAGATGCAATAATAAATGTAAGAAAATGATACAAGTATCTATCTAAACATACAAGTAAGAATATTTTTCCTTTCAGAAAGAAGATAAGAACAAGAGGCTCACCATGGTGGTGTCGGTGATGAGATCGGCGCGGGTGATCGACGGCGGTGAAGACGGGGACGGGGCGTGACGGTCCGCTAAATCTAGACAAATCTCGAGGAAAATGGAGCTTGGAGGTCGATCTTCGAGAGGAGAAAGCTTAAGTAGTGTGGCTCGGGCATTCCATCGAACACCTCATGTGCATAGGAGGTGAGCTAGAGCACCACAAAGGCCTCTCCCCCTCGGCCAGAAAAAACAGAGCACTGTGCTCTGCTCTTGCGGGAGGGGGTATATATAGGCAATTCATTGGTCCCGGTTCGTGGCATGAACCGGGACTAAAGGGGAGCCTTTGGTCCCGGTTCAAGCCACCAACCGGGACCAATGGTGGTGGGCCAGGAGGGAGGCCCTTTGGTCCCGGTTCGTCCCACCAACCGGGACCAAAAGGTCCAGACGAACCGGGACCAATGGCCCACGTGGCCCGGCCGCCCCCCTAGGCTCACGAACCGGGACCAATGCCCACATTGGTCCCGGTTCAAGACTGAACCGGGACTAATGGGCTGAGGCGGCCTGGACCATAGCCCCTTTTTCTACTAGTGTAGAGATGCCGTCGTATGTCGTGTACAAGGGTAAGGTTCCCGGAGTCTACGGCGACTGGGAGGAGTGTCGAAGACAGGTTCACCGTTTCAGCGGTAACAGTTACAAAGGGTACACCACTAGGGCGGAGGCGGAATCTAGATACGTCCGCTATCTAGTGGGAGAGAGGAGGGAGCGTTGGAGGAACCGGATGAAGACCAGTTTCATCGCGATGATGCTCATCGTGATGACCGCAACTCTCTTCTATATGATGGTAGTTTAGATGATCGATATCGACTTGTAATGTAAAGACAAACTCGCTACTCGTGATCTCGAGACTTGTAATGTTTTATCTTTATTCGGTCTTTTGAATTCGGAGACTAATATGACGAATTGTATTCGGAGACTAATCTTCTATTGTATTCGATGAATCTGCTGTTGCTGTGTGTTGTGTGCCGCTGTCTATATTCTGTCCAATAATATATTTTGTAACCTGTGCAAAAATCAAAAAAGTAAAAAAAATAAAACCTAATATTCATACTAATGGCGCATCACCTCAAAGTGCGCCATTAGTATGTCAAAGGATACTAATGGCGCATCACTGCACAGTGCGCCATTAGTATCCTTTGGATACTAATGGCGCATCACCCCACAATGCGCCATTAGTATGCCAAAGCACGTGGGTAAATATGGCCCCCTGGGAGGCATACTAACGACGCATGGTGGTCTATACTAATGGCGCATGGCGTGGTGATACTAATGGCGCACCAGTGGTGCGTCATTAGTAAAAAATACTAGTGGCGTGGTACTAGTGGCGCACCAGTAGTGCGCCATTAGTAGGCAAAACTGGTGCGCAACTAGTAGGCCTTTTCCTAGTAGTGACAATAGGCCTCCGAAACCGCATCATTTGAGTCCTGTACGGGAGAAGGGTGATAAGGTTTTTGGGAGCGCTCAGCCCGACTACTGGCTGCTTCATCACGGACTATCCGGTCGCCGACTACTACTTCCCCGACGACGACTTCTTCCCCGACGTCCACGACCTCCTCGACGACATGGCAGACGAGGACACCGACCCCAAGTCCAGTGCTTCTGCTGCTGCTGTCCCGTACGTGTTCTTCTCCTTTCTATTAGAGGTCCTGCTACAGTTCCTTGTTCTAGTATTTGCCCTTCATATGTTAGACTCTATGCAACTTGCTATAGTGTTTGCTCTAGATATGTTTAGTTACAGTTCATATATGAAGATGCTGTTTACCTTCTTTTTGTCAAATCACATGGCTTGTTTTATCACTACTATACTGGTCATGCTTTATCTAGTATTTCAGTTAATAAAATTATTCGGTAAATTGCTCATATTTCCAACAGTATGGATGAGTATTTATACATTACTAATGATGAAATGATTATTTTTGAAATTTTGAGCAGGTAATATATATACAACATGACAAGGCTTGGCGTGACATAGAGTTCATATATATGCTCTACGTGTATGTATTAGGATATCTGCGGCCGGCCCGACAAGCTCGGGTGCATGCACCTGAATACCTGCATGTACCATGCAAAAAAACTGCATGTATACATATGCTATATATACATGTATTTTTTAACATAATACAGACGCAATCGCTTATATACACACGTATACATTCACCTCTATAAACGCACACACACATACCCTACCTCTATGAGCCCTTCCAAAAGACTGAGGTGGTATATTCATCTTGAAATTTACGAAGTCACCGTACGCACCTCGTCGTTGACGGAAACGTCTCCTCCCACTAAATGCGCATCGTCAAAAATTCTGAAATAAATGCGAGCACCAGGATTTAAACCCTGATGCGCAGGGGATACCATAGTCCTTCTAACCATCTAATTATAGGTTGGTTCGCCATATACATATGTATTCGAGTATCTTAGGCTAGCCGGCAAACGCGATGTATACATATCCAAAGATCCGCTATGCCTACTTAATCATAGAGTATAATACAACTGCACCATGGTCCACGTACAAAGACTAATATTTTTCACCCCACAAAGTAAAAATGCAGTGCCCTACAGGCCTCCCCGGTCGTTGGGCCGCCGATCCCAAAGCAAGCATGGAAGACGAGGGAAAGCGAAACAGACAGATGGTCAAAAAGTTTTGCGGCTGCCGCATGCGCTTTTGCTAATCATCCTAATGGTACTAATTAATGAGTTTTTTTTACTCCCCGGTTCTTTTTACTCTACATATTAGGTTTGTTTGAAGTCAGTCTCATTCAACTTTGATCAAGTTTATACAAAAAATTATTAACATTCACATAACAACATATTTATTATTAGATCCATCTCGAAATATATTTTCATATTATATTTATTAGATGTTATAGATGTTAATATTTTCGAATATAAATTTGATCAAATTTAGCAAATTTTAACTTTAAATAAAGCTAATGTGCAGAATAAAAAGGACGGGAGGGAGTAGTAAAGAGAAAAGTCGTTTGCTCTAGCCTATCGATGCCCCAGCAGGCCAAGAGCACGCTGCCTAGTGGCTACTGTACACTGCTACGGAACGGAAACTGTGGCTAAGGACTTGTAGTCGTAGCCTCGTAGGGGTTATGTACATTCAGGCTGAAACTATCTTGCGATTTTTGCTGTCCTGTGCTAGATCTGGCGTCATTTATTTGAGGTTACGGGAGGAAAAAGAACTGGTTAGATCTCCATGTCCATCTGATAAACTATTCAACACCAAAAACGCCATTGAACTGGCAAAGGGAAATTAGCAGCAATAGGGTAATTTACTGACGACACACTAGGTAACTAGAGTCTTACTGTACTGCCAGCTTACGCGGTGCGTTCTTCAGACAAGTGCTCCGGCCTCCGCACGAGCGGGCCTGGCGAACACACCCGTGAGAACGTGATGTGCACGCTCACCAACCGAGAGTAGCTAACCAGCTGCAGCTACTCATTGTCCCCCATTCGGGGTCACATGTCTACACACAAGGCAACCGTGCACAATTTACAGCCGCACAGTACAGTAGTGCTCTACCACCGCTAGCCAGCCGTCCTATTCCTAGTTTATCTTTATTAATTTCTTGAAATCAACTCGTAGTCTAGGTTTGGGTTTAGGAAAATGTTTCACGTTTTGCAGAGAACCCCGTGTTGTTTCTCGAAATCAACTCACGGCCCAGGTTTAAGCAAGTCCAGGAAAATATTTCGCTGCTTGCAGTAAATCCCATAATATTGGGTTAATCAACCCGCAATCCTTATCAAATGCGGTTAAAAATATGCATCTTTCAAACCCTAACCCCATATTTATCAAGTTATACGAAACTATAGTACAGACACACTCCCTATGTAAAGAAATATAAGACTTTTTAGGTCAATAAAGTACTGACATAAATGTCTTATATTTCTCAAGGTTTTCGTGGGCAACATCTCAAGGAAAGGTCCTTCAAATTCTTGGTTGCCTCTAAGGTAGTGGGCTTTGAGATCTACAACCATGGTCGCATTGTTGAAAAGGACTTTGAGATGGTTTTTAGTCTCTGGGGTGAGGGTGGCCCGAATTGGCGCCGTGGAGACCGTTTGTTCTATCAAGAGGAAGAGGATTCTTGGACAGTGGTCAAACATGTTGGTGGTTCGCATGCTCGTGTTCATGACATGGTGGTTGCCAACGGTGATCGTCGGCAGTCAGCGTTTAAATGGTTGGCTAACGGCCCAGAGTCATCCGTTAACAGTGCTACTACGGATAATGCAAATCTTAATGTGGCTCATAATGTTGAGGGAGAACTCTCAGCTCCAGGGTGGGTGGGCGCCAATCGTGCGCGTTCAAATGGGGGCGTTATTTGCTATACATGGGGGGTGGGCTGGCCACTTCGCTAAAGATTGCACGATGCCGAGGCTAACTGGGCTATACCCATTCCTTCAATTCAACTCTTTCAAAAGGCCACCAGAGGAGGCCTGGGATCCAGAGGCAGTTAGTGATTGGTTTGCCTCATGCGGCCCAGCCCATGACCCACCGATTATTTCCTCTTTTAGAGATCTTTGTGCTGGGTCTTTTCCCAATTTCTAGCCGAAATTGACACTTGCCTCCTCGGCTTACCCTCCTAGTGGTTCTGCTCTGCAATAGTGCTCCAACCCCTCTGTCTCGACAAGCTCGCTCATGGCGAACATCCCCATTGATACCCAACCCATTGTGCAGCATGGGTTTGAAATCCAGCACATTGAATGTCGCAATGGTGTGGCCAGGGTGGTTCATCCTCATCAGCAGCGGCGACACGAAGACTGAGCCATTGCCACCATTCACCCGCTCCCGATCGACACGTTGTTTCCCATTGTAAGAGATGTTCTTGAGCAGTTCATCGTTGTTCATAAGCGTCTTGGACTTAGGGATATCTAGCGCTGCCCGATTGGGCAGGCGTACGTTAGGTTGACACATGTCAGAGACAGGGACAAGCTGGTGTTTGATAGTCCACATGAGTGTGGGGGTGTTTTCATTTTGTTTGCAAAGCATGATGAAGGCAGGAACTGTAGGAGGATGTACTTCAACTGCACCGTTCATTTGATCCTCACATAAGTCTCTTTTAATTACCGCACAACTGACGATATTGTTCGTGTGGTCAGTCGCGTTGGAAGGTTGAACTCCTGTAGAAAAGAAGATGAACACATCAGACAGATTTTGGTTAAACCAAGAGTGATGAACCTGGAAATTATTCCTAAGAGTATTTGATGGTGTGAGGGAGATGAGTTCGAGGAAGATGGGTGGTCCTCTTCTGTCGAGGTTTTGATGAGTGAGCTTCTGGAGGAGGCTCGACGGACGAAGACCCAATCCCTCATGAGGATGTTGATCCGCACCCACTACCTGAAAATGCAGTGGTAGCTCTAGGATTTCACCAAGATGCACTGAATAATGTAGTGGATGGCCAAGATGAGCAAATGTGGGAACATAATGAGAATTGGATTCAGCAGAAGCCTCTACAACGCAATGAGGCTTTGCATAATTTGCTTTCTACGGTGCAGTAGGAAGAACTAGCTTGGGCAGATGGCGAGGAACCGCTTCCTGAGAATAGTGGTAATAGAAGTCTAACCTCTGACATGTCTTTATCTAAGGGGGATAATGCCAATAACTTGAATGTTCTTGCTCCCTTCTTGGGAGTGGATCACCAACAGATGTTGGTTGTGCCCATGGTGGCCCCTCTAGTGTATGGGGATCTTGGTATCAGTATGCAATTTATCATGCAAGCATACCTATCAGATGATGAAGATGGGCTCCATGTCCAAGATGTTGTTGCAGTCCCTCATATTGCTGCAACCCATGAAAATGTTGCAGTGGTTCAGGCTACTTCTATCAATGAGGTTCAAGCTAAAGTGGGGTCATTTGAAATGCAGCCTTTGGGTCTTGTATCTGATGATATTGTGTTGAATGTTAATACTACTAATGGAAAGTTTGAATAGCCAATAGTTCTCTTGTGGACTAAGAATGTTGTTTCTCCAACTGCTGCCATGGAGAACTCAGATGTTGCAGTTCACCCAATCAGTTCCGACCCTCCTAACCCTGTGGGGTTGATACGTCTCCAACGTATCTATAATTTTTTTATTGTTCCATGTTGTTATATTATCATTATTGGATGTTTTACAATCATTTTATAGCAACTTTATATCATTTTTCGGACTAACCTATTGACATAGTGCCCAGTGCCAATTGCTATTTTTTGCTTCTTTTTTACTTCGCAGAATATCAGTACCAAATGGAGTCCAAATACAGCGAAACTTTTTTGAGATTTTTTCTGGACCAGAAGACACCCAGTGGGCCAAAGAAGTACCAGAGGGGAGGCCCATTGGGAGCACAACCCACCAGGGCGCCCCGAAGAGCCCAGGCGCACCCAGGGGGGTTGTGCCCCCCACGGAGCCCCCCTGCACCGCCTCTTCCCCCTATAAATTCCCAAATATTTCAAAAACCCTAGGGGAATCGACCAAACAGAATTCCAGCACACGCAGGTTCCAGAACCACGAGATCCAGTCTAACACCATCATGGAGGGGTTCACCATCCTAATTGGTTCCTCTCCAATGATGCGTGAGTAGTCCACCATAGACCTACAGGTCCGTAGGCAGTATCTCGATGGCTTCCTCTCTCTATCTTTTGATTCTCAATACAATGGTCTCTTGGAGATCTATTTGATGTAACTTTTTTGCGGTGTGTTTGTTGGGATCTGATGAATTTGAGTTTATGATCAGATCTATATCCATGAGTATTATTTGAGTACTCTTTGATCTCTTATATGCATGATTATTTATAGACTCATATTTCTTCTTTGAATCTTTGGTTTAGTTAGGCCAACTAGATCGATTTTCATTGTCATGGGAAGAGGTGCTTTGTGATGGGTTCGATCTTGCGGTGTTCTTTCCCAATGACTGAAGGGGCGGCAAGACACGCATGTCTCGTTGCTATTAAGGATAACAAGATGGGGGCTATTCCTACATGAACAGATCTCGTCTACATCATGTCATCATTATTATTTCATTACTCCGTTTCTCCATGAACTTAATACACTAGATGCATGCTGGATAGCAGTCGATGTGTGGAGTAATAGTAGTAGATGCAGGAAGGAGTCGGTCTACTAATCTTGGATGTGATGCCTATATATTAGATGGAAATATGCCCTAGAGGCAATAATAAAATGGTTATTATTATATTACCTTGCTCATGATAAGGGTTTATTATTAATGCTAGAATTGTATTGACCAGAAACTTAAATACATGTGTGGATACATAAACAAATACCGTGTCCCTAGTAAGCCTCTACTGGACTAGCTCGTTGATCAAGAGATGGTTAAGGTCTCCTAACCATAGACATGTATTGTCACTTGATGATGGGATCACATCATTAGGAGAATGATGTGATGGACAAGACCCACCCGTTAGCATAACATAGGATCCTTCAGTTTATTGCTACCACTTTCTTAATGTCAGATACATATTCCTTCGACCATGAGATCATGCAACTGTTGGACACCAGAGGAATACCTTGTGTGCTATCAAACGTCACAACATAACCGGGTGATCATAAAGATGCTTTACAGGTATCTCTGAAGTTTTCTGTTGAGTTGGCATGGATTAAGATTGGGATTTGTCACTCCGTGTATCAGAGAGGTATCTCTGGTCCCTCTCGGTAATACAACATCACAGGAAGCTTGCAAGCAAAGTGACTAAGGAGTTTGTTACGAGATGATATATTATGGAACGAGTAAAGAGACTTACCGGCAACGAGATTGAACTAGGTATGAAGATACCAATGATCGAATCTCAGGCAAGTAACACACCGACAGACAAAGGGAACAACGTATGTTGTCATAAAGGTTCGACAGATAAAGATCTTCGTAGAATATGTAGGAACCAATATGGCCATCCAGGTCCCGCTATTGTTTATTGACCGGAGAGGCGTCTCGGTCATGTCTACATCATTCTCGAAACCGTAGGGTCCGCACGCTTAATGTTCATTGATGATATAATATTATATGAGTTATGTGTGTTGGTGACCGAATGTTGTTCAGAGTCTCCGATGAGATCACATACATGACGAGGAGCTCCGGAATGGTTCGAAGGTAAAGATTGATATATAGGACGATACTATTTGGTCTCCCAAAAGGTTTTAGAATGCACCAGAGTTTTATCGGAGTACCGGAAGGGGTTCCGGGAGGCCATAGGGAGTTATTTGGCTTGTTCGGCCAACAAGGAAGAGCACACCAGCCAACATAGGGCTGGCGCGCCCCGCCTTTTGGCAGGCGGCCCTAGGGAAGGAAAGGGAGGAGGGCTAGCCACTCCTGCCTTCCCCTCCACACAAGAGAAAGGAAAGGGGGGCCTCCCCTCTCGCCTTCTCCCCGAGCGCCAAGAAAGGAAGGGGGCGCACCTAGTGCAGGCCACTAGGGCTGCCCCCGGCCCCTTTGGGGTGCCCTAGGGCTGCCTCCCCTCCCCTATATATATGAGAGGAGGGAGAGGGGCAACATACACCACGATCCCCTAGCCGTGTGCGACGCCCTCTCCCTCTAGTTCGTCCTTGGTCATATTTTCATAGTGCTCGGCGAATCCCGACGGAGATAGTTGCACCACCACCGTCACCACGCCGTCGCGCTGCCGGAACTCATCTACTACTTCGCCCATCTTGATGGATCAAGAAGACGAGGATGTCATCGAGCTAAACGTGTGCTAAACGCGGAGGTGTCATACGTTCGGTACTTGATCAGGTGGATCATGAAGGTGTACAACTACATCAACCACGTTGATAAACGCTTCCTCTAAACGGTCTATGAGGGTACGTAGACACACTCTCCCCTCTTGTTGCTATGCATCTCCATGGATAGATCTCGCGTGTGCGTAGATTTTTTTTTGTTTTCCATGCAACGTTCCCCAACAGTGGCATCCGAGCTAGGTCTATGCGTAGATGATATGCACGAGTAGAACAAAAAGGAGTTGTGGGCGGTGATGATCATGCTACTTACCAATGTCTACGACGCAACTTTATTCTTGTAGACTTGTGTTGGGCCTCCAAGCGCAGAGTTTTGTAGGATTGTAGCAATTTTCCCTAAAGTGGATGACCTAAGGTTTATCAATCCGTGGGAGGTGTAGGATGAATATGGTCTCTCTCAAACAATCCTGCAACCAAATACAAGAAATCTCTTGTGTCCCCAACACCCCCAATACAATGGCAAATTGTATAGGTGCACTAATTCAGCAAAGAGATGGTGATAAAAGTGTAATATTGATGGTAGAAATATATTTTTATAATCTAAATAAATAAAAACAGAAAGGTAGCAAATAGTAAATGGGCACAAAAATGATATTGCAATGCTTGAAAATGAGGCCTAGGGTCCGTACTTTCACTATTGCAACCTGTCAACAATGCTAATATAATTGAATCATATAACCGTCCCTCAACGTGCAACAAAGAATCACTCCAAAGTTCCTATCTAGCGGAGAACATAAGACGGAAGTGTTTGTAGGGTACGAAACCAACTCAAAGCTATTCTTTCCGATCAATCTATCCTAGAGTTCGTACTAAAATAACACGAAGCTGTAGGGTATGAAACCACCTCAAAGCTATTCTTTCTGATGAATCTATCCTAGAGTTCGTACTAAAATAACACGAAGCTATTCTTTCCACTCGATCTAACCAAGAGTTCATACTAAAATAACACCAAAGAAAATTCAGATTCATAATATTCAATCCAACACAAAGAACTTCAAAGAGTGCCCCAAGATTTCTACCGGAGAAACAAAGACAAGAACATGCATCAACCCCTATGCATAGATTACCCCAATGTCACCTCGGGAATCCGCGGGTTGAGTGCCAAAACATATATCAAGTGAATCAATATGATACCCCATTGTCACCACGAGTATTCAACTGCAAGACATATATCAGGTGTTCTCAAATCCATAAAAGTATTCAATCCGATAACAACGAAATCTTAAAGGGAAAAACTCAATTCATCACAACAAGATAGAGAGGGGAAAACACCATATGATCCGACTATATTAACAAAGCCCGCGATACATCAAGATCGTGGCATCTCAAGAACACGAGAGAGAGAGAGAGAGATTAAACACATAGCTACTGGTACAAACCCTCAACCCCGAGGGTGGACTACTCCCTCCTCATCGTGGTGGCCTCCGGGATGATGAAGATGGCCACCGGAGATGATTCCCCCCTCCGGCATGGTGCCGGAACGGGCTCTAGATTGGTTTTCGGTGGCTACAGAGCCTTGCAACAGCGGAACTTCTGATCTAGGTTAACCCCGAGGGTTTTCGAAATATTTGGGAATTTATAGGGTCGAGAGGGGGTGCGGGAGGCCACCGAGGTGGGCACAACCCACCTGGGCGCGCCTGAGCCCCCAGGCGTGCCCTGGTGGGTTGTGCCCTCTCGGGGGACCTCCCACGTGCTGCTCTGGCCCATCGGGAGTCTTCTGGTCCATAAAAAATCCACAAAAAGTTTTGCGGTGTTTAGACTCCATTTGATATTGATTTCCTGCAATGTAAAAAACATGCAAAAAAACAACAACTAGCACTTGGCACTATGTCAATAGGTTAGTGCCAAAAATGATATAAAATGACTATAAAAATGATTATAAAACATCCAAGAATGATAATATAACATCGTGGAACAATAAAAAATTATAGATACGTTGGAGACATATCACTTACCTCCAACCTCTAATTTTGATTCGGCGGTATTGTGGGATGAAGCGGCCCGGACCAACCTTACATGTCCATGCACATGAGACTGGTTCCACCGACTGACATGCAACTTGTTTTGCATAAAGGTGGCTCGCGGGTGTCTGTTTCTCCTACTTTAGTTGAATCGAATTTGAGTACGACCGGTCCTTGAAGAAAGTTAAAATAGAAAACTTGATAAACTAGCGTTGTGGTTTTGTGTAGGTAAGAATGGTTTTTTGCAAAAAGCCCATAGCAGCCACGTAAAACATGCAACAACAAAGTAGAGGACGTCTAACTTGTTTTTGTAGGGCATGTTGTGATGTGATATGGTCAAGATATGATGTGATATATGTTGATGTATGAGATGCTCATGTTTTGTGATAAGTTCACGAGTTGCATGTCGATGAGTATGACAATCGGCAGGAGCCTTAGGGTTGTCTTTAAATATTTTATGACCTACGTGTCAATCACTAAGCGCCATGTAATTGCTTTACTTCTTCGCTATGTGTTAGCAATAGTTGTAGAAGCAATAGTTGGCAAGACAACCCCGACGCAACGATGGAGATCATGGTGTCGAGCCGGTGACGATGGAGATCATGCCGATACTTTGGAGATGGAGATCAAAATCACAAGATGATGGCCATATCATGTCACATATTTTGATTGCATGTGATGTTTATCCTTTCTGCATCATGTTGTGCTTAGAACGATGGTAGCATTATAAGATGATCCCTTCACTTAATTTCAAGATAAAAGTGTTCTCCCTGAGTATGCACTGTTGCCAAAGTTCATCATTTTGAAGCACCTCGCGATGATCAGGTGTGATAGACTCTATGTTCACATAGAACGGGTGCAAGACAGTTTTACACATGCAGAATACTTTGGTTAAACTTGACAAGCCTAGCATGTACAAACATGGTCTCAAAACACTTGAGACCGAAAGGTCGAACATGAGTCGTATAGTAGATATGATCAACATAGAGATGTTCACCATTGATGACTACCCCATTTCACGTGATGATCGGACATGGGTTAGTTGATTTGGATCATGTATCACTTAGATAATTTGAGGGATGTTAATTAAGTGGGAGTTCATTAGTAATTTGATTAATTGAACTTAATTTATCATGAACTTAGTCTTAATAGGTTTTGCATATCTATGTTGTAGATCAATGGCCCGTGCTACCATTCCCTTAAATTTTAAATGTGTTCACAGAGAAAGCTAAGTTGAAAGATGATGTTAGCAACTATACGGACTGGGTCCATAACTTGAGAATTATCCTCATTGCTGCATAGAAGTATTATGTCCTTGATGCACCACTAGGTGACAAACCCGCTCCCGTTAATCTAGACATGGTGAATGCCTGGAAAATGCGGACTGATGACTACTCAATAGTTTAATGTGCCATGATTTACGGCTTAGAACCGGGGCTCCAAAAGCGTTTTGAGCACCACGGAGCCTATGAGATGTTCCAAGAGCTGAAGTTGATATTTCAAGCTATTGCCCGGGTTGAGAGATATGAAGTCTCCAACAAGTTCTATAGCTGCAAGATGGAGGAGAACAGTTTTGTCAGTGAACACATACTCAAAATGCCTGGGTATCATAACCACTTGACTTAGCTAGGAACTGGTCTTCCAGTTGAGAGTGTTATTGACAGAGTTCTTCAGTCACTGCCACCAAGCTACAAAAGCTCCATGATAAACTATAATATGCAAAGGGTGAAGAAAATGATTCCCGAGCTCTTCGCAATGCTTAAGGCCGCGAAGGTAGAAATCAAGAAGGACCATCAAGTGTTGATGGTTAATAAGACCACTAGTTTCAAGAAAAAGGGTAAGGGAAAGAATGGGAACTTCAAGAAGAATGGCAAGCAAGTTGCCGCTCCCATGAAGAAGCCCAAAGCTGGACCCAAGCCTGAAATTGAGTGCTTTTCTACTGTAAAGGGAATGGTCACCGAAAGCGGAACTGCCCCAAATACTTGGCAGATAAGAAGGATGGAAAAGTGAACAAAGGAGATGCAGAATAAATGAAGATTGGCTAAGGACGAGGTGACAATGCGCGCCGGGAATGGTTCCAAGGTCGATGTGATCGCCGTCTGCATGCTACCTCTACATCTACCTCTGGATTAGTTTTAGACCTCAATAATTGTTATTTGGTGCTAGCGTTGAGCATGAACATTATATCTTGATCTGGTTTATTACGAGACGGTTATTCACTTAGATCGGAGAATAATGGTTGTTCTATTTATATGAGTAATATCTTTTATGGTCATGCACCTTTGATGAATGGTCTATTCTTGTTGAACCTTGATCGTAGTGATACACATATTCATAATATTGATGCCAAAAGATGCAAAATTGATAATGATAGTGCAACTACTTATGGCACTGCCGTTTAGGTCATATTGGTGTGAAGCGCACGATGAAACTCCATGCGGATGGACTTTTGGAATCACTTGCTTATGAATCATTTGATACTTGTGAACCATGCCTCGTGGGTAAGATGACTAAAACTCTGTTCTCTGAAACAATGGAGCGAGCTAATGACTTATTGGAAATAATACATGTATGCGGTCCGTTGAGTGTTGAGGCACGTGGAAGGTATCATTATTTTCTAACATTCATAGATGATTTAAGTAGGTATGGGTATATCTGCTTGATGAAACACAAGTCTGAAATATTTGAAAAGTTCAAAGAATTTCATAGTGAAGTGGAGAACCAT
Organism: Triticum monococcum; assembly: GCA_034509565.1. Lineage (NCBI taxonomy): Eukaryota > Viridiplantae > Streptophyta > Magnoliopsida > Poales > Poaceae > Triticum > Triticum monococcum. Next base: position 553,957,610 of record CM067841.1, on the reverse strand, counting down.
CGTAAGAAGAAAATAAAGTTTCTATGATCTGATCGAGGAGGCGAATATTTGAGTTACAAGTTTGGCCTTCATTTAAAACTATGTGGAATTGTTTCACAACTCACGCCACCTGGAACACCACAGCGTAATGGTGTGTCCAAATGTCATAACCATACTTTATTAGATATGGTGCGTTCTATGATGTCTCTTACCGATATGCCTTTATCATTTTGGGTTATGTATTAGAGACAGCCACATTCTAGTTAAATAAGGCACCATCTAAATCTGTTGAGATGACACCGTATGAACTTTGGTTAGTAAGGAACCTAAGCTGTCGTTTCTTAAAGATTGGGGATGCGACACTTATGTCAAAAGGCTTCAGCCCGATAAGCTCGAACCCAAATATGAGAAGTGCATGTTCATAGGATACCCTAAAGAAACTATTGGGTACATCGTCTACAACAAATCCGAAGGCAAGATCTTTGTTGCCAAGAATGGGTCCTTTCTCAAGAAGGGATTTCTCTCGAAAGAAGTGAGTGGGAGGAAAGTAGAACTTGATGAGGTAATTGTACCTTCTCTATAATTGGAAAGTAGCACATCACAGAAAATTGTTCTCGTGATGCCTACACCAACTAGAGAGGAAGTAAATGATAATGATCATGAAACTTCAGATCAATTTACTACTGAACTTCGTAGATTGACCAGAACATGTTCCGCTCCAGAGTGGGACGGTAATCCTGTGTTGGAAGTCATGTTGTTAGACAACGGCGAACCTACGAACTATGAAGAAGCTATGTTGAGCCCAGATTCCGACAAATGGCTTGAGGCCATGAAATCTGAGATATGATCCATGTATGAGAACAAATCATAGACTTTGGTGGACTTGCCCGATAATCGGCAAGCCATTGAGAATAAATGGATCTTCAAGAAGAAGGCAGACATTGATGGTAATATTGTTGGGAATCGTTGCATGGAAAACAAAAAATTTCTACGCACAGGCAATGATCTATCCATGTAGATGCATAGAAACGAGGGGGAGAGTGTGTATACATACCCTGGTAGACCGTAAGTGGAAGAATTTCACAACGCGGTTGATGTAGTCGTACTTCTTCGCGCTTCAACCGATCAAGTACCGAATGCATGGCACCTTCGCGTTCTGCACATGTTCAGCTCCGTGACGCCCCTCGCCTTCTTGATCCAGCAAGACGTCGAGGTAGTAGATGAGTTCCGTCAGCATGACGGTGTGGTGATGGTGATGGTGAAGTGATCTCCGCAGGGTTTCGCCTAAGCACTACGGAAATATGACTGGGGTGTAAAAGGTGGAGGGGGCGCCGCACACAACTAGGTAATAGTCTATTGTGTGCTATGCGGGAGGGAGGGAGGAGCACCCACATATATATAGGTGGGAGGGAGGGAGGAGCATCCAAAGGAGGCACCCAAGTAGGAGGAATCCTACTTGGAGTCCCGCCCAAGCCGCGCCCCCTTTCCTTATTTGGAGGGGAAAACTTTGTTTTTGCCACTCTAGTTTTTGCCCAGTTTTGCTTATGCCACTCTAGAATTTGAGATCTCACTTTTTCCACTCTTAGCTTTTGACAATACATCACAAATGCCATTCAGTGGCAAAAACGATAATTTTTCTTTTCACTTTTGCCACTGTTAGGTTTTGCAATGTATCAGAATTGCCCCTTTGAAAATTTTGCTTTTGCCACTGAATGGCTAAATTGATATATTGTCAAAAGCCAAGAGTGGCAAAAGTAAAATGTTAAATTCTAGAGTGACATAAGCAAAGTGGGCAAAAGCTAGAGTGGCAAAAACAAGGTTTTCCCTATTTGGAGTGCGGGGACAGGCAGGGGAGGGTGGCGCCCCCCTTTCCTTTCTCCCACAACAGGAAAAGGTAGGAGGGGCTAGCCCTCCCCCTTTTCCTTCCCTAGGGCTGGCCAAACAAGGGAGGGGCGCATCAGCCCCTTTGTGGTCTGGTATGTCCTCTCCTTTGGCCCATAAGGCCCATAACTTGCCGGGGTGTGTGTGGTGGTGCGCGGAACCCCTTCCGACGACCCGATTCCTTCCCGGTACATCCCGAAACACTTCCGGTGTCCAAATACCATTGTCCTATATATCAATCTTTACCTCTCGACCATTTCAAGACTCCTCGTCATGTCCATGATCTTATCCAGGACTACGAACAATATTCGGTCACCAAAACATATAACTCATATCACACTATAGCATCAACAAACGTTAAGCGTGTGGACCCTATGGGTTCGAGAACTATGTAGACATGACTGGGACACATCTCCGTTCAATAACCAATAGCGGAACCTGGATGCCCATATTGGCTCCTACATATTTTATGAATATCTTCATCGGTCAAACTGTTATGACAACATATGTAATTCCCTTTGTCGATCGATATGTTACTTGCCGCAGATTCGACTGCCGGTATCTTCATACCTTGTTCAATCTCGTTACCAACAAGTCTCTTTACTCGTTCCATAATACATCACCTCGTGACTAACTCCTTAGTCATTTTCTTGCAAGCTTATGATATGTGTATTACCGAGAGGGCCAGTGATACCTCTCCAATACTCGGAGTGACAAATCCTAATCTTGATCTATGCCAACTCAACAAACACCTTTGGAGATACCTGTAGAGCATCTTTATGATCATGCAGTTATGTTGTGACGTTTGATAGCACACAAGTCATTCCTCCGGTACCCGGGAGTTGCATAGTCTCATAGTCGAAGGAATATATATTTGACATGAAGAAAGCAATAGCAATAAAACTGAACGATCATAATGCTAAGATAACGGATGGGTCTTTTCCATCACATAATTATCCTAATGATGTGATCCAATTATCAAATGACAACTCATGTCCATGGTTAGGAAACCTTAACCATGTTTAATCAACGAGCTAGTCTAGTAGAGGCTCACTAGGGACACGGTGTTTTGTTTATGTATTCACACATGTATTTAGTTTCCGATCAATACAATTCTAGCATGAATAATAAACCTTTATCATGAATAAGGAAATATAAATAACAACTTTATTATTGCCTCTAGGGCATATTTCCTTCAGTCTCCCACTTGCACTACAGTCAATAATCTAGTTCACATCGCCATGTGATTAACACCAATAGTTCACATCGCCATGTGATTAACACCCGTAGTTCACATCGCCATGTGACCAACACCCAAAGGTTTTACTAGAGTCAATAATCTAGTTCACATTGCCATGTGATTAACACCCAAAGAGTACTAAGGTGTGATCCTGTTTTTCTTGTGAGAGAGGTTTAGTCAATGCGTCTGGCACATTCAGATCCGTATGTATATTTGCAAATTTCTATGTTCAACAATGCTATGTATGGAGCTACTCTAGCTAATTGATGCCACTTTCAATCCGTATCCAGATTTAGACTCAGAGTCATCCGGATCGGTGTAAAAGCTTGCATCGACATAACCCTTTACAACGAACTCTTTTATCACCTCCATAACTGAGAAATATTTACTTAGTCCTCTTAGGCAACTAAGGATAATTTTGACTGTTGTCTAGTGATCTACTCCTGCATCACTATTGTAACCCCTTGCCAAACTCATGGCAAGGTACAGAATAGGTTTGCTAAGCAGCATGGCATACTTTATAAAACCTATGGCTAAGGCATAGGGAATGACCTTCATTCTCTCTCTATCTTCTGCCGTGGTTGGGCTTTGAGTCTTACTCAACTTCACACCTTACAATATAGGCTAGAACTCCTTCTTTGAGTGATCCATTTTGAACTCCTTCAAAATCTTGTCAAGGTATGTACTCATTGAAAAATCTTATCAAACGTCTTGATCTATCTCTATAGATCTTGATGCCTAATATGTAAGCAGCTTCATCGAGGTCTTTCATTGAATATTCTTATTCAAGTATCCTTTCATGCTATCCAGAAATTCTATATCATTTCCAATCAACAATATGTCATCCACATATAATATCAGAAATGCTATAGAGCTCCCACTCACTTTCTTGTAAATACAGGCTTCACCATAAGTATGTATAAAACCATATGCTTTTATCACCTCATCAAAGCATATATTCCAACTCTGAGATACTTGCACCAGTCCATAGATGGATTGCCGAAGTTTGCACACTTTGTTAGCACCTTTAGGACCGACAAAACCTTCTGGTTGCATCATATACAACTCTTCTTTAAGAAATCCATTAAGGAATGTAGTTTTGATGTCCATTTGCCATATTTCATATTTATAAAATGAGACAATTGCTAACATGATTTAGACTGACTTAAGCATCGCTACGGGTGAGAAGGTCTCATCATAGTCAACCCCTTGAACTTGTCGAAAACCTTTTGCGACTAGTCGAGCTTTGTAGATGGTGATGATACGTCTCCAACGTATATATAATTTTTTATTGTTCCATGCTATTATATTATCTGTTTTGGATGTTTAATGGGCTTTATTATGCACTTTTATATTATTTTGGGACTAACCTATTAACCGAAGGCCCAGTGCAAATTGCTGCCAATTTCAGTGTTTCGCAGAAAAGGAATATCAAACGGAACCAAACGGAATGAAACCTTCACGAGGATCGTTTTTGGAACAAACGCAATCCAGGAGACTTGGAGTGGACGTCATCGAAGCAGTGAGGAAGCCACGAGGCAGGAGGGCGCGCCCCAGGGGTGTGGGCACGCCCCCCCCCACCCTCGTGGGCCCCTTGCAGCTCCACCGACCTACTTTTTCGCCTATATATACTCATATACCCTGAAAACATTCAGGAGCACCACGAAACCCTATTTCCACCGCCGCAACCATCTGTACCCGTGAGATCCCATCTTGGGGCCTTTTCCAATGCTCCACCGGAGGAGGAATCGATCACAGAGGGCTTCTACATCAACACCATATCCTCTCCGATGATGTGTGAGTAGTTTACCACAGACCTTCGGGTCCATAGTTATTAGCTAGATGGCTTCTTCTCTCTCTTTGGATCTCAATACAAAGTTCTCCTCGATTCTCTTGGAGATCTATTCGATTAATTCTTTTTGCGGTGTGTTTGTCAAGATCCGATGAATTGTGGGTTTATGATCAAGATTATCTATGAACAATATTTGACTCTTCTCTGAATTCTTTTATGCATGATTAAAATATCTTTGCAAGTCTCTTCGAATTATTGATACGTCTCCAACGTATCTATAATTTTTGATTGCTCCATGCTATTATATTATCTGTTTTGGATATTAATTGGCTTTATTTTACACTCTTATATCATTTTTGGGACTAACCTACTAACCGGAGGCCCATCCCAAATTGCTGTTTTTTTGCCTATTTCAGTGTTTCGCAGAAAAGGAATATCAAACGGAGTCCAAACGGAATGAAACCTTCGCGAACATGATTTTCTCAACAAACGTGATCCATGAGACTTGGAGTGTGCGTCAAGAAACAATCGAGGAAGCCACGAGGTAGGGGGCGCACCTACCCCCCTGGGCGCGCCCTCCACCCTCGTGGGCCCCTCGTTGCTCTACCGATGTACTTCTTCCTCCTATATATATCCACGTACCCCCAAACATCCAGGAGCACCATGAAAACCTAATTCCACCGCCGCAACCTTATGTACCCGAGAGATCCCATCTTGGGGCCTTTTCCGGAGCTCCACCGGAGGGGGCATTGATCACGGAGGGCCTCTACATCAACTCCATGGCCTCTCTGGTGATGTGTGAGTAGTTTACTTTAGACCTTCGGGTCCATAGTTATTAGCTAGATGGCTTCTTCTCTCTTTGGATCTCAATACAAAGTTCTCCTCGATCTTCTTGGAGATCTATTCGATGTAATCTTCTTTTGCGGTGTGTTTGTCGAGATCCGATGAATTGTGGGTTTATGATCGAGTTTACCTATGAACAATATTTGAATCTTCTCTGAATTCTTTTATGTATGATTGGTTTATCTTTGCAAGTCTCTTCGAATTGTCAGTTTGGTTTGGCCTACTAGATTGATCTTGCTTGCAATGGGAGAAGTGCTTAGCTTTGGGTTCAATCTTGCAGTGTCCTTTCCTAGTGACAGTAGGGGCAGCAAGGCACGTATTGTATTGTTGCCATCGAGGATAAGAAGATAGGGTTTATATCATATTGCATGAGTTTATCCCTCTACATCATGTCATCTTACTTAAAGGATTACTCTATTCTTATGAACTTAATACTCTAGATGCATGCTGGATAGCGGTCGATGTATGGAGTAATAGTAGTAGATGCAGAATCGTTTCGGTCTACTTGTTGCGGATGTGATGCCTATATACATGATCATACATAGATATTCTCATAACTATGCTCAATTCTATCAATTGCTCGACAGTAATTCATTTACCCACCGTAATACTTATGCTCTTGAGAGAAGCCACTAGTGAAACCTATGGCCCCCAGGTCTATCTTTCATCATATTAATATTCCAACACTTAGTTATTTCTATTGCCGTTTATTTTACTTTGCATCTTTATTTCTCTTTATCATAAAAATACCAAAAAAATTATCTTATCATATCTATCAGATCTCACTCTTGTAAGTGACCGTGAAGGGATTGACAACCCCTTTATCGCGTTTGTTGCGAGGTTCTTATTTGTTTGTGTAGGTGCGTGGGACTCGAGCGTGATCTCCTACTGGATTGATACCTTGGTTCTCAAAAACTGAGGGAAATACTTACGCTACTTTACTGCATCACCCTTTCCTCTTCAAGGGAAAACTAACGCAGTGCTCAAGAGGTAGCAAGAAGGATTTCTGGCGTCGTTGCCGGGGAGATTCACGCCAAGTTAAGTCAAGATTTGACTCCCGACAACGAGCCATTTCTGGCACAGTTGCCGGAGTCTACGCACAAGTCAAGACATACCAAGTACCCATCACAAACTCTTATCCCTCGCATTACATTATTTGCCATTTGCCTCTCGTTTTCCTCTCCCCACTTCACCCTTGCCATTTTGTTCACCCTCTCTTTTCCGCTCACCTTTCTTTCGCCATGTCAGAATCAAAAAGGGTTGGGGGTTCTCTCCCGAGTTTTAGTACTTTGGACAATCCTTCTATTCTCTCTAAACTCATAAATAATGATGCTATGGAAAGACCTACCAGAGTTATCAATGAGAATCTTAATAATTTTGATGAAGATGATTCCGGAATTTTTTGTTATTTACTCGATGAATCTTTGAAAGATGCTTGGGATAGAATATTAAGGATCCGGGCCAGCTATGTGCCCCAATACCAAATTGAAATTTACTTAAAGAGCTTTTATGTTGCCCTACCTTCTTCGTTTAAGCATGTCTTAGATTCTATATTTGAAGAAGGTTTTCTTGAAGGGGATGCCGTAGATACTTATGAGAAGATTAAAACCATATTTGGGTACCCCATGAATGAGAAGGTCGAATCCACATCTCTTTTGCTCTCCTACCAAAACGAATCTATCAAAGAGATGAAAGCTAGCTTAGATGCAAATTTCCGTAAAATGCTTAATATTTCTTCTATCATTAACGGCCTTGTGCTTTATCAAAATAGAAAGATTAATGCCATAGATAATAAGTTTGCAATTTTCTTCCCTAAAACCAAAGATGGCAATACCTAGATCTATCTTCGCTTTTATGCCTAGCTAGGGGCGTTAAACGATAGCGCTTGTTGGGAGGAAACCCAATTTTATTTTCATTCCTTGCTTTTTGCTCCTGTTTAGTAATAAATAATTTATCTAGCCTCTGTTTTGGTTGTGTTTTTGTGTTTAATTAGTGTTTGTGCCAAGTAGAACCGCTGGAAGACTTGGGGAAAGTCCTTTTGATCTTGCTGTAAAAAACAGAAACTTAAGCGCTCACGAGAATTGGGGCCATTTTTATTTGGAAAGTGATATTTAGTTAATTATTTTTGTAGATGATTAATAGATAAATTCCTCACGCCCAGCAATTTATTTTAGAATTTTTGGGGTTCCAGAAGTTGCGTTAGCTACAGATTACTATAGACTGTTCTGTTTTTGACAAATTCTGTTTTTCGTGTGTTGTTTGCTTATTTTGATGAATCTATGGCTAGTAAAAGAGTTTATACACCATAGAGAAGTTGGAATACAGTAGGTTTAACACCAATATAAATAAATAATGAGTTCATTATAGTACCTTGAAGTGGTGTTTTGTTTTCTTTCGCTAACGAAGCTCACGAGATTTTCTATTTAAGTTTTGTGTTGTGAAGTTTTCAAGTTTTGGGTAAAGATTTGATGGATTATGGAACAAGGAGTGGCAAGAGCCTAAGCTTGGGGATGCCCATGGCACCCCAAGGTAAAATTAAAGGACACCAAAAATCCTAAGCTTGGGGATGCCCCGGAAGGCATCCCCTCTTTCGTCTTCGTCCATCGGTAACTTTACTTGGAGCTATATTTTTATTCGCCACATGATATGTGTTTTGCTTGGAGCGTATTGTATGATTTGAGTCTTTGATTTTTAGTTTACCACAATCATCCTTACTGTACACACCTTTTGAGAGACTCACATGATTTGAAATTTACTAGAATACTCTATGTGCTTCACTTATATCTCTTGAGCTATATAGTTTTTGCTCTAGTGCTTCACTTATATCTTTTAGAGCACGGCGGTGGTTTTATTTTATAGAAATAATTCATCTCTCATGCTTCACTTATATTATTTTGACAGTCCTTTAGAAAAACATGGCAATTTTCTTTTAGGCATAATAAAAACTTTCATATAAGTGCATTGGATACTAGGAGAAGTTTGATACTTGATGATTGTTTTGAGATATGGAGATAGTGATATTAAAGTTGAGCCAGTTGAGTAGTTTTGAATTTGAGAAATACTTGTGTTGAAGTTTGCAAGTCCCGTAGCATGCACGTATGGTAAACGTTGTGTAACAAATTTGAAACATGAGATGTTATTTCATTGTCTTCCTTATGAGTGGCGGTCGGGGACGAGCGATGGTCTTTTCCTACCAATCTAGCCCCTAGGAGCATGCGTGTAATACTTGGTTTTTGATGACTTGTAGATTTTTGCAATAAGTATGTGAGATCTTTATTGTTGGGGAACGTAGTAATTACAAAAAAAAATCCTACGCACACGCAAGATCATGCTGATGCATAGCAACAAGAGGGGAGAGTGTTGTCCACGTACCCTCGTAGACCGAAAGGGAAGTGTTAGCACAACGCGGTTGATGTAGTCATATGTCTTCACGATCCGACCGATCAAGTACCGAACGCACGACACCTCCGAGTTCTGCACATGTTCAACTCGATGACGTCCCTCGAACTTTGATCCAGCCGAGTGTTGAGGGAGAGTTTCGTCAGCACGACGGCGTGGTGATGATGATGATGTTCTACCGATGCAGGGCTTCGCCTAAGCACCGCTACGATATGACCGAGGTGGATTATAGTGGAGGGGCACCGCACACGGCTAAGAGATCCAATGGATCAATTTTTGTGTCTATGGGGTGCCCCTGGCCATGTATATAAAGGAGTGGAGGAGGGGAGGGGCCGGCCCTCTCTATGGCGTGCCCTAGGGGAGTCCTACTCCCACCGGGAGTAGGATTCCCCCTTTCCTAGTAGAACTAGGATCCCTTCCAATTAGTAGGAGTAGGAGAGAAGGAAAGGGAAGGGAAAAGGAGAAGGAAGGAAGGGGCGCCCCTCCCTAGTCCAATTCGGACCAGCCCATGGGGAGGGGTGCGGCCACCCTTTGAGGCCTGTCTCTCCTTTCCCGTATGGCCCATTAAGGCCCAATACGAATTTCCGTAACTCCCCGGTACTCTAAAAAATACCCGAATCACTCGGAACCTTTCCGATTTCCGAATATAGTCGTCCAATATATCAATCTTTACGTCTCGACCATTTCGAGACTCCTCGTCATGTTCCCGATCTCATCCGGGACTCCGAACTCCTTCGGTACATCAAAACACATAAACTCATAATATAACCGTCATCGAGCTTTAAGCGTGCGGACCCTACGGGTTCGAGAACTATGTAGACATGACCGAGACACATCTCCGGTCAATAACCAATAGCGGAACCTGGATGCCCATATTGGCTCCTACATATTCTACAAAGATCTTTATCGGTCAAACCGCATAACAACATACGTTGTTCCCTTTGTCATCGGTATGTTACTTGCCCGAGATTCGATCGTCGGTATCTCAATACCTAGTTCAATCTCGTTACCGGCAAGTCTCTTTACTCGTTCTGTAATACATCATCCCACAACTAACTCATTAGTTGCAATGCTTGCAAGGCTAAAGTGATGTGCATTACCGAGAGGGCCCAGAGATACCTCTCCGACAATCGGAGTGACAAATCCTAATCTCAAAATACGCCAACCCAACAAGTACCTTTGGAGACACCTGTAGAGCACCTTTATAATCACCCAGTTACGTTGTGACGTTTGGTAGCACACAAAGTTTTCCTTCATTAAACAGGAGTTGCATAATCTCATAGTCATAGGAACATGTATAAGTCATGAAGAAAACAATAGTAACAAACTAAACGATCAAGTGCTAAGCTAACAGAATGGGTCCAGTCAATCACATCATTCTCCTAATGATGTGATCCTGTTAATCAAATGCAAACTCATGTCTATGGTTAGGAAACATAACCATCTCTGATCAATGAGCTAGTCAAGTAGAGGCATACTAGTGACACTCTATTTTGTCCATGTATTCACACATGTATTACATTTATCATGATATAAGGAAATAAATAATAACTTTATTATTGCCTCTAGGGCATATTTCCTTCTGTCTCCCACTTGCACTACAGTCAATAATCTAGTTCACATCGCCATGTGATTTAATACCAATAGTTCACATCACCATGTGATTAACACCCATAGTTCACATCGACATGTGACCAATACCCAAAGGGTTTACTAGAGTCAATAATCTAGTTCACATCGCTATGTGATTAACACCCAAAGAGTACTAAGGTGTGATCATGTTTTGCCTGTGAGAGAAGTTTAGTCAAAGGGTCTACCACATTCAGATCCGTAAGTATTTTGCAAATTTCTATGTCAACAATCCTCTGCACGGAGCTACTCTAGCTAATTGCTCCCACTTTCAATATGTATCCAGATTGAGATTTAGAGTCATCTGGATCGAATCAAAATTTGCATCGACATTACCCTTTACGACAAACCTTTTTGTCACCTCCATAATCGAGAAACATATCCTTATTCCACTAAGGATTACTTTGACCGCTGTCCAGTGATCCACTCCTAGATCACTATTGTACTCCTTTGCCAAAAATAGTGTAGGGCATACAATAGATCTGGTACACAGCATGGCATATTTTATAGAACCTGTGGCCAAGGCATAGGGAATGACTTTCAGTCTCTTTCTGTCTTCTTCCGTGGTCGGGCTTTGAGTCTTACTCAGTTTCACACCTTGTAACACAGTCAAGAACTCTTTCTTTGACTGTTCCATTTTGAACTAATCCAAAATCTTGTCAAGGTATGTACTCATTGAAAAACTTATCAAGCGTCTTGATCTGTCTCTATAGATTTTGATGCTCAATATGTAAGCAGCTTCACCGAGGTCTTTCTTTGAAAACGTCCTTTCAAACACTCCTTTATGCTTTGCAGAATAATTCTACATTATCTCCGATCAAGAATATGTCATTCACATATACTTATCAGAAATGCTATAGTGCTCCACTCACTTTCTTGTAAATGCAGACTTCACCGCAAGTCTGTATAAAACTATATGCTTTGATCAACTTATCAAAGCATATATTCCAACTCCGAGATGCTTGCACCAGTCCATAGATGGATCGCTGGAGCTTGCATATTTTGTTAGTACCTTTAGGATTGACAAAACCTTCTAGTTGCATCATATACAACTCTTCTTTAATAAACCCATTAAGGAATGCAGTTTTGTTTATCCATTTGCCAGACTCCATAAAATGCGACAATTGCTAACATGATTCGGACAGACTTAAGCATAGATACGAGTGAGAAACTCTCATCATAGTAAACACCTTGAACTTGTCGAAAACCTTTTTGCGTCAATTCTAGCTTTGTAGATAGTAACACTACTATCAGTGTCCGTCTTCCTCTTGAAGATCCATTTAATCTCAATGGCTCGCCGATCATTGGGCAAGTCAATCAAAGTCCATACTTTGTTCTCATACATGGATCTCATCTCAGATTTCATGGCCTCAAGCCATTTTGCGGAATCTGGGCTCATCATCGCTTCCTCATAGTTCATAGGTTCGTCATGGTCAAGTAACATGACCTCCAGAACAGGATTACCATACCACTCTGGTGCGGATCTCACTCTAGTTTACCTACGAGGTTTGGTAGTAACTTGATCTGAAGTTACATGATCATCATCATTAGCTTCCTCACTAATTGGTGTAGTAATCACAGGAATAGATTTCTGTGATGAACTACTTTCCAATAAGGGAGCAGGTACAATTACCTCATCAAGTTCTACTTTCTTCACACTCACTTCTTTCAAGAGAAACTCCTTCTCTAGAAAGGATCCATTATCAGAAATGAATATCTTGCCTTCGGATCTATGATAGAAGGTGTACCCAACATTTTCTTTTGGGTATCTTATGAAGACGCACTTCTCCGATTTGGGTTTGAGCTTATCAGGTTGAAACTTTTTCACATAAGCATTGCAACCTCAAACTTTAATAAATGACAGCTTAGGTTTTTTTGCCAAACCATAGTTCATACGGTGTCGTCTCAACGGATTTAGATGGTGCCCTATTTAACGTGAATGTAGCTGTCTCTAATGCATAACCCCAAAACGATAGTGGTAAATTGGTAAGAGACATCATATATCGCACCATATCTAATAAAGTAGGGTTACGACATTCGGACACACCATTACACTGTGGTGTTCCAGGTGGCGTGAGTAGTGAAACTATTTCACATTGTTTTAACTGAAGGCCAAACTCGTAAATCAAATATTTTACTTCTGCGATCATATCGTAGAAACTTTTATTTTTGTTACGATGATTCTCCACTTCACTCTGAAATTCTTTGAACTTTTCAAATGTTTCAGACTTGTGTTTCATAAAGTAGATATACTCATATCTACTCAAATCATCTGTGAAGATCAGAAAATAATGATACTTGCCGTGAGCCTCAATATTCATCGGACCACATCCATCAGTATGTATGATTTCCAACAAATCTGTTGCTCACTCCATTGTTTCGGAGAACGGAGTCTTAGTCATCTTGCCCATGAGGCATGGTTCGCAAGCATCAACTGATTCATAATCAAGTGATTCCAAAAGCCCATCAGCATGGATTTTTTTTCATGCGCTTTACACCAATATAACCTAAACGGCAGTGCCACATATAAGTTGCACTATCATTATTAACTTTGCATCTTTTGGCTTCAATATTATGAAAATGTGTATCACCACGATCTAGATCCAACAAACCATTTTCATTGGGTGTATAACCATAGAAGGTTTTATTCATGTAAACAGAACAACAATTATTCTCTAACTTACATGAATAACCGTATTGCAATAAACATGATCCAATCATATTCATGCTCAACGCAAACACTAAATAACATTTTTTTATGTTTTAACACTAATCCCGAAAGTATAGGGAGTGTGCGATGATGATCATATCAATCTTGGAACCATTTCCAATACACATCGTCACTTCACCCTCAACTAGTCTCTGTTCATTCTAAAACTCCCATTTCGAGTTACTATTCTTAGCAACTGAACTAGTATCAAATACTGATGGGTTGCTATAAACACTAGTAAAGTACACATCAATAACATGTATATCAAATATACCTATGTTTACTTTGCCATCCTTCTTATCCGCCAATTACTTGGGGTAGTTCCACTTCCAGTGACCAGTCCCTTTGCAGTAGAAGCACTCAGTTTCAGGCTTAGGTCCAGACTTGGGTTTTTCACTTGAGCAGCAACTTGCTTGCCGTTCTTCTTGAAGTTCCCCTTTCTTCCCTTTGTCCCTTTACTTGAAACTAGTTGTTTTGTTTACCATCAACAGTTAATGCTTTTCTTGATTTCTACCTTTGTCGATTTTAGCATCACGAAGAGCTTGGGAATCGTTTCCGTTATCCCTTGCATATTATAGTTCATCACGAAGTTCTACTAACTTGGTGATGGTGACTAGAGAATTCTGTCAATCACTATTTTATCTGGAAGATTAACTCCCAATTGATTCAAGTGATTGTAGTACCCATACAATCTGAGCACATGCTCACTGCTTGAGCTATTCTCCTCCATCTTTTAGCTGCAGAACTTGTTGGAGACTTCATATCTTTCAACTCGGGTATTTTCTTGAAATATTAACTTCAACTCCTGGAACATCTCATATGGTCCATGATGTTCAAAACGTCTTTGAAGTTCAGATTCTAAGCCGTTTAAGCATGGTGCACTAAACTATCAAGTAGTCATCATATTGAGCTAGCCAAACCTTCATAACATCTGCATCTGCTCCTGCAATAGGTTTGTCACCTTGCGGTGCATCAAGGACATAATTCTTCTGTGCAGCAATGAGGATAAATCTCAGATCACGGATCCAATCCGCATCATTGCTACTAACATCTTTCAACTTAGTTTTCTCTAGGAACATATCAAAAATAGGGGAGCTAAACGCGAGCTATTGATCTACAACATAGATATGCTAATACTGCCAGGACTAAGTTCATGATAAATTTAAGTACAATTAATCATATTAATTAAGAACTCCCACTTAGAAAGACATCCCTCTAATCTTCTAAGTGATCACGTGATCCAAATCAACTAAACCATAACCGATCATCACGTGAAATGGAGTAGTTTTCAATGGTGAACATCACTATGTTGATCATATCTACTATATGATTCACGCTCGACCTTTCGGTCTCAATGTTCCGAGGCCATATCTGCATATGCTAGGCTCGTCAAGTTTAACCTGAGTATTCTGCATGTGCAAAACTGGCTTGCACCCATTGTAGATGGATGTAGAGCTTATCACACCCGATCATCATGTGGTGTCTGGGCACGACGAACTTTGGCAACGGTGCATACTTAGGGAGAACACTTTTTATCTTGAAATTTAGTGAGAGATCATCTTATAATGCTACCGTCAATCAAAGCAAGATAAGATGCATAAAAGATAAACATCACATGCAATCAATATAAGTGATATGATATGGCCATCATCATCTTGTGCTTGTGATCTCCATCTCCAAAGCACTATCATGATCACCATCAACACCGGCGCGACACCTTGATCTCCATTGTAGCATTGATGTCGTCTCGCCAATCTTATGCTTCTACGACTATCGCTACCGCTTAGTGATAAAGTAAAGCATTACAAGGCGATTGCATTGGATACAATAAAGCGACAACCATATGGCTCCTGCCAGTTGCCGATAACTCAGTTACAAAACATGATCATCTCATACAATAAAATTTAGCATCATGTATTGACCATATCACGTCACAAGATGCCCTGCAAAAACAAGTTAGACGTCCTCTACTTTGTTGTTGCAAGTTTTACGTGGCTGCTACGGGCTTAGCAAGAACCGTTCTTACCTACGCATCAAAACCACAACGATAGTTTGTCAAGTTGGTGTTGTTTTAACCTTCGCAAGGACCGGGCGTAGACACACTCGGTTCAACTAAAGTTGGAGAAATTGACACCCGCCAGCCACCTGTGTGCAAAGCACGTCGGTAGAACCAGTCTCGCGTAAGTGTACGCGTAATGTCGGTCCGGGCCGCTTCATCCAACAATACCGCCGAACCAAAGTATGACATGCTGGTAAGCAGTACGACTTATATCGCCCACAACTCACTTGTGTTCTACTCGTGCATATTAAATCAACGCATAAAACCTGGCTCGGATGCCACTGTTGGGGAACGTAGTAATTTCAAAAAAATTCCCACAGACATGCAAGATCATGGTGATGCATAGCAACGAGAGGGGAGAGTGTTGTCCACGTACCCTCGTAGACCGAAAGTGGAAGCGTTAGCACAACGCGGTTGATGTAGTCATACGTCTTCACGGTCCGACCGATCAAGTACCGAACACACGGCACCTCCGAGTTCTGCACATGTTCAACTCGATGACGTCCCTCGAACTCCGATCCAGCCGAGTGTTGAGGGAGAGTTTCATCAGCACGACGGTGTGGTGACGATAATGATGTTCTACCGACGCAGGGCTTCGCCTAAGCACCGCTACGATATGACCGAGGTGGATTATGGTGGAGGGGGGCACCGCACACGGCTAAGAGATCCAAGGGATCAATTGTTGTGTATATGGGGTGCCCCCTGGCCACATATATAAAGGAGTGGAGGAGGGGAGGGGCCGGCCCCCTCTATGGCGCGCCCTAGGGGAGTCCTACTCCCACCGGGAGTAGGATTTTCCCTTTCCTAGTAGAACTAGGATCCCTTCCAAGTAGTAGGAGTAGGAGAGGAGGAAAGGGAAGGGAAAAGGAGAAGGAAGGAAGGGGGCTCCCCCCTCCCTTGTCCAATTCGGACCAGCCCATGGGGAGGGGTGCGGCCACCCTTTGAGGCCTTTCTCTCCTTTCCCGTATGAACCATTAAGGCCCAATACGAATTCCCGTAACTCGTTACTCCCGAAAATACCCGAATCACTCGGAACCTTTCCGATGTCCGAATATAGTCGTCCAATATATCGATCTTTACGTCTCGACCATTTCGAGACTCCTCGTCATGTCCCCGATCTCATCCGGGACTCCGAACTCCTTAGGTACATCAAAACACATAAACTCATAATATAACCGTCATCGAACTTTAAGCGTGCGGACCCTACGGGTTCGAGAAGTATGTAGACATGACCGATACACGTCTCCGGTCAATAACCAATAGCGGAACCTGGATGCTCATATTGGCTCCTACATATTCTATGAAGATCTTTATCGGTCAAACCGCATAACAACATACGTTGTTCCCTTTGTCATCGGTATGTTACTTGCCCGAGATTCGATCATCGGTATCTCAATACCTAGTTCAATCTCGTTACCGGCAAGTCTCTTTACTCGTTCCGTAATACAACATCCCGCAACTAAATCATTAGTTGCAATGCTTGCAAGGCTTAAGTGATGTGCATTATCGAGAGGGCCCAGAGATACCTCTCCGACAATCGGAGTGACAAATCCTAATCTCGAAATACGCCAACCCAACAAGTACCTTTGGAGAAACCTGTAGAGCACCTCCGGTAAACGGGAGTTGCATAATCTCATAGTCATAGGAACATGTATAAGTCGTGAAGAAAACAATAGTAACAAACTAAACGATCAAGTGCTAAGCTAACGGAATGGGTCAAGTCAATCACATCATTCTCCTAATGATGTGATCCTGTTAATCAAATGCAAACTCATGTCTATGGTTAGGAAACATAACCATCTCTGATCAACGAGCTAGTCAAGTAGAGGCATACTAGTGACACTCTGTTTGTCTATGTATTCACACATGTATTATGTTTCCGGTTAATACAATTCTAGCATGAATAATAAACATTTATCATGATATAAGGAAATAAATAATAACTTTATTATTGCCTCTAGGGCATATTTCCTTCAGTCTCCCACTTGCACTAGAGTCAATAATCTAGTTCACATCGCCTTGTGATTTAATACCAATAGTTCACATCACCATGTGATTAACACCCATAGTTCACATCGACATGTGACCAATACCCAAAGGGTTTACTAGAGTCAATAATCTAGTTCACATCGCTATGTGATTAACACCCAAAGAGTACTAAGGTGTGTCATGTTTTTCTTGTGAGAGAAGTTAAGTCAAAGGGTCTGCCACCTTCAGATCCGTAAGTATTTTGAAATTTCTATGTCAACAATCCTCTGCACAGAGCTACTCTAGCTAATTGCTCCCACTTTCAATATGTATCCAGATTGAGATTTAGAGTCATCTCGATCAGTATCAAAATTTGCATCGATGTAACCCTTTACGACAAACCTTTTTGTCACCTCCATAATCGAGAAACATATCCTTATTCCACTAAGGATTATTTTGACCGCTGTCCAGTGATCTACTCCTAGATCACTATTGTACTCCCTTGCCAAAAACAGTGTAGGGTATACAATAGATCCGGTACACAACATGGCATATTTTATAGAACCTATGGCCAAGGCATAGGGAATGACTTTCATTCTCTTTCTATCTTCTGCCGTGGTCAGGCTTTGAGTCTTACTCAGTTTCACACCTTGTAACACAGACAAGAACTCTTTCTTTGACTGTTCCATTTTGAACTACTTCAAAATCTTGTCAAGGTATGTACTCATTGAAAAACTTATCAAGCGTCTGGATCTATCTCTATCATTGTTCAAGATATCTTCCGATATGCCGATAAATCGGCCGATTTATCGCTTATCGTTGTCAGACCGATAAGATAAATCGGCCGATAAATTAGCCGATATGCCGATAAACGGGCCGATTTACCCCTTATCATGGGTCAACCGATAAGTTCCCGATAAGCGATATCCCCAACATTGATCTCTATAGATCTTGATGCTCAATATGTAAGAAGCTTCACTGAGGTATTTCTTTGAAAAAGTCCTTTCAAACACTCCTTTATGCTTTGCAGAACAATTCTACATTATCTCTGATCAACAATATGTCATTCATATATACTAATCAGAAATGCTGTAGTGCTCCCACTCACTTTCTTGTAAATACAGGCTTCACCGCAAGTCTGTATAAAACTATATGCTTTGATCAACTTATCAAAGTGTATATTCCAACTCCGAGATGCTTGCACCAGTCCATAGATGGATCGCTGGAGCTTGCATATTTTGTTAGTACCTTTAGGATTGACAAAACCTTCTGGTTGCATCATATACAACTCTTCTTTAATAATCCATTAAGGAATGCAGTTTTGTTTATCCATTTGCCAGATTTCATAAAATGCGGCAATTGCTAACATGATTCGGACAAACTTAAGCATAGATACGAGTGAGAAACTCTCATCATAGTCAACACCTTGAACTTGTCGAAAACCTTTTTGCAACAATTCTAGCTTTGTAGATAGTAACACTACTATCAGCGTCCGTCTTCCTCTTGAAGATCCATTTAATCTCAATGGCTCGCCGATCATTGGGCAAGTCAATCAAAGTCCATACTTTGTTCTCATACATGGATCTCATCTCAGATTTCATGGCCTCAAACCATTTCACGGAATCTAGGCTCATCATCGCTTCCTCATAATTCGTAGGTTCGTCATGGTCAAGTAACATGACCTCGAGAACAGGATTACTGTACCACTCTGGTGCGAATCTCACTCTAGTTTACCTACGAGGTTCGGTAGTAACTTGATCTGAAGTTACATGATCATCATCGTTAGCTTCCTCACTAATTGGTGTAGTAGTCATAG